>BSYR01000052.1:9115833-10507500 GCA_030270665.1 Hibiscus trionum | reverse complement strand
TCGTTGTCTTCTTCTCTCTCTCTCGGTAAGTACAAAACCCTTTCATATTTCATTTAATTATTTAGTTTTTTAAATTTCATTTTACTAACTCTCTTGTCCTTTGATCTCAGGATCGTTTCTGGGTTCTTCAAGAGTCTTCTTCCACATCTGCGTTTGGGTTTAGGGTTCAGGCTCTTCCTCTTTTATTTATTTTTTAAATGTTTCTATCTTGATTTTTGTTTGCATGTTTCTGTTTGCATGTTTCTGTCTTGATTTGTATATATGTTTTCATTTATATGTTTGCATGTTTCTTCTCTTTCTGATTTGTATTTATGTTTGCATGTATTTTTTCTGCTTTGTATATATGTTTGCATGTTACAGTCTCGATTTATGCTTCTGTTTTCCTGGTTTGTTTATATGTTTGCATGTTAGAGTTTTGATATATGTTTGCATGTTCGAGTTTTGATATATGTTTGCATGTTTCTGATTTGTATATATGTTTGCATGTTTGAGTCTTGTTATATGTTTGCATGTCTACTTTGTTTGGTTTTTTTGGGGTTTCTGTTTCTGTTGTTGATTTAGTATGCATGCTAGGGTTTCCTTGGTTTAATCCGAGTATATAGGCTGGAATACCAGACCTGCGGGGCTACTGGTGCCAAAGGGGGTTTTTAAAGGACCCTGGGGTTCGGTGTAAACAACGCCACGTACAAGGATTAAACTGAAACCACCCTCTGTTTCTGTATTGTTTGTTTAGTATGCATGCTAGGGTTTCTGTGTTGTTGATTTAGTATGCATGCTAGTTGTTTTAATTTTTTTACTAACTGTGGTTCCTCTTGATCTCAGGTACATTTCTGTGTTCTGCAATGGAATCTGATTCTTTTGAGATGAACTATCCTGGTGAAACTGGTAAGGTTCTTTCTTTCTTTTTATTTTCTTTATTCTTTACTTGTTTTCAGTGTTAAAGTTACTAACTCTGTAATTGTTTTTTTGAAGGGGAAGCTAATGATCAAGTGTCAATAGTTGCTCCTACCTCTAGGAGGAGGGCTTCAACTGACATTGGGAGAAGAACTTCTCCTGTGTGGGATCACTATACATTTATTAAGACTGCTGATGGTGTCATTGCTCAGTGTAAGTATTGCAAAACTGCTAGCTATAAAGCTGATTCTTATGTTGGTACTTCTACACCTAAAAGACATACTGATAAATGCCAAGCCTATAAAGATTTTCTTGCTAAAAATGTTACTAGTAGTTCTGCATCTGTTTTTGATCAAAAAAAATATTGTGAACTGTTTGTTGAAGCTGTTCTCTGTCATGGTTATGCTTTAAGTATTGTTGAGCATGAAAAACTTAGGGTTCTGCATCAGTATTTGAATCCTAATGTTAAGCATATTTCTAGGTATACCATTACTAAACATTGCATGTTAAAGCATGAAAAACATAAAAAATTGCTCATTGATTCTATGAGTTCTATTCCTAGTCGTATCTGCTTTACATGTGATGGATGGTCTGCTTGCACATCACGTTCTTATTTTGCTTTGACTGCTAATTATGTTGATAATAACTGGAAACTTCAGTCTAAAATACTGAATTTTAGGCGTTTCCCCCCTCCACATGATGGTGAGTCTATATATAAGTTTGTGAAAAAAATGTTATGTGAATGTGGCCTTGAGAAAAAAGCCTTTACCATGACTGTTGATAATGCTTCTGCCAATGATCGAATGGTGAAGAGGCTTAAGGATGACTTGCATGCTATTTCTCCCCTACCATGCAGTGGTAAGTTCTTTCATGTAAGGTGTGCTGCTCATATTTTGAACTTAATTGTTCAAAGAGGTTTGAAGGTAATTGACTCTTCTGTTCTTAAGTTGCGTGAAATTGTTAAGTTCATTGATTCTTCTGATGCTAGACTTTGTAACTTTGACTCTGCTGTTAAAGACTGTGGTTCTTCTTTTTCTGGTAAATTAGTCCTAGATGTCCCTACTAGATGGAATTCTACTTATCTAATGCTTCGTAGGGCCATTGATGCTAAATTAGCCATAAACTTGTTTGTTAATAGGGAAAATGATTTAGATGTAATTGCTGATTCTGAGTGGGAAACTTCCCAATTAATCTGTGATTTTCTGGAGCCTTTTTTTGAAATTACTACACTGTTTTCTGGTTCTAAGTATCCTACTTCTAATCTTTATTTGGCTAATGTGGTTGCCATTGAGAAGCTGTTGTATGATGCTCACAATGATCCTTGTGAGGCCATCTCTGCAATGGCTGGACCTATGCTTGAATTGTATGAGAAGTATTGGTCTGAGCACTCGACCATTTTGTCCTTTGTTGTTTTGCTTGATCCAAGGTATAAATTACAACTCCTGAAAGAGTTGTATTCTGTCCTATATGTTGAGGATGAGGTTGAGAGAAGGGTAAGTATTGTTTACAATGAATTTGTAAACATGTATGTTTATTATTCAAAATCTGTCCTTTGCAATTCTGGATCTTCTGTTCGAAGTAACTCCTCTCAAAGTACAACCGAGTCCTCCACTGGTCGGCCTCGAACATTTAAGAAGTCTAACCTTTTTCAGGTTAGTTTTTATTTTTGTTATTTCAGTTTCCTTTATTTTATTATTTCAGTTTCAATTACTGACTTGTTTTTTTTTCTAGAACTTTGATGCTAATCTAGCTGCTTCAAGGAGTGGGAAGTCAGATGTTGACTCTTTTATTAGTTTGCCCCTTCTCCCTCATGCTGATGATTCAGACTTTGATATTTTGGATTACTGGAAAGCCCAATCTGTGTCTTTCCCTGTTCTTTCTCTCATGGCTAGAGATATCTTAGCCATTCCCATCACTTCAGTACCTTCTGAATCATCTTTTAGCACTGGTGGTCGGATTTTAAATAAGTTGAGGGCTAAACTTCTTCCTAAAAATGTTGAGATATTTGTGACAACCCGTAATTGGTTGTATGGGTTTGAGCCTGAGGAAGAGGATGAGGAATATCTTTCTGTTATGAAAGATTGTGCAGTGGATGAAGATCCTAGTGCAGAGTAAGTTTCTGATTTGTTTAACTTGTATTTTTTTTTATTTGTTTTGAATTCTGGACTGATTTGTTCTTTTTTTTTGTAGGGACCTCTGAGAACAAGGAAGCATAAGGTCTGGTACGTATGTTTCTGATTTGTTGAAAGCTGGAGACGTTTGGTAAGTTGTTTTTATTCACTGTCTTTTTTTAGTTTTATATTTCTCATTGATTCTGTTTTATGTTTGCTTATATATGCATGTATGTATGTTTCTGTTTAGTTGCTCACTATGTAATGTGTATGTATGCTTCTGTTTTATGTTTGGTTCTATATGCATGTATGTTTGTATGTTTCTGTTTAGTTGTTCACTATGTAATGTGTATGTCTGCTTCTGTTTTATGTTTGGTTATATATGCATGAATGTTTGTTTCTGTTTAGTTGCTCAGTATGTAATGTGTATGTATGCTTCTGTTTTATGTTTGGTTATATATGCATGTATGTTTCTGTTTAGTTGTTCACTATGTAATCTGTATGTCTGCTTCTGTTTTATGTTTGGTTATATATGTATGTATGAATGTATGTTTATGTTTAGTTGTTCACTCTGTATTGTGTATGTATGCTTCTGTTTTATGTTTGGTTATATATGAATGTATGTATGTTTCTGTTTAGTTGTTAACTATGTAATATCTATGTATGCTTCTGTTTTATGTTGGGTTATATATGAATGTATGTATGTATGTTTCTGTTTAGTTATATATGCTTGGTTTGCATTATTTCAGTCTGTTAATGTTACTAATGATTTTAATTGCTTGTTGCAGTTTGTTGGTGGTAGCTGGTTTTCCTAGTTTTAATTATGTTGGTGACTTAGCTTTTAAAGTTAAGTTGCCCATAATTTAAACTTGGTTGCCCTTCAAAGCTCGATGATGATAATTCTGGTAGCAAAGTTTGTAAAACTTTGTTATAAGATCTGAGAGCTTTAAGTTTAAACTTTTGTATGTAAATTTTGTACTGTGAAAGTTAAAGTTTCAGTTTGTAAAGATTATTTAGTTTGTAAGTTTCAGTTTGTTGTAAGTTTCAGTTTGTAAGTTTAAACTTTTTGTAATATTCAGTAACGTTTGTAAGTTTAACAACTTAAATTATTGAATACAAGTCATTTAATGTTTTAATCTTCTTAAGTTTTACCTTATTCTTTTTTTTACTTATAAAAAAAGTTGGAAGTGTCCCCTATTCCATCCAATGTGAACGTTTTAATATATTTAAACATGTTAACTTAATTAAGTCATTTAAGTTAATCAGTTTTTTACAAAGTCAGTAAAGTATGTAATGTTAATTAAAAAATTTCGTTAGCTTTTATTAATTTAGTATACAGATTTAGTTTAATAACTTTAAACTAATATTAGTTAAGTATAAAAAAATAATTTTAGAATGCTTATTCATTCAACTTAAATAGATTACGTAGTTTATCATAATGCAAGTTAAGTTAATTTAATAACTAACTTAACTTAAAATAACTTTAAGTTAATTAAATTCATTTTTAATTTTAAGTTAAGTTAATTTAATAGCTAACTTAACTTCAATTAAAATGAATGCAAGTTAATTATTTAGCATTAATTTATTCCTATAATAAAAAATTTAAGTCATCTTATTTTAATTAAGAATATATATTTAATTTAATAATTTTTACTCATTTAACTTAATTTTATTAAGTATGAAATTTTAAATTAATAATGGTTATTCATTCCACTTAAGTTAATTAAGTATAATAGTTTATCTTTGAAGTTATTTTAAAATAATAGACAAGTTAATTAGAAATACAATTTATTAATACTTAAAATTATTATTAATTCAATTTATCTTTTAATTGAAGTTAAGTTAATTAATTTATTAATACTTGAAATTATTATTAATTTTTAAATTTTTCAATACTTGACATTATTTTATATTCATTAAATATAACTTCTTTAAATGTCAGATAATTATCATTATTAGCAAATCAAATAATAATATTAGTTCAGGTTAATATCAGTTCAGGTCAATATCAGTTCAGGTCAATAACAGTTCAGGTCAATATCAGTTCAGATCAAGAACAGTTCAGGTCAAGAACAGTTCAGGTTCAAAACAGGTCGGGTTCAAAACAGGTCGGGTTCAAAACAGGTCGGGTTCATTTCAGGTCGGGTTCATTTCAGGTCGGGTCCAAACAGGTCGGGTTAAATCGGTTATCTGGCAGGTTAGTCTCGGGTTCGGGTTCGTTTCGGTCGGGTGCAGGTCGGGTTCGGTTACTACAGTAACAGGTCAATTTCGGGTTCGGGTTCACTTCGGTCGGGTGCAGTTCGGGTTCGGTTTCTACAGTTACAAGTCAAATTCGGGTTCGGGTTCGTTTCGGTCGGGTGCAGGTCGGGTTCGGTCTTTGAATTCTCGGGTTAAACCAGGTTCTGACTCGATCGGGTTTCAAGCAGGTTACCAGGTCGGGTCAGTTTTTCACACCCCTACATAGGATCATCAAATCATTACGAGAAGTGGGTCAAATTCAAATCAAATCAAATCCTAAAACATTTTAATGGAAAGATTTCAAAACCCGGTGTCGAATATAATTACCAGGAACGTTTTATGACCGCAAACTGACACTAATTTAAAATTTCTCGTACAGTACAATAGTATTAACATTAATGTTCTTGCCAAACAATCTCTTAACCTAACCCCCATTAATTCAAGGGGAAAAAACCTTGAATCGTAAAATTAAAACAAAATATAAGAAACAAACATCATAGTCGCTCTCCACCTAAAAACAAACACCCTACTAAGAAATAACACTGTTGATAGTTGCATGGAAATGGAACTGACCACCAATTGTGCCCGTCGCCATATCAAGAGGGCGATATTCGAAATGACGGTGACACCAGCAGGCATCACAGGTCATAACTTATGAAAAGGGATGACTTGTATAAATATAGAAGCTCAAACTACACCATCCTTCACATTTCCCCACATCAACTAGACTTTCTCACATGACACAAAATAAGGCAACCAAATTGAAGATGCGGCATACCGGCAAAGCGCTTAAAAAGCTTAGAAGCACTTCCTGTGGACAATGGATGGACCAGACTCATCGTACTCGCCCTTGGAAATCCACATCTGATGCAACAGGTAAAGCAAGAAACTCAGTATTGAGCAATGAACGTAAAGAAAAGTAAAATACAGCAAATGTACTCCACCTGTTGGAAGGTGCTAAGAGATGCCAAGATAGATCCTCCGATCCAGACACTGTACTTTCTCTCAGGTGGTGCGACAACCTTAATCTTCATGCTGCTTGGTGCAAGGGCGGTGATCTCCTTGCTCATACGGTCTGCAATACCAGGAAACATGGTTGAACCACCACTGAGCACGATGTTACCATAAAGATCCTTCCTGATATCGACATCACACTTCATGATAGAGTTGTAGGTAGTTTCATGGATTCCAGCAGCTTCCATCCCAATGAGTGATGGCTGGAAGAGGACCTCTGGACAGCGGAATCTCTCAGCTCCAATAGTAATGACTTGTCCATCAGGCAATTCATAGTTCTTCTCAACAGAAGAGCTGCTCTTGGCAGTCTCCAGTTCCTGCTCATAGTCCAGGGCAACATAAGCTAGCTTCTCCTTCATGTCGCGGACAATTTCCCGTTCCGCAGTGGTGGTGAACATGTAACCTCTCTCAGTAAGAATCTTCATCAAAGAATCAGTGAGATCACGACCAGCAAGGTCTAGACGGAGGATGGCATGTGGAAGGGCATAACCTTCATAGATTGGTACAGTGTGAGATACACCATCACCAGAATCCAGCACAATACCTGTTACAGTAGGGAGATAATTAAGTGTCATAGCTTGATCAGGAATGATCTATACAAAACCAGACCAGCAATACCCAGAGCAATCTAAATCTATCAGCATTCTAACAGGTAACTAAAATATGGGGGGAAAAGTCCAAAGAGATCAATATTTTAACCAACCTGTTGTACGACCACTGGCATACAAAGAGAGAACAGCCTGGATGGCAACATACATGGCAGGTACATTAAAGGTCTCAAACATAATTTGAGTCATCTTTTCTCTGTTGGCCTTGGGGTTGAGAGGCGCCTCAGTGAGAAGCACAGGGTGCTCCTCAGGAGCAACACGAAGCTCATTGTAGAATGTATGATGCCAGATCTTTTCCATATCATCCCAGTTGCTGACAATACCATGCTCAATTGGATATTTCAGAGTAAGGATACCCCTTTTGGATTGTGCTTCATCTCCTACATAGGCATCCTTCTGACCCATCCCAACCATGACACCAGTGTGTCGGGGTCGACCAACAATACTGGGAAAAACCGCCCTAGGGGCATCATCACCAGCAAAACCAGCCTTCATGGTTATACAATGTCAGATCAACCACAACAAAGTAATGCATTTTCCATAAACAAATAAATAACAATGTAGAATATAACTCATGTCTAAAAATCAACTAACCTTCACCATTCCAGTTCCATTGTCACAGACAAGAGGTTGAATATCCTCGGCATCTGCCATATTTTACTACTACAAACAAGAATCAAAAGTGAGTACAGCAAAATCACATGTCAGTCCGTACTCTATCTCCCCCTCTCAACTAATCTAAGCACACCAAATAAAAGTCACAAGAGGAATTAAGTTCTAGTTCCTCTTGGTGATACAACGAAAAGCTTCAGTCAACGCTCATTTCTTCAAATACGTAATATCATAGCTAGCTAGAAATCTAAAATTTTGCTAATGCAATGAGGCAATCGAATTTAGTCAGTTCTCAACATAGCTTTCAGCTTCTAATTAAGCTACAGTATAAATCGATGGAAAACAATTTGAATTTAATCATACAAAGAAACAAGATCAAGATTCACAACGAAAGCATTAATCAGTACATGTTGAAAGAAGATCGAGTTCAAATAAAGCGAAAAAAGATCTATATAAAAATCGCAAAATGTAGTGAAGAAGATCGAAAAAGAGAGCAAAGCAGATCGGGCAAAATCTCAACTCTCGACAAACAATCCAGGAGCTTCTAGAACCCTAGATCTCAGTTCCATGAGCATCGAAACATAAAAAGAAATAAACATTTACCCGAATAAGGAAGAGCGAAGGAGGAGTAATGGCAACGCTTTGATTTCCTTTCGTCACTGTTTGTGGGTTGCAAAAAGCTTTGAGGAGAGTAAAATGGAGAGGAGAAGAGGGGTTATATAGAGAAAATGGTGGGGAGGTTTTGAAATGCAAATGAAATTCGGGGGAAATTGAAAAGAAATTTGAAATGGAAAAAGGAGGGGAGGAGGGAATCATTTGCACCACCAAGTGAATACGATTGGCTGATCTGGCTTTTCCTGACAGCCTGGCTGACGCCCTTCCTTTTTATATTCAATAACATACTCCTAAAAGAATTTTCTAGAAACATGGTGAAAAATTGCGGATACTTTTTTTTTGTCATAAGAAAATTTGCGGATACTTATTAATAAGGGTGAATAAAATTTGACACAACACCAATAGATTGAATATTTTGACTTGAATCGACTGAAAAATATTTTTAAATAAAGTTTGAGTAGTAAAATAAAAATTCAAATAATTTAAATTTTTTAGTAATTAGTAAAATTATTTTTAAGTTGGAGTCGAGTCCCTCAATTTTTCCTTATATATATCTATCGATATAAAAAATATGAAGAAATATCTATACATATCTTATATGATTGTAGAAAGTCGTTTAAATTAAAATCAAACGTACTGTAACGTGATAAATAATTACAATTAAATTTATATAGGAACTTGAAAAGTCGACTCGAATAAAAAAACTTCAAATAAAGTTTGAGTTGTAAAATATGACGCGTTAACTTGAATAATTTAAAATTTTTTTACTCAAATCGATCGAACGCTTACCCCTACTTATTAATATATGAGTTGTGTAAAAATATTTTTATACAATATTTTCATTCAAACTATAAAATTTTGATATTTAAATTTTTAACTACAACCTCTTGAACTTTAAATTATAGGACTTAAACATTAAATTTTATACTTATCAGTAACCCTTAAAATCTAGATATTTGTCTAACACAACTTGGAATAAATGGTTAAAGATTATTGTTGACATCCAATCGCTTTTCCTAGGTCTTGCGTTCTAGTCTTAGTAGGAACAATTCTTCATTCTCCTCCCTTTAAGTAGAAAATGTTTAAAAAAAAATCTAGACATCTAAACTATTAATTAAATTTTAAAAACCTTAAATTGACCGTATGCGTGAAATAAAAGTACAAAATAGTTTTATAAATAAATATTTTAGAAAATATAAATAGTTAATTTGTTAATAGATGTCGGACAGTTTAACATTTTTTTATTTATAATATTGTAAATAATTTTAATTTTATTTTGCAATTAATTTTAATTAAAATTATATATAATTAACACGTGACATTAGTTTAAAAAATTAGGGTAAACTATATCGTTGACCACCATACTTTAGCTAAAGTATTAAAATGACCACCTTAAAAAAATCGAGTCAATTGACCACTCAAACTATTAAAATGGGATCAATGTGACCACCGGCCTGTTAATGGGCTAACGACAGAGCTGACGTGGACCGTTGGGTTTATTAATCTATGATTATTTTTTCCACGTTGGATTAGAAGGCATCCACATCAACCTTCCACCTAAGCATTGAAAAAAAAACGTTTATAAATTACTCCCAAACTAAATCCTAAACACAGTATATCGTGAAGAAGAAGAAGAACATAACAGCTGGTTTTGGTGTAGAAGAAAATGGCAGCAGAGATCAATCGTGATTGCTATTGTGAGGTTCGTTCGAAGCTGACAACAAGTTGGACTTATAAAAATCTAGGTAGGAGGTTTTGGGGTTGTGAAAATTTTCGAAATGGGGTTAGGGCTTGCAATTTTTTTCTTGGTTTGATCCACCAATCACCGATAGGTCAAAAAGAGTTATTGTTAGTCTTCTTAAAAAATTGATTCGATGGAGGAAGAAAGAAAGAAGCAAAGAATTGTTGCAAGTTTGCTTGTTGTTATTGATGTTTTGGTTGGTTTTATTCTGGAGAAAATTTTCTTTTAGGTTAGGGCTGTTATTGTGGTGGGTGGGTTTTGTGTTGGTGAAGGATTTTGTGGGTTGATAGCTATGATTGAGGGATGAAGAAAGGAAGAACAGTGTTGGTTGATAGCTAAAATTTTGTGGCTGTTATTGAAATGTTTTGGGAAGAACATTCAGGGAGAAAGAAAGAAATGTATTGTAAGAATTTTGTAATGTTTTGGGGAAGGATTATGTAATGTAATCTTTAGGGTTTATCTTATTGAAATGAAATGTAGTTATTGTTTATTTATGATAATTGATCCAATTGTTCTATTACACATTGAATCTACAAGACATAAAATAAAGAAAAGATGATAACAGTAAGCAAAATATAATATTTTATTTGATAATTTTATAATAGTATTGCATACATATGTTTGACCAACACATGTGATACTTCATGTTTGTAATGACAACATGTTATACTTTGGTCAAACTCAACCCTAAATATGACAACATGGTGTCATACAAATGTTTGACCAATACATAACAAAAGACATTGACCCCCAAAAGCAAGTCAAAACAAAATTAACAAAATGTGATATTCATGTTTCTTATCAGAAGAACATGGTATACTTTGGCCAATTGTATGCAACACACATTCACTAAACAAAATGACCACCTAAGTCTTTAACAGAATTCAAGATGAATTGTAGGAGCTCTCTTGACTTGTAGGAACTTTTGGTGTAGGCATCCATCTCATAGTGGTGACTTCTGAAGGCTGAGATGGTCTTGGACTTAGTCCTTGACTGGTTCCAGCACCACCAGTTGTAGGCATCCATCTCATAGTGGTGGTTTCTGAAGGCTGAGATGGTGTTGGACTTGATCCTGACTGGTTCCAACACCACTAGTTGTAGGCATCCATCTCACAGTGGTGGGTTGTGAAGGATGGACTGGTTCAGGTCTTCTAACCTGCACAACAAAGAAGCAACAACAATTTATTATATATGAATTAAACAAGTAACAAAGAAGCAACCAAGAAGTAACTTACTGGAAGTTTTGGAATTCTAGGATTTTTCCTGGCAGCAACACCACTGGATGCCTATCTAGGTCTTCTCGGATTGGCACTAACCTTTCCCTTGCACGTTCTGATATTATGGCCACTCGCATTGCATCTTTTACAAAAGATTTTGATACCCCTTCTTGACACTTGACTAGTCTGAGATGGTGTTTCATCACTTTTCTTACGTCTTTTCTTTTGTGGTCGTCCCGGAGGTCTTCTAAAGACTGGTGGCAGAACAGGCTCTAGTGTGTCAACATTCAACAGGCTCCCATTGTTTTAATAAGATTTCTCTTTTGGGTTGAGTTGAAATAGCATGAGTCAACATATCTTTCTGGCCTATCTTCAATGGACAAAATCACAGAAATTGCATGAACACATGGGATCCCTAAACAAAAAAAATATTTGTTAGTTAAAAAAACAAGTTAACAATAATTGAAAGTGTAATACCCTAAACTTATTTCCATGAAATACATGTTAGTTGTCATTTCCTGCATGTGCATGTCCATTGTTGGATGTTAACAGAATGCTGGGTTGATGGACCACATGAAACCTGGTACATGTGTCCACCAGCATAAAGAAGCCAACAACTAGCATAAAACAAAAAAAATCAGTTTCACAGTAAGCATAAAACAAAAAAATCAGTTTCACAATTCACAGTTACAATGAAAACACTAAAATAGTAAAAAATGGTCAAAATACCTATGTGCTGATGATGTGGCATGTTCTAACTTCTTCTGAATATTAGGGCAGAGAAGCCCTATCTACTTTTCAGCTTGATCCTTCTTTTTGACAAGTCTTTGCATCATCTTTGATCTGATGGATTCTACCAATTTTATTATTGGTTTGTCTCTGGCTTCAAGTATAAGCTGTCAGCATTAAAAGATTAGTGATTAGCACAATTATTAGTCAAACATTCACATAAACACTAAGTTGGAAAGTAATTTAGATAAATTAGAAAGTGAACCTTATTAAAACATTCACAATTATTATTAAGGAGCATGTCAGACTTGCATCCAAAAGAGAAGTGAGACTTTGACCAGTTGGTGGGATCCTTAGGTGAGAGCCATTTCCATGCTTTTTCTGATAAAACCTACAAAAAATGCAGTGGTCAAAATAAAATTAAACAAAAAAGATAGTGGTCAAAATAAAACTTAAAACAATAGATAGTGGTCAAAATAAAACCAAAAACAAAAGATAATGGTCAAATTGAAACTCAACAAAACTTTAAAAACATGAGTTAACCTTTAATTCATCCATGCAAGATTGGAATTCTCTCACATATGTAGCCCTTGCAGCTTTCCAAAGCTGGTCCTTCACTGTTTTTCCTCCAAAAGCGCCACTACTCTTAGCATTTGAGTACAAGTGCCTCACACATGTCCTATGTGCTGCATGGGGGAACACTTCTGACACAGCTTCCATTAATTCCTACACACATACAAAAAAAACAAAAAAAATTAACAGTTCACAGTTAGCAAAAAAAATACAAAAAAAAATGTTAAAGAAATTTACTTATACCTTCTGACTATCAGTCATAAAGGTATAGCTGTGAGAATTCTCAACCTCCAAATCAGTGGCAAGTATTTCCAAAAATCAGAACCATGATGACTGGTTTTCACTCTCCACAACTGCAAAGACTATAGGATAGATTGCATCATTTGCATCTATTCTTACAGTTGACAAAAGATGACCTTTGTAGTACCCCTTCAAGTGACAACCATCTAGACCTAGAATGGGCCTACAACCTACTTTGAAGCCATCTTTCAATGCTTGCATGCAGATATAAAGCCTCTCAAACTTTCTTTCATCTAACTTACAAACAGTTGTTGTCCCTGGATTAGAGTGCCTCAATTCCCCTAAGTAAGCATACAGATTTGCATACTGCTCTTTGTAGTTACCATTCAAGTTCTTAAGAGCCAGACTTTTTGCCCTAATGCATTTACACTTATCTACAGCTAATCCCCAATCCTTATGGACAACTTCTTTTAGGGATGTACTAGAGAAATTAGGGTCAACAAAAAAAAAATACTAAAGTAGTTTTTAGCTAGCCACTTGGCAGTACAATTGGAATTTTTGAACTCCCTAAGACAACTATGTTCACCATTTATAGACCTAATTTGCCATGTACCAGTAGAAGGATCTTCACCATGTATAGGGGCTGCCTATAACACCCATTGACACTCTCCTTTACATTTTGCTTGAATCATTCTATTATCATTTCTCTTTAACTTAACATTGTACCTATTCTTAATACCATACATCTTAATGGCATCCCTAAGTATGTCTTTGCTTGCAAACAATTGACCAACCTTCAACTTAGGGTTCATTAAGTCTGACTCAGCATTAAATTCAGGAAATCTAGATTTTTTTAGACCATCTGAATCTGACTCATCTACACTGTGTAGTGAGTTAGATTTGCCACTGTCATTGTCACTTTCATATTCTACTTGCTCACTGCCCAACCCAAAGTTCCCACTACACATTTCATTTTCAGAGCTAAGAACTTCTGTTTCACTGTCACTAAATTCAGACTTATCAGTGGATGAGTCTGACTCGACAAGGTACTCATCATCTTCTGAGTTAGAATCTGAATCTAACCTAGTTTCAGAATCTACCCTAGTTTCAGAATCTACCCTGATATCAGGCTCATTGTCCACTACTATTTCTTGTAAGTGTAAATGCATGTAATGATCTCTAGGTAAATGTCCTACCATATCAAGAACATCAAAATCAGTTATCAACTTTTTCAGTTGTAATGGACTATCTGAAACCATCCAAAACACAGTCACAGCAGTAGTAATCCCTAATCGTTCAACCATACTAACAATCTCAAACATTGACATAGTATCCACATTACAATGATCGAAATAATCCAATCTTTCTCTATGATGTACAACAACACTAAACTGGTCTGAATCAGTCCCTTTCAAATAACAGAAATATTGTACAACAACACTAAACATTAATGGTTTCACAGTGCAACAAACAAATAATAACAAAACATATAATAAATACCCCACGTGACTTGTCCTATCCCTATGCCCAAGTTTTTTCAATGAACACGTCTTGGATGATACCTCCCGACGTGAATCAAAGGATGAACACCGTTGTTTGTGAATTCTTCTTTAGCCACTTAACCTTGTACTTATCCCTAGGCCAAGATGGTTTAACCATAAAATGGAAAACTCGTATGTACTCCTTTCATATACTTAACTCTCCCGATATTAAGTAAATGAATAACCTCACAATGCTCTCCTGAAACTCTTATGAGATGTTAAAACCAGAGTAAATAAACTTGAAGCTTTTATTAATTGAACAGAAAAGTCCTAAGAAATAGTACAATCCTTACAAGATCAACCCTTAGCCCTAGAGGAAGTTTAGAACATGATGAAGAGAGAAACGACTAGGGTTTTGGGGGAAGACGGGTAGGAGCTAGATATCCCTTGCCTTGTCGAATTACAATCATATATATAGGCCTTGGATTTGAGTTTTCTTAATGGCCAAGAATACTAGTTTGAATTTAAGTACAACTATATTAAAGACTAAATCTCTGAGTAGATGTCTTTTAATTCGCCCTATCTTCTTGCTTTGACTTTGTCCTCAAACTTTGGGCAAGGCCTTCCTTGTGCTTCTGGGCTCCGACAGTTATGCAAGTGGTCCATAAAAATCAGACTTTAAATGCTCTATCAGTCGAACTCCACTTCGCATTTTCCATCACCATAGCCTTCACTGTCGCCTCTTCTGCCACGGCAGTGTTGAAATAGACAGTCTCCTGCAGTCCTTCACTCCAGCTCTGCTGTTATCTTTTGTTCCTCTGTTGCCCTGGTTACTGCCACGACAGGTACCTGCAAGAATATACCAAAATCAACAGTATATGTGCAATATTTTTCATTTGTGATGTTTATGCAAAATCTATCCTAAAATGTAACTAAACATGCTTGAGTGCATCAGTAATATGGGTAAAAGAGGGTTAAAATATAGAATATTTATGCACTCAACACACCCCTAAACTCAAGTTATTGCTTGTCCTCAAGCAAATGCAACCTAAGTAAGAATGAAACTTTTTGGTTTTGGCTTAACTCAGTGAACAACTATTACCTACAACACCTTCACCATCTAGATCGATACCTTTTCGAATGTTTAAAGACTTATCCGGAGCAATGCTATAATTCTCGTGTAAGTGTGTGCATGTTTTGTGAACAAATATGTGCCTAGACTCTTTAGCAACCAGAATAGTTACTTAACTTACTTGAGTTTTATTTCAGAAATAATTCTTAACTAGAGCCAATTTCGGGCACCTCTAGCTTGATTTCTAAAGTTTTTCTATTTTTACTAGAGCCGGTTTTTGGGCACCTCTAGTTTAATTTCCTAGAGCTAGTGTTAGGCACCTCTAGGAGTACTTCTAGTTTAACGTCCTAGAGCAAGTGTTAGGCACCTCTAGGAGTAAACTAATTCTAAGTTTTCTTTCTAACTCAAGTAGATAATCTTCCTATTTTAGGTTTCTAACAGACTCTTAACAACATATAAGTCACAAAGGTGTTTTTAAGAGTTCAGAACTATAGCAAGGCTCTAAATATTTCCTAAAATATTCTAAAGACATTGTCACGACAGAGAATGCCGCGACAGGTAAGACCAGTTCAAAGACTTAAGCCAAAATTTTTTAAAGACACAAAAATGATACAAAATAAAATAAGTTCATTAATGATAGTTAAGAGGAATGCCTACCCCCAAACTCGAGGGTTGCATTGTCCTCAATGCATGACACAAAATAGAAAAATAAAAACATCACAAAATAGAAAATAAAACACAGACGACAGAAAAGTAAAAGAACTTAAGTTGAAGAGTTGTCGTCACTGTTACTGTCGATGTAGAGCTGTCGCCGGGCAGTTGCTTTTATGGCAGAGGCTGGCTTTGGAGTTGGAGAGGGTGAGTCTACCTTCTTCTTTGCCTCTCAAGGTGGCTGGACTCTAGTGAGTGAAAGTTTTGGTGCCTTGTCCAGGACCTCGAGCTCACTGTCACTGCTGTTGTTGCTTCCTGCTCTATCGCGGCAGGGTCCCTCAACATCAATATCAAGCTTTTTCTTCTTCATTGGAGGGAAGTCCTTGGCTATCTCCCAGACGACAGGGGGCTCAGAGTCGGAGTCATCCTGCTAGACTGAGGAGGAGGAGAAACCTTCGAAATATTTTGGGTCTATTTCTGGCAGTGGTTCCTTTCGTTTGGTTCCTCGAGAAGTGGCAGACCGTCTGTCGCCGTCTCCAGCCATGGCAGATGGTGAAGCAGAGGCAGCTGTTGGTGTGGGCGTCTTTAGGCTGGAAGCAGGTGTTGGGGGCAGAAAGAAGAGTTTCTGGAAAAGAGGGAAATTGCACGTTTGGATAATTAAGCTCAACTTTAATAAAGTTTACTGTTGCAGTGGTGAAGTCCCTCATGTACTCCATAAATCCCAGTTGTCGTGCCTCCATCTTTTTCAGTAGTTGAATTATTTGGTTGGAGGATGTGGCTTCTAGTTGTGCAGGTTCTGTCTGCTCAGGTTCTGCCACGACAGGTTCTGTGGAGTCTGGTTCTGTCATTGGTTCTGTCGCGGCAGAGGGATCAACATACGTCATTGGGGTGGCTGCCTTTAGTTCCATCAAGTTGTAGATGTTCTGCTGCGTCCACCCCTTGCCCTGGATCTTCACGTCTTCTTTGTGTAGGTGAAGCCTCTTTCCTCCCACATTTCCTGTTTTTGAAAAGATTCATAATATCTTTTCTCTGAATCTGTCGAGGTGAACCTTCTATGAATTCTACTGTGGCTAGGAATGGAGACTACCGCCGCAGATGTGGAGGCAGCACTTCTTCTGGTCGATCTCGTCGTCATTGTAAGGATACTGTAACAATGAAAGAAAAAAAACTTGAAAAGCTAAAATGCTCGGAAACAAAGTAGAGAGAAGAGAATGAGGTGAAAAATGAAATGGAGGTGGTGGTTTATATAAAACGAGGTTCTGCCCGTTGAAGCCGTAACAAGTGGCGTGAAAAATAGAGCCAGGTTTCAAGAGATTTCTTGACGCGTCTGTTACGTGTTTCCGTGTCTGCTACGCGTCTGCTGCGTGTCTGTCGCGACAACATGGTGACAGGCTATATTTACGCGTTTGCCGCGACAGCTGGTGACCGGTTGTCACGACAGCCTTGTTACCATTGGGCTTCTTGGGCTGTTGTGTGTGTGGTGGGCTGGTTTCATTCTTTCTCTTTACTTTGCTTCTTTTATTTACCTGAAAACTAAAATAAACAAAATATTAGATTCTTATTTCCTAAAGCAATAAAAATAAATAAAATTAAATCTAAGTTAAATTAGGGATGCCTTGAGGGGCATCTTCTAAAGTAACTACTTCCTGCTCTCTTGGGGCTTCAGTCCCCTGATAGTGCTTTAGCCTTTGTCCATTGACTTTGAATTGGTGTCCATCCTTGATTGATCTGATTGTGATGGCACAATGAGGAAAAACTTGGACTACTTGGAAGGGTCCAGACTAGGGGTGATAATGAGCATGACCGGCTCGCGAGCTACTCAGGCTCGGCTCGGTCAAAGCTCGGCTCGAGCTCAGGTTCGGTTTGAGACCTAAACAAGCCGAGCTAAGCCGACCCAAGCTCGGCTTGATAAGCTCGTGAACAGGCTCGGAATAATTATATATACATACGTATACATACATACATACATATATATATATATATATATATATATATATATATATGCACTAAAAATAATTTATTTAGTAAAAAGAAAGCAATAAAATAAATTGGGTATATAAATCCACTAAGAAAATTTACTAAATATCAATTAAAACAAAATTTATAAAACTAAAAAAATAAACTACAAATAAATAAATAAAATAAATAAATATTAAAAGTAAAACACAAAACCCACGTGCTACAACTATCCTAAAAAATTAATTATCCTAAAAAATTAATCACATAACCCTAGCCACCCAAATTTCAATTCCACTTTTCTCACTTCATCTCCCTTCGACAGAAAGAGTTTACGTAGTCAACCTGACCACCTTGAAGCTTCTGTCGGTGATCAGACACCAGCCAACGACAACGTCGTTCAATAGCCCACCCGTCCACCACCAGGTTCATCCACCTTGAAGCTTCACGCCGTTGTTCTTATTTCAGATCGGAGTGTTTCTCCCTAAGATTTAAAGTTCGTTATTTCATGAAATTTGTTTTAAGTTAATAATAGTATTACTTTTTAAATAAAATTGCTTGTTCCTATTGCATTTTGAACCTGCTTAGATGTGGGTTTTCTTGGTTATTGATATGCATTGATTGGGAGATCAAGCTTTTAGTTAAAGGTTATCAAGTTTTGCATTCTTGATTTTGAAATCTGCATCATGTTATGCTTGTGTTGAAATTTTAGAAGCTTGAGGTGGGTTGCTTTTATCCAATTCATGATCTGCATCAGTGGGTGGGGGTCATGTAACTATTAGCTTAGCTGCTTTCTTATATGTTTTCTCATAAAAATATTTTTTCAGTTAACAACCACCAAAGTCTTCTGCATGTAGTGCTTTTGTTTGAATTTCAGAAGCTTTAGGCTTTAGCTAGTGGATTTGGTCTTATTGAAAATTAGAACCATAATCTTCATATTTCTAAGAAGCATCCAGTATATGTATAAATATAATATGGAAAAAAGATGCTTTATTTACACACGAATGAAACATCACCCCCACATATTACAGCTCATTGATTATAAATTTTTTTTTCGTACCAACAATCAATTGGTTTAATAGGATAAGGCACCATACCCTTTAAGTAAGGTCGGGGGTTCGAATCCTAATGTTATGAGTGGAGAAAACTAAGTTAGGAGGTTTACATTTATAATGGACTTCTGCAAAATCTAATATGAGTTAATCAACTAGTAAATCGAAAACTAATGATTAAAAAAAATTCGTGGGGACTAATCTAAACCTTATTATATATAAATGAAAAGTTCATCATGAACACCTATAAGATAATTTGCATCATTACCATATCATTTTGGAAGTTTTGAAATGGTGATGTTTCTTTTAAGAGCAATTAATGAAACTAAAAGCCTTGGTTAATTGTTTATCCAGCTTTTAATCTTTTTTATCAACATCCAGCTTTTAAGCTTACCCGGACTCTTTCATTTGTCTACTATTGGATTATTTTTATTTATAATCTTTATATAATTAATCTTTATTTTTTATTTGTAATCTAAGAATGTCTACTATTGGATTGGGAACATCAGATGGTCATTCAACTCCTATTCTCGAGAAATTTGAGGTAAATTTGGATGATGCAAATGAGATGAATGAAGATGAAATTGATCTAGAAAATGCAGAAGTGCATGTTCCCCAAACTAATGACACCAATAATAGTGAGGTTCATAATATTGAAGATGAATCCGAATCATATCCTTTTAAGAGAGCAAAAAAATCTGTTGTTTGGAAGGAATTTGGGGAACCTCAACGTGTAGGAAACTCTAAAGTTTGGAAAGTGCCATGTGTGTACTGTAAGACTCTGCTAACTGTTTCTAGAGGTGGTCCTACAAGTCATTTAAAGCATCATTTGGATAAATGTACATAAAGAAAAATGCACACGCGACAACAAAAGTTGATCAACCTTTTACCTTCTGATTCAACTACGGGTTCTCCAAGTTCTGAATTTGTTAGCGCTCTGCATGATGGTAAGTTTGATCCGTTGAAAATGAGAGAAGGAATTGCACATTGGATTGTTATGCACGAGCATGCTTTTTCTATTGTTGAAGAAGAAGGCTTTAATGTGATTTTGAAGATGGGAATAACACAATGGAAAAGTGTGTCACGCCATACTACCAGAAATGATTCTTTCAAAGTTTATGAGGTTGAGAAGAATAAGTTGAAGGAAAAGTTGAAGAATGTGGACATAATTTCTTTGACCACTGACTTATGGCGCTTCAAACCTCAAAAGATAGAATACATGGTTCTTACGGCTCATTTTGTTGACCATGATTGGAAACTTCAAAAGCGAGTGCTGAATTTTGTCCGCATACTTCCTCCTCAGAAAGGCAAAGACATAGCTAATTGCATTTTCAAATGCTTAAAGGAGTGGGACATTGAGAATAAAGTAAGTTACATTTAATCTTTTACGCATATTCATGTATTATCAAATTAACACTAATCAATATTGTATTTTTTGTAGGTATTCACAGTTTTTGTGGATAATGCCTCTGCAAATGATTCTTGCATACAAATCATGAAAGACACTTTCTCACTGACTAAGAGGTTGATTTGTGGTGGCAAATTGTTTCATGTTCGATGTTGTGCCCACATTTTAAACATTATGGTTCATCATGGTCTCAAACAAGTCAAAAGCATCATTAAGAATGTTCACGATACAGTTGATTATCTAAATGGAAGTGAACAACGATTGAAGAAGTTTGACGAATTTGCTCAAGAATACAACTTAAAGGAGAGGAGATTGGTTTTGGAATGTAAGACTCGATATAATTCTACGTATGAGATGCTTGCTTGCGCAATCAAGTTCAAAGAGGTATTTGCTAGACTTGCTTTGGAAGATAGAGAATATGTTTATTATCATAGTTTAGAGGATTGGGCTAAAATTGAAAAATTGCTTGAAATCTTGAAAGTGTTCTATAATACTACAAATGTCATTTCAGGATCCGAGTATCCCACTTCCAATTTATTTCTTAGTGAGATTTACAGAATTAAATTGTTGTTGGATACTAGTTCTAAGTCTTCTGATGATTTTGTAAAAAGCATGGTGACAAACATGAAAGAAAGGTTTGATAAATATTAGGGTGAATGTAATCTACTCATGGCTATAGGTGCAGTGTTGGACCCCCGATTGAAAATGAAGGTTATTGAGATTACTTTCCCAAAAATGTTTTCTGCTGATGTGGTTAGAGAGAATATACATAAAGTTAGAGAAATTGTGTATGAACTTCATGATGAGTATGTGAATTTGTATTCTCCTCCTCTAATGGAGCAAATGGGTGAATGTGGAACTAGTGCAAATGTTTGTGGTGGAGGAACGGGAAGTACTCCAGGATTATTAGAAATTTTGCAAGCCGCGAGAAGTGAGGAATTGACTGAGAATAGACAATCTGAAGTTGATTTATATCTTGAGGGAGGGTGTTATATTCCTCAAGAGAGTAAGTTTGATGCTTTATTATTGTGGAAGGAAAAGGCTGGAAGATTTCGTATTTTGTCACGATTGGTCATGGATGTCTTGGGTGTTCCCATTACTATTGTGGCTTCGGGAGGCCAAATTTAGTGCTGGAAGCCATGTAATTGATCCTTATAGATCATCATTAAGTCCTGAAACCGTACAAATGTTAATTTGCTCAGGAGATTGGTGTCGATCTCTCCATGGATTGAAGAGAAAGAACAAAGTAAGGATTTGTTATGTATGTGTACACTTTTTTCTAGTTTTTTAGAACTTATTTTTAGCTAATGGCTTTATGATTTTTTTTGCAGAAAATTGATGAAGATCAATCTAAGGAAATCATTTTTGCCGACTCTTTAGGTTTGTTAATAAAATTTTATGATACTTTGCAATTTATTTTTGCATAATAGTAAGTTACAGTTGTAGCCATTAAAAAAAGAAGCAATTCGATTGTACTTTTAAAACATTGATTGGTCTTTAAATGGACGTTGATATTTTTAATGACTTTATAATCAGGAGAAGAACAAAGAATGAAGTGCTTGGAGCTTTGGACTAGGATAACGGAAGGCAGAAGTAACTAATGGATTGTTGTTGGAGATTATTTATTTTTATGAAAACTGATGCATGTTTGTGGTTTCATTTTCTTAGTTGGTTGTTGTTTGATTTTGTATTTTCTTTGATTATCTATTTTTATTGTAAGAATATTTATCGGTTATTTGGATTAATCTATTTTGGGCACTATTTCCCCCTTTCCCAGCATTGAATTTCGTTCAATGTTGGTTATGAAAGGGGTTTTTAATGAGGCCCCATCTCTTATAAATTTTTTTAGCAAAATTGTCTGAGCCGAACCGAGCCAAGCCTAGTAATATTGTTTCCGAGCCGAGCTCAATAATATTGTTTCCGAGCCTGGCCAAGCTCGGGCTCGGGCTCGACTCGACTCGTTATCACCCCTAGTCCAGACCACCTAGACTTTAGCTTTCTTAGGAAGAGCTTCAACCTAGAATTGAACAACAACACCTTCTGCCCTGGGGTGAACTGTCGTGGCAGCAGTTTTCTGTCGTGCCATTTCTTTGTTTTGTCCTTATAAATTCTGGCGTTGTCATAGGCCATGGCTCGAATTTCTTCAATTTCATTTAAGTCCAATAGCCTTTTATGCCCTGCTTTGTCCCAGTCCATGTTAACTGTCTTGATAACCCAATATGCTTTATGTTCTATCTCGACAGGTAGGTGGCAAGTTTTTCCGTAGATGAGGTGGTAGGGTGACATTCCCAATGGTGTCTTAAATGCAGTTCTGTAGGCCCATAATGCACCATTCAGGTGAAGAGACCAGTCCTTCCTAGTTGGTTTAACCATCTTTTCTAGGATGTTCTTCACTTCTCTATTTGAGATCTCAGCCTGCCCATTGGTTTGAGGGTGATATGTTGTTGTGATCCTGTGCTTAACTCCATACTTCTTCAACGCACTAGCAATTACCATGTTCTCAAAGTGCCCACCCTCATCACTAATGATCGCCCTTGGGATGCCAAACCTTGTAAAGATATGTTTGTGGAGAAATCTTTGCACGGTCTTGGCATCATTCTTTTGTGTGGCGATAGCTTCTACCCACTTAGACACGTAGTCTACTGTCAACAATATGTACAGATTCCCACAAGAGGCTGGGAATGGTCCCATGAAGTCGATTCCCCAAACATAAAAAATTTTGAATCCGAGAATGTTCTGCAGGGGCATCTCACGCCTTCTAAAGATGTTTCCAGTCCTTTGGCACTTGTCACAATGCTTGTAAAAGGCTTGTGCATCCTTGAACAATGTAGGCCAAAAGAAACCAGATTGCAGAACTTTGGCAGCAGTTTTGTTTCCTCCAAAGTGTCCTCCATAAGGAGCAGCATGGCAGTGGTGGAGCACTTCTTCCTGTTCTTCATGTGGTATGCATCTCCTGATGATCTGATCTGCACAATGCTTAAATAGAAGAGGTTCGTACCAATAATAATGTTTTGCATCATTTTGGAACCTCTTCCTTGCTTGGTAGTTAAGTTCATGAGGTAATAAGCCACTAATAAGGTAATTTACTATGTCAGCATACCAAGGGATTTCAGAAAGTTTACCTGTCGCCATGGCTGTCGCGGTAGTGCTGGTGGCAGTGAATAACTGCTCATCTGGGAAAGTCTCCTGTATGTGAACTTTGTTTTTGTCTTGATCCTTTCCCATCTCTAGTCTTGACAAGTGATCAGCTACTTGGTTTTCTGTCCCCTTTTTGTCCTTGATATCTATATCGAATTCTTGCAATAGCAGAATCCAACGTATCAACCGTGGTTTTGCATCCTTTTTTGTGAACAGATATTTTAGTGCTGAATGATCCGTATGGACCACCACTTTTGTTCCAAGTATATATGTTATGAACTTGTCAAAGGCGAACACCATCGCTAACAACTCCTTTTCTGTTGTGGTGTAGTTTATCTGGGCATTATTTAAGGTCTTGCTAGCATAGTATATAACGTGGAAGAGTTTCTCCTTCCGCTGTCCTAGTGCTGCCCCGACAGCATAGTCATTGGCGTCACACATTATCTCGAACAGTAAACTTCAGTCTGGTGGCTGCACTATTGGGCTGTTACCAGCTTCTCCTTCAGCGTCTTGAATGCTTCAGTACATTCGGTATTGAAGTCAAAGGCTCTATTCTGTTCCAACAAGAGACACAGGGGTTTAGTAATTTTAGAAAAATTAGAAATAAATCTACGATAAAACCCTACGTGTCCCAAGAAACTTCTAATGCCCTTAACTGTGGTGGGCGGCGGCAGTTTTTCAATAACTTTGATTTTTGCTCTGTCCACTTCTATGCCGCGGCAAGAGACCTTGTGTCCCAGCACTATGCCCTCATCCACCATAAAATGGCATTTCTCTCAGTTCAATACAAGGTTTGCCTCTTCACATCTTTCAAGCACCTTCTTCAAATTGCATAGACAATCGTTGAAACTGTTTCTAAAGACGGAAAAGTCATCCATGAAGATCTCCAGGAAATCTTCCACCATATCCGAGAATATTGCCATCATACACCGTTGAAAAGTTGTTGGTGCATTACATAATCCAAATGACATTCTTCGAAAGGCGTATGTTCCATATGGGCATGTGAAGGTTGTCTTCTCCTGGTCCTCCGGTGCAATTGCAATTTGATTGTAACCTGAGTAACCATCAAGGAAACAATAATAAGACTTTCCCGCTAATCTATCTAACATTTGATCAATAAAGGGTAACAGGAAGTGGTCCTTCCAGGTAGCTTTATTAAGCTTCCGATAGTCCATACAAACCCTCCAACCGGTCACAGTCCTGGTTGGGATTAGCTCATTGTCCTTGTTGGTTACCACATTTATGCCTCCTTTCTTGGGTACACATTGCACAGGGCTTACCCACTTGCTATCCGAGATGGCATAGATAATTCCAATGCCAAGCCACTTGATAATCTCTTTTCGTACCACCTCTCGTATAGCTTCATTTAGTCTTCTCTGGGCATCAATCGTTGGCTTATGGTCATGCTCCAAGAGGATCTTATACATACAAATTGCCGGACTGATGCCTTGGATGTCAGAAATGGTCCATCCAATCACCTTCTTATACTGTTGTAGCATCCTGATCAGCTGTTGTTCCTGTTCCTACATCAACTTAGAAGAGATGATTACAGGTAACGTATCATTAAGACCAAGAAAAATGTATTTAAGCTGCCCTGGCAAGGGTTTAAGATCTAAGGC
Organism: Hibiscus trionum; assembly: GCA_030270665.1. NCBI lineage: Eukaryota > Viridiplantae > Streptophyta > Magnoliopsida > Malvales > Malvaceae > Hibiscus > Hibiscus trionum. The sequence continues at coordinate 10,482,531 of BSYR01000052.1, read as the reverse complement.
AGGTGGCTAATCTATGGAAGGATTCTGAATCACATGTTCATTAGAGGTATAGTTCAATGGTTCAAAGAACTTTCCTGGATCCAATTTACCTCCTCAGAATCTTCAGTATCAAATGTATTATTGTCTATGGAGTTGCTGTCGTCAAAGCTGTCGTGACAGTCTTCTAGGTGATTGTGGTGACAGTGACCAAATTGTCTGTCGTGACAGCTTGTTCTGATGTAGGGTTGGTCTACAATTACTTCTGATATTGCCTTACATTCTTCCTCTACATCAACTTATTTTATGGCTTGGAGAACATTGAGCTTTATCTGCTGGTCATTGACTCTCTTAGTCAGTTCTCCTTTCTCTACATCAATCACTGTTCTACCTGTGGCTAGGAAGGGTCGCCCTAGAATGATCGGTGCATTCTCATTTGCTTCACAGTCTAAAACAAGAAAGTCAGCAGGGAATATAAATTTATCCACTCTTACCAAAATATCTTTAATCTTTCCTTCTGGCTGTACGTAAGAGCGGTGTGCCAGTTGCAACATGACTGTTGTGGGTCTTGCTTGTCCAATACCTAGCTTCTGAAAAGCATATTTGGGCATTAGATTAATACTAGCACCAAGATCACAAAATGCCTTACCCACAAACTTATCACCAATTATGCATGGTATGATGAAACTTCCAGGATCCTTCTTTTTTGGGGGTGGACGCTTATGAAGGATTGCCATGCATCCTTCCGTCATCATTACAATTTCAAACTCCCCTAGTTTGGATTTCATGGACATTGCATCCTTTAGGAATTTTGCATAACCAGACATATGCTTAATGGCCTCCAACAACGAAATGTTGATGTGTACTTGCTTAAAAACATCGTAGATCTTTTTAAGCTGGTACTCCTGTTTCTATTTCTTTAATCGTTGTGGAAGAGGGGGTGGAGGATGGTAGTCTTCGAGGCGTCAATCACATGGGAATTGGATCTGAGGAGGCTCACAATCTTCAACTTCTTCTATCGCCTCCTCTATTTCTTTTGCTGTCGTGGCAGGGATGACAGCAGCAGGTTGCTTTCTTTCTGCCGGGGCAGTGTTTTTAGCAGGTGTATATAGGGTCGATTCCTTATTGGATGTTTCTTTAATTATCGGCCCTTGTAACTGTTTCCCACTTCTCGTTGTAATGGCCTTACACTGCTCGTGTGTGGGTTTTCTAGTGACTTCAGTATCACTAGGGAATCCTCCATTCTGCCTTGTGTTGATGAACTGTGAAACCTGACCCATCTGTGTCTCTAGAGATTTTAAGGTAGCTTCATGGTTTGTCATTCTCATCTCTGTCTTATCCATGAAGGTTTTAGTTTTCTTGACAAAATGATCCATGTTGGCCATATATGCTCCAGTTTGAGACATGAAGGTTGCTAAGGTCTATTCCAGTATGCTTGTGGTGGCTGTCGGTTGCTGTTGTGGCTGCTGCTGTGGTTGATGTCGTGACAGAATTCTGGGACCTCATTGGTTCTGGTTATTTTGGACTGGAGGATTCAATGCATTGTTTGGGTTACTATAGGAAAATTTGGGGTCCTTCCTCCAATTCGGGTTGTAGTTGTTGGAATCATAGCTTCTGTTCTTGTTGTAATTTCCAACATACATTCCCTCTTCCAGTTGTTTGGGGCACTCTTCTGTATGATGGTTTCCACTACAATTTTTACACACCTCCTCGGCAGAAAATACAACCTTAGATTCTTTTCGTTGTAGGTTTTCAACCACCTTTGTGATGTATGCTAACTGAGTTTTTACCGAATTGTCAGATTCGTACTCCTTGACAGATGCTCCTCGTCTTCCTCCTCTTCGAGTTGTGGGGAATTGTTCATCGTTCTTCGCTAACTTTTTCAACACCAGCATTGCATCTTCTGGTTCCTTGTCTAGTAACAAGCCGTTCGCTGCTGAGTCTATCCTCATCCGAGTGTGTGCATTGGCAGCATTATAGAATTTGACAACCTGATTCCATACAGGGAATCCATACATTAGGCAGTTTCGTAAGAGAGTTGTAAAGCGGTCCCACGCCTCATGCATTGGTTCTTCATCTTCCTGTTGAAAAGTAGCAATCTCGTTACGCAATCTTTCAGTTAAAAGAGAAGGATTAAAACGAGAAAGAAATTACGACAAAGATCCACCCAAGTTCTTATTGAACCCGGTTTTAACTTGTTCCACCAGGTTTTCGCTCTATCCCTCAATGAATGAGGAAATAGTCGGAGTCTCAGTACTTCCGGGCTTATTCCTGGTTGTCTGAATGATCCACAGATCTCTTAGAAGGTTTTCAGATGTTCACGTGCATCCTCTATAGCAGAACCACCAAATTGTCCAGCTGAATTTATTATGCTGAACATCACAGGTTTAAGTTCAAAGTGTTCAGCTTCCATATTTGGTAGTGTAGTTTGCAGTTCAACATGATCGTTGTCCATGTAATCTCAGCAAGTTTGTCGAGCTGCTGGGGCAGCAGGAGGTTGCCGATCGTTTTGGGCATCAATAGGAGGATCAACATCAATCTTGTGGTTGTTGTTGTTATTGTTGTTATCTGCCCCATTGCGTTGTCTTCCGTTCACCATTGCTTCAAGTTTTTCCTCAAGATAGTTGTTTCTTTCTATCAAGAGTCGGGCTTGGTTCCTGAGATGGTATGTCTGATCGATTTCTGGGTCTAATTCGTACTCAGGTTCTTTACCACGTCTCGATCTGCGCATAAGCAATAGGAGAACCCTGTGAAAAGCAAAGGGAAATAAAACAACTAAAAACAAAAAACAAATAAAAATAGAAATAAAAATGTGTAGTAATTAAAGGTAAAGGTATGTTGCCAGTCCCGAGCAACGACGCCAAAAACTTGTTGCGTGTAAAAGAGTCTATCGCAATTGGGTGCAAGTATACACGTCGCAAGTAATAAAGTGATACGAAGTATCAGATATCGTCTCCACAGGGACTGGAAATACTTCTATCCTTATATCTTTGCACAAAAAAAGAAATAAAATTAATAAAGTGATTTTGGAAGACTTGAAGATAAACTAAAGTAAACGAGGAAATCGGATTGAGATAATATGTTGGTATTGATTTGCTCAGTAGTGCAGGTATTGCACTGTTCAAAGGAACTTGTGTTGCTTCTGTCGTTGCGCCTGTCGCGGCAGCACTTGTCGCGGCAACGGTCTGTTATTGTCGCGGCAGCGACCAACAACTTTGTACTTCAAGTTTGGCAAGAATCCCTGTTGTGACTTGTCCTATCCCTAGGTCCAAGTTCTGTCGATGAACACGTCTTGGATGATACCTCCCGGCGTGAATCAAAGGATGAACACCGGTGTTTGTGAATTCTTCTTTAGCCACTTAACCTTGTACCTATCCCTAGGCCAAGATGGTTTAACCATAAATTGGAAAACTCGTATTTACTAAATGAATAACCTCACAATGCTCTCCCGAAACTCTTATGAGATGTTGAAACCAGAGTAAATAAACTTGAAGCTTTTATTAATTTAACAGAAAAATCCTAAGAAATAGTACAATCCTTACAACTACCTTACAAGATCAACCCTTAGCCCTAGGGGAAGTTTAGAACATGATGAAGAGAGAAACGACTAGAGTTTTGGGGGAAGACGGTTATGAGCTAGATATCTCTTGCCTTGTCGAATTACAATCATATATATAGGCCTTGGATTTGAATTAGGGATGGCAACGGGGCGGGGCGGGTTTTTGGCCGCCCCGAACCCGCCCCGACCTATAAGATACTATACCCGACCCCGCCCCGCCCCGAATTAAAATATTAATTTACCCGCCCCGATACAATAACCCTTAAACCCGACCCCGCCCCGACCCGCCCCGAAAAATTAAAAAAAAATTAATCTTCGTCGACGGTAAATGTTAGATTCGACCAATCTTCCACCACAATCACAAATTATGGTTTCAAGGGACTTCAAACTTATATAAAAAAATAAAATAAAACCAATTTTAAATTATCCAAGTGTTAAAACTACATATTTAAAAGAATAAATTTGAATCATTGACCGTTAGAATCGAATATATTAAAACTTGAACAACATCTAACAAAATTTTACAAAATGTACGAACCAAAACAAAAACAAAAAATAGCTTAAAACACATAAAAATGTTTAAATATAATGATATTTTTTTATAAATATAATAAAAATATATATAAAAATATAAAAATATACCGGGGCGGGGCGGGGCGAGGAATTTCTAGCAAATACCCGAACCCGCCCCGCCCCGACTTCATGTTTTTTCCGCCCCGCCCCGCCCCGATCCCCGAAATTTTAGAAAAAAATACCCGATCGGGTCGGGTCGGGTCGGGTCGGGGCCGGGTATTTTTGCCATCCCTAATTTGAATTTTCTTAATGGCCAAGAATACTAGTTTGAATTAAAGTACAACTCTATTAAAGACTAAATCTCTGAGTAGATGTCTTTTAATTCGTTCTATCTTCTTGTTTTGACTTTGTCCTCAAACTTTGGGCAAGACCTTCCTTGTGCTTCTAGGCTCCGACAGTTATGCAAGTGGTCCATAAAAATCAGGCTTTAAATGCTCTATCAGTCGAACTCCACTTCACATTTTCCATCACCATAGCCTTCATTGTCGCCTCTTCTGCCACGGCAGATGCCACGACAGTGTTGAAATAGACCGTCTCCTGGAATCCTTCACTCCAGCTCTACTGTTATCTTTTGTTCCTCTGCTGCCCTGGTTACTGCCACGACAGTGTTGAAATAGACCGTCTCCTGGAATCCTTCACTCCAGCTCTGCTGTTATCTTTTGTTCCTCTGCTGCCCTGGTTACTGCCACGACAGGTACCTATAATAATAGACCAAAATCAACAGTATCTGTGCAATATTTTTCATTTGTGATGTTTATGCAAAATCTATCCTAAAATGCAACTAAACATGCTTGAGTGCATCAATAATATGGGTAAAAGAGGGTTAAAATTTAGAACATTTATGCACTCAACAATATCCAATGAAATGTTTGCAAATTTTCTATATTAAAAAACTAAGAATTGTTACCGACAAGGGTTTGGTGCAATGACAAGTCACATTGTTCTCATAAGGAGATAATTTGAATTCGAACCTTGGAGACGATATTGTTGAGAGGGAAATTCACGAATCCCAAACATGGACCATAAAATGGACATGTATTGTACCGAAAAAAACTAAGAATTGTTTGTTTTGTTTTCTATTTTTAGTTTTTTTTAATTTTAATCTATATTTTAACCAAAAAAATCATACAATTTTAAAGAAAAATAGAAAAAATAATTTCTCAATTTTTTTTATAAAATCGTAAATTCTTACATTTGTTTTTGAAGTTTTGTTTTTACATCTTCTCGATTTTTTGCTTTTTTGTCGAAAATATTGCTTTAATTTTGTTTTTTAAGAAAGACAATTAGTATAACTTTCGTAAAAACTTCGTTTTTAAAGCTTTATAATATTTTAAAAAAATAAATAGATGTTTGAGCCAAAATTAGAGGTTTGAGCTAAAATTAGAGGTTTGACCGGTCAAATCCGTTAATTTAGATGTTTGGTGGATAACAAATTGGGGTGAAACCTCTAATTTTGAAAAAAAACTGCTAATAGAAGTTTTTTGAAATTAGAGGTTTTGATATAAGAGTTATAAATATCATTTTACCCTTAATAATTATAGAAAATCTCCAAATAACCTAAATTTAACTTTTTCTATTTTAAGTATTTACCATCACATATTTATATTGTGACATTTGTAAACTAATACTTTATTTTTTTTCTTTTATTCTCACATATTTATATTTGTATTTAAATTTAATAATTAATTAAATTATATTTAAAATAATTATATAAACAATAAATTAATATATAGATTCTTCAAATGTGTTTAGTAATGTTATATTAAAAATTATTTTCATAACCTAATTAATATTAATAGATAGAGAATATTGATAACTAATAAACTATTCAAACAAGTATCAAATATAATCAGGTCCTTATATGTTATTTTTCTTGTTTAAATAATCAAACAACTATAAGCTATCAATTAATTGTATCAAACATTTTTATACAATAAGCTAATACAATCCGTTAGTCAAAGTAGCTAATGTAATCAACTATGATCTAATGTAATCTGCTATCAACTATCCGCTAATTGCTAAACAGTACCGATGTTTTGAAGTTTTTTTTTAATCTTTTGAAATTTTTCAAATGAAATTATACGTTACAACCGACGCGGCATTTTTTGAAACGAAAAATATTAAATGAGATAACCTATTTCATGAAAAAAAAATCATAGAACTAATAGAATAAAAAAATCTTTTAAGTATCAAAATCGAGTTCATACAATAAAATAAATTGATTATATATACAAAAAAATTTGGACACAAATCTGTTAGAAGTGTTACAAATCATAATTTTTTTTATCGAATGTGTATGATTTTATTAACGTGAAATCATACAAAAAGCATCTACACGCGCCTCATTAAAAACCTCCCTAAATCCTAAATGGAGGAAAAGATTACGACGTGTACATGCGAATACAAGCCAAATCCCAACAACGCGTCCTATAAACCCGAATCCCAAACACTATCCCCTCCCACATGCCCTGTTTCACTCCCAATATCCCTGCAGCATCCCACCCTCATACCTCCTAATAACAACTTTTTTAATGCTGTCCCAGCCATGTGAAAATGCAACGCACCAGTGACTTAAATCTTGGGCAGACGAATAACCTCTACACCCGAGTCTGCCCCCTAAACCAAGCACGCCATCCCCCTCCCATGCCACCATGCGCACCCTTACGCCTCCACCTACCCATCGACCGCCCTCACACACACCTACAACCGTCTACCCCCTACTCGCATCCACCTCACCTGGTCAACCCCCCCTTTAGCCAAAGTATCGGCCACACTATTCCCCTTGCGTAAGACATGAGAAAAACATATATTCGGCATGATCAAACAAGCGTCGTCAATCGCGCGAAACCAATTCCACAGTTTCAATGGCCTCTCTTCCCGTTGCTCAACCCATGCCAACGCTACTTTCGAGTCCGACTCGATAATTATCGAAACAACATTAGGTTGTAATTCCATCAAAAATTCAATCGCTGCCACAATCGCGCAAACTTCAGCCATATTTGAATCCATCATGCCTAAAGGCCCTGCGAACATCGCCAAAATCACTCCATGTTCATCTCTCAGCACCCCTCCACAACCCGCTTCGCCAGGCTTTCCCCTCGCCGCCCCATCTACGTTGAATTTAAACGTTCCCCTCGTCGGTGGTATCCATGACACACCAGGCCGCTGCACTCTCCGCACCGTCGAAGGAACTCACTCCCACGGTTCCTGCCACCAAACCGCCTCATCCAAGGCAATTCCTTCATGCATCGCCTTCAACCAATGGAAAGATCTTAATTTAATAAGAAAGATCAATTCTTCCCGCGTCACTCTTTTTTGTCTGAAAATTAGCTCATTTCGAGCAAGCCACATTGACCACAAGACAGCCACGCAACATGTCACCCACCATTTCCGATGTACTCCAACAAAAACCCCCTCATAACACTGCACAAGCATCGCCGATATCAATTTAGGCCACACAAACGACATGTTCCACCACCTCAAAACATCATCCCAAATCCCCTTAATTACCGGGCACCATAATAAAATATGAGAAATTTCATCCTCGCCGTCTCCATACCAAACACAAGCCACGGACGTAGATTGCAAAGTAATCCCTCTATCACGTAAAAAGCAAAGAGTCGGCAACCTTTGTAGTAACGTGAACCATAAGAAGCATTGCACCTTGGGAGGGGCTGCTATATTCCAAACCATAAACCCCTCTAAATTACCTTCCTCCATTCCATAATATGTCATTAGATGCAGCAAATCCTTCGTCAAAAACTTGCCGCGCTTGTTCGGACACCATATAAGCTGGTCCTCCCTCCCCTCACAAAGTCTCCAACCCCGAATCACCAGCACCAATGTCGTCACCATTTGCTGCTCAAATTCCCTCAGCTCACGCACGAACAACGCATGCCATTCCCTGTGTTCGAAACTGCCCCTACATGCATACTCGGCTACAGTGGCATTCTTCCTAATCGCCACTCGAAACAGCCGCGGGAACACCATCCGCAATGGCCTGTCCATACACCATACATCATACCAAAACAATATCCGCTTACCATTTCCTACCAACCACTTGAAACAATTTATCGCCATGTATTGACTCACCCTTTCATCCTCCTGTGTCGATACAATTTGTTTCCAAACTGTCGACATTTTGTTTTTTCGCTCCCCATTAAAACGCCACGATAACACTTGTTCTCCATATTTTGCCACTATCAAATTCCTCCAAAGAGATTGATTTTCTGTCGCATATCGCCACGCCCATTTCGCCAATAAAGATGTGTTGCGTAATTGCAAATCAACCACCCCCAAGCCCCCTAAATGTTTAGGCCGACACACACGTGCCCAATTCACCCTACTCATTTTTTCTTCAACTCCACATCACCCCATAAAAATGCCCTTCTAATCTTATCAATTCGAACAATCACCGATTTGGGGGCAGCAAAAACACACATATAATATAGAGGTAAGGAGGAAAGCACAGAATTGACTAATACTAACCTTGCAGCGAATGAAAGCGAACTCTTTTTCCACCCCGCCAATTTGCACCTAATTCGCTTAATCACCGGTTCCCACATAGAGCTAGCTCGCGGATTCGAGCCAATAGGCAATCCTAAATATATAAACGGCAGATCACCCTTCCCACACCCAAGAATTGTTGCAATCTCATCCACTAATTTATATGAAATTATGCATCTGGTGCTACATGAGATGGTGATTATATCACCCCTTAGTCTCAAAAACTAACAAACTAGCTGTTAAATAATTAGTTAATTAATACGGTACTTTTTTCATTCTTAACCTATATAAGTTTATTTTTCGAGCCGAATCTATCAAGTGGCCCCAGTAAAAAAGGAAATATTATTATCTTTAAAAGATTCGGATTTGAACAATTTATTTATATAACGTGTGTTTCATCGTTTTTAAATAATTAAAAATTATAACAGATAATATCATGTAATCATGCCATCTTGCATCTGTTGTTGATTATGCAATATGCACAAAAGTGCCAACCTCAAAAATGGATCATAATGTTGCCCTTTAGGCCTCATAAACCTGCATGTGCAAACATGTGCCCAGTACAATCACATCTGTTTGCATTCATCTATCAAAGTTGGAAAAGCAATTGGTTGGCACCTAAAATACCCCAACTCATTTATTCTAAATTATGGGAGACGATGGGGATATAATAATAATTAATAATCAATCAAGCTTGGCTACCATTATAATATATATTATTAAAGTGTGTCGTTATGGCAATTCCACATTGTAAAGCTACATTTCCTCCACATATATCAGGAAAAAGGCAAAAAAGGGACTTTTCTTTTGTTTAGTGGCACACCATATCCCTTTAGAATTTATTGTATTATATATATTCAACTCATGTTAAACTCAAACCATATCCCGGGCCACTCCTTCAAATACATAATTAAATAGAATTGGAAAAATTAAACATACTTGTATTGAGTAGATAATATTCGCCCCTAATTTCAAATAATATATAACTTCGTCCCAAGTAGGGATGGCAAAACCCCGAACTTGACATATTTTGACCTGACTCAATATGATAGGGTTATATTTGAAATTTTAATTTTCGGGTCAGGTTTTAAAAAGTTCGAATTGGTTTGAGTTCGGATTTATTGTGAAAATTACCCTATACGACCCGATTTGTTTATTAATACATATACACACACTATATATTTATATATTATATAAATTATTTTTATTAATTTTTCTGAGACATGTCAGATTTAGTCAAATTATTTGTTAAAAATTTGAGGTCAGGCTATATTTTTATTATATTTGGTTGTAATTGGTCGAAGATAAAAATATATTGAACTTGGGTTAGATCATGTCGAAATTTTAAATTTTTAGATCGGTATCGCGTGGCCCAAAACCCGTCCTGTTACTATCCTTAAGTCTCGTAGGCCGTGGGAGTGAGTGGCTTGTGATTTTCCACTATGATCAGTCTCTTTGTCAGAAGTTGAAATGGTAATTAATATCTAATGTTAGATTGCTTATAAATATCTAATGTTTTTAATTATACAATTAAAAACATATGGTTGTAAGATCCACTTATTTATCGAGTGACCTAAAATGTTCATTTTAAATTACTTTATCCTGTATGAAATCGAGTTCTAGCATAATCATTTGTCTTGGAAATGTAACATTTTTTATTTAATAATAAAAAATGTATGGGCTGCAAACGTGTTTTTTAATCTTAATACACTAAAACTAATGGGTCGTTATAAAGTGACGGGTCGAGAGACTTGAAGCCCAAATATGTTTTGCCATTGACAATTTGACTGCCACTTTAAGTTTCTGATGTGCATAGGTTGTTATGCTAATTGTTTCTTGGAAAGTGAAGATCGAATATTGATTTTAGAAAATATTTTTTTATTTTTATTTTTAAATTTTTTTTTTATTTTTTAAAAAAATTAGAAAATATGCTTGATTAATAGAAATAAAAATTTATTTTCAAAATATAAATGAACAAAAAATAACAATGGCACCGCGATTTTTTTATTTTTATTTTACATAATACATTGTACAATTAAAGAAAATCAGATAAGCCTAAGATTTTGTTTAGCGTTATTTTTTTTAAAAAAGTGTTTTTTATGGGATCAAACGTATTTTTAGAGTCATAAATAATGTTAAACGAATAATTTTAAGAGAAAAAGTACATTTAAAAAGTATTTTTCAACCTCAAATATAAAAGTTAAAGTTTTCACTTTTATTATTGAAAGTGCTTTTTGAAGTCAAAATTGCAATTAATTTTTAGTTGTTACCATATGCTGTATTTATTTATAATTTATAAATTATATTTATTATCAAGATATAATTGTATGATTAATAAATTATTTGTGGGTTTGAAAATTTTATATCTTATGCCATTTTTTTGGATAAAAGATATTTAAAATTTTATTTATTTTATAGAATACGTAAATCATTGCAATTTTATTATTTTAATTTCAAAAATATTTTTTTTATATATTTTTTTTCATAATATAAGTTAATATATTTCATATATTATATCATTTGAATGCATATTTTTTAGCTTGTAATGTCAAATTATAATGGGTAAATTGCACAGATCATCACTCAACAATCTTTTTACTCCTATTTTGGTTACTCAACTTAAAAATTTTTCTATTTAATAACTGAACTTTATACATTGAACGTTTTTGGTCACTCATGAATATTTTATTATTATTTTAGCATGGCATGATATTTATTATTATTATTTAATATAAAAATAATTTAAAATAAAAAATAAAAAGAAAAACCAAATTGTCCGCCAACCACCATTCGGCCCCACCACTAACGGCCGTAGATGGTGTCCGTTCGTTCCCACATTTCACCGTTCATTTCATCACACTTCACTGAGTCCGAATTCGACCTTCATTTTGCTGGAAAGTGAAGAAACCAAAACGTTTATATCGAGATACGTGAGTTTCAGAACATTTTCCGGTGAAACAACTACTGGATTCGGACTCAGCGTGTCAAAACGAGTCGCTCGATGCAATTTAAGGTCAAACGACCATCGCATTTGAAGGCCGCCAGTGGTCGACGTTGATGACAAGCGGCGAAGATTATTTTAAATTTTAATAATAATAAAATATTATTTTATTATTTATTTTAAATTATTTATATATTTAATAATATTAAAAATTTTGGAAATAATAATAAAATATTCGTTAGTGACAAAAAACGTTCAATGTATAAAGTTCAATTATTAAATAGAAAATTTTAAAAGTTGAGTGACCAAAATAGGAGTGAGAAGATTGTTGAGTGATGATCTGTGCAATTTACCCATTATAATTTATTTTTCCAAAAATATATTTTCACAACAATATTAAATAATTAAGTATAAAATCAAAATTTTTGAAAATATTATTCACCAAACATTTTTATAAAGAATACTAAACTAATCCTAAGAAAGGGTACAAAATAATGCATGTTTCGAAAATATTGGATAAATATAAATGATCGCCTGACTCGTTATGCTGTTGTTTTCCTTTAGAGAGTTTATATTGCGTTCAATCAGATTGCTTTCACATTGTCCGTTCTTCATTCGAGGTTGAAGGGTGAAGTACCAAAGGTTCCCAACATTTTGGATTGTTAGAATAAGTGTATAAAATTCGAATATGAGTTTGAATGAAAAATAAATAAATATGTTTAAAATATGGTTGAGTTTGGGTTCAAAAATTTAAGACCAGAACTCAATTCTAGCTTGTTTAGTTTTTCATGTGTAACAATATTGTATTATTATATATATTATATGATTTATATGACATAAAATTTAATGTGTACTATTGTATAATACTATAACATAAATATTAAAATATAGGATAAACTACATTTATGACAACTTAACTATAGGTTTGATCATATTTTAACCATTGAACTTTTAAAATGAACAGTCCATTAACTTTGGATGGAAATAATGACGTGACAGTCAAGTAAATTTGTACAATAACATATATGTTTCATGATGTAAACGTTACAGAGTTAGATCATACATTCATTTCCACGAAAATAGTGCATCTATCGAAAATATACCTTCGGTTCTTTATTAGCAGCTTTGTCCATGGCATCAAAATATCTAGTCTGAAACTTCCTCACATCAGCAGATATGTTCAAGACACGGGCACCCACAGGCTGTCTAAGAAAATGGATCTTAATTTAAGGCTAAAAAATGGCGGAAATAAGCGCGACCGGAAATGTGAGAAAAAGCACAAGAATATAGGTTAGGCGCGACCAAAAATGTGAGAAAAAGCATATCAATTTAGGTTGGGCGCGACCAGAAATGTGACCTTATTTATAATATTTTGTGTTGCAACCATTTAAAAAATAAAAAAGTAGAAGAGCCGAGAAACTCATAATACCGGTAAGTATCCAGTCTTATAAAAATATTGGTATTTAAGTGTTTTAAAAAAGCGAGAAATCATAAATATAAAAAAATATCGAACTTTGTGAAGAATATCAAAACTTAGAGAAAGTATCGATTTTTTCAGAAACATAAGGGGTTTAGTAAAGTAGAAACCACCATTATTTTCTTTTCAGCAAAAGAAAAAAAATGTGAAAATCTTTGAATTGAGAATTCTCTTTGAGTAAGTAGGAGAGAAATTGCACTTAACCAGTTTGACGAAAGAAACTGAGAATCACATTTTGAAGAAAGGAAAGATATGTACGTGAATACCTAGTTTGCATATTCTTACTTAAACAGAGCTTATGAGAAAAAAAATTCGGTTGAAGAGGGCTAGATATGTTGTTGAATCGAAAATGTTAACTTGTCCATAACATTTAAAGGTGAAACTGATTTTGATAAGAGTTTGACAAGTTTTTTGGTTAATGTAGACTCTCAGCTTGAATGATTATTTGTTGGAAATAGGGCGTAAAAGATATTGGAAAAGTGTTAACACAGTGCCAAGAAAATTTATTGTGTGCAAGTATACATGGTCTGCAAGTAATACATCAGTTAAGCTGAGTATCGATCCCACAGAGATTGCGTTGGAATTTGATTGCTTTGTTTGATTACTTGTCTTGAAAAAAAGATTGTTTTGATTGGAAGTGGTTTTGAAAATGACTAACAAGAAAAGAAATAAAGCAAAGTAAAGACGTTGGCAAGGAGAGTGTTTAAATGAATGATGAGCGTTGGCACGGGATGCCTGGTTTTCACGTTATTCATACCATGCCAACCTTTAACAAATCTCGTCTAGGCATTGTTTGCCGAGTAGATTTAAAGATGGCAATGCCTCTGTCGATGACATTGCCCTAAATTAATTATGCAAAAACCCCTATATGTCTATAGTGAATGTTTTTTCACAAACTAATTTGATTAAGTACCAATCTTTAGTCCTAAGGGGTAGATTTTACTCCCAAAATAAGTTCATCTACTTGAACATCTTCTTTCGAAGCATCTCTCCTTAGTATCCAGCAACTGATCGTTGCCACCCAAGTCTGTTAAGATATTGAGAAGCAATAGGCCAACCATGCCAACTTTCGCTTGGAAAAGTATTTAGAAAATGGTAATGCCAGCTCTCGCTTGGTAGAACATTTAGAAAACAGTAAAACATGCCAAATAGAAAAACATTGTTGAGACAATTTTGATTTATTAAAAACTAAACATTAAAAAAAGTGTTCAAACACAAACACAAACACCCCTCACCAACTATTAAATTAGTTCATGGTAAGGGTATTAACCATAAAACTTTCATCGTTTTACAAGAACATTATCATTAAAATAAAATAAAACAACTAAACCAAAGAGAGTGGCGAGAAGGAGGTCTCTCGATGCAACCCTTCATGGTCCAGGCTCTCGGTCAAGCTGGTCGAACCACCTCTCCTTGGTGCAGTCAGCTGTGATCAATCCTCTCGGAAAAAATCTCCATGCTTGAATGCTTGCTTGATCGGTGTTTAAATAGGTATGCAAGGAGGGCTAGGATAAGTCTTTGACTTGAATTTGAACGCCCAAGGGATAAGGATGTGGTCATCTTATCCTTGATAAGATGTTCGGATTAGGGATGATGTCATCGTACCAATGACACCAAGCTTGGCATGCAAGGAAGCCATAGGTAAGCATTTGCGTTTGAATTTTAAATGATCAAGGGATAAGATATAGAGCTCTATCCGATCATTTTGATATCTTATCAGCTCGATGTGATAGCTTATCAGGTTAGGGCTGACGTTATCATGCCATGGCCATCCTGGCACACAAGCCTAGCACGATCTTGCCAACACAGCTTGGCATCACCTTATCTACTATTTTTTCGGAAGTTGATCCAATTGTGATCTTTTAAGAGCATGATCATTTCCTATTTTTTCGGGGGTTCATCATCTCTTAGCATGGCATCAAGTGCACTTCTTTGTCAACAAGTGCGTGGCACCGTCTGGTCCTTCTGTGCCAATAACAACCCGGCATCCTCCTTAGCAACATTTCCTATTTGCACTAGTCTGCTTCGCTCTTTCAACAGTTGTGTCAAATGTTATGCCAAATCTGTAAAAATATTAACAAAAACATCCCTTCACACTAGCATAACATCAATTCCTAACTTCTTATGCAAATGCATATTTTTATGATCTAAATGCAATTAAATGTACTTAAAAGACAAGAAAAAGCATGCGAAATAGAAATGAAAAATAGTACTTTTAGAGTGTCAACAGTTAAACGTCCTAAAACCACCCTACATTAAAAATTTAGGTTGAACCGAAAGTATTACCTTATATATTACATAGTGTGTTGGAACCAAAATAGTGACAAAAGGGAGAATATTTTTTGTTGTAATTAATAAAACCACTGTAATGTAACATTATAGGTTGAACCGAAAATGTTAGGTTGTATATAACATAATGACTTGTAATTGAAATTGTATTGAAAGGGAGAACATATTTGGTTAAACTTCATAAAACGAACGCAATGTTGTTGAGATTTCTATAATGAAGGAAAATAAACTGTTCGGGAGAGAAAAAAGAAGTATTTTCTCATTGATTGAATTATACAGAGTACATTGTTTATATACAACATAATTAGCTGGCTAACACTCTAACTAATATGTTATTTGCTAACTAACTTGTTAACAGCTCACGTAACTAACCATGCAGCTAACTATCCTCTAAACTATCCTTTCAACACTCCCCCTCAAGTTGGAGGATGGTATATGTCTTTCATCCCCAACTTGCTTATAAGGTAGTTGTGCTGGGCAACTCCTAAACTCTTTGTGAAAATGTCTGCCCGCTGCTCATTGGAGGAAATGTGAAATGTTTGAACCATTCCTTTCTGTATTTTTTCACGCACAAAGTGGCAGTCGATTTCTATGTGCTTCGTTCGCTCATGGAAAACTAGATTGGCAGCAATCTGCAAAGCTGCCTGGCTGTCACAGAATAATGTTGCTGGTGCGTTATGCTTGACTCCTAATTCTTCTATTAAGCCTTTCAACCAGACAAGTTCAGCAACTGTAGTAGCCATGCACCTATATTCAGCTTCTGCTGAAGACCGAGAGACCGTGCTTTGCTTCTTCGATTTCCAGCAAATCAGAGAGTCTCCCAACTTGACACAGAAGCCCGAGACTGAACGACGAGTGATAGGACAACTGGCCCAATCAGAGTCACAATATGCAGTCAGCACAAGATTAGAACTAGCAGATAAAAGGATTCCTTGACCTGGATGCTGTCCGATATATCGAACAATTCGCAAGGCCCCTTCATAGTGAATCTTCTTAGGTGCTTGCATGAACTGACTTAAACACTGAACATCAAAGATAATATCTGGACGTGTGTGTGTTAAATAGAGTAACCTTCCTATTAGCCTCTGGTACGTTGACACATCTTCTAACAATTCTTCCATAGAACCATCACAACCACTACTATCAATACCTGCTGTAGTGTACTTAACATTTTGATCCAAGGGTGTCGATGCACAACGTGCTCCCCCTAAGCCTGAGTCAGCTATCAACTCGAGAGCATACTTCCGTTGATGCAAGACGATGCCTTCCTTGGAACGTACCACCTCAATGCCAAGAAAATACTTAAGAGTACCAAGATCTTTCATCTTGAAGTTGCAGTGCAGTATCTCCTTGAGTTCCTTAATCATCTCTTCATCATTCCCAGTGAGAGGAAGATCATCTACATAAATGAGCATTATTACAATTTTGGCTCCCTTGACTTTAGTAAACAACGAGTAATCGTGCAAGCTTTGCGAGTATCCATTTGCAATAAGAGCCTCTATCAACTTCAAGTTCCACTGACGAGAGGCTTGTTTTAAGCCATACAACGACTTGAGCAGCCTACAAACTCGAGGTGAGCACTCCCCCTGGCTGCGAAAACCCTCGAGTAATGTCATATAAACCTCCTCATGGAGATCACCCTGCAAGAAAGCATTGAAGACGTCCATCTGAAGCAAAGGCCAGTCATAAATGGCAGCCAATGAAATAACAGTACGCACAGTCACTTGCTTCGCAACAGGAGAGAAAGTGTCATGAAAATCAATTCCTTCACGTTGGTTGTAACCCTTAGCAACCAAACGAGCTTTAAAGCGCTCAATGGAACCATCTGAATTGTATTTCACCCGATACACCCACTTGCAGCCAATTGCTTTCTTGCCAGGAGGTAAGTCAACCACAGCCCACGTGCCATTAGCCTCAAGTGCTTGAATCTCAAGTTGCATGGCCTCCACCCACCGAGGATCAGTAATTGCCATTTGATAAGAATGAGGTTCAACAATTGAAGATAAAAAAATATCAAAGTGTCGAGTAGTAGGTGGTAAATGATTATAACCAATGCAAGAAGAGATAGGGTACGAACCTGTGAGCAATGAAGTGGATGAGGAGGAATTGGTAGGACAAACAAAATCAGACAACCAAGTGGGAGGCTTAGAAACCCTAGTGGATTTACGCAAAGGAATAGATGAAACAACATGAGAAATGGGAGGAGAAACTGAAGCTTCAGTAGGCATGGATAAAGGGTCAGGAGGCACAGGTGAATGATCAGAAGATAAAGGTGAATGTGCAGTAGGAACAGGTGAAGGCTCAGTAGGTAAAGGGGAATGTGCAGTAGGCACATGTGAAGGTTCAGTAGGTGAAGGTTCAGTAGGTTAAGGTGCAGTAGGTGAAGGTTCAGGGTTAAAAGGTGGAAGAGGTTGCTCAGTAACTGGAATAACTGGAATATAAACTGTTGAGATTTCTATAATGAAGGAAAATAAACTGTTTGGGAGAGAAAAAGAAGTATTTTCTCATTGATTGAATTATACAGAGTACATTGTTTATATACAACATAATTAGCTGGCTAACACTCTAACTAATCTGTTATTTGCTAACTAACTTGTTTACAACTCACGTAACTAACCATGCAGCTAACTATCCTCTAAACTATCCTTTCAACAAATGTAACATTTTAGTTTTATGTGAAATCTTAAAAAATATATTAAAGTTCATGTTGACGAGGATGCAATGTATGATGTGAAATATTAAACTAATGAAATAAGAAGTGGTATTGTTAGATAAAATTGTGTGAAGTGCATCATGTTTTATCTATTTAGAATGTAGGATTTGTTGAAATGTTTAGGAAATGAGAAAATGTTAAACAACAAATTGGCGTGAAGTGGATATTGTTGGAATGAAATAGTTGGTGTTATGGTTTGTTTTTTATTGAAATAATTTAGGTGTGATATTTAGAATGAACATTTTATTGTTAAAATGTTGGTGGCAGATAGGAACAAAAATGAAGTCAAAGGATATGACAATTACAATAGGAGGAAATGTTGAAAACGAGGTAGAAGAGATTGCGAAAGATGTAAAAGCGCCGAAGAAACCACTTAATCTATATATGCACTTCTAGTAAGTACAAATCTACTTGTATAATATTTGTTGTAATACTTATTGGTTAAAACTATTAAAGTAAGGGTGATAAAAAATTTGAAATGCTTAAAGTTTGAGTGAATGTGAACGGATGAAGGAAGCAGAAAAGAAATAACCGGTAAGGCATGTAATCTAATTTGAGTAGGTTAACGTATTAGTAAAATTAGTAGACAATAAAATTAATTGTAGCGTTAAAATATTGATAAAGAATTGTTTATGGTTAATTACAAGTGAGAAAAAGAGTGTATAAGAAATTGAAGGAGATGTGTGAAGAGGAGAAAGAATTGTTTAATGAGTTGACGAAAAAGAAGAGAGAAGAATATAAAGAGTGGAAGAGTGAACAATTCAAGAAGATAATGAATAAATACTAGAAGGTGATTTTTTTTATAAAGGTAGTAAAAACAGTAACATTATATATATATATATATATATTAAATATAGAAAGTCTCGACAAGGTGTAACCTTAAAAAAGTGCCGAAATTGATGGAAGACTTGAAGTGAAAGAAAAAGAAAATTTTCGTAAGAAAAATAAGGTTCGAGCCTTTGATTGGAAAAAAGGCGAGACCAATTCGTCGGGAGTTGTGTTGTGAGTTGGTTGAGAATTTTGATGTTGAAAAAAGATTTATTAATTTCAATGAAAATAGATTTTCTCTAATGGTTGAAGATGTTGTAGCCGTGTTAGGATTGAAAAATGAAGGGATTAATGTTGAAGAAGTGATGAAAAGGGAGAACGGGAAAAACTTGCTTCAAAAATATAATATAAGGAATAAGGTTTCCTACTCGGAAATTGAGGGGATATAAAAAATAGTGAGTATGATGGGGATGAACTGAAGGCGAGGTTATTGTTGTACATCGTTGGAGTATTTCTATGTCCAATGTGTGATACATGTCCGAACGCAGATAATATGAAATTGTTGTGCGCGAAAGGGATGAATGGGCAACTAAATTAGGCAAAATTTATCAATGAGAAGCTGTTAGATTGAATAGTTAGCTATAGTAAACCCAGAAGCCACATATACCTAAAAAGGTGTATAGCTATATTAGAGTTAAATGAGTATGAGAGGGGTTATTGGTAATATTTTTTTATAAATAACATAGCGATAAATTGGAGCAATAAGTTATTCATTGTAATTTATATTGTTTGATTTTTGGTTGGATTCTCCTTGTAGATCGATTGCAACTGGTTTGTCAGGCATTATTGCATAGGGGAAAGGTAGCTCGAGTTATGACGAAGTTTAAAGTGAAAAGACCTAAAAAAACAAAAGGTAATAAAAGTCAGCTTTTGATATTAAGCATTGAAAAAAACATTTAATATTGTAATTTTTTGAAGGTTATTGCCATCGAGGAAGAGAAATTTGAAGAGACTGATAATGTTTAGAGGAGTGTTGCGAATGAGATGGTGTTGAAGAAACTTCAACTATGCATGATGGAGATACTTGAGATTAAACGCATTTTTTGTAACACCCCAATTTTGGGGTTAAAGGTTACGGATGTAGATTTTGTTATTCGATGAGCTAGTTGTCATTTTTGGGTTCGATCAGGGAAAACCCTCTTCGGGTATTTCTAAAAAGTTGGGAATAATTTCTAAAATCATTATTTAATATGTATAAGAGTTTTGTGAAAACAATTTTGGAAAATCAATTCTAGAAGGTTGAGATTTCGGTCTAGTGACCAAATCGCAAGTTTTCAAAAGTTGGTGGCCATTTTGTAAAATCAGTCAAAATGTGGTTCTAGTTTTAATTAACCCCAAAACTATTTTAATAGGGTTTTAAAATAAAAAGAAAGACTTGAATCAGCCCCACTTTCATTTTCATGTTAGTTTCCTAAAGCCAAGCCACCATTGTCGCCTTTTTCAATCCAAAAATTACCCGTCAAGGTTTTGGAGGTAAGACTTGATTTCACCTTGTCTTTCTTTAATTAAACTTCTTTTTGTTAGTCTTCTATCAAAATCAAATGGTTTACCTCTCTTGTTTTAAAAGTTCAAAGTTTGAAATAAAATGGTTTCTGGAAGATTTTCGTTCAAATGGCTTAAGATGGGTTTGAAAATATTTTTAAATGGTGTTTTGGTGTTTAAATGATGCTTAAATGAAGGTAGGATCATAAGGAAACTGAAACTTGAAGTTTTAGTGGAGTTTGGTATGAAAAATCTTGGGGTTAAGCTTGATTTTGGGTTTTTAATGACAACAATGATTAACTTGTTTAAATTGCTGATTTTGATATTAATAGTTGAGTTTTTGATGGTTGAAATGATGAGTAATGGATGGGTTTATGTTTTAGACGTTTTGGAAGTGATTTCGATGATTTTCAGTATTGGATTGTTGGGTATTTGAGAGTATTTGTTGGATTTTAGTGTTGCTGCAAGTTTGGAAGCTTATTTGGGTATTAATACTCTGTTTTAACTTGTTTAGAAACAGGAGATCCTAGCTTGGGAGCAAATCCGGGTGACCATTAGTTAATTGTGGGTTTCAACTTTTTGAAACGAGTTTATCAGTGAGTTGTGCTTTTGTGAGAATGGTTTAATGATAAGATGATCATGTTGGTTATTACGTTGTTGTAAGATGTTGTATGCACATTGCGGTTTAGTAAAGGTTTTGGTTTTCTAAACTCTAATTGCTTTTAAAACTACATTGTTGTTGCTTGGTTTTTGAGCTCCGCTCACTAAGCTTAAATGCTTATGCTCTCTTTTCCAACAATGCATACCGTCAGAGTTCCGGGCAGCAAGCAAGCAAGGGGAGCGAGGCCATTTTTCCACTTTAGCTCAAGTATGATTTTCTGAGTTTGTAATAATACTACTAGCAATGTGGATGCTATGTTTTATGTTTGGAGACTTAATGTTTTGTGGATGTATGGTTTGAGGCAAGTTTGTTACGATCCTATGAAGTTGTGTGAAGTATGGTTTCGTTGTTTTAATGTTTATTTTGAAGTTTGACCTCTTATGCAATTGTGGATCCTTTTTTGCATCGTCCTTGTTTAATCTTAGTGTTGAAATGATCTTGATTGATGTTGTTAAGTTCTTTTGCCTTGGAAATGCATGTTTTTGATGATCTCTACTGTGGGTATGTGATTGGAATGGTTTCGGTGAGTTTCGGAAGTGCCCAAGACCCTTTTTGAACCA
The DNA here is from genome assembly GCA_030270665.1 of Hibiscus trionum. Classification (NCBI taxonomy): domain Eukaryota; kingdom Viridiplantae; phylum Streptophyta; class Magnoliopsida; order Malvales; family Malvaceae; genus Hibiscus; species Hibiscus trionum. The sequence continues at coordinate 10,460,966 of BSYR01000052.1, read as the reverse complement.
AGTTGTGCACAAGGGTTCCGAAACGGGCTCGACCGTATTGAAACGAGCATTGATTTTGCCTAGCCGTTACGAAACACCCCTTGGTGTTTCAGAATGGTTTGCCTCTGAAAAATCTAGTTTTGAAACCCTATTTCGAAACTGGCAATAGTATTTCGAAACGCCTGACAGTTAAGTTAGTTAAAGGCATCTCCTAAGTTCTCTTTTCTTGCGTTTTGGTCCCTAGTGTATGTTTTATCAAATATATGAGTTTGGATGATCGTTTCATGCTGCATTTTGGCATATGTGTATGAAAACTGACTAAATGCAAGATGATAACCTTAATTTCATATTAGGTCTCTATCTTATGCTAGAATTGCATTTTGGTCATTGTATGCTTATTTGCCGGTTCGAGGTTTGTTTCTTCGTGCTTTTATCCGTTGCGAGTGTTCCTCACCTAAGTTTTTATAAGTGCATCTAGAAAAGATAATCTTAAAAGCTTGTTCCTCTTTTAGGGTTGCTAATCGAAGAAAAATCTTCGGGTGTTTCTTCGGTTAGTCCTGTGTGACCACCTTAGGTCATTCTGGTGGCTAGGCCGGGCTGAGGGGGTTACATTGTTTGTGAGGGTCCGAAAAGATAAATTAGAATTGAAGAGGCGATTGACACCCTAAAGTATGAAGCAATATTGTCAGATGATAAATTGAAAAGAGTGTTGACGAAAGTTGGTGATATTTGTGGGGAAATGAAGAGTTATGTAGGATCAATGGAAAAGAAATTCGTTGATGACCTTGATGATATGAAGAAAGGCTTTGGTGAAATAAAGAAATTTAACAAAGAATTTTTGGATGGAGTGAAAGAGATACATGAAGTGTCAATAAGTAACCAATATAGTTGTGATTATTCAAAATTGTGAACACCTTATGATCCGATTGAGGAGATGGATTTACAATATCCTGCACCATTGAAGAAGAAAAAGCTATAATGAATAACATAACATGAATTTTTTTTGTTGTTTATCGTGTTGTGACTAATATAAATGTAAATTGTAGGTTGAAGGATCTGAAAAAAGGTTAGTGGTAAATCAATGGTTGTTAGCATGAAGACGAAAAATGCGTAAGAATAGACATTAACGAAGAAAAATAGGTATTATTATTAATAATTGTTTTAAGTTGGAAGAATTTTATGCGTCATTATTTGTAATGTTGATGTATATTGTTATAGAAATTGTTGAGCTTAAATGTATGTTGATGAAGTTAATAATTAATGATGTAATTGATTGTATTTCATTGATATATTTGATTACACAAATGTAGAAGAAAATGTCAATATTTGTTATTAATGACTCGAGTTATAACATTGTTAGTGCCAGATACTTTCATGCAACATTTATACGATGTTAAAGGTTGAAGAATCGAAGGTATTGTCTTATGTTGAAGCATCATGAGAGATTGGGTCACTTGAAAGTACAACGTGTGAGTATACATGGAATAGTCCCTTAGCAGAAAAGTAATCTTAAAAAAAAATTTCCTTTGTGAGTGTTATTTGTGTGTATTTTTTATATAAAAATTATGCGTTTATTTTGATGCAGTGACGTTGTTTAATTTGGATAGCAACATACTATAGTATTTGACGTGGATACGTTATGAACGGGTGAATAGTTTAGTTCAGTGGTTCGTAGAGAAACTGTAAATTTTTTTATCTTGTCTTTAAATTTATGTTGATATGCAATTCTAAAAAAAGTTGATTTTGTATAACTGTTTTTGTAAGATAATTGATATGCTCGGGGGGATGGTGGTATATGAAGATGTGAAGAATAAACGAAAATCAAGGATTGCGTATTTGCCTTGCTCCTTATCTGTACGTTAAAATAATAAATTTATTTATAAATTTTGCAGTATAATGAAGTAGTAAATAAAGTGTTATGGATAAGGAATAACAATGCTAGAGGAATTGCAGACCATGGTTTTAGATGAAAAAGTTGGAGTTGAATATGTTGCGCAGTTTTTTTTTTTTTTTTTGATTATATGCATGTCCGTCTTACGGTCCATGTTCGGGGTGCATGGCTGTCCCTCCCAACAATGTCGTCTCCAATGTTCGAACTCACGTCCCCTCCTTGGGAATGCAATATGCCTTACCAATGCACCCAACTCTTGTTGGTAATATGTTGCGCAGTTTAGGAAGGGCACAATGAAATAACATGTGACTGTGACCAATTGTGAGTCGATAAGAATAAATTAATTTGCAAATTGTATTTACATTATTATCAGAAAATATTTTATTTTGTAAAAGTAAGGATTGGCATTTTAGGTCCGTTTGTTTCACTAAAAATTATTTTCGAAAAAAAAATTCTGGAAAACAATCTACATTTTCTGTAAAACTGATTACAGAAATTATTTTTAGGTGTTTTGGATGAAACTGTGTAAATCATTTTCCAATGTTTAGTAAATTTTCCTAAAAATCATTTTAGAAATTATACGCAGAAGAACGTAAATTGAACAAAATATGCGAGGAATGAAAGAAAAGTTAAATTGAGAATGATTTAGCTGTTGAGATTTGAATGTTGCTTTACATAATGTTTGGTTAAGTGTTATATTGTTTTTTTAATCTTAATTAATTATTTTGAATGTAGATCGAAGTCTTAGCAGAATATTTTATGAAAGAAAAATTTATTGATGTATTTGGGAAATCGAGTGTTCCATTGCAATAGTTGAAACTAGTCATGGCAAAAGCCATAAGACAACAAAATGAGGGCACCAGAGATGATTGTGGTACGCATTTGAATTATTCATTATTTTCAACAGAGATGATTGCGGCATGCATGTTATATTTTGGATGCAAGCGCAACGTACGAGAGAACCAGATCAAGTGGTAAGCGATCAGAAAAATTGTTGTAAATAGTTTAAATGTTTTTGTATTGAATGATGTGGTAACAAGATTACTTTTCGAATATAGCATGTTGGAGAACGAGATTGTATGATCTTATTATATAATCTCATTAACCATAAAAGAAATTGTAAAAAGGATGAAATTACAGATGTTATCTTTGAACATATGAAAGGTAAGGAGTATATGTATAGAGAAAGAGGTGAGAGGCTAGTTCGACGAAATAGTGATTGAGGTTGCAACTTTTGACAGATTTTAATCATTATTTATTGGTGCATTTATTAAATTTATGCAATTTTTATGATATTCGTTGATTAAGACTTCAAACATGGAGTAAATTTACTATTTTCATGAAATATTAAATTCATGTGTAACCGTGACTAATGTTGTCGTGAGCGAATATGTAGAATTAGTAATTGGTCATTGCGAAGAATGGTTGGCCATGGAATGCAAAAGTACAACTTTTTGTGATAAAGGAATGTCAACTTTTTGTGCGTGATGAATTACAACTTTTTTGCGAGAAACAACCAATGCTATCCGCTTCCTACACTTGAAGGATTTTGTATGAGATCTTTTACTTCTTGTTAAAATGATGTAAATGAACATGTAAAAATGTTAGATGAATTAGGGGAAAATTGTTTATACATGTCTTCATCAAAGAAATAAACAGTAATATTTAATGAGTTTATGAAAAAGCAGAAATAAGGTCTCACATCATTCTCAACATTTGTGTTTTCGTTAATTACAGTCATAAAAAAACCCATGTCTTCATCAAAGAAATCTGCATCAGTAGATCGTAAAGTTATTAGCAAACTGAGCTTCAATTGAGGACAAGTCATGTTATTATGTCCCTCACGTTGGCAGTACCCACATAGCCTAATTTTGAAAGTGAACAAAACTTGGGTAGAAGTCTTAGCATCCTCTGTCCACCTATTAAGAATCAAATACTTTAGGCAGAGATGTGAAATCCAAGTTCTCTACTGTGTGTAGTTTTTTTTTTTTGCTCGGCAAATTATGTTTTTATTTATTATAACTTAAAGCATATTCCCGCAACATGAAAATCTTACTGTCTCAAATTTTCTACAAGAACGTGTTAGACTCTGCGTAACGACGTCAAAATGAAATTCAAAAATCTTGTTTGGTTCTTTGTACTTGGACATTTTATATGTTTTTTTCCACTGATACTTAAACCTGTTGCAGAAGCTGGTACAATGTCTCCTGTTGAAATTCTTCTTGGAAAAGTTGAAATGATGCTCTTGTATATACTTGAGCTGCATGACTTTCTAGATCAGTTAGTTTTGTCATTTGGAAAAGCTTTGTCTGTGAACTTAAGAAATTTGCTTTCAACTCCTTAATGCACATTTGACTAATACCTTCTTCAATTGCACGAACAACGTCTAAATAAGTCTCCTTTTTGTTGATAATGGCTTGAAAGTCAAGCTTTGTGGGCATGGATTTGTCAAGCTTGGCTGCACCGAATGGAGAAAAATGCTCCAGCAGCAAAGGTTGAAAATTGGTTTTGGTAAAATCAATTTTTAGTCCCTAAAGTTTAGGCTATTTACAAGTTTAGTCCTTAAAGCTCAACTATAAATAGGCCTAGCATTTGTCATTTGAAATCATCCCAACATCCATCTCTCCCATTTGTTTCTCTTCTCTCATATTTGGGAATTCTTAGGAATTCCATTTGTTTGTACCATTTTGGTATTAGTGAAGTTATCATCCGGTGGTGGTGCCCGAGGAGTAGACGACATTTTCGTCGAACCTCGTAAATTTGGTGTGTTCTCTCCATTATTTATTTCGCTTGCTTATTATTGGGTTTTTCCATTGGGTTTCAATATTCAACAGTTGACGGGTTTGTCCGCTGTGCAAATTTCGGTAGTTTCGATCTCGACATTTCAGCTCAGATTTAAACTACGTTCGTGTGGGAAATAACCCGGTTTCCCCAACAATTGGCATCAGAGCTTCGGTGAAGGCTATCCCGGTCTCTCGGTTGCTGCAAAGAAGTGTGGTGTTGTGACAGTGCATGTCTAGGAAAGTTCTGGCTAGGAAAGACTTGGTATTTAAGCGATCCGTGTGATCCACCTCTCTTTCCTGGGAACTTATCTGGTGTAGTGTTTCAATATCCAGTTCGTGCTGTTGAATATTATTCGTTGCCATGACAAAAGACGGATCAGATAGGGCATCAAGCTCTTCCTCTATACCGGTGAGGAGGATAATGTCAAATGCAAACTTCTCGGTGGAGTTGTTCGATGGATCCGGTCACTTCGGCATGTGGCAAGGCGAGGTGCTAGACTCTTTATTTCAACAAGGTCTAGACATTGCCATTGAGGAAGAAAAACCCGTAGATATGATGGAGAAAGATTGGAGAACAATCAACCGTATGGCGTGTAGTACGATTCGATCTTGTCTTTCCAGGGAGCAGAAGTATGCCTACAAGAATGAGACTTCTGCAAGTAAACTATGGAAAGCGTTGGAGGAAAAATTCCTAAAGAAAAGCTCTCAGAATCGTCTTCACATGAAGAAAAGATTGTTCAGATTTGATTATCAGCCAGGTACCAATATGAATGAACACATCACTGCTTTCAATGAGTTAGTGGCAGATCTGTTGGGCATGGATGAAACTTTCAAAGATGAAGATTTGGCTTTAATGTTGTTGTCATCTCTTCCAGATGAATTTGAGCACCTTGAAACAACGTTACTTCATGGAAAGGATGAGGTGACCCTTAAAGAAGTAACTGCTGCTCTGTATAGTTACGAGCTCCGAAAGAAAACCAAGATGGAGAGCAAGTACAATGCAGCGGAGGCCATGGTGGTAAGAGGTCGCTCGAAAAGCCAAAAGCCAAAAATGAGAGGGAGATCAAAGTCAAAGTCCAGACTTGGGAGAGATAGTATGAATGTTGGGACACGCTGGTGAGAAATCCTTGCAAATTTTGGCAAAGCAAGGATTGTTGAAAGGTGCAAAGGCTTGCAAGTTAAATTTTTGTGAGCATTGTGTTCTGGGAAAGCATAAGAGAGTGAAATTCGGCACCGCTATCCATAATACGAAAGGTATTTTGGATTATGTTCACTCAGATGTGTGGGGTCCTTCCAAAACAATGTCGCTGGGAGAAAAACACTATTTTCTAACTTTTGTTGATGATTTTTCCAGAAGAGTTTGGGTGTATACGATGAAGTCTAAAGATGAAGTGCTCAAAGTTTTCCTGAAGTGGAAAAATATGATTGAGAACCAGACTGGCAAGAAGATCAAACGGCTTAGGACGGACAATAGAGGGGAATATAGAAGTGATCCGCTCTTTGACGTTTGCCAGGAGCATGGTATTGTTCGACACTTCACTGTTAGACATACACCACAGCAGAATGGGGTGGCAGAGCGTATGAATCGAACACTACTTGAGAAAGTTCGATGTATGTTGTCCAATGCTGGGTTGGGCAAACCATTTTGGGCTGAGGCTGTGACATATGCTGGCCATCTCATCAATCGTCTACCGTCATCGGCGATTGGAGGAAAAACACCGTTGGAGGTATGGTCTGGAGTACCCGCTACAGATTATGATTCCTTACATGTATTTGGATCCACTGCGTATTATCATGTGAAGGAGTCAAAACTTGATCCTAGAGCAAAAAAGGCTATCTTCATGGGAATCACTCATGGAGTGAAGGGATTTCGACTTTGGTGCTTAGACACAAAGAAGATAATTTGTAGCAGAGATGTTACCTTTGATGAATCTGTCATGTTGAAGAAGGTAACAAATGGAGCTGTTCAGACAAGTAGTACTCCACAACAGGTGGAGTATACTCCAAACCAGGTGGAGTTTCAAGAGACGGTGATTAGTCCAGCAATTGATGTTACTGATTCTCCAACTTCAATGGAGGAATCAGAAGATGAAGAGGTTCTAACCCAAGAACCGTTGGAGACACCAGAACCACTTGCAGTTACAAGGCCAAGGAGAGAAATTCGTAGACCTGCTCGATTTACAGATACAGTGGCCTATGCCCTTCCAGTTGTTGATGATGATATCCCTGTCACTTATCAAGAAGCAATGCAAAGCTTAGAAAGTGACAAGTGGAAAAGTGCCATAGATGAAGAAATGCAATCTCTCCAGAAGAACAACACCTGGGATTTGGCATATTTACCAGAAGGTAAAAGGGCAATTGGATGCAAGTGGGTGTTTGCAAAGAAAGACGGATCTCCCAGCAAGAAAGATGTTCGCTACAAGGCAAGGTTGGTAGCTAAAGGCTACGCTCAGAAGGAGGGAATCGACTACAACGAAGTATTTTCCCCTGTTGTGAAGCATTCCTCCATTAGAATATTGTTGGCCTTGGTAGCACAGTTGAATTTGGAGCTAGCTCAACTCGATGTAAAGACGGCTTTCTTGCACGGTGATTTGGAAGAGGAGATCTATATGACTCAGCCAGAAGGATATGTAGATGCTGGTGGTAAGAAATGGGTTTGTAAGCTGAACAAATCGCTATATGGATTGAAGCAATCTCCGAGGCAGTGGTACAAGCGATTTGATAGCTTTATGAGAAGGCAGAAGTACACAAGAAGCAAATACGACCATTGTGTGTATTTGCGAAAGCTACAAGATGGATCTTTCATTTATCTTCTCTTGTATGTTGATGATATGCTGATCGCTTCAAAGAGTCAACAAGAGATAGACAATTTGAAGGCTCAGTTGAATCAAGAGTTTGAGATGAAAGATCTAGGTGAGGCCAAGAAGATTCTCAGCATGGAGATAAGTAGAGACAGACGGAGAGGCAAGCTTTGTTTGACTCAGAAGCAATATCTGAAAAAGGTATTACAATGTTTTGGCATGAATGAAAGCACAAAACATGTAAGTACCCCACTTGCTTCTCATTTGAAACTCAGTTCTCAATTATCTCCTAAAACTGATGAAGAGCGAGAATATATGGCAAAAGTTCCATATGCTAATGCAGTAGGGAGCTTGATGTATGCGATGGTGTGTACGAGGCCTGACATTTCACAAGCAGTTGGAGTTGTGAGCAGGTACATGCATGATCCTGGAAAAGGACATTGGCAAGCTGTGAAATGGATTCTACGGTATCTCCAACAAACCGTAGATGTTGGTTTAGTGTTTGAGCAAGATGAAACACTTGGTCAGTTTGTGGTTGGATATGTTGATTCCGACTATGCTGGTGATTTGGATAAGCGTCGGTCTACTACTGGGTATTTGTTTGCTTTAGCAAAAGCCCCAGTTAGTTGGAGGTCTACTTTACAGTCAACGGTGGCTTTATCAACTACAGAGGCAGAGTACATGGCAGTTGCAGAGGCTGTTAAGGAGGCGATTTGGCTTAACGGATTGTTGGAAGACTTGGGAGTTGTTCAAAGTCACATTAGTCTCTATTGTGACAGTCAGAGTGCTATTCATTTAGCGAAAAATCAAGTCTACCATTCAAGAACCAAGCACATCGACGTGAGGTATCACTTTGTGCGGGAGATCTTTGAAGAAGGAAAGATTCTACTTCAGAAGATTGCGACGGCAGAAAATCCTGCAGATATGTTGACCAAGGTGGTAACATCAATCAAGTTCAATCATTGTTTGAACTTGATTAACATCTTGCAAGTTTGAGCACCTTCGGGTGTATGGCGCTCGTGGGCGCATTTGGAGGCACTACAAAAGATAACGTTTGGGGAGAAGAAATTTTGAAAAGCTTGGTGAAATTTCAAGCCAAGGTGGAGATTTGTTGATAATGGCTTGAAAGTCAAGCTTTGTGGGCATGGATTTGTCAAGCTTGGCTGCACCGAATGGAGAAAAATGCTCCAGCAGCAAAGGTTGAAAATTGGTTTTGGTAAAATCAATTTTTAGTCCCTAAAGTTTAGGCTATTTACAAGTTTAGTCCTTAAAGCTCAACTATAAATAGGCCTAGCATTTGTCATTTGAAATCATCTCAACATCCATCTCTCCCATTTGTTTCTCTTCTCTCATATTTGGGAATTCTTAGGAATTCCATTTGTTTGTACCATTTTGGTATTAGTGAAGTTATCATCCGGTGGTGGTGCCCGAGGAGTAGACGACATTTTCGTCGAACCTCGTAAATTTAGTGTGTTCTCTCCATTATTTATTTCGCTTGCTTATTATTGGGTTTTTCCATTGGGTTTCAATATTCAACAGTTGACGGGTTTGTCCGCTGTGCAAATTTCGGTAGTTTCGATCTCGACATTTCAGCTCAGATTTAAACTACGTTCGTGTGGGAAATAACCCGGTTTCCCCAACACTTTTGTAGTATAATCACGAGTGAAGCATTCATCGACTTGCACCTTTGCATTAAGTGAATATTGGTGAAGAAATGTTCGGTTATATATGCTTGCGCTCATAAGTGACGAGTCCTTTCCTTCTTAATAACCCATGGATGGTTTTGAAAATTAAAATATGTAACAATTGATTTCCACTGTAAATCAAATTCTCCAGTTGTCTACCACGAAGCAATACATTTAGAAAATGCATTTGTAAATTCTCGATCACCAATATTAGCTTGTGTATTGCGAGAAAGATGCCAACAACATATTTTGTGCTTACCTGATGGGATAACAGATTTTATTGCCCGTTGCATTGCCCTATCCCCATCTCTCACAATTGAAACATGGGTTTTATTTACCATAACCTATAAAAAATTCCTAAGGATCCATATGTAACAATGTAGGTGTAATATTGATCTTGCACTTCACCAACTACAAGGTTTGACAAAACAATTTATATTCATTTGGGTAAAAGGTTTGTATTTTTATTATCTTAATATGCGTATGATATTATTTATAACTACTGCTAATTTTTCCCACTAGGACCAGCAAAGGTGCAAAAAGGGATAAATTCACATTTTGTAAAGATCTGCAGGACGTTTGGAATTTGTATAATGAATTCTCTCCAAGAAATACATTGTTGGTGGATGATTCCTTAACAAAAATGAGTTTTAATCCAGTAAGTTTGTTATGTTTGAAAATTATTCTATTAAGCTATATGTTCCATTGATTTGTTAACTCTAAAATTATCTTCTTCTTTTTTTGTAGCAATACACTTACATATGCCCACATCCCTTTGACACTTCATCATTGAATGACAATACTTTAGCTATAACACAAAATGTTTCTCTTTTTTATACAAATGAAAATATGAATGGTTATCTTATTTGTTTTAACTTTATATGTTGATTATATATGCTCCTAGAAAAAGGCGAAACTATCCGAAAATATTTGCATGATTTTGCGAAAGTAGACAATGTTTAAAACTATGTCAGCAATAATCCTTTCTCAGATTAATTTGTTTTTGGCTAGAAACAATTGTTATGTTGAAGTGATTCACAAATCCAATCCTAAGTATAACTTTTGTTACATTTTTATCTAACTATTTGGATGATTGTTATGTACAACTGCAATGTTCAAGACTATGTACATTTGTTTAGTTAGATCCACACTGCCTACATATGTGTTTCCATAAACAAGCCAACAATCAGTGTCAATAAGGTGTTAAGAATTACAAACAAAGGGATTAAGTTTAGTTCTTCAATCCGTTGTTTCAACTTAATAAAAACCCACCTTTCAAAAAAAAAAAAAACTTAATAAAAACCCAATACACAAATAAAGGAGGTTAACAATTTCAACTTAATAAAAACCTGATACAATTACGAACTTCACAATATCCATAAACATCGATGGACTATCCTTTTACTCTTTATAGTTAGTGGACTCATCAGATGTTAAGTTTATTTCTTCAATCCATTGATGTTTCTCCTATATTCTCCTATAAACAAACATATGTAAGGCTTCAAGTTCGGCTTCTATATTATATCCTACATTTTCTAACTTTGTTTTTGAACTGGAACAACCTATATTTACTTTAACATACTCCGCAAGCGGTTCAACATGACTTACCGAATTAGCAATGTATACGTCAATCATTTTTTGAACGGGTGTATTATTCTTCAAATAGCCCATTATTGAATCTTTTAAAATCGAACCAATGGGGAACCTATAGGTTAATGACAACATTGTCTTATTTTGATATACACTAACCTTTCTTGACAATTACTTCATCAAATTGAATAGTGAAGTCTTCTTCAAATGACATTTCAAAATATTTCCCCTCACAAAAAACAATTGCTGCAATTCTTGGCATTATGAACAAGAAGATTTGGTAATTCTTTGATTGTGTTCAGATGATGAATGAACAATGAATATTTTTTTATCATGTCGACTTCATTGATTGTATACAGTTATTGAACATGCATCGAATTTGAACCAAAGTATTGAACGACTAAGCATATGTATCGAAATTTTTTATTTGGAACTTATTTTCATTTTTTTCAAATAAAGTATCCAAACTCATACCATAGGTATTGAGGTTTAAAATTTCGATTGTATTTTCAGCAATTTTTTTTAAAAGTATCAAACCTCATATCATAAGTATCGGTATTTGTAATTTTTAATTTTTCTGCAAAATTTTAAACTAAAGTATCGAACATCACAACAAATGTATCGATGTTTTGTACATCGAAGTTGTTTTCACAAAATTTTAAAACAAAGTATCGAACCTCAAAGCTTATATATCGATATTTTGTCCGAACTTATTTAAGAAATTTTTTTAAACACAAGTATTGATCCTCAAAGCATAGGTATCGACATTTTATATTTCAAACTTCTTCTCAACAAAATTTTTTAATACCCAAGTATCGAACGTTAGATCATATGTATCGATCTTTTCTATTTCAAACTTCTATTCAGAAATTTTTTTTAACCCCAGGTATCGAAACTCAGAGCATAGGTCTCTCTATATTTTGTATTTCGAGCTCCTTTTCATAACAAATAAACTAAAATTTCAAGTTTAAACCGGATATGTTCAAACTACTCATAACAATATTCTTCGGTACAACCGGATTTGTTATTGCACTTCATAACATTTTCGGCTTTGAACATATTTTGTTACCTTGGCAAAATTCTTTGACCCATTTGCTAAACTCCGCTAAAATTTTTGGTCCAAACACGATTCATTAAAGTAACTTATAACATTCACGATCTCAACCCATTATCTTAGAGACCGTTAACATTTTTGGGCTCGACCAAAATTGTTAACGCGTTTGATAACATTTTCGGCTTTCAACTTATTTTGTTGCTATGAATATTTTCTTTTACCCATTAGCTAAACACCGGTAAAATTTTAGGTCGAAACCAGACTTTTTAAAGAAATTTAGAATATTTCTGATCTCATCCTATTTTCTTAGTGACCGTTAACATTCTAGGGCGCAACCAGATTTGTTAACGCGCTTCATAACATTTTTGGCTTTCAACCTATTTTCTAAGCGTGGATGTTTTTCTTTTGCCCATTTGCTAAACTCCGGTAACATTTTAGGTGGAAACCGGATTTCGTAAAGAAACTGATTATATTTTCGATCTCTATAACACCCCAAAAATTACGCCCAAATTATAAACCCTAGATTCGCAAAATCCCTAATTTAGAAACCTAATTTTGAAATCCCTAAATCTTGAAACTCTAATGATTTGGGAATTTAATTCATAAACCCTATTTCAGTTTGAGGGTTAAGTTGAGAAAAGATTAGAATTATGACTCTTAATATAGAAGTTTGGGGTCAAAATGTAAATCATGAAAAGTTTAGGTGTTTGATTGCAAATCTTATTTAATTTAATGGCTTTCCTTGTGATTAACCCTTTTTATCAATTGAAATTCTAATTCCCTTTAGTTTATGCCCACCCGTCACTTCCTCTATTTTTAATTATTATTTATATGTTATATATATTTATTCTATTATATATATATATATATTACCCTAAACCTCCCACGCCGTTAATCACCTTGTTCAAGCTTTTCCAAGCCTGCAACCTCAGCTACATACCCATCTCTCATCTCAAACGACCCGTTGGCGTTGCCGACATCTCCGACCATCCTCCAGTCACCACTCTAACCGCGTTTGCATCTCCTTTACACCCAACCTTTGCCTTCCCTCTGCATCCCACCTTCCCGAGCCTGCATCTAGCTGTCATGAACCCTTGACCGCTCGAAAACCAAACTGCTCTACATGTTTGAGGTTCTGATACAGCTAAACCCAGTGATTCTGATCGTAGGAAACATATTATTCAGTAGATTAAGTTGTCTTGGCTAAGGTGTGTTTCTTCCGGTGCTATAAATAAATGATTTTATGTGTGTTCTCTTTCTGTGCTACATACTTTGTTTTTGTGACTGTGATTTTACGCTTGAGTGATTTTCAATTGTGTTGTGTGATTTTCAATTGTGTTGTGATTTTACATTATGTTTTCCGTGCATACTATTTTCAGACTGTGAATAAAATTGTGATTTAAAGTAAATGAGTTGTGAGTCTCGAATTTATTATCGGACTGTGTTGAGACTGTGAAAATTATGATATCTTTTTACTGTGTTATCATGGGTTGGGATTGTACGGACGAAGTTAGTGGTTTATACCACTTGTGTTGGTGACTAGGGGTGTAAACAAGCCGAGTCGAGCTCGAGTAGTGCTGAGCTCGACTCGAGCTCGAAAAGCTCGAAGCTGAGCTCGACTCGACTCGAAAGCTCGCGAGCTCAAAATTATTGAGCTCAAGCTCGAACTCGAAATCAAAAATGAAACTCGAACTCGAACTCGAAAAATCGAAAGGCTCGAATTCCAAAAGCTCGAAAAGCTCGAACTCGAAATATTCTCAAACTTATGTAGGAGCTCGATTCAAGATTGAAAATCTCAAATATTATGTCTATTATTACTAGAATATTTTTTTTTAAAAATTAAATAACTTAAAACTAAATTTTATTAATCAATTATTTTTAAAAATAAAAAATATATATTTAAATGTTATTTTTTCGAGTAGCTCATGAGCTTTTCGAGTCGAGTATCGAGTAGCTCGACTCGGCTCGTTAAGAACTCGAGTCAAGTTCGAGTTCGAGTCGAGTCCAATCGAGTCGAGCTTTGACCGAGCTTTGACCGAGTCGATCTCGAGTAGCTTGCGATCTGTCTCGTATCATTTACAGCCCTATTGGTGACTATGTAGCGAGAGGTTCTAGGGAACTTACTCTTTTTTGTGACTATGCAGTATGGGTGCTTTGCATTGTGTTTTCATAAAACCATGTTTAAACGTGCTTTGTGTCTTTTAAATATTTTTGTGAAAATTTATTGTTGTGAAACTGAGTTTGTGATTGCCTGCACTTTAGAGACACATTGAGCTTAATAGCTGACTTCCCCTTAGTTCCCATTTCAGATTCTCAGACATAGGCTTTCGGTACTTGGAGGACCACAATTTATCAAATTTATTTTAGTTTTCAGTATGGACATTTCGGATTTACAAAACTATTTTATTTTAGTTATTATTTTGGGATTTATGTAATTTCGGCTACTTATACATTTATTTGGGATTTTTAACTGTTTTAGCATGCATGGGAATTTTAATCGTATATTTTGATGATTTATTTTGTGTTGTTTTCTTCTATATGGCCGCGTTTTGAAAAAAAATAGAATTTAATGTGAAACGACACCGTTTTAATAAATAATTTAAGTATTTAATTTTCAAAACCTAATATTCATCTTACTTGAGGGACACGTTTTCAACCCGACTTCCTAGATTCAGCCCATAACCCTTGGGTCGTGTTTAGGGGGTTACAATCTCAACCTATTTTCTTAGCGATCGTTAACATTCTTGGGCGCAACTGGATTTGTTGTTGCGCTGCATAACATTTTCGGCTTTCAACCTATTTTCTAAGCGTGGATATTTTCTTTGACCCATTTCTTAAACTACGGTAACATATTCGGTCGAAATCAGATTTCTTAAAGAAACTGATAATACTTTTGATCTCAACCTTATTTCTTAGCTGAAGATAACATTCTTAAGCGCAACCGAATTTGTTGTCTCCATGAATAACATCTCTCACTCTCAACTTAATTTGTTACCGTCCTAATTTTAGTGGCCTGATTTCAAAAACTCGGGAAACATTTTTGGGTGCAACCTGTTTTGTTATCGCGACCTATAAGATTTCCAGCTTCCAACCTAGCTAATTTCCTACCGTCCATTTTTTGTTTGACCCATTTTACATACAACGATAACATTTTCATGTGCAACTGTTATTGTTGTAATAACATATAACATTTTCGGTTCAAAAATGTCACATTATATGTTCTGCTTTTATCATTAACCTGTAACCGCTATAATCGGTCTCACCGTTTATTAGCCTTATTTTAAAGGCCAACCCATCAAAAACTCAACATGACCTGATCCATCAAAAACCTTTATTTAGTTCGTTTTATTCAATCATGAACTCATTGTTATAAACTTTTTAAGTCATCTTGATTTTTTTATTCAAATTTGAGTGTAAGTACCAGATACAAATTATATTTAATATGTAACCCCTTCATCCCAGGCTAGACGACAGACCGGACCGAGCAGGTTACACGGGGAAAACCGAAGCGAAACCGTTAAGGTTCCACTCCGATTAGCAACCCTAGAAAAACATTTCATTAATTATCTTGTCTAAATGTATCATTTAGTCCTGTGTGTGAAAACGACAGCGAAAAGCGATATAGAATACATCCAAACAGATATAAGGTAACTTTAAATTTACCAAGTAACACGTTAGTCCCTTTTGCATGCTTACGAAACCAATACCATACATAAACGATGCATATAAACTTAACAAGGAAGCATACAACCAACGAGACTAAAACACGACATCCAAGAACCTTTGAAGATGCTAAAATGCCCAAATACAAACATGCGTTTTGAAATAGGCTTGCCCGTTTCGATACGCGAGCTCCAGTTCAAAAGCCAGACCAGGCCACCGATACGGTCCACTCTGTTCCGGTATGGGGGTCTCCAGTGTTGAAACATTCCGGAACTCGTTTCGAAACATGCACTTCCAGAGGCAAACCGTATCGAAATGCGTACCGAAACGGGAGCTCACAGTGTCAAATCGTATCGAAACGGCACCACCCCCGTTCCGATACGAGTATCCTTGGAGCTACACCCGTTCCGAAACCACCATGAGCGTTTTGAAACGCCTGCACTCTGTGTGACCCTGAAAATGGTTTTCTACATCTCCAAATGTTCCCAAACATACCCCAAAACAACAAGAATCAAGAAACAACAATCATTCACATAATCTAGAGGCATTTCATCCTACTACAAACATGATCAAATACATAACATGACCATTTCATTCATAGGAGACATGCATCCACCAAACATAACATAAGCAAGGTTACATGCCTTCAATACAAAACATAAGCATTCATAAAACATGGTTTACATGCCTCAACACAAAAGCATTAACAACATAAAGCCAACACATAGGAGTCTAGATACACGCTCCTACAACACGTAGCATCCCCATTGCTAACTACTACATTATTTACTAAAATCATACTTGAGCAACCACAGACGCGTTTGGATGCCCTTTCCTTGCTCCTTGCTAACTCCACACTAATGATCTGCATTGCCAAAAACGAGAGCGTAAGCTAGAAGCTTAGTGAGGGAGCTCAAAACAAAACATCGACAATGCAGGGTTCAAGCATGGTATCCAAGAACATCCACAAGGCACACATATACACCAACAAGAAACATAGCCACAACTACAAGAATGCATGAACATGGCATCTTACCTCATGTTATGCTAAACAAGGATATAACAAATATCTTACACAAAAACCACATGTGAACTAATATATTGGCAACTATATAGCTTACTCGGATATGCAGATAACTTCCGTTGGGATTTTCGCCCCAACGTACTCAACAACCAAATTACCTTTCCAGTTGGATTACACACATCACCGTTTTAACTTATGGATGAGATTACACTCATCATCACATACTAACATTTTTCGGTGGAATATTACCTCACTGTACTCCTCCTTGATGACTACACATCACCAAGGCCACGCGCGAATTTGACTCTTACCGTGTGCACACTCATCCTAATGATCGATCATTTATACCCGGTAATTATAACTAGTGCCAATTATACCAAACAAGTCTCACCATGATTTCACAATCATGCAACACAACATGTCAATCACCAACATGCAACATCAATATTTATCAACATGCATAACGAACACATACTACACAAGTCCACAATTATGCACATTAAGCAAGAACTCATAAAGTCAACAAGAGATTAAGCTACCAACTTAATCCCCACCTTGGATTGGCCTACCAAGCACACTCCAACACCTCAACCACACACTTGAACCAATTTAAAACCAGTTTAAATAATCCACTCACCGAACACCCTTAAAGCAAACCGAGATAGCCGATCAAGCCTCCAAATTTCTTGGAATCAAGCCCGAAGCTTCTCCAACAATTTCCCTCGCTTCTAACCAACCAAAAACAACATATTACTACACAAATCATCCACAAAACCACTGTCACAATTCAGATTACAACACAAGGCCATTTCTCTACATTTTCAAGCCAAAACTAACACAAAAATCCCCATTTTCGGACTTGAACTTAACACAGCAGAAACCCATCAATCTCAACACTCAAATCATCATTAAAAACCTTCAAAACAACCCTCAAGCATCACTATAACATCAGCCCAACTTTCCCACACCAAACTACCTCAAAAACCCAAGTTTTTAACCCTTTAAAATACCCACAAAAACCCATTTCAGGATTTTCATCAAAACCCCACCATTTTCACATATAATACTCTTTAGGGCAAGATTAAAACACAAATAAACTTTGCAAATCGAAAATCAAACATGGGAAATATGACTTCTGACCAAAAGTCAAATCATAATGCAGAGTTTATTATCACTCGTTGGCTTGATGTGTATAAGTGTTGCTATATGGAAATACCATATAAATAATAAATGTTTTGTTCTCACAGTTTAGCTATTAAATAGGAGGCATCCAATTAAAAATTTGTTAAACTGTATTTTTCATAATCAATAGGCTTTGTAACAACCGATATAGCCTAAAATATAAACCCACAAGCTTTTGCAAAACGAATAGTCTAATTTCATAATCTGAATCCTTTTAGAATCAACCTCACAAACTTCTGGTTGTAAGTTGATAAAACAATGTAGATGCATCTACTAAAATCATATAAAACTTTCCACATTTGCGGATATATGAGCCCATATTTCGTTCAGATATGCAGGACATGTAGTCTCAACTTCAGCACAAGAACTTCAAGTTCTAATTCTTTTGGTAAGTGGGATCAACTATTCTTTGAGAACAAACAACACAAGAAGTTTAAGTTCTTTTAGTAAGTGAAATTTAATCAATTCCATTAAGCAACACAAGAACTTCATGTTCTTTAATAAGTGGAATTTAATCAATTCCTTTGAGAATAAGCACCACAAGAACTACAGGTTCTTTTAATACATGTGCATGTAAATCTCAATAATTTTTGCACCATTATTGATCAGGATGGTCTAACCGATCATGCCAACTATATATATATATATATGTGTATATATCTCTGAATTTGTAAACTCCTTGTTTATCATAACATGTAATTCAATATCACTCGTATATGTCTAGTACGACCATCAAAATTGTTCCCTTAAATAGGAATATATTTAGCTCTTTCGGAGCTTTCAATTGAAATTATCTTTTGGTAGCAATATATAGCTCTTCTAGAGCTTTCAACTGACTTTTTGGCTACCAGAACTTATATCCATATTGGCTTATTTCAAATTCCAATTGATAACATATGTTATCTATAATTCCAAAAAGAATATTTTGCGAACTCATATTGCTCTCTTAAAATTTCCACTTCTAGTGGTGACGATATTATTACCATTAGCGGTAATTATTGCAATATTCGCAAATATGCACTTTTCATAATGTGCTTTCTCTCAAGAACTTATTGCTCTTCTGGAGCATCAATATTTTTAGTACTTTGAGATATAGTATTCACAATTTCCCCTTGCATTTAAATGGAAAAATATATCTTATGCTTTTGCTAAGCATAAATCGTCACCATAAATTATATTTGATAAGTAATCATGTTAAACAAAATAAATAATATGATAATATATAAATATAAATATTAACATGAATATAAATATAAAATATATATAATTAATGTATAAAGTAAATAAACATAAATAAAAAAATAAAAAATAATTAATTCTCTTCAAAGTTATGAGAATAATTAGAAGATGATTTATTCCATTCGAGGGTTATAAGGAAATCAACAACGTCCAAATGAGTTGGACTAACATAGTCCAAATAAGTTGGACCAATATCATCTTTGTCATTTTTCGCAAACAGAATTTGCTTTTATTTTCTTTCCTTTATCATTCAATCATTGTTGATTTTTTTTTCAACGTACGATAAGTACGAGACCAATGGTTTATAACATCACATTGGTAATAAAAAGATTCTACTTTCTTAAAATGATCTTTATCGCTCTTGTCATCCTTATAACTTCACTACCAGTGGGTAGAAGTATTCTTAAAATGACCATATTTTTCATGTCTATATTCATAGCCTCGACCACGACCACAGCTTCTAATGTGGTTTTTATTCCTTCCATAATATAATCTCACATTCACTTCAGGGAATGGAGTAGAGCTAGTGGGCCTTTGAAACATTTTTCACATATCCTTATCACAGAGAACAAAGATTTAATCCTCGTACGTGGCATTGTTAAACCTGTCCACGAGGTCCTTTAAAAACTTCCTTTGAGACCAGTAACCTCACAGAACGGGATGTCCACCCAATATACTTGGATTATATCGAAATTATGTCTCTAATTGAATACTGATTTACCATGTTTGCATTCACTTCAGGGAATGAAACAGTTCCAATAATCGCATGGAATAAACATCATGCTTGCATTCACTTCAGGGAATGCCCCATCATTGATAATCGCATGGAATAAACATTATGCTTTGCATTCACTTCAGGGAATGCCTCCCATAAAACTTTTTGGATCAAGACGAATTTTCGTAACTTGAAATTGGTAGAAGTCTATGGTCGAGTTTTTCGACGAAGAAGAAATATTGCTTTCGAGCAAATATAGACTTTTTAATAATCTTCTTGTAAATTCAATATCATCATGATTTATCGCACTTTAAAACTATATTTTAAAGGATAAAAATAAAAATAGAGTTTATCAATATTGTGTTTCCTCTCGAGGACGATGGAGACATAGCAAACGGCCAAGACAGCTTCTCATAATCTCTTTATATCATAATCTCTTTATATCATGCTCTTACCACGCCATTTAAATATATCATGTAAAACTCAAAACACGGTTAAAAATATCAACATTTATCAATAAAATAAGATAAATATATATTGATATTTAAATAAGGTTAAAAATAATAATTAAAATAAAAACATACCTCATTAAAGTACTTAATTTAGCAATTGTTGCTATTAAAGATATGAAATATGTGGGCTGGGTTTAAGCCACAGCAGAATAAGCGATGGGTCCTACGGGTGATGGTTCCCTGGAGTCCTTTGGATACAACTGAATCGTCGGGCATTCTCTAAATATAATGTGTTTAGAACACGAGCGCAGATTCTACAAGTGTCTCGTTGCTCATTGTTGACCCTTTTGGTTCCCGATTGTTCCACCATGCTCACCAACGTGGATATATAGTGGATATTTCGATTAATATCATATCGAAATATATTTTCGACAACCACCAACAGAAACTATGATAATTGAGCGAGATCGTGCTGATAACGTGTTATAAATAAAATAACAAAGAACAATAATGGAATAACAAAGAGATGAGAGAAAGAGGGAGGTTTGTATTATTCTCAAAATTAGACTTGTGTACAATGCCTTCATCAAGTCATTTATTTATAGGCATAAGAAGTACATATCACATTGAACTATAATTAAATGAGATAATATTCCTAATAATAAAGTAAATCAATCTCCTTAGATAAAGTTCTAATCATGATAGACATCTACATAGATAAATATTCATAACATGCATTAACTATAATTTAATATATATATATATATATATATATATATATATATAATGTTGTCAACTTTAATTTAGTTATTAGATTTATTTCGGTAATTTAGATGTTTTTATGCATCTCAATTGTGTCATGTTCGATTCCCCTTAATTCATATTTATTTTCTTTTTCCTAGCTTTAACAACAAATAAAAACATATAGTAAATTTTGTACATCAAAACCCAAATGTGCATTTAGCCTAATGGTAAATAGGTGCCACTCTCACCATTAGCTCCTTGGTTCAAATCTTGCTACTCATATTGTAACTTTTTTTAAATAATTAATTTTTATTAAATTAAGTGTCACATCACCTCCTCCGTTAGGTTTTAATTATTGGTGACTTGATTGGAACCACTTAAATAATTACGTGGTTAAATTGCTAAAATTAAATGTATAGTGATCGAATTGACACTAACCCCATAATTAAATGGTTATATGTATAATTTACCCATAAAATAACTTGAAACAGAATGAGAAGTGGTACCCAATCTACTGATGAGCCAAGGCAAATCAAATGCTGGCGGCGGGGTTTGTGTGTGGTTGTTCAGCTTCCTCTATGAAATGGTCCAATTTCCACCTATTGTGGATTCTGATTTGAAAGTTTGCTAGTGGATTCACCTTCATCGTCCATTGGGTTTGTGCATTTTGATTATTGGTTCAAAGATACCATTGTGTTTTAAATGTGGTTTGTTTCGTTTTCAACCTGGGTTTTCATTTGTAAATCTTCTTTTCATTTGCATTTTGTTTTTTTAATAGTATTAAGTTGATTATAAGATATTGTTCGTTCATAGATTTTTTAATTGATTTGACCGATTATATAATATATAATATAATATTCCTGAAAAAAATATAAAATGTATAATATTAATATTGCTAAATTATATCGGTCCTGATAGTGGGAAGTGATTGACTATATTTTTTATTGGATGGCTTTGGTGTATGATATCTTATCTTATGGCTTTTTTATTAAATGTATGGTTGTTAGATTTTCATGAAGTTTAACTTGATATTATTGAGAAATATATTGATATTATATGCGGTTTTTATAAGTTATATATATTTTCTATCAACATTTAATATTTTTAGTAAGCAAAGTAAAACAACCATTATCTAACCGAATATCCTGGTTAACCGATCGATCAATTATCCGATTTAATTGATTTTATTTAGGATCGAAAATTAAACTGTCTAAATTTGTTGGTTAACCGAACCCGATTTTGCACACTCTTACCTCTAGCCCCTCCTCGGTCTACCTTCACTCATCTCTTCACTGCTACAATGGTCAGCTGTTAATTCTTGGAGACAACCGTCTTCATCTGATCCAACCAAAATCGACGGGAACATTGATGGGCACCAATTGTATTCTTTTGTTGATTCTTCAATTCATAGTTCCTACCTAAAATGAAAATACTTCAACAAATTAATGATGTGTGTTTTATTAAAATTGGATGTTTTCCACATTTGGGTCTTCAAATGATTAGAGATTTGACTGGAATTTTGAAGCTTAAGAAAATCTCAACCACGAAAATCTCAAATCCCAAACTTGAACTGTCGGCTGGAATAATAAGAAGGGACAACAATTGGTTGATCGAGGTTTAGGTACGATATGCGACAGTTGTAGGGTGCAGACGACAAATTTTAAAATTTGTCTAAAAATTTAAAATGTTAGACTTTTTATAATATCTTAAGTTGAATTTTTCGTGTTTTTGGATAAGTATCTATACTTATTTTGGAAGTATCGATACTTAGTTTTTTTTATAACATTTTAAGTTTTTAGACAAGTATCGATACTTACAAAATAAGTATCAATACTTATCAAAAGAAAATGAAACAACTAACTTAAAATATTATAAAAAATTTAACATTTTAAGTTTTTAAGCAAATATCGAAATTTATTTTTTTAACTGCACTTTAAACCTGATGTACGTTAGACCTACCCTATAGGGAAATAACCACGATGAATAATTTTGAAGTTACAATACGACACAAATTCAGAGTATTACGTTGTCACCGTCTAATGCCATTAAAAAAACAATAATAAAATACAAGTTCACAAATCAACTTAGACCAAAAAAGTTTCAAGGGCCACTAAGAGAGGAGACCACTATATTCTTCTAGGTTGAAGTGATTGATTGTCAAAAAAATCATTTAGGGTGTTCTGAACACTAACCGCGTAATTGCATGAAAATTATTATTATTATTATTATTATTATTATTATTATTATGTGTAATTACTAAAAATTCTAATTATTAAGACATAGTCAATAGTCACTATGTAGTTACATTTTAGTTCTTCATGTTATATTTGGCTGTATAAATTATAAATGCACAATTATATTTAAATTCTAAATAATATTAACTATTATAAATATTTATGTATTCAATAATAAAATAACTAATAAAAATAAGATTAATAGGGTAAAAAAAGAGTGCTATAAATATATAACATAATATATTATCGTGTAGCAAAATAATAAATTGTAACTTTATATTGTAAGAATAAATAAATAATAGTATAGAAGAACTTCTGTATTATATAAATAAAAAAGAAAGTTAACGTTATATATATATGATGCTGATGTTATAAAGAAAAAGGAGGTGTTTATACGTTATTTATCGTAAAATTTTAAAACAACAACAACAACTATATTCTAATGTTTGTACTAATAATAATATTCATAAAAAGTTGAAGAGCGTAAGTACCTATGTAATTACACTAATTCTCACCCCTAAAAATTCAAGAGAGTACTAGTTGGAGGTATCTAATTATACTACATTTAACTAGACTCACAAATTATAATAATTTTTCAAACACACTACAACTATTAAAATATATTATGTCATTATATTCGAATCCAATTTTATAATGACTTTCAAACTCGCCCTTAATGACAAATATGCTAATTCACTGGATTCACATAACCATCATTAAAAAATAGTAACATTAAAATCTCTAAATACCTTAATGACAAATTTACAGCTTAACTATACATTTCTTCAGCTGCTGCTAACTAAGCTAATTCACCTATAGCCATGTATCAAACCTTCAGGTTCAACCGGTGCTATGGTCACAACGATTTCCTGCACCTGTGGAGGTCGTGACGAACTAACGTGGTGGCTACAGTCGAAAGTCTTTCCGCATGTTTCGACGAGGTAGTGCCTGCACTTTGGGCAAGACGAGTGGCAGCTCAGCCACTTATCGATGCATCGAACATGGAATCCGTGATTGCACTTCGGAAGAATCCGTAGGCGGTCACCGGTTTTGAACTCCGATAGACATATGACACACTCGGAGTCCAAGCCAGGCAGCTGGTTCAAGTCGGCTGAGTAATTTACAGTTGGAAAGGATTTTAAGGTTTTTCGCTTCACCCCGGGGCTTGGAGATCCAGCTGAAGTGTGGGCTTCAGATTCTGAGGATACAAAACTTGAGCACCTGAGCGCACACCTAATCATGGAATGGAGTCCTAAAGAGAAAATTAGAGCGCATAAGAGGACCGACAACACCATAATGACGCTTGCATCGAAGCTGTTGTTTTGGGTGTAAGGATCCGAAGAATTGTGGGTGTTTTCCGGGTTTGGAGGAACTGCTGTAGTCGGTGTCGGAAGAGATGGGGCATGGTGCAGCAGCAACCTTCTAGAAGGGAATTTTCCGACCAAAACTTGAAGAAGTTGAGAGGATATGGAAATGGACATAGTTTGGCAAAGCTTAGTTGTGAGTTTCAAGCAGGTAATTCCTTTTAGGTAGTTGGAGTAGGGGATTTAATATATAGGCAAAGGTGAGGATTTGAATAACATTTTTGTTACAAATAAGTGGTTGGTTGAGGTGGTAATAATATCAACCTCGTAAAAATGAAAAAAACAATTTTATATCTTGAATTCCAACATAATGTAATATATTCTTTCTTAAGGTTGTTTTGTGATTGCTGACATTTCCAGTCACTATCACATTTTGAATTCCAACCTAATGTAATATATTTTTTATGGCAATAAATTATAGATGACTAAGTTGTGACTTGTGGTAATATATATATATGGGTTAGGATCAACTTACACATTGTAAAACTCTTTAAATTTTATTTTGGATTGTTGGATGGGAGAAATGGATGGCTGAGATTAACTTCTTACTTTTTTTTCCAAGTGATAATCTTCACACATTTTACTGTTAATCTCATCCATCCGTTTCACTCATCCAACGATCCAAAAAATGTATAAAACTTAAAGAGTTTTACACTGTGTAACTGGATCCTATATATATATATATATATATATATATATATATGATTCTCTTGCGTCATGTGAAACTTGAAATTAATGGATCGTTGATTGAAGGAAAATGTATGATTATGATTAATAGTAAGATTAAGAAGATTATTATAGTAAAAAAAATAAGGAAATAATCTTAGCCATTTATTTATCCTCATCCAACGATTAAAAAACGTGTAAAAGTAATTAAGTTTTACACAATATAAGTGGACACTAACCCATATATATATATATATATATATATATATATATATATATATATAGGGATAAGATCAAGTTACATGGTGTAAAACTCATTGAGTTTTACGCTAATGCATAGCCATTGGATTAGTGAAATGGATGGATGAGATTAACAGTAAAATATGTGAAGATTATCACTTGGGAAAAAAAATCTGAGCCATTAATTACCATCATCCAACGATCCAAAAACTGTGTAAAAGTAATTGAGTTTTACACAATGTAAGTTGATCCTAACCCATATATATATATATTGTTCGTATGTAGGCTTTTTTCATTAGGGGTGAGCATTCGGCCAAATTGAGTAAATTTTTTTGAGTTAGTTAAGTTGACGAGTTATGTTTTACGACTCAAACTTTATTTGAATTTTTTTGATTTGAGTCGATTTTAGAAAATTTGGGTCGAGTCGAGTTTTGTACAAATTTTATCGTAATTATTTATAATGTTATAGTACGCATTTATTTCAATTTAAACAATTTTCTCTAATCATAATATATATATCTTCACATTTTTTACACGTGTGAGAAGATTTGTAATGTTATTTAATAAAACAAATAACATCTAAAATTCTAAAACATATTTAGAATATTATTTTTAAAAATGATTTTTTGAGGACAAAATATTAATGAGAGTATAAATGAGACAAGAAATTGATGAAAAGAAAGAATTTACAAAAAAATACAATTGAAGGACCAAATTGAATAAAATAAAATGTCAAGAGACTAGATTGCAAAAGGTATATTTTTTTGAAAGTATGAATTGAAGAATGAAGAAATTATACAAAATTGAGGGATTAAATTGTAAAAAGAGGAATTTATTTTCAAAAATATAAATCAAAGCTAAATATGTTTCTATGGTGGTCTAAACCATGTGATTTGAATTTGGTCAAAAAAGGACTTAAAATAAAAGAGAAATTGAAGAAAAAAATTGGGGACTAAATCGCAAAATAATAAAATTTGAGTTGGTAAAATTGAACTCGACTCAAACTCAAAATTTGCACGAGTTATTAGAGTTAACTTGAATAGCTCAAATAATTCGACTCGAATAACTTAAAATTAAAAAAAAATATTTTTAGTAGATTTTTGCTCACCCTATGTGCCATGATGGCATAGATGAACAATGACTCGCTTGAGATATAAGTATTAATATCACCTTTAATTTGCACTGAATTGTCATGAATAAAACCGTAAAATTCAATACATTGTTATGAAAATACAAATTAAATAGGGTAAACTACAAGAAATGCTACTAAACTGTAACATGTGTATCGAAACACTATTAAACTATAAAGTGATACTATTATAACACTAAATTTAGAGTTTGACTTCAATCCAAACACTCCACCATTAATCCCGTAAAAGAGCGCTGACATAGATCACCGTTCCCATTATAAAGGTGACATGGATAATAAATAAATATTTTTTGCCACGTATGATCCAACTAAGATATATTTTATATTTTATATTCAATATAAAAACCCCTCTTGATGAAAATGAAATCTCTAATTATTTTTCCCCATCCATTTCTAGATGCAATTATCAATGTTGAAAACTATGGAAGCAAAATGATAACAGTCATCTGAGCGATGGGACATCATGGTCCAATGACAACCTAGAAGAAGAATCTAGGCAAGACTTGTTCTTGTGGGACTGGTGAAAAGAATCAAGGCAAATGACATCCAAAGAAGAAATGAGAGATTTGGTTAGAGTTTGTTTTTGTTGTACTAGTATGATACGTAGTGCACTGAGGGGATATTTTCTGATTATGTTCGGTAGAAAAGACTGAAGGGAAATGAAAGATTGTAATGAAAATGTTAAGGGTTAATTTTGGTTTTAGGGACTTTATCGGTTATAGTATGTGGAAATCCTCTATCCCTTTTCGGTGCTACTACTTATGCTCCACACTTAAAATTAGGTTTAAGGTTTAAGGTCTTAGATTAGGGGTTATAGTTAGAGTTTAAGAAACTTAGGGTATGATGTATTTTTAGGGTATAAGGTGTAGGGTTTAGGATTTAGAATTTAGGGTTAGGGCTTGGAATTTAATTTTGTTGTATTTTTTAATGTTGGGGCATTAGTAGAATCACCGAAAAATGGCAGATGATTTTTATCCAATTCGTAGGGTGTTTGATGATGAATGTAATGAAAGTATCGTTATAAATGTATGGTTAAGTTATATTGATTGAAAAATTAAAATTCAGTTTTTGGTTAAATTATGTTGATTGAAGTGCATCCAATACAGAATACGGTAAACTAAGTGAAAGGAAATGGAAATACAAACAATGTCCAAAAAATAAATTTCTACACAAATTTGATAATTGTATCTAATTTAAATTAGATCAGTAATTTCATTACAAAATGGTATAATACCTTCTGACATTTAACAATAAAGGTGCAGGTGCAAATTTTCACTTAAAGTGACCAAAATATCAACCTAAAAACAATAGTTTATGTGAGTAAGTTTCATATAATGACAAAAAAAAATCTAATGGCAAAAGTATATGAAATTACAAACAAAAAGTTGTCAAAATTGTTGAGATATTTATTTTGATATAACAAAGTAAAAAATGTATTTTTTTACTTGAACAAATATTGCACAAACAATTCAAAATCTATTCAACTTGAAAAGTATGTTTGAAAGTTTTTAAAAGTGTTTTTGACTTGAAAAAACATTTTAAAAATAATTTAAGTGTAATAAACAGGTCTTCGGTCCCGATACGAAGCTACATGTACTAGTTCAACAATGCCCTATGCCGATACACTTTTGTTTTCCAGATTCTAGAGAGCACTTCGCGTACCAATACGAAAGCCTCCATACCGATACCTGAAGTACCGTACTGGTATGGATGTATCGTGTACCGGTACGCTCTACATTTATGTGCAACGACTCTTTCTTGTTTTAGCAGGTACAGATACCCACTTTCGAGTACCGATACCCAAGGTTGTAGAAATACATTTATGACTGTAATTAAAGTCCACAACGACTAGTTATCATCCCCAACAACTAATTTTCATTCTACACTATAAATACAAGCCAAGGACACTTGAAAAAGAAGAGGATGGACATCCAATCTTAAAGATCAAGAGAGAAATTTTTTTCATTATTTTATTTCTTTTGTAATCTCTTGTAAACCTTTAGAGTCCAATCCTAGTGAGCTAAATTGTGTAAACACCCGCATAGAGAGGTAATTAGTTTACATTGTCAAGACCTTATTGTTGAGGGATAGGTTCTAGTTGATCCTTAGAAAAACTAGGGAGGTTAAATCTTAGCCTTTGAAAAGATAGAGACGTAAAGGTTATCTCCTTGAGCTTGTAAAAAGGAAAAAATTCATGAGTGAATTTGAAAACCCTTAGTGTGGATGCTAAGGTAGTGGATGTAGACATTGGTTGAGAAGACTGAACCACTCCAAAATAGATCGTGCAAAATTATCATTTTTTATTTCGGTTTGTGCTTCCCAAATTCAAAGGAGACTTTCACACCATTCATCAGCGATATTCGGTTGGAGTGCATTGAGCATATTAATTGGTATAAGAGCAAAGCTCAAATCGACGGTCTAACAACCATTGGGGCGATCCTAGGAGTGCTCGAACCATTTCTACATAAACCAACCTTGAAGAGCAAGAAATATCGACATCAAACTCAAGGATTCAAAGATGAACCATGTACCCCTCTCAATTAAAAAGGTGACATGCTCACACATTAAAGATGGGTAACCTCTAAGCTTAATCTATTTGATTATAAATTTTGGTTACTTATTTTTAATCAATTTTTGAATGTTTATGCAAATTTGAGTGTTAAAAATAATTTTTACTGCATAACATTCTTTGAGGCTTTGTGCATATGAGTTTTTAATATTTTTAATTCATATTATTGTATAAAGTTTTCTAAAAAGTATTGGATACATTGAATTTCATGTGATTTCAAAATCTTTTAACTATATGGTGAAATTCAATATTTTTTTTGAGTGTCAAGCTTTTGAGCTAAAATTTAGAATAGAATGCATATATTAAGGGGACTTTTGTTTTCAAAAGAATTAACGTACTCTCTATTGCTATTTTTGAACTTTAAAGATTGAATTATTTTTTATATAATAAAAAGGGGAGAGATAAGTTTTAAAAATTTAATTACAAAAAGAAACATGGGGATATTGTTGAAATATTTATGTTGATATAACAAAGTGAAAAATGTTTATGGACTTGAACAAATATTGCAAAACAATTCAAAGTCCATTTAACTTGAAAAATATGTTTGAAAGTTTTTTAAAAGTGTTTTTGACCTGAATAAACATTTTTAAAATAGTTTAAGTGTCAAAATCAGGCCTTCGGTACCGATACGATATTCTCAATACCGATAGGAAGCTGCCATTATCGGTACGACAATGCCCTATACTGATACACTTTTGTTTTCTAGATTCTGGAGAGCACTTCACGTGCCAATACGAAAGCCTCAGTACCGATACCTGAAGTACCGTACCGATATAGATATATCGTGTACCGGTGCGCTCTACATTTATGTGTAACGACTCTTTCTTGTTTTGGCAGGTACCGATGCCCACTTTCGAGTACGATACCCGAGGTTGCAGAAATGCATTTATGGCTGGAATTAAAGTCCCCAACGGCTATAAATGGCTAGTTTTTCATTCCACACTATAAACACAAACCAAGGAAACTTGAAGAAGAAAAGGATGGACATCCAAGCTTAAAGATCAAGAGAGAAGAATTTTTTATTGTTTTATTTCTTTTCTAATATCTTGTAAATCTTTAGAGTCCAATCCTAGTGAGTTAAATTGTGTAAACACCCACCTAGAGAGGTTATTAGTTTACATTGTTAAGACCTCATTGTTGAGGGATATGTTCTAGTTGATCTTCAGAAAAACTAGTGAGGTTCTATCTTAGCCTTTCAGAAGATAGGGATGTTAAGGTTATCTCATTGAGCTTGTAAAAATGAAAGAATTCATGAGTGAATTGGGAAATCTTTAGCGTGGATGCTAAGGTAGTGGATGTAGACCTTGGTTGAGAAGGTCGAACCACTCTAAAATCGATCGTGCCAAATTGTCTTTTTTATTTCGGTTTTTGCTTCCCAAATTCAAAGGAGATCTTCATGCCTATAAAAAATATCAGCTTTCAACCTAGAACCATTTTCGATTTCCAGCACCAGATTCTTGTGCTTCAGTCCAAGTTAGAGTACTTGATTGGCTAAAACTATGGCTGGTAGATCAATTTCTTTTGTTCCAGGCATTTGTTTAATTAGGGGTGTTCGTGGTTAACCTAAATACTATAATGACTAACCTAAAGGTTCAATTCTTAGTGTAATTAGAACACATTATATTTAGAAATTATCATCTAATTACACGAAAAACGTAACTTATATGTTAACTGTTGCAGTATTATGGATAACCATGAACACCCCTATATCTAACTGTCACGAGGCTTGTTTGTTGTCTCAAATATCCTTGTTGCTAAGTTGGAACTCCTTACTGATTGATTGGATAATATTGAAAGCCTGAAGTAGGTTAACAAAAAAATGAGTTCTTTCTGGTTTGTTAGATGGTGTTGAAGGTTTGGTTGGGGTTGGCCTTCTAAAATGTAGAATAAAATAAAGAGGTTAGATATCAACAATTACTTGAAATCAAATTGATTGCTTAGTAAGTTGTTAAAACTTCTTGTAGTTTTGATACTCTGACATAAGGAGGCCATTGCTGGTTGCCAGTAGGTAGCCTTGGTGCTTGCACAAACATGTTGACACCAACTTCTCCATTGCAAGTCCTTTGGTTGTGGTCTGGTTTGTAACACTTAGAAAAATGCATTCTCAAACCTCTCTTAGTAAATCTAGCACTAAAATTTAGAGCTTCATCTGCTTTTGTCTTCCTATTTTTCTGGGGACTATCAAGTGGCCTTCTGAGTTTTGGTGCCAGTACTGCCTCACATGTAGTGTTAGTTACCCAGTGATCAGGGCCTTTTATAGGTTTGATGAAGTGGCCATATGTCTGTTGTTGGATTTTATTAATGAAGCGATTCTCAATAAAATATTTAAGTCTCTGATTGTTGAGAACCATACGTAACACAATATGTATGTTTCACGCTTGAGAAGAGGCGGGGACATTAATCCCATATCGGAAAGGAAAATAGAGGACTTATGATATATAAGTAGTGACGCTGCAAATCCTATCAAACATGTCTTTTGGGAAGAGGGTAATAACCTTGTGATAAACGGTATCGAAGTGACCTTTTTACTGCCCGATTTCACATCGAATGCCTATGAGTGGGTTAGTTAGGATGAACAACCATGAAAATGACACATCACGAATGTGGTTAATTCATGACGAGGGCGTCACAAGGTTAAGTGGGGGAGAATGTCACGCCTGAGAAGAGGCAGGGACATTAATCCCACATCGGAAAGGAAAAATGATGGTCTTGGGATATATAAGCGGTGTCGCTGGACATCCTATCATACATGTTTTTTTGGAAGAAGGTAATGGCCTTATGATATATGCATGTGATTCCTATCATTAGATAACATAAATAGATGAACCAAAAAAGTAATAAAATATTTTAGAAAATAATGAGTTTAAAGTGTAATGAACACTAACCCGTGAGATCCTACTTTTTTGGAAGTTAAGGCTTGTTTTTTAAATCAACATGTTGGTTGGCTGGTCCACAAGGCACCTAGTACTTATGCCCTTTAGTATGTGTAAGCCAACACCTGTACAACACTACAACAAAACATGTTTTTAGCAATGTTTTTTGCTTTATAGCGGAGTTTTTAAGTGTCACCAAAATCCCTTCCAGTGCTACGAAAAGCACTACAAATGGTGCCACTAGATTTAACGCCGCAATAGTTAACATCGTTTCTGAACAAAAAACGATGCAAGAGGTTGAGTTATATAGCGGTGTTTGTCACTCCAAACGTCACTATATACATTGTCTTTAGTGGCATTTGAAGGAATAAACGCGCTATATACCCTATCTTTTGTGGCGTTTGTTCCTTCAAATGCCGCTATATACCCTGTCTTTATTGGTGTTTGTTCCGTCAAACGCCGCTATATACCATATATTTAGTGGCATTTTCCTTCCAAACGCCACAATTAACTATGTAAGCATTCACCCACATCTTTCCACTCATTAAATAGCTCGGCGATTTGTACTTGTGCTTTGCTTCTTTATAAAGTTTCATTGAGTTATAAATGGGGTCCATGTGGGATTTAGTCTTTAGCAACGTTTTGCCCAAAAACACCACTAAAGTATGTGCCTTTAGCAACGTTTGTCCAAAATCGCCACTAAAGTACGTTCTTTAGCGGTGTTTGTCTGAAAATGCCATTAAAGTACGTGTCTTTAGCGGCGTTTACCCAAAAAATGCAACTAAACTATGTGTCTTTAGTGTCATTTCCCCAAAAATGCCTCTAAAGTACGTTTCTTTAGCGATGTTTTCCCATAAATGCCACTAAAGTACGTGTCTTTAGCGGTGTTTTCTTGAAACACGCCACTACAGTACATGTCTTTAGCGATGTTTGTCCGAAACACACCACTAAAGTAAGTGTCTTTAGCGGTGTTTGCCCTCAAAATTCCACTAAAATACGTGTCTTTTGCGGCGTTTGCCCCAAAATGCCACCATATAATAGTCTATAGCGACGTTTACTAAAAAATGCCGCTAAAACATATTTTGTTTTAGTGCAACTTTAAACTTCATCAAACTAAACAATAAGAAAAACACATTAATATGTTATAAATTTAACAATAAATAGTAGATTGCTCAGTTGCAAAATCATTTTTTTTTGTATTTTGGGTATAAACTTCCAATGTACTTGTCTGCAACATCCTTCTACAGGGCAATTCTCTACATTATCTTATTCCTTATCATCTCCATCAGCTAAAATGGATTTGTCTCGATCATCCAAAATGAGCTACTACTAGAAAAAAAGAAAATGTTAGTTATAAGTCAAGTTAGTATTCATAAAGTAGTTTATTATATTGTTACTAAAACTCTAACTTATTAAAATACTAGCATACCAGATTTGCAGAAGGTGGAGAAATGATACTTGGACCATTGGACATGGTTCTCCACTTTCAATGAATCGAAGGAAGGTTCAAACAATGCCTTAAGTTTAGCCATTGTATCGTCGAATTCTTTCTTATATGCATCTTTCATGCTTTTCTATTTAAAGTTTGCAACATTCTTGAAGTTTGAGTTCAATTGTTTGACACACTTTCTATGCTCAACATGAGGAAAAAGTTATAGTAGTGTCTCATTCAGTCCCTGAATAATAATAAGCATGTTGTTAGCAAAAAAATATGTTTAGAAAATAATAAGAGTCAACAAATACTTGTCTTCTACTTGTCTAACATGAATGTGACATAATAAGACTTTGCAATCTCTAAATTAGCGGTCAAAATTGATAGAAGTAACATTCAAATGATATATTTTCACCATTAACAACATAAAAATTGGATAAATGTGTTCATTACCATCTACACCAACAATTGCCAAAAAAATAACCTTCATAGTAATTCTTAAGTGTCCAAAAGTCCTATATTTCATACACTTTTCAACTCTTATTATGACTGTTTTAAGCACATATTAGGCATAATTAGGTTCATGCATAGCATTTTACAGTATTTCATTGTTCTGCCTTACTTTTATAACTTATCCTTCATATGGTGATTATGAGATACTGTTCTAGTGTATTCTTGCTTGTAGGTACTAACAACTAAGCGAGGGAACCGAGGAGCGGAGGACATTACGCTGAGGAACAAACCCAGGGGCTGTACTAAAGTAGCTCCAACGAAAGCAAGTTGCTGCCGAGCACCTGCCAAGCAAAAGTTGCTACCAACCTTGCTACCGCGGCAGCTAACTATGGAAGTTTGGAGAACTGGAGCGCGATTTGTAGAGCTAAAACTCCTGATTCTATCGCCAGCGTTCACGTGATTTTCCAACATCTGTAGCAGCAACTAGGGCTACCGAAGCAAAAACTCTCAAGCTTACTTGCGGACGAAGGCAAATAGGAAAGAGTCCATATTTCATGCAAAGAAGTCAGCATTTAAAGTCATATTAAAGAGGGAAAGCTACTTTAGAGGACTTCTACTTTAAGGAGGACTTAACCTAGTCTTATAGTCTATAAATACCCATTGCAAGTCCTAATTCAAATTAGCTTAGGTATTCTATAGACTTCTCTTGTGCTCTCCACCGTCGCCATGTTCTAATTCCCTATTGGGTTAGGGTTATGTTGTAACTAGAGTGAAACGATTGTTTTAGGTTTTTGAGTTATTTATTCAATAAAATATTTCAAGTTTACTTAATCCATTGTTCTTCATTCCTTCAATCTTTCCATACCAGTCGTTTGAGAGAATCCATTTGTCGGGCACGAAAGTGCAAGACTCACGAAAAGGGTTAAGTACGGTCACAACGGGAGGCGTGACTAACTTGGTTCCACACTAGTCCACAAGTTTCAGCGGCTAAAAGGGATCACTAACCGAGTTGATTTCCTTGGTTCCACACTAGTCCTTAAGTCATCAATCTCGAGCATCTTTACCTAGAAATAGGAGAGATCAATGTCGACTATCCTACCGAACTTGAAGTATCTGCCAGACTTGCCGCCAGGACTACCTTCCATTCCACCTGTCGAGACAGTACACAACCCTGCAGTGGCAGTGACCTGCTGCGGCCGCGCGACAGGGTCTTAGTTTACCGCCCGCCATACCCGCCGAGGCAGCATATCGTGGCAGCAAAGGATAACTCATACCTATTACAACGCAGTTTTCACACTAAGTGGCAATATAACCCTGCCTGCTCTATCAACCTGATTCTTTTCTCTTTTACTTGTATCTTTATTTACTCTTCAATCTCAACCAATCATTTACTTGTGTTTTTACTTTACCATTGTGCAGGATCTACAAAGACGAGACGAGCTGTCCAATCCTCGTGGGATTCGACATCTTTTATACTATAACTTGACAGGAGTGTGCACTTGTGCTCTTCCAAAAAGGGAACACCTACACTCCCTACAAGTTTTTGGAGCCGTTGCCGGGGATTGGTAACAACGAAATTCGTTTTTCCATTTTCTGCACTTTTTATTTTATTTTTATTTTAATCGAATTTTTTTTACTGTTTCCTTTGCAAGTGTATGACCAGGGCTAACCCTAAAGGAAACCTTATCATTTACGAAGATCTAGAGCGAGAAAAGAGAAGGCTTAAGAGGGAGCTCAGAGAAATCCTACAGAACAAGGACAAAGGTAAAGCAAAGGAAGAGAATATGGTGAACGAGGATCCTCCAATTGATGCCATGAATGGCAGGGGCGGGCAGCCAGATTTGCCGCCCAGAGGGACAAGTACAACCGAGGCAGGATCCCCCTGACCCACCCCCAGTGTGTGCAACAAGAGACTACCTTGAACATGACTTTCAAAGGTTCGAGCCAATAGTGACTGAACCAAAGATAGGGGCAGATCATTTTGAACTGAAGCCCGTCATGTTCAACATGATAAACACACTAGGGCACTTCGGAGGGACTGCCATGAAGATGCTCGGCAGCATTTACGAGGGTTCTTGGACATTTGCCGAGCCTTCAAGATTCATGGGGTACACCAGGACGTACTGCGGCTGAGACTATTTCCCTATTCACTGAGGGATAGGGCGAAACAGTGGTTAGACAACCAACCAGTAAGATCTTTCAATTCATGGGCAGAGCTCTGCAAAGACTTCCTAGAACACTTCTGTCCATCCAACGTCACTGATAGGCTGCGGAATGAGATTACAGCCTTTAGACAGGGAGATGATGAGCCAATGTATGAGGCATGGGAGTGGTACCAACAAATGTTGAATAACTGCCCGCTGCATGGCCTTCCGGCTTGGACCCAGGTATCTATATTCTACAATGGGGTAAACTACCCGACGCAGATGATGATAGATGCCTCAGTCAACGGGATCATCTTAGACAAGCCTCCAGAAGAAGCAATGCGGCTATTGAACATAGCAGCTAAAAACGACTATAAATATCCGACAGCTCGTCGTGGCGGCACAAGGCGGCCAGCCACAGTTAATGAGGTAGATGCCTTCGAGTCCGTAAATGCCCACCTCGACCAATTAACGGAGCTGGTGATGAAGAAAGTGAAAAACCCTGGGAAGGTCTATGAAGTAAAGGTTGTGGATCCATTCTGTGACGAATGCGGAGGCAACCATGAATCCTCTAACTGCACTGCATCTGCGAACTACATGGGAGGTTATGAGAGAAATAGCAGGCCATTCCAGAACACATACAATCCTAACTGGAGGAACCATCCCAATTTCTCCTAGAGCAACCCAAAAACAGCTGCAAATCCCCAACAGCTCTAGGAAGGGTACCAGCAGAATCAGTCCCGACAGCAGACTCATCAGCCACAACATAATGATTCAATAGAAGAAACTCTGAATAACTTATGAAACAAACTGGTGAATTTATTGTTTATAAAAATAAATTTATGAAAAAAACTGAGTCTTTTATGGATAGGACGGAAATGAAGATGAACAACCAGAAGGTTGCTATTAAGAATCTGGAAACCCAATTTGGGAAGTTCACTGAAATGTACCACAACCAGACTATGAGAGCATCATCCAGCAGCCCGTCAGAAGCAGCCAAGCCCACTTTTGAACATTGCAATGCCATAACTACAAGAAGTGGGAAGCAACTGGATGAATCTAGGTTGGTGGAACAGTTAGGAACTCAGCTGGAACAGATAAGTAAGCCTGCCCCAGCAGCACCTTTACTAGCCGCCCCAGCAACAACACCTACTCCAGCCGCCCTAATAGAAGAACATGAGCGCGACACTAACAAGGATGATCCTTCCCGAACTAAGCCCCCAAGCAAGGAGAAAATAGAGGACATCCGCCCGCCAGCACCATTCCTCCAGAAGCTCAAGCAACAACAACAGGAGCACCAATTCATTAAATTCTTAGATATTCTGAAACATGTGCATATTAAAATCCCTCTAATAGAAGCTATACAAAGCATGCCCAACTACGCCAAGTATCTCAGAGATATAGTTTCTAAGAAAAGACAGATAAGGGAATTTGAGACAGTGGTTGTCACTGAGGAGTGTATGGCTATACTGCATAACAAACTGCCGCCCAAGCAGACAGATCCGGGCAACTTTGTTATACCATGCCGGCTGGGCAGCAAGCATGAGACCAGAGCCTTGTGTGACTTGGGAGCCCGTATAAACCATATGCCTAAGGCTGTCTTCGACAAACTAGGTATTAGGCCTGCCAAACCAACCTCCGTGATGCTTAAACTCGTCGATCATTCGTTCGTGCAACCGGAGGGAAAGATTGAGGACATACTGGTCAAAGTGGACAACCTAATCCTTCCTGCTGATTTCCTCATCTTGGATTGTGAGGCCGATGAGAAAGCCCCCATCATTCTCGGGCGACCTTTCTTGGCCACGAGAAGAACGCTAATAGATGTGGAACTCGGGGAACTTACAATGAGGGTAGAAGATCAAAGTATAAGGATGAATGTGTTGCAACCCTCAGAGGAAGGAAAGGAAGGTCTGTATGAAAGAGCTGCCAAGATAAGTGTGGAAACAGGCCAGGGCAGCGGCTGCCATGACAGACCTCATGGCAGATTGAAGGACCCCATCAAGCAGAAACTAAAGGAACAAGAGGACCCCCCAGCAGGGGAGAAAAAACTAAACCACCTCAGGAAGTGGTTATGTCTAGGAGATGTACCCAAATGCACTCTTAACATAACTTAATTTTTATTTACTTCTATTTATTTATTTTTATGCATTAGGAATAAAGTTTATTTTAGGACTAGATTAATTTTCAGTATTTAATTCTTTAGATTTTATTTAATTATTTAATTTTTTGTTTTAGGATCAAGAATTAAGGAGCAGGATTAAGAGGGAAGACCAGCAAAAAGCCCGCCAACCATCCTGCCGAGTCAGCAGCCAGCGCAGCGAAGTGTAACGGCTAGTTGTTCGCCAATAGCTCCGAAAATAACGGGCAGAAAAATCTGTAACGTGCACAAGGAAATCAGACCGTTGATCATTCAATGCCGCCCCGACATTTCTCGACGGCGTCTATATAAACCACTCACTCATTTCACTTCACTTCCACCTTTTTGATAACTTTTATCTTATTATTTTGCTCCCTCACAATATTTACTTTCTAGTTTCAGTGAAAATACAATTGATCACATGGCTTCAACGTTAACCCAAAAACCAACCTACAGCAGGTTCTGCTTCAAGGCAGACGAAGAGAGATATAAAGCACAATTCTCGAAGCAGGCTGTCTTGGAGGAACAAGGCTTCCATTATACGAAGCAAACGGGAGACTGTGGTCTTGAGCCCGCCTTGTTCCAAACCATCCACTATAAGGGATGAGAGATATTCGCTCAACAGCCCGATATAGCGAACATCACTATAGTCAGGGAATTTTACTCACATCAGCCCTGCCCAGATAAGCCATTCGTCTACGTCCGTGGAGAGGCAGTCAAGCTCAACCCTGCTGTCATCAACAATTATTATGGCCTTGATATGAACGACAATCCGCATGAGTACTGGAGGCAGTCACTGACGGCAGCCCACTATGAGGAGATCAAGGCCAGAATCTGCAAGCCCAACACACCATGGCTGGGGGGCAAACATGTGGGATCTGTCCAGCGTCGCCACCTGCAGCGATGTTATGGAACACGTTCGAGAAAAGGCGCCTGCTGCCCACATCCCACAACTCAACAGTTGACCGGCCACGCCTCACCCTAATCTACAACATCTTGATGAACCGACCGATCAATGTGGGGGAAATCATCTGCACTGAAATATACAACAGCTTCAAGAAGAAGAAGGGCAGGCTGTACTTCCCGTCCCTCATCACAGGTCTCTGCACCAATTTCTGAGTCCCCGCAGAACCCACTGATGAGTTCACAGCTGCCAAGGAGGGTTGGACAAAAAAGGTTCACATCCAGATGATGCAGGATGCAGAAAAAGAACCAGCAACGCCCAGTCAGCCCTCCGCCACACAGTTTGAAACACCAGCCGCCCCCGACAGTACTGACGATGCCCCAGACAAAGAGGTCCTCCCGCTGCTCCAGGCACTCCTCGAACACGCAGAAAGGATAGAGCATCAGCAGTTGGCCTTCATGAACTACGCGGGGGAGGCCCAAGAAGCCCTTGTGGCTTATTTCATGCAGAAATTCATTGGTGACGTACCCACCATGTCGCCCTTTTCTGATGAGCTTGCATCAGCAACAAGAGCACGATGAACTTCACATGCCGCCACCGCCCACCAGACAGAACACTCGATGCCTTCTCCTATGCATTCTCCGCATAACTCACCTTCCACCCCATCTAACACAGTGGCAGACTCCCCCGAGAGGCACCAACTGCATCTCTCATCCGCCTGCACAACTAATACAGTAGCAGACTCCTCTTCAGAGGAGATTGAGCAACCGTCGCTGGAACCGGAACCGGCATCAACCATAGAGGAAGAGACAAGGAAGAGGAAGCGGCACATAATATAAGAAAAACCCGTGGACCTCGAGACATAGTCAGACGAAAGTGACGGGTCTCCCGCCGTTCCCCCTGTCGAGCCTTCAGAAGAGCCACAACAGACACCAAAGAGAGTCCAGCCGTCACGAAAAGCAAGGACCTCTCCTGCTCGAACCGCCGCCAAGGCATCTGCCAAAAGCCGTTTCGTCGTCCGAACATCCTCCTCCTCCTCAGCTAACTAGAATCCAACCTCCTTCTAACCCTCAGCAAACTTTTATTTTCTTTTCCTTCATTTTTATTTATCTTTATTTTTTCTAATTTTAACATGTATATTTTTTGTTTTCTTATTTTATGTTTTGTGCATTGAGGGTAATGCCCATCTCGAGTTTGGGGGGGGGGATAGCTCTCGCATCATTTTAGGCATTCTTAGATGCATTTAGATTGCATTGTACTTGCCTTAGTAATAATCGGAAAAGAAAAGTTTGTTATGACTTGTGCCTATGATAGGATAGCCGATTACTTTATTTTCGCACCTAACTAAAATTAAACTTAATCTTTGGAAAGAGCATGAAATATGACTTAGATTTTTTCTTTTTGCCTAAAAATGTTGAATATCTCTGTTACTTGATGAATGTGTAGAATATTTGATGAACACTGCATGTTTGTTTTTATTGCAAAATTCTAACAATAATTTCAGTTAGCCGTCGAGGCATGCAAAAGAAACAGAAAAATGCAGAACCGCCAAAAGCAGCAAAAAGCAAAAACAAAGAAAAATGATGTGTTACCCTAGAGGTGCCCGCAACAGGCTCTAGGAAGAATCATGAGCGAGGACACTCTGCTGCTATCAAAGTCCATGAATTTGAAAGCCTTAAAGTGACAGACAAATTAGCATGAGTGAATGAAAGCCTTCACGGGATGACTCTACTCCAAGGGTTCAAGGTTATGTAGTTTTCTCCTATCTAAATGTCAGACCTGGAAGAGTAGTTGTGATAAGCTGAAGCCCTCACTGCCTTGATTAAAAATAATATGCTTAACTGTGCTGCCTCGGCAGCAACCTCTTAAATTACACTAGTATCTTTGTTTAATCTTTTATTCTGCATATTCAGCTTGCTTACAGATTTGCAATCATCACACAGGCACTCGGAATTTAATTCTGAGTTATTTTCCTGTTTATTTCCCTTCATTAAGTTATATGTATATAGGTTCCACGACCTTGAGGCAGAAAATCATGTTAAAAACAAGTTTTTCTTTCTGGCTATTATTAGAGCAAGTACTCTAGTTTGCATTGCTTGAGGACAAGCAATAGTTCGGGTTTGGTGGTGTGTAAAGTGTCCAAAAGTTCTATATTTCATACACTTTCCAACTCTTATTATGATTGTTTTTAAGCACATATTAGGCATAATTAGGTTCATGCATAGCATTTTACAGTATTTCATTGTTCTGCCTTACTTTTATAGCTTATCCTTCATTTGGTGAATATGAGATACTGTTCTAGTGTCTTCTTGCTTGTAGGTACTAACAGCTGAGTGAGGGAACCAAGGAGCGGAGGACATTACTCTGAGGAACAAACCCATGAGCTGTATTGAAGCAGTTCCAACGAAAGCAAGTTGCTACCGAGCACCTGCCAAGCAAAAGCTGCTGCTGACCTTGCTGCCGCGGCAGCTGAATATGGAAGTTTGGAGAACCGAAGCGCGATTTGTAGAGCTAAAACTCCTAATTCTATCGCCAGCGTTCACGTGATTTTCCGACGT
This sequence comes from Hibiscus trionum, assembly GCA_030270665.1. Taxonomy (NCBI): domain Eukaryota; kingdom Viridiplantae; phylum Streptophyta; class Magnoliopsida; order Malvales; family Malvaceae; genus Hibiscus; species Hibiscus trionum. Next base: position 10,419,440 of record BSYR01000052.1, on the reverse strand, counting down.
CTCTATCAACAACTAGGGCTGTCGAAGCAAAAACTCTCAAGCTTACTTACGGACGAAGGCAAACGGGAAAGAGTCCATATTCCATGCAAAGAAGTCAGCATTTAAAGTCATATTAAAGAGGGAAAGCTACTTTAGAGGACTTTTACTTTAAGGAGGACTTAACCTAGTCTTATAGTCTATAAATACCCATTGTAACTCCTAGTTCAAATCATCTTAGGTATTCTATAGACTTCTCTTGTGCTCTCCGCCGCCGCCATGTTCTAATTCCCCATTGGGTTAGGGTTATGTTGTAACTAGAGTGAAACAGTTGTTTTAGGTTTTTGAGTTATTTCTTCAATAAAATATTTCAAGTTTACTTAATCAATTGTTCTTCACGCTTTCAATCTTTCCACACCAGTCGTTTGAGAGAATCTAGTTGTCGGGCAAGAAAGTGCAAGGCTCACGAAAGGGTTAAGTATGGTCACAACAGGAGGCGTGACTAACTTGGTTCCACACTAGTCCACAAGTTTCAGCGGCTAAAAGGGATCGCTAACTGAGTTGATTGCCTTGGTTCCACACTAGTCCTCAAGTAATTAATCTCGAGCATCTTTACCTAGAAATAGGAGAGATCACCGTCGACTATTCTGCCGAACTTGAAGTATCTGCCAAACTTGCCGCCAGGACTTCTTTCCATTCCACCTGCCGAAACAGTACACACCCCTGCAGTGGCAGTGACCTGCTGCGACCGCGTGACAAGGTCGTAGTTTGCCGCCTGCCATACCCGCCGAGGCAGCATATCGTGGCGGCAAAGGATAACTCATACCTATTACAACGCAGTTTTCACACTAAGTGGCAACATAACCCTACTTGCTCTATCAACCTGATTCTTTTCTCTTTTACTTGTGTCTTTATTTACTCTTCAATCTCAACCAATCATTTACTTGTGTTTTTACTTTACCATTGTGCATGATCTACAAAGACGAGACGAGTTGTCCAATCCTCGTGGGATTCGACATCGTTTATACTATAACTTGACAGGAGTGTGCACTTGCGCTCTTCCAAAAAGGGAACACCTACACGCCCTACAGTAGACTATAAGTCTACAAAGGTAGTCATATATCTTTGAGTATTGAGACTTGAGACTTGTTGTTCACAAGAACTGTTTCCAATGCTTTCTTAGCTCTTAAGCATTTCCTCAAGGATACATGATAAACATGTTTTTCTTGCATATCATGGTGTAGAGATTGTTGCGTGTTTTGAGTGCAACACAAACGGTGCAAGTATACACGTCGCAAGTAATAAAGTGATATGATAAGTATCGAGTATCGTCTCCACAGGGATTGGTTTGGGCCACTTTGCTTTAGTTATCGCACTGTAAAAATAAAAACACAAGTGATAATAGGGGTTCTAATTTACGAGTAAAATAAAAGAGCAATAAAATAAAATAAAGATGTGATCAAATGAGAGAAAGTAGGCCGGGTTATCGTGAGTTGAGGAGTGATAGCCGAATGGATCGTCTTAGTAGATGAGTGGAAAGGAAACTCAATTGTTGTGGCAACTGGCACAATTGGGTTGCCTGGACAACTGGAACAATTGGGTTGCCTGGGCAACTGGTAGAACGGTTGCCTAGGCAACTACTTGGGCAACTGGGCGGCAACCTTCAAGGTTCGGCGAAGTGTTCTTCAATGGTTTCTCCTTATCCCCAAGTCAAAACACTAGTTAATTGTGCATGCCTTGATAATACATCCCTGCATGAACCAAGGGTGGACAACAACCGATCTTGCACTTCTCTTAGCCGATGAAATTCTTATCCCTAAGTTGAATTAGTCTTCACCATCGATTGATTGAATAAAGACCATGCACATTCGTTTATTGAATCTAACTCTACCGATATTAGATAAATGGATAAATTCACGAGATTCTCTCCCAATTCACTCGCAAACAAAATTAATAACTTTGACCGTGGTGATGCCAAGAGGCATCGAAGTGGCAGACAGCAGTTTGACCATAGACGTGGAAGTGGCCACCATGGTAGAGGCCACCAGGGCCATAGAGCTGGAGGGCGTTTGCCCGAGTGCACATGTTGTGGGAGACAACATTCTGGAGAGTGTTGGGGTAACTTCCATGCTTGTTGGAAATGTGGTTCGAGGGACCACTTTAGGAGGGAGTGTCCGCATCAGGCGGCACAGGCACCGAATCTTGCTCAGGCTCCTGCGAGGGCCACTGATTTTCAGAGAGGCCGTGGGCGCGGTCGTGGCTACTTCCAGCCTAGGGATGCTGCACCTAGGATAGAGGCACAGAGGAACCTTGCGCATGTTGTGGTCGTACAGCCAGAGGCAGGTGGACCAGCGAGAGTCTATGCTCAGAGAGAGACCGGGAACGACACTGATGTGATAGCAGGTAATTTTGAGTTACAGTCTATGTCTTTGCTTTCCTTGGTTGATTTGGGTTCTACGCATTCCTACATTTTGAGTGAGCATGCAAAGAAGTTAGATATACCTGTTGAAATCTTAGATGTAGGTATGCATGTGACTAGTTCTTTTGGTGAGACAGTGGTAGTTAGACGAATGCATAGGAGGTGTCCGCTGAAGATTCAGGGTCATGTGTTTCCCGTTGATATGATGGAGCTTCCGTTCTATGGGTTTGACATTATTCTGGGTATGGACTGGTTAGTTGAGCACAGAGCTAGTGTAGACTTTGAGATGAAGAGAATTTCTTTGAACCTTCTGATGATTACGAGGTAGTAGTAGTAGGCGAGAACATTAAGTTCTTGTCTAATGTTGTGTCAGCTTTAGAGGCTCATAGGTTGATGGATTCCGGTTGTGGGGCTTACTTAGCATATGTGATGAATCCGAATATGAGTGAGGTCAGACCGAAGGACATCAGAACAGTTTGTGATTTTTCGGATGTGTTCCCTGAAGAGTTACCAGGTTTGCCTCCTGACAAAGATGTAGAGTTTGTGATTGAGACTGCTTCAGGTTCTACTCCAGTTTCTATTGCTCCGTATCGTATGGCTCCGAAAGAGTTGAAAGAATTGAAGGGTCAGCTTCAGGAGTTGTTATACCGTGGTTTCATTAGGCCTAGTAGTTCGCCTTGGGGTGCTCCTGTGTTGTTTGTAAAGAAGAAAGATGGCAGCAAGAGAATGTGTATTGACTACAGACAGTTGAATCAGTTGACTATGAAGAACAAGTATCCGTTGCCTCGTATAGATGATTTGTTCGATCAGTTGAGGGGTGCTTCAGTTTTCTCGAAGATAGATTTGAGATCAAGGTACTATCAGTTGAAAGTAAAAGAGTGTGATGTTCCGAAGACAGCCTTTAGGACTAGATATGGTCACTATGAGTTCCTTGTGATGCCGTTTGGGCTCACGAATGCACCAACAACATTAATGGATATGATGAACAGAATTTTCAGAGACTATCTAGACTATTTTGTAGTTGTTTTCATAGATGACATTCTGGTATACTCAAGATCAGAAGAAGAGCATAATGAGCACTTGAGACTTGTTCTGAAGAGGTTGACGAGCAATCAGTTGTATGCTAAGCTTAGTAAATGTGAGTTCTGGATTCGAGAGGTCGTGTTTCTTGGCCATGTTGTATCAGCTGAAGGTATCCGTGTTGATCCGTTGAAGATTGAGGCTATTGTTGAGTGGAAACAACCTAAGTCAGTGACTGAGATTAGGAGTTTCCTAGGATTAGCCGGTTACTATAGAAGATTTATCGATGGTTTCTCTAGAGTAGCTGCTCCTTTGACTTAATTGTTGCAAAAAGAAGTGAAGTTTGAGTGGTCAGATGTGAGTCAGAAGGCTTTTGAGAAATTGAAAGAAGTTTTGACTAATGCTCCAGTGTTGGTACAACCAGTTTCAGGTAAAGAATTTGTGATATATAGTGATGCTTCCTACATAGGTTTAGGTTGTGTTTTGATGCAAGAAAGAAGAGTTGTTGCCTATGCTTCGAGACAGTTGAAGGTGCATGAGAAGAACTACCCTACTCACGATATAGAGTTAGTCGCGGTTGTGTTTGCGTTGAAGATTTGACGTCACTACTTGTATGGTGAGAAGTGCATAGTTTGCACCGATCATAAGAGCTTGAAGTATTTGATGACTCAGAGATAGTTGAACTTGAGACAGAGAAGATGGCATGAGCTGTTGAAAGATTATGATTTGACCATTGAGTACCATCCGGGTAAGGCAAATGTAGTAGCCGATGCTTTGAGCCGAAAAGTTGCGATTGAGTTGCGAGCTATGTTTGCTAGATTGAGTGTATCCGGTGATGGTGGCTTGATCACAGAGTTACAAGTGAAGCCTTCTTTGATTCAGTTGATTAGAGAGAAACATTTGCAAGATGTGTCTTTAGTTCCTCATGTTCAGGACATAGCCGAAGGTAAACCGACCGAGTATAGTTTCAGTGGTGAGAATGTGTTTTGCTTTAGAGACAGAGTTGTAGTACCTGAAGATGTTGAGTTGAGACGTCTGATTCTGAGTGAAGCACATTCGAGTCCTTTTTCGATGCATCCGGGTAGTACCAAGATGTACCGTGATTTGAAGAATGACTACTTCTGAGTTGGTTTGAAGAAGGATGTGGCCGAGTATGTGAGCCGTTGTATGGTTTGTCAGAGAGTGAAGGCAGAACATCAGGTTCCTTCAGGTTTGTTACAGCCTTTGAAGATTCCAGAAAGGAAATGGGAGAGGATCACTATGGACTTTGTGTCGGGGTTACCGTTGTCTCCTTCGAAGAAGAATTCTGTTTGGGTAATAGTGGACAGATTCACTAAGTGTGCCCACTTCTTAGCAGTGAACACTACATATTTTTTAGACAAGTTGGCGAATTTGTATATTCGCGAGATTGTGAGACTTCATGGAGTTCCGAAGTCTATTGTTTCAAACAGAGATCTGAGATTCACAGCTAGGTTCTAGAGTTGTTTGCATAGTGCCCTAGGTAGCTGTTTGCATTTCAGCACTTCTTATCATCCTCAGTCTGACGGACAGTCAGAGTGAGTGATACAGATTTTAGAAGATATGCTTCGTTGTTGTGTGATTGACTTCCAGGGTTCTTGGGAGAAGCACTTTCCCTTAGTTGAGTTTGCTTACAACAACAGTTACCAGGCTAGTATACAGATGGCTCCTTATGAGGCTTTGTATGGTAGACGATGTAGGACTCCGATCTGTTGGGCTGAAATGGGTCAGAGATTGTTACCTATGCCAGATTTGCTCAAGGGAACTACAGAAAAGGTAAAGTTGATTTGTGACCATTTGAAAGCAGCTTCCGATCGTCAGAAGTCTTATGCAGATTTGAAGAGAAAAGAGATTGAGTTCTCAGTGGGTGAGAAAGTGTTTCTGAAAGTATCTCCGTGGAAGAAGGTAATGAGATTTGGCCGGAAAGGCAAGTTGAGTCCGAGGTTCATTGGTCCATATGAGATAGTTGAGCGGATTGGGCCGGTAGCTTATCGTTTGAGATTGCCTTCTAAGTTAGAGAGGATCCATGATGTCTTCCATGTGTCGATGCTTAGGAAATACATATCATATCCGTCTCATGTTATGCCTGTTGAGGAGATAGAGTTGAATCCAGATTTGTCTTACAATGAAGAACCAATTGAGATACTTGCTTCTGATAGCAAGGTATTGCGTGGCAAGACCATAGAGTTGGTCAAGGTATTGTGAAGACATAGAGGTGTGGAAGAGGCCACGTGGGAGAGGAAAGCTGATATGCTTGAGCAGTTTCCGTATCTGTTTCCGTCAGGTAATTTCGGGGACGAAATTCCTTAAGTGAGGGAGAGTTGTAACACCCGGGTTTAGGGATCGGGTGAAAGTAATATTTAAATAATATTTTGAGTTTCGGTTTTATAATTAAAATAATAATATATATTATTTGGGCTTTATATTTCCAAAATAAACACTTTATGTTGGACCAAAATTGATTTGAAACTCATTTTCCATGGAATTTGCAAATAAATGAAATTGCCATCTCATTAATGGCAAAACCGTAAATAAATGGACTTCCAATTAAAAAGACCCCTTTTGTTAAAATAGACATGTGCTCATCTTCTTCCTCACTCCTAATTTGAAACCTCAACGACATTGAGAGCTTTTCTACTCCCTTTTACTATTCCATCCCCTTTCATCTTCATCTTTGGAGCTTTTCAAAAGGTAATTCCATTTTTGACTTGGCCTTGCCATCATCTACATTTTGGTACCACTAGCTTTCATTAAAACTGTGTATTTCATATTTTGGGTTTTTCAAGAATTTTGTTAAAGGTTGTGACTTTATGAGATTTTAACAAAGCTATTGATTTATAGTTGTTAGATAAGTTGATTACAACCCATAAGGTCCAACATATGTGAATTTTAAAGTGTTTTATAAAGATTTTCTGATTTGGGTTTTGATGGGGGTTTAAAGGGGTTTAAAGGTTAGTTTTGGGCGTGTTTAATGTTGGAAATTGAGGGCTTTTGGTTGTATGTTGGTTGAGGGTTGTTTTGGAAGCTTTTAGAAGTGTTAAAAGTGTTTGAAACAAGAGTTTTGGATTAGGTTTGAGGGCTGCTCGGGTTTGAAGTTTTGGGGTTGTTCTTGACTTGAAAATCATGTGTTTTATGCTTGAGTAGTGTTTCGGGCTTGCTACATTGATGTGTGATCTGATTTGAGGTTGTTTTGTTTGTGTTGAGATGATTAGAAGCAAGAGTTTGTGTTGGTGAAGCCCCGGGATCGAATCCGAAATCGTTGGAAGCTTGATCGGCTAGTGTGTTGAGCTTGGAATAGTCGATGAGTGGTTAAATGCTTTTAAATGGTTTTCGAGTATTGATTCAAGCATGTGGACTAGGTTGGGCTTGTTAGACCCACCTAGAGTTGGGATTAGAGTGATAGCCTAATCCCAAGCTTTAGTTAGAGACTTTGGTTGCACTATAATTGTTGTTATGCCTCATGTTCAATTGTGTTTATGATGGTTATGTATAAATGTGTTATACATGTATGATGAGGCATGGTATTGATGCATTGTGATATGCATGTGGATTGTGCATGATGGTGATCATGGTGAGTACGTGCTAAGCACAGAAGTGGATATGAAATGATGTTGTGGATTGTGTTTAATATTGGCACTAGTATGCTTACAAATGATCGATTATTAGGATGTTTAGTGTGCACACGTGAGTCAAATGCGCGCGTGGTCTTGGTGATGGTAGTCATCAAGATGGAGTACGGGTTCGCCCGGAAAACCATCTTATATATATGTTAGTCGGTGATGAGTGTAATCCCATCGACGGGGCGTGAGGATGAGTTGAATCCCCTCCGCGTGAACGCTGATGAGTGTAATCCCACCGTAAGGTAATGGTTATTGTTGGATGTGAGTTCCAACGTGTTATCCGCGTATTCGAGTCATATCTAGGTGCCAGTATGAGATTATATGTGTGCCATTATGGATTGATAAATGTGGTGGTTAATACATTGATTTATGTATTATCATGTGTGAGCTTGGACTTGTTGAGCATGACATAATATCGATTATATGTTCATGCATCATGTGTATTTTGGCTCATATGGATCGAAGGTAAAATCATGCATTCTACCTTGGTTGTGCTCGTGCTTGGACCCTGCGTTGTCGAGGTTTGTTTTAATGAGCTTACCCTCACTAAGCTTTATGCTTACGCTCTCTTTGTTCGACAATGCAGATCCGTAGTTCGTGGGTGGCTTGTGCGAGGAGAGGGCCTCAAAGTGTGCTAGTTGGGCTTTTGAATCTATCAAGTATGGATTTTATGTTAATGATGTAATGGTCAAGCAACGGGGACTTTTGTGGTTGATGTTGGTTGTTTAGGAGCATGTTAGACTCCTCTATATGTTATGTTGGTTTGGCTTTTGGTTGCCTTGTCTTGCTTGTAAACCATGTTTAAATTTGCCTACCTTAAATGCTTAAGTGTATATCTTTGTGAAGCATGAATCTTGAATGCTTGAATGTTCATGTGATGTTGTTGATCCCCTTAATGTATGGCTTTTGTATGTTCGATGTGTGCTAAGCATGCTTGTATAGGTTGTCTTGTATCTAGAGTTCATGTTTGTGTGTTGAGTGAGGTCTTAGTGGTGTTTTTGGGACAGCCTTGTACCAAAAACCAGCTAAAACCAATCTGCAGACAGAGGGCGTTTCGAAACGGTTGGTCCCGTTTCGATACGGTCCGTTTGTTTCGGGCCAGGCGTTTCGGTACGCTAGGGGGCCGTTTCGATACAATTTTGCTACTGGAAATCTGAGAATTTGACGATAAATAGACGTATCGAAACGAGCTTTAGTGTTTCGGAACGACCTTCATCTCGTTGACCACGAGAAGTTGACCGTTGAGGGTGTTTCGATACGGGCCACCCCTGTTTCGAAACGGTCTCATCGGGTTGACCTTGGCCAGTTGACCTAGTCAAGGCGTATCGAAACACCCTATGGGTGTTCCGATACAGCCTGCTGTTTAAGTGTAAAAAAAAATGGGTTGTTATGGTTATGTGTTGATTGTTTACCTCGTTTGTTTTTCTTCCGCTATTGCCTTTTTCACATAGGGTATAACATTTCATCTAGATAAGATAATAAAATGAAAAGTTTTTCTTGGATCGGTAACCGAAGTGGAGCCTTAACGAGTTTCGCCTCGGTTATCCCTGTGTAGCCCACTTGGATTGGTCAAGCGTCCGGACCGGGACGAGGGGGTTACAAAATGAAAGGTAATTCTTTCCTTCAATCCACAATCTTCAGATCTGAAAAAAAGGGAAACATGTTAGAAGCGAAAATGGAAAATAAAGAAGTCACTAGTTCTCTTTCGAATGTCACGGTGGCTGAAGTTTTGAGTGAATGTCGGAGTTGAAGAGGTGTGGGTTCGAGTAGTTAGTTTTAGTCGGGAGAAGAGGGAGATCCAGTCAAATTGAGTTAAATTTAGGGTTTTAGGATCAAAATTTGAAGATTTTTAGATTTTTTAGGGTTCTAGCAGGCGTCCGGAAATCGCCTCATGGCGGCTGGCCGGAGAAGTGTGGTTACTGAAGTGTTGGTACAGTGGCTGGATAACAAAGTTGAGTGACTGGAGTAATGTGGTTTCGGATCAAAGGGTAAAAAATGAAGAACTCGTTTGAATTTAGGAAGAACAAGGGACTTTGATCCAATTGGGGCTTAGTTTTTTAGGTATTGGTTGTTTAAGTTCAGAGAAAAGAGGGAGAGGGGGAATGTAGAGAGAGAGTGCAACTCAGCCAAATGACCGAGTCAGACTCGATTCGGGCCTTATATAGGCAAACCCATACGACGTCGTTTTGAGCCGGGTATAGGAGGGTCCACGTGTGGTTATCGGGTCGGGTATAAGGAACCCGTACCCTACTCTTGGGCTTTTAAAGTTTGGGCAATCATGTTTTGTTTTCATTTCAATTTAGTCTTGAAACTCTATAATTTGGGCACTCTAGTTTACAATTTAATTCAATTTAATCCTATTTTCAGTTTTGATTTAATTCCAATTGTTTAATTTATCTTGTATGCATGTTTTTGAATAAGCATATAGTATACTTGTTTAGTAGAATTTAATTCACCTAGTATATTAAAGTTAGAGCCTTCTAGGATTAAGTTCTTTAATTAAATTTAATTAATTTGATAGGAGAGGACATTATAGAAAATAAATGAATATTGAATGAAAGCTTAAATATCCTAAGTTGATTAGTATCACATTGCAATGTGATGTTAATCAAGGGGGTATTTAGGTGAGAGATTTAATACTTCATTTGAAAATAGAAAATGGAAATCATATGTAGCTAGTTTAATAAAATTGGAATTATGATTAAATAATTAGTGACGTTAATAATATGAATATTATTAATTTAGGGAACATATGAGTAGTGCCCAAAATTTTGGGTGGTATCATATAAGTCATAAACTTGATAATATTCATAAATTTTAATTAATTAAATCAATGGAGCCTTAATTAGGATTTTACTTAAAAATGGCAAGACAATAATTGAACATGCATTAAACTTTTTGTGTTGAGATACATTTTGAATATAGATTGAAGTTTCCTAATGTATTTGGACGTTTCAAGATTTATATTCGTCTAAAATGTATTTTCTTACAAAAGGATATCTCCATTCGAAATGAAATCTATTTAACAATTAAAGATTTAATTAAATTCAGATTAATGTTCGAAATGCCAAAATGCCACGTGAAATTAATAAGGTACCGATAACGGGAGTTGTAAGGGTGCTAACCCTTCCCTACACGTAACCGACTCCCGAACCCGAATTTTATTAAAAGAAACTCTGGTCCGTTTTTATGGTGTCCGGCCTACCAAAGTGATCGGTGGCGACTCCAAAACGATTTTAAAGGGTAAATAAAGGAAATTCGAATTAAAATGGAAAAACCCTAATTTCAAGATCACATTAAAAATGAAAAAAACCCCGATTTCAAAACCCTAATCGTCAGGCTATTTTTACACGCGGTTTTAAAAATGGTCGCGATAGCTTGGCAACTCCGCTGGGGATGAAATTGAGAGTCAGGCCTATTAATTGATTTCACTTGGCATTTTGGCATTTTAAACAATAATTTGAATTTAATTTTTTTCTAAGAGAATTGTTGGATAGATTTTCAAGAAAAATGGGGGTAGCTTTTGTGTATGATATATCTATCATTCATGTATAATCCCTCGACCCAGGTTTTTCACCCTTAAGTGGGGGAAAGGCAATATCTGGCGTGATGCTCTCCAGCTCCGAGTGCGGATTTTTGTCTTCTTTCGGTATACTAACATTTTGCGTCCTAGGGCCCACGCCTCTGTTATAAGGGACCTATACTACCGAATCGATGTCTTACTGTCGCAGTAGACGATAACGAAAGTTCGGGAACCAAGAGTCTAGAACAAAGCCCACATTCTGTTTTTAGAGGCCCACCCCACTAGAGCTAGACATGAACCTATGACAGGTGTTGCAGGTTTAAATACATTTCTCTGGTTATTTTCTTTGCTACATATTATGCGTTTCTCTGAATTGATAATTTATTTACTTACTTTTCATATTAATTCACAATACTAACACGAGTTTTTTTGTGTTGTTTTGTTTTTGTTTGCCTCGTTTTGTTTTGAATAAATCCTGTCATAAATTGCATTTGTTTTGGCATCGAATTGAGAGTCAGTCAAATTGAAAGTATTAGATATGTCTCGAGAGTTTAAGATAGGAGAAGATAATACATCAGTCTGGACTTGGTCCGAGCAAACTCAACACGAGAAGAGGGACAGTTTCGGTAAAGGTGATGTGTCCAAGATGAAAGGCCAAGTAAAGATAAACACTAACCAGAATACTTGTTTACCGAAAGTTAAAGAAACGTGGGACCAGTGGGATAATGAAATGAAGGAACAATTTAGAAAGGAATTTGGAGACATAGCCTTGCTATTAATTGTAAAGATCGATCAAGAGTTTCTTAGGGCTATGGCGCAATTCTGGAACCCAACATACAATTGTTTTACCTTCGGACAAGTAGACATAACACCTAGACTGGAGGAATATAAGATACTGATTAACTGTCCAAGAATTAAAAGTGATAAGATTTATACCAGACTCATCAACAATTCAAGCTTCATGAAGAAATTAATATCATTAACTGGAAAAACAAAAGAATGGTTGGATAGAAAAATGGCTAATAATGACAAGACTGATCAAAATGAAGATAGACAACGAATCAACTAGAGGAGCCTTAAAGAACTGATATTGGCAAGTAATGATGAGCCGATTAGAATGATAAGCCTATTCCCTTTGTGTATTTATATGTTGGTTATATTTCCAAGGACTCCGGGGCATATTGACCCGTCAACTGTGGGACTATTCAAGCTGTTAGAGAAAGGAGTCAACCCAGTGCCTACCATTTTGACAGAAACCTACAAATCGTTGACTGCCTTTAAGAAATCAGGAGAAGGAAGATTTTGGAGATGCACACAATTACTTGAGATTTGGTTTAGAGGTCACAGGTGGGACACACCTTACAGAGGAATCAAGTATCTAAATATGTATTCACCGATAGAAGAACACATAGCTAGTTGTTCTTTAAAGAAAAAGAGCAAAAGACATTGGGAAGAATACTTCAAAGACTTAAAAGACACATATGTGGTCTGGAAGGCTCTATGGTTGAATAGGGGAACAACTTTCTTATATCGGTGTGGAGACAGAGATTGGGTCCCACTACCAGGGATTTAGAGAGGAACGACTTACTGCCCTTTGCTAGTATATAGACAATTTGATTCGAGACAGTTTATACCAACTACTGCAGGCATGACAAAGTTCGAGTACGCACACAAGATGAATGGCTACAAGGGGGAGTAGTTTAGACTACAAGAGCATGGGAAAAGCCAATAAGAGTCCAACCATATCAAGAATTGGAAATGATGGCGAAATACGATGAATGGAGAATACAAAGGATCAACGACAACACATTTCAAGAAAAGATGTTAAATGCTAGCTCCTTTACTCAGTCTGTTAAGAAAGCACCCTCAGCTTTAGAAAAACTCAAGCATGACCGTGAGTTGGATTTGAAGAAGTATGAAAAGGGGATCAGTGATCTCACTGAAGAATTAACAATGGTGAAGCTGCATGTAAGCATGCATGAAGGAAAGAAAAAAGACTTGATGGAACAGAACGAAAAGATTAGTTGTGATCTGAAGGAGCTGCAAGAACTGCATGATAGTTAGAAGGCAAAACAAAAAGGAGGAACGAGCAAAGTGGTGAAGAGTTTGTCAGAAAACTGGATGCTATGACGAAGGAAAGTGATGATTATAAAAGGATGTATGAAAAGAAGTCTCGGGACAATTTTCTCCCTGGAAATATCCACTACTACAATTACCATGGCGATTCAGGGACAATTTTCGGATGATAAATGATTTTCATAATGTCTCTATGATGATTCTGAATTTTTTAAAATTCAAATTTTTGCCAAAATTAGTTGACGGTTTCTTCTTTTTACTGGACAATTTTGAGCAGTTTATGTCTGTTTTATTTACAGGCTTTGTGGGGCTAAGTTCACGTCTTTTATATTGTGCCTTTGTATCAGAATTTCATCTCTTTTTCCTCCAAATTTTCTACTTTCTTCACTTAATTTCGGGTGTTCATCTCTTTGTTCGACATTCAAACATGGCTTCCAACTTAAACTCTCTCTTGGCTAGTCTTCATTTCACTGAAGATGAGGATGCTACTATTATTGAGTCAGATTCTACTGAAGGTAGTACTTTTGCAGTGAATTTTCAATTTGGTTTGGTGGGTAAGATTCTGTCTCCAAAGCTAATCAATGAGACTACGTTTATTCGTGTCATCTCCATTGTATGGGAACATGAACAATTGGAAATATTCTGACTTAAAACAGGAATGTTTTTGTTCAAAATTCGATCGGAGAAAGATAAAATCAACATACTTCGACGTGGCCCTTGGATTTTTGACGGTGAGCCGATTGTCCTTGTTCATTATGAACCATCTAAATCTATCGGTGAATATGAGTTCACGAAAATCAGTTATTAGATCCGCATATATGAGTTGGCTCTTGAGAAAATGATCCAAGATGTAGCAACGAAAATTGGTCCTTGTTTTGGCCAATGTGTGGCAATTGATGGCCGCCGGATATCCAGGAATCTTGGAGATTATTTTCGAATCAAAGTGGAATTGATGGTCAACAAGCCACTACTTCGATGCGTCAAGGTTGGGAAGCATGAAGATGGTCCTCCTCGGATCTGTCCAGTGCAATATGAAAAATTGATCAAGTTTTTTTTTTTTTTTAATTGTGACTTACTTGGACATGAAATAGAGCTATGTCGGAAGCTGGTTGATAAAGTTGCAACTTTTACACCTTACGGACCTTGGATGCGAGTGCCACCAGAGACTAAGAAGCCTAGGATTACCCAAAGGAGGGGAATTGTGTACCTTCATCCAAATCTGTCTGGTGCTTCCTCGGTGAAACGTATTGTGGGGAATGTGGATGTTGGATTGTCTGAAAAGGAACTTGATGCTTTAACCTCAATTGCCACGAAACTTGGTGTTATGACTTCTATGGGACAACCTTCATCTGTGATTGATTATTTATTTTTCTAATGATAATGTGCAGGCACCAATTGCGGGGAATGTTGCTGGGAACAAAATAGTTGACAACGCGAAAGAAAATGCTTTCGAGAAAGGGAAGGCTGTTATTCATGATATGGCTTCACATGGGATTGATCCCGGCCTGTTGGATAGTGTCTTGGTCCAATATGAAGTTGTTGCAAAAGGTGGGAAGGATATGGCTCCAGTGGGAATCGATCTTGGAGCTGCGATTTCTATTCTGGCTAGTGTTGAAATTCCAAAGAATGACCGAAACAAAGTTGTTCCTAATGTAGTCTTGAAGGGGTCTGACTTGAGAAACATGAGTAGAGTTCCTCTCGATCCAAGAGTAAGGAAGACGCTTTAGGTACAATTATACATGGAGAGGAAACCAGGGATGATGACACATTGCCGATTGCACAAGTCCTTAAGGGAAGGGATGGAATTTCCTAGAAGGTGCAGCATGATGATCCTATTGTTGAAGTTGTTGTACACCACACCCGGGGACATTTCGGCGTAAATCTTTACCCAGCAAGATCGATGAAAACAAGGCTGCCTAGTCGGGGCTGGTTTACATGGCACAAAACTAGTTCTTCTGCTCATACTATGTATGAACACCTTGATCGGTTCCTAGCCACTCTGACTTGGATCGAAGGCCATGCTTCACATAGGATTTTCACTGAATTTACAAACGAGTCAAGTTATTGCTTCATTTTTTTTTACAGTCTGTCGAAATGAACTATCCTCGTTTATTACGGATCTAGGAATGTTGTAAGCATGTTCCTTCAATAAAATCGACAAGGAAACAACAAAGATTATACGCCATATTTATGGTTAAATAGGAATTTAAAGATGAAAAAAATAAAAAAATAGAGTAAGATGATAATTTGACGTTTTGGAAAGAACTTCAAACGATGATGATGAAGGCTTAAAAAACGACCGCCATTGGAAACACTAAACTCGAAAGAACCTGCACAATCTACTGAGCAAACCTGAATCGAATCCGTCTAATGTTGAAAGGATTTGGACCCTCTAGATAGTAATTTAAGAACCCGAAGTATCAAAGATGACAAACAACAAGTTGAGTGTCAAAAAAATTCTAAAAAAATCGAAAAAGAACTCTCAAGTGAATTTTATTCAAAGTGTGTAAACCTTGTACAATGCTATTCGCACAATATTTATAACACAATAAAAGGCGCCAGTTATTCCAATGTGTGGCTAACATTCATTAGTGGAATTTAAAAGTCAAAAAGACAAAAACTACTCCTGGTGCATGAAACAATATTGGTCGCACATTGTGAAGCTTGGCGGCATGTGAATTTTGGCACATGCAAAATGTGCACCTTCTTTGATTTTTTTTTGAAATCCAAAGAGAGAACTGATCGTCCTTATCCCCTTCTCTGTCGTTGATTTGAGATTGAAGTGGGCCGCAAGTGAAGAATGAGCACATGTTGATTTGTGCGTGAAATTTTAAATTTCAAAGTGCAATCCTTTTTTTGATCTTATCCGCACGTTGAAAGGCAAGGCTGATTCGACTGCACTTCAAATGTTGGTGGCCGAGACTTGCATGGCTCATGCAAGGAAGGTAGACACGTACGGTGCATGGCTGGTCACGCATCACACATGCTAGGATAAAGCCTTCGAGCAGCTGCCCAATGGTGCACCTATATGAAAACACAACACACTTGCATAAAAAGTCTTGGAATCTTATTTAAAACTTGTAAACACACTATAAGCATAATACAAACATACTTAGCATATTATAAACACAATATAATCATAATGCAAGCATACTTAGCATATTATATACATACTTAACATACCTAATACGTAGTATATCCTAAGTATGTCACATATCAGCATGCAACACATTATAGGGCTTAAGTTCTAAGGCATAAACATGATCGAACGAATCGGGAATTTTAGCACAAGTTAGGAATATAACTTCCCTTAATTGTTTAGCCCTAGATCATGTGATAGGTCCTGTTGGAAGAACTTCCGGATCCACTTCCTTTGGTGGCAAAGATGTGCTCACATCATCCCCCTTCTTGAAAAGGATTTGTCCTCAAATCTGTGGAATCATTAAAAGGGGTTAAATCAGAAACATTGAATGTAGCACTTACATTAAACTCTCTCGGTAAGTCCAACTTATAGGTGTTGACATTCACTTTTTCCAACACCTGAAAAGGACCATCTCCTCGTGGTAACAGCTTAGACCACCTTTGAGCTGGAAATCATTCCTTTCGAAAATGAACCCAAACTCAATCACCAACATCGAAGGTGACTCGCTTCCTCCCCTTGCTTGCGTGCTTCTTATATTGCTGAGTCTTTCGTCCCAGGTTCTCCTTAACATGTTGATGCAACTTCTTCACATAATCGGCTTTGCTTTGACCATCCTTGTTTTTCACCTGTTCCTGTGGCAAAGGTAACAAATCTAGAGGCGTAATAGGATTAAAACCATAAACAACCTCAAAAGGTGACATTTTAGTAGCAGAGTGTACAACATGGTTATAAGCAAACTTAACATGTGGCAAACAATCTTCCCAAGTTTTTATGTTCTTTTTAATGATGGAACGAAGTAAAGTCGATAAAACCCTATTAACAACCTCAGTTTTTCCATCAGTCTAGGGATGGCAAGTAGTAGAAAACATAAGTTTCGTACCTAATTTGCTCCAAAGAGTCCTCCAGAAGTGACTCAAAAACTTCATAGCCTTGTCAGAAATAATAGATCTAGGCATACCATGTAAACACACAATATCTCTAAAGAAAAATTAAGCCACATTAACAGCATCATCAGTCTTATGGCAAGCAATAAAATGTGCCATTTTCGAGAACCTATCAACCACAACAAAAATACTATCTCTACATGTTCTAGTTCGAGGCAATCCCAAAGCAAAATCCATAGAAATACCAGTCCAAGGGGAATCAGGAATAGGTAAAGGTAAGTACATACCATGTGGTGAAACCTTCAATTTTGCCTTTTTACCAGTCACACAACGTTCACAATACCTTTCAACATTTCTGCATATCTTTGGCCAAAATAGATGATCCTTCAAGGCATGTAACGTCTTGGTGACTCCAAAATGACCCATCAATCCACCTTCGAGCACATCGCGGATCAGTATATCACACATTGAACCCTGTGGAATGCATATCATGTTTTCCTTGAAAAGATAATCGTCATGCCTGAAAAACTTTCCAACTACACCTTTCTCACAAGCATTATAATTATCTCTAAAATCAGGATCATCAGAGTACAACTCACGAATATATGCAAAACCAATCAAATGTGAATCAAGATAACTCAATACTGCAGATCTACGTGATAAGGCATTAGCAACGACATTTTCTTTACCCTTTTTGTATCGAATGACATATGGAAAAGACTCTAAAAATTTAACCCATTTAGCATGTCGTTTGTTCAATTTATGCTGACCTGTGATATATCATAAGGCCTTGTGGTCAGTGTGGATCACAAACTCCATAGGCAACAAATAATGCTGCCAAGTCTCCAAAGCCCATACCAGTGCATACATCTCCTTGTCATAGACAAGATAATTCAACGTTGCTCCGCTAAGCTTCTCACTGAAATATGAAACGAGCCTCTTTTCATGTAACAAAACAACACCTATACCAACTCCAGAAGCATCACATTCAATTTCAAACATTTTATCAAAATCAGGTAATGCTAACACAAGCGCTTTTGTCAAACAAGCTTTTATTTTCAGAAAGGCATCTTCCTGATCTTTACCCCAAGAGAAGACTAAATTCTTCTTTATAATCCCTGTTAAAGGAGCAGTAATAGAATTGAAATATGGAACAAACCGACGGTAAAAACTGGCTAAACCATGAAACGATCTAACCTGGCTTACTGAAGTCGGTCGTGGCCACTCCTTAATCGCCTTGATCTTCTCAAGATCAACTTCAACTCCCTGAGAACTAATAATGTAACCAAGAAATGTAAGTTTGTCAGTACAAAACACACATTTCTTCATGTTACCAAACAACCTCTCTTCTTGTAAAGTCTGCAAAACAGCTCTTAAATGTTCTACATGATCTGGTAAAGTCTTACTATAAATCAGAATATCATCAAAGTATACAACACAAAACTTACCAATAAAAGATCGTAGAACATGATTCATCAAACGCATAAAAGTACTAGGTGCATTATTTAAACCAAAAGGCATCACTAACCATTCGTACAAACCTAGTTTTGTCTTGAAGGTTGTCTTCCACTCGTCGCCTTCTCTCAAGCGAATCTGATGATATCCACTTTTCAGATCGATTTTGGAGAAGATAGTCGCTCTGCAAAACTCATTCAGCATGTCATTGAGTCGAGGAATGAGATGTCGATACTTGATTGTAATCTGGTTCACTACTCTTCAATCAACACACATCCTCCGAGACCCGTCTTTTTTTGGTACCAACAGCACTGGTACAACACACGGACTCAGACTCTCTCGAATGTTACCCTTGTCTAACAACTCAAAAATTTGTCGTTGAAGTTTCTTCGTCTCTTCAGGATTACTGCGGTATGCTGGTCTATTCAGAATCGTGGCACTTGGAATAAAGTCAATCCGGTGCTCAATGCGACGAAGAGGGGGCAATCCCTTAGGTGTTTCATCTGGAAACACGTCCTTAAAATCCTGCAAAAGAGATGAAATCGAAGCAGGCAAATCACTAGGAATATCAGCCAATAAACAATTATCTTTAAAAAACAAAACAAGTATAGAATGGTGCCAAGGTGATCTTCTTACCTGTATGAACAAAAGAATACCAATTCGTGAAGCCATAGTGCATAGCCTTCTTCTCAAACTGCCATGGGCGTCCTAACAACAAATGGCTTGCGTCCATTGAAAAGACATCGCAAAGTACTTCATCCTTGTACTTTCCAATGGTAAACGGAACCACAACTTGTCTGGTCACTTTAATCTCTCCCCCGTCATTCAGCCATTGTAACTTGTATGGATTTGGATGCTTTGTCGTCTTCAATCCTAGCTTATCAACCATAACATAACTAGCAACATTAGTGCAACTACCACTATCGATAATTACAATACATACCTTGTCATTCACGAGACACCTTGTATGAAAGATGTTCTCTCGCTGCTGTTCATCCTGAATTGGTTGAGTGTTCAAGCTTCTCTTGACAACAAGTGCTTCACTGGTGGCAAAAGTCTGCACATTGTCATCATCTTCTTCATTACCTACTATAGGTGGTACATGATCGTCATCCTCAGACTCAGACTCGATCTCGCCATTCTCCATCATCAACATGGTCTTTCAGTTTGGGCATTGACTGGCGACATGTCCTCGTCCAAGACACTTGAAACACAGAATGTCCCTCGAACGTTCCTGTGTTACCACCTTCTTGTCTCGCCTATTAATAATAGGTGTCCTTGACTGGCTCGATTCTCCTTTCTCACGTATCCGAAGCGGTGTTTGCGGTGTTTGCTTCTTGAAATTGTTAGAAGCATTCAATGAATTTGAAAATGATTTAAAAGGAGGGTTACCTCGATTTGAAGACTTCCTGCGCTGCTATCGTTCAACCTTTATTACCATCTGCACCATGTCATCAACCTCGACATAATGCTGCAACTCAACATCGTTGGCAATCTCGGTGTTCAACCCTGCTAGAAAACGTGCCATGGTAGCTTCTCGGTCTTCCTTGATATCTGCACGCATCATAGACATTTCCATATCCTTGAAATAATCCTCAACGCTCCTATTCCCCTGTTTCAAATTTTGCAACTTTTGAAACAAATCACGATTATAGTGAATAGGAACAAACCTTTTACGCATAGTCGCTTCTCTCGATCCATGTTGCAACTAGGCCTTCACCAGTACGCCTACGGCTAAGCAGTAACTGGTCCCACCATATCAAGCCATAATCAACAAACTATGTTGCTGCTAATTGAACCTTCATCTGTTCTGAGTAATTATAACATTTGAAAATGTGCTCCACTTTGCTTTTCCAAGCCAAATATGCATCAGGATCTGAACGTCCCTGAAAAGAAGGAATAGAAACCTTAATGTTAGTCAAATTATCGTCTACTTGTTGCACACGTCCTTGTCTAGGAGTATGCTGCCTCGGTGACCGTTCGACTTCATTTTCGTTCAACACTTCATGAACAGAGTTGGATCCTCTGTCAAACCTATCCATCCTCGATTGTAATGGCTCTAAGGCGGTAGCCACTACTTGTTGCATCATTCTCTCTAAGTCTTGCATTTGAAGAATCGGTGGATCATGGTCAACTATGTGATCATCGGAACCTGCCATAATTAACAACAAAAATAAACAAAAGAAAACAATATTATAGTTTAGTAAAAAAAAAAACAAAAAGGTCCTTACGGCACACACAATCAAAGTCTCGCAATTGTCACTCCAAAGAAACAGTGCACTCGAAATTAACACTCAGCGCTCGTGTTTCACTCGGGAGAATACTTGAATGGCTCTTTTTGTCTCCCCTTCTGTTCGCACAACGCTCAATGTCTTTTTCCCTTACATTTTCTCGTAATCAGCTTGTAGAACTAATGTTTTGATATAATAATTGAAAAATGTTTTGGACTGATTTAAAAAGTATTTAAAACAATTTCCAAAGTCTAAATATTCTGAAACTATGTTTAGGGATGTTTTTAAATGGGTTTTTAATGTGTTTCAAAGCCAAACTTCTCAAACCTGTCCAGGTGTTTCGAAACACCATAAGGCGTTTCGAAACAGGGGATTCCAGTAGCATATTCGTTTCGAAACGTGTTTCGAAACGGGCTTTCCCTGGACTTGATTTTTGCCCAGCGTTTCGAAACGGGCTAGGCCGTTTCGATACGCCAACGTGGCAATGACCCCAACGGTCATAAACCCCAACAGCTATTTTCCCAACCAACTTTTAAATGCAGGCGTTTCGATACGGACCTATAGCGTTTCGATACGAGTTTCGAAACGGCCAGGAGGCGTTCCGAAACGGACATGAGGCGTTCCGAAACAGCCAGGAGGCGTTCCGAAACGGATGCCCTGACAAACTGCAACGGCTCTTTCTACATTGAGAGTGTTTCGAAACGGCATCGAGCGTTTCGAAACGGGGAGCTGCAGAATGCATTTATGGTGGGAATTAAAGTCCTCAACGGCTCCAATTTGATCCCAACGGCTAGTAACGGCTACAAACTCAATTGGGAGTATAAAAGGGACCTCCAAGCATCAAGAGAAGGCTAATGCTCATATTGTCAAACATCAAATGATCAAGAAATTGTCTTAGCACTTAAATTGTCAATTCTTGTATAGACAAACACTAGTGAGCCAAAATTGTCAAATTTGCTCAAGTGTTTTAGGTTTGGGTGAGTGCTTATTTGTGCAAACAAACTCCTATTAGAGGATTACTAGTTTGCTTTGTTTATCTCTTGTAAAGAGGGTTTCAATCAAGGCTTTGGGTAGAAAGCTTGATTGGTTGTAAGGGTTTCCTCCTAAGCCTAGAAAAGGGGACGAATCAATTAGTGGATTGATTGTGAAATCCTTAGTGGGGAGCTAAGGTAGTGGATGTAGGTGCTTGTTAGAAGGTCGAACCACTCTAAAATCATTGTGTCTTTATTCTTTCTAGCTTCCTAAACCCTTCCACCCAAATATCCACCTCTCCACCACTTGGTGAGCATAATCGGTTGAACGAATCGAGCACCACACAACTCAACACAGCTCTTTAAAGAACTAATCCAACGTCTCGAAACTTGTTACAACGGTGTTGGCTAAAAGGAAACAAAGAAAAAAAAGATGACACAAAAAGAAAGAAAATAAGACTGGAAATTAAAGAAAAGATGAAAAAGGATAATGACACGAAAAAAAAGAACAAAAAGATGAAAAAATGAAGAGTTTAGAGAACCTTAATGCAAAGACGTGCTGACAACCTTCCTATCACAAAATAAACAAGCATAGTTCACTTCGGTTGATTTCCGAGCACATCAAAGTTGCATAACAAACAAACTCGTACAAATTTCATCATTTACAATAGAAACACAACAATAATATATATATATAAACACTTTCGAATCTAAAATTTTTATTTGTATATTCGAATCTGGTTTTTTTATTCGAATATGCTTTTTTGGGTATTCAAAATTCTGTTTTTTTATATTCAAAGCTGACTCTTTTTTTGTAATTCGAATTTTTGTTTTTTTTAATTCGATTGCATTTTTTTCTTTTCTTTTTTTGACTCGAATTTGCAGAAACTTACAACGAATCCAACAACCTGGCCCTGATACCACATGATAAAGGGCAGTCTACCGAAGCAGACTATCCACATTTTTTACGGATCTAGGAATGTTGTAGGCACGTTCCTCCAATAAAATCGACAAGGAAACAAAAAAGATTATACGACATATTTATGGTTAAATAGGAATTTAAAGATGAACAAAAATAAAAATAAAAATAAAATAGAGTAAGATGATAATTTGGCGTTTTGGAAAGAACTTTAAACGATGATGATGAAGGCTTCAAAAACGACCGGTGTTAGAAACGCTAAACTCGAAAGAACCTGCACAATCTACTGAGCAAACCCGAATCGAATCCGTCTAACGTTGAAAGGACATGGACCCTCTAGATAGTAATCTAGGAACTCGAAGTATCAAAGATGACAAACAACAAGTTGAGTGTCGGAAAAGTTTTAAAAAGAACCGAAAAAGAGAAAAACTATAACCCCCTCGTCCCGGTCTGGACGACTGGCCGGTCCGAACAGGTTACACGGGGAATACCGAAGCGAAACCCGTTAAGGACCCACTTCGATTAGCAACCCTATTTTTTTCCTTTAATTATTATCTTGTCTAGATGGATCATTAAGTCCTATGTGAAACACGACAGTGGAAACACAACGAAAGGATACGAAGCATACGAAACAAGCAATTAAAACAACCCATTTTAACTTAAACTGCAGGCCGTATCGAAACGCCCAGAGGGTGTATCGATACGCCTTGACTAGGTCAACTGGCCAAAGTCAACTCGAGGAGACCGTATCGAAACGCTGGTCAACCGTATCGATATGCCCTAATCGGTCAACTTCTCGTGGTCAACGCTACGAAGACCGTTCTGAAACGCCTAGGACCGTTTCGATACCCTCAATTTCTCGTCAAAATCTCAGATTTCCAGTAGCAAAATTGTATCGAAACACCCCTCCCGCGTATCGAAACGCCTGGCTTGAAATAAGGGGGACCGTATCGAAACGGGCACAACCGTTTCGATACGCCTACTGCGAACAGACATGTTTTAGCTGGTTTAAGGCACAAGCTGCCTCAAAACACCAACTAAACCACTCACAACCAACATACAACAACTCTAGATGCAGGGCACCCTATAACAAGCATGCTTAGCACTCAACATACATTTAAAAGCCATACATTAAGAGAAGCATCAATTCAACATAATAATCAGACATAGCATTCAAGATTCATGCCTTAGACAAACATACATATACTAGACCATTGCATTCCTAAGGAGTAAACACTTACATAAACACTTCATATCAAGGTTTACATGCCTTAAAACATAACACACAAGAAAAAGTGGAACATGGTCATAAGACTTTAAACACAAACATTTAGGCAACGACATAACATGGTTTACAAATACATTAACACAGGCATTAGCAACATAAAGCCAACATCAAGGAGTCTAGATACACGCTCCTAAGACACGTAGCATTTCCCATTGCTAAACTACTACATTATGTAATAAACCATACTTGAGCTCCCTTGGATATGTATGTTAGAAAAATGTACAGAAGGTGTCCGTTGATGGTTCAGGGACATGTGTTTCCAGTGGATATGATGGAGCTCCCTTTCTATGGTTTTGATGTGATTTTGGGTATGGATTGGCTCACGGAGCATAGAGCTAGAATAGACTTTGAAACTAAGAGGATTTCTTTGAGGCTCTCAGATGATTATGAGATCGTAGTGGTGGGTGAGAACGTGAAGTTCTTGTCCAATGTGATTTCAGTTTTAGAGGCTAAGAGGTTAGTTGAGTTGGGGTGTGAAGCATACTTGGCATATGTGATGAACCCTAACATGAGTGAGGTTAGACCTCAAGACATCCGGACAATGTGTGACTTTCCTAGTGTGTTTCAGGAAGAATTGCCAGGGTTACCACCGGATAGAGAGGTAGAGTTCTCTATTGAGACTTATTCTGATTCAGCTCCTGTTTCGATTGCTCCGTATCGCATGGCACCGAAAGAACTGAAAGAGTTGAAGACACAGTTGCAAGAGTTGACAGATAGAGGCTTCATTCGACCTAGTTCTTCACCTTGGGGTGCACCAGTTTTGTTTGTGAAGAAGAAAGATGGAAGCATGAGAATGTGTATAGATTACAGACAGTTGAATCAGTTGACAGTGAAGAATAAATATTTGTTGCCTAGAATTGATGACTTGTTTGATCAGTTGAGAGGAGCATCAGTCTTTTCGAAGATTGACTTGAGATCAGGTTACTACCAGCTAAAGGTAAGAGAGGTTGATGTACCGAAGACGACCTTTAGGACTAGGTATGGTCACTATGAGTTTTTAGTCATGCCTTTTGGGTTGACTAATGCACCTGCTGCTTTCATGGATATGATGAATAGGATTTTTCATCAGTACCTAGGCCAGTTTGTAGTTGTTTTTATAGATGACATCTTGGTGTATTCGCGAACTGAAGAAGACCATGACCAACACTTGAGACTTGTTTTGAAGACCTTGTTAGAGAATCAGTTGTATGCGAAGTTGAGCAAGTGTGAATTCTGGATCCGAGAGGTAGTCTTCTTAGGACATGTAGTGTCTGTCGATGGAATTAGAGTTGATCCGAAGAAGATTGAGGCCATTGTTGAATGGAAGCAACCGAAGTCCGTAACAGAGGTACGTAGTTTCCTAGGCTTAGCCGGATACTATTGAAGGTTTGTGGAAGGTTTCTCGAAGTTAGCCGCTCCATTGACACAGTTACTTCAGAAGAGTGTTCAGTTTGAGTGGACAGATGCAAGACAGAGAGCCTTTGAGAAATTGAAAGAAGCTTTGACCCAAGCACCGATATTGATTTAGCCAGAGTCCGGGAAAGACTATGTAGTTTACAGTGATGCTTCTTATGTAGGCCTAGGTTGTGTTCTCATGCAAGTGAAGAGAGTGGTGGCTTATGCCTTAAGACAGTTGAAGACCCACGAGAGCAACTATCCGACCCATGACATAGAGTTAGCTGCAGTTGTGTTTGCTCTGAAGATTTGGAGGCACTATTTGTACGGTGAGAGATGCATAGTGTACACCGATCACAAGAGTTTGAAGTACATTATGACTCAGCGAGACTTGAACCTTAGACATCGTAGGTGGTTAGAGTTGCTAAAAGACTATGATCTTACCATTGAGTACCATCCGGGTAAGGCCAATGTAGTGGCCGATGCATTGAGTAGAAAGATAGATGTGGATTTGAGAGCCATGTTTGCTAGGTTGAGCTTGTCCGGGGATGGTGGCTTGGTAGCCGAGCTTCAGGTTAGACCTACTCTAGGTCAGTTGATTAGGGAGAAACAGCTCTTAGATAGATCTTTGGCACCTCACGTGCAAGATATAGCCGAAGGTAGATCTTCATACTACAGTTTCAGTACCGATGGGGTTTTGTGTTTCAAGGATAGGATAGTAGTGCCAGAGGACAGTAACTTGAGACGTACGATCTTGACTGGAGCACACAGTAGTCCGTTTGCTATGCATCCTGGAAGTACGAAGATGTACCGTGATTTGAAGAATGAGTACTTTTGGGTTGGCTTGAAGAGAGATGTAGCCGACTTTGTGAGTAAGTGCCTAGTGTGTCAGAGAGTAAAGGCGGAACATCAGGTTCCCTCAGGTTTGTTACGGCCGTTGAGGATTCCGGAATGGAAATGGGAAAATATCACCATGGATTTTGTTTCGGGTTTGCCTTTGACTCCTACGAAGAAGAACTCAGTTTGGGTGATAGTGGACCGTTTTACGAAGTGTGCTCACTTCTTGGCAGTCAACACGACTTATACTCTAGATAGATTGGCCGTTTTGTAAATTGGTGAGATTGTTAGACTGCATGGTGTGCCGAAGTCTATTGTGTCCGATAGAGATCCGATGTTTACATCTCGATTTTGGGAGTGTCTGCATACAGCTTTGGGTACCCGTTTGAACTTCAGCACGTCTTATCATCCTCAGTCAGATGGTCAGTTAGAGAGAGTTATTCAGATCTTAAAGGATATGTTGCGTTGTTGCATCATTGACTTTCAGGGTACTTGGGAGAAGCACTTGCCCTTAGTTGAGTTTGCTTATAATAATAGCTTTCAGTCGAGCATTCAAATGGCTCCGTATGGGGCCTTGTATGGCCGAAAGTGTAGAACTCCAGTTTGTTGGGCCGAAGTGGGACAAAAGTTGTTGCCTATGTCAGTTTTGCTCAAGGGGACAACCGAAAAGGTAAATTGATTTGTGATTGTTTGAAGGCTGCTTCGGATAGGCAGAAGTCCTATGCCGACTTGAAGAGGAAGGAAGTTGAGTTCTCAGTGGGTGAGAAGGTATTCTTGAAAGTGTCTCCGTGGAAGAAACTAATGAGATTTGGGCGAAAAGGGAAATTGAGTCCGAGGTACATAGGACCGTATAAGATTGTGAAGAGGGTTGGTCTGGTTGCTTATCAGTTGCGTTTGCCATCCGAGCTAGAGAAGATACACGATGTATTCCATATTTCGATGCTCCGTAAGTATAGGTCCGATCCATCACATGTTATGCCCGTAGAGGAGATTGAATTGAATCCGGATTTGACTTATGAGGAAGAGCCAGTTGAGATCTTAGCTTCTGACAGTAAGGTGTTGCGAGGTAGATCGATTGACTTAGTAAAGGTGCGGTGGCAACGTCGAGGTGTGGACGAGGCCACTTGAAAGAGGAAGGAGGATATGGAAAAGCAGTTTACTTATCTCTTTCAGTCAGGTAATTTTAGGGAAGAAATTCCTTAAGTGTGAGAGAGTTGTAAAACCCGTGTTTTGGGGTTAGGACTTAGTCGTGTTAGTAGTCCGAGTCGGTAAAATTAAATTAAATCTTATTAGCCATGTCATGAGTCAAGTGGAATTTAAATAATAAAGGAGGGACCTTGTTGGTGATTTAGCCAATTTAAAATGAAAGACAACTTTTTCAAATCAAAAGAAAAGAAAAAACTCTCATCTTTCCCCACCTTCTCCCCCCCCCCCCAACGTGAAAAGCCTCAAACCTCTCTAAAACTACCAAGTTACTATTCCATTGAACCTCATCTTCATTCCAAGGCCATTTTGAAAGGTAAAAACGTTTTCTAAATCTTCTCTTCATCCTCTATCTATTCATGGTCGTAGATTTTAAAACTACCCACTTTTGAAAAGTTAGGGTTTGGTGAAAGTTTGGGTTTTTATGAAGATTTTCATTTTGTTTTGAAATATAGAGTTGGGTTTTAGTTTATTCACATTAAAATGTACATTATATGTTAAAATGGTAAGGTTTGGGTGAAAACCCGAAATGGGTTCTTGAGACAATTTTTAAGGTGTCTAAAACTTGATTTTTGGTGAGTTTTAGGTTGAAATTAGAGGGCTGATGGTTTATGTATGTTAGGAGGATGTTTTGGGACCATTTGGGGGTCATTTGAATGATTGAAAATGGAATTTTCAGCTAGGGTTTGAGGGAGCACGAAAATGGGTATCTTTGGGTGATTATTTGGATTGGAAATTATTGAAGTGGCTTGTGCTTATGGGGTGAGTTAATGGCTGAGTATTAGCATTGATTTGAGAAGTAATTGGTGTGTTTTGTTTGGCTAGAAACAAGAGGAGACATCGGTGGAGCAACGGAATCGAATCCGGGCTTGTAGGAGGCTTGCTTTGGTTGCTAAGGAAGGGTGGTGAGTGACTTTAAACATGTTTTAAAGTTTGGTTCGAGTGTGTGTAGTGTATGAGTTGAAATGTTCTTGGTAGGCCATTTCCATATGAATTCAAATTGTTAATTTAGCTCTTGATTTCCATTAAATGCTATTTGTGTTAGCCTATCTATGCTCTTGTGATATGTGGTTGATTTGCACATGTATGCCATGATATGTATATGTGATGAGCACGCGATGTGGTTGATGGATATGTGATGTGGTAAATGAAAATTGGCACTAATTAACTTACCGGGTGTAAATGATCGATCATTAGGATTAGTGTGCACACAAATTGAGTCAAAACGTACGTAGCCTTGATGGCGTTAAGTCATCAAGGAGGAGTACGGTGATGTAATATTCCACCGGAAGCTTATTTATATTCTACGGGATGATGAGTGGAATCCCATCCGTAGGGTATGTGGTGATGAGTGGAATCCCGCCCATGCATGGTCCGGTGATGAGTGTAATCCCACCGAGGTAAAGTGATTGTTGAGATTAAATCCGCACATCCGGGTAACTAATAGTGGCCAATTAAACTTGTTCATATGATTGCGATATATGATGTTGATATATGATGATTGAGCTTAGTATGATGTAAGTTGCCATATTATGACTCTTAAAAGACTAGCTAGGTCTACTTGTCATTTTACCTATGCATGATAGAATTGAGGATTAGGGAATACATGCTTGAACCCTGCATTATTGATGTTTTCGGTTTTAGAGCATCCTCACTAAGCTTATAGCCTACGCTCTCATTTTCAACAATGCAGATCATTAGCGTGGTGTTAGCTCGGAGCAAGGCAAGAAGGGCTTCCAAGTTTCGTTGCTCAAGTACGGTTATTAATTATGTAGTAGTTTAGCAATGTGGCAAGGGTGTTTTGTATGAGCTATGTATGACTCATTTATGTGTGGGTGTTTTGGATCGACTTTGGTTTGTAAAGCATGATATGCCTTGATGAATGTTTGTGTGTGATGGCATGCTTTAGGTGTTTAGGTTGCCTTGTTGGTGGGTGCAAACCTCATATGTGTCAACTTGTGGCTTTTGACCCTTTTGAGCTCTTATGTATGACCATATATGCTAAATTTGCCCTTTTGTATGAATGCCATGTATGGATGCCTTGCTAGTGGTTTTGATTGCTTCCCTTAGTTGTTGTATGTTGCTTAAATGTTTGTATGTGCATAGGGGAGTCCAAAAATGCATCTAGAGTTGTGTTTGAGGTCATTTAGTTAAGATTTGTGGAATTGCAGTGTAGGGCGTATCGATACGCCCAAGGGCTGTATCGATACGGCCTTGCCCAAAGGTCACAGTTTTTTCTGGGCGTATCGATACACGGGGGTGTATCGATACGGTCCCAACTCTCTGGATTTCAGGATGTGCCAGGCGTATCGATACCCTGGGGGTACCGATACCCTCCCAACTCGCTGGAATTTTGAGAAATGGGGATGAGTAGGGCGTACCGATACGGGGTTTACGTGTATCGATACGATCCTACTTCGTCGACTAAGGAAAGTTGACAGAGAAGGGCGTATCGATACGCTCGAGGGCTGTATCGATATGGTCTTCCCGGAGTTGACTTTTTGGGTTGACCTGGTCAGGGCGTATCGATACCCCTAGTTGGTGTACCGATACGGCCTGCCCTATAAGCTTAAAATGGATTGTAATGTGTGGTTGACGTTCGAATGTGTTTCTCTTATGGATGTTTTCCGCTGTAGTGATCACTTAGGATTTAATACTCCTCTAGTCAAGATTAAAATGAATAAAGAAATAGGGTTGCTAATCCGAGGGGGAACCTTAACGGGTTTCGCTTCGGTTTTCCCCGTGTGGCCCACTCGGACCGGTCATCCGGCCAGACCGGGACAAGGGGTTACAGCATCACACATACTAGGATAAAGCCTTCGAGCAGCTGCCCAATAGTGCACATATATAAAAACACAACACACTTGTATAAAAAGTCTTGGAATCTTATTTAAAACTTGTAAACACACTATAAGCATAATGCAAACATACTTAGCATATTATAAACGCACTATAATCACAATGTAAGCATACTTAGCATATTATATACATACTTAACATACCTAATACGTAGTATATCCTAAGTATGTCACATATCAACATGCAACACATTATAGATTTTAAGTTCTGAGGCATAAACATGATCGGACGAATCAGGAATGTTAGCACAAGTTAGGAATAAAACTTCCCTGAATTGTTTAGCCCTAGGTCGTGTTATAGGTCCTATTGGAAGAACTTCCGGATCCACTTGCTTTGGTCGTAAAGATGTGCTCACATAACGCAGAATACTTCTCCATCACCATCTAATGACCATTATAGTGATTACAATTTGATGCATGTTCAGCAAACAAGGATGTAAGTCGAGGACATGTTGTTCGCGGTTGGGACAATTCAAATGTCTCATCCTTATCTAAAATTGAACAGGTGGGTGCTGCTCTTGATTCATGGCGGAAGATAGCAGACCACATCTAATTCTAGAATTAAAAATTTGCATAAAAAATTGAGATCGTTCTCAATGGTCGTATGAATGATAATTTCTTGCAGGTTTTATCTAAGGCAAAAGCCGAATTAAAATGCCTCATTAATAAAGACGATGCATATTGAGCACAACGATCACGTGTCCAATGGCTTCGTGATGGTGACAAAAACACACTGTTTTCCATGCTCGAGCAACAGATAAAAATAAGAAAAATCATGTACCAGGACTTACAGGTTTAGATGGTATATGGTATGACAATATGGATGGCATTCTTGGCATTTCCCAAGACTATTTTGGTAGCCTATATCAGAATGAAAATTGTGTGCCTTCATTTGAAATTCTTGACAGCATCCAGCCTTCTACCACTAATGATATGATTGCTACACTTTGTGCTTCGTTCACCAAAGAAGAAGTTCATCAGGCTTTATTCTAGATTCACCTGTCCAAAGCACCATGCATTGATGACTTACCAGAGAACTTTTGCAGGAAATATTGGGACATTGTGGGAGATGGTGTTCTCCAACTGTCTCTATGTTCTTAATGACGGGGTTAGCATGTCCAAAGTCAACAAACCTGTTCTAGTTTTGATCCCAAAAGTAGAAGAATCGAAATTGATGCGGCAATATCGACCAATTAGCTTGTGTACTGTTGTATACAAAGTAATCTCTAAATTACTTGTCAACCGTCTTAGTCCACTGATGTCGATATGCATACATGAAGAACATGTTGTTTTTGTTCCAAGAAGACAAATTTTGAATAATATCTTAGTGGTTAATGAGATTTTTCATTATATGCAATCTTCGAAGAATGGACCGAATAAAGGGGCAGCATTGAAGCTTGACATAAAGAAAGCTTATGACTGTATAGAATATGCATTTTTGCAGTGCGTGATGCTCAGACTTGGGTTTGATTTACTGTGGGTTGAGTTGATTATGAGATGTATTACCACGATCTCGTACCAGGTCAGATTAAATGGTGTTTTATCTGATGTGATTGTTTCTATCATGGGGATACGACAAGGAGAACCTTTGATGCCTTTTCTATTCCTCTTTTGTACATAGAGTTTATTAGCCATTCTTCACAATGCAAAGAGCCAAGGTTTGATCCGAGGTATTCGCGCGAGTATGAATGGTCCTAGTATCACACATCTCTTGTATGAATATGACAATTTATTGTTTGTAAAGAATTCTGTTGTAGAGATTAAACGGGTGAAACAAATTCTATATATGTATTCTTCTTCGTCTGGTCAGAAAGTCAACTACGAAAAGTCGTTAATCTATTTCATCCCTTCATTCTCAATTGATCTGCAATCGTTTTCTGGAGGTATTCCCTATTCAGGAGTTTGATGGTCTGGGTCACTATCTTGGTATGCCTTTGATTATTGGAAAGATCAAATCAATCAAACTTGGGTTTCTTCTTGATCAGGTATCTAAACGGGTGATAGGTTGGATAAAAAATCTCTTATCTTATGGGGGCCGTGAAGTATTCCTTAAAGTAGTGGCTCAAGCTTTGCCAACTTATATGATGACACGTTATATTGTAGAGCATTTGGGTGTTCTCCATTTATGAGCACAAGTGCACACTCTTGTCAAGTTATAGTATAAAAGATATCGTCTCCCACAGGGATTAGAGCAGCTCCTATGAATGGTTTCCTGCACATAGATTTAGTAAATGCACCATTAAATCTCAAGATGTGGAAATATAAAAACACAAGTAAAGATAAAGATAGTGATGAGAGGAATGATAAGGAGAGATTGGGTGGTAAGCTGGGTAAGACAGGTGCAGCTTAGTAACATATGGACTGCATTGCAAAGTCTTGAGTATGTTTTACGCTACCATGAATTGCTGCCTCGGCGGGTCAGGCAGGCGGCAAACTACGACCTTGTCACACGATCGCAGCAGGTCACTGCCATTACAGGGGTGTGTACTGCCTCGGCAGGTGGAACGAAGAGAAGTCCTAGCGGCAAGTCTGTCAGACATTCCAAGTTTGGCAGGATAGTCGACAGTGATCCCTCCTATTTATAGGTTAGGATGCTCGAGATTGCTTAACTTGAGGACTAGTGTGGAACCAAATTAGACAACCCGGTTGGTAATCCCTTTTAGCCGCTGAAACTTGTGGACTAGTGTAGAACCAAGTTAATCACGCCTTTGTGAGTTGTGACTGTGCTTAACCCTTTTGTGAGCCTTGCACTCTCGTGCCCGACAAATGGATTTTCTCTTCAACTAACTGGTGTAGACTAATTGAACGAACAAGAAGCATAGATTAAGCAAACTCAGAACTTTATTGAAAACAACTCAAAACTATACAACCGTTTCCACAAATTACTTTACATACACGGGCCCAAACCCTAGGAGAGTTGGGCCGCGACCCCCAACACTCTAACTTATCTAGCTAACCCCCCATCTTCACTATCATCGACAATTGTCATTGATCTCTCACGACAAGCTATGATCCCCTCTACGAGATATGCCCTTATACCCTTACATACATTGGGTATACATAGGGTCATGACCTAGGTTGAGTCCTCCTTGAAGTAGGAGTTCTAAAAGTAAATTATATTAAATACATACTCCTTTATGCTTTAAATACGGACTCTTTAGACTTTACCTTCTTCCGCAAGTAAGGATAAGTGTTCTTACTTATCGATCTTGAATTAACTCTACCGGCCGCTACAGGCTTCAGGAAGTTGCAAGACTGGGCTCATTTGGCTTAGGAAATTGTCCTCTTGAAATCGCAACCCATCTTGGCTAAGTCGGTGTAGCTCCTGCCCAGGCGGCTCTTGGCGGCAATGCTGCTTCGGCAGCGTCCTTGGCGGCATCCTGGGCTGCTTCAGTACAGCTTCTCTAGTTCCAGCTTTCTGTCTTGTCTTGTCCTCTCCTATCCTCTCCTAGCTTTAGCACCTGAAAATATAAACTAAACTAAAACAGTAACTTTTCTCAACCAAATATGAAATATTCAATAAAAGCGTGGTGTAAGAGAAGATATTGTTATAATGCATGCAAATCACCTAAATATGCCTAAATGAGCTTCAGAACAGCAATAATAAGGGCATGAATGTGTACAAAATATAGAACTCATGGACACTCTACATATATGCTTCCTGAGGTTTTATTACTCAGGTTGTTATTGTGATGCGCAACTATGGGTGGTCCAGTCGTATTTCTGGCAAAGGATGGCCTATAGTTGCTTGGTAAAAACTTTATGCTTCTAAAAGAGTGGGTGGACTAGCATTCAAGGACCTTCATCAATTCAACATTTCTTTGATGGGTAAACATGTATGGCGGTTATTAATTGACCCACAATATTTGGTTTCGTGTTCTCTCTTGTATGTATTTTGCAGGACGAAATGTACTAGATGCGAGAATTGGGAAAAAGCCATCCTATGCTTAGAGATCTATCTTTAATGCTATGCAGCAGCTCCAAGATGGTTTCTTTTGCTAGATTGGAATTTCTAGTGCTACTCCCATTTTTAACGTAAATTGGGGAGGTGCACAACGGGTCCAACTCAAAGATGTTGATCCATTGACTTGCGGTGATTTCATGATTCCTTCATACAATGGATGGGATGTTAACAAGGTTTGACATGTATTCACGCCTTCAGATGGTGAAGCTATTCTTCATTGTGCTATTGCAAATAGATGCTCAGTGTTCTATTTTGGGGTAACCATTCTAGTGGCACATATTCCACTCAATCGTTATACACATGGTTAATGAGACAATATCATGCGCCGACACCACCTCTGAAGCTGTGATATACATTGTCCAAGTTCAAGGTTCTTCCGAAGATCAAAGTCTTTATATGGCGTGTTGCACATAATGCTCTTCCAATTAATGGTCAAATTGGAGCTCATAATTCTCCGGATGGAGTTTGTCCTTTTTTCCAAACCGAAGTAGAGACAATTGTACATGCTTTGAGAGATTGTTCTTCAACTAGGGAGATTCACATGATTTTCAAATTAGCAGGGAGAGTTATTGTTTATCGATCATCGTCCTGTTTTGAATGGCTCGAGCATTGTGCAACAATCCTTATAGAAGACATGTTTTTTGGGTTTGTTGTGCTACTATGGAATGTATGGAATAGACGTAATATGTTGGTCCATGACAAAAAAAACTTCGGTCTGTATTCTTTATTGTGGAAAATGCACAACATTTGCACAAGAAATACAATGGTGTAGCAATCTCTCAATTACCTTCGGGTTTTCCACAAGCACGAGTATCAAGAAAGTGGATTAAACCATCCATCGAGCACAATCAAAATATCAGTAGATGGTATGTTTCAGTTTCAAACAGGCCATGGTGCGATGGGCATTCTTACATGTGATCACAATGGCTTGCTACTAGCAGTATGTGCACGGACTTTGCCAAGAGCGACCTCAACAGAGAAAGTTGAGAGTCATGCCTTCTACTCATCAATTCTTTTTTGCATTGGATCAGTGATAGCTGAGGGTATTGATTGAAGGAGATGCTGCAAATGTGGTGAATATGCTTCAATCTAGAAACCAAGGTAGATCAACATTGGCCCAATCTATGATCGAGGCGAGGGATCTTCTACACCAGTATCATCATCTATTGGTTGCCTACATACATCGATCGTCAATAATTTAGCACACTGGGCATTTACAGAACAACAATGTAATTATTTTTATTTTGAATGTCCGGATTGTATTGAAAACGTTGTAAGTGATGATGCTATTAAAAGATAAAATTAGTGGGTACCATTTTCCCCTTAGAAGTTGACATTAACATCTCTAAAGTTAGCTATAGACGGGGGTTTAACGTAGCCCGTATTTCTAAAAAAAACAATGATGCAAATTGATCCTGACCAACAAAACCCTCATCACTCTGGCCCGTAACGACAACTTGAAGCCCATCCCTTGCCAACCCATGTTGCTATATCTTCCATAGCCCTTCTAGTAGATGGAATATCAATATCCCAACTAAATGATGATTCATTTGTTTACTCGTACAAAAATGAATATAAATAATTGATTGATTATTTTTCACTATTGGTTTTATAACATCATGTATTTACTGTTAACATTGTGGGGTAAATGATGTAGGCATTGATTCTACTTATTTTCCTTCATAATTTAGAACAACTCATTGCTGTAATTTTCAGACAATTGCGGTAGAATATATTTTTGAGATTTGATTAACATTATTATCTCAATTAAAGGATCTTATGGAATAATCATCGTAAAAACTATTCATTTCTTATCATGTAAAAAAAATTATAGTAAAAAACACAGAGATGATATATCTACCACTAGCTGAAGAATGGGCATGCATTTTACAATGATTTCTTTTTCATGAAAGATATAATGTGCTACATATGCAAATTAATGGATTTGTACATCATATACAATCACATGATGTTAAATCATTTAGATAATTCATTTATATATGTCTTCGGCTACGTATTTAGTCCGACGGACTTGACCCAAATTGAATTAAATATAAATATTTTTTTATATTTTGAACCAATCAAATAAATTTAATTGCAAATATATTAATGAGTTAAATAATAAAATATTTTTTCTCGGATCCACTTATGGCTGCTTAGGTTTTAATAATAAAATGAAATGAACTTCTTTTTTCTTATGATTGCATGTAATTCACATGAAGATAAATTATGACAAATTTCATAATTAGGTGTAATATAAATCACCCTTATATTTTTGGGCATCAATGATTTGGGCTCTCTTCACTTATTTCTTACGCATTCATATCCCCGTGATGCTTGCCTAAATGAATGAATTTTTACTTTATTACCTACACACAAACTATATGAAATATTATGTCACTTACATGATATCAATGAGATTATAACACCCTAATTTTTCCCTAATTCAGAAAACTTTAATATTAAAATCCCTTGCTTAAAACACTAGAAAATTTGGATTTTTTATTAAAACTCTAGTTTTAAAAATCCCTAATTCAGAACCCCTAAGATTTAGTAGGAATGTCAATATAATCTGAATCCCATTCGATCCGAAGAAAAAAATTTGATCGAAAAAAGTGTAAATCCGAATCCGAAAAAAAGTCTGAGTCCTAATAGAAGGTGGATTGGATATGGACATTGCCATGATCTTATCTGAATTCGATCCAAATCCATATCCGATTCGAGTCTGATCAATATATGAATCCGAATAAAAACATTTAAAAATCTTAGATTTAAAAATATATATATATATATATGGGTTTTATTTTGATGCACAAGCTGTGTAAATTTTTTTTACACAATCCTTTTATAAAATTTAAAATCTAAATCACAAACCCTAGCAACGTAAACCCTAAACCCTAAGCCCTAAACCCTAAACTCTAAATTCTAACCATAAACCTTAAATTATATACCCTATATACTAAACCCCTAAACCCTAACATAAAACTCTAAACCCTAAACCCTAAAATTAAAGGGCTTGTGTAAACTAAAGTTTACACAAGCTTGTGCATCAAAGTATTTTCCTATATATATATATATATATATATATATATATATATCCTAATTAAGTTGAATTGGGATTATGTACATTAATATAGATATATATTGAAATCCTAATTAAGTTGAATTGCGATTATGTATATTAATATAGATATATATTGAAATCCTAATTAAGTTGAATTGGGATTATGTATATTAATATAGATATATATTGAAATCCTAATTAAGTTGAATTGGATTGTAATATATTTAAATATATTTAAACTAGTTTAATTAAGTTGAATTGGAATTATGTATTCAATATATATAAGATGAAACAAGTTTGATTTGTTTTATATTGGATTGTAATATTTGTTGATGTTTGTTTGTGCTATTAGTTTAAATATATTTGTTTGATGAAAATTATTTTTTATTTAAAGATATTTGTTTGGGTTGTTACTTTAAAAAAAAGGAAAAAATTAATTAGATTCAGACTTTTAGATTTGAATTTTAGATATTTTATTCGATCGGACTTGGATTCGGACTTGAATTTTTTTAGGTCCCGTTATTAATTGGATTGGACTTGGACTTTATAAAGTCTGATCCAAGTCTGATTCATTGCCATCCCTAAGATTTGGGAATTTAATCTAGAAACCTAATTGAAAATTAAGGGCTAAATAAATTTAAACCAGATGTTGTGACCTTTTCGGTTAGATTAGAAAGGTTGGGATCATTCTGAAATGCAAGTAGTCTTTGAGGCCATATGTTCATGATTTACCCATTTGCATTGGGTATTTAAATATTTTATTTCAGCCTAGGTCACCCTTTCAAGTTCCACTCTCATCTAAAGTCACCCCAATCAAACTCTCTTTCGAAATATCAACCTATCTCCGACGTAGCTCCGATCGAGCCCTTCCCCCTGTCTGTTTCCCTTATCGTCACCACCATCGTGACCTCCATCACCCCGCGAGCTATAGCTACCCATTGGTCCACCCTCGACATTTGTCATTTGCTCAGAGTAGGTGAGAAACACTTCAGTTTCTCTCTGTGCCTCCGTGTTCCGCCGTTGCATACTCCATTTTTCATCAATGTTGGTAAGTCTTTATGATCCTTCTCTTTTCTCTTAAAATTTGGTTGTTGTTGTTCGTTCTCTAAATTCGATTTCATTCGAATTATTCCATTGAGCATGTGTCGTCTTGTAGCCAATTTGGTGTCGTCGCCTTTTGGGTTGTTCTCGTCGTAGTGTTTTGGTCCCACCGCCAGTGGGTTCTATAAAACCCTAGTGAGCAAGGGATGATACTGTTGTAGGTTGTGCCATTGGTTTTGCCCAAATGAGAAGCCCATCTCCCGCACCTTTTTTCCCATTGAATCAAATATGCTTTCAGTAGAGGCCCGAACCGTGAGCCCGTTTAGCCAACCCAAGGATTCAAGCTAAACCGAAAAAGGAAACCTAACCATCCATCTGAAACGGATCAGTAACCTGAACTGAACCGAGTTAGTTGATTTGACTCGAATTGGAGTTAAACTGAATTGGCAGATTCGGATCTGACCCGAACCGTTGATCGGACCAAACCCGTTGACTTTGACCAAGGCTGACTTTGACCGTTGACTAGAGTTGATTTTTTCAACAAAAAAAAAACTTCATCTTGACCTTTTTCGACGTCTTGAGTCCGAATCAATTGATGTTTCACCTAATTCAAACATGAAAGCCCCATTTTGCTATTTACAATTATTTTGTATTTAGTATTCGAAGATTTGTGAATTTTGGAATATGATGTAAAATATTCTTATGTTAAGGTGATTACGTCATTGTGTCCGACGAGTTACCACCTCCAGTTCAGACTAGTCTTGCACGTTCTTCGAGGTCAACACGTGAGTATACCTTTAGATTAGTATTTATGTTTTTAGTTGATGGCTTAGTGATATTGTTAGATGTTAATGTAGAGTTTTCATCGTAGGTTCTGATTTAGCTACACCTGACTCTGAGAAGTGTCATTGTCGATGCTAAAGCTATTGGCCGTTTAAGGCATGTTTCTTCTCATGCTATAAATAATTAATGTTTTATAATTTGCTTGATTTATTATATGAGTTGTGAATTGAGAATGTTTTGAAACATCATGCATGGTATTTTAAATTGTATTTTAAAATCAAGCACTAGATTTTCGGAAATGTGAAAACTCGTGTTTAATACGCTCAATTTGAGTTCGGATTTATGGTTTTTAAATCATATCATAGAGTACATGGGATAAGATTGTTTTCAAAAAACGTGAGGGAAATCTCTACTTTGGCAAGGGAAACCTCCACTTTGTCTGGTATTTGATAGTTGGGTATTGAGTTATGCATCAGACACTATATCATTATGATTCAAATTTAATTATTTTTAAAAGAATTTATAATAAAATAAAATATTGTTTTGTTTGTGGTCGCTTGTATTTTAGATACACACTAAGCTCTTTATCTTACACTCTCTTAGTTTCTCTTTCAAATATTCAGACTCTTTAGGCGACTCAATATTTGGAGGATCTTACCATTTTATATAGCTTTATTTTTATCAGTACGAATTACTTGTTCTCTTCTAACCAGGTTTAGGGGGTTACATTTAGTGGTAAGAAAGTTGAGTTCAACCCTCAGACTGTGAGGCTCATAACCGTTGTTTTTGAAACATTTTTAACTTCTACATGCATCTAAAATATTTTGGGATAAATGAGAATTTTCTGAAAAATTACAGTTTCGCTTGATTTTTACTTTACTATTTTTAACGTATATTAAATTTGATATTCGATTATCAAATATAACTCTAGGTTATTACCTTTGTAGATAGATTGTTATGCCATCGCGTAAGAGTTCTAATTTTGTGATTGGTCGAGGTCGAGGCCAAGGCTGACCCGCCACTTCTGATAGTGATCCTCCTCCCCCTACTATTCAGATAGAAAATCAGAATGAGATACATGATGCTGAGGAGGATGATCAAACTGGAGGTGGAGACCCACTTGACTTTGAGGGCAGTGAGAGGGTTCAGCCAGACAATGCCATGGTGAACCGAGAGTTGTTTCGATATATCCGCCAGTTAAAGGGTTCGAGGAAACCCATATCTACAAAAATTTTAGTTGCTGGATTTGTACCAGTTCTACCGTCAAAAAACATTATCCCAACAACAAAAATTTTGTATATATAGGTTTCCTCTAACCCTCTAACTGGTGGAGATATCGCAACAACTCTCGGTTTACCATGGCATTGTCTGCCTAAACTATCTCACTGTCCTTCAAGTCAAGTGGGTCTCCACCTCCAGTCTGCTCGTCCTCCTTAGCATCATGAATCTCATTATGATTTTATATAGGATCAGTAGGGAGCGGAGGATCACTATCATATCAGTAGTTTTTGAAACATTTTTTTACTTCTGCATGCATCTAAAATATTTTAGGATAAATGAGAATTTTTCTAAAAATTTACGGTTTCGCTTGATTTTTACTTTACTATTTTTAAAGTGTTTTAAATTTGAGACTCAATTACCGAATCTAACTCTAGGTTATTGCCTTTGTAGATAGATTGTTATGCCATCACGTAAGAGTTCTAGTTTTGTGATTGGTCGAGGTTGATGCCAAGGCCAACCTGCCGCTTCTGATAGTGATCCTCCGCCCCTACTGTTCAGATAGAAAATCAGAATGAGATACATGATGCTGAGGAGAACGAGAAGACTGGAGGTGGAGACCCACATGACTTTAAGGATAGTGAGACGATTTAGCCAGACAGTGCCATGGTGAACCGAGAGTTGTTGCGATATCTCTGCCAATTAGAGGGTTCGAGGAAACCCATATATACAAAATTTTTAGTTGCTGGGATAAAGTTGTTTGAGGGTAAAACTAGTACAAATCCAGTTGATGTAGATTATTGGATAAAGAAATTACAAAGGTTGTTTTGTGAGATGAGCTACCCTAGCAATTAGAAGTTGAGAGCTGTTGTATCATTTCTTGTGGGTGAAGCACAAAATTGGTTGGAGTCAATGGTAGATATTGTTTCATGTAGTCATATTAAATGGGAGTATTTTCGGAAGTCTTTTAAAGATCAATATGTGGGAGTGAAATACTTGGCGAAATACATAGATGATTTTATAAATTTGAATTTGAACAATATGATAGTTAACGACTATGAGATTGAGTTTCTAAGGCTGATCAAATATGTTTCTAGGTTAGTTACGACTGAGAAAGATAAGTTTGATTGGTTTTTGAACGGACTTTGTCTACCAATCTGAAAAGATGTTACCCATCAAGATAAGGTGTTTGGCGACATGGTTGGTCGAGCTAAGACTGTTGAGAGGATGGTTGAACTTATGAAAGATGAGAAGCTTTAGAATACAGATAAAGTCAAGAAGCAACCATACACAATTGTTCACTCAATTTTTGTCAATCCATCTGGAAATAGTCCTAGGGATAACTTTGTCTCTCAGAGTTATCGGAGTGTGAGACATATAATATTGACAATTCCGACTAGCAGCGTGGGTAGTTCAAAAGTTCCCTGCCTATTTATGTATGTACTTACAGTAATAAGAAGCATAATGGAGAATAT
This sequence comes from Hibiscus trionum, assembly GCA_030270665.1. Classification (NCBI taxonomy): domain Eukaryota; kingdom Viridiplantae; phylum Streptophyta; class Magnoliopsida; order Malvales; family Malvaceae; genus Hibiscus; species Hibiscus trionum. The sequence goes on along the minus strand of BSYR01000052.1, from coordinate 10,378,081 downwards.
AGATGAAGGAAATGAATGTGTTTTAGATGTGGTTCCCAAGATCACTACCTAAGAAATTGTCCATGCCCGCCTACTATTTCAGTTATGTAGAACCATTCTCAGTCATCAGCACCAGTATCTGTTGCAAGTAGAAGTCGTGGTAGGCATGTTGTCTCGGGAAATGCTAGTAGAGGTAGACCCTCTCATAGTGATAAATCATCTAGATCCAAAACTAGATGACCTTGTTTAGTGTATGGGGCCGGAGCTCGTGATGGTTATGATGATGCATCAAAGGACATAGTAGGTACATTTGTGATGTATTCAGTTCTATTTTTAGTTATGATAGATTGTTAATTCAGAATGAGAAGGTGTAAGCTCGTGTCTGTTAGTTTATAGCTATGATGGATTGTTATTTCATCCTAGGTCACCCTTTCAAATTCCACTCTCATCTACAACCACCCATATTTGTCTCTCTTTTGAAATATCAACCCATCTCCGGTGTAGCTCCAATCGAGCCCTTCCCTCCATCAGTTTCTGCATCGTTACCACCATCGTGACCTCTATCACTCTGCGAGCTATAGCCACTCATCGATTCACCCTCAACGTTTATCATTTGCTCAGAATCGATGAGAAATATTACGGTTTCTATGTGTGCCACTGTGCTCTATCGTTGTCTACTCCTCCGTTCATTAGTGTTGGTAAGCCTTTGTGATCATTCTCTTTTCCCTTAAAATTTGGTTGTGGCTGTTCATTCTCTAAATTAGATTTCATTCAAATTATTCTGTTGAGCATGTGTCGTCTTGTAGCCAAGTTGATGTCGCCACCTTTCAGTCCGTTCTCGTCACCGCCGTGTTTACGTCGCACCACCAGTGGGTTTTAGAAACCATATTGAGCAATGGATGATACCCTTGTGGATTGGGCCAATGGTTTTGCCATAATGAGAAGCCTATCTAGCGCACCTCTTTTCCTAATAAAATAGATCTGCTTTAAATAGTGGCCCGAACCGTGAGCCTGTTAAGCCAACCCAAGGATTCAAGCTAAACCGAAAAAGGAAACCCGACCATCTAAATCGAACTAGACCAGTGACTTGAACCGAACCGAGTTAGTTGATCTAACTCGAACTGGATTTGAACCGAGTGAATTGAACCAGCAGATTCAGATTTGACCATACCCGTTGACCGGACTAGACATGTTGTCTTTGACCATGGTTGACTTTAACCATCGACTAAAGTTGACTTTTTTTTACAACCTTCATCTTAACCTTTTTCGACGTCCTGAGTCTGAATCTGTTGTCAATTTCACCTAATTACAATTATTTTGTAATTGGTATTTAAAGAGTTGTGAATTTTAGAATCTGATTTAGAATATTCTTATGTTCAGGTGATTACGTCTTTGTGGCTAACGATTTACCACCTCTTGTTCAGACTGGTCGTGCAGGTTCTTCAAGGTCCGCTCGTGAATATACCTTCAAATTAGTATTTATGTTTTTAGTTGGTGGCATAGTGATAGTGTTAGATGTTAATGTAGAGTTTTTATCGTAGGTTCTGATTTAGCTAGACTTGAGCGTGAAAAATGTCCTTCTCGACGTTAGAGCTATTGGGCGCTTAAGGTGTGTTTCTTCTCGTGCTATAAATAACTAATGTTTTATACTTTGCTTGATTTTTATCTGAGTTGTGAATTAGAAGGGTTTAAAACATCATGCATGTCATTTTAAATTGTATTTTTAAATCAAGCATCGAATTTTCGGAAATGTGAAAACTCGTGTTTAATATGATGAGTTTGAGTTCTAATTTATGATTTTTAAATCATATCATAGAGTACATGAGATGGGATTGTGTTAGGGAAACGTGAGGGAAACCTCCACTTTGGCGAGGTAAGCATCTACTCTGGCGAGGGCAACCTCCACTTTGTCTGGTATTTGATAGTTGAGTATTGAGTTATGTATCGAACATAATATCATTATAATTCAGATTTATTGTGATTTATCGTGTTTTCAGTAGAATTTATAAGAAAATAAAATAATGATTTGTTTGTGTTTGCTTGCAATTTAAAGACACACTAAGCTCTTTAGCTTACTCCCCCATAGTTTGTCTTTCAGATTCTAAATTTTTTTAGGCGAATCGGTACTTGAAGCATCTCGTTTTTTTACTCATATATTTTATAATCAATATAGGTTATTTTATTTAGACTTTTAGTTTATTAGTTAATATTTTGGGATATTTATGTAATTCAAACGTTGAGACTATTTATTTTGGGATTGTTATTGCATTTATGTATTTTAATTTAGATTTTTTTATTAAATAATTATAATATGTTATAACGTTTTAGTTTCACAAATAATTATGGTATTTTACAGTAATTATTATTATTTAATAATTATTCTATTTTATAAAATATTTAAACCTATAATTTATTACTTAAGAGACAAATTTTTAATAGTGGCTTTCTAAATTTTGTTGTTTCTTCTAAGCCGAGTTTAGGGGTTATATAGATGTTTATTATTATACAATTGATTATTTGGGGATGTAACACTCGGGTTTAGTGGTCGGGAGTTAAGTGTGTGAATCGAGTTCGAGTCGTTGGGCTTGTTCTAAATTAAAATGGGCTTTGTTTTTAAACTTAAAAAGGGTTGTGGTTCATTAAGGGCAAAATGGTAAAATTTTAAATGAAGGAAATAAACCAAGTGAAAAGTGCCTTTTTGAGAAATCACCATCTTCTTCCTCAAGACAAAATCATGACCTAAAACCTCTCTTCAACCCAAATCACTATTCAATCCATTTTCTTCACGATTTCAAGTGTTTTCATCGAGGGAAATACGTTTTTGACTTCTCCTCGTCGTTCTTAACATCTCTATGGTTTTAGTTTTTAGTAAACACCATTTTTGTGACATTTCAAGTTTTCAAATTTTGGGAAAAAAGAGGAAGCTTTGGTGGGTTTTTGTTTGGTTTTCGATTTGTAAAGTTAAATTATATTAAACTCTTGCCCTTGGGTGTATCATATGTGAAAATTGTGGCGTTTTGATGAAAATCCCGAAATGAGTTTTTGGGGGTGTTTTAAAGGGTAGAAAACTTGGGTTTTTGAGGTAGTTTGGTGTGGGAAAGTTGGGCTGATGATATGGTGATGCTTGAGGGTTGTTTTGAATGTGTGTAGTGATGATTTGGGTGTTGGAATCGATAGATTTCTGCTGGGTTGTGTGTGAGTCCGAAAATAAGGATTTTGGTTAGTTCTTGGTTTGAAAGTATAGTGAAATTATCTTGTGGTTGTAGTCTGATTTGTGTCAGTGGTTTTGTGGATGAATTGATGAGTAATATGTTGTTTTTGGTTTATTAGAATCAAGGGAAATAGTTGGAGAAGCTTTGGGCTCGATTTCGGGAAATTTGGAGGCTTTATCGGCTTTCTCGGTTTGCTTTAAGGGTGTTCGGTGAGTGGATTATTTAAAATGGTTTTAAATTGGTTCAAGTGTGTGGTTGTGGTATTAGATTGTGCTTGGTAGGCCAATCCAATGTAGGGATTAAGTGGGTAGCTTAATCTCTTGTTTGACTTTATGAGTTCTTGCTAAATGTACATATGTAATCTTGTGTGATGTAGGTTCGTTATGCATGTTGCGATATATTGATGTTGTATAATGGTGATGATATGTTGTGTTGCATGATTGTGAAATCATGGTGAGACTTATTTAGTATGTTGGCACTAGTTATAATTACCGGGTATAAATGGTCGATCATTAGGATTAGTGTGCACACGGTAAGAGTCAAATTCGCGTGTGGCCTTGGTGATGTGTAGTCACCAAGAAGGAGTACGGTGAGGTAACTTTCCACCGGAAAATGTTTGTATGTGATGATGAGTGAAATCATATCCATAAAAGGAACGGTGATGTGTGAAATCCCACCGGAAGGTAATATGGTTGTTTGAGTACGTTGGGGCAAAAATCCCAACGGAAGTTATCTGCATATTCGAGTGAGTTATATAGTTTCCAATATACTTGTTCATGTGTGCTTGTTGTGTAAGATATTTGTTATATCTTTGCTTAGCATAACATGAGGTAAGATGCCATGTTCATGCATTTTTGTGGCGATTGGCTATGTTGCTCTACTAGTGTAAATATATGCCTTGTGAATGTCTTAAGGATATCATGCATTGAACCTTGCATTGTCGATGTTTTGTTTTGAGCTCCCTCACTAAGCTTCTAGCTTACGCTCTTGTTTTCGACAATGCAGATCATTAGTGTGGAGTTAGCAAGGAGCAAGGAAGGGGCATCCAAGCGCGTTTGTGGTTGTTCAAGTATGGTTTTATGGAATAATGTAGTAGTTAGCAATGGGGATACTACGTGTTGTAGGAGCATGTGTTAGACTCATATTTTGTTAATGCTTTTGTGTTGAGGATTTGTAAACCATGTTCTATGAGATGTTTATGTGTTTGTGTGAAAAAGCATGTAAACCTTGTTTTATGTTATGCTTTGTGGATGCATGTTTCCTATGAATGAAGTGGACTTGTTATGCATGTTATATGTTTGATCATGCTTGATCGTTTAAGTATGCTCTCCGTAGGATGTTTTTGCCTTTAGATTTGTTGTATGATTGGTTGCTTGTGGTCCCTGGGTGTTTGGGGCATGTTTGGGGATGTTTAAAGATGCAAAAAAGTGTTTTCAGGGTCACTCTGTGAGAAAGCGTATCGAAACGCTCGTGGTGGTTTCGGAACGGGTGTAGCTCTAGGGATACTCGTATCAGAACGGGGGTGGTGCCGTTTCGATACGATTTGAAACTGTGAGCTCCCGTTTCGATACGCGTATCCATACAGTTAGCCACTGTGAGTGCCTATTTCAGAACGAGTTCCGGAACGTTTCAACACTGTTGACCCCCGTACCAAAACGAAGTGGACTATATCGGTACGGCCTGGTCTTGCTTTTAAACTGTAGCCCGCGTATCGAAACGGGCAAGACTGTTTCGAAACGCAGGCTTGTAATTGGGCTTTTTGGCATCTTCAAAGGTTCTCGAATGTTGTGTTTTTGTCCCGTTTGTTTGTATGCTTCCTTGATTAGTTCATGTGCATCTTTTACGTATGGTTTTGGTTTCGTAAGCATGCAAATGGACTAACATGTCACGTGGTAAATTTAAGTTACCTTACGTTCTGCTTGCATCTTCTCGTTATCGTTTTCTGCTGTCGTTTTCACACATAGGACTAAATGATACACTTAAACAAGATAATTAAATGAAAATTTTATAGGGTTTCTAATCGGAGTGAAACCTTAACGGGTTTCGCTTCGATTTTCCCGTGTAACCTGTTCGGACCGGTCTGTCGTCTAGCCCGGGACGAGGGGGTTACATTTGTTGGTATCAGAGCCTGAGGTTTCCGCGACCTCGGGAAGGTAAGTAAGGTAATTTTGAAGTGTTATGTTGCTCTATCTCGGTGTATGTAGGAGAGAATGTAAAATTCTTATCGAACGTTGTTTCAGCTTTAGAGGCTCAGAGATTAGTTGAGTTGGGTTGTGAGGCTCACTTGGCCTACGTGATGAATCCGAACATGAATGAAGTTAGACCTCAGGATATCAGAACAGTGTGTGATTTTCCAAGTGTGTTTCCGGAAGAATTGATAGGTTTACCGCCTGATAGTGAGGTAGAGTTCTCCATAGAGACATATTTAGATTCTGCTCCTGTTTCGATTGCTCCATACCGTATGGCACCAAAAGAACTGATAGAGTTGAAGACTCAGTTACAAGAGTTATCAGATAGAGGTTTTATCCATCCGAGTTCTTCTCTTTGAGGCGCTTCGGTGTTGTTTGTGAAGAAGAAAGACGGTAGTATGCGAATGTGCATTGATTATAGATAGTTGAATCAGTTGACAATGAAAAACAAGTATCCCTTACCGCGGATCGATGATTTGTTGGATTAGTTGAGAGGGGCATCAGTCTTTTCCAAGATTGATTTGAGATCCGGTTACTACCATTTGAAGGTAAAAGAGGTTGATGTACCGAAGATAGCTTTTAGGACTAGATATGGTCACTAAGAGTTCTTAGTTATGCCGTTTGGGTTGACGAACGCACCGGCTGCTTTCATGGACACGGTGAACATAATCTTCCATCAGTACTTAGATCAGTTTGTGGTTGTTTTCATAGATGACATTTTTGTGTATTCGCGTACCGAAGAAGACCATGGCAGGCATTTGAGGTTAGTTTTGCAGACTTTGCTAGAGAACCAGTTATACGCTAAGTTGAGTAAGTGTGAGTTCTGGATCAGAGAAGTAGTCTTTCTAGGGCATGTAGTGTCAGCCGAGGGGATTAGAGTTGATCCGAAGAAGGTAGAATCCATTGTTGAGTGGAAGCAACCAAAGTCTGTGACAGAGATTCGTAGTTTCCTAGGCTTAGGAGGTTACTATAGGAGGTTTATGAATGGATTCTCGAAGATAGCCGCTTCTTTGACAAAATTGCTTCAGAAGAATGTTCCATTTGAGTGGTCAGATGCGAGACAGCAAGCCTTTGAGAAACTGAAAGAAGCTTTGATAGATGCACCGATCCTGATCCAGCCAGAGTCGGTGAAAGAGTATGTGATCTACAGTGATGCTTCTTATGTAGGTTTAGGTTGTGTGCTCATGCAAGACGGAAGGGTTATGTCTTATGCCTCGAGACAGTTGAAGGCTCACGAGCGTAATTATCCGACACACGACATAGAGCTAGTGGCAGTTGTGTTTGCCTTGAAGATCTGGAGACATTATTTGCATGGTGGGAAATGCACAGTGTATACGGATCACAAGAGTCTGAAGTATATAATGACACAAAAAGAGTTGAACCTCAGACAGCGTAGGTGGCTAGAGTTTCTTAAGGACTACGATCTCACAATTGAGTACCATACGGGTAAAGCCAATGTAGTGGCAGATGCTTTGAGTAGGAAGGTAGCCGTTGAGTTGAGAGCCATGTTTGCTAGTTTGAGCTTGTCTGGTGATGGTGGTCTAGTGGCCGAGCTTCAGGTTAGACCTACCTTAGGCCAGTTGATTAGAGAGAAACAGATGTTAGATAGATCTTTGGCACCTCACGTGCAAGATATAGCCGAGGGTAGACCATCAGACTATAGTTTCAGTGTTGATGGGGTCTTGTGTTTCAAAGACAGAATAGTTGTGCCAGATGACAGTGATTTGAGACGTACTATCTTGACCGAAGCACACAGTAGCCCATTTGCCATACATCCTGGTAGTGCAAAGATGTATCGTGATCTGAAGAATAAATACTATTGGGTTGGTTTGAAGAAAGACGTAGTCGATTTTGTGAGTAAGTGTATGTTATTCCAGAGAGTGAAGGTAGAACATCAGGTTCCATCAGGATTGTTGCAACCGTTGAGGATTCCGGAATAGAAGTGGGAGAATATCATCATGGACTTCGTTTCAGGTTTGCCTTTGACTCCTTCGAAGAAGAACTCAGTTTGGGTTATAGTTGACCGTTTCACAAAGTGTGCTCACTTTTTAGCTGTTATACGACTTACTCCTTAGATAAGTTGGCCGACTTGTACATCAGTGAGATTGTGAGACTGCATGGTGTGCCAAAGTCGATTGTGTCTGACAGAGATCCGAGATTTATGGCCTGATTTTGGGAGTGTTTGCATAGTGCTTTGGGTACCCGATTGAATTTCAGCACGTCGTATCATCCTCAGTTAGATGGTCAGTCGGAGAGGGTTATACAGATTTTAGAGGACATGTTGCGTTGTTGCATTATTGATTTTCATGGTACTTGGGAGAAACACTTGCCGTTGGTTGAGTTCGCGTATAATAACAATTATCAGTCGAGCATTCAGATGGCTCCGTATGAGGCACTGTATGGTAGAAAATGTAGAACTCCGATTTGTTGGGCCGAAGCAGGTCAGAAGTTGTTACTGATGCCAGATTTGCTTAAAGGGACTACCGATAAGGTGAAGTTAATTTGTTATCGTTTGAAGGCAACTTTGGATAGACAGAAATCCTATGCCAATTTGAAGAGGAAAGAAGTTGAGTATACCGTGGGAGATAGAGTGTTCTTGAAAGTTTCTCCGTGGAAGAAAGTTATGAGGTTTGGCAGAAAATGGAAATTGTGTCTGAGGTACATTGGGCCGTATGAGATTTTGAAGCGAATCAGTATGGTTGCTTATCAGTTACGTTTGCCATCCGAGTTAGAGAAGATTCACAATGCGTTCTATGTTTCAATGCTTCGAAAATATAGATCAGATCCGTCGCACGTTATGCTTGTGGAAGAGATTGAGTTGAACCCAGACTTGACGTACGATGAAGAAACAGTTGAGATCTTAGCCTCAGATAGCAAAGTGTTGCGTGGTAGACGGATTGAGTTGGTCAAAGTGAAGTGGCAACGCCGAGGCGCGGAAGAGGCCACTTGGGAAAGAAAGGAGGATATGGAGAGGTAGTTTCCGTATCTTTTCCAGTCAGGTAATTTCGAGGACGAAATTCCTTAAGTGGGGGAGAGTTGTAACACCTGGGTTTAGGGGTAGGGAGTTAAGTGTGTGAATCGAGTTCGAGTCGTTGGGCTTGTTCTAAATTAAAATTGGATTTGTTTTTAAACTTAAAAAGGCTTGTTGCGTGTAAAAGTGTCTATCGCAATATAGTGCAAGTGTACACGACGCAAGTAGTAAAGTGATACGTAAGTATCGGATATCGTCTCCACAGGGACTGGGCTAATAGCTTTAACCTTGGTTTGCTGCACGATAGGGAAAAAGAAAGAGTTTAATTGTTTGTCACGAAGTAATAAAGAGAATGAAAATAAAGGATGAAAATATTCAGAGTAAAGAGTAGGCCGGTATTGATTTGCTCCGTAGTGTCTAAGACTTCTCTGTTCTGTCGCGACAGCACCTGCTGCAGCAGCGGTCTGTTGTTGTCGCGGCAGCGAACACACAACTCAGTACTTCAAGCTTGGCAAGAATCCCTGATATGCCTTGGCCTATCCCTAGCTCCAAGTCTGTCGATGAACACGTCTTTGATGATACCTCCCGGCGTGAATCGAAGAATGAACACCGATGTTGTTGAATTCTTCCTTACCCACTTAACCTCGTCCTATCCCTAGGTCCGAGATAGTTTAACCATAAACTGGAGAACCTGTACTTATTTCTTTCGTATACTTAACTCTCCCGATATTAAGTAAATGTGTAATCTCACAATACTCTCCCGATACTCTTGCAAGATGTTGAATCTAGAATAAGCAAACTTGAAGTCTATTTTATTGAACAGAAAAAATCCTAAAATAATGCAATCCTTGCAACTACTTTACAGAATCAACCCTTAGCCCTAAGGGAAGTTTAGAACATGATGAGAAGGGGGAAAACGACTAGGGTTTAGGGGAAGACGGCTAGAGAATAAGATATCCTTCCCTAGGTCGAATTACATGCCTTTATATAGGCCTTGGGCTCAAGTTTTCTAATATGTCAAGAATACAAGTTTAAACTAAAGTACAATTCTATTAAAGACTAAATCTTCAGAGTTTATGTCTTTAATTCGTCCTTTCTTCTTGCTTGGAGTTTCTTCCTTGAACTTTGGGCTTGGCCTCCATTCTGATCTAGGGCTTAGAAAAATATAAGAGTGCTCCACGACAAACCGGCTTAAATTCCTCTTTCTGTCGAGCTCCATTTCACTTCTTCCCTTCACCATTGCTGTCGTCATTGGCTACCACGGCAGCAGCCATGGCAACATCCTTCTTCTCGTCTGCAGTTCAGTATTCCAGCTCTGCTTCTCCACTGCCCTTCATCTGCTACAGCAGCTACCTGCAAAAACAAACCAATTTCAGTAGAAACCGTGCCATTTAATATAATTGTGATATATGAATGAAATATATCCTAAATGCAATGGATTATGCTTGAATGCAGCAGAAATATGGGTTAAATAGGGGTAAAATCTAGAACTTTTACACACTCAACAAGGCTTGTGGTTCATTAAGGGCAAAATGGTAGAATTTTAAATGAAGGAAATAAACTAAGTGAAAAGTGCCTTTTTGAGAAATCACCATCTTCTTCTTCCTCAAGACAAAATCACGACCTAAAACCTCTCTTCAACCCAAATCATTATTCCATCCATTTTCTTCACGATTTCAAGTGTTTTCATCGAGGTAAATACGTTTTTGACTTCTCCTCATCATTCTTAACATCTCTATGGTTTTAGTTTTTAGTAAACACCATTTTTGTGACATTTCAAGTTTTCAAATTTTGGGAAAAGGAGGAAGATTTGGTGGGTTTTTGTTTGGTTTTCGATTTGTAAAGTTAAATTATGTTAAACTCTTGCCCTTGGGTGTATCATATGTGAAAATGGTGGTGTTTTGATGAAAATCCCCAAATGGGTTTTTTGAGGTGTTTTAAAGGGTAGAAAACTTGGGTTTTTAAGGTAGTTTGGTATGGGAAAGTTGGGTTGATGATATGGTGATGCTTGAGGGTTGTTTTGAATGTGTGTAGTGATGATTTGGGTGTTGGAATCGATAGATTTCTGTTGGGTTGTGTGTGAGTCTGAAAATGAGGATTTTGGTTAGTTTTTGGTTTGAAAGTATAGTGAAATGATCTTGTGGTTGTAGTCTGATTTGTGGCAGTGGTTTTGTGGATGAATTTTTGAGTAATATGTTGTTTTTGGTTGATTAGAATCAAGGGAAATCATTGGAGAAGCTTCGGGCTCGATTCCAGGAAATTTAGAGGCTTGATCGGCTTTCTCGATTTGCTTTAAGGGTGTTCGGTGAGTGGATTATTTAAAATGGTTTTAAATTGGTTCAAGTGTGTGGTTGAGGTATTAGATTGTGCTTGGTAGGCCAATCTAATTTAGGGATTAAGTTGGTAGCTTAATCTCTTGTTTAACTTTATGAGTTCTTGCTAAATGTACATATATGATCTTGTGTGATGTAGGTTCGTTATGCATGTTTTGATATATTGATGTTGTATAATGGTGATGATATGTTGTGTTGCATGATTGTGAAATCATGGTGAGACTTGTTTAGTATGTTGGCACTAGTTATAATTACCGGGTATAAATGATCGATCATTAGGATGAGTGTGCACACGGTAAGAGTCAAATTCGCGCGTGGCCTTGGTGATGTGTAGTCACCAAGGAGTACGGTGAGGTAACATTCCACCGGAAAATGTTTGTATGTGATGATGAGTGAAATCATATCCATAAAAGGAACGGTGATGTGTGAAATCCCACCGGAAGGTAATATGGTTGTTTGAGTACGTTAGGGCGAAAATCCCAACAGAAGTTATCCGCATATTCGAGTAAGCTATATAGTTGCCAATATATTTGTTCATGTGTGGTTGTTGTGTAAGATATTTGTTATATCTTTGCTTAGCATAACATGAGGTAAGATGCCATGTTCATGCATTTTTGGGGCGATTGGCTATGTTGCTCTACTAGTGTAAATGTATGCCTTGTGAATGTCTTAAGGATATCATGCATTGAACCCTGCATTGTCAGTGTTTTGTTTTGAGCTCCCTCTCTAAGCTTCTAGCTTACACTCTCATTTTCGACAATGCAGATCATTAATGTAGAGTTAGCAAGGAGCAAGGAATGGGCATCCAAGCGCGTTTGTGGTTGCTCAAGTATGGTTTTATGGAATAATGTAGTAGTTAGAAATGGGGATGCTACGTGTTGTAGGAGCATGTGCTAGACTCCTATTTTGTTAATGCTTTTGTGTTGAGGATTTGTAAACCATGTTCTATGAGATGTTTATGTGTTTGTGTGAAAAAGCATGTAAACCTTGTTTTATGTTATGCTTTGTGGATGCATGTTTCCTATGAACGAAGTGGACTTGTTATGCATGTTATATGTTTGATCATGCTTGATCGTTTAAATATGCTCTCCGTAGGATGTGTTTGCCTTTAGATTTGTTGTATGATTGGTTGCTTGTGGTCCCTGGGTGTTTAGGGCAAGTTTGGGGATGTTTGAAGATGCAAAAAAGTGTTTTCAGGGTCACTCTGTGAGTAAGCGTATCGAAACGCTCGTGGTGGTTTCAGAACGGGTGTAGCTCCAGGGATACTCGTATCGGAACGGGGGTGGTGCCGTTTCGATACGATTTGAAACTGTGAGCTCCCGTTTCGGTACGCGTAACGATACGGTTAGCAACTGTGAGTGCCTGTTTCGGAATGAGTTTCGGAACGTTTCGACACTGTTGACTCCCGTACCGAAACGAAGTGGACCATATTGGTACGGCCTGGTCTTGCTTTTAAACTGTAGCCTGCGTATCGAAACGAGCAAGCCTGTTTCGAAACGCATGCCTATAATTGGGCTTTTTGGCATCTTCAAAGGTTTTCGGATGTTGTGTTTTTGTCCCGTTTTTTTGTATGCTTCCTTGATTAGTTCATGTGCATCTTTTATGTATGGTTTTGGTTTCGTAAGCATGCAAATGGACTAACATGTCACGTGGTAAATTTAAGTTACCTTACGTTCTGCTTGCATCTACTCGTTATCGTTTTCTGCTGTCGTTTTCACACATAGGATTAAATGATACATTTAGACAAGATAATTAAATGAAAATTTTCTAGGATTGCTAATCGGAGTGGAACCTTAACGGGTTTCGCTTTAGTTTTCCCCGTGTAACATGTTCGGACCGGTCTGTCGTCTAGCCCGAGACAAGCAGTTACAGGGGAAATGAAACACAAAACAATCAAAGTATCAATTGTTAATTGCATGTTGAATTAGCTCAGGGGTAAATGTATAATTTGCCTCCTTAAATTATACGTGTTTTGGTGGATTTGGTACTTAAAATTTGTTAATGTAATTTTGATTGTTTCAACAATTGAATTGGTGTCAACAAGTTAAAATTAGTAAACTCAATCAAACATATAATAATAGTAGTATAAATTTTTTGATAAAAAAATAGTAGTATAAATTTTATTTTTTATTTAAAAATAAAAGAATTGCTTACATGATAGTATTGATGTATTCATACATGAAAGTTTATTATTAATCAATATGCAATACAAATTTTTTATTAAGTAATATTACAATATTTTTTTTTGAAAATATTGAGATTCGAACTCACAAAGAGGTGAAGTGTATGAACATTCATGACCACTAGGCCAATTAGTAGATCTTAATATACTAATACAAAATAATCGAGTTTTGAGACACAGTTATAATTTTTTTGAATAGCATGGTTATAAATTATTTTTATAAAATTAAATTATAGTTGATACTATATTACTCCTTCTGTCCCACTAAATTTGTCCAGTGTTGACTTTTTAAAAGTCAAAATTTTTAAACTTTGACCGCAATTATTTTAAATATTTGAATTAATTAAATTTTATAAAAAAATATATTTTAAACTATTTGATTGAAGGTTTTTAAAACATATTTTTCATATTTTTATCAATAATAAATTTAAAGAAACAAGGAGTCAAAATTAAATAATTTGACCAAAAAAAGTCAATACTAAACATATTCGGTGGGACGAGGGAGTGTAAATTTAATATTTAGAAAATCCATTCTTTCTCTTTGTATTATATATTTAAAACGAGAAAGAAATAGAACTTAAATGTAAATTACACATCTTCCTTTTTATTGTAGAAGAAAATTCGTTTAGTTTTTTTTCTTTTCTAATTATAAGACTATATATGCAAATCCAAAAGGGGATAAATTATTTTGGCCCTATTTGGCAATTAACGGACAGCCGATAGCATATAACAGATTACATTAGCTGATAGTTGATTGCATTAGCTAATTTGACTAACAGAATGTATTAGCTGATTGTATAAAAATGTTTGGTAAAATTAACTGATAGTTGATAGTTGTTTGATTATTTAAACAAGCAAAATGACATATAAGGACATGATTATATGCGACTTATTTGAATAGCTTATTAGTTATCAATATTTTGTATTTATTAATATTAATTAGATTATGAAAAATGATTTTTAATATTACAATTTAATTAATTAGTAAATTTAAATGCAAATATAAATATAAATGTGTGAGAATAAAAAGAAAAAAATAGAAAATATTAGTTTACAAATGTTATAGTGTAAATACGTGAGGTTAAAGAATTAAAATAGAAATAGTTAAATTTAGGTTATTTGAAGATTTTTTATAATTGTTAAGGGTAAAAGGGTCTTTATATCTCTTATGTCAAAACTTCTAATTTCAAAAAAGCTCTTATTAGCAGCTTTTTTAAAATTAGAGGTTTCACTCCAATATGCTATTTCAATCCGCTCTTTACCAAACATGCAAATTAGCAGATTTGACTGGTCAAACCTCTAATTTTGGCTCAAATCTCTCTTTACCAAACAAGGCCTATATGGTCCTAGCTCTTCACGTTTCATGGTCTTCATCCTCTAAAAATCATACAATTAATTTTTGTTTTCCATGTCATTTTTTCTTTCCTAATTAATTTCTATGTAACTACCCACTCCCTATTTATATGGAAAAAAAGTGAAGATTAAAAAAACACAATGTCTACAAAGTGTGTGCACTTTGTCAAAGAGCTAAGAATATCTATAACTATGAGCATATATTACATTATAATCACCTTTAAACTATTTAAAAAATTAATTACACAAGCATAGAGAGTAACACAATTCAAAACACATTACTTGATCTTTTCTACAAAAAATAATCAAACATATATCAATATAACGGTACTATGTCCACACAATTGTATTTACTCACTCACGGAGTATATCATAATAGATATTGCCATATAATAATAGTATTGTTTTTCTAGACAATTCATCACAATCATATTAGAACTTTGTTACTTAGTTAGTTAGTTAGGTTTAAAGAAACGGTTAGCACCTGGGTATTATATAAATGTTATTATCCATATTTTTAGATTTGTAATTTTCCTGACTTTTCATATTTTCCTCATTAATAAATTTATCGCACGTTTTGTTTACTTTTTCTCTCTCTTCGATTATCAGTTCTCAATTCTGAGAAACAAGAAACCCTAAGTTTCTTTTCCCCTTTTCATTCCCGCATCCTCAAATCAAGAAATAAAAAAAACCCTAGGTTTCAACATGGTATCAGTCGACTCTTTGTCCGTCGGCCGTTCCTCTTCCTCTACCGACGGTTCCTTCCGCAACGATGATCCCTCTGGGGAATACTATATTCACCCCAATGAAAACCCTGCTTTAGTCCTCACCTCTACTCTTCTCGATGGTGCAAATTACCACAGTTGGGCTCGGAGCATGAAGATGTCTCTCATTTCCAAGAACAAGTGGAGTTTCGTCGATGGTTCTATTGAAGAACCCGGAACAGAACCGCTCGTTTACAAGGCCTGGCTCAAATGCAACAACCTCGTTCTTTCATGGTTGCAGCGAGCCCTAACGCCTAAGATTGCGCAGAGTGTGTTGTGGTTCGACACTGCGTACGATTTGTGGCGAGATTTGTTTGAGCGTTTCAACCAAGGAGATCTGGTACGGGTTTCAGATCTTTTACAAGAATTCTATTCTTGTCAGCAAGGTAATTCTTCCGTAACAACCTATTATACTCAATTGAAAGTCTTTTAGGAAGAAATCTGCAATTTTAGGCCTTTAAAATCCTATTCTTGTTCTGCTGTAAAGTACCGTAATCAAGATTTTTTGATTCGGTTTCTTAGGGGGTTGAATGAGAATTTTTCAGTACCTAAATCCCAGCTATTAATGATGAAACCTACCCCCTCAATTAGTGATGTTTTTGCTATTGTCATTCAACATGAAAGGTCTCTCATGTCTGTCGTCTTGCCTGAATCGAATATCTTTTTAGCTGATAGGGTTTCTGGGAAAGGTTTTGAATGTATCAAAACTGATAATAAGAGTTTCAATAGGAAAGTTAATAGTTCAAGTTCTGCCAAAAGGCCTTTGTGTGTTTTCTGTGGATTGTATGACCACACGGTTGAGAAGTGTTATAGGAAACATGGTTTCCCTCCAGGATATAAAAATCGAAACAATTCTAGAGTTAATCAAGTAGGGAGTCAAGATCTGGTGTTTGAAGGTTCTCATACTGTTAACACACATATTCAAGAGTGTAGTTCTCCTATTGTTTTTACTAAACAACAGTATGATAACCTGTTGAGCATGCTGCAAGAAAGAAATCCTTCTGTTCAGAATTTACCTGGTATGCAATCTAGAATGCAAACTTCTGCTGGTGTCATTGACTCTAAGGTCAATGCTCTTTCCACTGCCTTTGATGCTCATGTTGTTCAAAAAGGTACTACTAATGAAGTACTATCTGTTTGCTGTTATAGCACTATTTCTTGTTCTAATGTATCTTGGATATTGGATTCTGGGGCTACAGATCATATTTGTAGTGATTTAACATGTTTTAGTTCATATTATCCTTTTAATGCTAAGTTTATTAGATTGCCCAATAATTCTTTGGTTAAAGTAAGTCATGTGGGTACTGTAAAACTCAATGATTCTTTGGTTTTAGAAAATGTTTTCTATATTTTTGGTTTTGCTTTTAACATTATTTCCATATCTCAACTAACAAGGAAATCTATTGCTTGCTTGTTTTCTTTTGATTTCTGTTCCATACAGTACATGTCCAATTGGAGGATGATTGGTTTAGCTAACAATATCAATGGATTGTATCAGCTGGTTACTTCTATTCCAAGTAACTCTGTTTCTAGTTGTTTTTCTGTTCAAAATGATTCTGCTTCTTTGTCTACTGTTTGTGTTTCATCTCTTGAGTCTTTTAGACTTTGGCACTCTAGGCTAGGCCATCCTTCTTTGAAGGGAATGAAATGTTTTGTTGATATTAATAAAAATGTTTCTTCTTTTCTTAATGTTTTTGATTGTGAGGTATGTCATTTAGCTAAACAGAAGAGATTGTCTTTTCCTATGAGTACCACTGTTTCTGAGTCTATTTTTGATTTAATTCACATTGATGTATGGGGTCCTTTCTCGGTTAAAAGTATATATGGCCATCTATATTTTTTAACCATTGTTGATGATAAAAATCGATATGTTTGGATTTATCCTATGAAAATGAAATCTGAGGTTAGGGCCATTCTCATTAGTTTTTATAATTTTGTAGAAACACAGTTTTCGAAAAGAATAAAATGCATTCGATCTGGTAATGCAAAGGAATTTGATTTTAATGATTTTTTTAATTCTAAGGGTATCATACATCAAAATTCATGCAATTATACTCTACAACGGAATAGTGTTGTGAAGCGAAAACATCAACATCTTCTATATGTTGCTCGAACTCTTAGAATACAAGCTGATTTACCCTTATTCTTCTGGATTGACTGTGTCATCCATGCTTCTTATTTGATAAATGTAACACCTACTCCACTTTTAAGCGATAAAACTCCTCATGAGCTCTTATATGGTACATCTCCTAAATTAGGATACTTAAAAGTCTTTGGATGCACTGCTTTTGCATCTGTTTTGCCAAAACAAAAGAACTAAAATGGACCCGAGGGCTGTTAAGTGTGTTTTCATAGGTTTTCCTAAACACATAAAAGGCTATAGACTATATGATATTAAAACTAAGTCTATTTTTGTATCAAGGGATGTTATTTTTTCTGAATCTGATTTTCATTTTAAATCTGTGAAGCCTATTAGCCCAATTATTTTTCCTACACATAATAGTAATATCTCTAATGATGAAATAGTCATGAGTGATATTCATTTAGATGATCATCTTGATACTTCTATCACTCCTCCTATCACTTTTGTTGATCCTGAATCTATTCAGGTTGCAAGTTCTCCTGATTTTGTTCATCAGAATTCAGATTTGCAACAAGTTCAAATTTCTGAAGTTTTACAACAACCTCATATTCCTCCTGTTTCCAGGCCACATAGAACTATTTGCTTACCTTCTAAGTTTAGGGATTATGAGGTTTCTATACCAGGATCTTGGACATCACCACATAATATTAATAATGTTTCTTGCTGTGATGCTTTGTCCACTGCTCATAATGCATATGTCAATAATCTTGATATACTTGCTGAACCTAATTCATATTCCCAAGCAATAAAACTTGAGTGTTGGAAGGATGCTATGGCTGCTGAAAATAAAGCTCTAGAAGATAATAATACTTAGGAACTTGTGGCTCTTCCTCAAGGGAAGCAAACTATAGGTTGTAAGTGGGTTTTTAAAACCAAACTAAAGTCTAATGGATCTTTAAAAAGATATAAGGCAAATCTTGTGGCAAAAGGCTATACTCAGCAATCTGGGGTAGATTTTTTAGACACATTTAGTCTCGTTGCTCAAATAACAACAACTAGAACTTTGCTTACTGTTGCATCTTCTAAAAATTGGTTTTTGCACCAACTGAACATTAATAATGCATTCTTACATGGTTTTTTGGATGAGGAAGTCTATATGGACTTACCTCCTGGTTTTAAGCCCACTAAACCTGGCCTTGTTTGCAAGTTAACAAAGAGACTTTATGGTCTTAAACAAGCCAGTAGGCAATGGAATGAGAGGCTTACTTCAGCCTTACTTCAGCAAGGATTTAAACAAGCCTCTGCAGATACTTCCCTTTTTGTAAAAGGATCAGGAATGAATTTTATTGCTCTTGCAGTATATGTTGATGATATAGTCTTAGCTAGTCCAAACGAGCATGAAATAACTACTATAAAATAATATTTGCATGATTTTTTTAAAATAAAAGGTCTAAGGAATCTAAAATATTTTTTGGGACTTGAGATAGCTAGGTCTGCCAAATGTATTAATTTGTGTCAAAGAAAATACACTATGGATTTACTGAAGGAGACTGATTTTTTTTATTCAAAACCTGAAGGTAATCCTTTGTCAGATATTACTTCTTATAGGAGGTTAATAGGTAAACTCCTATATTTAACAAACACTAGACCTGATATTTGCTTTGTTGTTCATCAACTTTCTCAGTTTATCTCTGCTCCCACTGACATTCACATGCAAGCTGCCCATAGAATACTTAGATATCTTAAGGGCACTCCTGGGCAAGGGATATTTTTTCCTGCTAATAATGTTATAAAGCTTAATGCATTCTGTGATTCTGATTGGGCTTCCTGCCCTGATTCAAGGAAATCAGTTACTGGTTTTTGTGTCTTTGTTGGTTCAGCACTTGTATCCTGGAGATCCAAGAAACAACAAACCATCTCTCGTTCATCCAGTGAGGCTGAATACAGGGCACTTGCTTCTGTTTCATGCGAAATTCAGTGGCTGAGCTACTTACTTTCTGATTTACAATTACCTTTAACTACTCCTGCAAATTTATATTGTGATAATATGTCTGTCATTCGTATTGCAGAAAATCCTGTCTACCATGAAAGGACTAAACATATTGAAATTGACTGTCATCTCATTCAGGAGAAGCTTCATCAAGGATTAATCACTTTACTCCTTGTTTCTACGCATCATCAGCTGGCAGATTGCTTCACAAAGGCATTGCAACCTTCTTCTTTTAGTGCTGCCATATCCAAGTTGGGCATACATATCATATATGCTCCAATTTGAGGGGGGGCTATTAGAACTTTGTTAGTTAGTTAGTTAGGTTTAAAGAAACGGTTAGGACCTGGGTATTATATAAATGTTATTATCCATATTTTTAGATTTGTAATTTTCCTGACTTTTCATATTTTCCTCATTAATAAAATTACTGCACGTTTTGTTTACTTTTTCTCTCTCTTCGATTATCAGTTCTCAATTCTGAGAAACAAGAAACCCTAAGTTTCTTTTCCCCTTTTCATTCCCGCATCCTCAAATCAAGAAATCAAAGAAACCCTAGGTTTCAACAAATCATTACCTATAAGATCAACAAATACTCACAAACTAGGCACACACCTTCATCACAACTCATCACAATCTTATTACCACAACTCACCACAAATTAAGATACATCGAATACTACATATCCACATTATATGGACGATCCTATCAGTCTAATTTTCTTTATTCACAAAATCAGAATTTTAATTTTAACTGTTCTTAATAAACTTAGCACCTCTTTGTATTACAACTTCAATAGGTCATTATTAATTTGTATGCATAATTTAAGTAATTGTGTCGTTTTCATGGAGGTCTGACCTTTATTTGGGAAATGAATCATTTCCCCATAGTGGATTGGCCATTACCATGGATAAATTTGGGAGCCAATTCATCAGGTAATGAAAGCAGAGTTCTTTTTATTATCTTAGCATAAAAATGTTCATTATTCATCCTCTTTTAACGACAAAACGTGACAAAAAGTAAACATCTTTGGTTCATGATTACCCAGATTTTCTTTAACATAATCAATTTCAATTTTCTAATCCAAAAGTAATTTGTGGGCATTAAATAATTTAAACCAAATATAGAGAAGTCCAATTAGTGAAATATTTTATAACATATACAATCAATTTGATTAATTAAATAAATTGTTAAAAGAACAATTTAAATATTAAATAAATATTTTTTTATTTTTTATTAAATAGAGAGGTAGTAGGATATCTTGTCTTTAATGTCTTTTCTATATCACATTCTGATTTTAAAAATAATGAATATTCTAACAAATAGTCTCATTTAATTTTATTGAGAAAAGAACTCAATGTGTAGTTTCATTGAGAAAGAGGATATTGTTCATTCTATGAGTCCTGGATTCAAGAAACTTTGTCTACATGATGTATATCTTATCAAATTGTTAAGAAAAAGTATTAATATATATTACCTTGTAATTATCTTAACACTATTTAAACAAGTTACCGAGAAAAATAGTAATTTTAATAATTATTTTAACTTAGTACTTATGCAATTCATAAATATATTGAACGAATAATTAATTGTAAACAAATCTGCTAGATGCGTCATATTTGAAAAATAAAACCAAAACTTCTAAGTCCGATAAAACCTTTGGATTCCTCTTGAACGACTAATTTGAGTGAGTCTAGGGCACGACGGTTTAATTTAAGGTTAAAAATGATAAATGTAAATGTTAGAAAATACGTAATTTAAAATATTAATATACAACATAAATATTATATTTTTGATAACATTTTAAGTTACTGGTTTTTGACAAGTTTCGAAACTTGATTTGTAGTTTTATGACAAGTTTTGAAACTTGTCGTGTAAACACATAACCTAAAATATTATAAAATAATATAACATTTCCATTGTGTGGTAATATTTTAGGTTGCGTATTTTTTAGCTTTAAATTAAAGCGTCGCACCTTAGACTTACCCGAGTAATTTGCATTTGTTTTGATAATATGATGTAAAATATATGAAAATATATATTTTGTATTAAAAAATACTCTAGCGCAAGTTTATATAAACTAAAGTTTATATAAGTTTGTCGATTTTAGGGTTTAAAAGTTTAATTTAGAGTTTATGATTTAAGAATCTAGATTATAGAGTTTATAATTTAAGATTTTTGGTTAGAATTTAGAAATTTAAGGGTTATCGATTTAGTTTTTAAATTTTATGGTTTAAATAGAAAAGGTTATGTAATAGTATATTAAACTATATATATATATATGATTAGGCCGATTTGTTGCTTCACCTTGTATTATTAAGTTACTCCACGTCTTCCATTATTATACCACGTGGAAATTCATTGGTAAATTATTCTCATCATAGAAATACTTATGCGTAGGAACCTACTTACATACATACATACATTTTAAAACTGCAAACTCGAATATCCCAATTAGTTTGGAATTTCCATTTAATTAATGACGTTTATTTGAATTTAATTAAAATACAATTTTCTATCACTATATATATAAATATTTTAATATCGTAAGTGAAAACATAAAACATTTTTATCATAAAAAACAATATTTTAAACATATTTTTTCGAAATTCATAAATAGCATATAATGTTTTTATTTTCCATCGAATTATTTCTGATATTTTATTTCTTGAACATAATTACAGGAAAAGGGAACTACAAAATGTTCAGACTATCTTGTAAGCTTAGGGAACACTAATAAAACCAAAGAGGGTAGTCGAAAGCTAAAAATTTTGGTTGTGGAATCGGGGTAAAATGTAAAAGAAATAAGGTCAAAAGTTTTAAAAAGATTTAAGAGGTAAGAAGCAATTAAATTTTTGAAAAAGAAAAATTAATTGAATTTTTAAAGTTGTATTGTATTCAATTAAGCCCTTAAACTAATAAATTGAATCAATTAATCCCTTTGATCAGTCGATACAATGCATCGTATCACAATGATATCACTTGACATTTTCATAACTTTTTTTATTTTATTTAAAATTTTCTTTAAAATTCCTAAAAATTCTAAAAAAAAGTTATAAAAATATTTTTAGAAAAATTTGTAAATGTGGCCTGATAGAATAATAGTTTATCATGTGACAGTAATATCTAATAAAGAAATCTGTCAACATTTAACGGTCAAAATTGGTTAAAGGCTTAATTAATTTAATTTTATTGGTTCAAGTGCTTAATTGGGTGCAAAAAATTTAAAAGACTTAATTGATTTTCCCCCTAAAAGTTCAAGGACTTGTTGCACCCTTAAGACTTTGCTGATAAAAAAATAAGCTTTTACAATAAGATAAATTGCTTCGTATTTAAGTCTTTTTAGAAAGAAAAAAGATAAAAAAATAAATTCAAATCTGTTTATTGATCGAACCTTTGAGTGATCTCAATAAAAAAATGTTGTTATAATTAGTAAATTCGAATTCAAGCGGTTATTTATAAGGTTTGTGCGCGTTATCAAGGGACTAAGAAAAACTAATTTGTTTTACTATCAAAATTATAAATAATATAATCAGAATGTAAAATGACGTGATAATCATCATTAGAATTAACTGTAAAGTATGAAATAGAGAGTCGCATATTTTACAGAATGAGAATGAAAAGACTAAAGTTGAATGCAATTAGTTTTGTATATTTCTACATCAGATTTCAGATAGTCACTCCAAAACAACTTTGGACGAACAATGTCACCAACTCCTTGTACATACACCAGCCATCAACATGTATTCATTTCCCATAAGAAAATTGAAAACGAAACCCCAGAAAAGATAAAAAGTCATAATCACCTAATTTTGCAGTTATGAGGAATAGTTTAAAAGTTGATCTTCATGGAGACATCCAAGTTTGTAAGCCAAGCTCATTATGTTTCCTTGAAGGAACAGAAGCTGGAATAGGGAAATGTCTAGGCAAGAACCCTAGGAAATGGCCGGTGTATTGAGATTTTGGGTGGATTCTGAAGGCCTTGGTGTTTCTTGAACCGCCGCAAAAGCAAACAAGGAAGCTGAAGATTAAGAAAATCCAGAGAAGTAGAACCAGTTGCCGACCACATTGGACCATCATGCACCTCAAGTTCTAACAGATTAAGGAAATGTAGAGCAATGGTGTGAACTCATAGGGTTTGGAGAGAGAAATTGAAACAAATCCGATGCAAGGTAAGAGAGATTGAGGCCTTGGGGTATTGTTTCTTTGCTTTATGTAAAGCGGTGGACAGAAAGAGAGAGAAAGAGAGAAAAGAAAAAGATGATACTTTAAGAAGGAAATCAAATGCTTTGCATTAGTGGTACTACAAGAATTAATATGTCTAGAAGCAACAAATAGTCCAGAACCTTAGAGCATGGTGTAAAACTCATCCATATATATATATATATATATATATCACTCATTCAATGATCATACATTAGTGTAAAGCTAATTGAGTTTTATATAGTATAAGTGGATCATAGCCATATATATACGTGGAAAAAACTTTGATATACAAGTTTGTTAAATTTAGGGTTTAGGGTGTGAGTTTAGGGGTTTAAGTTGTAGGATTTAGAATTTAGAGGATTTAAGTTTATGATTTTAGGTTTAAAATTTAGATTTTAAAGAAGGTTTGTGTAATATTATTTTATACATGTTTGTGTATTAAAATATAACCATATATATTCCCGAACGTTTTATTTTGATATTTGTAATATAGACGAATAAAAATCTTATGTCCCTTTTTGACGCCCTATTTATGCTCTCACACTAAAATATATGTTTAAAATTTAGTGTTTAGGGTTTATGATATGGTTTAAGGAATTGTAGGTAAAATGTATTTTTATGGTTTAAAGCTTGAATTTAATTTTTTTTAGTGTTGAACTAAAAAGTACAAAAAGGTACAACAATTTTTGTTCAATATAGACCTGGCATGCGAAAGATATAGAGAAATTAAGTAAGATGAACATTTCATGAAAAAAAAATGTATGGGGTATATAAATATTTTAAAATTCATATTATATGAATCTTTTTATATATTAAAATTATAAAACAATAAATACTTAAAACATGACCGCAACCCAACAAAAATATATGAATTATCAAAATATTTAGTGTTAGAATAAAAAAACATCGAAATAAGATATTAACTTTTATTCAATATTAACATGTCATGTGAAAGGTACAGAGAAATTAAAGTAAGATGAACATTGCATGGAAAAAAAAACTATATGGGTGTATAATATTTTTTTAATAGGGTATATAAATATTTTAAAATTTATATTATATGAATCATTTTATATATTAGAATTATAAAACAATAAATACTTAAAACATGACCGCAAGTCCTCAACCCAACAAAAATATATGAATTATCAAATTTAGTATAAGTTCAAATAGGTGATAAAAACCCTAGGAGGCTACGAATACGATAGAAGAATGAAATTGTTTAGTCTACGTATTCAATATATGTAATATGTATTACAACATTACAACTCTCAATTAAAATGGTGTCGTCAAATAATCATAGATCTAGGGATGGACCCATAATTTTATACTGGGGCGAATTTATAAAATTTCGAGTGGAGACAAAAATAATTTTTTAATAAAAATTACCAATTCCTCTCAGATTTCAATTTTTAAATTCTAAAATATTAGTCTAATATAAATAATTTTTAAATCATATACGAATTTTATATTTTCAGAAGGGACGACCGCCTCTCTAACCCCTCTCAAATTTGCCATGTAAGTATATTGAATACAGGGGTGGACGGTAATGAAGGCTAGTGAGAGTCTTGACCCTCAAAATTTTGAAAATTTAATATTTTAATTTAAAATTTTAAAAGTTTTTCATCCCTTCAAAAAGTTGAAATATTTTTATTACGTTTCAAATTATATGTACGCTCTTACAATTTTTGGAAGTTTTTATTATTTTCTTTTGAAAATTTTAGTTAAATCTCAATTTACTTAAAAAATTAAATTAAACCCTTTGTATTTTTAAAAAAAAAATATTAATTCAAACATCAATTTTTTTTTGAAAATATTAAGTAGACTATTCTAAATTCCGTTACTAAGATCCGCCTTGATTAAATGATATGTCTATTTTTTTATTTAAGAAAATGGTGAAATCTTTTTTTTTTTTTGAAAGAAAGAAAATTCATTAAACATAAAAGAAAAGTAAACAAAAGATCATGAAGGTGCAAGGCAACATAAACATCAAACAAGCCAAAGCACTACAATCCCAAAACACAAACAGGGGACCTCGAGAGCAAGGCAAGGTACACCTTAGCAAAGGGGGAGAACAAGCAACAACCGTCTGCTAGTAAGTTGACAAAGCCCGAAACAACAAGAGGGCAGACAAAAAACGAAAAGAGCAGGGAACAAACACTAAAAGCAAAAAGACAGACAAACACACTTGAAACGAAGGATAAACAGTAATACGAAGCTAAATCTTAATCATCGACATACTTCTTCGAGAGCTCCAGGGTCGGAGATGGGTCTCATATATTGATCATATACCTAGTCATAAGAGTAAAACGATGGATCATAGCCGGACAACCACTTAACCTTGAATCAACGGTGAAGCCAACATGCAACTTTGTAGAACTAAGTGTTTTGATATAATATTTGAAAAATATTTTGGACTAAATTGAAAAGAATTTAAAATATGTTTTTAGTCAAAAACAACTTGAAAATATGTTTAAGGGTTTTACAAGGCTTTGGAATGATTTAAAGTGCATTTAAAGTAGTCAAAACCAAGCTTTTCAAGTGCCCGTACCGATACGGTCTGGTACCGTACCGATACGCCTTAGGGTTTCAACTAGAGGAATTTTCCAGTAGCCAAAACCCATACCGATACGCTTAGCCGTATCAATACGGTGTGTTTTGAAACAGCCCAACGGCTAGTCGCGTATCGATACGCCTAACTACCCCAACGATCATATTTCCCAACGGTCTTTTAATTTGCAGGACCGTATCGGTACGCTAGGTAAGCGTATCGATACGCATCAGCTGAAGAAGCACAACGGCTATTTCCTTATCGGGACCGTATCGATACGGTTTGAAGGGTATCGATACGCCAAGTTGCAGAACTGCATTTATGGTGGGAAATAAAGGCTCCAACGGCTCCAATTCAATCCCAGCGGCTAGTAACGACTACAAACTCATCAAGGAGTATAAAAGGGACCTCCAAGCATCTTGTAATGGTTAATGCTTCAATTGTTACAACATTATGATGTCAAAATTTGTCTAGAGCTCAAATTGTATATTTCTTGCTTAGACAACTCTTGTGAGCTTAACATTGTAATATTTGCTCAAGTGTTTAGGTTTTGGGTGAGTGTTTAGTATTGCAAACACATACCTATTAGAGGGATTTCTAGTTTGATAAGTCTTTCTCTTGTAAGAGAGTGTTTGATCAAGCTTTGGGTAAAAAGCTTGATCATTGTAACGGTTTCCTTCTAATCCGAGAAAAGGGGACGAAATTCTTAGTGAATTTGTTTGGAAATCCTTAGTAGGAAGCTAAGGTAGTGGATGTAGGCTTTGGGTTAGAAAGCCGAACCACTCTAAATCATTGTGTATTTCTCTTATTTTTAGCTTCCACCAAATCACCCAAAAATCCAATCTTCTCCAAACTTGGCAACCACATCGGTTGAACGAAATCGAGCCCTTAAAAACTCAACAATTGGTATCAGAGATTGGCTCAATCGAAGAGGATTCACATCCTATTGAGAAAATCCGGCAAGCTCGATCAACACTTCAATTAACCGGTTCAATGGCTCAATCCATCGATAAACCTCCATTCTTCGACGGAACCCACTATGCCCATTGGAAGACAAGGATGAAGTTCTTCATCAAATCGAAGGACTACAAGCTATGGAATATAGTAGAAGACGATCCGTTCGCGGCACAAGGAAGCAAAGCGGAATGGAGTGCCGACGATCGCAAGAAGATGAAGCTTAATTGCAAAGCCTTTCACATCTTGTTTTGTGCTTTTGGCCCAACCATCTATGAGAAGATGTCTTCTTGTGAGAGTGACAAGGAGGTATGGGACAAGCTTGAAGTCACATACGATGGGACTAATGAAGTAAAGGAGACCAAGATCGGGCTCCTCACCTTAGAGTATGAGAACTTCAAGATGGATCCGGAAGAGAACATCGAGAAGATGTTTGATAGATTCTCCACCATCACCAATGGTCTTAAAGGTTATGGAGAAGCCATCCCGGAAGAGAATCTTGTCCGAAAGCTCATCTATTCTCTTCCCGAGTCATGGGACTCAAAGAGGACCGCCATCATCGAAGCCAAAAATCTCAAGACTTTGAAGCTTGATGAGCTCATGGGGTCACTCCTCACTCACCAAATAATGAAGAAAAACAAAGAAGATGAGAAGAAGAATGAAAAGATAAGAGCTGTGGGGAAGAAGAAGATCATGGAGCTAGGCATCAACGCAAGTGCCGTTGCTCTAAAAGCCTCCACGTGCCATCATGTAGATTCAAGTGAGGAGGAAAGTGAAGATGAAGAGATGGCCTATCTCTTCAACAAATTCACCCGGTTCATGAAGAGCGAAATGGATAAATCCAAGCATGAATCGAGGACGAAGATGAAGGACTCCCACAAATCCAAAAAGAGGGGATCATCTTTAAAACAAGCATATGTGGCCACATGGAGTGATGAGGACTCCACCGATGATGAGGTAACCCATCTATGCTTGATGGCTCTTAATGAGGGGGAGGTAACTTCTAACTCATCTAGTTCAATTTCATATTCTTTTGATGAGTTACAAGAAGCCTATGATGAATTGGTTTTTGAGTTCAAGGCTTCATTTTCGAAAAACAAGAAATTGATTTCAAAATTGAAAATCGAAAATGATTTGCTTTCTAAAACCAATTTAGAGTTTGAAGCAAAAATTAAAGATTTTGAGCTTAAAGTTTTAGACTTATAAAACTTGCTTCAAACGATGGAAAAAGATCATCAAAAGGAAGTTGATGATCTTAAGAAGGAAAAAGATTTGATTTCCAAAGAACTTCAAAAGAAAAATGATTTTGGAAAATCAAAATTTTATGTAAGACAATCTAGTGCCCCTAGATTCCTAAATGGAAAATGTTTTAGAAGTGTTTGTGTCCCAAAAGGACTTAGCACTTCAATTAAAAAGGATGAAATTGAAAAATGAATTCCTAAGGGGACTAAATTATGTGCTACTAACGCCTATGGATCCAAAGCAATTTGGATACCAAAAATTACTTGATTGTCTTTTGCTAGGTGTGATGGAGAGTGATCAACAAGTCAAACTTTGAGGGGGAGCTCCATGCACACAAGGAAGAACACTTGAAGAATGAAGGCTTCACATCCTCCCTTGGGTTCAAGTGTTGGTAAAAATCTAGTTGCTTTATTTATTTAATTTGATTTATTTTCATTTCAACTAGATTATGATCATATATGTTGAACTAACATTCTTATGATGCTTTGAGTAAGGGGGAGCCAATTTTTAAACCAAATTTTTAAGTATGTCATTTTTTTACCTCCTAAGTTATTTTGAGCTCAATGTCTTTTTAAATTCTTTTTGATATAACAAAAAGGGGGAGAAATGGTTTGAAAAATTGATCTTTCAATTTTCAATTTTTTTAAAGAATAAGGGGGAGCTTTAATCTAATTTCAAATTTTAAGTCTCTTATTCAAATTTTAAAATACAAAGGGGGAGAATTTCAAACAATTTTTCAAGTTGGTTTTATTATATCAAAAAGGGGGAGATTGTAGAACTAAGTGTTTTGATATAATATTTGAAAAATGTTTTGGACTAAATTGAAAAGAATTTAAAATATGTTTTTAGTCAAAAACAACTTGAAAATATGTTTAAGGGTTTTACAAGGCTTTAGAATGATTTAAAGTGCATTTAAAGTAGTCAAAATCAAGCTTTTCAAGTGCCCGTACCGATACGGTCTGGTACCGTACCGATACGCCTTAGGGTTTCAACTACATGAATTTTCCAGTAGCCAAAACCCGTACCGATACGCTTAGCCGTATCGATATGGTGTGTTTTGAAACAGCCCAACAGCTAGTCGCGTACCGATACGATTGTATCGCGTACCGATACGCCTAACTACCCCAACGGACATATTTCCCAACGGTCTTTCAATTTGCAGGACCGTACCGATACGCTAGGTAAGAGTATCGATACGCATCAACTGAAGAAGCACAATGACTATTTCCTTATCAGGACTGTATCGATACGGTTTGAAGGGTATCGATACGCCAAGCTGCAGAACTGCATTTATGGTGGGAAATAAAGGCTCCAACGGCTCCAATTCAATCCCAACGGCTAGTAACGGCTACAAACTCATCAAGGAGTATAAAAGGGACCTCCAAGCATCTTGTAATGGTTAATGCTTCAATTGTTACAACATTATGATGTCAAAATTTTTCTAGAGCTCAAATTGTATATTTCTTGCTTAGACAACATTTGTGAGCTTAACATTGTAATATTTGCTCAAGTGTTTAGGTTTTGGGTGAGTGCTTAGTATTGCAAACACATACCTATTTGAGGGATTTCTAGTTTGCTAAGTCTTTCTCTTGTAAGAGAGTGTTTGATCAAGCTTTGGGTAGAAAGCTTGATCGTTGTAACGGTTTCCTCCTAATTCGAGAAAATGGGACGAAATTCTTAGTGAATTTGTTTGGAAATCCTTAGTAGGAAGCTAAGGTAGTGGATGTAGGCTTTGGGTTAGAAAGCCGAACCACTCTAAATCATTGTGTATTTCTCTTATTTTTAGCTTCCACCAAATCACCCAAAAATCCAATCTTCTCCAAACTTGGCAACCACATCGGTTGAACGAAATCGAGCCCTTAAGAACTCAACAAACTTCAACAGGGCACAAAACCTCTAAAACACAAAGGAGAACACCACATCCCATAGAAGTGAGGACGACACAATGAACCGGGAACAATTCAATAAAATGGTAGATGAAGAATAAGCTCCACCACATAACCATTTAAGGCACCAATGATCAATATTCTTCGAGCACTGGGAAGAGATAAAAAAGTTGATCACTGGGAAAGGTTGTCTAAATACGACCATCCATAGGGCCTTTCTCCCTTCATGGATGGAAGTATAGTGAAAGATCATGGGTTCTGCGGATAGTTTAACGAGGAACCATCCGCCAGTGGCAGCAAATCAGTCCTTCCATAACCATCAAATGTGGGAACACCAGCGAAAGAAAGAACATGTATCACCATATCACTTTTACCATAAACACGGCTCAAAGGAAAAACCCATTGTATGCAAACCAGCAAAAAAGGAAACAAGATCCCAAAAAACCAGGGGTAAAACACATTGATGGAAAAAAATATCATCCCTTGAGATTATACCCATCTCTTCCGTATAAATGGTCAAGAGCTTCATCCTGTCAGTACTGTTGGGTCCTAAGGCTTGGACATTCCTGACGTCGATGATCAGAAGCAACTTGTCAGGGGGAAGAAACTTGAGACTAGACAAACCTGATTCTTCACGTCGGAGAAGTAAACAAATCCTTCCATGGCCGAGCTTCGATCGGAGCTCCTCGGTTTGAAGGGAAAGAGGCTTCCATCGAACCACCCAAGCGTAAGTTTGAGATGAAAAAGCTTTCCGCAACAAAATTTGGGTACCATTTCTAAACCAAGAAGAAACAACCACCATTGAGCCGAAAAACCACCACAATCACACTCGTGAAAGCCAGAGCACACTCCTCTGAGGTTCACCCTCGAGAACCATTGTCGGTCTGAATTAGAGGAAAAAGCCAGCACTCTAAAAGCAGGGCACGGGACAACACATCGAAACTGAGAAGAAGAGAAAACCAAGTGGAAAGGGACTAGGGTTCGTGAATGAGATTGGGAATTTTTTTCGGCACGTGAGGCGCGTTCCATTCTAACTTGGGTCATTGGAGTATATAGAGACTAAATGATGAAATCTTAACTCAATAGTAAAGAGGGATACTTACATTTTTTGTTGTTGTTTTTTTGGTTCGAGACACTTACATCTTTAAAGACCAAAATCCAATTATTTTATAAGGGAAGAGAACTAATTTAATGTCAATCAAGATTTCCGATGATATTCTTTTGTCAACACATTATAGACGTGGTCAACAAAATTCAATTCTTGCACTATATAAAAGAAAAGTAATTTATTTTTGAGGTATATTTTTATATAAATTATATATAATTTTGAAGGATTACACTTTATGGGTGTACCATTGTTTAATTTTTATATAGATATTTTCAAAAAAAATGAACTACTACTTTTAACAAAGTGGAGAGAAGAGAGGCGAATAGGTTTTTGACAAAAGAAATTTGGAGGCAAAAAGGACTGGGTTTTCTTATGTTATGTTACGTCATGTTTTGTCGGGTTAGTGTTTGGTCCATTTCAAATAAATATGGCAACTGTTGTTTTAGACCTCAGTATCTGTATTGTTTCGTCTCTTTATCGGTTCACTGAAAACAAAAACAAAAACAAATACTCTGCATGATACATGATGAATTCTATTATTCTTCATGTCTCGCCAAAATTATAATATATTAATTGTTTCAGTAAAAAAATATTTTTTATTTTATATATTTATTATTAATAAAAATGTTAACATATATTTTAAAAAATTTTAACCAAGTAGTTTTTATTAAGTAAAGATGTAATTATATTCTAAGGCAAATGTCGAATGAATCCATATAAGATATGACAATATGAACATGCTTGATCATTCGATCAATTAATAAATCTCCAATTACGTAGTTTTTAAATATATGTTTTATAAAAATTAATTAAAATATATAATAAAACAATTATGATCAAAGTTTTAAAAATATTACTTTTAAAAATATAATGGGATAAATTGAGTAAATATTTAGAGTCTATTTGTTTCATATAATTTATTTTATGAAAAATATGTTCTTCAATTTCTTATGTTTGGTTGGCATAAAATTGGTTTAGTCAATGTAATACTTTTCTTGGTCAACGTATTAATGGCTTGATTTTCTGAAAAAAGTATTATCGTCTTAATTTCGGTACTATATAATTTTAACTTTTCACTTAATAGTATAAACACTCGTCGGATAACTTGTGGGCTTGTGTTTGAAAATTATCAGTTCCACCACGGGTTCGCTCATTTATGTGGCTCACGTTGCGTGGAAGTTTTTTAACTAATATGTAAAGAGTTAAGAGACATATGGCTAGGGGTGTTCAAAAAAATCCGATTCGATTGATCCGATCCGATTATCCGTTGATTCGATCCGAAATTTCGGATATCCGATCTGTTTTTTATTTTTCGGATAATTCGGATCGGATATCCGAAAATTTCGGATCGGATACGGATAGTGGTTTTACATTCGGATCGGATATCCGATTATCCGGTATCCGAAAATTCAATTTTTTATAGGTATAAATCTTATTATATTCGATATTTTTACTTGTTATATATGAAAAATTGAAATTTCCATGGATACAATATTATTATATTCAATAATTTATTGATTTTTATATTCGAAAACCTAAATTTTTCATGGATAAAACCATTAAACTAAAAAAATAATCAAATAAATTCATAAATTTCGGATATTCGGATATCCGAGTATCCGATCCGAAAATTCGGATATCCGGATTTTCGGATATCCGGTTTTTTCGGATCGGATACGGATCGCTATTTAGGTTATCCGAATTTTTCAGATATCCGAATTTTCGGATCGGATCGGATCCGATATCCGAAATGAACACCCCTACATATGGCTACAGATCGTCGTTGTGGGTATTGCAAAGTGGGGAATGAGAATATTACTCATGTTGCTAGCTATAGGAAGATTTGTGGATTGGTATGTGCTTTTTTCAATTGTGTGTCGGAAGCTTTGGTCCTGGCGGAATAAGCAATTGTTTGATCCAGACTATGTGGAGAGGGAGAACTTTGTAGAGTTGTGTAAGCAATTTATGGAGCATGCCCTAGTTGTGAATGCACGACCGAGAGTAGATGTAGCCACTGTCTTGGCCGATTCAGCTCACGGTTCAGGCTTGAAGCTTCCACGGCATGGGTGGGCAAAGCTGAATGTTGATGGCGCGGTCCAGGTGAGTGATGGCACTGCTGTAGTCGGGGGAGTGTTGCGTTCCAGTGGAGGGGACTGGGTTTATGTATTCAGTTGTAGTATTGGTCGTTTTTCGGCCGTTAATGCTGAACTTTGGGCTGTGATTGATGGCCTTCAGCACGCGTGGAATTTGGGGTTACGGCGTATTGAAATTGAATAAAATTGCTTGGAAGTTGTTCGTGGGATTAAGCAGTTTCGGCCTGATTCGAATGGTAATGCACTCTTCATCGTTATTTATGAGCTTTTTTCGTGTGATTGGGAGGTCAGTGTATCGCATGTCAGTCGTAAGTGCAATAAGGTTGCGGATAAGTTTGCAAGATTGACTCGTGGGCAACCGTTGGGTGTGATTTATTTTCCTGACCCGCCTTTGGAAGTTATTGCGGATTTGTTGCAGGATATGCAGTGGGACAATGGTTAATTTGGATTTGTGTTTGCGGTGTTGTTTCTGATCTTTTGGATTTATTCTTGTTTGTAATGTCGCTACAGTTGCATGTACTCTTTTTCCTCCATTAGGTTTAGGGAGTTTTTTTTAATGAGGCATGTGCTGTAGCTTTTTCCCTTCAATAAAAAATAATATAAACACTCAAAATAATATTATTTTATATATTTAATACTAATATAATATTTAGTATCATTTCTAAAAAATATTAATATTTAAAATATATTTAGTATCATTTCTATAATATTAATTTTAACTTTAGAGTACGACACGTTAACAAAAGAAAACAAAGAATAAACCCCAACGAAGTACCACAACACAAATCACTGAACTCATACGCATCACATGAGCCCGGCACAACCTATTGCATGCATGCCTGAAACAATAACTCACGGGATACCTCATCCTTAGCCAAAGCATCGGTAAACTCATTGGCCTCGCCATAAGCACAATGAAAACACACATTCCAAACACGATATATCTATCGATGTAAACACCTTTCATAATCGCCACGGACGCTTGTTTGCATGCAACACCCAACCTATGGCAATCTCCGAATCCGAGTTAATTACCAAACTATAATCCGACCAATAAGAACCCCAAAACATGATAAACACAAACTCTATGGTACAGACCTCAACCTCGTTGGATTCGAGCGAACCAAATGGCCCAAAGAAAAAAGCCAACACCCGACCCTCTGAATCCCGAAGCACCCCACCAAAACCCCCCGGCTCCGGTTTACCTCGAGCAATTCCATCAACGTTAAATTTTTAAACTCCCATCGGAGGCAGTGTAACACCCTAAACTCGGATGTCACATTTGGATCTTAAGCCCAACCAATTACCATATAATTTCTCAAACTTGGTTTTACCCAACAAACTATTTCCCAAAAACATTTAAAGCCAACTGTTGAAAATATAGATAAAAAATCAAAATGTTACAAAGGAGCTATAATTTAATTTAAAACATTTAAACATCCGAATTGATTAATACAATTTCAAAAATAAGAATTACAGACTCCGCCACATAAGTTCATATGAATACATAACCCACTAAATACAAGTATCATACTCTAGAAATCACCACATGTTGGAATCATGTGTTGATAGTGCTTCTCGATCTGACGATCTACCTACACACAGAAACAACAATTTCGAGCGCTGAGCTTACAAAGCTTAGTAGTATATATCTACTCCACTATACTTCGTACTAATCATAAACATAAGCATG
Organism: Hibiscus trionum; assembly: GCA_030270665.1. Classification (NCBI taxonomy): domain Eukaryota; kingdom Viridiplantae; phylum Streptophyta; class Magnoliopsida; order Malvales; family Malvaceae; genus Hibiscus; species Hibiscus trionum. The sequence continues at coordinate 10,343,295 of BSYR01000052.1, read as the reverse complement.
CAAGCTAGTTCGAGAAATTAGGAGAGATAAATAAAAACATTGCACTACCACTAGTTGCCTAAACACGTGCTCTCATCATGCAAAGCATCATACATGGAACACAAGGACCAACCATACTCGGGATCTCACTCGATCATTTGAGAAAAACATACAAAGTCCTAACCAAAAACCTGAAGTGAGGCCTAATGTCACATAGCCTTGAGAACGTACACTCTGAGTGAGGTGCAGTGTCAGATAGCCTCGGTAACATACACTCTCTGGTGAGGCCCAGTGTCATATAGCCTCAGGAACGTACACCCATACCCAGAATCTCTCATCGAGTATCTTCGAATAAGGCCCGTTGTCACATAACCTTGGGAACGTACGTTCGACATCTCTAACCATGGTGTTGCATCACACTCTCTAGGTATCCGAATCCCATTAACCAAAGGTGACTCAACCAACCAAGGTGTCCAAAACACCACACAACACAGACACAACTACCATACAACACACAACATTGGTACGATTACCATACAACACTCAACATTTACATGATTACCAATCTCTATGGTTTCTATCAATTATCAAGCCACCATTTAAGTTTTCAAACTTGTTAATACATTATGAAAGTGTACATTAATCATTCTCATGAATTATCTCTATTGATTCATATTATCTCATTAAATCCCATATCAATTTTTATTTTTTATTAGTATTATAGATTATTCCGTTCAGTGCGTACCGATACTCGAATATGAGTATCGGTAAAGTACCACTGGTATCGGTACTCACATGTGTACTGATGCTGACATAGCTTACTGGAAATCCTTGATTTTCAAAAATACTAGTACGGGTTGACCCGTATGAATACAACCCCCAAACGCGTACCGGTATGGTCAAAACCCGTACCGATACCCTGCTCACAGGTTCACACAATTTCCTCGAATTACGATATTACAACGCTTTATTCGATCTCTAAAGCTTATGAAAGTCATTAAGGTTTTTTACTAACGTATTCAATCAATTAATATTAATTACCGGTTTCATAATCATTTAATCGAGTATTTATCCTTTAAGCATAATTCTCATCAAATCACGTCAATCTATTCGAACAAACATAAAAGGCATCACAATTATCAATCAATCAAACAATAATCAAATAATTATATGAGCATCTCAAACGATCCTACAAGATCTCTAAAGTCTCCATGAGTCTCATCATATTCGTAACATCATCATGCATCATCATATATCAAGTCTCATACTACCCATCTCCAAACAAGTTTAGTCATCTTCTACCTATTTTGCAAATACTAACACGCAAATCGATTATATTTATGATGCTCGTGAAGCATTTGGAGTTTGAGGTCTGCTAACCATAAGCCAAAGCTATAAATCCTGAACCAAGCTCCTCCAAACATCTCTTTAAATCTAATATTCAAGTTAACAATTTCCTCGGATAAAATAAATACGACTACATAAGCCATTTCATATTACCATACTACTTTAGGGGATAAAACGCGTAAAAAAGTTTAATGAGTCTGAATTTGGCAAAAAGGACCGCGCCAACGGACATATAACGTCAAGATACACCCCAGTAGCCCCCCCAAAAAGTCAACACCGTTTAACAGCGACAACGGTGGTTAACGATGGTTGGTAGGCCAGCTCATTTGGTTTGCATCTCGGCTCAACAAGCCGGCTCCAACAGCTGGCCCAAGGGTCAGTAGTTGGATATAGTTTCCCATCCTCGGTTGGACATCGCCTATGCACGTACGCGACTTCTGGTGGTCGGACAACGTCGACGAAGGCACATACCGGTTATCTTGACCCCAATAAACATGATGATGGCCTTCGTTCTTCGTTTTGAGCACTCGAACCACCTTAACTCAACAACCTAAAATTTCCTCTTTCTCACCCCTTTCGACGATGACTCTGATGGTAGTGATGTTGGTACTGGCAAACTCGTCCCGGTGAGATGAACACAATGGCGATGGAGGTGTCGAACACGGACACTCCAATGGTGGTAGATCAGACATGAAACTTGATGGAGGAGGAGAGAAAAATAAAGAAAAGGGGAAATGGAGGAGAGGAAAAAATATGATTTTCCCTCTTCTTCCACACCTCTCTTTTTCAAATAGTTGCCTTTAGGGTGAAATTGGGTCAATTACACCTAAGCCCTCAACCTTCAACCCAATATTTATATAAGTCCTTAATTTCCTTAACTCCATCTTCAACCATTAATTTCTCTCAATTAATTTGTCAACATAAAAGATCCAAATCCAAATCCAAGGTCCAAAATATTAACCCAACATTTGGGTCATTACAGGCGGCTCCTAACGCACACTATCTCTAGCCGAAATCGACGTTGTTGTACTAAGCCACAACGGTGGGCAACTCTACAACGCCTCACTAATATTAACCCCCTCTCGAGAAGCCTTAACCCCATAAAAGGATTTTAACTTCACCAAGAAGCACAATTCACCTATCGACAAGTGTTTATTATTAAAAGCGATGCCATTCCTCCTCAACCACAACGACCACAAGAGTGTCACAACACACGAAACCCACCATTGGAATTTCTCACCATCAAAAGAACAATGAAATCCCAACATAAAAAAATCACCAAAGGGAGGGGGCAGTGGCAAACTCATCCCCATCGCAATCGAAGCCAATAAAAGCTAAAAAAACTTTATAAAAGTAAAACTTCCTAGGAAAAAAATAAAAGCTAAATGTGTTCTTTCAAGCTTCACCATAATGGGGTATTTATAGCTTGAGAAAACCCTAAAATGCCTAAAGATAATCAAAAAATAAATTCAAAATAATAAGGTGATAATTTCTCAAGCTTGGTTTTCCCAACAAAGTATTTCTAAAAAACATTTAAAGCCTACGGTTGAAAATATAGATAAATAATCAAAACATTACAAAGGAGCTCTAATTTAATTTAAAATATTTAAACATCCGATATGATTAATACAATTTCAAAAATAAGAATTACAGACTCCTGAACATAAGTTCCTATAAATACACAACCCACTAAACACAAATATTGTACTCTAGAAATCACCACATGTTGAAATCATGTGATGATATTGCTTCTCGATCCGACGATCAACCTACGCACATAAACAACAATTTCGAGCGCCGAGCTTACAAAGCTTAGTAGTATATATATACTCTACTATACTTCGTACTAATCATAAATATAAGCATGCAAGCTAGTACGAGCAATTATGAGAGATAAAAAAATGGCGCTACCACTAGTTGCCTAAACACATGCCCTCATCATGTAAAGCATCTTACATAGCACACAAGGCTCAACCATACTCGGGATCTCACCAGATCATTCGAGAAAAACACACAAAGTCCTAACCACAAACTTGGAGTGAGGCCCGGTGTCACAGAGCCTTGAGAAAGTACACTCTGAGTGAGGCGCAATGTCAGATAGCCTCGATAACATACACTCTATGGGTAAGGCCCAATGTCATATAGCCTTAGGAACCTACACCCATACTCAGAATCTCTCATCGAGTATCTTTGAATGAGGCCCAATGTCACATAGTCTTGGGAACGTAGGTTCGACATTTCTAACCATGGTGTTGCATCACACTCTCTGGGTATCCGAATCCCATCAACCAAAGGTGACTCAACCAACCAAGATGTCCAAAACAACACACAACATAGACACGACTACCATACGACACACAACATTGATATGACTACCATACAACACACAACATTTACATGATTACCAATCTCTATGGTTTCTATTAATTATCAAGCCACCATTTAAGTTTACCAACTTGTTAATACATTATGAAAGTGTACATTAATCATTCTCATGAATTATCTCTATTAATTCATGTTATCTCATTAAATCCCATATCAATTTTTATTTTTTATTAGTATTGTAGATTATTCCGTTGAGTGGGTATCGATACTCAAATATGAGTATCAGTACAGTACCCCTAGTATCGGTACTCACACGTGTACCGATACTGATATAGCTTACTGGAAATCCTTGATTTTCACAAATACTGGTACAGGTCGACCTATACTAATATAGCCCCCAAATGCGTGCTGGTATGCTCGAAGCCCATACTGATACCCCGCTCACGGGTTCACATATTTTCCTCGAATTACGATATTACAACGCTTTATTTGATCTCTAAAGCTTATGAAAGTCATTAGGGTTTGTTTACTAACGCATTCAATCAATTAATACTAATTACTGGTTTCATAATCATTTAATCGAGTATTTATCCTTTAAGCATAATTCTCATCAAATCACGTCAATCTATTCGAACAAACATACAAGGCATCACAATTATCAATCAATCAAACAATCATCAAATAATTATATGAGCATCTCAAACGACCCTACATGGTCTCTAAAGTCTCCATGAGTCTCATCATATTCGTAACATCATCATGCATCACACATATATCAAGTCTCATACTACTCATCTCTAAACAAGCTTAGTCATCTTCTACCTATTTTGCAAATAGTAACACGCAAATCGATCATATTTATGATGCTCATGAAGCAGTGTGAGTTCAAGGTCTGCTAACCTTAAGCCAAAGCTATAAATCCTGAACCAAGCTCTTCCAAACGTCTATTTAAATCTAATATTTGAGTCAACAATTTCCTCGGATAAAACAAGTATGACTACATAAGCCATTTCACATTATCGGACTACTTTAGGGGATAAAACGCGTAAAAAAGCTTAACGAGTTCCAATTTGGCAAAATGGAATGCGCCAACGGACATATAACATCAAGAAACCTCCTAGTAGGGCCCCCCATAAAAGTCAATGCCGGTCAACATCGACAGCGGTGGTCAACGGTGGTTGGTAGGTTGGCTCGTTGGGCTTGCATCTCGGCTCAGCAGGTTGGCTCCAACAGCTGGCCCAAGGTCAGTAGTTGGATATAGTTTCCCATCCTTGGTCGGATATTACCACGCGCGTGTGCGACTTCTGGTGGTCGGAGGGCGACGATGAAGGCCTAGACCAGCTAAATTAACCCCAATGAACACAATGGTGCCCTTCGTTCTTCGTTTTGAGAACTCGAACCACCTTAAATCAACAACCTGAAAGTTCCTCCCTCTCACCCCTTTTGATGATGACTCCAATGGCATTGCCGCTGGTATCGGCAAACTCGTGTCGACGAGATGAACACAATAGCGGTGGAGGTGTCAAACACGGACACTCCAATAGCGGTAGATCAGACATGAAACTTGATAGAGGAGGAGAGAAAAATATAGAAAATGAGAAAAAGGGAAACACAGGAGAGAGGGAAAAATATGATTTTCCCTCTTCTCTCACACCCCTCTTTTTAAAATAGTTACCTTTAGGGTGAAATTGGGTGAATTACACGTAAGCCCTCAACCTTCAACCCAATATTCATATAAGTCTTTAATTTCCTTAACTCGAGCTTCAACCATTACTTTCTCTCAATTAATTTGTCAACATAAAAGATCCAAAACCGAATCCAAGGTCCAAAATATTAACTCGGAATTTGGGTCATTACAGGCTGTCGCAACCGCCTTTTTTACGGGAGGCTTCGACGTTTTGGAAAAACACTTTTAAAATCAACGGAGTCGCCACCAATCCTTTTTTTGAAAAAAAAGTGTGATTGGATCACTTTTAAAAAACATGTTTATTTTAATAAAATGTTTTTTTGGTTTTAATAAGACAACGGTTTTGGTCTGCGAAAAACAATAAAATAGGTTCGGGGGTCGGTTACGCGTGGGGAAGGGTTAGCACCCCCACAACGCCCAAAATTGGTACCTAATTTCTTTTAAAATCATTTTCAAAACTGGAATTTGTAAGTTCAAAAAGGTTTGACTTTACTTGTCCGTTTAATGAATATTAGTCTATTTTAACGGCCTTATCGCCCGGGAGATAAACTTTAATCACCGCCAACATTTCTGGCGCTAACACGTCATTCCCGTTAGATAAGACGCCGCATTAAATTAAGTTTTCACTTTTCAAGCAACAAAGAAATTTAGTGTGTTGAGCATTCTAAGTTTGATTATTAAAAGCCCTAAAAAAACGTCTAAGTCTTTTATTCCTAATTTAAGGTTTGAGTATGCTTAAGTGTATTTTATTTTTATGAAGAACATTTTCAACAAAAATAGTCTCTATCTAAACTTTAGTCCATAATCCTAAGTTTTCACTTATTTCTAAAACAAGCAAGCAAACATTATATTCTTTTGAATTTTACCCTTTTTGTTATTCTTTTTAAAAGCCTTTATTATTTTACTTTTAATTTTCTAAGCAAAAACCCTTTTTACGTTTTTTACCCTTTTTACATTTTGTGTTTTTCCTTTCTCATTTTTATGTTTTTTTTTACCATTTTTTGTTTTCCTTTTCAAAAAAAAATTCTCTCTTTTTAAAGTCATTTTCGTTTTTTTTCATTTTTTTAAAGTTTTTCTTTGAAGACAACCCATTTTAAAAAACTTTATTTTTCCTAAAGAACTTCTTTTTAAGTTTTTTTTCTTTCAAAAAATTTATTTTTATCCTAGACCCTAAGCTTTTATTTAAAACCTTTTTATTTTCTTTTTCTTGAAAACTTATCTCTTTTTATATTTTTTCTTAAAAAAACATTTTTATTATTTTTTCTTTTAAAAATCATTTTACCCATCAATTATTAAAACAAATAAAAAAACTCTTTTTAATTTTCTAAAACCAAGCCCTTTATTATCTAATACCTCACATTATTATTTCTTCTAATTAGATCCCCAATTTCAAGTTTTTCAAATTAATCACATTTATTCATTTTTATTCTTGCATTTAAAATTTAAACACACTTTAAATTAATTTCTACATTTCTAAAGATCAAAATCAATTTAACAACATTTTTTAAAAGCATGCAAACATTTTAGGATCAAACTAAAAATTTAAACGAAATTCAAAACAAAAAGAAGTTACCGGAATCGTGAACGATTTTCCGACTTCGAGAAAGCAACCTAAAAATCACAAACAACACAAACAAAAACACCAAAATTCAACCAAGAAAAAACATATAATTAACATAAAAATAAACAAAGAAATGATAGAAAATTTACCGAAAAATCGACAAATGATGAACTCGAACTCAAGCTTCTCGAAATGCTCCAAACCACCTCCGGAAAATTGCTCCAAACTTGAATTTCCTCTCCAAAAATTTCCAGCCAACTCAAGAAAAATTCAGAGAATTTTTCGGATTTTTCTTGAACCCTTTTTAGTGGTTTTTCTCTCAAATTTGGTGTGTGTTGAAAAAATGAAAAATGGGTATTTATACTTGAATTTTAGCTTCAAATCCAAGCCAAATTCAGATTTCAATCCCCGAATTGAAGCTAAAATCAGACAAGAAACTTGATACCCGGTAAAACCCCCAAGAAATCATCCATTTTGATCCAAATTCGAGATAGAATTTCCCATTTAATTCGAATCTAGGGTTTATTATTTAATTTTATTTTTTTTACAGATTCCGGCGGCTATAGGCAACGGCGGCGAGCGGGGTTGGTGGCCACGTGACGGCGACGGCGAGACGGACCGGCCGGTATCGGCCACGTCACTAGCCGTGACCGGCAGACGGCGGACGACCTCCCCCATGTCGTGACAGAGGGTTTGGCTGGCTCTAGCCCTTTTTTTTACTGTTTTGACACCTTTTTTGTTGTTTTCGACACCTTTTTTTTGCTATTTTTTCATTTCATTTAATATTTTTATTTCCTTTTTTTCAAAATTATTAAACATCATAATAATATTTTTTTCTTTTTTCCCTTTTCTTTCTTTTTTTTCCTTTTAAAAATGGGCTTCAACATAGAATGGGCTTTATTCTCTTCATTTAAAAGTGGACTTTTTTTGAAATGGGCTCTTTTTGAAAATGGGTTTTATTTAAGAAAAAGGTGGGCTTTAAAAGGATTTTTATTTATTTAAAAGGTGGGCTTCAAAAGGATTTTATTTTTTTTTTATTTTTTGAATTATTTAAAACCGAGGTGAAAATTTAGTGACAACAGCTGCCCCTCTTTACTTATCTCTGTGCAACAGAAATAAAGCAAAGACCAAAAAGGCACTAATTTTCACCGACTTTCCAAATTGGCTCCATTCTCCAAATGTCTGAACGGATAGGCTTGTTCTATTCTCCTTTTGCCCGAATAGATGTGCGGATTCCAATCTCCAAACGCCCGAATGGATAGGCTTGTTCTATTCTCCTTTTTCTCTAATAGATAAGCGAATTCCAATCTCCAAACGCACGAATAGATAGGCCGATTCTATTCTCCTTACGCTCGAATAGCTAACCTAGGTTCTATTCTCCCAAATGCCCGAATAGTTGAGCTGGGTTCCATGCTCAAACAAATAGGCCAGTTCTATTCTCCTTACGCTCGAATAGCTGAGTTGGGTTCTATTCTCCCAAGTGCCCGAATTGTTGAGTTGGGTTCTATTCTCCCAGATACTCAAACAGGCAAATTCTTTTGAAAACTCCATCCCCCTTATGCTTGGATGAATAAGCAAACGAACTTCGAACGATTTCATCGGACTTCAAAAGATTTCATCCTCCTCATGCTTGGATGAATAAGCAACCATTATCTTTCCTCCTGAACAAATAGGTGAATCTTCTGAAAAAATTTCATCCTCCTTATGCTTGGATGAATAAGCGGAATCCATTCTCCTTATGCTTGAACGGACAAGCGAGTCTTCTGAAAAAATTTCATCCCCCTTACGCTTGGATGAATAAGCGAACCTTTTGCTTGGATGAATAAGCGAGTCTTTTGAAAATTTCATCCTCCTTTTGCTTGGATGAATAAGCGAGTTCTACTCTCCTTGTGCTCGAATAGATAAGCAAATCTTCTGGAAAACTTCATCCTCCTTATGCTTGGTGAATATGCAACCGCCATTTTCCTTACACCTGGCTAGGCGAATCTTCTGGAAAAAACTTCATCCTCCTTATGCTTGGATGAATAAACGGGTCTTCTAAAAAAATTCCATCCTCCTTGTGCTTGGATGAATAAGCGAACTCCATTCTCTTTACGCTTGAATGGATAAGCGAATCCTCTGAAAAACTTCGTCCTTCTTATGCTTGGATGAATAAGCGAACTCTATTCTCCTTACGCTTGAACGGATAAGCGAATCTTCTGAAAAACTTCATCCTCCTTATGCTTGGATGAATAAGCGAACTCTAAAAAAGGGGTTCCATCCTCCTCATGCTCGGATGAATAAGCAGGTTCCAAAAAGTGTTTCATCCACCTTACGCTTGGATGAATAAGCGGGTCTTCTAATAAATTTCATCCTCATTGTGCTTGGATGAATAAGCAAACTCCATTCTCCTTTTTCCTGAAGGGATAGGCGAATCTTCTGAAAGAATTTCATCCTCTTTATGCTTGGATGAATAAGCAAACTTCATTCTCCTTACGCCTGAACGGATAAGCGAATCTTCTAAAAAATTTCATCCTCCTTACGCTTGGATGAATAAGTGGGTTCTGAAAAGTGGCTCCATCCTCCTCATGCTCGGATGAATAAGCAGGTTCCAAAAAGTGTTTCATCCACCTTACGCTTGGATGAATAAGCGGGTTCCATTCTCCAAATACCCGAACGGATGGGCGGGTTCTTTTACTGAAAGGTCCTTCGTGTACTTGAAGAATGCGATATTCAATGCAATTATGATGTGCATGCCCCTAGGGATGCCTAAAACATGAATGCATGTCTCATTTCTTTTTCTTTTTGAATTTTTTTTCTAAAAATTATTTTTTCCATACGTTTACTCGCTTACTCTAGATAAGCAGTTATACTTTTTCAATGTTTTCCGACTCATGGAAAACATTCAATCTTTGCTCACTTAATCTAGTGATCATGTACTCTTGGTTGAAAGGACGAACTCCTTCAATTGTCATTGCTTCGTCATTCTCATTCTTCATATCTCTTTGCTTTGTCGAAAACATTCAATCTTCGTAGGCAAATGTCCCAAGGTCTACCATCATTGTAGTTGATACATCAATGCTGAGTGAAAGGCTTCCTTTTATGGTTTTGAAAGCTTCAAGTCTTCATATGCCCCTTATCAAGCATCTTCAATGCTTCTTGTGAATTCTCAAATTCTTTCCCATGCAGGACATCTTGAATTGCTTGCATGTGAAAGCTTATTTCCACCTTGAACATCTTCGAATGATCTTGGCACTTTAATCTCTTCGCCTATTAATACCGAGGGTCTGAAATCATTAGTCAATGTAGACTGCCCCAATCTGACGGCATCGTTTGCTTATCAAGTGCAATTCTATCTCTTTTCATGCTTCTGAGCTTTTCATCTTATATGTGGATCTTTTCTTGATAACACAGCCTACTTCAAACTTTTTAACGCGTGTGCTTCCTTTTTTACCTTCTCATACAAGGTGATGCCCCCATTCAAACGGAGGTTCAATTGTTTTCTAAAGTGATGAAAACATTCATTCATGGTCTCCTACAGTCGAGATCAATACCAAGAAATCTTTTGCTTTTTATTAATCTATGTCAGCCTACTTGTAAGATGCAAGAAAAGGCTAGAAAAGATAGTTCAAGAATAAAGTCATATCAAACACAAGGAAAGGCTAAAAATAGGGATCTCAAGAAAATAGTCATTGCAAACACAAGAAAAGGGCAAAATCAGATGCCCCAAAATTCAAAGCATGAACGATTCAAGTATCCATCAACCAGATAGTGTCCCATTTTTGGTGGCTCTCTTTTACTCACACACTCCCCAATTTTAAAATTTCCCACTTTTCTAATCTCAATCAGACATTAGAAGCTCGGGGTCCCTGAAAAAAGGTTAACTCAATTAGGCGGAATGTGTTCTGAAGACGCACTCCTTTTCTCAAATATTCATGTGTGATCCAAATGGTCTTTTAAGGCTTGTAATGTAGGCTAGGCTCAGGTTGCCAAAGAAAGGATATAAAGGCTCAAATACATATTTTAAAGGTGATTAAACCAAGGATCAACTTTTCTGATGAAATCTTTGTTCTTCTTTTATTCTTTGGATCACTCTAGACTGCCCATTCTGGGTTTTCACCCTAGAGTTCATTTCCTTTTCTGGTACAATCTCGTTTGAAGGAATTCAAATTTTCCTTCGCATTTCTTCTTTTCTTTTCTCTTCATTTATTTTTCTTTCCTCTTCTTCTCTTCTCTTCTCTTTTTTTCTCTTTTTCTTCTTTCTTTTTCTATCCCTTTTCTTGTTTTTCTTTTTCTGTCCTTTTCATTTGAAGTTTAGGACATTCAACTTAATCTAACATGTTTCTTTCAAACAGTTTTTCATTTTCTTTGCCCCGGTGTGGGGAGTGATCCTTGGTTTGGATTAACTCACAAGAGAAATAATATCAGGCTCAAAGGGGACAACAAATGGATTTTTCTTATTCGTGAAGGGAAATGAAGGAATGCCAAATGTCATTTCACACACAAACATCATCGTAGAAAAGCAATCTTCAGTTGATAGATGTTTTAGAGTTATCACTTCATTCAAGGACCCTAACAGCAATGTCTGAGAGGAAAATACATTCATAATCTGTATATGGGATTTCCCCATTAATCTTGAACACACATTTTGCCCCTCTATCTCGGGATTAGATTCAAGAATCATTCATACAATCAATAATAGGGACTCTGCAAAGAAGATGTATGCTTGAAAAGAAATGGATGAAAAATGCAAAGATGGGAAAAGGATGAAACAAAAATGAGAAATGTTTGCCATTTGAAAAAAAGCATTTTTAAACAAGTAAATTGACATAGAAGACCTTACAAAAGATCCCTAATGCTCGCGGGCAGAAGCAAGAGGGTTGGTTATAAGCATGATCTCAACTGTCTAGAGAAAATTGAATATTATTCCATGAAAGCATGAATCCCGACCAATCTTGCCTCCAATGACTTCCTGACGAAACACTAAACGCGCTCGTCCTCGTCACCTTCTTCTCTCTCGAGTCTTCCACTTCTGATGGCTGCCAATATTAACTCTCCATTCATGACCATTTCTGCAAAACCTTCGGTAGCGTGATTTCACATGTAATCATAGAAAGGTCCATTTAGGGTTTCCACAAACATTAGGGTAACCTCATTTTCTAACAGTGGAGGTTAAATTTGGGCTGCCACATCTCGCCATCTCTGAGCATACTGGCGGAAGCTCTCATTGGGCTTTTGTTCCATACTCTGTAGCACAATCCTGCTTGAGGCCATATCTGTTACATACTTGTACTGTTTGCGGAAAGCTTTTAAACATATCTTTCCAAGTGTGTATGTTGATTCGACTCAGTTGAGCATACCATCGGATAGTAGACCCAGATAAACTATCTTGGAAGCAATGAATCAATAATTTCTCGTTTTCCAGGTGTTGTGACATTTTCCTACAGTACATGGTCAAATGCGTCAATGGGCACGTGGTTCCATTGTACTTTTCAAAGTCAAGGGCTTTAAACTTTGGCGGTGCCATTAAGTCTGAAACTTGACTCAAGTCTCTAGCTTCCTTGCCACTATAAATGCTTCCTTCTTGATAAACTTTAAACATTTCCGCCAGCTTCTTGTAGCGGTCTTCACATTTCTTCTCAACCTTTGCCATGTCAGTTTCTTCATTCACGGGGCTGCGAACCTCGTCAGTACGGGCTGAAGATTCTGAGATCTTGACTTTAGGTGAAGCCACTTCCTTTTGTACGAAAGCCATCCCCGGGAAAGTGTTGGTGCCTCCTCTCACTTCTTGGTCTTTGAACCCAAGCATGGTTGCGATTTGGCTGACTATTTTCTGGTGTGATATCTCAATCTCTTTCTTCAGATTATTTACCATCCCCTCAAGCTTGTCACAAATGCTCTTCTGATTTGTTTCCAAAGTTGTCAATCTTTTCTCAGTGCTCATGGCTCGAGTCATGTTTGTGCGGGATCTTTACTATTTAAATAGAATGTTCCAAAATTAATCCTTTTTTATTTTACATGAATGAATGCAATGATCAAGACATTATTTAATGAAAAAAAACAAATGTATGTATGCACAAACAAATTCACAACAAAGCAAGCAAGATAGTGCGAGTGCATGAATGCAGTCGAAGGGCCTTCAATTCCATTGAAAATCTGCTCACAAAAGGAAACTCTTTACTAAAGCTTTTATTACATTTTTTGAATTACAAAATTTTTCTGTTTGAACGCCTAACGCCCTGATTTCTTCAACTAGTCATACAGGCTTTGGTCCAACTTCTCCCACGGCTGGATGTACTGACGAAGGGTTGCAGCTTCAGTTGCCAATATTGTCACGTGCTTGGTTCTCCTCTTTTTAAAGAGCTTTCCTTTCATAATTTGAACAATTTTCCAGAATCAACCCCTTCTAAATATGGGGTGCATGCAATAAATAAATATGCTATAAAAACAAAACAAAACTCATAAAAAAGGTTAGTAACAAATAAATATGCTACAAAAACAAAACTTGCACACACAAAGGTTAGTAACAAATAAATATGCTATAAAACAAAACTCACACACACGAAGGTTGTAATAAAAAAACAGAAACAAAAACCTAAAAGATTCAAAATAATTACATAATAATCCTGGGCCGACATTCCAACATTTTAGGACAGGTCTCCACGGATTATTCCTACGACTCAACAACCTAGGCTTTCCGCATGGCTCTATTAGGGGTAGGCTCTAAATTCTCAAACTTGGTTTGGTTCTAAAAAGGTACCCGAGTTATCATTGTTGTCCTCTACTAAGAGTAGCAACGTCTTCGATTCACCCATTATAGGCTACAAACGAATCGAGTTCAACTTAGGAGGACTCACCACCGAAGCCTTCTTGAAGAATCAATATTCTTACGAAGGCAAAGGGATTGAGTCCCGAATGTACTTTGCGATGGTCATACGAAGAATCAATATTCTTATATGAGCAAAGCGTGTTCCCTCCACTTAAACGAACGGGACAAAGCTCGGGAATAGAGCTTGGAATTAAGTCTTAAATGCGTAAAAATAGAGCTATATTCATTTAAACGGACAAATAAATAGAACCTATGATGAACTTGCAAATTCCATATTTTTTAAAAAAACATTTTTTTGAAAATCATTTAAAACCAATTTATCGCATGACCCTCTTTTCTTTTTATTTAAAAAAAACAAAAATACATCCCTAGCGGAGTCGCCAAGCTATCGCAACTTCCTTTTTACGAGAGGCTTCGATGTTTTGGAAAAACACTTTTAAAATCAACGGAGTCACCACCAATCTTTTTTTGAAAAAAAATGTGATTTGATCACTTTTAAAAAATTGGGTTATTTTAATAACATTTTTTGGGTTTAATAAAACAACGGTTTTGGTCTGCAAAAAACAAGAAAATAGGTTCGGGGTCGGTTACGCATGGGGAAGGATTAGCACCCCCCACAACTCCCAAAATTGGTACTTAATTGGTTTTAAAATTGTTTTCAAAAATGGGTTTTGCAAGTTCAAAAAGGTTCGACTTTACTTGTCCGTTTAATGAATATTAGTCTATTTTAAAGGCCTTATCGCCTGGGAGATGAACTTTAATCACCGCCAACATTTCTGGCGTTAACCCGTCATTCCCGTTTGATAAGACGCCGCATTAAATTAAGTTTTCACTTTTCAAGCAACAAAGAAATTTAGTGTGTTGAGCATTCTAAGTTTGATTATTCAAAGCCCTAAAAAATGTGTAAGTCTTTTATTCCTAATTTAAGGTTTGAGTATGCTTAAGTGTATTTTATTTTTATGAAGAACATTTTCAACAAAAAAAATCTCTATCTAAGCTTTAGTCCCTAATCCTAAGTTTTCACCTATTTTAAAACAAGCAAGCAAACATTATATTCTTTTGAATTTTATCCTTTTTTATTATTGTTTTTAAAAGCCTTTATTATTTTACTTTTTATTTTCTAAGCAAAAACCTCTTTTTACGTTTTTTTACCTTTTTACATTTTGTGTTTTTTTACATTTTGTGTTTTTTTTCTTTTTCATTTTTTTATGTTTTTTATCATTTTGTGTTTTCTTTTTCAAAAAGAATTTTCTCTTTTTTTAAACTCAATTTCGTTTTTCTATTTTTTTAAGTTTTTCTTTTAAGACAACCCATTTAAAAAAACATTATTTATCTTAAATAACTTCTTTTTAAGTTTTTTTTATTTTCCTTCCAAAAATTTATTTTTATCCTAGACCCTAAGCTTTTATTTAAAACCTTTTTATTTTCTTTTTCTGGAAAACTTATCTCTTTTTAAATTTTTTTTAAAAAACGTTTTTATTATTTTTTTCTTTTAAAAAACATTTGCCCATCAATTATTAAAACAAATAAAAAACTCTTTTTAATTTTTTAAAATCAAGCCCTTTATTATCTAATACCTCACATTATTATTTCTTCTAATTAGATCCCTAATTTCAAGTTTTTCAAATTAACCACGTTTATTCATTTTTATTCTTGCATTTAAAATTTAAACACCCTTTAAATTAATTTCTACATTTCTAAAGATCAAAATCACTTTAACAACATTTTTTAAAAGCATGCAAACATTTTAGGATCAAACTAAAAATTTAAACGAAATTCAAAAAAAAAAAGTTACCGGAATCGTGAACGATTTTCCGTCTTCGAGAAAGCAACCTAAAAATCACAAACAACACAAACAAAAACACCAAAATTCAACCAAGAACAAACATATAATTAACATAAAAATAAACAAAGAAAGGATAGAAATCTTACCAAGAAATCGACGAACGATGAACTCGAACTCAAGCTTCTCGAAATGCTCCAAACCACCTCCGGAAAATTGCTCCAAACTTGAATTTCCACTCCAAAAATTTCCAGCCAACTCAAGAAAAATTCAGAGAATTTTTCGGATTTTTCTTGAACCATTTTTAGTGGTTTTTCTCTCAAATTTGGTGTGTGTTGAACAAATGAAAAGGGGGTATTTATACTTGAATTTTAGCTTCAAATTCAAGCCAAATTCATATTTCAATTCCCGAATTGAAGCTAAAATCATACAAGAAACTTGATACCCGGTAAAAACCCCAAAAAAATAATCCATTTTGATCCAAATTCGGGATAGAATTTCCCATTTAATTCGAATCTAGGGTTTATTATTTAATTTCGGTTTTTTGCAGATTTCGACGGCTATAGGCAACGGCAGCGAGCGGGGTTGGTGGCCACGTGATGGCGAGACGGACCAGCCGGTACCAGCCACGTCACCGGCCGTGACTGGCAGACTGCCTCCCCCATGTCGCGACAGAGGGTTTGGCTGGGCTGGAGCTGTTGGCTCGAGCGCGTGCGGCACACGCGCTAGGCGCGTGGCCGCTCACGTGAGCCCTTTTTTTTTTACTATTTTTGACACCTTTTTTTGCTGTTTTTGACACCTTTTTTTCTTCTATTTTTTTCATTTCATTTAACATTTTTATTTCCTTTTTTCAAAATTATTAAACATCATAATAATATTTTTTTCTTTTTTCCCTTTTTTTTTCTTTTTTTCCTTTTCCTTTAAAAATGGGCTTCAACATAGAATGGGCTTTATTCTCTTCATTTAAAAGTGGGCTTTTTTTGAAACGGGCTCTTTTGAAAATGAGTTTTTATTTAAGAGAAAAAGGTGGGCTTTAAAAGGATTTTTATTTATTTAAAATGTGGGCTTCAAAAGGATTTTATTTATTTTTTATTTTTTTCGAATTATTTAAAACCGAGGTGAAAATTTAGTGACAACACGGGCGGTTCCCAACGCACACTATCTCAGCCTGAGCTCGACGTTGCTATACTAAGGCACAACGGCGGGCAACTCCACAATGCCGTGCTAACATTTACACCCTCTCGATTAGCCTTGACCCAATAAAAAGATCTTAACTTTACCAAGAAGCACAATTTACCAATGGACAATTGTTTATTATTAAAAGTGATGACATTCCCTCTCAACCACAACTACCACAAGAGAACACAAGAAACCCACCATTGGCATTTCTCACCCACAAGAGAACAATGAAATCCCGGCATAAAGAAATCACTAAAGGAAAGGGGCAGTGGCAAACTCATCCCCCATCACGATCGAAGCAAATAAAAGCTAAAAAGAAAACTTTATAAAAGTAAAACTTCCTAGGAACAAATAAAAGCTAAGTGTGTTCTTTCAACTTCACCCTAAAGGAGTATTTATAGCTTGAGAAAACCCTAAAATGCCTAAAGATAATCTAAAAATAAATTCAAAATAATAAGGTGATAATTCCCAAATATTTGATTCAAAACTAAATCCTAAAGTTCTAGATAAATCTTGTCTGATCGTCCTTCTTGATTATGTTGACTGGATCATCTTCTAGAAGCTGCTCCTGACTAGATTGCTAGATTCTGCTAGGTCAGAACAAGTCATGCCCTAAGTTATGCCCATGTTTCTAGTCACGATTCCAAAAATTAAAATAACTGCAAAACGTGCTCTTTTAATGTTGTATTCTAGAATTCAAAGTCATGCGTAGAAATGAATCAAAACAACCCAAATTAGCAATATTAAAGATTCAAAATAGAGTAATTATCGAAAAAATATTAACAAAATAAAACACTCATCAGATCTTAAATTCACCAAGAAGCACAATTCACCTATCGACAAGTGTTTATTATTAAAAGCGATGTCATTCCTCCTCAACCACAACGACTGCAAGAGTGTCGCAACACACGACACCCACCTTTAGCATTTCTCACCCACAAGAGAACAATGAAATCCTGGCATAAAGAAATCACCAAAGGGGGCAATGGAAAACTCATCCCCCATCACGATCGAAGTCAATCCCAAACCAGATGAATACAAGGACATGAATAAAACAAATGCTCCACGTCCTCGTCCTCCACCCCACACCAAATGCACAAGCCCGAACTCTCCCCAAGATAGATCTCACGAGCCTTCAAGAACTTATATGTTGGCAACCGACGAATCCAAACAAACAATATGAAGGCTTGAACCATTGGCGGCACTAGAATTTTCCAAGCAAAATAGCCCCCAATATCACTATCAACTGCCTTATTAAGCATGAGCAGACCGAACCCTCACATATCGCACAAAAGATCGCAACTCATTTAGTAGCCACTGCTCGAAAACCCGAAGATCCATGTAGAAGAAAGACAGCCATTGTGTATGCGAAAAAGAGCCAGCAATAGCATAATCGTGGACCAACGCTAACTTATTAATCACAATCGAAAATAAAAGTGGAAAATGTCCTTTAATGGATACTCTACACATCACGGGTCAAACCAAAATAAAAACGTTTACCCTATCACCAATTTTCCAAAGAAAGTCCGACACATCCAAATATGCTGCCACCCCTTCACTACATACGGAAGAAACAATCTATGTATATATTGTCGACATTGAGCCTCGATTATTGGTATTGAAATGCCATCATTGAACATTCTCGCCATACTTAGGGACGATAAGTGACCTCCACAACGAATTCACCTCTGTGGCATATCGCCAAGACCATTTTGATAGCAAAGCTAAATTCCTAACATGCAAATTGGCCACCCCAAGACCCCCAAGATCGCATGATTGACAACCACCTCCCAACTAACACGACTCATCCTCCTGTGTAACCCAACACCACCCCACAAAAATGCATGTCTAATCTTGTATATAGCAGCGACAACCTCTTTCAACACAAGAAATAAACCCATATAATACACTGGCAAAGAGGAGAGAACGAACTTTACCAGAGTAAGACGAGTAACAAAAGACATCGACATTTCCTTCTACCCAGCCAGCTTCCTTCGAATACTAGCAATCACCGATTCCCAAACAGCTATAGACCTCTGTTTAACACCCAACGACATTCCCAGATGCTTAAATGGTAATTCACCCTTTTAGTACCCCCAAAACTTGCATCACCGAGTCAAAGACCTCACTACCAACACCAAACGCGAACAAACAAGACTTTCAAAATTTTATCTTAAGCCCAGAATAAACTTGGAAACAATACAAAAATCGTTTAACACTTTGAGCACATTACACCGACGCTTTGAACAATAAAATAGTATCTTTTGCAAATTGCAATTGCAAAATTGGCACCCCCGAAACAAACTCCACACCACATATCACCCCAATGCCCGAAGCTGTCTCCAACATCTAATGCAACGCCTCAGCTACAATTATAAATAATAATGGTAGCAATGGACAACCTTGCTTAAGCCTCATGCCCATCTCAAACTCCTTTGTCGCGCATCCATTAAGCAAAACCGAAAACAAATTGTGATGATACACTCTCATACCCAAGCTCGCCATGTCGGACCGAACCATATGGAGTGAAGAATCTGATCAAGGAACTCCCAACGTACACTATCGTACGCTTTTGAAAAATCAAGCTTGAGCACAAAGCCATTCCCGCCACTAGATTGTTGCCGTAAAGAATGTCTGATCTCATTCGCCAAAATAATGCCATCCACAATTTTCCGACCCTTAACGAAAGCTATTTAATAGTCACTAATCAGTGTCCCTAATACCCGTTGTAATCTCCTCGCCAATAATTTCGCCAAGATTTTATAAACGAAGCTCACCAGGCTTATCATCCTGAAATCAAAAAAAGACAGCGGCGAATCGACTTGAAGAATAAGCACTAAGAATGTGCAATTTGCACCATACGGTAACTGAGTGGTATAATGGAAATTCTATAAAAATTGTACAACATCGGATTGCACAACTTCCCAACTATTCTTGTAAAAATGAAAATTGAAACCATTCGGTCCTGGTGATTTCGAACCATGATAACTCCAAATGATATCTCGTGCCTCCTCCATCGTGAACGACTCTATCAACCTTAAATTATCCCTCTCAAAGATCTTATTAAACGATCCATCAACT
Organism: Hibiscus trionum; assembly: GCA_030270665.1. Classification (NCBI taxonomy): domain Eukaryota; kingdom Viridiplantae; phylum Streptophyta; class Magnoliopsida; order Malvales; family Malvaceae; genus Hibiscus; species Hibiscus trionum. The sequence continues at coordinate 10,323,545 of BSYR01000052.1, read as the reverse complement.
ACCCAAGAACTCAATCAAACATCTACTACAAAATGCTTCCTAAATTCCCTCAATACAAACTGTCGAAGACTCCCTGGATATGTTTCCCTTTGACCCCCAATTTTGAGTCCTACGATACAATTCTGTGTAGCACGCAACTTTGCAACTCTACGAAATAGATTTTTTCCACACTTTTAAGAGTTTTTTCAGATGACGTAACTTAACCAACATGTTCTCATTCTCGATCTCGACCTTTGACAATCAACACCATTCCGTAGTAATGCGAGACACATTCGGCTTGTTGTCCATCCAACAATTTAGAAACTTGAATGGTCGCGGTCCCAGTCTCGATCATCACATAATAACATCAGGAAACAGTGATCCGAAACCCCTCTTGGTAACAATAATTGCTGGATATGGGAAAAACAATCCACCCACTCACTTGAGACTAGAAGCCTACCTAACTTGTTGGGTCGATTACCAGACCCGAATCATGTAAATTGCTTCCCTAGAAGCGACAAATCCACTAGCCCTGCATTGTCGATAAAAAAGCGAAGCTAGTCATCCCTTGATGCACCACACTACACCCTACCTTTTTAACCGGCCGTAAAACTGAACTGAAGCCTCCTGCTATGCACCACGGACCATGATAGCTACTCACCTGAATCAAGATGTTTGACCACATCAAATATTGTTCTACATGGTCGCATGGAGCATAAACTGACATGATGCAATAACATTTATCTTCTTGTTGGAGTATGCCCAAAGACCAATCATGAGATGATTGTAAAAGACATACTTATTTTATCTTGTTTATTAATAAAGTCATTATTATTATTATTTCAGTCTTATTTTGTGCATCTATAAATAAACTAAATTATAATAAAGTCCTTAGAATAATATAGTTATTCTTGAATGTCCTTAGTCGAGAATTATTGTGGGCGTGGAAAACAATAATATTTTAAGACTAATATTTAGTTGATTGATAACAAAGTGTTTTATTGACATAGAGATGTCAAAATCAATACATAAGTATGTGTTAAAGAACGACATACTGGACTGACCCGCTATGAGCATGTTTCTTGGATTATTATATGACAGTCACAACATTGCTCATGGTGATAACTAAGTGTGTGATCCTCATACTTGAGATCATCATTATTTTAATATCGAGAGTGACATATTTTGATGCAGTCAAACGTGTGTTGTAACAGACTACACTATAAAAACTAATATTGGATATGTCACACTCTATATAGCAAAATATAGTTGATCAAGATAGGATTTGTCCCTCCTACATAATAGGAGTAATATCGTAGGCCACTTGATTGAGTGAGACTAAAAAATGCATGGCCATGCTCGAATAAATTGATATGAAATATCATAGTAATTTGTTTATCATAGTCTACTCAAGATATCAAGATATATTAGATGGACTATACAAGTGTGACCAATCCATGACTTGTGTTCGATCTAGATATAAGGACAAAAGGATGTAATACATAAAAGAAGTTAATCACGGAAAAAGGTAAAGTCGAACCACGACTTCATGTAACTTAGGTAGCAATGATGTATTGTTAGATGCCACTCATTGTTTGTAATATTAGAATTGTTCTAAATATTACTACTAATGTTACATGAACCTACAAGGGTCACACCCTATGATTTAAACGAACAAATATCGATTAGATAGCATGTGTACAAACTTGTTGTACATGTAATAATTATTAAAGACAAAATTATTATAATTATTGTAATTATAGATAATCTCGTTTATATATATTTTAATAACTAGATCATTATTGTAATTATAAAAAACTATTAAAATATATATATCCCTAAAGAAACCTAATTAAAGTATAATCAGATTCTACATATTTAATTGTATTTGGTTAAATATATTTTATATTTAATGAATTTGAATTAAAGTAGAATTAGATTCTACATATTTAATTATATTCGGTTAAATATATTGTATATTTAATGAATCTGATTTTAATTAGAATTAGGTTTTTGAATGCTATATAAAGGCATAAGGGCTAGCAGCCAAAATATGCTTTTTCGGAAAACCTCTCTAAAAGTTAGAGAAGAGAAAATATTGTTCTTTTCGTTCGGGTGGAATGCGTAGAGGTCAGAACGCTATTGTGACGACTCGAATTCGATTTGGTTTATCATAACTCCCTAAGGATATCAAGATACCAGATTTATTAAGGTAATATTTCATCCCTACTCACCTCGAATTCGTCCCTTGTACATGGATCACTGGCGGAATTCGCCGGATAATTTTTCGATGCGTCATGCGGTGTACTGGTGTTCCCCAACACTTCTTGTATCCATTGGCCTTGAATCAGAACAAAATGTCTATCTACTTCAACGGCTTCCAACGAAAATTTAGTACCCTCCCAAACAACCAAAATACCTCTCGGTGCCCCTATCGAAGGCGAGAATACAAATTCATAATTGTCCGACATCCATAAATTTGCAATTGGCAAAGATTTGATTACCTCCCATTTAGATTCTTGAATCAACATCATATCTATTGATTCTTCCTTAGAACATCCCGCAAACGTCTCCTTTTCAACGCTCTCCTCAAACCTCAGATGTTCTAGGACATGATCCGCATACTCACAAACCACCTCCTCCGTCGGTAATAACCCGAGAGACATCCTTGATTATGTCCTCTTCCTAACCAAGCGACTTGACCCCACAAGTTCTCCCAATTTTACCGTAACTTCAATCTCACGATGCATGTTGTGTGGATAATCATGGCCATTAGAATCAATACTCTAGACGTTGGCAAGATTCGAACTCGATGAACCCTGTTAGCGTATAAAGAAGCTTCTAGAAATGTTGTGCATGGTTGGAATGGACGTTAAAACAAATGTTGTGTATGGGTTGGATTTCTAGCCGAGTTTGTTAGGATTGTTATAAGAATTAGCTGAGCTGTTGTGGTGAGCTGGCATAGTCTGTTAGGGTTTTATTGTCATGCATCTGTGTATATATTTACCCTCTCTTTGTATTGATTGATATAGCAAGAAATATACAGTAAACCCTTCCCCTTTCATCTTTTCTTCATTATCCAATATGGTATCATTCGCTGGGAGATCCCTTGGCCATTCTTTGGTTCATCACTGATTTTCCTAGTTCTCTTTGTTGTGCTCATGGCTCTGCCGGCTGCTAGCTCGTCGATCACTGCTACTGTTTCTAGGGGCTCCTCTTCATCCAAAGTTTTCACCAACAAGAAGGTGAATATTGTCCTCGATGAAAACAACTTCCTAATGTGGAAGCAGCAAGTTCTTCTTTCCATTCGTAGCCTGAGATTGGAGAAGCTTCTCACTGGCAACCTTAAACCTCCTCCGACCACTGTTGCTTCAGCTGATGGTACGACTTTTGAAAATGAAGCTCATGAAATCTTCATTGCCCAGGACAGCGCCTTAGCTTCCTGACTATTATCCACGATCAGTCCCTCGCTACTCTCCTAGTTTGTTGGTGCAGACACGGCTGCTAAAATCTGGGCCGTCATCCTTTAATATTTCTCGAGCAAATATACTACAACAATCATGAGCCTCAATTACAAAATTCGCTCCGTTAAGAAAGGTGATTGCAGTATGCGATCGTTTGTTTCTCAGGTGAAAGAGATTTGCAATGCCCTTCTTGCGTATGGCAGTCTCGTATCCGATGTTGAGACAATTGCCACCATATTGAATAGACTTCCTTTTGAATACCAACCGTTTGTTGCAATGATCACAACCATCTGCGATCCTTTTACACTTGATATAGCTATTTTTGTTTTATTTGTTGCTGAAACCTAGTTAAATTCCTTTAACCCCATTGGCGATATTCCTTCTTCTCTCAATATGGTGGAGGCACCTCCTACTGTTAGCCATCGTGATGCTGGTTCTGGCTCCAGTCGTCCTTATCGTGCTTCCCCAAGTCATGGAGGTCATGGAAGGTTTGGTCGTTCGAGGCTGTAATGTCAGCTATGTGGGAAACTGGGTTATCTCGTTGATCGGTGTTGGCATCGATTTGATGAGGATTTTGTTGCAATCACGGTACAACCCAAGCCTCGTGCCAAAGAAGATTCTCCTGCTGTCAACCTTTGCTCTTTTGATGCTAGTCACTCATGTTGCACTTATCATTGTGGTATGCAACACACTGAAGCTCCTGGTACTCAAAGTTCTACTCAAGCACATGTTGCCACTGCACCCAGAGGATCATGGTTCCTCGACTCAGGAGCATCCCACCATGTCTCACCTGATCTGGCCACTCTTCTCGATGGCAAAGATTACTCTGGTCCTGGTAAGCTTACTATTGGTAACGGGGTTCAACTTGATATTTCTAAACTGGGTTAATCTGCCTTGCCTTCTTCCTCTATGTCTCGCGTATTGTTGTTGAATAATGTTCTCCATGTTCCTAGTATAACCAAGAATTTGGTTTCTATTTCAAAGCTAGCTAAAGACAACAACTTATTCTTGGAATTTCATGCCCGCTCGTGTGTGGTTCGAGATGAAAATACTGGAGTTGTGCTTCTCACTAGAGAGGAGAAAGATGGTTTTTATAGATTTAACTCTAGTTTGTCGTTGTCAACTCTTTGTAATAAACAGTCTACTGCTCAAGTACATCTAGCATTTGCTTCAGTTGATTTGTATGAACTATGGCACCGTCGTTTAGGTCACCCTGCTCATGAGTCCTTATTGCGTGTTTGTGCGTCTTGTGATGTTCGTTTTCCTTCAGATATTAATAAAAGCTTACCCAAGTGTGTTGCTTGCCAAATGGGAAAGTCAAATAAACTGCCATTTGCTTCCTCTAAAACTTGCTATATTGAACCATTTCAATTAATTTATACTGACTTATGGGGCCCTGCACCTATGGCATCTCAAGGCTACCTTTATTACTTGTCATTTTTGGATGCATACACAAGACACAGCTGGGTTTACCTGCTTAAACAGAAGTCTCAAGCTGTTACAATCTTTCAATCCTTTCTTGCCTATGTTCAGAATCAATTTCAAACAACCGTGAAAGCTGTTCAAAGTGACTGGGTGAATATTGAAGCCTAACCCCTATACTGATGCAAGCTAGTATCTCTCATCATGTTACCTTCCCACACACCTCTCAACAAAAAAAGAGTTGTTGAGACGAAACACCGCCATATAATTGAATTGGCCTTGACCTTGCTGGCTCAAGCTTCTCTCCCTCTGAAATATTGGTCGTTTGCAGTTATTTCAGCAATATATCTAATCAATCGTCTCCCAACCAAGGTTCTTCATGGATGTTCACCATTTGAGAAGCTCTTTGGCAAGAAACCCTCATATGACATGCTTAGAGTGTTTGAATGTCGTTGCTTCCCATACTTAAGGTCATTTAACTCCTAAAAATTAGACTATCGATCTTTGCCTTCTACATTCTTGGGATATAGTGCCTTATACAAGGGGTACCAATGCCTTGCACCAAACGTCAGAGTGTATGTGTCTCGCCATGTTGTATTCGATGAAAGCATTTTCCCCTTTGCAAAGACAAAATGTATACATGGGACCTGTGACAAGGGTACACCTACTACTTCAATACCTAATCATGGTACCTCCTTTATTCACTTAGTGTCTTATGTTGAGGGTCTTTTGAACATCAATTCTTCTACTAATGTCTCTCCAACAGTGTCACAAGAACATGTTTCAGATCTGCTTGGTCCATCTATAGGCCCTGAAAGTGAGATATATACTTCAGAACCATCCAACACACATGCTGATCCTCCATCTTCATCTCATCTGGCAACTACTCAAATTGAAACTGTTACTAATGCTGAAGCTAGTCCCTCCTATCATCTCCTAATAATGAACCAACACTCATTGAGCCAAGTGACTTACATGGACTTGACACAATCTCACAGCCTGGAGATTCCACTTGGTGTCCACCATCCACCACATGCCATCCAATGATTACTCGAAGTAAAGTTGGTGTGTTTAAACCAAAAATCTACTTTGATGATGTTGTATTTGATGAATGCATACCATCCACCATCCATGAATCTTTATCTTCTCCTCATTGGAGAGATGCAGTTGTTGCTGAATTCAAAGCTTTGCAACAAAATGGCACATAGACATTGGTATCTCTTCCAGAAGGACGAGTCCCAGTTGGGTGTAAGTGGATCTTTAAGGTCAAACATCATGCAGATGGTACAATAGCCAGATACAAAGCACGACTCGTTGCTAAAGGATTTTCGCAAGTCCCAGGACGAGATTTCCTTGAAACTTTCAGACTTGTTGTGAAGTTTACTACAGTCAATGTGGTGTTTGCCTTAGCCATTACCAATGGGTGGACTCTGAGACACGTTGACATCAACAACGCGTTTCTTAATGGAGACTTAGAGGAGAACGTCTTTATGGAACAACCCCCTGAGTTTGAAACACATGCGGATGATGGATCCATATTGGTGTGCAAGCTGACCAAAGCCATTTATGGCCTAAAGCAGGCACCACGCAATTGGTATTCTAAACTTCGAGAATGTTTGCACAAAATTGGCTTTCGCAGTTCTGGTGTTGATTCTTCTCTCTTTATTCGTTGCAAGTTGAAAGAAGTTACCTATGTTCTAATATATGTTGACGATATAATAATCACATCAAACTCTGAAGATAATACAGCTGATGTTGTTCGATTATTGAGTACAAATTTCTCCCTGAAAGATTTCAGGGAACTTAGTTACTTTCTACGGATTGGAGTTCGTATGAGTAAAGAGGGTTTGTTCCTAAACCAACGCAAATACATCCTGGAGCTCCTAGCCAAATAAAAAATGGATAAATCCAATAGTGCTTCTACTCCCATGCTCGTGTCAGACAAACTTGGACAAGATTCAGGTCAACCTTTTGCTGATGCTCAAGGCTATCGCAACATTGTTGTATCTGTGTCACACTCGACCAGATATTACATACAACGTTAATCAAGTGGCACAATACATTCACAAACCATGCGAGGGTCATCTAGTTGCTGTAAAAAGGATACTAAGGTACCTTAGTGGCACCTTGCATTATTGGTTGTTACTCCCACCCTCGGAACCAAATACTAGCCTGGTTGCATTTGCTAATGCTGATTGGGGGAGCTCACCTGATGATAGAATATCAACCTCTGGCAGCTGCATTTATCTCGGCAACTCTCTTCTTTCCTGGACCTACAAGAAACAAAAGGTGGTGTCTCGCTCAACCACGGAAGCTAAGTACAGAAGTATAGTAGAAACAGCTTCAGAACTCACATGGTTGTGTGCCCTGCTAAGAGATATGGGTATTTCTCAGAAGAAAATCCCAGTTATTTGGAGTGATAGCAGTAATGCAGTGGCTCCAAGCACAAATCATGTGTTTCATGCTCAATAAAAACATGTTGATTTGGATATCCATTTCGTGAGGGAAAAGATAGCTGATAAAAGCTTACTGGTTAATTTTGTCCCAGCAGCCTTCCAAACTGTTGATGGTTTTACTAAATCCCTTTTCAGTTCATTCTTGTGAAACCAAAATTGATTTTGATATAACATCTAAACTTATGGACTAATTTGCAAAACAATAAATTTTTAAGTACTCCTTAAAGTCTCACTATTGACAAGTCGTTTAAACAAAATAATATCTCAAGACAAATTGTTCTTAAAATGATAAATATTCTTAAGTCTTTTTCCTATGTGTTTTCAAGCAAAACTACACCAAAACGCCCAGGCGTATCGATACGGTTTTTAGCCACTAGAATTTTAATCGACATAGCGTACCGATACGGTATTGCCCCGTATCGATACGATATTCATCTGGGCAACACTTTCAAAGATACCGTACCGATACATTTTGTAATCGTATCGATACGATAAGCTTATCTTTGCAAAATCTCTGCATTTAATTTTCGACCGTTGACTTGTCAGTTAGTTGGTATCCTAATATTTAAATGACCGTTATACCGTACCGATACGCTAAGTATGCATATCGATACGCTTTTTATGAAAACAAAACATGAGATTCCAGTGAGAAAATCCCATATCGATACGCCCTTCCGTATCGTTACGCCCTTCTGTATCGATACGCCCCTTAAAACCGTACCAGTACGCCTTCTAAGCGTATCGATACGCGATGTTTTCAGTCACAACGGCTCTTTCCTCTTTGATACAGGTACCGATACGCCCCCTAGCCGTACCGATACGGCATGCAGCAAAGCTACATTTATTGCGGGAAAATGCTTCTCAACGGCTCTATTGATGATCCCAACTACCCAAACGACTAGAATTCAATACAATAGTATAAAAATAAGTCTCAATTGAACAAGCAACAACTATTGAACCTACAAGCATCATCAAAGCACTCAAATCCAAACTTTGCACCCTTAGAGTGAAATTCTTGTACCAAACTCTTGTGTTCTCAATTGTTATCTTTTTATTGTGAGTTTGGGGAGTGTAAAATTGTAATTGGGTAAAAAATTATCCTTTGAGAGGGATTTGTAGAGTTTACCAAAAACTTCTCTTTGTAAAAGTGAGTGGATTAAGCTTTGGGTAGAAAGCTTAATCAAATTGTAAGGTTACCTCCTCATCCAAGAAAAGGGGAAGAATTCAAGTAGTGAATTGGTTGAAAATCCTTAGTGGGAACTAAGGTAGTAGATGTAGAGTTTATTTGGAGAACTTGAACCACTCTAACTTCTTGTGTCACATTTTATTTTTCCCTATTATCACCTACCAAAATTTTATCGCCAATTCACCCCTCTTGGCCATTTGCAATTGTGCGATCAACTCAACAATTGGTATCAGAGCTACACTCATTGGAAGGATTACAACCCTCTTGAGTCGATTCTAGGAGAGTTTGATCAACAACTAGTCAAGTAATGGCATCCACCTTCACCTCCAACCTCTACGAGTCTCAATCTACTACCAAGCCACCATTCTTCAATGGGGATAACTACCCATATTTGAAGAATATGATGAGGCTCTTCATCAAGTCTACTGACTACATGGTGTGGGATATGGTTGAAGAAGGTCCATTCATACCAATGAAGAGAGAAGGTGAAGGAAGACTTGTCCCAAAGGTCAAAGCCGAAATGACGGAAGATGATCGAAGAAGGATGCAAGTAAATGATAAAGCTCTTCATGTCATTTTTTTTGCACTTGGTCCAGATATCTACTCCAAGGTGTCTTCGATCGAGAATGCCAAGGAAGTTTGGGACACCCTCGAGACAACATATGAGGGAACTAGCGATGTCAAGGAAACAAAAATCGGGCTACTCAATCTAAGCTATGAAAATTTCAAAATGGATTCCGATGAGAGTGTTTCCAAGATGTTTGATCGATTCTCGGTCATTGTCAGCGGATTGAAAGGTTTCGGTGAGATCATCCACGAAGACAAGCTAGTGAGGAAATTGTTGTACTCTCTTCTGGAATCATGGGATAGCAAGAGAACGGCTATTATTGAAGCTCGAGATTTGAAGACTCTCAAGCTCGATGCTCTTGTTGGATCTCTACTCACCGATGAGATCATGAGGAAGGGAAGAGAAGAAGAAAAGAAAATGGAGGAGAAGAAGAAAAAGATTGGAATCGCCCTTAAAGCTTCATACCATGAAAGCGATTCTAGCAAAGATGAAAATGAGGAGATGGACATGTTAGCCAAACGATTCACTCGCTTTATGAAGTTCAACCGTGGGAGAAAGTTCATTAGAAAATGAGACTTCAAGAGCAAGAGCAAATAAGAGGAGAAGGACCAAATCATTTTCTATGAATGCAAAAAAGCCGGCCATATTCGTTCTGAATGTCCTCAATTGAAGAGGAAGAGCTTTGAGAAGAAGAACAAGCTCAAAGCTCAAATAGCAACTTGGAGTGACGAGGAGTCATCTGAGGAGGAGGAGGAAGTGGCCAATCTTTGTCTCATGGCCATTGATGATGAACCAAAGGTAAACCTTAACTCATCTAATTTTGATTTTACCTTTGATGAACTTCAAGATGCTTACGATGAATTGCAAGAGGTTTATGATGAGTTAGTTGGAAATTTTAAGGAGTCTATTTTTAAAAACAAGAAAAACATTTTCTATTTGAAAACTCAAAATGAATCTATTTCAAAAACTAACACCGAATTGGAAAAGAAGGTTTTGTACTTAGTAAATCTTTCAAATGATCTTAAAAAGAAAAATCTTGAACTTGAAAAACTTCTTTCCGATTTTCAAGATTATCACACAAAAGAAGTGGATAATCTTAAAACATCTATTGCTATTGGGAAAAACCATTTTGAAAAGGGAAATTCTTCTAAATCCCAATATGTAAAAAGAAAACCTTTTATTCCTAAACAAAGAAATTTTCATAAGCAATCTAGAGGTCAAAGGATTAGGAGTGTTTGGGTTCCTAAGGAACTCATTATTTCTAATAACATGAATGTTATTGCTTCTTGGATCCCTAAGGGAACCAAAGTTTTGACGGCTAACACACATGGACCCAAAATGATTTGGGTACCAAAAATCAAGGCCTAATTTCTTTGTTTGTAGGGGGCATTGCTACAAGGCCAAAGCTACAAGGCCAAAGCTTCAAGCCAAAATTCATGGTACCTTGATAGTGGATGCTCAAGACATATGACCGGTGACAAGAGTAGATTCGTGGAACTAAAGCCAAAGAGTGGTGGAGTGGTAACTTTCGGTGACAACTCCAAAGGCCACATTGAAGGAATAGGCTCCATTGGTAATCACTCTTCTATTTTCATTGAAAATGTTTTGTATGTCAACGGTCTTAAACACAACTTATTGATCATTAGCCAATTATGTGATAAGGGTTTTAATGTTTTATTTGATAAAAGTGGTTGCAAAATTGTGAACATTAAAACAAATCAATTGATGCTCATAGGACATAGAATAGGAAATATTTACATGGTGCATTTAGATGACATCCATACATCTCATACATGCTTAGTTGCACATGATGAACATGACTCATGGCTTTGGCATAGAAAATTAGGACATGCTAGCATGAGTGTTTTAGAAAAATTGATTTCCCCTAATCTAGTTAGAGGTTTACCCAAACTTAAGTTTTCTAATGATAAAATTTGTGATGCATGTTCTAAGGGTAAACAACATAGAACTTCATTTAAATCCATTAATGATGTCTCTACTAGTAGATGTTTACAATTGATTCATATGGATCTTTTTGGGCCTATTAGAACTATGAGCTTGGGTGGTAAATCATATGCCTTTGTACTTGTTGATGACTATTCTAGGTTTGCTTGGGTTCTATTCTTAAGTACAAAAGATGAGGCTTTAGAAAAATTCATCACATTTTCTAAAATAACTCAAAATGATCTTGAACTTAAAATTTCTCACATTAGAAGTGATCATGGAACCGAATTTCAAAATCTAGGTTTTGAAGAGTTTTTAAATGAAAATGGGATTAGCCATAATTTTTCTGCACCTCGCACTTCTCAACAAAATGGGGTAGTTGAGAGGAAAAATCGAACTTTAGAAGAAATGGCTAGAACCATGCTTTGTGAAAATAATTTACCTAAATATTTTTGGGCGGAAGCCACAAATACCGCTTGCTACATTATAAATCAAGTAATGATTAGGCCAATTTTAAAGAAAACACCTTATGAGATTTTAAAATCTAAGAAACCTAACATTAGCTATTTTCATCCATTTGGTTGCAAGTGCTTTGTCTTGAATAATGGTAAAGAAAACTTAGGTAAATTTGATGCTAAAAGTGATGAAGCTATTTTCTTAGGGTACTCTTTAAACTCTAAAGCCTATCGTTTATTTAATAAAAGAACTTTAGTAGTAGAAGAGTCTATTCATGTTTTTTCGATGATAACCTCCTTCCGAGGAAGGAATCTTGTGATGATGATGTAGGAACTCTTGATGCCATTGATGGAGGACAAACGTCAAAGGTGGATGAGATTCCAACTAAGTATGAAGATGCACAAGATCCACCTCTTGAAGCCTTGAAGGACTTGGCTCTTGAGGAAAAGGAGGTATCTTACCCAAGGGAGTTCAACTATGTCAAAGGTGGTGAAATCTTAGGTGATCCATCCAAGGGGGTAACTACTAGACCCTCTCTCAAATTAATGAACCATGTTTCATTTCTTTCATGCATTGAGCCTAAAAATATTAAAGAAGCATTAAAAGATGATTTTTGGATTTTGGCCATGCAAGAGAAATTAAATCAATTTGAGAGAAGTAAAGTTTGGACATTAGTTGAAAGGCCTAGTAATCAATCTACTATAGGAACTAAATGGGTGTTTAGGAATAAACTAGATGAAAATGGTAATATAGTGAGAAACAAGGCTAGGCTTGTTGCTCAAGGCTATACCCAAGAAGAGGGAATTGGTTTTGATGAAACATGTGCACCCGTAGCTAGGATGGAAGCCATTAGGATGCTTTTGGCATTTGCATGTTATAATGATTTCAAGCTTTTTCAAATGGATGTGAAAAGTCCTTTTCTAAACGGTTTTATAAATGAAGAAGTGTATGTTGAATAACCACCGGGTTTTGAGGATTCAAAATTTCCAAATCATGTGTTCAAACTAATTAAAGCTCTTTATGGTTTAAAACAAGATCCTAGAGCTTGGTATGAAAGACTTTCAATTTTTTTTAATTGAAAAGGGTTTTGAAATGGGTAAGGTGGACACTACGCTCTTCATAAAAAGATATAATAATGACATCTTAGTAGTACAAATTTATATTGATGATATCATTTTTGGTTCTACTAATGAATGTTATTGCAAAGAATTTTCCAAGCTAATGCAAGGTGAGTTCGAGATGAGCATGATGGGGGAGCTCTCATTCTTTTTGGGACTCCAAATCAAACAAGGGAAAGATGGCACCTTCATAAATCAAGCTAGGTACGTGAACGATATGCTCAAAAAGTTTGGCTTGGAGAATGCAAAGCCTCAAGCCACACCTATGAGCTCTTCCATAAAGCTTGACAAAGATGAAGGAGGTAAGTGTGTTGATTCTAAGCTATATAGATCCATGATAGGTTCTTTGCTTTACCTTACCGCAAGTATACCAGATATCATGTTTAGTGTTTGCTTGTGTGCTAGGTTTCAAGCTAGTCCTAGAGAATCACACTTAGTTGCCATTACGAGAATTTTTAGATACCTTAGAGATACACCTAACTTAGGCCTTTGGTATCCTAAAGATTCCTTCTTTAGCCTTCATGCTTATTCGGATGCGGATTATGAGGGTGTAAGATAGATAGGAAAAGTACCTCCGGGACATGCCAATTTTTAGGTAGTATGCTCGTATCTTGGTTCTCTAAGAAACAAAATAGCGTAGCCTTATCTACCACCGAAGCAGAGTACATATCCTTAGGGAGTTGTTGTGCTCAAGTCATTTGGATGAAACAACAACTCTTAGATTATGGCGTTGAAGCAGAAACTATACCCCTTAAGTATGACAACACTAGTGTCACTTGTCTCACTAAGAATCCCATCCAACACTCTAGGACCAAACACATAGAAATTAGACATCATTTCATTAGAGACCATATGTTGAAAAATGATGTTGTTCTAGAGTATGTTGATACCTTGAACCAATTAGCGAATATTTTCACAAAGCCTTTAGATAAAAAGCGTTTTTGGACCCTTAGGAGAGAGTTAGGTTTAACTAGCCTTTCTTGACCCCTTTTAGGTCTCAAAGTGTCAAAAATTTTCTTAAAATTGGTTGTGATTCATGCTTATGTTAATTTGCCTCTTTTTGCTTCTATACATGTTGCTAGGGGAGCATGCATTAAGTTTAGCCATTAAAACTTGTTCATATGTCATTCACATGCATTTAGAAACGTTTAAAGTTGGATTTTTGAACTTAAATCTGTCATAAATGCCTTATCTGGTAAAGGCGTATCGATACGGCTGAAGCGTATCGATACGGGTTCATCAATGGGAAATCTTTGAAGCTAAATGTGTATCGATACGACCCCGCGTATCGATATGGTTAAGTCAAGGGGAGTAATCCAGGTCAAATCGTACCAATATGGTCCCGCGTATCGATACGGTAATAACGCCAAATAAAAAATTAGGGTAAAAGCGTATCGATACGCTCTACAAGCGTACCAATACGATCTCGACGGAGAGGTTATTTAGGGCTGCATCTACAAAAACACTTCAAAATTAAAAAAAAACCATCTTTTCTCTTAAAACCCTAGCCGCAACCCTCTATAAAAACCCCCCTCAATCCTTCAACTTTTTTCATCAAACTTAAAAATTCTTTGAGGGTTTTTGATCTCCACATCAAAGCTAAGCTTTGTCAGCAATCTTGTGCACTTACATCAACACATTCACCCAATCTAACAATTCAAGGTATAAAACTTTTCTCTTTTATTTTCTTTTATTTTTGTTTGATTATTATAATTATTTCAACTTAGTTTTTATACAAAACAAACTTTTATAACATGGGTTTTAAACTTTTTTATTACAATTTTTCAAAAATAAAAAATTTTCTTTTGAATATATTTTCTACTCGTATTTTTTTAATCTGTTTTTATTTATTTTTTTAAAACTCTTTCTAAAATATGTACATATCTTTTTCACAATAAATTTTTTAATTACCTTGAACTATTAGAATTTATTGGTTTGGATGAGATGTTAATTGCATACATATTCAAATCATTTTGATGTGTTTTCAGGGTTATGGCACCGAAAAAGAGATCTAGATGTTATCTTGCCACTTCCGATCCTAGTGAGGATGAAGAGGGTAACCCTAAACCCAATCTCCCTTATATTATCCAATATAGTTTTCCCGACCCATCTGATATGTCTCGTTACAAACTATTTCAAGGTTTCACCCTTAGGGAAGAACGCATTGTGTCTATACCGTTTTTAAGCTCTGCCCGTTTCAAATTTCAATACCTCCCTTTAATTAGGCAATGGAAATTTCTAACCTTTTTAAGCATTCCTCCTATTCTATATAGGAATTTGGTAATCATATTCTTTTCAAATGCTATATGTGTTCATTATGAACCTAGAGAACATGTCATTGCTATCGAGTCATATATTATGGGCAAAACCATTAAAATTGATCAAGAGGTTCTTTGCAAAGCTTTTGGTTTTGAAAACATAGGAATTGATGATGAGAAGTCCTTAAGTCAAGGTCCTTTAGGCTCAGTCAAAGTCTTAAATGCTCATGACCGTATTCTTCATCTTCTCATTACTTGGTTTTTGCGTCCATCGGGAGGGAAATTTTCCACTATACGTCAAGTAGATGATTTTTGGCTTAGGTGCTTTAGGGAGGGTCACCGTCCAAATCTTTGTCAAATTATGTTTGCCGACCTTGTCTATCTAGTCCAACACCGTCACACCGAACAAGTCAAATCTGTTTACTATTCTACGGCGTTGAGTTACCTCTTCCACTCCCTTGAAATTGATTGTTCCTATGATTATCTCGAACCCCTTGGCCAACCCATAGATGAGCGTTCTCTATCTCGTGCCCACTTTTCTTATGTTGACAATGAATGGGTTCGTGTCCCTCATGCTCCTCAACAAGATGCTCCGGTTGATGCTCCGGTTGATGCTCCTCATGCTTCTTCAAGCTCTCAACGAGCTCCGATTGAGTCCTTTTCCATGAGCACCCTCATGAAATTCCTCAATGAGAAATTCACTAACATGGAAGCCGGGTTTACCGCCATTGACACTTGATTCACCTCCTTGGAAGATCGCGTCAAAGGTATGGAGAATCAAATGAAAGCCATAGCTCTTCAACAAAACTCCATGGATATCTCTCTCACCGCCTTCCATAGTGCTTGGCTCAACCAAAATAGGAGGAATCAACCCACTCGAGACGATGTAGATGAAGAGGACGAGGAAGATGATGATGATGATGAGGCGGACGAGTAGTTTTTGCATACCATCTCATGACATTTAGTTTTTGCACCTATGATTAGTACTTTACGCCTTTTATCTATGTTTTAGGATCTAAGTTTGGATTATTATGTTGCTTTTCCTTTGAAGTTTCATTTGAACTATTATGTTTGCTTTAATTTGAAGTTTGCTTTGAATTTTAAGATATGATTGTTGCTATTATCCTTGTGTTTATGTTTGATCTAACAAAAAGGGGGAGAAGGATTATAGAGTCAATTTTTTTTTGAAAATCCATCTTAAATTAAGGGGAGAAAGTTTTTCAAAAGTTTCAAAAACTTAAAAATTTATATGTGATTTTGTTATATCAAAAAGGGGGAGATTGTGAAACCAAAATTGATTTTGATATAACATCTAAACTTATGGACTAATTTGCAAAACAAAAAATTTTAAGTACTCCTTAAAGTCTCACTGTTGACCAGTCGTTTAAACAAAATAATATCTCAAGACAAATTGTTCTTAAAATGATAAATATTCTTAAGTCTTTTCCTATGTGTTTTCAAGACAAACTACACCAAAACGCCCAGGCGTATCGATACGGTTTTTAGCCACTAGAATTTTAATCGACATAGCGTACCTATACGGTATTGCCCCGTATCGATACGATATTCATCTGGGCAACACTTCCAAAGAAACTGTACTGATACGTTTTGTAACCGTATGGATACGATAAGCTTATCTTTGCAAAATCTCTGCATTTAATTTTTGACCGTTGACTTGTCAGTTAGTTGGTATCCTAATATTTAAATGACCATTATACCGTACCGATAAGCTAAGTATGTGTATCGATAGGCTTTTTATGAAAACCAAACTTGGGATTCCAGTGAGCAAATCTCGTATCGATACGCCCTTCCGTATCGATACGCCCCTTAAAATCGTACCGGTACGCCTTCTAAGCGTATCGATACGCGATGTTTTCAGTCACAACGGTTCTTTCCTCTTTGATACAGGTACCGATACGCCCCCTAGCCGTACCGATACAGTAGGCAGCAGAGCTGCATTCATTACGAGAAAATGCTTCTCAACGGCTCTATTGATGATCCCAACTACCCAAACAGCTAGAATTCAATACAAGAGTATAAAAACAAGTCTCAATTGAACAAGCAACAACTATTGAACCTACAAGCTTCATCAAAGAACTCAAATCCAAACTTTGCACCCTTAGAGTCAAATTCTTGTACCAAACTCTTGTGTTCTCAATTGTTATCTTTTTATTGCGAGTTTGGGGAGTGTAAAATTGTAATTGGGTAAACAATTATCCTTTGAGAGGAATTTGTAGAGTTTACCAAAAACTTCTCTTTGTAAAAGTGAGTGGATTAAGCTTTGGGTAGAAAGCTTAATCAAATTGTAAGGTTACCTCCTCATCCAAGTAAAGGGGAAGAATTCAAGTAGTGAATTGGTTGAAAATCCTTAGTGGGAATTAAGGTAGTGGATGTAGAGTTCATTTGGAGAACTTGAACCACTCTAACTTCTTGTGTCACATTTTATTTTTCCCTATTATCACCTACCAAAATTTTATCGCCAATTCTCCCCCTCTTGGCCATTTGCAATTGTGTGATCAACTCAACAATTCTTTATTTTATTTTGACAAAGACTCAATGTTGTTAGTATTGATGAAATTGCTCAAAAGGATGAAAAGAGCAGGGGGAATATTAGCGTATAAAGAAGCTTCTGGAAATGTTGTGCATGGCTGGAATGGACGTTACAACAAATGTTGTGTATGGGCTGGATTTGTAGCCGAGTTTGTTAGGATTGTTATAAGAATTAGCTGAGCTGTTGTGGTGAGCTGGCATAGTCTGTTAGGGTTTTATTGTCATGCATGTGTGTATATATTTACCCTCACTTTGTATTGATAGATATAGTAAAAAATATACAGTAAACCCTTTTCCCTTTCATCTTTTTTTCATTATCCAATAAACTCGTACCTTTCCTTGGTCGATCACGTCCTCTCTTAATTTTCACCGTATTATCCGACACTACATTCACACGCTTTAAATAGTCTCATTCCCCTTGTATACTCTCGGTTAGGATAGAATCTATAGCATTATACAAATTCACACTTACAGAGTTACACTCCTGTTCAAACACTAAACTGGCATTATCTTGAATAGGAAGTTGAGCACACGAGAGCACCCTGCTTAGACTACGACTCCCGCCTTCCTCAGCAAACACGCGATCCTTATACTTTTCCCCCAATTGCTCAATCGAAATATTCGCCCCACTATTTTGAAGGATGGAAATCATCTGCCCCCAAAGTATGCCTCTATTTGTGCCCCACTTTAAAATAGTGGGTTTAGGGTTTAGAGTTTGGGGTTTAAGGTTGGGGCTTAGGGTTAGGGTGTAGGGAATTATGGGTAGAGTGTATTTTTTAGGGTTTAGGGTTTGAGGTTTAGGATATGAAAATTAGGGTTATAGGGCAAGATTTAATTTTTAAGTATTTTTAAGTAGGAGACATAGAATGAGGCATGGTTAGGGGGCAGGAGATTTTTACCCCTATTTGAAATACACAACTGATATGATTGAACACTAAACACACGCAAATCTTCCTGTCTATCATCTTTCCATACCTGATTCAACTACAAACGACTCGGTCCTTCAATCCCACTCAGCTCCGGGACGTAAGAGCCCCCTAAAATTTGCCCAACCTCTTGTATTTAGTACTAATATAATATTCTATTAACTTTTTTAAAAATATTTATTAATAAGTTTTAATAACATAATATAATACTCTTATTTTAATAAATAAGCAATATAACTAATAATCTTTTATTTTAATAAAATATACTAGTCCTAATCTTTTTATTTCTAAAATTACAAAAATAATATAATGATAATATTCATAAAGGTAATATCAGAATAAAATTATTGTAATGTTTTAAAAATAATAATATTAGTTTTTTATAATAAATAATACATAACACCATCCAGAAAAAGAAAATAATTTCACGTAGTTGTTTTTTAAAAAAACACATTTTTTAAAAAGATTTCAAAATCTTTTTTCAGTTAAACAACCAGATCTTTTGTACAAGATTCTGTTCCGTCCGATACAAGTTTCCTTCTTTTATATTTAATATAATGGTTTTTTTTTTTACAAATCCTAAATCTAAACTGAGGGTGTGCAAAAAAAACCAAAAAATCGAAACTGATCTCGAAGCTCGAAAAAACCGAACTGGAAATTTGGTTAACCGAACCGAAAATTTGGTTTCGGTTCAGATTTTTGTTTTTTTAAAAAAAATCAGTTCGATTACGGTTCATGGTTTTGGGACAAACCGGGTAACCGAACCGACTAGTTATACAATATATATTATTATATCATATACCATTTGAATATTTTATATTTAAAAAAATTAGATTTTATTTTATTTTCTCAATTCACAAAAGTAAAAGCATAATTTTATTTTATGAAGTTTAAGTGTTAAACTTGCTAGTATTAAAAAAGATACTGATATCATGTGTCGAACTTTAAAAGTATATATTTTTCTAGCATATTATTAAAATTTATATTTTTAATAAACAAAATAAAAAACCATTACCCGACCCGAACCAAATCAAATTTTTCGGCTAACCGAATAAATGGTTAATCAGTTGAATAACTACGGTTTAGGGTCAAGAATTGGGTAACTCAAACTTACCGATTAACCGAAATAATTTGTTAATGGTTAACCGAACCCGATTTTGCACGCTCATAATCTAAACTTAATCCTACCTAGAGGGGAGAGGAAGGGGTACTCAAGGAAAAAGAAGGAAAATACTCGTAGTGACTCTAAAACCCATAACCTAAATGAATAAAAGAGAATAAAGATGATTAGTTTGACAAACTGGCCAAATGTCCATGCTCATATTTAATATTAAGTTAGGTGGATGGCATTAATTAATTATTATTTAATTGTTAAGATTAAATTTCTTATTATCTTTAATATTCAATATTATGTTAGATAGATGACATGTGAATTTGTTATTATTAAGTGATTAATATTAAATCTCTTGTTACTAGATAGTTTCCATGGGGTGGTGGGACGTGTTTGTGTGCCGCATCGCTACATCATAGAATGGTTTTCATTTGTTTATAATCTATGAACTTTGTATGTATTTTTATGTGTATTTTTTTTTTTAATTTAGGGACTTTTTAACAAGGTATATAGTAATATTCTTTTTTATGTACACTCTTACCGTTTCTTAACCTTAAATTAAATTGTCGTTATTTAGAGTTGCCCTCCTCTTTGCCATGGTTGTGTGCCAGTGATTTCAACGAAATCCTATGGTCTTTTGAGTAGCAAGGTCGACGACGACCTCACTACCACGTGCTGAAAGACAGATGCTTTTCGTTCTGCCATTGAAGACTGAGAACTGAAGGACAAAATCAGAAAAGGAATTTGGGGCTAAAATTGATTAAAAGGTTTAAGATATGAAATTACAATTCTAATATTGTATTAATTTTAGATTTTAGAATTTTAAAGGGATTAAATCATAAAGTCATCCTTTTTTGGCAAAATATAATTTTATTTTTTAGGTCATAAAACTATAGGGATTAATCATAAAGCCATCAATTTTGAAGGGATCAAATCACAAAATCATTATAGGTTAATATAATTTTATTTTTTAAGTCATAACTATATGATTTAATCCCTATACATAAAGTCATAAACCTATAAATTAATTTTAAGGTGTTGGGGTTGTTTTGAATTTGATTTTTATCATTCAATTAGCAAAATTCAACTTAAAAATTTGAATTTTTCGATTCGATATAACACAAGAAAACTTGACTTAAATTGTAATTTCATAAGCTCGACTAAAAAAAATCGAATAAAAATTAAGTTATAAAATAGGAATTCGAATAACTAGAAATTGTTAATAATTAGTGGAATAATTTTCAAGTTTGAGTTGAATTTTACAACTTTGCCTGATATATGTATCTCTTATGAAAAAAATATGACGATATGATTATAGAAAGCACTTTAAATTGGAACAAAGTACTATCATAACATAATAAATATCTACAATTTAATTTGAATAGAAGCTCGAACAACTTGACTCGAATCAAATTTCATAAACTCCACTCGACTCGAAAAAAATCAAATAAAATTTAAATTATACAATAGGACTCGTTAACTCGACTAAGTAAAAAATGACTTGACTCGATTAAATGCTCGCACATAATTCTAGCCATAGATATCATAATTAAGAAGAATGAACCCTTAAAGATTGAGGCACAATCAATTATATCCAAAATACACGTTTGTGATTATCAGTTGAATAATCAAAGAGAAACCTACTCTCTCTTTTTTGAAAGCAAAGAAAAATTAAAAAATAACATTTGATGATATTACCAAACCCTAAAATTATTAGTTAGACATGATAACCCGCATGCAAAAGGTTATTATTTGAAAGAATCCATGGATGGATGCTGAAATAGAGGAACCTCAATTCCCACGCCCACTAGTAAATGGTGATCATTGAAATTATGAATTTGGTATAAAATTGTTGACTTTCACGTGCTTTTCTGAGTAGGAAATTAACGAGACTTTGGATTTTTGAGTAGTCATTCGAATGTCATCATTTTTAACTATCATACATGGATTCTCTATCCGTATTTAATTTTATTTAAATTCCACCATATGTATACCCTATTCAAAACTATACTTTTTATTTAGTGATGTTGAAATGATTAATACGATTGGTAAATTAATCAAACTACTCAAAATTGAATTAATTGTTTTTTTAATTTTTAATTATCATCTGAACTAATATTTTTTTCAAAATTATTAAGAACTGAACAAATTTTGGTTAATTCAATTTGTTTTCAAATTAAAAAAAATGTTATAAGTAAATGTAAAAAAATAATTTAGATATTTTTTGTTTACTTTGTTTTTTTTTTTTAACTTTTGTAAGGTAACTTTGGGTATTTTTTTAATTTGGGTTAAAAATTATTTGGGTCTTAAAATTTTAATGGGTCTAGGCTTAAAAAATATATGTATATGTAATATATATATTCGAGTAATTCAATTCATTAAGTTAATTGACTGATTTCAAACCGCAATAACTGATAATTAAACTTTTAAAAATTCTTTAACTGTTCTCTGACCAAACAAACTTCGATAGCCCAATGTTTAACCAAACTAATTTCGTTCGGTCAGTTAATTCGATTTTATCCGAATTGTTATTAGTTCCACTCTCATTTATGTTATATAATGATTGATTATGATCAAATGTATAATTCTATTTATGGGTTATACTAGTTAATTTTAACTGTTGGCATACAAATATATTACTTGTAGTTATTTTTTTTGACGATTACAACTAAATTTTATTAAAAAACCATAGAAGATATTACAAATATAAAATATCTGGAAGGGATAATTATAGGGATTAGTTCACCAAAATCCCATACAAAAATCCAAAAGTGCAAAGAAAAGTAAAATATTTCCATAAAGATTAGCATACCGTTAAAATCCAAAAGCCTTCATAAATCTCTGTCTCTATCCAAACGAGACGCATTAAGGGATGAAAAAGAAGTGGTGAGCAAGCCAAATTATCAGGCAGATTGCTCCGCTACCCATGACTGATTACATTGGCAAACAACCATCAACCGAGTGAGGATCTATCTTTCTATGACCACCGACAGAATCATAATAAAAAACTAGCGTAGTGGAGATCTCTGTACGAGGGCCAAACGACCACTAAAATATGTTGAAATTATACCAAAATGATAGATGAAACAAAACTACAGAAACAAAGAAAACATGCCACAAAGGCAAAGAGAAAGAGTGTCACAAGAGCAGAGATTTTTATTAAAATAAAAAAATTTAAAATATAAAAAATATAACAAATAAAAGCAAGAATAAATGAATATCGATGATCGACAACCAACATCTAAATGATTGCCAATTGTCGGCTAACTCAAAAATGAAAAAAATAAGTTACAGGCTGGCGGTTTTGGTTATTTTAAAAGAAAAAATAGGGTAGAAAGAGAAAGTTATATTACTTGTAATTATAATTTATAACCTCAAAAAATTATTGTATAGAATATCAATTATATATTCTATCAAAAAAATATCAATTATATATGAAAAGAATTAATTTCAAAACAGATATACAATAATCTTTTTAAATTTATTTGTAAAATTAGAAAAATATTTAAAAATAAAATGTTATATAAGAGCCAAACTAACTTGGTCCTTTAAATTCACAAAGCTCATTTATTCAAAAAAAATCACAAAGCTCATTTCATTTTATTAAAATATTTTAAAATTTGAGCAAGCACATTTGATCGGTTGTCCAAACTGTTCATTTTTATTACATCGTATTCTCTTAGGTTATCGGTTCTAGACTCACTAAGAGCGCTCCTTCATTTCCCTAGAGTTCCCTCTTCTCCTCCCCTTTAAGTAGGATTAAGATTAAAATTATAATTATTAAAAAATAATTAATTAATGATCTAGATTGAACCAAACTAAAATATCAACCTTTCATTTTTTGATCATCAACCTTTCAATTTCGACCAAACCAAATAAATCTATTAACTCAAACAAATACTCAACTTATATATAGGTATGCACTTCATATGCGATAATAGTGTAATAATATTTTCTTTCATAAATTGTAGTACTCATTTCTAACACTAATATTTAAAAAGAGAAATGGTTGATAATTGAGTTTTAATTTGACTTTGAATCGTGTGATTGGTGTTATATGGACGTTGGTGGTGCATAGAAATTCGATTCATAACATCGTTTGCTTTTATTGATAGTGGCTTCCAAGCTACACTATAATCATGCTCTTAATCCATAATTCCAGCAACCGGCCTCCTTAATTAACATTTCTTTTACAACTTTTAACAAATAATAACAAGGCATAAAAAAACCTCTTAACGTTTGTCTGAATAGTCACTTTGATATATATATGTTGCGTATAAAACAGTCTATCGCAATTGTAGTGCAAGTGTACACGACGCAAGTAGTAAAGTGATACGAAGTATCGGATATCGTCTCCACAGGGATTGGGCTAATGACTTTCACCTTGTTTACTGCACGAAAGTAAAGAAAATAATTAAGAGTTGTCACGAGAATAATAAGGTAAAAACGTAAAATAAAGGATTGAGAAATCAAGATAGAGATAATGGGCTGGTATTGAGTTGCTCAGTAGTGCAGGTTTTGAATTGCTTAGGATCTCCAGTTCTGTCGTCGCGCCTGTCGCCGACAGCACCTGTCGCGGCAGCTGTCCGTTGGCTGTCGCGGCAGCAAACACCAACTCCGTACTTCAAGCTTGGCAAGAATCCCAGATCTGCCTTGCCCTATCCCTAGGCTCAAGTCTGTCGATGATCACGTCTTTGATGATACCTCCCGGCGTGAATCGAAGGATGAACACCGATGTGTATGAATCCTTCCTTAGCCACTTAACCTCGCCCTATCCCTAGGCACGAGATGGTTCAACTATAAACTAGAGAACGCGCTTTTATCTCTTTCGTATACTTAACTCTCCCGATGCTAAGTAAATGGATAACCTCACAATGCTCTCCCGATGCTTTTGCAAGATATTAGAACCAAGATAAAAGAACTTGAAGTTTATTTTATTGAACTTGAAAAAATCCTAAAACAAAGCAACCCTTGCAACTACTTTACAAAACAACCCGTAGCCCTAGGGGAAATTTAGAACATATCGGTGACAGGTAAACGGCAGGGGGGGTTTAGGTTATCGGTTATGGGGTAGAATGAGGGACGATCTCTCCTAGGTCAAAACTATGCCCTTATATAAGCTTTGGGCTCAAGTATTCTAAGGTAACAAGGATTACAACTTTAATTAAAAGTAAGATTCTAATAAGGACTAAATCTCTAAAGTCTCCTACTTTCCAGCCGCCTCCTTGTTTCATGGAAATTCTCCTCCTTGAGCTTTGGCTTGACATATCTTTTGATCCGGGGCTTGGAAAAATATTTGGCGTTCATACGACAGACGAGCAGATTTTTCTCTATCTATCGAGGTCCACTTGACTTTTCCTCTTCATACATCTGCTGTCACCATGCTGTCACGACAGGTCCATGACAGGTTCGTCTTCTTTGGCTGCTTGTCCAGTTCCGCTCTCCTGCTTCTCTGCCCTGCGCCTGCCTTCATCTTCTACTATGACAGATACCTGCAAAAATAGCCATCTTTTAGTAGAATCCGCGCCTTTTATATAATTGTGATGTTTTATTGAAAACTAACCTAAATGCAATGCAATGATGCTTGAATGCAGCAGAAATATGGGTTAAAAAGGGTGTAAATAATAGAACTTTTACACACTCAACACACCCCCAAACTCAAGTTTTTGCTTGCCCTCAAGCAATGAAGAAAGAAAAATGAATATTTTTTTGTGTTGGCCTTCAAACAGTGAACTGTCCCTTACCCGTCGCTCATTCTCTATGGCGGCAGCAACCTGTCGGAAAGGTTAGGATCTGTCCGGAATCTCCCTATAGCTCTCGTGCAGTGTGTGCATGCTTGTGAACAGTTATATGCCAAGACTCTCTTAGTTTCACTAGAATAATTGACTTTAGCTTGTTTAGAGTTTTTCCTACGAGACTGTTTTCTTTTTTTCTTACTAGAGCCAGAATTGGGCACCTCTAGTTATTTCCTTTTTTCAAACTTCTTCTTTTTTACTAGAGCCAGTATTTCAGGCACCTCTAGTTAACTGTCTAGAGCCGGTGATAGGCACCTCTAGAAGTTTTTCTCTGGTTATCTGCCTAGAGCCGGTGGTAGGCACCTCTAGGTTTCCTGAGATTCTAGTCTGTTTTCTACTCTAAGTGCTAAGTTTTCCTATTCTAGTTTGGCTAAAAGAAATCTAAGCAGTATAACAGTCACAAAAGTGTTTAAGTTTTCAGAACTATAGAAAGGCTCTAAACTTTTCCTTAACCTGTCCTAAGGATGCTGCCACGACAGAGCCGTCATGACAGGTAAGTTAACTTCACAGTTTTAAGCCAATTTTTTTTTTTAAAGAACTTAAATAAAAAGACACAACAATAATTGAAAGATGTACTAAGGACTCCATTAAATATGGAGGGTGCCACCCCCAAACTCAAGGGTTGCATTGCCCTCAATGCAAAATGCCATGGAAAATAAAAGAAAGATAGAAAAAAGAAAAGAACAAAGTACATCACAAAATATAAAGGCAGGCAGCAATAAGAGAAAATAAAGACTTAAATTGTCACGCGCTGCTCTCGCTGCTGCTGCTGACGCGGATCTGATGGCGGCGCCTGCGCTGAGGAGGGGGCTGGACAGGTTCAACAGCAGGTTGCTCAACAGGTTCATCGGCCTGTTGAGGGGCAGGTTCTTCAGCAGGTTGAAGGGCAGGTTGCTCCACTAGTCGGACATCGGAACTGCTGCTGCTGTCCCAGCTGTCACTCGTGATGGCTTTGGACAGCCTTCTTTTGTCGGCCACATGCTTAATACGTTTCACTCGTGTGAAGGCGCTGTCCAAATTCCTCCGGACAAGAGGGCTGTCATCAGTGGCAGCTCGCTTTGTTCCTCGAGGGGAGGTGTCTGCCGATGGGCTGCCGGCTTCCGTCGGGGATGGTGTGGAGGAGGCAGATTCTCCGTGGGGAAAGACAGGTGGTGTGGGAGTGGGGGAGGGGATATTGAAATAATGGGCGGGGAAGGTGGGGAAAATGACATCCGTAAAATTCAAAGTATTGGTAATGAAATTTATCGTAGCATTGGAGAAGTCACGGATGAAAGTCATTAAACCCATCTGGCGCTCCTCTATCCTCAAGATGGCAGCAAGGATGTGGGCGTTCTGATCTGTCGGAGCGGTGTTGGTGGCAGCTTCTGGGGCTCCTCCCATAGTTCCTTGTTAGCGAACGGGGCTGCTGCTGCTGAAGAAGAAGCGGCAGCAGCGTTCTGACGGGTTTGTCGTGAAGACATTTTTGGTTGCAAGGGCTGACAAAGAAAGAAAATAGATAAAACTAGAAGAGAATAACAAGAGAGAAAAAACAGAAGTGATGAAAAATGAAGAGGGGAAGGGGTTTATATAGCGGTCGAGTAGCTGCCCATTTAATGCCGCAACGGCAGGCGAGAATAACGGGGCGGCAGATTGAATATAGCGTGTCTGACGCGTCTGACACGTATTAATGCGTCTGCTGTGCGTCTGCCGCACGCTTCTGCGTCTGTCGTGCGTCTGTTGACAGCCTGTCGTATCCGTCTGCGGCGGCAGCCGAAACGGCAGGCTTCAATAAATGGGCTTTAGTGGGCTGATGGATGGGCGGTGGGCTGGGCTCACTTCTTCTTTTCTTCTTGACTCCTTTATTTCCTAAAAACTGAAATTATAAAACAAAACATTATTCGAATAAAATAAACCTAATTTCCTAATAATAATAAAAATAAAAATTAGGTTAAATTAGTGATGCCTTGTGGGGCATCATCTAAAGTAACCACTTCCTGTAGTCCTGGGGCTTCAGTCCCCTGATAGTGCTTGAGGCGTTGTCCATTGACTTTGAATTGGTGCCCATCCTTTAATGATTGAATTGTAATGGCACCATGGGGAAAAACTTGAACCACTTGGAACGGGCCAGACCATCTAGATTTGAGCTTCCCTGGAAAGAGTTTCAACCTAGAATTAAACAACAACACAAGTTGCCCTGGGCAGAACTGTCGTGGCAGCAACTTCTTGTCATGCCACTTCTTAGTCTTTTCCTTGTAAATCCTTGCATTATCGTAGGCCATTGTCCGTAATTCTTCAATTTCGTTCAGATCTAATAACCTTTTCTGGCCGGCCTTATCCAAGTCCATGTTCACTGCCTTAATTGCCCAATATGCCTTGTGCTCGATCTCGACAGGCAAGTGACAGGTTTTCCCGTAAATCAGTCGGAATGGAGACATGCCCAATGGAGTCTTGAAAGCTGTCCTGTATGCCCATAATGCATCATTCAGAAGTAAAGACCAGTCTTTCCTAGTTGGTTTAACCATCTTTTCAAGGATGTTCTTCACTTCCCTATTGGATATCTCAGCCTGTCCATTGGTCTGTGGGTGGTATGCTGTCGCGATCTTGTGCTTGACACCATATTTCTTCAAAGCGGCAGCAATTACCCTATTATCGAAATGTCTCCCTTCATCACTGATAATCGCTCTAGGGATGCCAAATCTAGAAAAAATGTTTTTGTGCAGAAACTTTTGGACCGTTTTAGCATCATTCTTTTGCGTTGCGATTGCTTCTACCCACTTGGAGACATAGTCCACTGCTAGGAGGATGTAAAGGTTTCCACACGAAGATGGAAAAGGTCCCATAAAATCAATCCCCCAAACATCAAAGATCTCTACTTCTAAAATATTCTGCAGTGGCATCTCGTTTCTCCTTGAGATGTTACCTGTCCTCTGGCACCTGTCACAGTTTCTGTAAAATTCCTGTGCATCTTTATATAGTGTCGGCCAGTAGAACCCTGACTGCAGCACCTTGGCAGCCGTTTTATTGCCTCCTAAGTGACCTCCATATTGTGAAGCATGACAGTGATGGAGAATGTCTTCTTGTTCTTCTTGTGGTACACACCTTCTTATAACCTGATCTGCACACATTTTGAAAAGAAGAGGTTCGTCCCAATAATAATGTTTAACATCATTTTGGAACCTCTTCCTGGCTTGATAATTAAGATCAGTAGGTAATATTCCGCTAACTATAAAATTAACGAAATCAGCATACCAAGGAAGGTTAGAAGACTTACCTGCCGCCATAGCTGTCGCGACAGCTATTGCGGCAGCAAAGAGCTGCTCATCTGGGAAGGTCTCTAGTATGTGTGTCTCATCTAACGGTAGACTCTGTCCCGTGTCCAACCTCGACAAGTGATCTGCCACTTGATTCTCTGTCCCCTTTTTATCTTTGATCTCAAGGTCGAACTCTTGTAATAGCAAGATCCATCGTATCAACCTAGGCTTCGCATCCTTCTTTGCGAACAAATACTTGAGGGCAGAGTGGTCGGTGTGTATTATTACCTTCGTTCCAAGTATGTAAGAACGAAACTTGTCGATGGAGAACACCACAGCTAACAGCTCATTTTCTGTGGTGGTATAGTTCACTTGGGCATCGTTTAATGTTTTGGTGGCATAGTATATGACGTGAAACAGCCTGTCTTTGCGCTGCCCAAGTGCTGCCCCGACAGCATAGTCACTAGCATCACACATGATCTCAAACGGTTGTGTCCAGTCTGGTGGCTGTACTATGGGGGCTGTCACTAATTTTTCCTTCAGAACCTTGAATGCTTCAGTACATTCTTCGTTAAAGTCAAAGGGTCGGTTCTGTTCTAGGAGATGGCATAGAGGCTTGGTGATTTTTGAGAAATTTGCAATGAATCTTCTATAAAAACCAGCATGCCCTAAAAAACTCCTAATGCCCTTGACAGTTGTTGGCGGCGGCAGCTTCTCAATGACCTCTATTTTTGCCCTGTCGACTTCTATCCCACGGCAGCTAATCTTATGGCCTAAAACTATCCCTTCATCTACCATAAAATGGCATTTTTCCCAATTAAGAACAAGATTAGCTTTTTCACATCTTTCAAGTACCTTTTGAAGGTTGCTGAGGCAGCTCTCAAAATCGTCTCCAAAGACGGAAAAATCATCCATGAAAATCTCAAGGAAATCCTCTACCATGTCGGAGAATATTGCCATCATGCACCTTTGGAAGGTGGCAGGTGCGTTACAAAGGCCGAACGGCATCCTCCTAAATGCATATGTTCCGTAGGGGCATGTGAAAGTCGTTTTCTCTTGATCCTCCGGTGCAATAGCAATTTGGTTATAACCTGAATAACCATCAAGAAAACAATAATAAGATTTACCCGCTAATCTATCAAGCATTTGATCAATAAAGGGTAAAGGGAAGTGGTCCTTTCGGGTAGCTTTGTTAAGCTTCCGATAGTCCATACAAACCCTCCAACCGGTCACAGTCCTGGTTGGGATTAGTTCATTGTTTTCGTTGGTTATCACGGTCATGCCTCCTTTCTTGGGAACACATTGCACCGGGCTAACCCATTTGCTGTCGGAGATGGCGTAAATAATACCAGCATCTAACCATTTAATGATCTCCTTACGCACTACCTCCTTCATCGCATGGTTTAGCCGCCTTTGAGCATCTATAGTCGGCTTATGATCTTCCTCAAGAAGGATTTTGTGCATGCATAACGCCGGACTAATGCCCTGAATGTCTGCTATCGTCCATCCAATCGCCTTTTTGTGCTGCCTTAGCATGTCGATCAGCTGTCGTTCCTGTTCCTGCGGCAGCTTAGCAGAGATGATTACGGGCAGTGTGTCATCACAACCAAGATAAGCATATTTAAGCTGCCCTGGCAGGGGCTTAAGTTCTAAGACAGGTGGTTCAACAGTAGAGGGCTTTTGGATTAAATGGTTATCCGAAGTGTAGTTCAAGGGTTCGAATAACTTACCTGGACGATGGTCTAACCAATTTACCTCCTCATGACCTTCAGTATCAGATGTATCGGATTCAGAGGAGTTGCTGTCGTCGGTGCTGTCGTCATCGCTGTCGTGACAGGTCTGTAAATGGCTGTCGCAGCAGTGACCAAATTTTTTATCATGGCAGCCCGACCTGATGCAGGGGTAATCAAAGGTCACCTCAATGATGGCCTTGCATTCCTCGTCCAAATCAGCTCGTTTCATTGATTGGAGAACATTCAACTTAATCTCTTGATCATTTACTCGCATGGTGAGTTCTCCTCTCTCCACATCAATCAGTGATCTTCCCGTGGCTAAAAAGGGTCGCCCAAGGATGACTGGTGCGTTCTCATCTGCCTCGCAATCTAAAATAAGAAAGTCAGCAGGAAAAATAAACTTATCCACTCTTACCAAAATGTCTTCAATCTTTCCCTCTGGATGAACGTAAGAGCGGTCGGCTAGCTGTAGGGTAACTGTCGTGGGCCGCGCCTTCCCAATACCTAATTTATGAAAAACAGATTTGGGCATTAGATTAACACTAGCTCCAAGATCACAAAGTGCCTTACCCACAAATTTGTCACCGATTACACAAGGTATGAGGAAGCTCCCTGGATTCTTCTTCTTCTGGGGTGGCTGCCTATGAAGAATACTCATGCAACCATCTGCCATCCTTACCGTTTCAAACTCCCCAAGTTTATATTTCTTTGACATGACATCCTTGAGAAATTTAGCATAACCGGGCATCTCCCTAACGGCATCTAACAGTGGAATATTAATCTGAACCTGCTTAAAAATATCATAAATCTTTTTAAGTTGAGATTCTTGCTTAGCTTGCTTTATCCGTTGAGGAAAGGGTGGTGGGGGACGGTAATCAGCAACACGTCCTTCCCACTGCATACGAATCTGAGGACGATGTTCTTCATTTTTCTCCTCTGTCACTTCTGCTGTTGTGACAGGCTCATCGGCAGCAGTCTGTTTATCACCTGTCGGGGCAGCGTCCTCGGCAGGTTTATCTAAGGCAGGTTCCTTTTCTGTTTCAGCTTTTTCCGGTCCAGGTAACTTTTTCCCACTCCTAGTAGTAATCACCTTACATTGCTCATGTGGGGGCGGTCTAGCATTTTCAGTATTGCTAGGGAAACCTCCATTCTGCCTCGGCTTAATGTGCTGGGACACCTGACCCATTTGTGTCTCTAGGGATTTCAAGGTAGCCTCATGATTTGTCATCCTCATCTTGGTTTCATCCATAAAGTTTTCTGTCTTCTTGACAAACTGATTAATATTGTCCATATACGTACCAGTCTGAGACATAAAAGTGGCCAGAGTCTGCTCCAATACACTACTCGTGGCAGGTGGTGGCTGCTGTTGTTGTTGCGGCGACAGGTTCTGCGGCAGGTTTTGCGGCTGCTGTTGCTGTCGCGTCAACAATCTAGGACCCCCCTGATTCTGATTATGCACTTGCGGATTCAGAGCATTGTTAGGGTTACTCCAAGAAAATTTGGGATCTTTCCTCCAATTAGGATTGTAGTTGTTGGAATTGTAGTTTGGCTTGTAATTTCCAACATATTTTCCCTCTTCTATATTTATAGGGCATTCATCCCTACTATGATTTCCCTCACAAGTAGTACAAACTTCCTCGACAGCAAATCCTCGTAAGTCCTCTTCATTCAATAAGTGTTTCATGGCTTTAGTAAGGAATGCTACCTGTGATTTCATAGTGCTGTCGGCCTCATAGTCCTTGACAGCAAGTACCCGTTTACCCCCTCTTCTAGCTGTCGGAAACTGTTCTTCATTCTTAGCTAAATTTTTCAGAACTTGCAGCGCCTCGTCTGGATCTTTATCCAATAGTAATCCATTTGCTGCAGAATCAATTCGGATGCGAGTTTGTAGATTGGCAGCATTATAGAACTTTGTAACCTGATTCCAGACGGGGAATCCATGCATAGGGCAGTTTCGAAGAAGAGTAGTAAACCTGTCCCAGGCCTCGTGCATTGGCTCGTCATCTTCCTGTTGAAAAGTAGCAATTTCATTACGTAATCGCTCAGATAAATGCGAAGGATTAAAACGAGATAAGAATTCACGAGTTAGATCTGCCCAAGTCATAATAGAACCCGGTGTTAGTTTATTCCACCAAGTTTTAGCTCTGTCCCTCAAGGAGTGAGGGAATAACCAAAGCCTCAGTATCTCCGGACTAACTCCTGGCAGTCTAAACGAACCACAGATCTCCTGGAACGTTTTGAGATGCTCCCTAGCATCTTCTGTCACAGAACCACTAAACTGTCCGGCGTTGTTGATCATACTAAACATGACAGGTTTAAGCTCGAAGTTATCAACATCAATATCCGGCAGCGTGGTCTCCAGCTCTACATGATCATTCAGCATGTAGTCACGACATGACCGTCGTCCACCTGCTGCGGGCGGATCGGCGACAGGTGGGTTATTATTGCCAAGGGGTGGTATGAATCCACCAGCAGGTTGGTTATGGGCCATCTTCTCTAGCTGTTCTTCGAGATATTCGTTTCTGTCTAAAAGTCGGCGAA
Organism: Hibiscus trionum; assembly: GCA_030270665.1. Classification (NCBI taxonomy): domain Eukaryota; kingdom Viridiplantae; phylum Streptophyta; class Magnoliopsida; order Malvales; family Malvaceae; genus Hibiscus; species Hibiscus trionum. Next base: position 10,290,808 of record BSYR01000052.1, on the reverse strand, counting down.
GTTGTTTCTTGAGATTGAAGGAACGTTCGATCTCTGGATCTAATTTATACTCAGGATCTTCACCTCTTTTGGATCTGCGCATAAACAAGAAAACCTCGTGAAAAGCAAGAGTTGAAAACACAAAAGAAAAAGAAAAATAAAGATAAAAACGTAAAATAAAAGAAAATAAAAATAAAAGCGAAAAGTGCAATAAAAGAAAGATGTCGTTATGTTGCCAATCCCCGGCAACGGCGCCAAAAACTTGTTGCGTGTAAAATAGTCTATCGCAATTGTAGTGCAAGTGTACACGACGCAAGTAGTAAAGTGATACGAAGTATCGGATATCGTCTCCACAGGGATTGGGCTAATGACTTTCACCTTGTTTACTGCACGAAAGTAAAGAAAATAATTAAGAGTTGTCACGAGAATAATAAGGTAAAAACGTAAAATAAAGGATTGAGAAATCAAGATAGAGATAATGGGCTGGTATTGAGTTGCTCAGTAGTGCAGGTTTTGAATTGCTTAGGATCTCCAGTTCTGTCGTCGCGCCTGTCGCGGCAGCTGTCCGTTGGCTGTCGCGGCAGCAAACACCAACTCCGTACTTCAAGCTTGGCAAGAATCCCAGATCTGCCTTGCCCTATCCCTAGGCTCAAGTCTGTCGATAATCACGTCTTTGATGATACCTCCCGGCGTGAATCGAAGGATGAACACCGATGTGTATGAATCCTTCCTTAGCCACTTAACCTCGCCCTATCCCTAGGCACGAGATGGTTCAACTATAAACTAGAGAACGCGCTTTTATCTCTTTCGTATACTTAACTCTCCCGATGCTAAGTAAATGGATAACCTCACAATGCTCTCCCGATGCTTTTGCAAGATATTAGAACCAAGATAAAAGAACTTGAAGTTTATTTTATTGAACTTGAAAAAATCCTAAAACAAAGCAACCCTTGCAACTACTTTACAAAACAACCCGTAGCCCTAGGGGAAATTTAGAACATATCGGTGACAGGTAAACGGCAGGGGGGGTTTAGGTTATCGGTTATGGGGTAGAATGAGGGACGATCTCTCCTAGGTCAAAACTATGCCCTTATATAAGCTTTGGGCTCAAGTATTCTAAGGTAACAAGGATTACAACTTTAATTAAAAGTAAGATTCTAATAAGGACTAAATCTCTAAAGTCTCCTACTTTCCAGCCGCCTCCTTGTTTCATGGAAATTCTCCTCCTTGAGCTTTGGCTTGACATATCTTTTGATCCGGGGCTTGGAAAAATATTTGGCGTTCATACGACAGACGAGCAGATTTTTCTCTATCTATCGAGGTCCACTTGACTTTTCCTCTTCATACATCTGCTGTCACCATGCTGTCACGACAGGTCCATGACAGGTTCGTCTTCTTTGGCTGCTTGTCCAGTTCCGCTCTCCTGCTTCTCTGCCCTGCGCCTGCCTTCATCTTCTACTATGACAGATACCTGCAAAAATAGCCATCTTTTAGTAGAATCCGCGCCTTTTATATAATTGTGATGTTTTATTGAAAACTAACCTAAATGCAATGCAATGATGCTTGAATGCAGCAGAAATATGGGTTAAAAAGGGTGTAAATAATAGAACTTTTACACACTCAACAATATATATACTTTTTTTCAAGTAATTTAATTCTCAACGTTTTATTTTAGGTCAAAATAACTCTTTTACGGATAAAAACTGTTAGTCAACTAACGGTGAACAATTTGAAATGAGTTGACAGAATGACACGTCAGTAAAAAAAATAATTTTATATTTTATATAGTTTTATAAAATTATTTTTAACTGATGTGATATTCTTACAAATCAACATCTTTGTCTATATGACATTGTCACGTCAGCGTGAACTGCTATGTAGGTTTATCATGTCATTATAAGTCATTTATCGTTAGTTGACTAATAGTTTTCATCTGCATATGGACCATTTTGACCCAAAATAAAACGTTAGGGTTAATTGCTTCAAAAAAAAAATAAAGGTCAAAGTGACTATTCAGTCAAATGTTAGAGGCAATTTTTGACATTATGTCTAATAATAATATATCAAAATGTCCTATTTTTTTCTTGAAAATATATATTATCTAATCAAGATCAGCCCTAAGCCAGGGCAATAAGAGCGCCCGTTCTTGGCCCACCGCTCAAGGAAGTTAAAGGTTTGTTATGTTTTTTAATTATATTTGTTCTTAACGTTCTAATTTTTTTTAATATTTGTTAATATGAGGCTACTTTTTTTTCTAATATTTATTATTAAGGATTTACTCTTAAAATTTATTTTTTTCTAATAATTATTATTAGGGGCCCGATTTTCCCCAATATTTGTTATTATGTGCATACTCTTAAAATCCATTTTTTTTCAATACATGTTTTTAGAGGCCCAATTTTTTTAAATACTTGTAATTATAGACCTACTCTTATTTTTTTCAATACTTGCTATTAGGGACAGTGATTTAAATAGCAATATGCAAGCGCAACAACAATCGTTATATAGCGGTAACGCGATACCCACAACTGTTATATGAAAAATAACATATATTATTAAAATATTTCACAACCGCAATACTCACAGTGACCGAAATAGCATCCGTTATGTCTGCAACCGCGATAAACACAACACGACCGAAATATGACCGCAATTTTTAGATTCACCCTAAGACCATCAAAATCTCAGGCCGACCTGTATCTAATTAAACAAGGCAACATGAGGTAAAGAATGCATTACCAAAATCTTAAAGCAGAGAAAGCTACGTCACTTTATGCAGCTAATAAAAATAAAATTCACATGTCAAATACAAACAACAAAAATCAAACTCCATTAATTAAGCCATAAAACAAATAAGCTTGCAAGAATCAGATCAAGCCTTGACATTGTCTCTCTTATTTTCAATGATTTCCGTAGAAGAGTTCATCACCAATCGGTTGAAGACTCAACTTTCTAGTCATTTTCAAAGTTTAGCTTTTTTTAATAGGGTAAACAACACTAGATACCATCAAACTATTAGCGTGAACTTGTTTATATCATTGAACTTTTAAACTGTTAAAATTTAATACTAAATTTTAGTTTTCGACTCATTTATATCACTCCGTCGTTAACTCATTAATGAGATAGTGAGGTGACTAACGATAGTCTATGTGGACGCTGCACCAAAACGACTTCGTATTGGTGTAACTGTTTTGATGCTTAATTGACTTAAAATGACGTCTATTTGCTGGAAGAAAAATAATAAAATCATGTCCTTGGATGGATTCGAACCCAACCTTATCAAGTGCAAAGGCTAAACTTTAACCACTAAATCAACTTAAAATTATTTAGGGTAAACTACGCAAGGTACCACCAAACTATAGGCGTTGACTCGATTTTGCCACCAACCTTTCAATTGGTCCAATTTTACCACTAAATTTTATTTTTTGACTCGTTTATGCCACCGCACCGTTAACTCTTTAACGAGACGATGACATGACGCACAACGTGATGACTTGGATGCTGCACCAAAACTATTTTGATGCTAAATAGCCCAAAACGACATCGTTTTGCTGGAGAAAATGTAGAAAAATATGCATTCAATGGGATTTAAACTTAGAACCATTAAAATCAAGAACAAACTCGTAAGCACTAAACCAACTTAACATCTTTGTTTTGTTTCTAGCGCAAATAATATATATTTCAAACGACAGTTGAAATTAATTTTATTTATTTTATTATATATAATATTACTCTATATAAATAATATAAATATATTAGAAATAATATTATTATACATATAATAATATGTTAATATATAACTAATAAATAAAAAATTTAAATTAAATAAAAAATTAATATGATAAATAGTATTAAATATATAAATAAATAATATATTATTATAAAAATTAAAAAACTAGTTTTCAAAAACACCCCAAAATTTACAAAAAGGCCCAAAATCCACTATAACATTAAACTCTAACTTATAAACCATAAAGCGCTAAATCATAAATCATAAACCCTATAAACATAAATTCATTAGTAGCAAAATTGATGGATTTGGGGTTTAAGTTTTGGTGAATTTTGTGGATTTTTTGTAAATTTTGGAAATTTCATATTTTTTGAAACCCAATTTTTTAGTTTTTATAATAATATATAATTTGTTTATATATTTTAATATTATTTGTTTATAAATAAAATTTTAGGGTTTAAGGTTTATAGTTTATGGTTAGGGTTTATGGGTTTAAGGTTTTGGAGGACTCTGGGAATTTTTGTAAATTTTAGAAATTTTGGGGTTTGAAAATCAGTCTTCTAGTTTTTATAATAATATATTATTTATTTATATATTTAATATTATTTATAATATAATTTTTTTATTTATATATAAATGTTTTATTTATTATTTATATATCAATATATGTATACTAATATTATTTCTAACATATTTATATCAGAAATAATATATTTATATTATTTATATAGAGTAATATTATTTATATGATAAACTGCAACTTGACGTATATATTATTTGTGTGAGAAACAAACAAAGATTTTAAATTGGCTTAGTGGTTATAAGTTTAATTTTGAAGGTTCTACTTCCAAGTTCAAATCTCATTGAGTGCCATATTTTTCTACATTTTCCAACAGCAAAACGACGCAATTTTGGGCTATTTAGTAACAAAATAGTGGCACAAAAATGACGTCGTTTTGGTCTAGCAGCCAAGTCATCACGTCGTGCACTATGTCATCATCTCGTTAAGGATTTAACGCGCAATGACATAAACGAGTCGAAAAATAAAGTTTAGTGGTGAAAATAGACAAATTGAAAGGTTGGTGGCAAAAACAAGTTAGTGTCTGTAGTTTGGTGGTATCTAACATAGTTTACCCAAGTATTTATTAGTTTACCACAAATATTATATACGTCAAACTACACTTAATATTAATTCAAATTATTTTATGAAATAAATAATATTATAAACAATATACTTTGATATATTATTCGAATAACATATTTCTAATTATTATTATTATGATTTAATATTATAATAGTATTAATATATATAATATAAATAATATGATATATAAATAAACAATATACTTTTATATTTTAAATAATATATTATATTATTAAAAAACTAAAAAATAATTTTAAAAAAATCTACAATTTGATCGTTCGACTAGAACTTTCGCGTTCGACGTTTGACAATCTATTGGCAAGTTGTTCGTTAATTTTCGAAGACGGTGGAGTGTGACAATCGGTCGTGAGGGTCCAACGAAGAAAGGGGTGGGTGCAGAAGATGTGATCGACAGTGATGGCGAGTGGATTTAGGGGTTCGGATTTAAGTTTTTTTGGGATTTTGAGTTTTTTTTTGTAAATTTTGGGTTTTTTAAAAAATAATATGTATATTATAAAAATATATTTTTATTTTTATATATTAATGTATATGTGTAATATATACTAATATTTTTTTATAGTGTCATTTATTTCACAAAATAATTTGAAATTAATCTCAACGGTATTTTTTCATATATAATATTTGTAGTAAAATGTTATACAATTTTATGTTTTTTTTGTGGTTAAGGTTTAGCCTTTAAATTTGAAGGTTTTAGGATCAAACTTCAAGAGTATGTTTTTATTATTTTCCTCTAGTAAAACGGCGTCGTTTTGAGCCGTTTTATATTACATTTAGATGAGCTCGAATCAAAACCTTCAAGTTATCATAACAATAACAGTATTTATCTATTAAATCAAGATCAATTGACAATCTTAACGCCATTCAAAGATTACTGCAAACATTATCGGTAATTAGTCATTATGTTAATAATGATTTTATACATTGACATAAGCTGTGTTTAAGGTTATGTTAATAATGATTTTATACATGTAGTAGCGTTTGCTTAATGATGTCTATGAACATTGTTTAAGGTTTGTGTTTTATACATACATACACACATAGAATATATATAATGAATGTGAATTAGTGCCATTATGCATTGGTCAAGGATATACATAGGAGTGAAACCTTAACCAACTCCCTAAGAAACTTGTAATTAATGAATTATATTTGTTAAAATTTGTTACAGCTAGTATTTTAGATTCATATTCTCAAGTTAGTTAGTTAGTTATAAGTTGGTTAGATTTATAAGCTTTTATATATATATATATTCTATTTCCTTAGATAATTAATCAAAATTTGTATTTTTTGCAAGTCTATGAATAAAATTTTCACGCTTATTTAAACTTAATATGATATTAGAGCCGGGTTTTATTCTTATTTTCTTTCACTTTTTGATTCATAAAGAACTTGTTACATTATTTCTCTTTTCACCTTATTTTCTTGATCAAACGTCAGTTTCTATTCATTTCTTCAAGTCATCGTAGATCTTAATGATCAGTTTGAAGAGGGCAACAACCCATATTATCTTCATCGATCAGATAATCCGGACATGGTCTTGGTTACTCAACCCTTAACCAATGACAACTATAATAGCTGGAAAAAATCTATGTTAATGGCTTTGTCTACCAAGAATAAACTTGGTTTTGTTGATGGATCGATCATGACACCTATTTCCACTTTAGATCGATTTAATACTTGGAAAAGAGCCAATAATCTTGTCAATTTGTGGATCTTGAACGTTGTCTCCAAAGAGATTACAGCAAGTCTACTCTATCATTCTACAGCAGCTGCAATCTGGAAAGATCTTGAGGATAGGTTTTAACAGACAAATGGACCTCGAATTTTTCATCTTAAAAAGAAATTGAATGAGTTAGCACAAGGTTTGATATCTGTCGGTACCTACTATACGCATCTAAAAATCATATTGGATGAATTGTTTTTTTTTTGTAAAACCAGTATGTTCTTGTTTACTATATGCATCCATTGCTAAAGTTTTTTTCTTGGATTCTACAAGAAGAAAATAAAAGATCCATTTCTTTTAAGTTCTCCTACTCCTAATCTTGAAGATGTCTTTATTGTTAAGTCTGCACATGTTCTTGCTTCTAATACACGAAGATCCCGACCGTAGTGTACTCATTGTCACATGTTGGGCCACACAAACGATAAATGTTACAAGTTACATGGATATCCTTTAGGATATGGTGCTCGATCTAATAAAGCTTCTCATACTACCCATGCCAATGTAGTTCTTGATTCCTCTCATTCTGATTCATCCCTCAACAGTAATACAAATAGTTTATCCACACAACAATGTCAACAGCTTATTGTCATGCCTACTTCTCAATTACAAGCTGCCTCGACTTCAACTTCAGATATTCCCACTACTTCTATCAATCTCTTAATGCAAGGTAAGATCTTATCATATATAAATAGTTTAACTTCTTTTAATACTCGTATGATTCCAGAGCTTCTCGACATATTTGTTGTTCTAAAGAATCTTTTGAATCTTTCTCTCCTACAAAAAATGGTTCTGTTATGCTACCAAATTCATCTATTGTTTTAGTCAATTATGCTGGAATAGTTCGCTTATCTTCTCGGTTAGTTCTTAATGATGAATTATTTGTACCTGAATTTAAATTTAATTCTCTAGTTGTTAGTAAGTTAGTTAAAAAATCTAATATAACAGTGTTATTTGACAAAAATCATTGTGTTATTCAGGGCTTATGGCAGGTGATTGGGAAGGGTGATCTTCATCAAGGCCTTTATCTGTTGCATTTATCTGATGATATTGTTAGCTTGAATACTGTTAGCCATAATGTTGTTAGCAATGATGTCATGTTTAGAGATGATGTTGCTCTTGCTTCTTGGCACACTAGATTATGTCATCCTAGCAATCATGTTTTGAATTTGGTTAAAGATGTATTACCTTCTTCTATTTTGAATGAAACTAATCATTGTTATGTTTGTGTAGAGTGTCCATAAGTTCTATATTTTGTACACATTCTTGCCCTTATTATTGATGTTCTTAAGCTCATTTAGGCATATTTAGGTGCATTACATGCATGATAACAATATTTGCTCTTTTAACATGTTTTTATTGAATATTCTATATTTGGTTAAGAAAATATATTGTTTTAGTTTAGTTTTCATTTTTCAGGTGTTGTAGCTGTGTAGAGGAGGAGAGGATAAGAAAGCAGTGAACAAAAGGAGCTATACTGAAGCAGTTCTAAAGTGCCGCCAAGGACGCCGCCGCAGCAGCATTGTCGCCGACTGTCGCCCAAGCAGGAGTTAAACCGACTTAGTCAAGATGAGTTGCAATTGAAAGAGGACAATTTCCTGAGTCTAATGAGCCCAGTCTTGCAATTTTTTGAAGCCTGAAGAGTTGAATGAATAGGGATAAGTAAAGTGATTTATCTTTACTTGCTAGAGAAGGCAGCGTCCAAAGAGTCCACATTCAAGTCAGAAAGGAGTCAACATTTAATGTAAAGCTACTTTAAGGACTTCTACTCAGAGGAGGACTCAACTTAGGCCAAGCCCTATATATACCCATGCTTGTAAAGGTATATGGGCATAGGGAGACGACGTTTTTAGATAACCCTAGCTGCCCCCTAGTCTATCATAGGGTTTAGTTTTCTGTATGCAAAGTAGTTGTGAGAAACGGTTGTAATAGTTTAAGTTGTTTCTTCAATAAAATACTCTTAGTTTGCTTAATTCATGTGCGTCACTTCCTTCAATTAGTTCCAAAAGTCCAGTTGAGGAAATCCATTTGTCGGGCACGAGAGTGTCAAACTCACGAAAGAATTAAGCACGATCTCATCATGGCGAGGTGTTGACTAATTCGGCTTAGACATAAGTTGGAATTTTAGCGGCTAAAAGGAGCAACCAAACGTTGACTGCCTGTGTTAGATTTACGCTGAGATTGATAGGTGTAATCACTAATTTTGTCCGGGTTAACCTCTTTTTATTTCATTTTATAATAATGGGCTTTATTACTCTTTTATATATAAATGTCGAATAATTAAAAACTAAAAAAGGAAAAAGGAAAACAAAAAAACAAAAAAAAGTATATATATATATATTATATTATCACTACTATTTTATTATCATATATTGTTATTGCTATCTATTATTATTACTATCTATTATATTATTATTATTACCATTATATTAATTACCGTTATTATAACTATTACTAGTATTATATTTATTAACACTACTATCATATATTATGTTATTATTTATTATCTACTATCATTATTATCTATTATTCTTATTACTACTATCTATTATTATTATCTAATTTATTATTATTAGTGTTATATTTAATATTATTATCATATTATTATTATTATTATTATTATTATTATTATTATTATTATTATTATTAGTTGCTTTGAATCGAATCTGAAAACACAATATATATATATATATATATATATATAAACACATATCAAATAAATAAAAAACCTAATTAATTAATAAAAGCCCAGTTTATCTATTATTTCAAGTCCATTACAGATTAAAATTCAAAACCCAAAAATTTATAAGGCCCGTTGGCCCAAATAAGTAAACCCTAATATGTTGATAAGAAAAACCCTAATGCTCTCCTAATGTTTTGTGCAACCCGTCCTCAGCCATCAGATCTGGACTCAGATCTGATGGTTCAGATCGCACAGATGAAGAAACCCTAGAGCCATCTGCATTAGCCCTGGCGTCGCACGCCTCTCAAACGTCGGATCGGGCTTGGGACATCGAATGGCCAAGATCAAGCCCCCCAGGCGTGTGTGATCCATGCGCGATGTTCCAGTCTCCAGACGCGCGCGTGTTGTCCACCGCACGCCTCTTCAAATCCCCGCGACCGTCCAGATTCTACCAATGGCTCAGATCGTCCCAAGCCGTTCTCTGGCCCCCTCCCCTCGTACGAGCAGTGCATGCAAACAAAAACAAAAAAATGTTAGATGTGCACCAAGGATATCAGAATTACAGAGGCACAAAAGTTTTCGGCAGATGAATACCAACAAAAATTATCAGCAACACAACAGATTTTTCAGGAATTTCATGTATTTAGAAAATAAAAAAAAAATTAATTTCTAGGGCTATATAAACCCGAAACATGCAACGTAGGGAGGAGAGCAATTTTCAGAGAGCAAAAATTGTATTTGAAATATTCCAGAGTAATACAAACAGAAAACCTCAGTTTACAAGAGGTATATCATCGTCTCCATTTCATTTTCGTTTCGAATCGCGTAAAAAACAAGAAAAACAGAAAGGAGTCTAGGTCTTTTTACCTTCGCGTCTCTACTTCTCCCTCTCGTCCGTTCGCCTTCCTCGCTGGTGACAAACCCAGTGATCTCTTTGGAGATCTCGTGTGGTGAGCCGGCGAAGGGGAACACGAAAAGGGGGATCATTTTTGGGGTTTCGGTTTTCGATAGTAAAAAAAAGAAAAGGCTTCTTGGGTTTTGATTTCGAAGGAGAAGAGTTTTACGGGCTTTTTGGGTTTCGGAAAAGTCGGAAAAAATTGGTTTTTAGGGTTCCGGCACCGGCAACGGCGACCAGAACCATGGCGGCTAGGGTTTTCGGAAGACAAGGGAGGGGATTAAGTCTCTGGTTTTAAGTTTTTGGCTAAAAGAGACCGAAAATGTTTTTAACTTAGTATTTTAAAACTCTAAAATAGGTTTAATCATGTTATAAGCCCCTCCGCGTCATTTTAATTGCGTGAGGAAGGGCTTCCATGTTTTAAAATTCTCTCCGAAGTCCCTCCAGTTTTTCGAGCGTTTTTAATTTGCTCCCTAATTTGGTTTCAATCGGTTTTCGAAGGGGAAAATCATTATTTTAGTCCCTGCAGGTTTCTGCCTCTTTTCAATTTAGCCCCAATTTCGCATTAAATTAGTTTTTTTAAAAAGTGGATTTATTATAGTTTTGGCCCTTGGCAGTTTGCTTTCTTTTTGTTTTGCTTTGCATTTTATTTTTGTCATTATATTTTGTTATTCGTGTTTTGGCCCTTTTTATATCGAATATGATAATTTGCATTGTTGATATGTTTGTTTATTATGTATATAACATTTGGTTTTTCTAATGCGTGCCCGTGTTATTCATTTTAACAATGTGTGGATGTGTGCTTTTATAATCTTGATTAAGTATGTATTTTTGATGCATAGTATGGCTTTGTTATGTACGGTGTATGCGGTTTTTTTATATGTGTATATTTTGTCTGTTCTCATGATGGTTCGAATATATGTAACATGCACTCTAATATGTCATTTCATGTAACCTTTAATGCTTTGATATGCATAATAATTAACTTTAATTATAAAACGGAGATACATATTAATTCGCGTATTCGTGTAACCCTCTCGTCCCGGTCCGGACGCTTGACCGGTCCGAGCAGATTACACGGGGATAACCGAGATGAAACCCGTTAAGGATCCACTTCGGTTACCGACCCTAGGAAAAACTTTTTCATTTTATCTTATCTAAATACATTAATTAAACCTAAGCGGAAGCCCAACAGCAAACAGGGCCTAAGCCCAACACTTGGAACCCTTTAGAGATGTCAAAAAGCCCAAAAATAGGCCTGTGTTTTGAAACAGTCAAAGCCCGTTTCGAAACACGAGCCCAGTTTAAAAAGCCAGACGCCCGTTTCGAAATGCATCCACCCCGTTTCGGAACAGGGTCTCGTTTTGCCTTGCCGTTTCGATACCAATTCCGAAACAGGCGATTCCAGTAGCAAAAGTGTTTCGAAACTTGTTTTGAAACAAGGGCTCACAGTAGCCAAAACGTATCGAAACGAGTTCCGATACAGGGGACCCTGGAACCACACTCATTTCGAAACGACTCTACCCGTTTCGAAACACCTGCTGTCTGCAAGTTCCCAAAATCAGTTTTAGACATCTCCAATTGATTCCAAACGTCCGAAACGACTACACGAAGCATACAAATCATACAAGTACATTCTAGAGGCATGCACCCTATAGCGACATACTCATAAGACACATGGTTACATGGTAGAACATCCATTCAAAGATTAAACATGGCCTTAAAGATAGCATGCTTCAACAAGGTCAACACTTAACAAATAAGATAGGCAAAATAGGCATGGTTTACAAGCATTCAAGGAAACCAAAAGCCAATCAACAACATGGCATATAAAAGGAGTCTAACATGCTCTTAAACAACCAACATCAACATACTTCAAAAGGCTCAAACAACATATACATGTCCCATTGCTTGACCATTACATCATAACTAAAAAGTCCATACTTGATAGCTAACTAGCACCACAAAGCACACACTTGGAGGCTCCTTCTTGCACTAGTAACCCACGAACTAAGGATCTGCATTGTCGAACAAAAGAAAGCATAAGCAGTAAGCTTAGTGAGGGTAAGCTCTTTAAAAACAAACCTCGATAATGCAGGGTCCAAGCACCAGCACAACAAGGTAGGATGCATGATTTACCTTCAATCCTCATGAGCCAAAAACACATGATGCATGAACATATATTCAATTTTTATGCCATGCTCAACAAGCTCAAATCCACAACATTTGTAAGCACATATAATAATCCAAATAAGATTCACATTCCACAACTTATTGATACACATATCAATTCATATTGGCACCTAGCTATGACTCGAATACGCGGATAAATACGTTGGAACTCACATCCAACAACCACTTTACCTCACTGTGGGATTACACTCATCACCGTTCTCGCAGAGGGGATTCCACTCATCCTCACGCCCCGTCGATGGGATTACACTCATCACCGACTATCATTTATACAAGAAGAATTTCCGGGCGAACCCGTACTCCATCTTGATGACTACCATCATCAAGACCACGCGCGCATTTGACTCACGTGTCCACACTAACATCCTAATGATCGATCATTTGTACCCAAGTATACTAATGCCAATATTAAACAAAATCCACAACATCTCATATCACTTCCGTGCTTAGCACGTACTCACCATGATCACAATCATGAACAATCCACATGCATATCACAATGCATCAATATCATGCCTCAACATATATGTATAATACATTATACACAACCATCATAAACACAATCATTACGAGGCATATACAACCATTAAAGAGTGCAACCAAAGCCTCTAAATAAAGCTTGGGATTAGGCTACCACTCTAATCCCAACTCTAGGTGGGTCTACCAAGCCCAATCTAGTCCACATGCTTGAACCAAATACTCAAACCATTTGAAAACATTAAACCACTCACCTTCACTTCCAAGCTCAACAACCAAGCAAGCAACACCTTCAAGCTTCCGGATTCACTCCCAAGGCTTCACCAACACAAGTCCTTGTCTCTAAACAAGCTCAACACAATCCAAACAACCTCAAATCAGCTCAAACATCAATGTATCTAACCCGGAATACTATTCAAACATCAAACACAACAATTCAAGCCATGTACAACCCCCAAAATTACCAAACTCGAGCAACCCATAAACCTCAACCAAAACTCATGTTTTCAACATTTTTACTACTTCCAAATGGTTCCAAAACAACCCTTAACTAACATACTAACATTAGCTCTCAAATTCCAACCTAAAACAACCCCAAAAACCCTTCCAAAACCCTTCAAAAACCCCCACAAAACCCAAATCCGGGAATGAGTATAAAACCATGTAAAAATCATATATGTTGGACCATTTGATTCACAAACATCATATCTAACATTATTAAATCAAAACCTCAAGTTAAAAACAATAAAGTTACCATTTTTATTCAAATCTTCCAAAAACACAATTTCTAAAAATTGAACCAAAATGAAAACTAATTGTACTTTTAAAGAGAGGAAGATGAGGACAAGTTGGAAATGTGTTTACCTTTCAAAATCGAGCTAAAATGGAGAAGCTAGGTGATGGAATAGTAAAAGGGGATGAAAGCTTCTTTTGTCGTTCAAATGTAAATGGGAGAAGAAAGAAGAAGACAATGTCATCTTTTAGTTAAAAGGGTTTTAAAAAGAAGTCTCACTATTTACAGATTTGCCATTAATGAAATGGCAAATCTCATTATTCACAATTTCCATGCAAGATGTAAAACAATTCGATTTAGTCCCACACAAAAATGTTTTCTTAGAAATCACAAGGTCCAAATAATATATTATTATTTTTAATTAGAAAACCGAGACCCAAAATATTATTTAAATATTATTTTCACCCGACCCCTAAACCCGGGTGTTACAATTCGGGTCGAATATCCTAGCTTATTGGATATTCCTTGAATATCCGGATTAATTCGAATCGTCTAAAGGTAAATCCGTAATTAAATGGAAATACCATGCATCATTCTTTACTTGCTTGCACCATGCATAAATGTGACGTACGAGATCCGAACCCTAAACTAACATGGCAGTCAGTCTTATATGATGCCGGTTTAGTCTAGGGTCCAGTGTACCGTCATCCTTTCTAATTAAATGTTTAATTAATTCCAAAGCCACGATTCTATATAACCCGTTCTATTTAAGTCACATTTTCATTTAAGTACGCTTTATTAAATTCATTTTGGGTCTTAAATAATTTCTATCGCTTAAAGGCAATAAGTAATTTGGTACCGATTTTCGGGCGTGATGGGGGTGATAACCCTTCCCCACACGTAACCAACTCTCGAACCCGTTTTAAAACGAATCTCTGGTTTTGTGGTGTCCGACCTACCTTAGTGGCCGGTGGCGACTCCTAATTTTTCACCGTTTTCTAAAACACGAATTTTAAAAGAAAATCCTCTTTTAACAAATCTTTTTCAAAAAGTGACACCTTAAAGTTTTTCTAGAAAAAAGGTTATCACAATAGGTATTGCCTTTAATTTTAGGATGCTTAAGGAAGATAACTTAGGATCATACTATGAGCCTTTAGTTCTAGTACACTTAGGGCATAGACTTTCTTAGAAAGAAAATTTTGGGTAAAAAGTTAGAGGTTACTAACATTGGCTCTAGCTTAAGGAAGCCCTAGAGGTACCCGAAACCGGCTCTAGGCTAATCACTAGAGGTGCCCGAAACTGACTCTAGTAGGTTAGATTGCTTATAAAAAAGATAAGAAAAAAGATAAGAAAAAGAAAAGAAAAGAATTTACCCAAGTTAAGTAGGTTAATGCTTAAGTGTTTGCTCAGAATCCTTATAATTCTCTTGTTCACAATGCATGCACACACTCACAAATCTTATGGTTTGATTCCAGGGAATTCCTAAGGCATCCAAAGACTTAAGGGCGAGCATTCTTTGCTATGGTTTAGAGAGAAGAAGGAAAAGTAAGACCAATGAGACGGTTTATAAAAGTTATGGTTTGGCAATTGATGGTTTGCATTGCTTGAGGACAAGCAATAGTTCGAGTTTGTGGGTGTGATAAGTGCCCAAAAGTCCTATATTTTTACCCCTTTTTCATGGCAATTATCACTCAACCTACACCCATTTGAGATGCATTATGGCTCTTCATGCTCTTCATGCATTGATTTCATCATTTATGCCTTTGATCCTTATATTGTGTTTATTCTACGAAAAAGGTACTATTTGATGCATGTTTGATGCTTTTGCAGATCTGCATGATGCCAGAGCAGGAGATGTCGTGAAGGCAATGAAGAAAAAGGAAGGATAAGGTAGAACCAGCTAGTAACAGACCCTGATCGAGCCAAGCCACAATTAACAGCTTCTACTGAGGGAAGCTGATTTATGTAGAATGAAGCCTAGTAGAGCAGAACCAGTCACAGACCCATGTCGAGGCAGCAGAATGCTATACCGCGGTAATGTACTACTCAACCTGCCGGAGGGCAAAACATCCAAATTGGTAGTCAATTTGTAGAGCTTTAAATGCCAGATTTTCTACACACTTTGTGTGGCAGTTGGAGCTCAAGAAGAGGACGAAAACATGGAAGGAAAGATAAAGTTGGACTTTTGGCCAAAAGTGAATAATGTATTAAATTAAATAGATTCTTTAATAAAGTTAAGTCCAAGTCCAACATAACTTCTTCTCCAAGAAGGATTTGTGCCTACACCTTCCCTTATATAAAGGAGGTTTGCCGCCATCATCAAAGAGACATCATGATCAAGAGACGAGAGAGCTTAGGATTTAGTTTGTGTTTTCTTTCCATTCATTATTTTCTAAATTTCCTTAGGGTTATGATTAGTTTGTTTAGTAGTTGTGTGAAGACTATTGTATTTGTTTAAGTTCTTAATGCAATAAAGTTGATGTTTGCTTATTCTTGGCTTTAATCATTCTTGCATACTTATCGGGAGAGAGTTTGTGAGATTATCCATTTGTTCAATATCGGGAGATTTGAACTCACAAAACGAATTAAGTATTGTTTTCATCCCACGTGGTGTTAACTAACTCGACCTAGGATAGGTTAAGAGTTTTAGCGACTAAAAGAAGCGTGTGATTGGTTGGTGTTTATCTTTGGTTTACGTCGGGATGTATGGTCAAAGCCCATTCATCAACAGTGTTCCGAGCTTAGAGATAAGAAGGAGCCATCTAAGGACACTTTGTCGAACCTTAACAGCATCTGCCCAAGAGCAAGGGATTGATGTGGCAGGGACTCAACCATTGCGGCCGCGACAGGGACTTAGGTTACTGTCGTGACAGTTTTGTGTTGTTGCATTCAAGACAGAGATAAGTCAATAGGATTCCACACTACTACGCATTCTAATCCGGTCCATTCTCTCAACTTGATTTTCTCTTTACTTTATTTTCTGGCTTATTTTAGTTTTAGTTCTTTAGTTTATTCAAAACAAACCAACTTATCTGTGTTTTTACTTTATTTGTTTTGTAGTGCGAGGAAGAAGGATCAAAAGGCTAGCCCAATCCCTGTGGAGACGATACTCGATATACTTATCATTATATTACTTGAGACGTGTACACTTGCACTGTTGCAGGGCACTTTTACGCGAGCATCAATATGTCTGCCACATGATTCCTGATATTAATGTTTGTTGTACAAACACTGATTTTTATCTAGGGTATACTATTGAGGATATGTTATGAAGTCTCTGAATGTTCAGCCCGGATCCAGCTGGTAATTCCTTATGGGCCCGAGGTCGCCCATTAGGTAGGTTCCGACGCTTCAGTTTGGGTAATTCCTCATGGACCTAAGGCAACCCCTTAGATTGGCTCCTACGCCCATTAGGCCTAGGGTAAATCCTCATGGATGAAGTTTTGGGGAACTGCATATCAGAGTACGATTGGAAGGTAGTTAAGTATAAATAGAACCTTGGTTGCCCTTGTAACATGTTTTATTGTAATGACTTATACATGTTTAAATTATTTAAAATGTTTTATTTGCACTTGTTGGAACACATTGAGCTCCCTAGCTCATACCCCCAAATTTTTCCCTTTCAGATACTTTTGCATAGACTACCCTTGAACTTGGCACTTGGAGGATCGACACATTCAGTACACCTCTTTTGTTGTAATATTTCTTTCTTCCAGACTATCTTTATTTGGGTGACATGAGCCTATATTTTGATATTGTATACATTACTATATCGCCTATTTGAGATGCATTTGCAGTAGGCGAAACTTGTATTGGTTGGCTTATTCTGTGTAAAGGGTGCAGAGTTTTTCATCGGTGGTTTAGGTATGGTGTGGTGTTGTAGCAGGTGTAAGAGTGTCAATGTTATCTAGGCGATTTGTTACTCATTGTATCTTGATCACCATCTTGCACTCTTTTTCCCCTTCCAAGGTGAGGGGGTTTTTAATGAGGCATTTGGTGATCATGTATGACTTTTTTAATGAATAAAATATCTATTACCGAGCAAAAAAAAAACTATATCGCCGATGTGGCCTATTTTGTAACTTAAGTCCGATATAGTTTAAATTGATTATCTTAATTTACCTATGTATGGTTTATAATTGCTATTTGATTTGGACTTGAAATCTTTAAATATTTTCTTGGGAAGTTTTTGGTATGGAATATGACCTCCCGGAATTACACTTAACGCATAGGTCAACATAAAGGGGTTACAGGGTTTTTTGAATATCCATCCGCCTCCATCTTCAGAGGGTTGTTACAGCTAGTATTTTAGATTCATATTCTCAAGTTAGTTAGTTAGGTTTATAAGCTTATATATATCTGTGTTCTATGATCTTAGATAATTAATCAAATTTTGTATTTTCTACAAGTATATGAATAAAAGTAGTTATTTTTCACGCTTCTTCAATCTTAATAAAATTGATATATATATATATATATATATATATATATATTGCAAAACAAAAATCTCTGAATTATTAATTATATAAAGGATAAATTACACTAACGACCACCTAACTTTTAGTACATTTGTACTTCGTTCACTCAAATAAAAAGAAAATCATTTCAGTCACCACTATTAATGAATGATTTTATTTCGTTTATTTGGCCGTTAAATCATTAACGATGTCTGAGTCAACATGCCCATATATCATTTTTTTTTAATTTCATCACCTTATTGATCACAAAAATGAGAAAATATTCTTTGTTGGGGAAAATACTTAATATATTTTTATAAAATAAATATAATTAATTTCTATACCAATTTAACCTTAAAACTATTTATTGTCAATGAAATATATATTTTTAGGATAATTTAGTGATTATGGATTAACCCCTTAGCAAGGGTCTTGGCTTTCTTTGACTTAGAAAGAATAATTCTTCATTTTTGTGATCACCTTATTGGATGAAATATATTTAAAAGTGATATACGAGCATGTTGACTTAGACGTTGTTAGTGATTTGATGATGGAGTGAAAGAAATGAAAGATTTAATGGTGGAATGAACGAAACGAAAACATTTTTATCAACAATATTCTATATTGACTCAAATTCTAATTGGTAATCAAATTAGATTTTATTTTAATTATAGTGATAGAAGATTAATTGGTAATTGGGCCTACTTAACAAGTAAATATTTTTATTGAAATAAGAAGTCTTATGAGATAATGTTTCTTGGTGATCAAGAATATGACTTTATAAATATAGAGTAGGTCTTAACCTTTGGAATATGAAGGGGTTACTTTGGAGAGATATGATTTTTTTTGTGAGTTTTTAAACTATTGGGGGTCTATATTACATAGATAAATTTTTTTAGGAATATTGAAAGCGGCTTTGGGATACATCGAGTTTTGGGATATAAGAAATTTTATGTATTTTTGTTCATTGTAATATTTATTTTATAGTTGATTAATGTTTCTCTCATTCGTGAGGGTAGATAAGGTTAAACTATGTTAAGTCTCGTCTTTTGTATGTGTTTTATTCTGCTTAAAAATTCTTAAAAGACTAGTTTCTCTTTATAATATCTATTTATATAATGAATTGAATTTATCTTATTCATTTCTATATAGAATAGAGTGACGATTAAAATAAATGACTTATTAGGTATAAATCATGAATCAAAAATGAAAAATTATAAAAGAAGAAAAAAACTTTCAAATCTAGTTATTCTATTATATTGACAGTTCAAAAAACTGTTTATACTATGAGCATTGTATGATCGCGGTCAGACAAATATGCCCCCATCGTCTAGTGGTTTAGAACATCTCTTTTAAGGGAACATCGGGGATTCGACTTTCCTTGGGATAGGATACTACGAAAGGAAGTTGATCATGAATTATCTATAAACCTAGAATTGAATCTTCCTGGGTTTATACCTGAGCGATTAATGGGATAGACTGTAAATTTGTTGGCAATATGTTTCCGTTGCTTCAAATTCAGCTTGACCCAATAATTCACTGATCCACATAACTTAAAATGATGTGAGTGACTAAAGTTAAAAGCGCTCTAAAGTTGGATGACCACTAATATAATTTAGTCGTATAGATAATACTTAACTAACGGCTATAGGGTTTAGTTAAGCAAACCCAATATCTAAAGTAAAGTGTAATTGGTGCATTGAGTTTTCTTCATTCAATAAAAATAATATCTTAAGTGAAAAATCTTAAATTATTAATTATATAAATAATCCTAAACTAATGCTATGTAAGGTTCGGTCAAGCCAACCCTACATTCGGAGGAAAGTGTATATAAAATATTAATTTTTCTTATTCGATAAAATATGCATTAAATATAATAAAATCTAATGCATTGTTTTTTTCGTTAGTTCATTAAGTTATCCTATTGATTTTTCCTGCCTTGGACCCTAATATTGAAATTGGATACGCGGTTTTGCATTTGTGGATGGTTTTCTCACAATGATCGGCTTTGATTTATAGTTGTTCATGGTCTTTCAATAGTTTGATCATCTTTTGTGGTTTGTTTGTTGATGCAATCAGATCTGTGCGTAATTATATTTTGTTCGAGTCTTGATTGAGTTTTAACATTTTCATTGTATGGTCTTTGTATATCTAAAATGATTAGTTTTTTATGTCATTGGTTATTGAAAAAATCTAACTTATGTGTTTAGTTTACGTTTATGAATATAACTTTTATTGTAATTTGAATATTTTCTCTTTTTAACAAAACTAACCGTTTCTATAAAAAAATAATGCATTGTTTTTTTTCTAATTAAAAAATATGGATTTGTAATCAATTAAGCTCGTAATGTAATGGTAAAAACTTCTAAAGTTTTAATCGACAGTAATGGTAAAAAAATGCATTACACACAATATTATCTAAATTCAAATAGTTTGAGTAATTTTATAATTTTTTTTATAATTTTTAGGGCCTTTATATTTTGGTTAATGAATGTTCTCAATTCAATTATCATTATTAATGAATGTTCTCATTTTGATATTTTTCGATTCAAGACGTCAGAGTCAACATGCATATGTATATATTATTTTTTGTATTCACCAGCTTACTAGTCAAAAAAATAAAAATAAAAAAATATTTCCCAAGGAAAATACTCAATATATTTTAATGAAATAAATATTATTAGCTTCAATAACCTCAATTTTTTTTGGCAATCATGGCCCATGGGAGATGGTTTAGTGGCCACGCATTGGACCCCTTGCTAAGGATCTTGACTTGATTCTCCTCCGTAGTAAAAATAAAATTTATTTTTATCACCATATATTTGTTTAGGGTGTAGAATTTAAAAATAATATATAAGTGAATTGATTAAGACGACATTGATAATTTAACAGTAAAGTAATCGAAATATACTGTGTTAATATCACAATTTTACAATTTTTTTCTTATAAACACTTCCTTTGAATTTTCCTACAAATATAGCCTTCCACTAGTGAAAAAGTCCACGGGTGACAATTCGAATCTTAAAAAACATCTTATAATTGCACCACACGTCCTCAAACTATGACACTCATTCTATATTGGTCCCTAAACTTTAAAACATTCTAATTTCATCCTCAAATTATGACTTTCATTCTAAATTGGTCCCCAAAATTTTGAGCATTATAGTTTCACCCTCAAACTATGACACTCATTCTAAATTGGTCCTCAAACTTTTTGAACATTCTAGTTTCATCCCTAAATTATCAATATATGCTAATCATATCTTATGTTATTAAACCCGTTACAAAAGTTGTTAATTGCCATGAAACACTTATGTGTATTATGTAATAATATGATGTGATATAAATGATCATTTGAGGATGAAATTAGAACGTTCAAAAAGTTTGAGGACCAATCTAGAATGAGAGTCATAGTTTGAGGATGAAACTGGAATGCTCAAAAGTTAGGGGACCAATTTAGAATGAAGGCTATAGTTTGAGGATGAAATTGGAATGTTTTGAAGTTTAGGGACTAATATAGAATGGGTGTTATAGTTTGGGGCGTGTGGTGCAATTAACTCAAAAAACATTAATAAAAAAATTATAAATTTCAAATATAAATCATAAAATAAACCTGTAATATACAGAATGTGTCCAAACGTATAAAATATGAAAATAATGCAATGCAATCACTACGACCCACCGAACCGGTGGGTCTCCACTTTTCACACTTGGCGCCTTTATTTTACTCAATTTATAGTCTACCATTTAATCTTGGCCGTTCATCTCACCTAATGATCCGCAACATCATATCTGATATCCATCGAGCGGCTCATATTCAAAATCAGAATTACACGCGCGTAATGATTAACTCGGCTCCAATCCAAACCCTAACTCACACAACCACTCTTTTAACCTCACGTTTTTTTGACTATTTCTCAATCTTCTTTAAACCTCAACCTTTCCCTTCCGCTTTCCCCACCTTTTCTTTTTCTCTTAAACTTTCGTTTCTCTCACTTTCTCGCTGTCCAAACAAGAAAAAAAAATGGGAAGAGGCGATTTATACATTACGGTTCCAAGTCTTTTTCGGTGTCCGATATCGTTGGATCTGATGAAATCCCCAGTGAGCTTGTGCACGGGCGTAACATACGACCGAACCAGCATCCAACGGTGGCTAGACGATGGCAACAACACCTGTCCGGCCACAATGCAAGTTCTCAAAACCAAAGAGCTTGTCCCGAACCGGAATTTACAACGTCTCATCCAGATCTGGTTCGACTCAGTCGCTCGCCGTCAACTCGATTCCGAATCGTGCCCCAGTTCAGTTGCCGTTCGTTCTCAAAATCAGGTCAAATTACTGGTCAAGCATCTTGACAACAACAATTGCATTTCATCGTTAACGAAGATCCTTCACTTCGCAAGAGAATCAGCGGAAAATCGAGAATTCATCGCGAGTATCGACGGGTTTCCCAACAAGGTATTCGATTTCACGACGAATGCGGAATCCGGCATTAAAGTAGTTGAACAAGTGATTAAGCTTTTAGATTTGATGTTAAGTAAAATTTCTGATAAGACACCATTGTTGGAAACGAATTCTTTGTCGACGATTCTTCTGGTTTTACAAAGAGGGAATTCAGATTCACAAATTCAAGCGGTTCGATTACTGGAGTCCTTGGCGGTCGATGGAGAATCCAAGCTCAAAATAGCTCAAAAAGAGGGATCAATCCCCGAATTGGTGAAATCGCTAAGGAAAGAGAAGAATCCAAGATTGATAGAAGCGAGCTTATCTTGTTTGATCGCAATCACAACGCCAAAATGGATAAAAAACAAGATAATCCAACATCGAACAATCCCGGAATTAAAGAACCTTTTATCCCAACCAAACACCGCCATTTCGGTAACGGAGAAGTCACTTAAGCTGTTGGAAGCCTTGTCGACTTGCAAAGAAGGGAGGGTAGAGATATGGCGTGATTCGGTGTTGTTGCAAAGGATTGTCGATAAAGTGCTGAAAGTATCGAGCAATGCGACGGAGCACGCGGTGGCGATACTTTGGAGCGGTTGTTATTTGTTTAGGGACGGGAAGGGTCGAGAAGCGGTGATTGGCAGCAATGGGATGACCAAGTTGTTGTTGCTGATGCAGAGCAATTGTTCGCCGGCGGTGAGACAAATGTCGGCTGATTTACTAAAGATTTTCCGGGTGAACTCTAAATTTTGTTTATCAAGTTATGATACTAAGACTACTCATGTTATGCCCTTTTGAAGAATTTTCCTGGGAAAAAGATAAATAAAACCCAGGTTTCTAAATCAAAGAAAAGTGAAGGGAAAATTATCTTCCATTTTGTTTTTACTTTTGAAAATTTCAGAAGTTTGATTTGATTTTAAACTGGGAAAAGGACGAAGCAGGGTCTCATTTAATGCCCACTCATAATAAATAGCAGTAGTCAATGAAGTGTCTGTAACAGACACAGTGATGAGTTAAAATCCGTTCGGTTGTAAAATGTATATTTTAGCGGCCGAGTACCCGATAAATATCTGATTATTTATGTTTAAAGGATGAGTTTACTACGTTTGAAGAACATCGTTAAACACTATTAATACTAAATATCGCTGAATACTATTAGATAGGAAAATAGGGACTACCACATTTGCTACGGTGAGTGGAATAAATTTTGGTAAACATTTGGAGAGGTTTTCCTTCATAAGAACAAATGCAAACCTTGGGCTAAGTGGGTTTAGTTTTAAGGCCATGTTGGAGCCTGTTAGAAGGGATTTATGGGCGATATGCAAAACTCAATCTACCGTATATTTTTCATTTGCATTCACTTAAAAAAGTGATTAAATTTATTTTAACTGTCGTTTACGTTTTAAAGTTTAGGTTTAAGATTGATGATTATCTTTTTCAATAATATCCGTCTTCAAAATAACAATATAATTTATTTCATTGACGATACAATATGTATTAGAATTACACATAGACCCACTGCAACAAAATATCGGAAACGCCATTAAATTTGTACATTTAATGGCGTTTTTGGGGCAAACGCCGCTATAGACGCGTACATTAGTGACATTTGTCTATAGATTTAAATGTTTATACCCTACATCAATTCTTTTTATATCTTACTAAAACTTTATAAAGAAATAAAGTGCAAATATAAATTGACGAGCTAAGAAAGAAGATACATTGTAAATAACACCGTTTGGAGGGAAAACGCCACGAAAGACATAGTCAATAGCGGTGTTTGGAGAATAAAATGCCGCTAATTATTGCGGTATTTTTTAGCGCGGGAAAGTTTTTAGTGGCGCTTACAAAAGTCGCTATAGGATTAAAAAACGTTGCTAAAAGTCTGTTTTGTTGTAGGGACCTGACAAACTTGACCCGGGACCCGAACTGATTTATTCGATCTAAGATCTGATATGGATTCGAACATGATGGTCTAAACTTGACCCGAACCCGAACCCAAAAACCAACCCGAATCGCAATTAATCGAAACCAAAAGCAACTCGAACCGAAAGCAACCCAAATTAACTTTGTTCAAATATATATGTTTTATTATCCTTTTGTATTATATTACTAATTAACAACCATCTTAATAATAGTTTAGTGGTTTAATATCTTTTTTTCTTCTTTTAAAGATCATATTCATATATTGACCCGACCCGAAAGAGCAAACGATTCGATATTGACAAGACCCGAAAACAACCGATTCGATATTGACCCGAACCAAAAATCAACTGATCTGATATTGACCCGAACAAAAATTTCAAGCGATCCGATATTGACCCGACCCAAAAGTCATCTAATTTGATATTGACCGACCCGATACTCGACCTGAAATAACATAAACTTAAACTAAATTCAAATCATACCCGAATAAAATTTAAAACGAAAGCAACTCGAACTGAAAATTAAACGATCCAAAATGAAAGACCCCATTGCGACCTCTAATTACACCCACCACTTATTTATAAAATGTGATCGAATTATATATGAAACAGCGGAACATTCAAATGAAAGCTTCCCTCTTTTAAATATGAATTATTAACCTATAAAATTTGAGAGAACGAATGTATTTCGCATGGCTTGAATTCTGGATTTGAATCATTGCAAGTTATTGTATCATTTAGACTAATAACTTGTTCACATCTTAAATACGATTATAATACAATAAGATACACAAATTACAATGTCTCAAAAATCCATTGGATTGCTAATTCATCAAACCCAAAATCGGCTTTGCTTCCATCACGGATATTCCCAAGGGAACAAAATTCTATATATATAGCAGATTGTCCTATTAATTCCCACTGTTTTTTCTACTTATTCAGCTTTGTATTCCTAAATTTCGTATCTTTCTTGGTCCTTATAATTGAATCTCTACACTTTTTTGGTCCATCATGATTGATTAAGCTCAATTTGCACCAATACGTGTCAAGTGCGATGATAAGGTACATTATACTCTCAAGATAAAAACTAAATTTCAATTTTAAAAATAATATTGTTACGAGTGATGACTACTAACTCTGAATATAGACCACAAAACAGACTTGAAGAAACAAAAAGAATATAAACCTATCTTATAACCAAACCATGAAAGAGGAAGCAAAAACTCCATGTATAAGAGAAAAAGAGAACAGGTTATGTATGTATCCATAAAAGAGGGAGTGCTATAAATTATAATTAAAAGTTAGGGCTTGTGTGTGAATCAGTGTCAATTAATACACAGAAAAATAAAACAACAGCTTGTAAAATATAAATCTTAAAACTTATCAAAATCCTCATCACCTTTTTTTCTTTCTACAACTAAAGTAACTTTATATTCTTTTATGATTCGTGAAAAAGTAAAAATCTCGAGAATTTGTAATTGTCTCTTTATATTATGTTCTAACATTGTATCCAGAGGTTGTCAGTAAATTCTAGCTATTTTTTACTAACGGATCGACATTATCTCAAGTGTCAATTTTCTTCATTTCACTTTTAGTTAGCTTTTTTTGTTGTTGCAAAATCTAGGGTTTCGGTCTTATATGTATGAACATATGTACTTTGTATTGTCCATGGTTAATTTACTTAAGAATGGAACATGTTTTACTTAACATTTTAAGACATAAATTTCCTATAATATGATTTAAATTTCTGCAACGAGAACACATACAAATATATATATAATGCAAAGTTTGCGCATACGTGTGCTGATGGACAACACCCTCAAACAATAAAAAAGTATATACTATATCATATGCCGAAAGAACAATGATTTCAATAGCTTTCTCAGGTCATCAACAATCTGATTAAAAACTTTCAGTTAACACCTTTTCTCCTCTAAGTTATGTATTTTAGACCTAATAAGAGTGAATTTTCTCACGTCACAGCTTTATTCTGGGAAAGAGAGTCGGCCAAGCAAACCTTTTCCGGCCAAATTTAGACTCTTCAATAGCCTTGCATATTAGTATATATTTTATATACGGCTATGCGTAACTCAAGCTAACCGTTATCATTATTCCACCCTTCAGTCAACAAAATCCTAACAAACCCGCTCTCCATCATCCTAGAAATTACGTTCTAGATATTAAGATTCAAACCTCAAATCCATTATTTCATGACTTCATGAAAATATGTTATAAGTATTATAATTCGAATCTCGAATACGTTACTTCATAAAACCGATTAACAACTAACTAGGTTAAGTTTCACAAATATTATGTATATACTATATACACACCCTTTTTAATAGTTTTAACTAATAGTATCATTAATACAGCAATTACATGTTGATTAATTCAGGATATTGAGGTAATAATCACTAATTTACCTCATGATTAAAGCACAAGGGGTTTCCCCCGTTGTCCTCAACTGGATGTGTACCGAGAGGTTTATTTGGTGGTGCAACTTGCCACGGTGGCTGCTGGTTATCGGATCGTTGCATCACCAGAATCTGCCTCTTCAAGAATTTGACATACCGGATGGCTTCATCAAGCATCGAGGCAGTGTCCATCTTAGTCCCTCCCGGAACGAGTCTTTTCAGAATCCTGATCTTCTCGCTTATCCTCTCCCGCCTGTGACGTGCCGCCACGCTCTGGGGATCGTCGCTGATCCGCACGTTGCGTCGCTTTGGCTTCCGGACGGTGGAGGGGTCGATGTCGACAGGTTGCATCGCGGCGATCTTGTACAACATCTCCTTCATGGCGCCCAACTCTTCCTCATGTTCTTCTTCCTCATCAACAAGGTGACCTAGTTGTTCATTACTAGGTATTTGGGTGGATGTAGATGACCAAATTGGGGGCAAATGATCTTGGCCATGGAAGATGTGATCTTCCATGGACATTTCAAGATCCCAAGAGTGGTGATTTGGGAGCTTTAATGCTTGATTGATATCCATCAAAGTGAGTGAGAAAAATTCAGCTTTTGGGTTTTCTCTCTTGAAAAAAAAAGAACAAGGAAGAGAGAGAAAGTGTGCTCAATGGCTTGTTTGAAGTGGTTTGCATAACACATTAAAGGGTTGCTCTTGTTTCTATAAAAGACCAAACCCTAAAGGGTTTGCTTATTGGCAAAAGAAAACCCTTACTTTGGTGTTTCTCTACCTTTAAGAAGCTTTCATTCCCAATAGGTCATGACTGAAGTGTTAGGAAACTCACAAAGCATGGCACAACTATTACGAATAATCCAATATATACCAACGAGGTTGATGATAGTGGTAAGCAGTTTTGTATCTTTGTAGAAAAAAGTAGTTTAGTATCGCTTAAGTAGGTATTGAGTTCGAGGTCTTGTGTTTGCAGAAAATTCATGTTAGGAGACTCATCCGCCAAAGCTCAGTGTGCGACACGAGTCGGTCCGAATTAACTCCTTATTTTTTCCCAAGTGATAATCTTTACTTAATCTATTGTTAATCTCAACCATCCGTTTCTCCCATCTAACGATCCAAAAAACGTATGAAACTTAAATAGTTTTACACTATATAACTGGATTCTATTTGCACGAGAAAAAATTGTATGAAACAGTTACATTACGGTAATATATATCTTTATTGTTGAATATAATATATGGAATAGAAAAAAGTTTGGAAAAAATAGATTGGGTTGGAGTTTTGGATGTATTCTTAGTTGGATCAAATGATGATGAAGAGGGGGGGGGGGTACTATTTTCCCTACTTTTTTCTCACAACCGCAGCTCTAGCTAGAATCAAGAATTGAATTGCATGAACCTACCGAGTGAAGCTAGCACCAGGCTTTGCCATATATATAGACTGATTTCATTCTTTTTCTTTTTTATCTTTTATGTCAGACCAATCTTTATCAAGCACTGAATTTTTTGGGGTTTTATTCATTTGGGTTTGGTTTTCGATTATAAATGTGTTTTGTTTGGCTTTTTAAGATTTCTGATTATGTATGTGCCATGCATTAGTTTTACCATTAAGCTTGCAATACAAAGCATTTACCTTATTACATATATATTCAAAATTATTTCTTTAACTCTAACCCTAGTCCTTTTGTAACCCCCTTGACCCGGCCTAGTCGCTAAGCCCGGACCACGAGAGTTACATTAGGTTTGCCAGAACAAACTTGAACCGAACAATTAGATTTAAGCCTATTTTTTCCTTTTTATCTTTTCTAGATGCATCTTTAGATCCTAGGGTGTATCAACAGGCAGCGGTTAAAGTCTCATTCAAAACGGATATTATTTCGATAACCAATTGTGCATTTAAGCGATTCAGGGACCAAATCATAAATTATTAAATTATGGGAACTTATTTTAGATTTCAAATTATCAATTTTTAATTAGGCAATTTTTATGCATGCTTGTGAAATTCAGCTCGAACAAATCATTAGACAGAACCAATTGACATACAAATGATTAAGGACCAAAATGCAAAGAATCTGAATCATCTCCTTAAACCAACTTACCATATCAGCCTCGCGTATCGTTACACAAGGTCTCAGTACTGATACTGCTTGATGCGTACTAGTACCATTTCCTGAGTACCAATCCCATGCTTGTAGGGTGAGAGGGTTGTACCGATACTCCCTCGAGTACCGATCCCATGCATATCGATACACATCATTTTCATTCATGTTTGCATTAACTAGAAACATGCTCCCTAAACTCTCAAATCATCATACACTTGAAATCAAATTTAGGTCTAAAAGCATACAAACATAACATTCAACATTTCAATTATGACATTTAAGACTTGCTCTAGCAACTAGGAGCTAACAACAAGCAACCATACAATATGTATCACTTGATAACTAGTGCATAAAACCATCATAACCAAACAACCAAATTGCAATGTCATCACGCTAAAGGGATATCAATTAGAAAAATAACAATTCCAAAATAATTTGAGAACATCTCAAACCCCATTACAATCCCAAAAGGTATTTGCGACTCATTGCCTTATTTACCGAAAAACAAAATAGTTCATCATACCAAATTAAAAATATTTGATTATCCTCGCTCGAAACGCAACCTCCAAGACTTAGTTTTCTACAAAGATAAAGTAGAGTGTAAGCTAATTGAGCTTAGTGAGGACATTCTCAAACTAACATCAATGCAATAAGGAATGGCTTTGGTAAACCTTCCTTCTTTTTCAAACTTTTCTTTATACATAAACACATAATAAAAAATCATGCTTGAATGAGTTCAATAATCATATCATATTCTCTTTTCATCGTATATCAATATATTGACATTTATAGTGACCATTTCAAATTTCCTTTTTATCAACAACTTATCAGATACACAGATACCGGTGGAGATAATCTTTCAACCTCCTATTCAACGTTGGTAATAATCTTTCAATTACCTATTCCTTCTCTAGGCCCGGATAATTTCTTTCACTTACCTCAAGGCCGAAGGACACCTCAAACACATATAGTTTCTTTCAACTAACTCAAGGTGGAGGGACGATCGATTAGGCTCAAGCCCCTTTATGTTTATAGTGCACTCTCATCCCATGACAAGCCAACTATATCCGATACTTCTCTTTTAGTGTCACATAACCAATATAATCATACATGCATGTGAACTTATTGTTTTTCAATGCAACACATACTCATTTCATCATCTTATTCGAAAACATGCTCATAACATTTTTCTCAATGGTAGCATATCATGCTTACTCATTCAAAACCAATGTCACGACTATAGGCATAACAAAACATGTTTAAGGTGCATTATAACAACGAGTTTTAACCACGTGCATTTTTTTGTGCACACGACAAACAAAAAAGTAAATCAAACAAGCAAGAACACAAGAGATTTAACGAGGTTCAGCAGTGTGTTTACATCCTCGGGGAGCAAAGAGTGGCTTTTTTCTTTTATTCAATCAATGGTCCTTAGGTTACAAAGAATACATCTCTTTATAAACCCGATACAATTACAAAGATACCATGTACCGTACCGCGGGGGATTTGCCCCGCACTCCCAACCCACTTAATCCGAGCCCACCGAAAACTCGAGTATTCCTTTGATGGATAAATGCTCTCGCTCCGCAAAGCCTAAAGAACAATTGATGAAGTGCCTAATGAGGTGGGGGTAAGCCTCTTTATATAGCCCCCTACATCCAAGTCCTATTCTAACTAGGATAAGAAATACTACTCCCCGAAGGATTAAAACAATTTTAATCCTAGTTAAAGTAGCAAACATCTGTCCTTTTACAATATTTGAGCCATACTTAACAATTTTTCCAAATCTCATTTCGAAACATTCATTGCAACTTTATATCAAACATAGCAAGGTAAGTGAAAACCACTTCAATTTACTCTTGAACTTAGGAAAGCTTCTCAAACTTTTCCTAAGTCCCAAAAACAGAGCCATAAGTCTTGATACTCTCTTAAAATCGTTTTTACTCACTGATGCACGTTCGCCCCCGAAGCTAGCATGTTGTAAACGTTCGAAGCAAACCAAAAGCTAAGAGGTGAGCTCCTCTTGCTCTTCCCCTATTTCTAAAACATAAAAGCAAGGGGGAAATGCATCAAAATGCATCCTTACAATAGCCAACTCAAATCCCCTGCATCCTTAACAAAAGCATTCACAAACACTATCCGAAAATGCCGAAATTACTCCAAAACTCTAACCAAACATTAACCAGCCACAAACCTATGAATATCTACCATCCAATCCTTATCAATTAACATCCAAAAACATCACTAACACCTCCTTATATCTCCAGCAAGCATTACACACCTATAACAGCCCCAAAACTAACTAAAAACCAACCTAAAGATTACTCAATTAAGTAGTTTCGAGATTCAACCCCAAAATGTTATCTCACATTATGTTTATACAACCAAAACATGAATTAACTCAATAAAAATCTCCAGAATTCATAAACATAATAAAAAATTTAGACAAATGCCATAAACAACTTTTAACAAGATTTTCATTAATTAGATTGCAAAATTACATTATAAATCATCAAGCAAGAGCCAAATGTTAGGGAATTTCAATAAAAAAACTTTAATTTATATGAGAGAAGAAGAATTACCTTCAAAAGGGATTCCACCAAAAATTTGATATAACTTCCTTCTTGAAAAGAATTGAGAAAATAAAAAAGATTTTGAGAAATCTTTTGTAAGCTTTTATTAAGGATTGAAAGAGAAATCAAAAGCCATAATCTTCATCAAAAACCAAACAGAAATCTGAATTTTATGATCAAGAATTTGGAAAGAAAATGAGAGAAAGTTTTAGGAAGAAAATGATGAAAAAATTGACGTAATGAGAAAAATGAGTTTTTAGAAAATAATTAACCATCAAAACAATTGACTCTTTTTAATTTAGTCACTTTTAAAACACATTTTCGAAAATTACATTTTAGTCACCACATCAAATGTCAATCAATTCAATTTAATCAACCCTTTTCATCTCTATCATCAAATCTTATGTCTATATTTATTTGTTCTCTTTCAGATATATCTCGAGATTCGTCAACAATTATGTAAAATTTTGAATCACCAATCTCTTTATGAATTTCTTTTTATACTTTTTGAGCAAATATGTTCAAAATTTTTCTTTGAATAGATGGGGCTATATATACTGCATTTTGGAGCATTTTCTAGCAAAACATTTATTATATCATTATTGTAAGCAACAAGAAATTTCAACATCTCTAGACTGATTTTTTTTATTTTGCACTCTCATTAGGCCCTTTAAATGCACATTTTTTAATTGTAAGACACTGTACAACTTTTATTCAAGCAACAAATCGTAAACAATTATCCACATAAAGTTTTGGAGTTAGATTTTTAAATACAATATCAATGTGACCTTCATAGTTTCTTGAAATATTTTCAACATTGAACATAATATCCATGAGCTAAGTTAATATCTTTCTATATATGCGTTTCAAAGGCACAATATTTTCCAAATTCTCTTCCAATTTTAAATTCTTGTACTGTAAAAGTATCTGAACCAGATTTTTTTAATGGTTTCTTTCTAAAAAGAAAGCATGATAAACAATAAACAATGTCATAATCGGTGAACACTCCAACTAATTAAATATCTTAAACCATTTATATTGAAATCATCGCAATGATCATCTGGAACAGATTAAGGATATTCAAACATAAGAATTTGATAGGTCCATAATTTATGAATTTCTCTATAATTTCTTTTCATTTTTCTAACAGATAACTACTTTTTTTTTTTTTTTGCAAACCTACGCAAACCTGAATCATGCACAAAAGAAATGATATCAATATTAATTGTAAATTTATCTCTACATGTATTTGAAGGTTAATCATCTGAAACGTGAGTAGATGATGCCCCTTGAGTTGCATCAACAGCCGTTTCAATAAAAGTACTAGAGTGTGTATTCTCAACGTTTGACTCTGGTGTGGGATTCAATTTAAAAAAGTAAAAATCTTTTGTTTTTCTCTTCATATTTCAACTTAGGCAAAATAAACAAGATGATCAAGGTTGATCCCTATCATCCTAACATCAGTTATAGCAGTACATCTTTATCTATAAATTTTTATTAAAAAAAAAAACTTACTTTTGATTGGGCTTATTTTAAAGTTCGAAAATAGTAAAAATAGTTTAAATAAATAATTACAGAAAAATCAAATTATAGAAAATAAACTTGTTGCTAAAGTCACATTGATACCACACATAATTTTTCTAGGAGTTAAAGCGCTGACCTAAATTTTCTCCTTTATTTAAGAATAAATTTATCATGCAATGAATGTTTGTAAAAAGAAGAGTAGAAATTGCTAGTAATGTAAGAGTATTTTTTTTGTTAAGTCGAATAGTAAAGAGTTCACTAAGATTTATATTTCGATTTTCGAATATTTGAATGGAGAAGAAAAGCATGAAGAGAGTTAATTTGTGTTTGGGATCAGGCCCGATTTAACTCTAAAATAAATCACTTGTTATATCCATACCTTGCAGGGTCAACTCAACACCTTATTGGACAAAGTATGCTACACCGTAAACCAGAGGCGGATTTACATAGTCTTGGACTTGGAGGGAAGTAATTGCACTCCTATTTTGGAGAATTTTTAAGTGTTAATTTTTTCTTAAAAAATCAATTTAGTGTGTAGAGAGAAAAAAATAAAAATATGTATACTTATTCGAGAAAAAAATATTTTAAATCCTCATTCTTCAATTCTCAGAGATGGCAAACGGGTCGTTTGGTTTGGTTTCGATTATGATCATTTCAGGTCTGATTGCATTCAGTTTAAGTTCAGTTCGGGTCTGGTTCGGTTTGGTTTTAGTTCGGGTCTATGGCGATTTCGGTTCGGTTGATTTTAGGTCGGGTTAATAGGAGATCGGTCGGTTTCAGTCGGATTTTCAGACCGAGTTAGGTTTTTACACCATATATATGACTTTAATATATCTTGTATATCTGACTTTTTGGTGAGTTGTGCGACAATTCACATCCCATCTTTCTTTATTTATTTTAATATATTTTAGGTTGCTTACGGTTCGGGTGAAATCGGTTCGGGTCCATTCAGTTTGGTTGAAAATCGGTTCAGGTTCATTTGGTTTGGTTAAAAATTGGTTCGGGTCTATTTTCGGTTCAACTAAAATTTGAGTCAAATTCGGTTTGGTTCGATTTATTTCGAATTTCGGATCAAATTTGAGTCATCGTATTCAGGTCAATTTTAATTCTCAATTTGAGTAAATGAGTTCGGATCTTGAGTTAGGTTTACCAGTTCTACTTACCATATACAGCTTGTAAGGAACAAGACACTTGTTGGACAGTCCACTTCTCCACCAATTCATGAGAGACACATGAAACTTCTAGGCTACCAAAAGAGCTCCCTTAAATGCCAACGAAGGTTACCAGACTAACAATTCATACTCACTTTGGTCACTTTCCTGAATCCATGTTATAATTCTTCATGCTCTTGAATTGCGCATGCTCAAAACAATCATTATTTTTCCTGTAGAGTTTCACTTGCCTCTTCCCCAACATCCATGATGTAACCTAGTATAAATATAAGCCATTATTTTTTTTACATCCATCAAAAATAAAAGAAAATAAAAAGGAAAAAAGGAAAACCAAAAACTTCAAGAATTATATTACTCGTATTTGGAAATATTCGTATACTTAATTAAGAAGTTAGGGTTATTGGCATAGACGATCCCAAAACTTCAAAGCGTATCAATCGAGTCCTCAATTCCAAAGTTCAGTAATGTTACCCAAAGATAATTTGTTACAACATTTGTAACATTTTTATATACATAAAATGTTATCAACTTTTGTGTATATACTCATCTTGTTACAAGTTTGTAACAATTTGAGTTATACCTTAAACGGTATGATGTTTTTAACAACTTAGGATGCATTTGGTTCGCGGAAAAAATAATTTGGTTCAGTTTGATTTTAGTTCGGGTCTATGGCGATTTCGGTTCGATTGATTTCGGGTCGGGTTAATAGGAGATCGATCGGTTTCAGTCGAGTTTTCAGACCGAGTTAGGTTTTTACAATCTATATATATATGATGTTTTTTTAACAACTTAGGGTGCATTTGGTTCGCGGAAAAAATAATTTACCGTATGTAATAATCTTTCTCAGAATTACATTCTCATGTTTGGTTTGTTGGTGTTGTAAATTTATTAAATATTTTTATTTAATATTTAAATGGAGTTACATATATTTAAATAATGTTGTAATATTTAATATATTTTTATTAATATTGTATTTACGATGTTTCTAGAATTATAGAATGAGATTGAATGTTGCTTGAGAATAAATGAGTTAGGAGTTGATGCTATTAATTTTATTAGTTGATTTACAAGAAATTTCTCATCTTAAAAAATATTTTAGTAGGTCAATTTATTTTATCACTATTTTATTTAGTGGAAACTAAAAGTTTCCACAAGCGCCTTAGTTTTAGGGTTTAGGGACTTAGTTTAGGGTGTATTATTTAGGGGTTTAGGTGTATGAGTTTTGAATTTAGGAATAGTGGTTGAAATTTGTAGTTTAGGGTTATAATTTAGGGTTTATAGATTAAAATCTAAATCCTCACCATATTACCCTAAAATTAAACATGAACCTATAAACCCTAAATTCTAACCCTAAACACTAAATTCTAACCACTATCCCTAAATTCTAAATCCCTACCCCTAAACCCCTAAACCTTACACCCCAAACTAAGCCCCTAAACCCTAAAACTAAAGCGCTTATGGAAACTTTTAATTTCCACCGCCAGTGTATAAGATAATAATCTTTTTATTAATTTTATATTTTTTTATTAACTTTATCACTATTTTATTAAATTATCACATGCAATAAAAAATTAAAAATTTAAACACATTAAACATTTAGCATTTGACAATTCACATAAATATTTTAAGAGGGAATGAGGGTATGCAAATATAAAATAATTTTTTTTACAATATGCATGTCTATCTTACAATCTATGTTCAAGGTGCAAGACTGTCCTTTTCAACAATGTCATTTTTAAAGTTTGAACTCACGTCCTCTCCTTAGGAGTGCAATGTGCCTTACTAGTGCACCCAACACTTATTGGTAAAAACAAATGATTTTATAAATATTATTATAAAAAATTAATATATTGATTGTATTATAAATACTATAAGTATAAAGTTTTTACAAATTTTTGACGGTGTAACAAAATTAATTTTATGTATATATTTTAAATTTAATATTAAAAAAGTTAACATGTTAAAAATAAAATATATATTAAATTGCTGATTTAGTGAAGTAGGAACGCAAAAATGAGGATCCTTACTTGAACGTTAGGGGGCTTGGTTCGTAGGCAAAAATTCTAGCAGTAAGAAAAATAGCTCTCTCTTAAAAAGTGGATGTAACATCTCAAACCTAGATGTCAAAAATTGGGCCTCAAGCTCAAACTCAACTTTATACAATTTCGTAACTAGATTTAGCCTAATCCATTCATTTCACAAAATCCATTAAGTTAGAATATTTCAAAGTTGATAAACCAATTAAAACGTTACATGAGAGCTCCATTTAAAATACACATATAAAAGCATTCGACACATAAGTTAAAATCCAAAATAAGAGTTACAATACAAACATAGGGTCCTACGAATACATAGCACAAATATCTAAGTATTATACTTGGACACAAGTCGATGCTGAAGTCCTACTCCGATGGTGCTCCGGCGATGTAGGTTAACCTACTAACCTGCGAACGAAAACAATAATTTCGAACGCTGAGCTAACGAAGTTCATTGGATACACTTCTACTCAACCATGCTTCATGCAAATCATAAATAAGAGCATGTAGCTAAAGAATGATACAACAATATAATACATGTGGCGCCACCACTAGCCGACTAAACACATAGCAACAAGCAATGAAATAATCTCACACAGAGCACATGTACCATACCAACAAACATGGAGTGAGGCCCGATGTCATACGACCTCGGGAACATACACTAAGAGTTAGGCCCGGTGTCACAGAGCCTCGGGAAAGTACACTCATACTCGGAATCTCTCATTGAGTATCATCAAATGAGGCCCGATGTCAAACAACCTCAGGAATATACATCCGGAAGGTCATCT
Source organism: Hibiscus trionum (assembly GCA_030270665.1). Lineage (NCBI taxonomy): Eukaryota > Viridiplantae > Streptophyta > Magnoliopsida > Malvales > Malvaceae > Hibiscus > Hibiscus trionum. The sequence continues at coordinate 10,253,799 of BSYR01000052.1, read as the reverse complement.
CTTGGTGTTGCAACACTCTCACTGGGTATCCAGATTCCACGAATCAAGTAACCTAACCACACAAGTGCCTTACTTGGAACGTAACATCACACGATACACCAAGGATCCTTATGGTTGCTATTACCAACAAGAAACTCAAGGTTTTAACAAGTTATTACTCATTATATTCGTATATGGGGTTAGATTCTCAGTTTCTCAACTTTACTATTCATTTTACCCCATTAAAGGCCCATAGGGCCTTAGTCCTCGAATTTATAGGTCACCCAAACTAAAAATAAAATTTTCGGGAAAAAAGCCCAGCGAGTACCGATACCCCTTTAAGGTACCGATATGCTAATAAGGGTACCGATACTCACTAATTCGTATCGATACACAGCTTGCGCCGATGAGGGTTTAGCCAACGCCTATTATTGATACACGAGGGTGCGTATCGGTACCCAATGGTTACCGATACTCAATTATGTGTATCGATACCCAATTTCGCTACTAGAATTTGGGCTGAATAGAAGGTATCGATACTCGCCCATGCGTATCGATAGCCCCTTCAAACATTTTTACATTATTTTAACATCAAATCCTGATTTCACCATTAATGGAGTTTCAAGCTCTCAAATAATCAAATCATCAAACCAAGCACAAGGAATCTAACTTTATGATTTCCAGGAATAAAAAAGAGTTAGTAGTGTACTAACCTTGATTTTAAGCTGGAAAAGAATAACCTAGCCAAGCTCCTCAAGCCCTCATTCTCTCTTGAGCTTTGGAAGCTTCTCCTACCTCTTTCACTACAATAGGTATTGAAAAACAAGTTACCACGTTGCTAGAAACTTAAGATATGAAGAAGGAAAGATTCTACAACAAGAAATGGAGCCAACAAGCCTCATTCCTGTTCTTCCTCTTCACCCCCACAAAACACCCATTTTTCTTACCACCGCCAAAACTCACAATACTTACCTTGAAAGATAGATCACTAGGTGATGAACAACACTCCCTAGACCTTGATTTCGGGATTTCTACACAAAACAACAAAAAATTGATCTTTGTTCTTGAGTCACAAAGAAGAATAAAAAAGAGAGATAAGGATGAGGTTGGAGACAATATAAGATCATCCTCCAAACTTTTTTGCATAACCATAAATAAAACCAACCTTTCTTCTTTTAAAATTTAGGATTTTACTTCTTTACCCCTCTCTCATTTTCCCATTCACCTATTAGCCTCAAACCCTTAGCCAACAATAAGTGGGAAGCCCACCAAGGCTCTCGAGGCCCAAACATCCAAGCCCAAACATGAAGCCCATGCTTCGGGTTAATCCAACCCACGAGCTCTAAAATTTGAGTCGTTACAGTGGAGGTGCTCTTTTTGCAAGAAAAAAAAAAGATTACAGAAACTGAAATTCACTGGATGTGGCCTGATGATATGTTGGACTACCGAGTTTCGGATGCAGATGAAAAATCAGGGGGTTTTGTGGTATTTTGTGATAAATCTAAATTTAAATTGTCTTTTTTGAAATCAGACAAGAATTTCATTTTTCCTGACTGGTAAATGGCTACAAGGAGACCTAGAGGTAATTCTTATCAATGTCTATGCACCATGTGTATTCTTTGAACATATTCTTTTGTGGAATAAGTTAATTACCTTGAAAACTCTAGGGAAGGATCCTTGAGATGTTTAGAAGGAGGTGATTTCAATGCGGTGAGAAATAGGAGTGAAAGAAGCTGCATTGAACTCAATTTTCCAGGGACAAGGGAGTTCATTTTTTCATCGAGAAATGAGAGTTTTTAGACCTGCCAATGTAGGGCAAGAAATTCACATGGTTCGGCTCATGTAACAAGAAGAGCATGCTGGACAGATTTTTGGTGGATGAGAATTGAACTATTTCTTTTGGAGAATGTTCCGAACAAGTTTATCTAGAGTTACCTCGGACCATGCCCCTGTGCTAATTTTCAATGAAAACGTGAATTGGGGGCCAAAGCTGTTCAATTTTATAAATGCATGGTTACAAAAAGATGGTTGTAAGGAGGTGATTAAAGAAATTTTCAAAGATGAATCTACCAACATGTATGCTCTTCATGTCAAGCTTAGGAGGCTCAAAGGAGCATTGAAGAAGTGGAACAAGGAATCTTGCGGTAACTTTGATGTTAAGGTACAAGATCTAGATAGACAGATTAATGAATTAGAAGAAAATGGAGCAGAGAAAGTATGGGGCTCAAGAAAAGAGCTAGAATTTAAAAAAACTATAAGCATGAGTTGTGAGAGACGTTGAAGCTTCAAGTTGATATGTGGAAGAAAAAAGAGAGGGTGAATTAGATGTCGAAGGGTGATAACAATACAACTTACTTCCATAAAGTTGTGAAGAGAATGGCTAAGAAGAAAACAATCATGGGTTTGAATTTCAGGAACAAGTGGTGCAATGATCCAAAGCAACTAAAGAACAATATTTTCTAGCATTTTAGGGAAAACTTCAATTGTGAAATAAGAATATGGAGGGGAATTCTTAATATGTAGTTCAACGAGCTTTCGATGGAAGAAGCCACTAAATTAGAGGAACAATTCACTTTGTTGGAAATTCAAGAGGCATTGTGGAGTTGTGACGAGTCAAAGGCCCATGGATCGGATGGATTCAATATGATATTTTACAAATTCTGTTGGAAAGAGGTTAAGGGAGAATTGATGAAGCTGTTAAACGATTTCTATGAGTCTAGGAAACTACCTTATAAGGTAACCTTAAAAGAATTTGGCAGAATACAGTTGGGGCTGCAATATGGAGTATATGAATTACAAGAAATGATGTGGTCTTTAATGAAAAGCAAAATTCCATCAAACAGGGGTGGAGCCAAGATCAAATATTGGTAGGGGCCAAAATATTAAATTTCAAAAATGAAAGGGCTTATTACGTTTTTAAATTCAAAATTCATGGGACAAGGCCTAGTTTGTCTAATATTTAAATTAATAAGGACCTAAATTGTTATTGGGCCAAAAAATTTGAGCACACATGCTCATTCTTCTTTAGTTTAACCTAGAAGTGTAAATAAACAGAGCGTTCAATGAATTGTTAGTGAATCGTTCGTATATTAAGCTAAATAAACGAGTATGAACAATTTTTTATGTTTGTTTAATAAAAGAAAAACACGAATAAAGGTGTATTTTGTTCGTTTATGTCCACGAACAAGCTCGTTTATGAGCTCATTTACTTGTTTTTCCTTTTCCTTTTCCTTTTATTTTTTTTACATTTTAAATATTGGTGAATGTATGGACTAAATTGAATATGTAGTGAACTTTTGCGTTCAAATTGTGAAGCCTAATGAGTGATGCAATCCGCTTCGCATCAAGTATCTTTTCCAGCAGCTCGCGGGCGAGAACAACACGCCATAGTCAATCTATCCGCCAAACTATACATGTTCGCCAATGCGAACGATGACATTCCTTCGCCAGCTCGCGGATGAACAGCCATGCAATAAGTTGCATGCACACTTCCAGATTGCATTTAATTTCTTGTTTACATGCATTACATTAGTTTTGCTCACATTCACATTGTTTTAGTTTTGTTCGCATATAATGCATTCTATTCAGATCTACAAGCATTGGTTAAATTATGTTTGCATTCGTATGTATGTTCGCCTGACTTACATTATGTTTGCATTTATAATCTATTTGCATGTTCGCATTATATATATATATATATATATATATATATATATATATATATATATATATGCAAATTCACATCATATCTATGTTTCTTAGTTCTTGTACTCACAGGCATTATATTTTGTTCACATTATATCTATGTATGCATGAGTCTACGTATCACCGTTCGCATGTTTGAAGTTTGCATGTGTTTGTCCGTATATAAGTGTTGCATGTAGTTGCATGAGCATTAATAAATTTTCATGTTTAATTATGCATGGTAGTTCATTTGTTGCACATGAATAAATATGCATGTTAGATTATTTAAGCATGATAGTTACCTAAGTATGATATTTCATTTAAGTTGCATTATTTTAACATATCTTTTTTTGTGTTTATTAGATGCATGAAGGCTAAATAAATTCTACACTCCAAAGGACACCAAGATGGATTAATCACATGTTTAAAGTCTTTTGGGATTCAATCACTTAAGGGAGAGTAAAGGCATGGATTAAAACAACACTTTTTTTTTTGCTCTGCGAATAAATTTTTTTATTAAAATTCATAGAGTGTATGCCTCGTTAAAAACCTCCCTAAACCTAAATAGAGGAAAAGAGTACATACAATCCAGGAAGGAAAATATCCGAAACACACAAAAAACCCACAAGCCACATAAAAGACCCACAACAAACGTCACTAGGCAACCAAATTGATCCCCACCAAGCTTTGAAACTAACATTTCAACCAGCACCATCCAAGGCTATTGGAAACAACAAGACCGTTAGTAAAGCATGTAGTGCTAGAACAGTTCACCATCCCAATTTTAATTACGAAGCAATCAACCTCAGCAAGAAACATCCACCTCGACCAAGGGCGTTGGAGAGAGATACTAACCCAATTAAACACAATCCTGGAATCTGTTTTCACAATCAATGAAGTTTTTTTCATCCATCCCGCTCCAGATAATAGCTCCAATGCCTTCTTGATAGCCACGAAATTAGCCAGCTCAACACTACCCTCTCGGCTAGGCCATGGACCAGAAAAAATTCTCGAATTACCCCTTCATCCGTACGGAGAATACCACTACACTCGGCCCCAATCACTTTGGCTAAGTCATGAACATTAAACTTAACCCGTCTCAACAAAGGAGGGCCCAGGAAGCATCTAATTGAGTATTCTTAGTATAAAAGAGAATATCTTTAAGAAGTAATTGTCTCTTTTTAAAGATCGAGTCGTCTCGAGTCAGCCAAAAAACTCCACAAGTTAAGGCAACGACTACTAACCACAAGCTTTTCAAAGGGCATGCGAGAGAAAATTGAAAACCAGAAGGAAAATAAATCTGTTATGGAGGATAATGGTCGTCAATTACCATTCAACCAATGGCACACCAGATTCCAAAAACTCCCCATATGTTTACTAAAAATTTCAAACACAAAACACTTCACTCTTTTGGCATTCTCACACCAAATTCCTCCCAAATTCAGACCATGAATAGCTCTTCTTTTGGAACGAATCGTAACAACATTGTGACACCATGTCTGAATCGCCCATAGCAAGCCAAATCATGTGAGACTGTTGTTTCCAGAGATCCTCCTAAATATGCAGATTCTCACATAACTCAAATCTACACTACTTCAGCTTGTTCAATTTTTCCAATACCAGGTTGCCACCTAGAGAAACTTGATTAAACTCTTCACTCCTCGATTGTAAACCAACGCAGCCACTCTTTTCGTTTCTCGAGCGTATGACGTTGAAGCCTCCACCCACCATTCAACTATTCGAGTCTGAAGCTTTTAAATTACATAGCTCATTCCATAGAAACACTCGTTACACTTTCTCGCAAGGATCATAAAAGATTAACAATGGTGGAATGTAACCCTTCACGCACCCAGCACACCTTCAACAGATTGAACCGATTGTGAATCATCGAACTCTCGCATTTGAACACAATCTTGACCCAACTCTAAGGAATACTCCATAAGCGACCAATAGCAGTTGAAAACAAAAACTCGAATTAGAACTTTCATCTTCAATCAAACCCTTATTACTAAGCAAAGTGATTCTCGAACTTTAAATTTCTTCCAGTGAAGCCAACTCTCTGACCACCTCTTCCTCATCCCTTCAATCTGCATCCCAAGATTTTTTCCTAATTTTAGCGTCTTTCTTGCCTCCTTGGTGAGGTTATTCCACCTCGTCACAAGATCAGAGTTCGATAATGATCTACCCAAAAAATCAGACGAATCCAACACCTTTTTATTCACCTTGTGTCGACGAAAGCCTCTATCCCTCTTTTTTCTTTCTAGCTCTATTAACGCTTTGTCCTAATAATGTAATAAGGATCCATACCTTTTACCATTCTTATTCTTCTTGTTCCCAAACCCAGCTTCCAACTCAGGAAAAAACCCTTCGTTATCATCCCCATCACTATTGGCCACCAAAACTTCATTATTATCAGCATAACCCTGATTGAATTTCTCGTCCACCAAATTAGCCCAAGTGGATTTATTAATAATCGGGCTCTGGGATTTCTCCTCTCCAGTAGGAGTAAATCCCATATTTCTAATAACTTCACTCACCCTATTTGCCACTTTGTCCAGTCCTTTCTCAACGCCACTAACCTTAACCGGACTTTGAACGAAGCCCACTTCTGAAAGGGAATGGTCCAAGTTGATCACCTCATCCACTCCACCAGGCCCATTATCGATATTATTTATACAATCCACTTGATGGCATGGCACTACATAGCCAACATCATTCGCCAACTCAGACACAACCACATTCCCATCTGCAACCTTCTTAGCCAACTGGGAACTGATTTCCCCAAGCACAAACGTAGGTTTAGCTGGAGTTATTTGAGGAGTCTTTTTGGAACCAACACACACTAACTCATCTTCCCCTAAATGCCTCCCTAAGTCCTTTGTAAGTTGTGCATGTGAATGATTATTCACCTTCCCAACGTAGAGATCATTCAAAGCCTCTACTTCCATCGTACATTTAGTCAACTTGTTCATTCAGTTTTGAAATCATCTTCAAACGTAAGGAGGGAATTCAAGAAGTCTTGTACATTTAATCAACTTGTTCGCCAGTTTTGGATGGGATCCAAGAAGATACGAGTCTTGAAATCATCTTCAAACTTATTCCTCTATTTCTTAGCATTCCAAGGCACTTTGAATTGCATCAATATGATATCAAGAGCTTAAGATATGACCAGATTACTAAAGACAATGCAGGCTGGAAGTTCAATACGAGAATAATCACCACTCAAGCAAGAGGCCATTCATTTCCTGCCATATTTCATCTCCATGCAAGGACCATTCAGTTTCCCCTTTTAAGAGCATTCAAAGGCTTCATGATCATCTAATTCATCCATTAAAGAAGAGTGAATGACATCCATCAAAACTTTGAGAACTTAACAGTCTTTTCCTGGTAGACACATAGATGTCAACATTCATCCATGATATGTCTAGATTCATTCTATAGATTCAACAAGACCATTGGGCTGCCAAGGGAGAAGGAAGGTCACAAGCTATTATGTGTGCTTTCATTACCATTAAAAAGACTTTATTCACTTGTTTGTGTCTCTTTAGATTCCACCTTGCTTCCTATAAATAGCCATAGCATTTCATTTGTAAGATATACAACTTTGATTTAGAATACATTTTTGTGTAATTGTTTATCTCTTTGTTCTTCATTGAACTTACTTGACTTATCAAGGAATTTTTCCTTGTGGCATCAATTCTATCTCCATCTTTTTATATCGTAGGTTCCTAGTTGTTATAAAACTAGTGAGTCTCGATCAATCCTTGGATTTTGAACATTATAAGGTTCGAGTCTTCACTTTCATATAGTGTTGGTTCTTCTTTCGTTTCAAAACCAAACTATCTTCATTTTCCATCACCATCATTTTCACTATTATCTTATCATATTTCTATCATATCATTTTTTAATTAGCTTCCGCCATCATCTCAAAATTCATCATCACTTTCCTAAACAAAAACCCCTTTTGAAACCATTTTCGCATCTTTGAAATATTTACTGCGTTCACGATTGGGAAATCAAAATTTCAGTTATTCCACAACCAGGATCGCATCATTTGGTATCAGAGCTTTGCAAACAGGATTAGTATCAATTTTTATCTTTCTCGGTAGTGAAAAGAAAAGTTGAGAAAGAAAAGAAAAAGTTCAAAAAAAGAAATATGAAAGAAAAAAATAAATTCGACATAAAAAAATTGAGAGAGGGATTATTCAATTTCATTCTTGATTCTTGAGCATCATTTGTGATCTACACCACCCTTCTATTTTTAGCATCATTTGGTTCAAGCCATGTATGCCCGCTCAGTTGAGAGCGATTTTTTAGAAAATTTTGAAAACTTCTGAAGAATGTTTGTCATGCGATGATGTCATTAGCAAACAAGCTTTTTCCACCAAGCAACCACCATTTGAAAACCTTGACAGGTTTGATCATTTTAATGCTCAACATTTTATTTCTTTCCCTACTAATACAATTTTGATTGTAGAAGTAAAAATGCCATATAAGTTTGAGAAGCAGTTACACAGAAAGATGCAAGGAAATAAAGAGAGAAAATCTTAGTGTCTTGCGAACCGTGAATCCAGAACTCATCAAACAGTCTGTTCGACAACAGTCAAGCAGTATGACAACATAATTCGCAGGGAGCGTAAGCGAACCATCTTCGAACCAGGAGATTAATTATGGATCAAAAAACGAATACAGAAGTTCCCAGCCCTACGGAAGTCCAAGTTGTTCCCGTTTATAGTAAGAGTCGACTTGGGGACAAATCGCTTTCAAGAAGGGGGAATGATGCGATCCGCTTCGCATCAAGTATCATTTCCATCAACTCTCGGGCGAGAACTGCACACCATAGTTAATCTGTCCACCAAACTCTACATGTTCTCCAATGCAAACGATGACATTCCTTCGCCAGCTCGCGGATGAACAACCATGCAATACGTTGCATGCACACTTCCAGTTTGCATTTAATTTCTTGTTTACATGCATTACATTAGTTCTGCTCGCACTCGCATTGTTTGAGTTTTGTTCGCAAATAGTGCATTCTATTCGCATCTACACGCATTGGTTAAATTATGTTTGCATTCATATGTATGTTCGCCTGACTTACATTACGTTTGCGTTTATAATATTTTTGCACGTTCACATTATGCATATTCACATCATATCTATGTTTCTTAGTTCTTCTACTCACATGCATTATATTTTGTTCACATTATATCTATGTATGCATGAGTTTACGTATCACCGTTCACATGTGTTTGTCCGAATATAAGTGTTGCATGTAGTTGCATGATCATTAATAAACGAGGGCAGCAAAGTGAGCCTAGTGCTGCCCAGGGCAGCAAAATGAGGAGTTGGATAATTGGAGTGCAATCGACAGAGTAGAAAATCCTGATTCTAACGGTGTCGATCACACAATTTTTTGACGTCTGTAGCAGAATGCAGAGCCGCCCAAAGAGAAAGAATGAGCTTACTTGCGGAGCAAGGCAACGATAAAAGAAGTCCAAATTCCACTCAAAGAAGTCATAATTTAAAGTTGCATTTAATGCAAAAGCTCTTTGAAGACTTCTACTCCAAGGAGGACTTAACCTAGACTATGACCTATATATACTTCATATATTTTTGTATTTCGAGGGAGAGATCGGAGGTTTTCTTTAGGCATAGCTTAGGTTTTCTTGCCACTGTCATGTTCTAAACTTCTCTTGGGTGTGGGGTTATGTTGTAATTAGTGTGAGAACGGTTTTCTAGGTTTCAAGTTTTGTTTTTGCAGTAAAATACTCTCAAGTTTGCTTATTTCATGTTCTTCACTTCTTCAATTAGTTCCAAAAGTCCAGTTGAAGAGATCCATTTGTCGGGCACGAGAGTGTCAAACTCACGAAAGAATTTAGCACGGTCTCATCATGTCGAGGTGTTGACTAATTCGGCTTAGACATAAGTTAGAATTTCAGCGGCTAAAAGGAGCAACCAAACGTCGACTGTCTGTGTTAGGTTTACACTGAGATTGCTAGGTATTGCTTACATCACGTGGTGATAGAATGCGTGCCTAGACATAGGAAGGATCACTTCAGGATTGCTTCGCTGAACTTGGAGTATATGCCAGACTTGCCGCCAGAACTTCTCTCATTCTCACCTACAGGGACAACGAAAGTTGCAAGAGCAGTGTTTCGCCGTGGCAGCGAAAGTTGCCGCAACCTCAATCTGCCTTTACCCGCCAAGGCAGCAAATCCTGGCAGCGCAGAACAACTTGACCTATTCAACGCAGTTTCACACTAATTAGCAGCATAACCCTGCCCTCTCTATCAACCTGATCACTTCATCTTTTACTTGTGTTTTCTTTTACTTTTCTTCCTAACAACTATCTTACTTGTTCAATTTTCTTTTCTTGTGCAGGAACAACAATTCGAACCAAGCTGTCCAATCCCTGTGGGATACGATATCTTATATACTATAACTTGACAAGAGTGTGCACTTGCGCTCATAAATAGATTACACCCAAACGCTCTACAAGTTTTTGGCGCCGTTGCCGGGGATTGATAACAGCGAAATTCGTTTTTAATTTCTGCACCTTTATTTATTTGCATTAATTTTAAGATTTTATTATTTTTATTTTTAATCGAAAAAAACTATGTGGGAAGGTGTTTATTCAGGTGCCCCACGAGTTAAGGGCAACAATATTTGGGAAAGTTCTTGCGAATTTTGTGAAGGCAAACATGCGTTCGAAATTTGCCCCCATCTTTTTGCAGCAGACATGTCGAGAAAACTCACTTGGGAGTGGATGTCTGAATATGAACAGCAAATGCCGCAGCAGCAGCAAAAGGGACAGTAGATACCACTGTGACAGCAAAAAGGGACAACAGATGCCGCTGCAGCAGCAACAAGGACAATTGATGTCGCTGCCAAAATTGCAGCCGCAGTAGCAAGATTTTGCATGGTATAATCAAGAATCTCAATTTTTTTTACCATAACAGTTTTGCTGCAAAAATCAACATACCCTGGCAATATAGTTATCCGCAAGAACAATAAAAATCCTTGGATGACACACTTCAAACTTTCCTTGCGCTCACGGATAAAGTGACAACTGCTATGAACGCCAGCATCACTAAAATAGATGCACGGCTGAACAATTCAGTCCTCATCAATGCCATAGATGAACCGGACAAGAGGAAGAAGAGCAATGCAATAAAAGATCTCCGATGTGTGAGGAGCAATTAGAAACTCCAAACCAAGAGGATGCAGAACACTGCCTGGGCAGCAAGATTGAAAATTGTTCTAGCAGCTACCTAGAACCCAGCCCTGAGGACGAATTGGCAGCACTTGAGCAAAGCTATGCCTCAGTAGAGAGGCCCGCCACGACAGAAGCCTCCATAATGATGCCCGCAGTAGAGCGTTTAGGTTTTCTCCTTTTATGAGCGCAAGTGCACACTCTTGTCAAGTTATAGTATAAAAGATATCGTCTCCCACAGGGATTGGAATAGCTCCTATGAATGGTTTCCTGCACATAGATTTTGCAAATGCAACATTAAACCTCATGATGTGGAAATATAAAAACACAAGTAAAGATAAAGATAGTAAAGAGATGAATGATAGGGAGAGATTGGGCGATAAGTTGGGTAAGACAAGTGCAGCTTAGTAGCTTGTGGACTGCATTGTAAATTCTTGAGGGTGTTTTGTGCTGCCATGAATCGCTACCTCGACGGGTATGGTGGGCGGCAAACTACGACCTTGTCACACGATCGCAGCAGGTCACTGCCATTGCAGGGTTGTGTACTGTCTCAGCAGGTGGATCAGAAAGAAGTCCTGGCGGCAAGTCTGGCAGACATTCTGAGTTCGGCAGGATAGTCGACAGTGATCCCTCCTATTTCTAGGTTAGGATGCTCGAGATTGCATAACTTGAGGACTAGTGTGGAACCAAATTAGACAACTCGGTTGGTAATCCCTTTTAGCCGCTGAAACTTGTGGACTAGTATGGAACCAAGTTAGTCACGCCTTTGTGAGTTGTGACCGTGCTTAACCCTTTCGTGAGCCTTGCAATTTTGTGCCCGACAAATAGATTTTCTCTTCAATTGACTGGTGTAGACTAATTGAACGAACAAGAAGCATGGATTAAGCAAACTCAAAACTTTATTGAAAACAACTCAAAACTATACAATCGTTTCCCTCAAAACACTTTACATACACGTACCTAAAACCTAGGAGAGTTAGGCCGTGACCCCTAACACTCCGACTTATCTAGCAAACCCCCCATCTTCACTCTCATCGGCAGTTGCCGTTGATCTCTCACGACAAGCCTTGATCCCTCTATGAGATATGCCCCTATACCCTTACATACATTGGGTATATGTAGGGCTCATGACCTAGGTTGAGTCTTCATTGAAGTAGGAGTTCTAAAAGTAAATTACATTAAATAAAGACTCATTTATGGTTTAAATACAGACTCTTTGGACATTGCCTTCTTCCGCAAGTAAGGATAAGTGCTCCCACTTATCGATCTTGAATTAACTCTACCGGCCGCTACAGGCTTCAGGAAATTGCAAGACTGGGCTCATTGGGCTTAGGAAATTGTCCTCTTGAAATCGCAACCCATCTTGGCTAAGTCGGTGTAAATCCTGCCCATGCGGCTCTTGGCGGCAGTGCTGCTTCGGCAGCGTCCTTGGCGGCATCTTGAGCTGCTTCAGTACAGCTCCTCTGGTTCTAGCTTTCTGTCTTGTCATGTCCTCTCCTCTCTTACCTATAGCACCTGAAAATATAAACTAAACTAAAACAATAACTTTTCTCTACCAAACATAAAATATTCAATACAAGTAGGGTAAAAGAGAAGATACTGTTATAATGCATGTAATGCACCTAAATATGCCTAAATGAACTTAAGAATAACAATAATAAGGGCAGGAATGTGTACAAAATATAGAACTCATGGACACTATACACACCTCCAAACTCGAACTATTGCTTGTCCTCAAGCAATGCAACATAACTAGTAGATCTGCCCTTAGCACAAAATTAATAGAAACAAAAGCCTTCAACTTGATTTCTTACCTCAAGGCCGTGGCACTTATTTAATGTTAGTGATAGGGAATGGCATGAAATAACTCAAATTAATTTTTCTTAATGCCAGTGCAGTGTGTACAGGTCTGTGTTCATGCTAAATATGCTGAAGTTACTAAGTTAACAAAGTTTGCCTAAAATAATTAAGTTACTAGAAATGATACGAGTTGCTGCCTTGGCAGAACAGTTGGGCATTTTTATTCTCTTTTCTGATCATGGCTTAAGGGCTTCAGCTCATCACAACTATTCTCTGGGTTTGAAGCTAAGGTAGCTGCACTCTACAAAACTCTGAACCCTTTGCATAGAGTCATCCCGTGAAGACTTTTATTCACTCTTGCTAATTTGTCCGTCACTTGGTTTAGATTCATGGACTTTGATAGCAGCAGAGTGTCCTTGCTCATGATCCTTCCTAGAGCCGATTTCGGGCACCTCTAGGGTCTTTATTCTTCCCGCCTAGAGCCTTTTTCGGGCACCTCTAGGTTTTTTCATTATTTTTGTTGTGCTGCCTTGTGTTGCCGTGGCGGCAAACCTGTGTTCAATCAAAAAACTTTTATTAAGTAAGGCAGACAATGTTAAACTTAAAACTCAAGCAAAATTCAGCTTTTAACAGACAAGTGTAAAGATAATTGGCAAAAAGAAAAAAATTTCTAAGTATTTTTTCATGCTTCTACCCATAGTTAGGTTAAAAGTTTTTAGAATGGTGCGAGTATAAGTAATCGGCTAAGCTATCATAGGCACATGTTTTTGAACTAAAGATTCTATTTCATTAAGTGCTAGGGGCAGAATTCACATATGCATCCATATGCTATGAACCTAAAACTAAGAAAAATAATACCCCCAAACTCAAGGTTGGCATTGTTCTCAATGCCTCTACAAAACAAGAATTAAAAATAAAACATATATAGAAAAAATAAAAAATAAAAAATAAAAAATAAAACATAAAAAGAAAAGAGAAAAAATGGTGTTATAAACTGGAGAAGTTCCCCTCTGTTGCTACCGCGTCAGAGGAAGAGTCTGAGGAGGCAGGTAGGACAAGGCGGCGCGTAGCGGATGGTATTTCTGTTGGGTTCTTCTTCGAGCTACGTGGCGGCTGGGGGTGGCTTTCTTGGTTTGGCATTCAGCTTCTCCACCCTGTGGATCTACTGCTAGCCACTTTCTCTTTTTGGCTGCCTCTGCCAGCTCGTCATCAAGGGAGTTAGAAATCTCCATGTCTAAGTAGTCGGTATCCTTGGCAGCGGTCGGTTTGGCTACTGGAGAGGCAACAATTGTCATCTCTTCCTTCTTTGATTCTGAGGAAGAGGTGAGGTCATATGGCTGGATGGGGGTCGGGGAGGTTTTTCTTTTGGGACGGTAGTGCGGCCCCTCGATGTCGTCGGCGGCAGGAGCAGTAGCGGACCTTGAAGTGATGTGGACTGGTTTGGATGTTGCTAGCTCCGTTGGAAAGGCGAGAAACTGTGGTCCGTCGTCCTGGTATTTGTCTAGCAGGTAAGCCACATAGGCCTCATGCACGTCTGCTACATATTTGGTGAAGATCACCTGCTTGTGCTCAATCCGCTGGCAGCTTTCCACTAGGCTGCGCAGTAGGGGAATTGCGGCAGACATAGGGGTAGCATCAGTATTGCCTGCTGCGGCTGAGGTGGCAGCAGCTTGGGACGGCGGCTAGGCAGTGGAAGGTGTTTCTGGCTCTGCACTATGCATCATTTGTTGGCATGCTCTTCTTGTCCATCATTCCTTGGCAGGAAGAATTTTATCTTTTGGGTGCAGCGGCACGCCAAAATTGGCACAGAGGCTGGTGATGAGTGCAGGAAAGAAGAATGGGCCTTTGACGGTTGGCTTTTCTACGTGGGCATAAATCTCCTTTAGTATTACATCGCCAACGTTGATCTGTCGCCCCTTCATAATACTTCTGATAAGGGCGAGCCGCGTCCTGTTTACTGTTGATCCGTGCGAGGTTGGCATCAGGCGGCACTAGACGACGTAGCTCCAAAGGGCTACCTCTGGCAGCAAGTATATGCGGTTGAATGACCCATTATTTCTTCCTGTTAGCCATTTGGTGTTTGGCCGACAGAGCTCCTTCTTGATTTTGTTGTAGTCAGCCCCTGTCAGATATGATTCCTACTCTCCATGTTGGTCGTCGCAGACTTCTATGCTGTAGAAGCTGTTGATCATGTCAGCAGTCAACTTAACACCTTCTCCCAGAACGTAGAAGAAAGGGCTCTCTGGGTTTGGCCGGTGGGAATAGAACTCTCGCACCTGGTTGTTGTTAATCCCCTCTGGCTGCCATGCGAACTGATCCCAGCCCATATTATGGATTGTCTCGAACATGGAAGGTTCCAACCCAAAATTATCATTAGGCTAGGTGTAGTGGAAGCCCATCTCTTCCCATAGTTGCTTGTCCTTGTAGAACTGGTTGTAGGTCTCCTCGACAGCAGGTTTCAAGAACCTCTTGTACTGGGTTTTGGGGGTGGCGGCGGGTTTCTGGGATGAGGCCATTGTTTGTGGAACGGTTGTTTTCCTAAAGAAAGTAAAAAGAAATATGAAAGAAAAATACAACAAAGAAATCTTGGAAGCAAAGACTATATAAATAATTCAGAGAACAGAGAGAGCAAAGTGAAGAACGGGTGGTAGAATAGTTGGCTTTATATAGCCGTTTCTCTCCACTGCCTTGGCGGGCGCGCTGTCAACGGGCGACAATTATTATGGCGCGAATAACAAAATTCTAGCCATTACACAGATATTTGTTCTGCTCGTTGGGGCAAATATAGCTGTTGCGGCTAGCCGTTATGCTTATCTGCCTTGGGTTGCCTTGGCCCCTAGTTGGGCTTCTCCCTTATTCTTTCATCTTTCTTGGTCCTTCCTTCCTTCCTGTCCTGAAATAAAATAAATACAAGCATTAAAAATTAAATCTAATCATAATATAAAAATAAATTAAAAATAAAAATACTAATTAGGTTATGTTGGGCTGCGCTTCCCAAGCATAACCACTTCCTGAGGGTCTTTGTGTTTGGCTATTCATCTGGGCATGTCCTTCCCCTCCTCAGATGGATGTTGCTACCAACCTTGTTGCCTTGGCGGGACATTCACCAAGAAAACAACGAGGCTTTTTTTGAACAAATAAATAAAAAGAGATTTAATGTGCAAAAACTAAATAGTAGTGCAGAAATTCAAACGTAGTTGTTGTTGCCAATCCCCGGCAACGGTGCCAAAAACTTGTAGAGCGTTTAGGTGTTCTCCTTTTATGAGTGCAAGTGCACACTCTTGTCAAGTTATAGTATAAAAGATATTGCCTCCCACATGGATTGGAATAGCTCCTATGAATGGTTTCCTGCACATAAATTTAGCAAATGCAACATTAAACCTCATGATGTGGAAATATAAGAACACAAGTAAAGATAAAGATAGTAATGATAGGAATGATAGGGAGAGATTGGGCGATAAGCTGGGTAAGACAGGTGCAACTTAGTAGCTTGTGGACTGCATTGTAAAGTCTTGAGGATGTTTTGCACTGCCATGAATCGCTGCCTCGACGGGTATGGTGGGCGGCAAACTAAGACCTTGTCACACGATCGCAGCAGGTCACTGCCACTGCAGGGGTGTGTACTGTCTCGGCAGGTGGATCAGAAAGAAGTCCTGGCGGCAAGTCTGGCAGACATTCTGAGTTCGGTAGGATAGTCGACAGTGATCCCTCCTATTTCTAGGTTAGGATGCTCGAGATTGCTTAACTTGAGGACTAGTGTGGAACCAAATTAGACAACTCGGTTGGTAATCCCTTTTAGCCGCTGAAACTTGTGGACTAGTGTGGAACCAAGTTAGTCACGCCTTTGTGAGTTGTGACCGTGCTTAACCCTTTCGTGAGCCTTGCACTTTCGTTCCCGACAAATAGATTTTTCTCTTCAATTAACTGGTGTAGACTAATTGAACGAACAAAAAGCATAGATTAAGCAAACTCAGAACTTTATTGAAAACAACTCAAAACTATACAATTATTTCCCTCAAACCACTTTACATGCACACGCCTAAACCCTAAGAGAGTTGGGCCGCGACCCCCAACACTCTGACTTATCTAGCTAAGCCCCCATATTCACTCTCATCGGCAGTTGTCGTTAATCTCTCACGATAAGCCTTGATCTCTCAATGAGATATGCCCCTATACCCTTACATACATTGGGTATATGTACGGCTCATGACCTAGGTTGAGTCCTCATTGAAGTAGGAGTTCTAAAAGTAAATTACATTAAATACAGACTCATTTATGCTTTAAATACAGACTCTTTGGACATTGCCTTCTTTCGTAAGTAAGGATAAGTGCTCCCACTTATCAATCTTGAATTAACTCTACCGGCCGCTACAGGCTTCAGGAAATTGCAAGACTGGGTTCATTGAGCTTAGAAAATTGTCCTCTTGAAATTGCAACCCATCTTGGCTAAGTCGGTGTAACTCCTGCCCAGACGGCTCTTAGCGGCAGTGCTGCTTCGGCAGAGGCCTTAGCGGCATCTTGAGCTGCTTCAGTACAGCTCCTCTTGTTCCAGCTTTCTGTCTTGTCTTGTCCTCTCCTCTCCTCTCCTAGCTATAGCACCTAATAATATAAACTAAACTAAAACGGTAACTTTTCTCTACCAAACATAAAATATTCAATACAAGCAGGGTAAAAGAGAAGATATTGTTATAATGCATGCAATGCACCTAAATATGCCTAAATGAACTTAAGAACAACAATAATAAGGGCAGAAATATGTACAAAATATAGAACTCATGGACACTCTACACCCGCCTCGGCAGACACCTCGGTAGCTATGGATTATGTATATCTAGAGGAGTCGATGCAGGCAGATTTACAGTCGTCAAAATCTCTACTGATGGAGATTTTCGAGGATCCTTAAGAGTTTTCCCTAGACCGACACAACACTATGACAGAAGACTACCACGACAGCTGATTGCCGCAACACCTGCCTCGGCAAAAAAAGAAACTTTCCCTTATGAAGAACTTCGACAAAAAGAAGGTAAGTACATGGTTAGGGAGTAATATATTTTTTCCTAATCACATGTTCATGCCTTCAGGAATAGCAACAAAGAAGAAGATTCACATGGACTACAATGGAACAAGGAAGAATGACTCATCCACCATGAGAATAGTCACTCGGTGGAGGGTGCGGGTAGACTATAAGAAGTATCGGAAATGACCTTCTTAAGCTCCAACCGATAAGGGAGTAGTTACTTTAGGAGATGCATCCCAATGCACTCCTAGAGTAACAAAATTTTTAAGTTTTTATTTTTCCACATCTTTATTATTTTATTTAGGAGTAGATTTTACCTACTTAGGACCAGACTTTGTTTCTGTTTTATTCCCATCTCACAACTATTTACCCAGATTCAAATCTTAAGGAATCGATCCGCCGAGCACAACAAGGGCAGCACTGCTGCAACCCTCAACTAGCAGAAGAGCAGATAACTCCTCCACATCTTCTCCACCATCTGACAGCAACTAAGCCTAAGTTTTCTTTCCCTTTCTCATATTTATTTTATTTTTCAATTTTAGTTTTATTTTGTGCATTGAGGGCAATGCCCATCTCGAGTTTGGGGGATAGCTCTCGCATCTATGTTGTCTCGACAACAACCTGTACAGAGTCCTGCACACACTGCACTGGCATTGGAAATTAAGTCTGATTTATTATCTTGCTATGTTCCCTTCACTAAATCTAATATTGGTGCTGCAGCCTTGAGGTATGAAATCAAGTTGAAAGCATGTTTTTCTTTCTGGTCACTATAAGAGCAAGTATGTTTAGGTTGCATTGCTTGAGGACAAGAAATAGTTCGAGTTTGGGGGTGTGTAAAGTGTCCAAAAGTTTTATATTTCATGCACATTCCATCTCATATTATTGATGTTTTTAAGTACATTTTAGGCATCATTAGGTCATGAATTGCATAAATACAACATTCTTTTTTTTCCCATGCTTTTATTTAATATTGGTTATTTGGTGAAGTAAAGATGTTGTTTTAGTGTAGATTTAGTTTTCCAGGGCTAAAAGCTGACAGGAATAGGACAGACTAGAGGAGAGGATGCTGAGGCAGCAGACGAGGGCAGCAAAGTGAGCCTAGTGCTGCCCAGGGCAGCAAACTGAGGAATTGGAGAATTGGAGTGCGATCAACAGAGCAGAAAATCCTGATTCTAACGGCGCCGATCACACAATTTTTTGACACTTGTAGCAGAATGTAGAGCCGCACAAAGAAAAAGAATGAGCTTACTTGCGGAGCAAGGCAACAAGAAAAGAAGTCCAAATTCAACTCAAAGAAGTCAGAATTTAAAGTTGCATTTAATGCAAAAGCTCTTTGAAGACTTCTACTCCAAGGAGGACTTAACCTAGACTATGGCCGATATATACTTCACATATTTTTTTATTTAGAGGGAGAGATAAAAGGTTTTCTTTAGGCATAGCTTAGGTTTTCTTGCCCCCGTCATGTTCTAAACTTCTCTTGTGTTTGGGGTTATGTTGTAATTAGTGTGAGAACGGTTGTCTAGGTTTTAAGTTTTGATTTTGCAATAAAATACTCTCAAGTTTGCTTAGTTCATGTTCTCCACTTCTTCAATTAGTTCCAAAAGTCCAGTTGAAGAAATCCATTTGTCGGGCACGAGAGTGTCAAACTCACGAAAGAATTAAGCATGGTCTCATCATATTGAGGTGTTGACTAGTTCGGCTTAGACATAAGTTAGAATGTCAGCGGCTAAACAGAGCAACCAAACGTCGACTGCATGTGTTATGTATACGTTGAGATTGGTAGGTATTGCCTACATCACGTGGTGACAGAATCCTTGCCTAGACATAGGAAGGACCACTTTAGAATTGCTTCGTCGAACTTGGAGTATCTTCCAGACTTGTCGCCAGGACTTCTCTCATTCTCACCTAACGGGACAACGAAAGTTGCAAGAGCAGAGTTCTTCCATGGCAGCGAAAGTTGTCGCACCCTCAATCCGCCACTACCCGCCAAGGCAGCAAATCATGGCAGCACAGAACAAATTGACCTATTCAACGCAGTTTCACACTAAGCAACATCATAACCCTGTCCTCTCTATCAACCTGATCACTTCCTCTTTTACTTGTGTTTTCTTTTACTTTTCTTCCCAACAACTATCTTACTTGTGCAATTTACTTTTCTTGTGCAGGAACAACAATTCGAACCAAGCTGTCCAATCCCTGTAGGAGACGATATCTTATATACTATAACTTGACAAGAGTGTGCACTTGCACTCATAAATAGAGTACACCCAAACACTCTACAAAAGACTTTATTCACTTGTTTGTGTCTCTTTAGATTTCATCTTGCTTCCTATAAATGGCCATAGCATTTCATTTGTAAGATATACAACTTTGATTTAAAATAAACTTTTGTGTGAGAGTTTATCTCTTTGTTCTTCATTGAACTTACCTGACTTATCAAGGAATTTCTCCTTGTGGCGTCAATTCTATCTCCATCTTTTTATATCGTAGGTTCCTAGTTGTTATATAACTAGTGGGTCTCGATCCATCCTTGGATTTTGAACATTATAAGGTTTGGGTCTTCACTTTTATATAATGTTGGTTCTTCCTTCGTTTCAAAACCAAACTATCTTCATTTTCTATCACCATCACTTCCACCATCATTTTCACTATCATCTTATCATTTTTCTATCATATCATTTTTTTAATTAGCTTCCCCCATCATCCCAAAATTCACCACCACTTTCCTAAACAAACACCCCTTTTGAAACCATTTTCACATCTTTGAAATACTTACTGCGTTCACGATTGGACAATCGTAATTTCAGTTGTTCCGCAACCGGGATCGCATCATTTGGTATTAGAGCTTTGCAAACCAAGTTAGTATCAATTTTTCTTTTTCTCGGTAGTGAACAGAAAAGTTGAGAAAGAAAAAAAGAAAAAAATCATAAAGGAAAGAAAGAAAGATTCAAAAAAAGAAGTTCAAAACAAGAAATGTGAAAGAAAAAAAAAGAAATTTGACACCAAAAAAATTGGGAGAGGGATTATTCGATTTCATTCCTGATTCTTGAGCATCATTTGTGATCTACACCACCCTTCTATTTTTAGCATTTTTTGGTTTCATTTTTTAGCCTACCATATTATCTTACATCTACTACCATACCCAACTTTATTTTCAGCCGATTCCACAAGTTTATCTTTGTTCAAGTCAACCTAGTTCCTTTAAGAACTTAGGTAGAAAACGAGTGGTAAAAGGCGAAAGAGTGAACATCAAGAGGATAAAAGCCATACCCTGTGTGAAACACGAGTGGAGTGAAATTTTCTTTTGAGTGACTTAGTGAGGATTTTGCTGAGTGATTTTTTTGGAGTGGTAAAGTGAGGATTTTTGCAAGTGAGAATTTTTTTTTATTCTTTTCACTAGTAATCTTTGTTTCATCATGTCTCAAAGATTCACAAAGAATCGAATCCTTAATATTGTGCCAAGTTTAAGCATTCAAGAAGTTCCAGATGAACAACAACGTTCAAACATTTTTCAGACACGCTGTCGCGTCCAAAACAAGGTATGTAATGTTGTCATCGACAGTGGAAGTTGCACTAAAATTGTTAGCACTTTAATGGTAGAAAAACTCAGTCTAGCCACCACCAGACATCTACAACCCTACAAGATTCAGTGGCTCAATGATGATGACGAGATTGATATCACCGAACAAGTTTTCATCCCATTTTCCATTAGAAGGTACAAAGATGAAGTTCTTTTTGACGTAGTACCCATGCATACCAGTCATCTATTTTTGGGACGACCATGGCAATTCGATTGACGGGTATTACACAATTGTTTCACCAACCGTTATTCATTCGCTCATGAAGGAAAAAAGATTATCTTAGTACCACTCTCTCAAACACAAGTCCAGGAAGACTAGAATCGCTTGAAAAAAAAAGCTATGGAATTTTGAGAAAGAAAAAGAAGCCAAGAGAAAAGCTGAAAATTTTGAAAAGGAAAAGGCAAGTGAGAGTGAAAGTGAGATTGAAAATAAAGAGGTTGAAAAGGAATTTGAAAAGGAAAAGAGAAAAGAGTTTGAGCACGAAAAAGAAATCGAGAGAAAGGAAGAAAGCTTTGAGTGTGAAAAAGAACAATCAAAAGCAAATGAGATTGAAAAGAAGAGTTTTGAGAGTGAGGTAAAAGAAGAGCATGAGCAATTTTAAGAGAAAAATGAGACTGAGAATTATGAGCTCGAGGTAAAAATAAAAGAGTTTAAGAGGCAAGAAACGAGTGAGTAAAAATATGATTGTTTGTGCAAGAAAGAGTGAGGACATGAAATCATTTTGCACTAAGAACTTTGACAACTCTTTGCTATCTCCAATTTTGTATTCATTGCAGGATTGTGTAAAAGATAAATCGGAAAAAATTCTAAAAGGATTGCCACTCGTCAAGGATATCAAACATCAACCATCCATTGGGGGCATCCAAAAAACATCATTGGTTTGATAATTCTTTTGATTTTGTGATAGTTTTCCCAAAAATTAACTTTGGTTTCTTTTATAGGGAAATGACTCAGTTATTCATCGGATCAGATTCAAACGAAAATGCTAAGTTTCCTAACCATTTTTGGAAGAAATTTTAGAGAGCAACGAACACCAAAAAGATAGCGTACCATCCGACATTCAATGAATTCGACGGGTTCAAATTCTTATCTTCGACAGAATTGATTACTTGTCCTTTTAGTCAAGTTGTGTACGCATGAGTGCATGTTAAACTTGTGAAGCCATGTATGTCCGCTCAGTTGAGAGCGATTTTTCAGAAAAGTTTGGAAACTTATGAAGAATTTTTTTCATGTGATGATGTCATTAGCAAACAAGCATTTGCCACCAAGCAACCACCATTTTAAAATCTTGACAGGTTTGATCTTTTTAATTCTCAACATTTTATTTCTTTCCCTACTAATACAATTTTGATTGTAGAAATAGAAATGTCATATAAGTTTGAGAAGCAGTTACACAGAAAGGTGCGAGGAAATAAAGAGAGAAAATTTCAGTGTATTGCGAATCGTGACTTCAGAACTCATCAAACAATATGTTCGGCAATAGTCAAGCAGTTTGACAACATAATTCACAGGGAGCGTAAGCGAACCATCTTCGAACCAAGAGATTGGTTCTGGATCAGAAAACGAATAAAGAAGTTCCCAGCCCTACGAAAGTCCAAGTTATTCTCGGTTATAGCATGAGTCAATTTGGGGATAAATCGCTTTCAAGAAGGGGGAATGATGCGAGCACATCAAGTATCTTTTCCAGCAGCTCGGGGGCGAGAACTGCACGTCATAGTCAATCTATCCGCCAAACTCTACATGTTCTCCAATGCAAACGATGGCATTCCTTCGCCAGCTCGTGGATGAACAACCATGTAATACGTTGCATGCACACTTCTAGTTTGAATTTAATTTCTTGTTTACACGCATTACATTAGTTCTGCTCACATTCGAATTGTTTTAGTTTTTTTCGCATATAGTGCATTCTATTCGCATCTACACGCATTGGTTAAATTATGTTTGCATTCATATGTATGTTCGCCCGACTTACATTATGTTTGTGTTTATAATATGTTCGCATTATATATATCCATATTCACATCATATCTATGTTTCTTAGTTCTTCTACTCACATGCATTAGATTTTGTTCACATTATATCTATGTTTGCATGAGTTTACGTATCACCGTTCGCATGTGTTTGTCCGTATATAAGTGTTTCATGTAGTTGCATGCGCATTAATAAATTTTCATTTTTAATTATGCATGGTAGTTCATTTGTTGCACATGAATAAATATGCATGTTAGTTCATTTAAGCATGATAGTTACTTAAGCATGATATTTCATTTAAGTTGCATTATTATAACATATATTTTTTTGTGTTTATTAGATGCATGAAGGCTGAATAAATTCGACACTTCAAAGGACACCAAGATGAATTAATCACATGTTTGAAGTCTTTTGGGATTCAAGCACTTAAGGGAGAGTAAAGGCATGGATTAGAACAACACATAAGGAGAGAATTCAAGAAGTCTTGTATATTTAGTCAACTTGTTCGCCAGTTTTGGATGGGATCCAGGAAGATATGAGTCTTGTAGTCTTGTTCAAACTTATTCCTCTATTTCTTAGCTTTCCAGGGAACTTTGAATTACATCGATCCGATATCGGGAGCTTAAGATATGACCAGATTACTGAAGACAGTGCAATTTGGAAATTTAATACAGGAATAATCACCACTCAAACAAGAGACCATTCATTTGCTGTCATATTTCATCTCCATGCAAGGACCATTCAGTTTCCCATTTTAATAGCATTTAAAGGCTTTATGATCATCTAATTCAGCCATTAAAGAAGAGTGAATGACATCCATCAAAACTATGAGAGCTCAATAGTTTTTTCCTTGTAGACACATGGATGTTTACATTCTTCAATGATATGTATAGATTCATTCTATAGATTCAACAAGACCATTGGGCTGCCAAGGGAGAAGGAAGGTCACAAGCTATTATGTGTGCTTTCATTACCATTAAGAAGACTTTATTCACTTGTTTGTGTCTCTTTAGATTCCACCTTGCTTCCTATAAATAACCATATCATTTCATTTGTAAGATATACAACTTTGATTTAAAATACACTTTTGTGTGAGAGTTTATGTCTTTGTTCTTCATTGAACTTACTTGACTTATCAAGGAATTTCTCCTTGTGGCGTCAATTCTATCTCCATCTTTTTATATCGTAGGTTTCTAGTTGTTATATAACTAGTGGGTCTCGATCCATCCTTGAATTTTGAACATTATAAGGTTCGGGTCTTCACTTTCATATAATGTTGGTTCTTCCTTCATTTCAAAACCAAACTATCTTCATTTTCCATCACCATCACTTCCACCATCATTTTCGCTATCATCTTATCATTTTTAATTAGCTTTCACCATCATCCCAAAATTCACCATCACTTTCCTAAATAAACACCCCTTTTGAAACCATTTCCGCATCTTTGAAACAGTTACTACGTTTATTAAGCTAAATAAACGAGTATCAACAAATTTTTATGTTCGTTTAATAAAAGAACAAACACAAACAGAGGTGTATTCTGTTCGTTTATGTTCACGAACAAGCTCGTTTATAAGCTTATTTACTTGTTTTTCCTTTTCCTTTTATTTTTTTACATTTTAAATATTGGTGAATGTATGGACTAAATTGAACACGTGGTGAAATTTTGAGTTCAAATTGTGAAGCCTAATGAGCTTAAGGACTATTAGTGTAATTCCACCATTTTGGAAAACATATAAATGAACATGTTAGCGGGCATATAAATGAACATGTTCTCGAATCTTACACGGATATATTCACGAACGTTAAATGAACATGTTCATGAACGTTAAACAAACGAACACGAACACCATCAAAAATAATAAATGAACACAAACATGATATTAAAAAATTAAACGAGCCGAAAATGAACACCTTCAACTATAAATAAACGAACACGAACAAAGCCTTATCCGTTTAAGCTCGGTTCATTTACATCCCTACTTTAACCCCTACTTGATTATACATTTAATAAACTCGTATGTTTTTTTTTTAATTTGAATAATTATTTTTTACAGGAACCAATTACTAAACTAAAATTATGAAATAATTAAATTTATAGCAGGGGTCGGGGCCCACTTGGTCCCCAAGGGAGCTCCGCCCCTGCCCTCAGAGGTCTCCTCTTCTTTACCAAGCTTAGAGCCTTGTTTTGGATCCAACCGGCTAAGGAAAAATGGGCTGCAAACTTGGATGAGTGGTGGGACAATCCATGGTGTGCAACTGAGTCTAAGTTGTCAAAGGACAGGGGAGAAGTA
This sequence comes from Hibiscus trionum, assembly GCA_030270665.1. Classification (NCBI taxonomy): domain Eukaryota; kingdom Viridiplantae; phylum Streptophyta; class Magnoliopsida; order Malvales; family Malvaceae; genus Hibiscus; species Hibiscus trionum. Next base: position 10,228,260 of record BSYR01000052.1, on the reverse strand, counting down.
GCTTGGTATCCTCCATTATCAGGCTTTGTCAAATTTAATGTAGATGGAACATTGAAAGATGAAGTGGCTGGATGGAGGTGTATTAAGAACGGCAGATGGAGTACTTAGGATGATGTTTTCAGGACTAACTGAAGGTTTTGGGGCGGATTTTGCTGAATTATATGCACTCAAAACAACACTAGAGGTATATATGGAGGCCGAGTGGCAGGGAGAAGAAAGCTTGATAATCGAGTCTGACTCTAAGGTGGTCTTGAACTGGTTAACCAAACCAATGCAGAGATCATGGCGTTGGTGGCCGATCCTCGTCGAGATCGATTCTTTGACTAGAAGAACTGTAAATGTGAGATTTGATTTTTGTGCCGCGACAAGTGAATATGTTAGCCAATTGTCTTGCGAAGGATGAAATGAATCGCTTAAATCTCTTCAAAGCATGGTGGTAGGTTTCTAGTTCTCTGCCATGGAACTAATTCTTGCTTTGTAATAGGATTTGTTTTCCTGGGTATATGTTATTATGGGATTTGTGGTATTGAGGTGTCGTTAGAATGGGTGTACTCTTTGATGGTATGTATTTTTTTTTCTAACTTAGGTTAAGGAAATTTTTAATGAGGCATACGATCAAAGTATCTTAAATAAAATTTAAATTGATGAGAAAAAATATATCATATGGAAAAGTTAGTAAAATTTGCTTCTAGTTAATCTTATATTCCGCTAAACACTATAATCTTACATTCTTACCAAATAAACCAAAAAAGATAATGTAAGATCCTTAATAATATGTCAGTTAATCGTATATTCCGGAAAATAATCTTACATTTTGTGAACTAAACGCTCATTATGTGTATACATAAAAAGTTTTATTTTAGTTATATATTCAAAATGTTAAAATGTTGTAAGAAATTAAATATATATTTGGATAACATTTGTAGTAGCTTTCCATTTGGGTACCTTGTGGTAACCTTCATCTGTGTAGAATCTCGCGTTTCAAATTAGGTTTTATATAGACTTAGAATTAGGTCTAGGATTTTATGACTATTAGTGCTATTAACCCTAAGTGATATAAATAAATGAAAACATATTTAATATATTTTTTAAATTGAAAAAAAATAATGTATTAAATGCAAAATATATTCATATTATGAGAACTCAAATCATCAAAGATTTCCAACTCTTCAAGAATTCGATGGATATTGTTTTGGTAAGAGAGAGAAGCCAAAAGTTGACTTCACAACTAGGGATGTGAAAAATTTAACTGAACTGGTAACCTGCCTAAAACCCGATCGAGTTAGAACCTGGTTTGACTCGAGAACTCAATGACCCGAACCCGACCTGCACCCGACCGAAACGAACTCGAACTTGAATTTGACCTGTTACTGTAGTAACCAAACCCGACCTGCACCCGACCGAGATGAACTCGAACTCGAGACTGACCTGCCAGATAACCGATTTAACCCGACCTGTTTTGAACCCGACCTGTTCTTTACCTAAACTGATATTGACCTGAACTGATATTATTATTTGATTTGCTGATAAATAATAAAACTATCTTTTAAAAATATACTTGGTTATGTTCTTTTAAGTTAATAATAAATAATGTCAAGTGTTAATAAATTGTATATCTATAGTCAGTAAAAATTAATTCTAAGTAGAAATTAAGAATACACTTTGTTCTATTCTTATAATTATTAAGACATTCAACTTTAAGTATTTAAGTTAACTTGATCAAAATTTATTAAATAAGATAGAATTTATTGGAAACTGTCTTTTTAATTATTTAAGTTAACTTGATCAAAATTTAGTAAAAATATTTAAGTAAAAATTAAAACATTACTTGAATGAATGTCTTTTTAATTAATTAACTTAACTTGATCAAAATTTATTGGACAATATTTGAAACCGTGACTTTAAACAGAATAAGTCAAAACATAAAATAAGTGAACTTAACTTGATCAAAACATATACTTGGTTTGTTGTTTATTTAAGTTGATAAAGACAGAATAAATGAACTTGAAACTCACAAGAACTTTAAACAGAATAAGTGAACTTTTAAACAGAATAAGTAAAATTATTATTGAATAAGATAGAAGTTTATTACAACATAAAAGAGTAAAACTTAGTAAACTTTAAACTTACAATCTTACAAATTGTAAATTATGAAATATAACACAAGTTTGATTTGTGTACACTTGAATTGGGACTCAATTGAATTAAACTAAAACCTAAAAGTGAATATTAAAAACTTAAATGAAAAATATCTAAAGTTGGAGGGACAAAAAAATAATTACCTGACCTAAAAATTTAGGCGGATAGTTTCCCTCCTCCCCACCCATTTATTTGAATTAAAATAAACATAATATGTATATAAATTAAAAGGAGGAGATGTGGCGCGTGAATTGAAAAAAAAAAGGAGGGAGAGTGGCGCATGAATTGAAAAAAATGGATTAAAAAAGGGAGGAAAATTAAAATATTAAAAAGGGAGGGGGAATTGATAAAAAGGGGGAGCGTGGCACGGGAATGATGTATACATGTGTGTGTATATATATATGAGTATATTTATAATATATATTCATATATTATATATATATATATATATATATGTATGTATGATATAAAAATAAATATTGGTCAGTTTTAGTAGGTATATGTACATATAAAATATATGGGTATGCATAAGTATTATTCTGGGTCAAAAGATCTGTGTGTTATTAATACTAGTCGCGCCTTTTAATACGGGTCTTGTTCCGCAAACACTCGTAGTTTAATTTCTTTCATTTTAGTCATTTTTTCTGTGAAATTGAGCTGACAATTTTATTTTATTTTCAATTTTGTCGTTATTCTAGTTTTAAGTTTTAGGGTTTGTGTTTAATTTAGGGTTTGAGGTTATGATTTAGGGTTTTCCTTTTCAATGTTTAAATCTAAATATTTTATTTTAGGGTTTAGGGTTATGTTCAAGTATTCTTGTTTTGACTAGGGTTTCAATTTTAGGGTTTAGGGTTTAATTTAGTGATTTATTTTTTTAGATTTAAAGTTCGAGGTTTTGATTTAGTGTTTCATTTTTAGGGTTTAATGTTTTAATCTAGGGTTTAGGATTTATAATTTATGGTTAATATGTTTTGTTTTTAGGGATTTTATCTAGTGTCTTGTTTTATGGTTTATGGTTTTAAATTAGGGTTTTGTTTTAATTGTTCATGGTTTTAGGGTTTATTATTTAATTTTTAGGTTTATGGTTTAGGGTTTACATGTTTAGGGTTTAAAGGTTTAAGGTTTAATGGTTTAGGGTTAGTGTTTTGAATAAAAGTTTTATTTTTAGCGAACTAAGCTTATCTTTAGGGCTTAGGGCTTGGGGTTCATGGCTTAGTGTTTTGATTTATGGTTTTGATTTTATTTGTTTTAGTTTAGGGTTTCTTTTTATGGGTTTAGGGCTTCTTTTATTAGGTTAGGTTTTTTGTTTCAGTTTAGTATTAGGGTTTATGGTTTAGGTTTCATTATCAGTGAACCAAGCTTACCTTTAGGGTTTAGAGTTTAAGGTTTATTGTTAGGGTTTAGGGGTTTACTTTCAATTGCTTTTATTTTGGGTTTTCTTTTTATGGGTTTAGGGTTTCTTTTTATTAGTTTAGGGTTTTTGTTTTTACTGTTTTGAATTAGGGTTTAGGGTTTAGGTTTCATTATTAGAGAACTAAGCTTACCTTTAGGGTTTAGTATTTAGGTTTTATTGTTAGGGTTTAGGGGTTTACTTTTAATTGCTTTTATTTTGGGTTTTCTTTTTATGGGTTTAGTGTTTCTTTTTATGGGTATAAGATTTTTGTTTTACTTTAGTGTTTTGAATTAGGGTTTGGGGTTTAGGTTTAATTATTAGTGAACTAAGCTTACTTTTAGGGTTTAGTGCTTACGGATTAAGGGTTTCCTTTTTATTGACTTTATTTTGGGTTTTCATGTTATGGGTTTAGGGTTTCTTTTTATGGGTCTAGCGTTTAGGTGTATTTTTATGGTTTTATGATTTTGTTTTAGTTTAGTGTTTCGAATTAGGGTTATGGGTTTATGTTTCATTTTTGGTTTAGGGTTTAAGGTTTTGATTAGGGTTTCTTTTTAGAATATATTATATTATATATGTGTATGTAAAATGTATTTATGTATGTATAAACCCTACACCCTAAAATTAAAAACCCTAATCCATATATGTATGTATATATAATACATGTAAGTATGTATATATGTATGTATGTATAGATGTATGTATCAATTTATGAACCTAATCCATATATGTATATATATATATATATATATATATATATATATATATATATGTAAGTATATATGTATCAATTTATTAACCTTAAACCCTAAACCCTAATCCATATATATAATGCATATAAGTATGTATGTATAGATGTATGTATCAATTTATGAACCCTAAACTCTAAACCATAAACCTTAAAAATAAAAACCCTAATCCATATATACAATGCATATAAGTATGTATGTATACATATATGCATCATTTATGTACCCTAAACCCTAAACCATAAACCATAAAAAATAAAAACCCTAATCCATATATATATAATGCATATACGTATGCATATATCAATTTATGAACCCTAAACCCTAAACCCTAAAAATAAAAATACTAATCCATATATATATATAACCATGTAAGTATGCATGTATCAATTTATTAACCTTAAACCTTAAACCCTAAAAATGAAAACCCTAATCCATATATGTATGTATATAATGCATGTAAGTATGTATGTATAGATGTATGTATCAATTTATGAACCCTAAACCCTAAATCATAAACCATAAACCCTAAAAATAAAAACACTAATCCATATATATACATAATGCATGTAAGTATGTATGTATAGATGTATGTATCAATTTATGAACCCTAAACCTTAAAAATAAAAACCTTTATCCATATATGTATGTATGTATGTATAATGCACGTAAGTATGTATGTATCAATTTATTAACCCTAAACCTTAAACCATAATCCATAATCCCTAAACCTTAATCCTTAAACCCTAAACCTTAAACCATAATCCATGTATGTTTGTATATATGTATAATGATTGAAAGTATGTATACATTAATGTATAAACCCTAAACCCTAAACCCTAATATATATATATATATATATGTTTATAGGAACATGAAACACTAAACCCCAAACCATAAACCCCTAAACCCAAACCCTAAACCCCCAAAACACTAAACCATTATTCCTATATGTATGTACGTATAATCTATTAATATTATGTATGTTAAATCATAATCCCTACACAATTAACCCTAAATCCGAATGAACCTGACCTAAAAGGAAACCGACCTGAAATTACCCGAACTGAAATGAACCCAACCTGAAACGAAACTGACATGAAATGAACCTGACCTGAAACGAAACCGACCTGAAATCAACCCAAACCAAAAATAACCTGTCAATTAACTGTTTTGGCCCGACCTGAAATGAACCGACCCTAAATGAATCTGACCCGAAAAGAACCCGGCCTGAATTGAACCCGACCTGAAATGAACCCGACCTGAAATGAACCCGAACCCGAACCCGAACCAAATCGAGTCAAAACAAAAAACGACCTGTAACCGATTTGACCCGACCTGAAACCCAACTGATGACATGTTTTTACATCTCTATTCACAACGACGAGTTTCGTTATTTGTGAACAATCTTCTCTGACATAAGTTGGAGATAGCTTTTCCAAATTTCTCAATAACGGTCAAATTTTGGATGTTTTTTATTTATTAAATAGAGTGGTGTTATATTACCACAATGTGATTCGAACTCATGCAAGATGAGATAATGTGAACATTCTTAACTACTAGACGAATTAGCAGATCTCTAAATGTCTTTTATTTTAAAAGAAGAAATAAATAGAATAACTAAGTGAGCCTGTCTTTTGGAGAAATTATTAGATGAAACAGGCTCACCACGTCATCCATGGTCCATCCAATAATATTCACCCATGTCAGGGTAACTTCCAAGTAATTAATCACTCCTTAGTTACATGTAGGAAAGAGGTGAAGATTCACCTTGGAACAAATAACATGGAAAAATGTTATTGGATGAGACCATAAATGACGTAGTGTAGAACTAATGTTTTGATATAATAATTGAAAAATGTTTTGGACTGATTTAAAAAGAATTCAAAACAATTTCAAAAGTCCAAATAACTTGAAACTATGTTTAGGGATATTTTCTAAATGGTTTTAATGTTTTCAAAAGCTAAAATACACAAAACCTTCCAGGCGTTTCAAAACACCTCAGGGCGTTTCGATACGGAGGACTCCAATAGCAAAAGTGTTTCGATGCGGGTATCGAAACGGGCTTTCCCTGGATGAGATTTTTGAGTAGCGTTTCGAAACAGGCTATGCCGTTTCGATACGCCTACGTGGCATCGACCACAACGGTCATAAACCCCAACGGCTATTTCCCAACTAACATTTAAATGCAGGTCGTTTCGATACGAGACTAGGCATTTCGATACGTGTTCCGAAACGCCCAAGGGCGTTCCGATACGGGTGCCTCATCAGACTGCAACGGCTCTTTCTACTTAAAGGGTGTTTCGAAACGGGCACGACTATTTCGAAACGGTGAGCTGCAGAAGTGCATTTATGGTGGGAAATAAAGTCCTCAACAGCTCCAATTCATCCCCAACGGCTAGTAACGGCTATAAACTCATCATGGAGTATAAAAGAGACCTCCAAGCATCAAGATATGGTTGATGCTCATATTGTCAATCAACAAATGATCAATTATTGTCTTAGTGCCTAAATTGTCAATTCTTGTATAGACAAACACTAGTGAGCCAAAATTGTCAAATTTGCTCAAGTGTTTTAGGTTTTGGGTGAGTGCTTTAATTGTGCAAACAAACACCTATTAGAGGGATTTGTGTTTGCTTTTCTTATCTCTTTGTAAAAAAGGGTTTGATCAAGGCTTTGGATAGAAAGCTTGATCGGTGTATAAGGGTTTCCTCCTAAGCCTAGAAAAGGGACGAATCAATAGTGGATTGATTGGAAATCCTTAGTGAGGAGCTAAGTTAGTGGATGTAGACCTTGGTTAGAAGGTTGAACCACTATAAATCATTGTGTCAATTTACATTTTAGCTTCCACACCACCTCCACCCAAAAATCCACCTCTCCACCACTTGGTGAGCCACATCGGTTGAACGAATCGAGCTCCTCTCAACTCAACACGTAGTGAGCCAAAACCATCAAATATTTTTTCTTGTCTTTTGGTTTGCAAAATTAGTGTTCACTTGACAATTGACTTGAATGTTTTTCGGGTATTATTGTCTAGATTCCTTAATAAATTTTGTTTTGTGATAGGTATTTAGTAATTAATTGAGTAGTTAAAGATGTTCATATTGTTTCATTTTGTATGTGTTCAAATCTATACATTTTTTTGGAATGTAAATACCTAATTTTTAATAAGAATTTGTTTTGTGATAAATTAAAGGATAAACTACTTGAGTGACCACCTAATTATAGGGTATGGCCTATTTTGACCACCGAACTAAGCAACTCGTTAATCAGACCACCAAACTTATTAAATTGACCTATTTTGACCATTGCCGTTAAAAAATAACAGAGGAGTGACGTGATAGTTAACGAAAATTTTTAAAATTACACATTTGGTCCAAGTTATTTACTTATTAAATCAATTTGATCCAAAATTTATTTTAATTAAATAAAATTAGTCAACCAATCAGATGATGACACGTGTTACCACTTGGTTAAAGGAAAATTAAAGAAGAATGAAAGAATGACTTTTGGGTGGTTCAAACTTGGGACCAAAAGGAGTTATATCCATGCCTTTACCATTGCACCAAGCTACTCTTAATAATATAAATTGCACCATTTTATATACATATCTTATAATGCAGTAAATTTTAGGAAAAAAGAAGTAAAAATGGTTGAAAGGGGGCTCGAACATAGATCACTTGGGATGTATATAATCACACAAACATTCAATTTATTTTAAATATGAAAATTATTAAATATTCAATTTTAAAAAATATTCTATTTAAAATATTTGAATATTTTTTCTTATTCATATTTAAATTAAATCGAATATTTATTAAAATATTAAATATTCGACTTAAAAATATTTTATTTAAAAGAAAAAAATGATTTATTAAAATATTAAATATTAGATAAAAAATTCGAAATTATTTTATTTTAAATCGAATATTTTTTAAAATCAAATATTTAATAATTTTCAGATTTAAATTAAATCGAATCTTTGTGTGATTATACACATCCCAAGTGATCTAGGTTCAAGTCCCTTTCAACCATTAAGAGCATTTTGGTGCAGTGGTAAAGGCATGTATATAACTCCATATGATCTTAAGTTCAAACCACCCTAAAGCTATTCTTTTATTCTTTTTTAATTTTCCTTTAACTAGATGGTGACGTGTCACCACCTGATTGGAGGGAAAATATATTTAATATTAAATAAAATAAATTAAAATTTGAGTAAATTTATCCAATTGGGTGATGACACATGTCATCATCTGATTGGTTGGTTAATTTTATTTAATTAAAATAAAATTAGGATCAAATTAATTTAATAATTAAATAACATGGACCAAATTTGTAATTTTACAGATTTTCGTTAACTGCCACGTCACCCTCTATTAGATTTTTAACTGCGATGGTCAAAATAGGCCAATTTAATATGTTTGGTGGTCTGATTGACGAGTTGCTTAGTTTAGTAGTCAAAATTGGTATCCCTAAATAGTTCGGTAGTCACCGGTGTAGTTTACCCTAAATTAAACCGGTCCATAGATCGAATGATTCATTTAGTTGGTCTAAACTTTGGGTATGATTTTTATCTCAATTTGGTTTGAATTCTATTTTAATATAAAATTATTTTTATTTAAATTTAATTAATAAAATAAATGTTAGGATTTATTAATGGGTAAACTATAGTGATAGTCACTGAACTTTTAAGGCACTTTTAATATTGTCACGGAACTTTTAAAACTTTTATTATAGTCAGTCAACTTTTAATTCTCTTTCATTACGGTCACTACCATCGACTACCATTAAAAAAACTGAAGTGGCATGTTAAATTTAAGGGGAAACTATATTGGTAGTCACTAAACTTTTAAGGTGCTTTCAATATGGTCACCAAACTTTTGAAACTTTCATTATAGTCGTTCAACTTTTAATTCTCTTTCACTACGGTCATTGCCGTCAACTACCGTTGAAAGAAGCTGATGTGGCACGTTAAGTTTAAAAATAAATGTTTTTCGGTACGGGTGTCTCCAGTAACAAAACGTTCCGAAACTCTTTCTAAAACAGGCACTCATAGAGGCTAGCCGTATCGAAACGCGTACCGAAACGGGAACTCACAGTGTCAAATCGTATCGAAACGGCACCACCCCCGTTCCGATACGAGTATCCCTGGAGCTACACTCGTTCCGAAACAACCACGAGCATTTCGAAATGTCTGCACTCTGTGTGACCCTGAAAACAGTTTTCTGCATCTCCAAACATTTCCAAACATGCCTCAAATCATCAAGATTCATGAAACAACAATCATACACATAATTTAAAGGCATTTCATCCTACCACAAGCATGATCAACATATAAACATGTATAACAAGACCATTTCATTCATGGGAAACATACATCCACATAACATAGCATAAAACAAGGTTACATGCTTTTCACACAAAACACTCAGGCAACTCATAAAACATGGTTTACAATTTATCAACACAAAAGCATTAACAAAATAGGAGTCTAACACATGCTCCTACAACACGTAGCATCCCCATTGCTAACTATTACATTATTAAACAAAACCATACTTGAGCAACCATACACACGCTTGGATGCCCTTCCTTACTCCTTGCTAACTTCTACACTAATGATCTACATTGTCGAAAACGAGAGCGTAAGCTAGAAGCTTAGTGAGGGAGCTAAAAAACAAAACATCGACAATGCAAGGTTCAAAGCATGATATCCTTAAGACATTCACAAGGCATACATTTACACTAATAGAGAAACATATCCAACTACTACAAGGATGCATGAACATGGCATCTTACCTTATGTTATGCTAAACAAGGATGTAACAAATGTCTTACACAACAACCACACATGAACAAGTATATTGGCAACTATATAGCTTACTCGGATATGCGGATAACTTCCATTGGGATTTTCGCCCCAACGTACTCAACAACCAAATTACCTTCCGGTGGGATTACACACATCACCGTTTTCACTTATGGATGGGATTACACTTATCATCACATACTAACATTTTCCGGTGGAATGTTACCTCACCGTACTCCTCCTTGATGACTACACGTCACCAAGGCCACGCGCGAATTTGACCCTAACCGTGTGCACACTCATCCTAATGACCGATCATTTATACCCGGTAATTATAACTAGTCCCAACATACTAAACAAGTCTCACCACGATTTCACAATCATGCAACACAACATATCGTCACCATTATACAACATCAGTATAAAGTGTTGAGTGTGTAAAAGTTCTATATTTTACACCTTATTTAACACATATTTCTGCTGCATTCAAGCATAATTCATTGCATTTAGGTATAGTTTCACATATACATCACAATTAGATAAAATGGCACATTTGCTATTGATTTTGGCTATTTATTGCAGGTAGCTGCTGTAGCAGACTCAGGACAGTGAAAGAGCAGAGCTGGAACACATGACTGGACTCAAGAAGGAGGACGCTGCCGTGGCAGCCATGACGATAGCAATGGTGAAGGGAAAAGTGAAGTGGATCTCGACAGATAGAGGAATTCAAGCCGGTCTACCGTGGACCACTCCTATATTTTTCTGAGCCCTAGAGCAGAATGAAGGCCAAGCCCAAAGTTCAAGGAAGAAACCCAAAGCAAGAAAAGCGGACGAATTAAAGGCATCCACTCTGAAGATTTAATCTTAATTAGAGTTGTACTTTAGTTTGAACTTGTATTCTTACCCTATTAGAAAACTTGAACCCAAAGCCTATATAAAGGCATGTAATTCGACCTAGGGAAGGACATCTCATTCTATAGCCGTCTTCCCCAAAACCCTAGTCGTTTTCCCCCCTTCTCATCATGTTCTAAACTTCCCTTAGGGCTAAGGGTTGATTCTGTAAAGTAGTTGCAAGGATTGTTCTGTTTTAGGAATTTTTTGTTCAATAAAATAAAACTTCAAGTTCACTTATTCTGGTTTCAACATCTTGCAAGAGTATCGGGAGAGCATTGTGAGATTATCTATTTACTTAATATCGGGAGAGTTAAGTATACGAAAGGAATAAGTGCGGGTTCTCCAGTTTATGGTTGAACTATCTCGGACCTAGGGATATGACGAGGTTAAGTGGCTAAGGAAGAATTCAACAACATTGGTGTTCACTCTTTGATTCACGTTGGGAGGTATCATCCGAGAAGTGTCATCAATAGAACTTGGACCTAGGGATAGGACAAGTCATAGCAGGGATTCTTGCCAAGCTTGAAGTACAGAGTTGTGTGATCGCTGCCGCGACAACAACAGACTGCTGCCATGACAGGTGTTGCCGCGACAGTGAAGATAACAGAACATGAGTTCTTATACAGTGCAACACCTGCACTACCAAGCAAATCAATACCGGCCTATTTCTTAACCCTGAAAACTTCATTATCTATTATTCAATATTCTTCAATATTATTTCTCAATAATTTAAACTCTTTTCTTTCTCTATCGTGCAGCAATCCAAGGATAAAGCTATTTCCAGTCCCTGTGGATTCGACATCCGATACTCTAAGTATCACTTTACTACTTGTGTCGTGTACACTTGCACTACATTGCGATAGGACTTTTGACACGCAACAAATTTTTGGCGCCGTTTCCGGGGACTGGCAACATATCTTTACCCTTACTTTTATTGCAATTTCTTTTTAATTTTTCTGTTTTTATTGGGACTGTTTACCCTGTGCTTTTCACAAGGTTTTTGTTTGCTTATGCGCAGATCAAGACGAGGCAAAGAACCTGAGTACAAACTAGATCATGAAATCGAACGTTCGTACAACCTCAGGAACCGAGTCCGTCTTTTGATAGCCAGGAACGATTATCTTGAGGAACAATTAGAAGCAATGCATAACGGGGTAAACAACCCGAGGAATCCTGAAGATCCTCTCGTTGATGAAGGGAACGGACAGCCTGCCGCTGTCGTGGCCGCACGATGCTCATGCTGTGAATACATGATTAATGACCATGTGGAACTGGAGACCACCCTGCCAGACGTGGAAGCCGAAAATTTCAAGTTGAAACTTGTGATGTTCAGCATGATCAATTCCGCTGGCCAATTTAGTGGTGCTGCTACAGAGGATGCCCGAGAACATCTAAAAACGTTGCAAGAAATCTGTGGATCATTTAGATTACCAGGAGTAAATCCGGAGATACTGAGGCTTCAGTTATTTCCTCATTCACTGAGGGATAGAGCGAAAACTTGGTGGAATAAACTAAAGCCGGGTTCAATACGAACTTGGGCGGATCTCACTCGTGAATTTTTATCTCGTTTTAATCCTTCCCATTTATCTGAGCGATTAAGTAATAAAATTGCTACTTTTCAACAGGAAGATGATGAGCCAATACACGAGGCATGGGACAAGTTTACCACTCTTTTGAGGAATTGCCCGATGCACGGATTCCCCATTTGGAATCAAGTCATCAAATTTTACAATGTTGCCAACACACACACTCGGATGAGAATAGATTCAACAGCAAATGGACTGTTGTTGGACAAAGATCCAGACGAAGCCATGGTAGTATTGAAAAATCTAGCAAAGAATGAAGAGCAGTTTCCCACAGTGAGGAGAGGAAAATGAGTGCTAGCTGTGAAAGACTATGAAGCCGACAATTCCTTAAAGACACAGGTTGCGTACCTCACAAGGGCAGTAGAAAATTTGCTAAAGAAAGATTCAAAACATGTCTACTCTACAGAAGAGATATGTGAAACTTGCAGTGGGAATCACAGTTCGGAAGACTGCCCGTTACAGCTAGAGGAAGGGATGTATGTTGGAAATTACAACAAACCGAGAAATTACGACTCCAACAATTACAATCCCAATTGGAGGAAAGATCCTAAGTTCTCTTGGAGAAATCCAAACAACGCAGTGAATCCTCAAGTACAGAACAACCAAGACTAGGGGGCACCCAGAATCCTGACACGACAGCAACCGCAACAGCAGCCGCACCTAGTATACTGGAGCAGACATTGGCCACATTTATGTCACAGACAGGAGCTTACATGGAAAACATGGATCACTTTGTCAAGAAGAATGAGTCATTCATGGACAAAACAGAGATGAGAATGACTAATCATGAGGCTACACTGAAATCACTGGAGACACAGATGGTCCAGGTTTCCCAGCATATTAAGCTGAGGCAAAACGGAGGATTCCCTAGTGACACTGAAGTCGCTAGACAACCCACACATGAGCAGTGCAAAGCTATTACAACTAGGAGTGGGAAACAACTGCAAGGGCTAGAGTTGCAAACTGTACCGATTGAAGAAACAGCCCTAGAAACACCTGCCGTGAACACTGCCCCGGTAGAAGAGAAGAAACCTGCTGCCGCCATACTTGTCACGGCAGCAGAAGGGGCAGAGGAGAAAGACAAAAATGCTGAAGAACCTAAGCCTCCTCAGATCCAGATACCATGTGAAGGACGTCTGGAAGATTACCGTCCTCCACCTCCTTCCCCACAGCGGTTACAAAAGCAGAAACAGGAATATCAGCTCAAAAAGATCTAATGATATTTTTAAGCAGGTTCACATCTATATACCGCTGTTAGAGGTCATCAAGCAGATGCTCGGTTATGCGAAATTTCTCAAGGATGCTATGTCAAAAAGATTCAGACTTGAGGAATTCGAAACGGTAAAAATGACAGAAGGATGCATGACTATCTTGCATAGGCATCCACCCCAGAAAAAGAAGGATCTTGGGAGCTTCATCATACCGTGCATAATTGGTGACAAATTCGTGGGTAAGACACTTTGTGATCTAGGTGCTAGTATAAATTTAATGCCAAAATATGTGTTTCAGAAATTAGGTATTGGACGAGCACGACCCATGACAATCATGCTGCAGCTGGCAGACCGCTCTTACGTACAACCAGAAGGGAAGATTGAAGATATTCTGGTAAGAGTGGATAAGTTCATTTTCCTGCTGACTTTCTTGTTTTAGACTGTGAAGCATATGAGAACGCACCAATCATCCTGGGGCGACCCTTCCTAGCCACAGGCAGATCACTGATTGATGTAGAGAATGGAGAACTAACAATGAGAGTAAATGATCAAGAGATCAAGCTCAATGTTCTCCAGGCAATCAAACATGTTGATGCAGAAGAAGAATGCAAAGCCATCACTAAAGTAATCCTTGACCAACCTTGCATCAGGTCGAGCTGCCACGACATTAAATTTGGTCACTGCCACAACAGCCATCTGGAAGACTGTCACGACAGCAACAACGACAGTAACTCCTCAGATTCAGACTTATCCGACACTGAAGGCCATGAGGAGGTAAATTGGATAGGAAATCGTCCATGTAAGTTATTCGAGCCCCTTAACTACACCTCGAATGAACACATAATCCAAAAGCCTTCAATTGTAGAACCACCTGTTTTAGACCTTAAGCCTCTGCCAGGGAAACTTAAATATGTTTTTCTTGGTTTAAATGATACGTTGCCCATAATCATCTCTTCCAAGTTAATGCAGAAACAGGAACAACAACTAATTGGGATGCTGCAGGAGCATAAAATGGCTATTGGATGGACGATAGCTGACATCCAAGGCATCAGTCCGACATTGTGTATGCATAAAATTCTCCTAGAGGATGATCATAAGCCGACCATTGATGCCAGAGACGCTTAAAAGATGCTATGTGAGAAGTGGTGAGAAAAGAAATTATCAAATGGCTTGACGCTGGGATAATTTATGCCATCTCGGATAGTAAGTGGGTGAGCCCAGTGCAGTGTGTTCCTAAAAAGGGAGGAATAACCGTGGTGACCAATGAAGAGAACGAACTAATCCCATCCAGGACTGTGACCGGTTGGAGGGTTTGTATGGATTACCAGAAGCTTAACAAAGCTACCTGGAAAGACCATTTTCCCCTACCATTTATTGATCAAATGCTTGATAGATTAGCGGGAAAACCTTATTATTGTTTTCTTGATGGTTACTCAGGTTATAACCAGATAGCTATTGCACCGGAGGATCAAGAGAAAACAACCTTCACTTGCCCATACGGCACTTATGCTTTTCGGAAAATGCCATTTGGACTCTACAATGCACCAGTAACCTTTCAGAGGTGTATGATGGCGATATTCTCTGACATGGTGGAGGACTTCCTAGAAATATTCATAGACGATTTTTTCGTCTTTGGAGACAGTTTTGAAGGCTGTTTAGGCAACCTATAGAAGGTGCTCGAAAGATGCGAGAAAGCAAATTTGGTCTTAAACTGGGAAAAATGTCACTTCATGGTGGATGAGGGGATAGTCCTAGGCCACAAGGTAAGCTGCCGCGGCATAGAGGTCGACAGAGCAAAGATAGAAGTGATTGGAAAGTTGTCGCCACCCACCACAGTCAAGGGAATTCGAAGTTTCCTAGGGCATGCTGGGTTTTATCGAAGATTTATTGCAAATTTCTCGAAGATTACCAAGCCTTTATGCCGCTTATTAGAGCAGAATCGTCCCTTTGACTTCAATACTTAATGTACTGAGGCATTCAGAATCCTGAAAGAAAAGCTGGTAACAGCCCTGATTGTACAACCACCAGACTGAAGTTTACCATTTGAAATTATGTGTGATGCCAGTGACTACGCTGTAGAGGCAGCACTTGGGCAGAGGAAGGACAAGCTTTTCCACGTAATTTATTACGCCAGCAAAACACTAAATGATGCCCAAGTGAATTACACTACAACATAGAAGGAACTGTTAGCAGTGGTGTTCTCAATTGACAAGTTCAGTTCGTACATACTTGGAACGAAGGTGGTGGTCCATACAGACCATTCAGCACTGAAGTATCTGTTCGCTAAAAGAGATGCAAAACCTAGACTGATATGTTGGATTTTGCTGCTGCAAGAGTTCGACATTGAAATCAAGGATAAAAAGGGGACAAAGAACCAAGTCGCAGACCACTTGTCAAGATTAGAGATGGGAAAGATTTTACCGACAGACAAGACCAACATACTGGAGACTTTCCCTGACGAGCAGCTGTTTGCTGCCATGGCGGCAGGTAAGTTTTCTGAACTTCCTTGGTACGCTGATTTCGTTAATTACATAGTTAGCGGAGTACTACCTCCTGAACTTAATTACCAAGCAAGGAAGAGGTTCCAAAATGATGCAAAACATTATTATTGGGACGAACCTCTTCTTTTCAAACATTGTGCAGATCAAATTATCAAGAGGTGTATACCACAGGATGAGCAGGAAGCTATGCTTCACCACTGCCATGCTTCACCATATGGATGACACTTAGGTGGAAACAAAACCGCTGCCAAGGTTTTGCAATCTGGTTTTTATTGGCCCTCACTGTTCAAGGATGCCCAAGCATTCTACAAGAGTTGTGACAAGTGCCAACGGACTTGGAACATCTGAAGAAGACATGAGATGCCACTGAAAAACATCTTAGAAGTCGAAATCTTCGCTGTATGGGGGATTGATTTCATGGGACCATTCCCAGCATCACGTGGGAACCTCTACATCCTACTGGCAGTGGATTACGTATCCAATTGGGTTGAAGCGATCGCCACACAGAAAAATGATGCCAAGACTGTTCAGATATTTCTACACAGAAACATTTTCTCCAGGTTTGGCATACCTAAGGCGATCATCAGTGATGAAGGGAGACATTTCGACAATAGGGTAATCGTTGCTGCCTTAAGAAAATACGGCGTAAAGCACCGGATTGCAACAACATATCACCCTCAAACCAATGGACGGGCCGAAATATCCAACCAGGAAGTAAAGAACATTCTTGAGAAGACGGTTAAACCTACTCGAAAAGATTGGTCCTTACACCTCAATGATGCACTCTGGGCCTATAGAACAACATTCAAGACACCATTGGGAATGTCACCCTACAGGCTTATATATGGGAAAACATGTCATTTACCTGTCGAGATAGAGCACAGAGCTTACTGGGCTATCAAGGCAGTAAACATGGACTTAGATAAGGCATGACAGAAGAGGCTACTTGACTTGAATGAAATTGAAGAAATTCGAGCAATGGCCTACGACAACGCAAAGATTTACAAAGATAAAACCAAAAGGTGGCATGACAAGAAATTGCTGCCACGACAGTTCTGCCCAGGGCAGCTTGTGTTGTTATTTAACTCTAGGTTGAAACTTTTCCCAAGAAAGCTTAAATCTAGATGGTCCGGCCCCTTCCAAGTTGTGCAGGTTTTTCCCCATGGTGTCATCACGATCAAATCCTTAAAAGACGAGCACCAATTCAAAGTCAACAGATAGAGACTAGAGCATTATCAGGGGACTGAAGCCCCAAGGATGCAGGAAGTAGTTACTTTAGGAGATGCCCCTCAAGGCATCCCTAATTTAACTTAGTTTATTTTTTTTATTTATTAGGAATTAAGAATTATTTTATTATTTTTTAGGAATTAAACGAAACAAGGAGAGGAGAAGAAGTGAATCAGCCCACCATTTCCATTGCAGCCCAAAAAGCCCAAAGGAGGAGTCTGTCGTCACAGCCTGTCATCAGCTGTCACGACAGACACGGAAAATACAGCCTGTCACCATGTTGTCGCGAAAGACACACAAACGCGTAATAGACGCGCAGCAGACACGTAAACGTGTGACAGTCACGTTAGAAATCGCGTAACAGCTGGCCCCGTTATTCGCGCCTGCCGTTACAGCTCCAACGGGCAGAAAACCATTCATCTATATAAACCTCCATTTACTATTCATTTTTCACCTCACTTTTACTCTCTCAACTTGCTCTCTCTAGATCTCAAATTTCTTTTTATTTCCACAGCCTTGCAACTATGACTAGCAGACAAACTCGCAGAAGTGCTGCCTCTAGCTCTGCCGCAACAGTGAGCACACCCAGCCACAATGCCATCCCAAACCGCTTTGCCTCCACAGACTCTGCCGGCAGATACTACTAATCTTTTCAGAAAAGAGAGATGTGGGAAGAAAGGGGTTTTCTCTACAACGAGCCCACGAGAGACCTAGGGCTTGAACCGTTTATTGCAAAGAAGATCCATGCCCTGAAGTGGCAGCGGTTTGCTGCCCAGCCAGAAGAGATGAATGTCACGCTGGTCCGGGAATTTTATGCTACCGTCGACAGCAAGGATACCACAACCGTGATGGTACGAGGTAAAGAACTTACTTTTGAGCCCTCCTACATCAACACCCTTTACGGCCTCCATGTCAGTAGAAGAGAAGACGCCCACAAAAGGTTCGTAGAGAGTCTGTCGCCGGCAGACTATGATGTTGTGATGGTAGAAGTAACGGAGGAGGGGACAGAGTGGAACACTGACCCAAAGCATCGGTGGACGGTGAAAAGAACTCAACTCACTCCCGAGGCCAAACTATGGAACCACTTCATCAAGAAGAGAATCATGCCTTCCTCCCATAACAGCACGGTCGACCGTGCATCTACTTCAACTCCGGCCGCGACAGCTGAAGGCGGCAGCCACACTGCCACTGCCTCTGCCAGAGGCGAGAAATGAAAGGAGTCGCTGCCAGAACTCGACGACGACTACTTTGCAGGGTTCTCCTCTTCATTCGTCTTGCAAGACTTTGACGGGGAGCCCCATGTTGCGCGAAATCTTTCAAAGGAGTTCACTTCTATGAAAAGGCAGAAGCCCAACCAAGCTGGTGAAGGACCATCTGGCCAGGGCAAGTCTGCCAGCAGCAGCAACAACAGCTCCGAAGACGAGGTACAAGTGCTGGACAAGCTACCTCAAATCTCACCCACCCGTATCCAGCCGCCAAGGGAAGCCAAGAAGAAAACTGCCTCCGCCTCTCCTAGCACTCTGCCGACACCCACAATGAAGGTCACTGCCCGTCGACAGCTACAGATTAGCAGCAGCATCAGCGATGACAGCTCCTCAAATTAAGTTTCTATCTTATTTTTGTTGTCTTGCTGTTTTATTTATATTGTGATGTATTTTGTTTTTTTTCTTTTTCTTTTTCTTTTTCATCTATGTTATCATGCATTGAGGGCAATGCAACCCTCGAGTTTGGGGGTGGCATCCCTCTAGTAATGAAGTGTCTTTTAGGTTTTAAAATTGTGTCTAAGTGTTAATTATTATTTAAGTTTAACTTTGTCAAAAAAATAAAAAAAAATTCATTTGGCTTAAGTCTTTGAACTGAACTTACCTGCCGCGAAAGACTCTGTCGTGGCAGTGCCTTTAGGATATTTTTAGGAACAGTTTAGAGCCTTACTATAGTTCTGATCTTTAAAACACCCTTTGTGACTCTTATGCTGTCTAGACTTCTACTGGTAAACTAGAATAGGAAAAGCTTAAACACTTGAGTTTCCCCTAGAGGTGCCTAACACTGGATCTAGGAAAAGAAGATAAGAAAATTTAGACTCAATACACCTAGAGGTGCCTAAAACCGGCTCTAGGAAGTTAGCTAGAGGTGCCCAAAAACAGGCTCTAGTCAAACTTAAAATAAGAACAGAAAACCGAGTCTAAGAAAAACTAAAGGAGCCTAAGAATTGCCTCCAAGAAAATGAAAGTTAGCATAAAAATTCAAGTAAGTAGCTTAAACTATTCTAGTAAATTAAAGGAGTCTAGGCACATATATGTTCACAAAATATGCACACACTACACAAGAACTATAGCATGGTTCCGAATAAATCCAGAAATATCCAAAAAGGCATTGTTCGTAATAGAGAATGTGTGGTAGGTAATGGAAAGTTCACTGAATTAAGCCAAACAAAAAAATTTAGATCATAATTGCTTGAGGACAAGCAAGAACTTGAGTTTGGGGGTGTGTTGAGTGTGTAAAAGTTCTATATTTTACCCCTTATTTAACCCATATTTCTGCTGCATTGAAGCATAATTCATTGCATTTAGGTATAGTTTCACATATACATCACAATTAGATAAAATGGCACATTTGCTACTGATTTTGGCTATTTATTGCGGGTAGCTGCTGTAGCAGACTTAGGGCAGTGAAAGAGCAGAGCTGAAACACATGACTGGAGTCAAGAAGGAGGACGCTGTCGTGGCCACTGCCGTGGCAGCCATGACGACAGCAATGGTGAAGGGAAAAGTGAAGTGGATCTCGACAGATAGAGAAATTCAAGCCGGTCTGTCGTGGACCACTCCAGTATTTTTCTGAGCCCTAGATCAGAATGAAGGCCAAGCCCAAAGTTCAAGGAAGAAACCCAAAGCAAGAAAAGAGGACGAATTAAAGGCATCCACTCTGAAGATTTAATCTTAATTAGAGTTGTACTTTAGTTTGAACTTGTATTCTTACCCTATTAGAAAACTTGAACCCAAGGCCTATATAAAGGCATGTAATTCGACCTAGGGAAGGACATCTCATTTTCTAGCCGTCTTCCCCAAAACCCTAGTCGTTTTCCCCCTTCTCATCATGATCTAAACTTCCCCTAGGGCTAAGGGTTGATTCTGTAAAGTAGTTGCAAGGATTGTTCTGTTTTAGGAATTTTTTGTTCAATAAAATAAAACTTCAAGTTCGCTTATTCTAGTTTCAACATCTTGCAAGAGTATCGGGAGAGCATTGTGAGATTATCTATTTACTTAATATCGGGAGAGTTAAGTATACGAAAGGAATAAGTGCGGGTTCTCCGGTTTATGGTTGAACTATCTCGGACCTAGGGATAGGACGAGGTTAAGTGGCTAAGGAAGAATTCAACAACATTGGTGTTCACCATTTGATTCACGCCGGGAGGTATCATCCGAGAAGTGTCATCAACAGAACTTGGACCTAGGGATAGGACAAGTCATAGCAGGGATTCTTGCCAAGCTTAAAGTACAGAGTTGTGTGATCGCTGCCGCGACAACAACAGACTGCTGCCACGACAGGTGTTGACGCGATAGTGAAGATAACAGAACATGAGTTCTTATACAGTGCAACACCTGCACCACCAAGAAAATCAATATCGGCCTATTTCTTAACCCTGAAAACTTCATTATCTATTATTCAATATTCTTCAATATTATTTCTAAAAAATTTTAAACTATTTTCTTTCTCTATCGTGCAGCAATCCAAGGATAAAGCTATTTCCAGTCCCTGTGGATTCGACATTCGATACTCTAAGTATCACTTTACTACTTGCGTCGTGTACACTTGCACTACATTGCGATAGGACTTTTGACACGCAACATAAAGCAACATGCATAATGAACACATACTACACAAGTCCACATTTATGCACATTAAGCAAGAACTCATAAAGCCAAACAAGAGATTAAGCTACCAACTTAATCCCAACCTTAGATTAGCCTACCAAGCACAATCCAACACCTCAACCACACACTTGAACCAATTTAAAGCCGTTTTAAATAAACCACTCACCGAACACCCTTAAGGCAAACCGAGATAGCCGATTAAGCCTCCAAAATTCCCAGAATCGAGCACGAAGCTTCTCCAACGATTTCCCTTGATTCTAATCAATAAAAAAAACATATTACTCAACAAATCACCCACAAAACCACTGCCACAAATCAGATTACAACACTAGGCCATTTCTCTACATTTCCAAGCCATGAACTAACCCAATATCTTCATTTTCGAACTCACGCACAACCCAGCAGAAATTTATCAATTCCAACACCCAAATCATCACTAAACACACTTAAAACAACCCTTAAGCATCACCATATCATCAGACCAACTCTCTTACACCAAACTACTTCAAAAACCCAAGTTTTCAACTCTTTAAAACACCCACAAAAATCCATTTCGGGATTTTCAACAAAACACCACCATTTTGAGATATAATACATTTAAGGGCAAGATTAAAACATATATTAACTTTACAAATCAAAACCCATTAAAGCTTCAACCTTTTTCTTAAAATTTGAAAACTTGTAAAACTTCAAAAATGGTTTTTATGAGAAACTAAAACCATAGAAATGTTAAGAACGATGAGGAGAAGTCAAAAACGCTCTTACCTTGAAGAAAGCACTTGAAATTGTGAAGAAAATGGATGGAATAGTAACTTGGGGTTGAAAGGGGGTTTTTTCGTGAGAAAGGTTAAAGGAAGAAGATGAAGAAGACTTTCAAAAAGTCTCTTTTTACTCATCTTATTTCCTTTATTTAAAAATGACATTTTTGCCCTTAATGAAAACTCATGGCCCTTTTTAATTAAAACCAAGCTCATTTTGATTTAAAACAAGCCTAACGACTTGAACCCAATCTACACACTCAACATCCGACCCCTGAACCCGGGTGTTACAACACTCCCCCACTTAAGGAATTTCGTCCTCGAAATTACTTGACATGAAGAGATACGAAAACTGCCTTTCCATATCCTCCTTCCTTTCCCAAGTGGCTTCTTCCACGCCTCGGCGTTGCCACTTCACTTTGACCAACTCAATCCGTCTACCACCAACACTTTGCTGTCTGAAGCCAAGATCTCAACTGGTTCCTCATCGTACGTCAAGTCTGGGTTCAACTCAATCTCTTCCACAGGCATAACATGCGACAGATCTAATCTATACTTACGAAGTATCGATACATAGAACACATTGTGAATCTTCTCTAACTCGGATGGCAAACGTAACTGATAAGAAACCGGACCGATTCGTTCACAATCTCATACGGTCCAATGTATCTCGGACTCAATTTCCCTTTTCTGCCAAACCTCATAACTTTCTTCCACGGAGAGACTTTCAAGAACACTCTATCTCCCACAACATACTCAACTTCTTTGCTCTTCAAGTCGGCATAAGACTTCTGCCTATCCGAAGCTGCCTTTAAACGATCACAAATTAACTTCACCTTGTCGGTAGTCCCCTAAGCAAATTCGGCATCGGTAACAACTTCTGATCTGTTTCGGCCCCAACAAATCGGAGTTATACATTTTCTACCATACAATGCCTCATATGGAGCCATCTGAATGCTCGACTGAAAACTGTTATTGTAAGCGAACTTGACTAACGGCAAGTGTTTCTCCCAAGTACCCTGAAAAATAATAATGCAACAACGCAACATGTCCTCTAAAATATGTATAACCCTCTCTGACTGACCATCTGATTGAGGATGATACGACGTGCTGAAATTCAATCGGGTACCAAAAGCTGTATGCAAACACTCCCAAAATCTGGATGTAAATATCGGATCTCTGTCAGACACAATCGACTTCGACACACCATGCAGTCTCACAATCTCACTGATGTACAAATCGACCAACCTATCTAAGGAGTAAGTCGTATTAACAGCTAAAAAGTGAGCACACTTTGTGAAACGGTCAACTATGACCCAAACTGAGTTCTTCTTCTAAGGAGTCAAAGGCAAACCCGAAACAAAATACATGGTGATATTTTCCCACTTCCATTCCAGAATCCTCAACGGTTGCAACAAACCTGATGGAACCTGATGTTCTGCCTTAACTCTCTAGCACACCATACACTTACTCACGAAATTGGCTACGTCTTTCTTCAAACCAACCCAAAAGTATTCATTCTTCAAATCATGATACATCTTCTTACTACCTGGATGCATAGTAAATGGGCTACTGTGTGCTTCGGTCAAGATAGTACGTCTCAAATCACTGTCATCCGGTACAACTATTGTATCTCTGAAACACAAGACCCCATCAACACTGAAACTGTAGTCCGATGGTCTACCCCCGGCTATATCTTGCACGTGAGGTGCCAAAGATCTATCTAACAACTGTTTTTCTCTAATCAACTGGCCTAAGGTAGGTCTAACTTGAAGCTCGGCCACTAGACCACCATCATCGGACAAGCTCAAACTAGCAAACATGGCTCTCAACTCAAAAACTACCTTCATACTCAAAGCATCGACCGCTACATTGGCTTTACCCGGATGGTATTCAATCGTGAGATCATAGTCCTTGAGGAAATCTAGCCACCTACACTGCCTAGGTTCATCTCTTGTTGTGTCATTATATACTTCAAACTCTTATGATCCGTATACGATGTGCATTTCTCACCATACAAATAATGTCTCCAAATCTTCAAGGTAAACACAACTGCGGCTAGCTCTATGTCGTGTGTCGGATAATTACGCTCATGAGTCTTTAACTGTCTCGAGGCACAAGCCACATCTCTTCCGTCTCGCATCTGACCACTCAAACTGTACATTCTTCTGAAGCAACTTTGTCAAAGGTGTGGCTATCTTCGAGAATCCATCCACAAATCTCCTATGGTAACCCGCTAAACCTAGGAAACTACGAATCTCCATCACAGACTTCGGTTGCTTCCACTCAACAATGGCCTCTATCTTCTTCGGATCAACTCTAATCCCCTTGGCTGACACTACTTGCCCTAGGAAGACTACTTCTCTGATCCAGAACTCACACTTACTCAATTTAGCGTACAAATGGTTGTCTAGCAAAGTCTGCAAAACTAACCTCAAATGCTGGTCATGATCTTCCTCGGTACGTTAATACACCAAAATATCATCTATGAAAACAACCACAAACTAATCTAAGTACTGGTGAAAGATTCTGTTCATCATGTCCATAAAAGCAGCCGGTGCGTTTGTTAACCCAAACGGCATAACTAAGAACTCGTAGTGACCATATCTAGTCCTAAAAGCTGTCTTCGGTACATCAACCTCTTTTACCTTCAACTGGTAATAACCGGATCTCAAATCAATCTTCGAAAAGACTGATGCCCCTCTCAACTGATCAAACAAATCATCGATACGCAGCAAGGGATACTTGTTTTTCACTGTCAACTGATTCAACTGTCTATAATCAATGCACATTCTTATACTACCGTCTTTCTTCTTCACAAACAATACCGGAGCGCCCCAAGACGAAGAAATCAGGCGGATAAAACCTCTATCTGATAACTCTTGTAATTGAGTCTTCAACTTTTTCAGTTCTTTCGGTGCCATACGGTACGGAGCAATCGAAACAGGAGCACAATCTGAATATGTCTCTATAGCAAACTCTACCTCTTCCGAAAACACACTCAGAAAGTCGCACACTGTTCTGATATCCTATGGTCTAACTTCATTCATGTTCGGATTCATTACGTAGGCCAAGTACGCCTCACAACCCAACTCAACTAACCTCCGAGCCTCTAAGGCTACAAAAACATTCGATAAGAACTTCACGTTCTCACCTACTACCACAATCTCATAGTCATCCGCAAGCTTCAAGCAAACTCTCTTTGTTTCGAAATCTATCATAGCTCTATGTTCTGTAAGCCAGTCTATTCCCAAAATCACATCGAAGCCATAAAACGGTAACCCCATCATGTCCACTAGAAATATATGCCCCTGAACCATTAACGGACACCTTCTGTACATCTTTCTAACCACTATTGTATCCCTGAAGGTACTAGTAACACTAACACCTACCTCTAATACCTTACAAGATATATTTAACATCTTTGCATGCTCACTCAAAGTATATGAATGTGTAGACCCGGAGTCAATGAAGGAAAGAAAACTCAAAGACTATATCGAGAAATTACCTGCAATCACATCTGTGTCGTTCTGTCCCTCTCGCTATGCATAAACTCTAGCCCGACCTCCGCCCTCCGGCTGAACCGCAACCACATGTGCTATATTCCTCTGGCCATCGTTTCTCGACTGGAAGTTACCTCGACCGTGCCCACGGCCTCTCGAATAATTAATAGATCTAGTATGAGCTAGAACCTGAACTGGTGCAAACCCAGTCTGATGTGGAAAATCACGCCTAAGGTGATCTCTAGCTCCACAATTCCAGCACGAATGAAAGTTTCCCCAACACTCTCCGGTGTGATACCTCTCGCATCTAGCACACTTGGGAAAACGCCCACGAGCTCTCTGGCCCTGATGGCCTCTCCCATGGTTACCACCACCACGTCTATGATCAAAATGATGCCTATTGTCCTTATGCCTATTGTCCCTATGCCTCTTGGCATCACCTCTATCAAAGTCGGCAGACCTTTTTTCTGATCTAGAACTACCTGAACGTTTGGTCAGACCCAAACTGTGATCTATGTCCTTGGCCCTAGTAACCAAGACATCAAAGTCAGTGTAATCCGTAGCCAAAGTATACCTCTTCACTTCCTCACTCAACCCGTAACGGAAACGGTCACAACGTTCCCTCAAAGTAAGAACTAGCTCGGACGCATATCGAATCAAATTGACGAACTGTATCTCATACTCGGTCACTGTCATGTTCCCCTGAAGCAAAGCCATGAAATCTCTCTTCTTTTCATCAAGATAACGGGGACCCAAGTACTTCTTATGAAAGGCAGACTCTAAGAACTCCCAAGTGATCTCGGCACCTGGCATGCTTGTAGTAATGGTGACCCACCAAGTGTAGGCATCACCCTGAAGCAGAGAAACAACACACCCTAGTCTGTGTGTTCAATTACAACCCATCTGAGACAAAATGCAAACGGTCTTGTCAAACCAAGCCTTTGATCTCTCGGTGCCAACCCTCGGAACTCCTCACCTCCTAAACTGCGAAGCCTATCTAGTGGCAAACTGGTGCCCTCACCCTGAGGTTATGCCACTGCCTGACCCCCGGCCACAGCTGCTTGGAAAGCCCCAACTATAGCCTGAACTAACGGAGCCAAATCTATACCAGCCGGACCTTGGCCAACCTGAGGTCCTACACCCTCAGCTCTCGCATCACCTCCCTCTTGACGAGGAGGAGAAGGAGGAGGTGGAGGAGCCTCCGCCTCAACAACCGGCTCAATTTTCGGAGCTACTACCCGCGGTTCCGGGTGATCCATCCTAGGCCCGCCTCTAGGTCTCATCTTACGGCTAGCAAGATATCAGCTACAACAAAATAAACACACAAGGATTAAGTTAGCAAAGGCAAGGGTCCAACGTGCAAAAGTATTCCTTTACAAAATCTTTTCCAATAAGTAATAGTAGCAATGGGAACTCAACACTATGCCTCAACACAACAACCATACCAACACATGCTTTCAAACACTATGCAAGCAAGCAATCAATGAGCATACATAACAAAACATTCACCTTACAACATACACTGAGATATAGCAACACAACACTTCAGACTTAACTTACTTACCTTCTCGAGGTCGCGGAAACCTCAGGCTCTGATACCAACAAATGTAACCCCCTCGTTCCGATCTAGGCGACAGACCGGTCCGAACAGGTTATACGGGGAAAACCAAAGCGAAACCCGTTAAGGTTCCACTCTGATTAGCAACCCTAGAAAAGTTTCATTAATTATCTTGTCTAAATTATTATATCCAGTCATATGTGTAAAAACACAGCGGAAAACGCTAACGAAACGATACAAGCATAATGTAAGGTAACTTAAATTTACCGAGTAACATGTTAGTCCAATTGCAAGCTTACGAAACCAAAACCATACATAAGAGATGCATACAAACTTAACAAGGAAACAACAAACAAACGGGACTAAAACACAACATCCGAGAACCTTTGAAGATGCCAAAAAGCCCAATTACATGCCTGCGTTTCGAAACAGGCTTGCCCATTTCGATATGCGGGCTTCAGTTTAAAAGCCAGACCATGCCATATCGATACGGTCCATTCCGTTCTGGTACGAGGGTCTCTAGTAACCAAAAGTTCTGGAACTCGTTTCGAAACAGACACTCACAGAGGCTAGCTGTATCGAAACACATACTGAAACAAGATCTCACAGTGTCAAATCGTATCGAAACGGCACCACCCCAGTTCCGATATGAGTATCCCTGGAGCTACACCAGTTCCGAAACAACCATGAGCGTTTCGAAACGCCTGCACTATGTGTGACTCTGAAAACAGTTTTCTGCATCTCCAAACATTCCCAAACATGCCTCAAATCATCAAGATTCATGAAACAACAATCATACACATAATCTAAAGGCATTTCATCCTACCACAAGCATGATCAACATATAAACATGCATAAAAGACCATTTCATTCATGGGAAACATACATCCACATAACATAGCATAAAACAAGGTTACATGCTTTTCACACAAAACACTTAGGCAACTCATGAAACATGGTTTAAAATTTATCAACACAAAAGCATTAACAAAATAGGATTCTAACACATGCTCCTACAACACGTAGCATCCCCATTGCTAATTATTACATTATTCAACAAAACCATACTTCAGAAACCACTCACGTGTTTGGATGCCCTTCCTTGCTCCTTGATAACTTCCACACTAATGATATGCATTGTCAAAAACGAGAGCGTAAGCTAGAAGCTTAGTGAGAGAGCTCAAAAACAAAACATCGACAATGTAGGGTTCAAAGCATGATATCCTTAAGACATTCACAAGGCATACATTTACACTAAGAGAGAAACATATCCAACTACTACAAGGATGCATGAACATGTCATTTTACCTCATGTTATGCTAAACAAGGATGTAACAAATATCTTACACAATAACCACA
Source organism: Hibiscus trionum (assembly GCA_030270665.1). Taxonomy (NCBI): domain Eukaryota; kingdom Viridiplantae; phylum Streptophyta; class Magnoliopsida; order Malvales; family Malvaceae; genus Hibiscus; species Hibiscus trionum. The sequence continues at coordinate 10,199,704 of BSYR01000052.1, read as the reverse complement.
CATGAACAAGTATATTGGCAACTATATAACTTACTCGGATATGAGGATAACTTCCGTTGGGATTTTCGCCCCAACGTACTCAACAACCAAATTACCTTCCGAACACCCAAATCATCACTAAACACACTTAAAACAACCCTCAAGCATCACCATATAATCAGACCAACTCTCCTACACTAAACTCTTCAAAAACCCAAGTTTTCAATCCTTTAAAACACCCACAAAAACCTATTTCAGGATTTTCAACAAAACACCACCATTTTGAGATATAATACATTTAAGGGCAAGATTAAAACATATATTAACTTTACAAATTAAAACCCACATAAAAACCCATTAAAGCTTCAACCTTTTTCTTAAAATTTGAAAACTTGAAAAACTTCATAAATTGTTTTTATGAGAAACTAAAACCATAGAAATGTTAAGAATGATGAGGAGAAGTTAAAAACACTCTTACCTTAAAGAAAACACTTGAAATCGTGAAAAAAATGGATGGAATAGTAACTTGGGGTTGAATGGGGGGTTTTGTCGTGAGAAAGGTTAAAGGAAGAAGATGAAGAAGACTTTCAAAAAGTCTCTTTTTACTCATCTTATTTCCTTTATTTTAAAATTACATTTTTGACCTTAATGAAAATTCATGGCCCTTTGTAATTAAAACCAATCCCATTTTGATTTAAAACGAGCCCAACGACTCGAACCCGGTCTACACACTCAAAATTCGGCCCCCTAAACCCAGGTGTTACATAGTCCATCTAATATTTATTGATATCTTGAGTAGACTATGATAAACGAATAACTATGATATCTCATATCAATTTATTCGAGCATGACCATGCATTTTCTAGTCTCATTCAATCAAGTGGCCTACGATATAACTCCTATTATGTAGGAGAGACAAATCCTATCTTGATCAACTATATTTCGCTATATAGAGTGTGACATATCCAATATCAGTCTTTATAGTGTAGTCTGTTACAACACACGTTTGACTGCATCAAAATATGTCATTCTCGATATTGAAATAATGATGATCTCAAGTCTGAGGATCATAAACTTAGTTATCACCATGAGCAATGTTGTGACTGTCACATAATAATCCAAGAAACATGCTCATAGCGGGTCAGCCCAGTATGTCGTTCTCTAACACATACTTATGTATTGATTTTGACATCTCTATGTCAATAACAACACTTTGTTATCAATCAACTAAATATTAATCTTAATATATTATTGTTGTCCACGCCCACAATAATTCTCGACTAAGGACATTCAAGAATAACTATATTATTCTAAGGACTTTATTATAATTCACTTTATTTATAGATGCATATAATAAGACTGATATAATAATAATAATGTCTTTATTAATAAACAAGATAAAATAAGTATGTATTTTACAATCATCCCATGATTGGACTTTGGGTATACTCCAACATTGCTGACGTGGCATTTTAAAAATTAATTAATTAATTTTAAAAAATTCGAATATTTTTAACCAATCGGGTGATGCCACGTCGCACTTTGCTGATGTGGCATCATCTGATTGGTTAAAAATATTCAAAAAAAAATATTTTTTTAAAAAAATAATCATATATATATATATTAAAAATAAAATATCATAAAATTTTCAAATATTTCTAAAACAGTTCCTAAAACCCTAAACCCTCAAATTCAGCCACTCATGCCTAGAGGTGATAACGAGCCGGGCTGAGCCAGGCTCGACACGGCTCAGAAACAATGTAATTGGGCTCAGCTCAAGCTCGAGGCTCGCTGATCTCAAAATTTTAGGCTCGAGCACGGCTCAGAAACAATACTATTGGGCTTGGCTTGAAGCTCGTCATGCTCGGCTCAGCTCGAAATGAAAAATTTTGCTATAGTTTTTTTTTATAAAAGATTTGTTAAAAGTGCCAAAAATTAGATTAATCCAAATAAGAAATAAATACTCTTATAATAAAAATACAGAATTAAAGAAAATACAAAATCAAACAACAACCAACTAAAGAAAATGCCCAATTTATTTTAGTTAATTTGCTTTTAGTAGATTTTTCCTACTTATTTTACTTCTTTTCTTTTCCTAAACATATTACTTTTAGTGCATATGTAGATTCTGAGCCTAATCACGAGCTTTTCGAGCCTACCTAGGCTCGGCTCAGCTTGTTAAGGTTTCGAGCCGATCCCAAACCTGAGTCGGGCTCACTCGAGCCGAGCTTTGACCGAGCCGAGCCCGAGTAGCTCGCGAGCCAGTCAGGCTCATTAACACCTCTACTCCTGCCGACATTGGCCGCATTGTCGGTGAAGGAATGAAGCGCCTTCCCCTCACCAAACGACCCACACACCGTTCGTCGTCTGTTTTGCCACCATTCGTCAGGAATCAGTCAAATAAACCATTCGATGATTTTTCTCATTCGTTCGGCATTTTGCACGGCGTCGATTAATTTCCGACGACGGAATGGTAGGTTAAATGATCATGATGGTCTGACGATCGATGTGGTGGGCGGCGGCGTGGCAATCGGCGGCGGAGTCGACTCAAATCGGGATTTGGGTTTAGGGGAGTTAGGGATGTTGAAATTTTGGGGCTATTTTTTGAAATCTATAAAATTTAGAGATTTTTTTAAAATTATTTATTTATTTAATTTTAAAAAAAATAATTATTTTTTTACAAAAGTTTTTAAAAAATTTCCATATGGCACTGCCATGCCAGCAAAGTATCACGTGTCACTGCCACGTCATCCCTCTATGCCACGCTTGTGTGCCACATCAGCCTCAAACGGTCAACGCCTATTGACTAACGGTTTCCATCCACTGAGGGTGAAAATTGAATGAAAATCAAACGTCAGGTGCTTTTTTGCACACAAAAAAAGAATAGGTGTTGAATTGACCAAATGGTGGAACGTTGGGAGCTATTTTTGACCTTATGCCCTTTTTTTACTGTAACAATCACTTAACTTGGTTTTAGTTTTACCAAAAAAATTCATCCCACCTTTAGAGTATCCAAGTTGCTCAGATTTTTCAATTTTTTTCAAGGTACCCCTGTTCGAGAAATATTCTAACAAGACATGAAAATATGGTCATTTAAGATCCTCCAAATGCATTAAAAAAGTGACATGCCAATATTATATACACGTATCCAATTTCACTCCCCATTTTTAAGTACCTTAACTACAAAAATAGTAGGAGAACCGATAATCTTTATTTTGTATCATTTCCCAAAATTTTCAATTAGTTTTGAAATTTGTTGAAAAAATAATGGGTGGAATGATATACCCTACCACCTTATTATTATGTCTATCAGAAAGACTGTTCTCCAAAGAATGAACCAACCTACAATTATAGACAATACTTGACTTTGCAATAGTGAATCTAATATGAGTTGAAACAACACTCGAAATTGGCCTATATGTACTTCATATACTCGCCTGGAAACTAGCCACATGGATCTTCTAGGAAGGACTTTTTTAATCAAATGCTTTGTGCTTCTTAAAATCTTGGTATTAAGCACGATACAATCATTTTGATTACCATTATATGCCATCTTTTTGTCAAGTCCATTAGATTCAACATTATCAAGTCCTTTGCAATCATTTTGGTCACTAGTAAATGCCCTCTTTTCTTAATGGTGCAGGTAGTAGGAAAATTTCACCCTACAGAAGTTATAAGATTACAGAGGAGAAAGAGATGAGGGAGAGGAGGATGAAAAAGAAAGATAGGCATGTTGGGATGAAAGAAAAATAGAAGAGAATAAGAGGGGGAGAGAAAATATGGTAGGAAGATGTTTATTTTTAAACTTAATATGCCACATCAGCTTTTTTAACGGTTGTTAACGACAATGACCGTAATGAAAGCGAATTAAAAGTTGAATGACTATAATGAAAGTTTTAAAAGTCCGACGACCATATTGAAAGTGCTCTAAAAGTTTAGTGACTACCAATGTAGTTTACCCTTAAATTTAACATGCCACGTCATATTTTTTTAACAGTAGTTGACGACAGTGACAATAATGAAAGCGAATTAAAAGTTGAGTGACTGTAAGGAAAGTTTTTAAAGTTCGGTGAGCATATTGAAAGCACCCTAAAAGTTCAGTGACTACCAATGTAGTTTACCCTTTATTAATATATGGATAGTGGAATACATTTCGATCTGAGCCAAATTTAGATATGAGTTCAATTTTTAGGGTAAACTACATAAATGATCCCTGACTATGACCTAATTCTTTATTGAGTACCCTGACTATTAGAAGTTACAAATACATCCCCCGACTAGTCACGACTAACAAATTGATCCAATTCTGTTAAAAAATAAACAACTGATGACATGACAATTTGGTCCTAAATTTAACCCTTAACCTTTACATTGTATATTAATTTGGTCCTAAATTTAAAATTTTTGCTCTCAACATTTTAGTCTCTTAAATCTTAAATTTCATCTTCTCCCCCTTCTAAAAACAAAAGGTATGCATCTCCCACCGTGGGTAGCTCATCGTAGATGGCTACCGTAAACATCAATGGAAGTTTTGATTCTCCAACGATTTTCCACTACTCATACAAATGGGGTTGCAGATGGCTACCTTTAACATCAATGGAGGCTTGTTTTTTAAGAAGGGAAGAAGATGGAGTTTAGGATTTAAGGGAGTAAAATGTTGTAATATTTAAATATTGAGAGATGAAATTTTAAATTTATGACCAAATTAAAATAAATTGTAAAAGTTGAGGGTTAAATCTATTATTATACAGATTTTATTAATTGTCGCGTCATCAACCATTAAGAATTTAATGGAATTGGGCTGATTTGTTAGTCCCAATTAGTCGGGGGACCTATTTGTAGCTTCTCATAATCAGTGGACTCAACAAAGAATTAGGTCATAATCGGGGGACAAATTATGTAGTTTACCCTTTGTTTTAACTAAAATTAGGCAACAACTCAATCAGGACCCATAAGTAAATCTAAATAAATACTTTTCTAAACACAATTTACGTATTTCATAGTCGTAATTCATTTTTTTGTCTACCCACTTATATTATTCTCAAATATAATTCTTGATAAGCTTGTGGACTCGACTAATCCTAACAAAATGACAAAGGAAAATTACCTTATTGTTTCTTCTCTGACCTTTGTTTGTTTTACATGTGAAGATAATTGGATATATTTGTTTTCTAACTGTATACAATTGAAATACAATCAAATTTTGACTTATAAAATTAAATAAAAAAATAAAAAAATTTATGTATATAATTTGTTTCCTAGCAACGTTGCTTTAAACTTGTACCACCACATGACTTTCTATTCTTGAGAAAAATCCTCAATTTCAAGGGCACTTTTAATGCTCATAGCATCAAACGAATGTTTAATTCATGAAACCATAACGATATCACAAGAGGGTCCTTAGGCCAGAAGGAACATTGGACGGCCAATCAGAAAGGCACAATTCAAGACGAATGTTTTTAGCAATCCAATCAGCTGCCCTATTACAAGAGCGGAGAACATGAGAAAAACAAAAACCCAGAAGAGAAGAGGACAAAGCGATAATATCATCTTCAATTGCAGACATATCCCACTTATCCAATACTAGTGAGACTATCCTAAAACAAAGGGTGTCGCCTCCTATTATCATCCCGGACGAATCACGAGCGATGAAGGCTGCTCCAGTCGATCCAGTAGCAGTGTTGAAGGACGCATCACAATTAATCTTGACCTCACCAATCCATGGGAGAGTCCACTCCCGCAGTAAAGAAGCGTTCGCCTTATGGCTCTTGGGAACATTACCTCCTTTTTTCTCTTTAAACTCTTGGAAGCTCTACTCAGCGTGGATCCAAACGTCAAACGGTGAATCCGCCATCCCTGAAAGAATAAAGTTATTTCGAGATTTCCATAAGGACCAACAAACAAAGACAATTAACTCACATCCTTCGGAAAAAAAACATCCTTTGTCTCGAAACCTAATGATCTTATCCCACCACTTTGCAAAACTGGGGAAGCAAATAGGATTTGGCGAGTAACTAAAGCCAGACACTCTCTAAACGACTTGAGCAAAGGAACAGAAGAAAATCAAATGCTCGGGGCTTTCAACATCAGCTCCACATCGAGGACAAGAGGCATGAAAGGGAGTAGAGCCGTGAAACCTAGCTTTAATGTTACCCCGTGTTGGAATTATGTTGTGGCATATCATCCAAAGAAAAGATCGAAGTTTCGGAGGGACATCAAGCTTCCAAATGGTTTGCCAAAATGCTGAATCAGAAAGAAAGTTATCACTGGAGCTAGGATGGCTAGGGTTCTCCGCAAGATTTTAAATAAAGGAATACCCCGACTTAACAAAATAAAATCCATCCTTGTTGAAAGGCCAAATAAACTCATCTTTAAAAGTCGGACCTCCAATGGGGATAGTAGTGATAGATTTGATATCGGTAATAGAGAAAAGCTCTTCAAGCTTTGATCTATTCCATTCCCGTGCTTCTTCATTAATAAGGGACGAGACCCAATAATCAAGACAACCCAAGGTTCGTGGGGGAAGAAATTGAATGGATTGGGAAATTTGGAATCCACCTATATTCCAAAATAGCCATTCACTTCCCATTACCAATCCTCCAAAGAGAACCATTGGCAATAGTCTTCACTCCATCTCGAATAGCAGTCCAAGCCCAGGATGGGTTGTGACAACTCAGAGCTGAGAAAATGTTCCCATTAGGAAAATAAATACCTCTCATAAGTTTGGCCATAAGGGATTTCGGGTTCTAGATAATCCCCCACGCAAGTTTGGCTACGAGAGCTTGGTTAAATATTCGGAGATCTTTGAATCCAAGAACACCTTTTGATTTAGGGAGACACATCTTTTTCTAGTTCATCCAATGGATACCTCTCTCTTTTTCATTAAAGTTGTTCCACCAGAAACCAGCAATCAAGGAGCTAATCTCATCACAAAAGGTGGACGGCAAAAGAAAGCACTGCATAACATAGGAGGAGATTGCTTGAGCCACGGTTTTGATCAGAATTTCTTTCCCTGCATGCGACAGAAATTTAGCTTTCTACCCCCTGTAATTTACTTCGTATTCTTTCCCTAATAAAGTTGAGCGCTTCTTTCTTGCTCGACCCAAATCGACGGGAGACCCAGATAAGAACTACCTTCATCCATCAAGGAGAAGCCAAGACACAAAATGAGCCTTTGTTTTTTATCCAAACTAATGTTGGGCAAAAAGAAAACTGAGAACTTCCCAACATTGACCGATTGGCCCGTGGCAACATGGAAATCATGAAGAATCCTAAAGACCACCTCACAATTTAGAACATATGCTTTGGTGAACAAAACACGGTCATCCGCAAACATCAAATGGCTAAGAACCGGACACATTCTCTTTATGCGGAAACCAGAGAAAATGAGGTTCCAATGTTCTCACTCAATAAGCCAAGTCAAGATATTGGAAATCAGAAGGAAAAGAAAATGAGACAAAGGATCTCCTTGTCGTAAACCGCTAGTCCGCGAAAACTCCTTCCGTCTTTCCCCATTGAGAACGAGAGAAAAAGAGGGGATCGAAACACATTGCATAACCCTCTGGATCCACCAATCATTAAAATCCATAGAGATCGTAACCTTGTAGAGAACGTCCCAGTCCACCTTTCCATAAGCATTCTCGATATCAATCTTTAGAGCCATAATCCCAAAACTACATTTCCTTCTTCGTTTAATGGCATGAAACGCTTCATGAGCAATAACAACATTATCATGAATAAGACTAGGGTGATAATGAGCCTAATCGGCTCGTGAGCTACTCGGGCTCGGTTCGAGTGAGCTCAACTTGGGCTCGGGATCGGCTCGAAAAGCTCGTGAACAGGGTCGGAATCTACATATGTACTAAAAGTAATATGTTTAGCAAAAGAAAAGCAATAAAATAAATTAGGAAAAATCTACTAAAAGTAAATTAACTATAATAAATTGGGCATTTTCTTTAGTTGGTTGTTGTTTGATTTTGTATTTTCTTTAATTATGTGTTTGTATTATAAGAATATTTATTGGTTATTTGGATTAATCTAATTTTTGGCACTTTTTCCCCTTTTTGGTCATTGAATTTTGTTTCGTGTTGGTTATGAAATAGACTTTTAACGAATCTTTTATAAAAAAACTATAGCAAATTTTTTCATTTCGAGCCGTGCTAAGCTTGACGAGCCCGAGCCGAGCCTGACGGGCTTCGAGCCCGATTCGAGCCGAATAGTATTGTTTCCGAGCCGAGCTCGAGCCTAAAATTCCAAGCTCAGTGAGCATCGAGCCGAGCATGGCCAGGCTCGGCTCGGCTCGTTATCACCCCTAAATAAGACGACCATTTACAAAAGTAAACTGCATGAGAAAGATGACTTCCGAGATGAGAGTTTTCAATCTCGAAGCCAGTATCTTAGAAATAACTTTCATTGAAAAGTTACATAGACTGATCAGACGAAAATGATTCACTTCGAAGGGATTGTTTTTCTTTAGAACGAGAACAATGTTGGTCTTGTTCAAATCTTTGTTAATAACACCAGACCTAAAGAAGTCCTTGACCATACACAGAAGATCTCATTTAATAATGTTCTAGAAAGAATGGTAGAAGATAACCGGAAAGCCATCAGGACCTAGAGCCTTCAAAGATCCCATAGTAAAAATTGCTTCGTAAATTTCCTTGTCATTAACCTCTTTGCAAGAGCTTCATTCATTTCAGACGTAATCAAATACGGGATAATGTCAACAATACAATCAAAATTGACTATTGGGTCCTTCGAGTAAATCTTATCAAAGTGGCTATGGAAGAAATTTGCAATCAAAGTCTCCTTCTCGATCCATGCCTCTGCTTCATCTTTGATCTGACAAATCGTATTACTGTGTCTTCTTTGGATAGTGGTTGCATGGAAGAACTTACTATTTCTGTCCCCATAATTGAGCCAATCAATTCTAGATCGTTAATGTCAATGTCTTTCCTCCCCCTCCCAGATCTTATCCACTTCACACTTCAACCGTTTAAGTTCAATAACTTTTTCACTAGTCAAAGAGGCACATTGAATTTGGCAGATTTTGTTGGAGATTTCATTTGCGAACTTTTTTCCATGACCGAACCTATCCTTACCCCCATTTACTTAGTTGAAACCGAGTCTTTTTTAGTTTCCATCCAAAATGTTTGAATTTCGGACTCTTCAGAGAGGTTTCCCAACAATCTGGTACCACATTAGAATAATCCTCCTCCAAAATCCATTTTGATTCAAATTTAAAGTCCCTCCCACCTTTCCTTTGAAGTTCCTAGAGGAAGAGAATGATAGGGGCGTGATCAGAGGCAATGGGAGCCTCCATGATGCCAATGGCTTTGGGAAAGTTGTTACTCCACTCCATGGAAGCTACCACCTGGTCGAGTTTTTCAAGAATCGAGTCTTCTTCGCATCTGAGATTATACCAAGTATAGGAGCCTCCTTTTATTTGTAAATCCACAAGGCATGCCTCGTCTAAGAAATTAAGAAAGAAATGCACTTGACCCGGATCAAAGGGCAGTCCTCCCATTTTGTTGTCATACGAAGCAACAATGTTAGAGTCACCCATTAAGAACCATTTGTGCGGGACATTTGATCTCAATTTCGAAACCATCTCCCAAAAATGTTTTTCATCGAGGTTCGGAGAGCCATAGAGAAAGGTTCCAAACCAGTCATCTCCCCTTTGATAGAAATTTTAGAATCAATGTAATTTTTACCAGAATTTAGAATGTTAACTCTAGTATCATCTGCCCACCATAAGGTAGGCCACCCGCCAGGCCAATAGGATCAACGTTGAAGCATTTGTCATTTTCATCTTCATTCTTATTTTCTCAAGATACATCATTTTCTGTTTTGTTTCGCATAGAAAAATAATACTAGGATGGTATTTTTTATAGACATTCTTTAGCGCTCTAACCATCAACTTATTCCCTAACCCACGGACATTCCAAGAAAGGAGAGCCGTGAGGAAACACTCGAACAAGCACCTTAAAGCATAGAGGATGAGATCGAAAAGACCAGGAGCAACCAGACATGACAAAATCCAAACACTAAAACAAGGAAGAAAACGATGCCACAATCCAGGAGAGCAACAGAAAAAAGGCACGAAGAAAGGCCTAAAGCAAAGACCAACACGCAAACACCCACCAAAAGAAAGAGTAGCAAATACCTCGAAACCACTAGAGGAGGCGAGCCACAAAAAAAGCAAAGAAAACGAGCAAAAACACGGCAGAGGGAGCTGAGGAAGAGGGCCAAACAACACAACAACCAGCAAGAATTGCAAACCAGGACCACAACGGAAAAACACCAAAACCACAGCTAGAGGTGGCAAACGGGTCAATCGGTTCGGGTTCGGTTCGGGTCATTTCGGTTTTGGTTATTTCGGGTCTGATATTTTCGGTTCAGATTCGGTTTCGGTTTCGGTTCGGTTTCGGTTCGGTTTTAGTTCGGGTCTATTGTGTTTTGGGTCATTTCGGTTCGGTTGATTTCGGTTCGGTTATTTTCGGTTCGGTTAATTTCAGTTCGGTTGATTTCGGTTCGGTTATTTTCGGTTCAATGAGAGATCAGTCGTTTTTAATCAAATTTTTAGGTTGGTCAGATTTTTACACCCTATATATGACTTTATAAAGTCAATATATTTGACATTTTAGTGATTTGTGCGGCTGTTCATATTTTATCTTTCTTTATTTCTATTAATCGGGTCCATTCGGTTCGGGTCTATTCGGTTCGGGTCCATTCGGTTCGGGTCCATTCGGTTCGGGTCTATTCGGTTCGGGTCCATTCGGTTCAACTAAATTCGGTTCAGTTTCGGTTCGGTTTATTTCGGATTTCGGATCAAATTTCGGATCAGATTTCGAGTCAATTTCGGGTTGATTTTCGGTTTCGGTTCGGGTCTGGGTTCGGGTAATTCGGTTCGGGTTTCGGTTCTCGGGTCAAGTTTGCCAGGTCTAACCACAGCCGACGATCTCAAGAGGATGCCCAACTCAGTCCATATCAAAAGAGAAAACCGATGAAGAAGCTCAGGCCGAAAAAAAAACAAACCACAAGACAAAAAATCGAGCAAGAAAATCCCTTAAAATGCGAACAAAATTGGGGATTTTGAGAAAACGGGGAGGGTTAGGGTTTACCTCGAATCCGCTCGCAGTCTATTTGAATATGTTTAACAAGGCCAGCTTTTGCACAAGTTACAAAACTTTCATTAATAGGACCAAATACGCACTTAAATTCAACCCAAAATCTCCTATATTGTACATCAGTAATCAACAACTCTAAAAGATTGTCCCTTCATGCGAATTTTGCATTTAACACAGATTTAATATATTCCATATACGAAAATAAAAATAACTTTTCTCTGGCTTATGCCCAGTCTTTTCTCTCTGGCTGATGCCCAGATTTTTAGTTTTTCTTTATTCGCATCTCTATTCATTTTGCTCTCACGAGGTCTGTCTGTTGGATTGGTTGGTTATTTTTATTGTTTTCAATGGCAACTGTGGAGGAAGTCCTGGCAGAGCTGTCCATTGAGGAGGAGGAGGAGGAATCCGCTCTCGTGGTTGGGGCGGAGAGTGCGACCGAGCCGATTTCCTTTGAGTTTTGTTTCGTGGGCTCCTTTTTTACATCTAGTACTGTCAATTTTCTTTCGATGAAGGCTACGTTAGCGAACGTTTGGCATCCGATTTGGGGCATTGCTATTTCAGAATTGGGTGAAGGGTGTTACCTTTTTCGTTTTTATAATTATGTGGATGCTGATCGGGTGGAAGGAGAGGGTCCATGGTATTTTAATTTCCATCTCTTGGTAATGCACAGATTAGTGAATGGTGAGGAACCGATGGTTGTGCCTCTCAATACTGTGGATTTCTGGGTACGGGTGAATGATCTGCCAAATGGTTTTGTCTCTGAGGCCATCGCTAAAAAGCTTGGGCATTTCATTGGGGTTTTTTTGGAGTATGATTCTAACTCTGTTTCTTTGGGGTTAAAAGGTTGTATACGCATCCGAGTTCGTGTTTCACTTCACAAGTCCCTAAAGCGCCGGAAGAAGATTTTGTTGCCGTCTGGAGGAAATATTTACGCTACTTTTCAATACAAAAAACTCAAATTATTCTGCTTTCGTTGTGGTAAGTTGGGACATGGTGAGGGATTTTGCCCGCTTCGAGTGTTAAAAGATCATCAGGATCTTCCTTTCCAATGGGATGCCTCTTTGCGTGCTCTGGTTCGGCGTAGGGGGATTCCGACCAGTCCATGGCTTCGCGAGGAAGATGGTGGCAGATCGCGTATTTCTCGCCTTGATAATAGCCCTATTTTGGGAAAGGAAAATTTAAATTCCTTACATCTCGCTAAGGAAGCTAATCAAGCAGTCATGAAAGGCTCTTCAGATTCTCAAACAGTTGGCAAATCTGTAAAGCTAACATGTACACCTAGCAGAAGTCGGGCTATGACGGGCTTTGGTCTTGGGCCGGTTATTGCAACAGATATGGGTTTGGTGTGTTTTGACACAGACATGATTGCGGTAGATGAAGACGTTCCCATCTCACACTCAGAGGGACTTAAACGTCCGAGGAGTAGCACGGGTCTTGAGGGAAAGGATGCTTCAAATTTGTTCCCCTTCTACATCGGCCGGCCTGGATCCGCAGGCCCGCCGGGAGCCATGAAACTACTTAGTTGGAACATCCGGGGTTTGGGGAAGCCTCGGACAGTTCGACGTCTCCAGCATTGGCTGCGGGATGTTAACCCGGCTGTGATTTTTCTTATCGAAACTAAATTGCAGCCTGGTAATATGGAGAGAGTTCATCGGAAATGTGGATATCCTAACGGTATTGATGTTGGGGCTCGTGGTTGTAGTGGTGGTTTGTGTTTTGCTTGGTGGAATGACTGTCAAGTTTCGCTTCGTTTTTTTTCTGATCGTCATGTTGATGTATTGATTACGAGAGATAGTGATGGTAGCCGGTGGCGATGTACTGGTTTTTACGGAGCACCTGAAGAACAAGATAGGGGAGATTCTTGGAATTTACTTCAGCAACTTGATGATTCTCCCGATGTTCTATGGCTTGTAATAGGGGATTTCAACGAGTTACTTTTCTCCTTTGAGAAATCGGGAGGACTTCTGCGAAGTCAACGACAAATGGATGCTTTCAGAACAGCCTTAGACGATTGTTCCTTAAATGATATTGGATATCAGGGTAGATGGTTCACCTGGGAGAAGGGTAAGTTCGAGGCGACGAATATCCGTGAGAGACTGGACAGGGGGGTTACAAATGATGCTTGGTGGTCTCTTTTCCCACATTTCACAATGACGCATATGACACATTCATGGTCTGATCACTGTCCACTTTTACTTAACACATGCCATGTTTCAACTACTGTGCCGACTTGGCATTTTAAGTTTGAAGCTGCATGGCTTGTGGAAGAAACGTGTGAGCCAGAGGTTAAAAGGTTATGGGCTGAAGCTGAGGGGCCTCTTTTGGTCAAGTTGAGTTATGTGAGTAATGGACTTGATTTTTGGTTTCGTCGTTTAAGAGCATCTAGGAAATTTACCACCAGAAGTTTAACCAAACGATTGGAACAGCTCATGGAACTCCAACCGAACGATGATGTTTTAGAAGAAATGTTGGAAGTCAAATTAGCTCTGAACTTGGAAGCAGATAAATCTAAACTTTTTTGGGAGCAGCGAGCCCGTGCGAACTAGCTTCGTAATGGTGACAATAATACTGCCTTCTTTCACCGTCATGCATCCCAACGGAAACGTCATAACCGTATTCGAAGCCTTGCTAATGAAAATGGTGAGGTTAGCTCTTCTTCTGATGATATGATGCGTGCTGCCCACGACTATTTTACATCGTTATTTGCTGCGGGTAGTGTTGGTGATTCGTCCGCAATCCTTGATGGCATTAATCGTCATGTATCTAACATTTCAAACGTTTTTCTTATGAGTCCGTATACTAAGGATGAGGTTTTTAAAGCAATTCAGTCTATGGGTTCCCTTAAGGCCGCGGGGGAGGACGGATTGGGTGCATTATTCTACCAACGATTTTGGCATATAGTTGGAAATGATGTATCGAATTTCTGCATTGGTGTGTTGGTAGGTGAACATGATGTGCGGAGTATTAATCACACCCGCATTGCCCTCATTCCTAAAATACCAGACCCAACATCTATGACTCAGTTCAGACCAATCAGTTTGTGCAACGTCCTATACAAGATTGTATCTAAGATGATTGCGAACCGTCTTCAATCTATCCTCCCAGATTGCATAGATGAATCACAAAGCGCATTTGTGCCGGGACATCTGATCTCAGATAACATTATGGTGGCTTATGAGGTCCTCCATTCATTCCAACTAAAGCGCACGGGTCGATCAGGTAATTTTGCATTAAAATTGGATATGTCAAAGGCATATGATCGGGTCGAGTAGGGCTTTATTCAGAAGTTTCTTTTGAAGATGGGTTTTGCTGAGGAATGGATTGATGTTGTCCACCATTGTATTTCCACGGTCACGTACTCGGTGGTACTTAATGGGGTTGTTGGTGACAGTTTCTCACCATCTATGGGGTTGCGGCAAGGTGACCCTTTAAGCCCTTTCTTGTTCTTAATTTGTAGTGAGGGCTTGTCTTCCTTACTACAGCAAGGATGTGCTTCTTGTCAAATGAAAGGCTACCGTATTAATAGGTACGCTCCAGTTATTACTCACCTTTTATTTGTAGACGGTAGCCTAATTTTTGGGGAGGCAACTATAACTGGTGCTATGAAACTTAAGCAGCTTCTTAATGAGTATAGTTTGTGCTCTGGGCAAATCATTAACTACGATAAATCAGGGGGTTTTTTCTCTTCGAATGTTTCTGAGGAACATCGTAATGATGTAAAAAGAATTCTGAAAGTTGGGCACTCTACTTGTCTTGAAAAATATTTGGGGCTTCCAACTATGGTTGGTAGAAATAAACGTGAAGCCTTTCAATGGTTATTTGACAGAGTGAATTCCAGGATAAAAAACTGGTGTACTCATCCTTTATCCTAGGGGGTAAAGAAGTCTTCATCAAGTCCATCCTACAAGCCATTCATGTGTATTCTATGAGTGTCTTTTTGCTTCCAAAGTGTAACCCCCTAAACCCGACCCAAGGGTTATAGGCCGAATCTAGGAAGTCGGATTGAAAACGTGTCCCTCAAGTAATTTAAAAACGTTGTCGTTTAACATTAAAATCCATATTTTTGAAAACGCAATCGTATAGATAAAGTAATCTAAAATAAAGTAACAAAATATCCATTTAAAATTATCATGCATGCTAAAAATTTTAAAAAAAATCCGCAAATAAAGATAAGAGTAATCAAATTTACATAAAAACCCCAAATAATGAAATAACTAGAATAAACCGAAATAAATCTAAAAACTAAAAATATTCATACTAAAAACTGTAATAAATCTGATAATTGTGGTCCTCCAAGTACCGAACTCCTATGTCTGAGAATCTGAAATAGAAGCTAAGAGGGAGTCAGCTATTAAGCTCAGTGTGTCTCTAAGGTGCATCAGACAGAAAATCACAAGAATCATACAGTAAACATAGTTATTTCAGCAGTCAATTGAACATACAAATATACAAGGCCCGATGCACCTAAGTCTATGTCATGAACCCATCTACTTCACCGTCCGAAGAGTAAGGTTCCCCTGAACCACTCTCTACATCGTCACCATCCGAAGTGAAACTCAGCCCGAAGGGTGGAACCACTGATCCGAAGTGGAATTCAACTCGAAGGATGAAACCATTGAACTTCCTCCGTACATTTTCCCACCCGAATGATATGACATGAATGTTCCGATTCCAATCCGAATGCAACATCATTAAACCGAAAATGCATGCGCATTTAGTCCGAAAATGCATGAGCATTTAGTCCGATAATTAACTATTCAGATTCCGATGTATGATGTTTAACAGAATGACATACAACATATCACATAGTCCATATCACAACATATCACATAGCCCAGATCACAACATATTTTACAGTCAAACATCGCATAACAACAACATATTTAACAGTCAAACATCGCATAACAACAACATATTTAATATAGCACAAGCAGAGAACACACCTTAGCCCAAGCAAACTCAACCTACTGAATGATGCGCTTTCCACGGTTGGAAGTACTATGTCCAACTGTATCGGTACCTATGATATTAATTTATATATTAACAATATTATCACTATGCCACCAAACTAAATCTAAAGCACTAATCTGAATATTTTAAGACTTATATGATTTGTACTATTGTTCTCCAAATCAATTGAAGAAACGATTAAATTAAACGATTCGAGTATAGCCAGTTGGACAAATATACATATGTGTTGGGAAACGAATTAGAATATAAGTGTATGTATATATGTGTGTATATGTACAGACTTGATTTTATAAGTTTATACATATTATATTAAACAAATCAATGTTGCTGTTAAAAAGAAGTGAAAGAAAAATATGTCTTACCTTGCTTTGAGACACAAAGTCAGGCGATTTGGTGGAAAATAAAAACGTTGACTTGAGTGTGGTGCAAAGGAGGAAACAAATGTATTTTGTGAATAAACGAGTATGCATATATTTTATTATTAAAATAAAATAGCACATAGTAATAAAAATATAATTAAAACACTTTAAATCAAATGATGAGATCGTTAATTAAGGATGAAAAAGTTCCAACAAAAATTAAATTAGTTAAAACTACTATTTTAACCTTAAAATTCAAATTCCTTAAAAATTAGTCATGCGTTCAAAAATTTCAGATCTAAAATTAAGATTTTTCCACAATTCGATTTTTTTTCTAAATTAAAAATTAGGGTTTTTAATTAGGAGGAAAATTTAAGGTGTTACAACTCTCCCACCCTTAAAAGAAATTTCGTCCTCGAAATTTTTAAACTTAGCGACATATCCTTAAAAATAAAAAATATTCTGGTAAAAACTTCTTAGATAATTTTTGATGGAGTATAGATGATAGCAGAGGATTTGTAAACACACTTTTGATCTCAAATTAACAAGGACAAGTATGGTCATGATCATTTGTTCGATTAACTGAAGTTCATGTCCTTATTAGAGTTCGGTTATGATAATCTCCATAGGTTACTCGAAAGAAGGTATAACTAGGATTTGCGAATTTCAGAAGTATCCTTGACGATATCGCAAGGTGGAACATGTTATAAGAAATTATATGTCTAGAGCAGCACTCACTAACTAACGAGTACCATTCCTCTTATTCTGGATCTAGATGAAACATACTCAAATATAAAGCTCCTACAAGGTGACATACTTGACTATCTACATAAGGCAATAACCTAGAGCTAGATTCGGTACTGGAGTCTCGGAGTTAAAACACGTAGGAAAAATAAGGTCAAAAATCACATAATATCGTAGTATATTTTTCAAAAAAAAAACTCATTTATCCCAAAATACTTTAGATGCATGAAAAAGCTAAAAATATTTTGAAAATACCTGTTGTGAGCCTCACAGTCCGAGGGTTGAACTTAGCTCTGATACCACTAAATGTAACCCCTAAACCCGACCCAAGGGTTATGAGCCGAATCTAGGAAGTCGGATTGAAAACGTGTCCCTCAAGTAATTTAAAAACGGTGTCGTTTAACATTAAAATCCATATTTTTGAAAACGCAATCGTATAGATAAAGTAATCTAAAATAAAGTAATCTAAAATAAAGTAACAAAATATCCATTTAAAATTATGATGCATGCTAAACAATTTAAAAAAAATCCGCAAATAAAGATAAGAGTAATCAAATTTACATAAAACCCCCAAATAATGAAATAACTAGAATAAACCGAAATAAATCTGAAAACTAAAAATATTCATACTAAAAACTGTAATAAATCTGATAATTGTGGTCCTCCAAGTACCGAACTCCTATGTCTGAGAATCTGAAATAGAAGCTAAGGGGGAGTCAGCTATTAAGCTCAGTGTGTCTCTAAGGTGCATCAGACAGAAAATCACAAGAATCATACAGTCAACATAGTTATTTCAGCAGTCAATCGAACATACAAATATACAAGGCACGATGCACCTAAGTCTATGTCATGAACCCATCTACATTACCGTCCGAAGAGTAAGGTTCCCCTGAACCACTCTCTACATCGTCACCATCCGAAGTGGAACTCAGCCCGAAGGGTGGAACCACTGATCCGAAGTGGAATTCAACTCGAAGGATGAAACCACTGAACTTCCTCCGTACATTTTCCCACCCGAATGATATGACATGAATGTTCCGATTCCAATCTGAATGCAACATCATTAAACCGAAAATGCATGCGCATTTAGTTCAAAAATGCATGAGCATTTAGCCCGATAATTAACTATTCAGATTCCGATGTATGATGTTTAACAGAATGACATACAACATATCACATAGTCCAGATCACAACATATCACATAGCCCAGATCACAACATATTTTACAGTCAAACATCGCATAACAACAACATATTTCACAGTCAAACATCGCATAACAACAACATATTTTACAGTCAAACATCGCATAACAACAACATATTTAATATAGCACAAGCAGAGAACACACCTTAGCCCAAGCAAACTCAACCTACTGAATGATGTGCTTTCCACGGTTGGAAGTACTAGGTCCAACTGTATCGGTACCTATGATATTAATTTATATATTAACAATATTATCACTATGCCACCAAACTAAATCTAAAGCACTAATCTGAATATTTTAAGACTTATATGATTTGTACTATTGTTCTCCAAATCAATTGAAGAAACGATTAAATTAAACGATTCGAGTATAGCCAATTGGACAAATATACATATGTGTTGGGAAACGAATTAGAATATAAGTGTATGTATATATGTGTGTATATGTACAGACTTGATTTTATAAGTTTACATATTATATTAAACAAATCAATGTTGCTGTTAAAAAGAAGTGAAAGAAAAATATGTCTTACCTTGCTTTGAGACACAAAGTCAGGCGATTTGGTGGAAAATAAAAACGTTGACTTGAGTGTGGTGCAAAGGAGGAAACAAATGTATTTTCAAGGGGCAGAAGGCTTTAGGCGCTGATTCCAGCAAAAAGTTTTAGGGTTTCTATCAAAAATAAAATGAGGGGAATCGGGTCTTGCCTTATATATATTTGTGAATAAACGAGTATGCATATATTTTATTATTAAAATAAAATAGCACATAGTAATAAAAATAAATTAAAACACTTTAAATCAAATGATGAGATCGTTAATTAAGGATGAAAAAGTTCCAACAAAAATTAAATTAGTTAAAACTACGACTTTAACCTTAAAATTCAAATTCCTTAAAAATTAGTCATGCGTTCAAAAATTTCAGATCTAAAATTAAGATTTTTCCACAATTCGATTTTTTTTCTAAATTAAAAATTAGGGTTTTTAATTAGGAGGAAAATTTAGGGTGTTACACAAAGACTTTGTGCAAGGAGTTGGAAAGGATTTTTGCGAAATACTGGTGGCAGAAGTCGTTTAATAAGCGTGGAATGTCCTGGTGCTCATGGGAGTTCATGTGTAAGTCTAAAGAAAATGGGGGATTAGGCTTTCGAGACTTAGCAAAAATTTAATATAGCTTTATTAGCGAAGCAGGCTTGGCGTCTTTTAATTCATCCAACTTCACTGGTTAGTCGTGTCTTCAAAGCCAAGTATTACCCTGGTTCTAATTTTAAGGACTCTAGACTTGGCTCACATCCTTCTCTTATTTGGCGAAGTATGTGGAGCTCCCGTGGTTTGCTGGAAAAGGGTATTCGATGGAGGGTTGGTGATGGCCGTCTCATTTCAATCTGGAATGATTGTTGGCTTCCGAGTTCAGTCCCCACTCGTATATCTACTTCACCAGTTTCTTCTTTGATTTGGGTTTCTGATCTGATATGCCCGGCAACAAAGACATGGAAGGCCGATCTAATTTCTAGTACTTTTAATGAGACTGAAGCTGAGTTAATTCTCAGTATCCCTCTATCTAAAGAGGGCTTGAGGGACGGATTGGTATGGGGAGGAGATCCTACTGGGGTCTATTCTGTGCGTAGTGGCTACCACCTACTCATGGATGGGGCTTCCTGATTTGAAGTTGTTTAACCGTTTGTGGGCGATTAAATGTCCACAGAAAGTTAAGATACAGGTTTGGAGATTAATTTGGCAGTTTGTTCCTACTCGATGTTGTCTTTACAATAGACGTATTGCTCCTAATCCTATATGCCCTTTGTGCAATTTAGAAAATGAATATGTGGAACATGTAATGTGCGATTGTCCTACTGCTAGTTTGGTTTGGTCTACAATGGGTATCTTTTGGCCTTTGCAGGTCAATGCCATGCCTTTCAAGGAATGGTTATCCTGGCTATTCGATTCTTTACCAGCACAGAGGCATGTAATGGTTGTTACTACCCTATGGTCACTATGGCATGCACGAAATAAAAAATACATGACAGAGTTCAGCAATCACACCAACAAATATGTGTGTTTATTAAATCGTATTGTAAAGAACTGGAAACTTTGTTGCCTAAGTTGCAGGGTACTGTACCAGTTATGCAGCAGCAGTGTTGGCAGGGACCGTCTCCTCAAATGGTAAAGGCTAATTTTGACGCCTCCTTTTCAGCAAACGAAAGGACTTCCTGGTCTGGGGTTGTCATACGCGATTCTGAAGGCGAGGTGTTGGGGGCTTGCCGGCGATATACAACACATGTGGTTTTGGCGTTTATGGCGGAGGCTTTGGCGGCTCTTCATGCGATTGAGCTTCTACTTGACCTCGGCTTCGAATCTGCAGTTATAGAAGGAGACTCATTAACGATAATCAAGAAACTTCAAAGTCAAGCTCCAGATCTTTCGGTTCTAAGCGCACTTATCTTTGATGTGAAGGAAAAGGCTACGATGCTACGAAATTGTTGTTTCCGTTTTGTTCCGCGGGGTTCCAATCGCGTTGCACACCTAATCGCCGGCGACTTTTCACTGAATCAGATCGACAGATACTGGGTGGAGTAAATCCCAAGTTCCGCCTTGCACGCAGTGGATTCCGACCGCCAAACCTTTAATCGGGGTTAGTCCTCGATCTTTGCAGGATTGTCTGTGCTTTTCCGGTCTATCATCCTGCGCCGCTCTTTCTTCCGGCTTCACCATCGAAAAATCCACAACGTTAGCTTGATTGTGGGAGATCGAGTTTACTCACCGGCTTCATCTTTCTTTCGTTTTTCTTGTGTGGTTTTTGGTCCACCGTTTGGGTTTTCTTTACTTTATGACTTTTTGTCTGGAAAGTGGCTTTTGAGCTACTCTTTTATTATGGCTGTTTTATTTTAATTGTTTGAATAAATGAAGCACGGTTTTAATTCAAAAAAAAAAGATTGTCCCTTCCCTAATCCAACTAGCCTTTTTCAGTCTATTCAAGCTAGGTCGTTGTGGTTAACCATTGAATTCAAAATTGGATGGTCCTTGGACTCGAATTGTTTTAGGAGTATTTGTTATCGTCTATTACATCATTAGATGGCAAAATACGTTATCTTTTGTGAAAGACTTAATAGTTAAAACAAATGTCTAAATTATATTTTTTTCATATCGGTACATAAAGTAGTTTTCGGCACAAGTAGGTGTCTAACGTTTTCACTGTTATCATTTTAGGTGTCTGGATGTTAACGATTGTTTAAAAAAATTCATTTAACCAATCAAAACATGATACGTGGCTTTGATTTTATTTTTTATTTCTTTTAACTTAATTTCAAACAAAATCTCTAAATTTCCTAAAATTCACAAAATAACCCCAAAATCCCTAGATTCGCAAATTTGACCACTGTCGTCACCATTCATCACGCTGTCAGTGATGAAATGAAGCCTCCTCCTCTCCCTGCAAGGCCCGTACGCCGTTTGCCGCCCATCATTTTTTATCTTACATTCATCATTCAGCTTTGTTTCAACGATAGGCACGTCGGCCGTCGACATACGGCGACATGAGGATGGAAAATGATCATGGGGGTCTGCCGGCAGAAGTGGTGGGCATGTTGTCGACGATTGGCGGTGACAACAGCTAGAATCAAAATTTGGGACTTAGAAATTTAACGATTATTTTGGAAACTTTTGAGAATTTTAGGATATTTTCGAAAATTCTAAAAATTTTTAATAAATAAAGCAGCCATGTCATGTTTTTATTGGCTAACAGAATTTTTTAAACGGCAGTTAACGACAAGACTTAAAATGATAACTGTGAAAATGTAAGACACATATTTAAGCTGAAAAATACTTTAGACACCCATTTGAAAAAAAATATTTTGACACTTTGTTGACTATTAACCTTCGTGATATATATAATATTTATATTTCAGAGGTATAAATTCTTCTAATATTCACGGTGAACTATATGCTAATACTTTATCAAAACCCTCAAGAATAAAGATTATTACGATGTATAGGGAAAAATTCTTCAAGCAAGATTAAATTGTGACAAGTGTTTTATTCATTTATTTTTTTAATTTTGGTTTAATATATCTTTTGACCCCTCTAATACAATAAATTATCAACTTGCTACATTTATAATGTTTTATCATTTTGACTCATGTGCTATCATTCTCAATATCATTATTTCATTGTTTATTTATATAACAAAAATGTTATGTGACCCAATAAGAAGGTGCCACATGCAATAAAACAAAAAGAACTCTAAAATATCGTAACTTTTTAAAATTTTAAAATTTAAATTCTTTGAAAATTTCGAAGTTTTAGATTCTTTAAAAAAATTAAATAAATTGTTTGTTTTATTTACCCAAGAGAACAACGAGCTGCTACCAAGAAAATAAGGTCAATCATGGTTGATCCCCTAGCCTATCCATCTATTAACTCTATCAATTTTATCAATTTTGTATCTATACAAAAACACCATTGAACATACAAAACAAGTTACACAATTAAAGGAGCTTAAAGCATTTAACTTCATGTATGACCAGACAAGCATGTTTAGAACACCAAACATGTATACATGGATTATATAGTACTTAGAGATTGAAGAGTGAATTATCTTTGTCCAAAATAATAAAGAAAGAGCCAAAGTCAAATTTAAATTAGAAAAGACTTAAAATGGTATTATACCAACAATTGTTATCCTTCCCAAACAAAACATAACTTTGTCTCTGTTCCTAAGTACCATTTTCTATAGAATTTGAGCTCGAAACATTGGTTAATTGATAATAAAGGTGAAGGTTACAACTTGAAAAAGTTTTCACCTTAGGTTATAGTTTTTAAACTTGAACATGGAGAAAAAGAAGAGGAAGAAGAGGTAAGGGAGGACATGTGGACAAAGGGAATAGAAATGGCTGTAGAGGATGAAATGTTTTTGCTCATTTGTCTCTAATTATCTAGTATAAAATAAGGAACAAAAATCTCCTGCCCTTTAACTATGCTCCACACTAAAAAAAAAAGTTAGTAATGAGCCTAAAATCTATCGTCCAACAAGTTTAAAACATCTCTATATCGGATCACCTAAATCCCATGTCCAAAACATGAATATCGACTCGAGACTTAAGTTGTTACATTTTTTATTTCAAAATTGCACACATTTTAAAAACATATACCTATTTATTTATCATATTGAAATAATATAATTATTTTTGTTGCAATATGTAATAAAAAAATAATGTTACATTGATATTTTTGAAAAAAGAATTAAATTAAAATTTAATGTATAGAATTGCACATAATCAAAAGTTATGTATAACACCATTAAAAAAAAGTTATGTATAACATTACCTATTGAACAAAAAATTCATAAATAGTTTTGAGGTTATCATTTTCTTAGGATAGTTCTTCTATGCTCGACGAGCAACGACGAACACTACTATTGACGAGCACCGGTGAGCACTGATAGATTATTTTATAAAAATTTTAAATCTAAAGTACTTTATGCGTAATTATAATTTTTTTAAAAATTAAAAGTGTAATTTAATTAAAGTACTTTTTTAGTTTTAAATTTATTTTATATATTATTAATCAAAATAAACTATCAGTAAATCAAAAAATCCTAGGTTTTTTTTGCTTTGAAATTAACCCAATTGTCGCCGCACCCACCGCCAACCGTCGTCAACAGCCACCGTCAGTCATAATCCTTCGTTGCAATTAGGTAATTTATCCCCAATTTTTGAAACTCTAATTATCTTAAATTTGATTCGATTTAAGTATTTTTCACTTAATTTTCATTCAATTTATCCCCAAATCCCAAAATCAGTTGCAGCAATCCAATTTTGTCGAATTGATTCACAAAAATAATGGCCGATTCGAATCTCCAAAAAGTGCAGTTCGTCGCGCGTACCGGGTACCGGTACGCGGGGGCTAACTGTACTGGTACGCCAGGCGTATCAGTACAATTTTTGGTCACTTGAATTTTTTGTTTTGCAAGCGTACCGGTAGGCCTGGAATTTTTGGTCACTGAAATTTTTGGGCTTTTTCATGTTTTAAGTACGGTGCATGCTTCTTGAGGTTTTATTTTTACCTTTTTTTCTTAAGTTTCATTAGATTTAATTTTGCTTTCATTTACTTGTATTAAATTGCAGGTTTTTTCCGAGATGGTTGATATCGAAGATATTGAAGATCTAGAAAAAATTGAAGCTACGGAGTTCGAGCCCTATATCGAGGACAGAGAACGTGGACTTAATTCTGAAGAAGAAGAACCTAATCATGATGTTGACGATGCAAAACAAATAGATGATGAGAAGACCCTTGACTATTTCATCGACGAAAGCATATGGGATAAGATTGGTAAAGAATTAAAGGATTATGATGAGAATGATATGAGTATGCTAAAGTGGAAAACTTTAGACGAGTGCGTTGAATTTTACCATACCTATGCTAAAGTGAAAGGGTTCGAAGTTCAAGTCGACCAGACAGTGAAAAGTAGAGCTACAAATTAAATAATTGCAAAGAAAATGGTGTGCCGTAAGGAGGGACATAGAGACAAAAAGTGGTATAACTTGACAAACAGAAAACACAAAGACCGGACATCAGAGTTGGTTGTGGAGCATTTATTAGATTTCAATTGGACGAACGCCATCATTATTAGAAAGTTGTGAAATTCCAGGAAGAACATAATCATGATATGGTTCACGCAACACATGTTGCATATATCAGGTATGTAGTTTTATTAATAATTAAATTGATAGATACAAAATTCTAGCTAATTATATATATTTAATGATTTTTTTTAGGTCATTTCGAAAAATCAGTCAGTTAGATGAGCTAAAGATAAAGAGCATGCACCACTCTTGAATTACTCAAATTAGGATAATGCGAAATTTTGTGAATGAAGCTAGTTAAATTCAGAATGTTTGTTTTCTACCCAAGGACTTGTACAACTATCTGGATAGAATTAGACGATAAGAAGTCCAAGATGGTGACGGTGAAACAGTGATGGCATATTTATATGGGAAACGAGAATCTGATCCTTTCTTTTTTGTTAGGCACACGAGGAATGAATCCGGACACTTGGAGAATTTGTTTTGGTCCAATGGTGTATCATGCGCCGGCTATAAACAATTTGGTCACGTACTTGCATTTGATACAACTTACAAGTGTAACACATACAACAAACCGTTCGTTGTTTTGGTTGGTGTCAATCATCATCGAAACACAGTGCCATTTGGATGTGCATTGATTGTGAACGAGAAAGAGGATACATATGTGTGGGTATTAGAACAGTTGATCGAAGCGAGAGAAGGGTACAAACCGCTTACTGTTATTACTGATAGAGATAAGGCTATGGAAAATGCCATTTCTCGAGTACTACCTGGGGCAAAACATAGATTGTGTTTGTGGCATATCATGAGGAATGTGCTTTCTCATATGGAACAAGATTTCCATGATGGCTTTATGAGATGCGCTAACATGTGTAAGACTCCATCTGATTTTGAATATGCCTAGAAAGAACTAGTGGAAAAGCACAACGTTCAAAGGAAAAAATGGGTAGAGGAATTATATGAAGATAAAGAGAAATGGGCAGAAGCATATTTGTAAGGATACTTTTATGCAGGTAACATTATATACACTTTAATTTAATATATTGTTTACTGTATCTAACATAATTAATAAATATTTTTTGTGTACAGCAATGAGGACTACTCAACGGTGTGAATCAATTAATAGAATACTGAAAACTTGGTTGGACAAAAAGGTGATGTTGTACCGATTCGTTGAGAACTACCATAAACAGCTGCAATCTCTAAGATGGGAGGAGTCTCATCAAGATTACAAATCAATGGATGAAGAACCTTATTGTGACGGTGTGTTGGAAACTCTCAAGCGTAATGCAGTCAAGGTATATACGCGAAATTCTTTTGCTACATTGTGCAAAGACATGTCGTATGAGAGTAATTTTTTGGTCAAAAAAGTGAATTTCGGGATGAGTGCATGTGTTATTGGCAAGAGCATGTTGAAAAGGAGAACTGGTATCCTGTACTTAGAAATATGACACATGATACCATGTATTGTTGATGTATGAAGTTGGAGTCTGTTGGATTTCCATGCCGCCATATGTTTGTCGTGTTGAAATATGAAAAGGCTAAGGAAATAACACAAGGGTGCATAATGAAACGATGGACTATCTATACGAAGAAAGATGTTGGACTTGAAATTAAGAATGCAAATTTCGAAGATAATAATCCAGCAATAATTCAAGCCAGATATTCCACTCTAGCCTCTTATTGTATGACCATATGTCACCGTACATCACAGACATTGAAGACTTTCAATGAAGTTAAAGATCAATTTGCAAAAATGAGTCTGAAAATGCAAATAGTTAAAGTGGGATCTAATAAGAGAAACAATAAAGGTAAAGAGACTCTTGGAATTGGCGATCCTATAGTTCTTGAAACTGGAAGAGGAAACCTCAAGAGAACGAAGCGCCAAGATTCATCGTTCAACCCAAAACGTGTTGCATATGACGAAGATGTCACGTTGGACTCATATAAAACATTTGAACCTTCTCCGAATAAGCCTTCAGATCAGGATACGAGCCATATTGATGAAGTTCAGAATTTTAAATTAGTTGGATACATGCCCAACAAATACAAACAAAACGACATCTCAAAGGTAATTAAATATGAATTATTCAAATAATTATGCTTTCTTGTTATGTATATTGATAATATAATATGTTTTGTGCAGCCTGCTTATACTCGTGAATTGAAAATTATGGAAAAATATCCAACCATTTTGGATTGGCAACCAAATAATGCTTGGTAGTGCATGGTCTCCTCCAAAAATCAGAGTGTTTGTTCATGTAAGCCATTCATTCATTGAGTTATAAATACGGTTGTTTTAGTGCGCTTGGTAATTTTTACGAATATTCTTTTTAATGATAAATAGGACAATACATGCACATGCCTTGATAGCATATGGGACAAGATGCGAAGCAACTACTGCATGATGTACGAGGGTTGAAACTTTCATTGTTTTCTCGGTCCATTAGGAGATTTAGGATGATTAAGTTTTGATATTTTCAAATTTTTTAAAGTTGTTATTATGAAGTATATTATACATTCTTATTCGGTTTATTTTTATATATTCTACAAATTTTCGATCCTCAACTTAGATTCAGTGTTTATTTTTGATATATTCTACAAATTTTTTATCCTCAAATTGAGAAATATTAAGCTAAAATATTATTTTCTAACAAACTTTTATATATTATACGATTTATTTTTAAACTTTCATTGTTTTCAATGTTGTACCGGTACAGTTACTTAACCATATCGGTACGGCCGTACCGATATGCTATTTCATAGTACTGATACTGTATTAGATTTACAAATTCCAGTAACCATTTCTCGTATTGATACTCAATCTGTATCGGTATGATATATACTCAATGAAAACATTTTAATACAATACCGTATCGGTACGCCTAAATTGCATACCGGTACTACCGTACCGATACGATTAAATAACCATACCGGTACGCGCGACACTACCCCTATAAATAGCCCCCACTCAATTTTCCCTAAAACCTAAAACCGACTCCCCTCTCTAAAATTCGGCCATTTCACTACTAATTTGCAAATTTGGGAAGGATTGGGCATACCCAATGTAACCCCCTCGTCCCGGCCTGGGCGGCCGACCGGTCTGAGTGGGTCACACGCGGGGAAAACCGAGGCAAAACTCGTTAAGGCTCCACTTCGGTTAACAACCCGAGAAAACTTTTCTTTATTTATTTATCTTGTCTAGATATTTAGTTAGTCCTATGTGAGACAAACCGCAACGGAAAACAAGGACGAGACAAGACAAGAGCCCGAGTTAGTTTAAATTTACCAAATGTCAAGTTAATCCGATTTCTTGCAAGCGCGACTAAAACACACATACACGATTGCGAACAAGGCTCACAAGAAAGCTAACATCAAACAGGGCCTAAGCCAAACACTTGAGAACCTTTAGAGATGCCAAAAGCCCCATTTTCAGGTCTGTGTTTCGAAACAGGCTTGCCCGTTTCGATACACGGGACCCAGTTTAAAAAGCCAGACCATCCGTTCCGATACGCTCCACCCCGTTTCGGAACAGGGGTCCATTTCGCCTAAGCGTTCCGAAACACGTTCCGGAACATGCCCTCACAGTAGCAAAAATGTTTCGATACTCGTATCGGAACAGGGGTTCACAGTAGCCAAACCATACCGGAACGCGTTCCGATATGGGTGTCCCTGGAACCACACCCGTTCCGAAACGCCTGCAGTCTGTGTGTTTCTAAAAACCAGATTTTGCATCTCCAAAAGCTCCCAACAAGCCTCAAACATCAAGAAACAAGATATAACATGCATTTACCTACTCTAGAGGCATTCACCCTACTTCACACATGTTCATCACACCACATACATGAAAAGGCCATACATTCTAAGGAATCAAGCATTCACCAAAAGGGACATACATTGCATAACAGGGTTTTCATGCCTTAGAGCAAAACATACACAAAAGCATAAAGATAAGGGCACAAGGCCAACATACATGCCAAGCAAGCCACAACCAAAACACCAACATACTAAAGGAGTTTAAACAAGCTCTTTAACACAAAGCAACAATACAAATCCCCATTGCTTATCTATTACATCTTTAGCTTAAAAGTTCATACTTGATGATAGCAAAAAGCACACTTGGAGGCCCTTCTCCTCGCACAAGCAACCCACGAACTAAGGATCTGCATTGTCGAACAAAAGAGAGCGTAAGCGTAAAGCTTAGTGAGGGTAAGCTCATAAAACAAACCTCGACAATGCAGGGTCCAAGCACGAGCAACAAAACCAAGGATGAATGCATGTTTCCTTACCTTCGGAATCACATGAATCAAATATATGAAATGCATGAACATAACATCAATTATCATGCCATGCTCAACATGTCCATAATAAAACCATATGAAAACATATTTATCAAACTGTATTGGCACCTAGCTATGACCCGAATACGCGGATAACAACCGTTGGAACTCATATCCAACATTTAACCATAACATTACCTTACGGTGGGATTACACTCATCACCGTTTCACGCGGAGGGGATTCCACTCATCCTCACGCCCCGTCGATGGAATTCCACTCATCACCGACTAAAATACAAATGAAGATTTCCGGGCTTACCCGTACTCTATCTTGGTGACTACCATCACCAAGACCGCGCGCGCATTTCGACACTCGTGTGCACACTAATATCCTAATGATCGATCATTTGTACCCAAGCATACTAGTGCCAATACTAACTCACCACAAGATCATCATAACACAATATTCTTACCATTTCCCGTGCCTAGCACGTAGCCACCATGATTTACCATCATACACCCACATTTCATCAAATACATGCATATCACAATGCATAAATAAATCATCATGCCTCATCACAACACATGTGCACAAAATGCATAGCAACATCATTCACATTTAATACATGATGCATAACACAACATTTAAAAGTTCAACCAAAGTCTTCTAAACTAAAGCTTGAGATTAGACTACCAATCTAATCCCAACTCTAGGTGGGTTTACCAAGCCCGACCTAGGTCCACATGCTCGAACCAAACATTTGAAAACCAATTTAAAATTGAAGAACCACTCACTGACTACTCCAAGCTCAACAAACTCTAACAGATCAAACTTCCAAGCTTCCCGGATTGATTCTCGAAGATTCTCCAACACCAAATCCCGATGCTAGTCAATCAAAGCCAACAAAACAAACACAAATCAGCTCACAAATCACTGTAGCAACCCTCGAAGCACAAAACAAGCATTTAGCCAACTAAGAACACCCTTAAACATATATTTTCGAGAAGCCCATTTGCACAGCTAATAACCATTGATTCCAACCCCTTTTTCACTCTCATAAGCTTCCAAAATAACCCCTAACCATCATACAATCATCAGCCATCAATTCCCACTCATAAACAGCCTCAAAACCCATCTTTTGAACCGCCTAAAACTTCCCTAAAACCCATATCCGAAAATGTTGTTAAAACTTTGTAAAAATCATATATGTTGGACCTTTAATGATGCTAAGAACATGTCTAACATCAGAGAATCAAAAGCTTGCTTAAAGGTTAATAAAGTTTAGATTTTTAACTTAAAACCCAAAAATCTCAAAGTACAAAATAATGGGTTTCAATGAAAACTAAAAACATGGGTAGCAAGGGGAAGATGAGGACCACATGGGAGTGTGCTTACCTTTTGAAAATCACCAAGGATGAAGGAGGTTGGTGATGGAATAGTGACTTCCAATGGAGGAGAGGAGTTTCACGTTGGAAATGTTTTTGGAGGTAGAAGATGATAGAAATTTGGGTATTTGAAATAAAAGGGGTTTTATTTTACAAAGACCATGTAACTACAAAACTGCCATTAATGAAAAACTGCCATCATCAAAGACTCTAAAAATCCATGGAATTTCAGGCTTTAAATCAAAATCGGGCATATTAAATAAATTTTAAAAGAAAAGGGGAAAACCTGAAACATTATTTTAATATTTTATTTCCACCCGACCCCCAAACCCGGGTGTTACACCCAACACATTTATTTCATCTATTTCAAGAATTATTAAAGGTATTTCAAAAATCTAACATTTATTTTCTTCATTTTAAATGTTAGGGTTCCTTAGGGTTTTAGGTTTTTATTATTTGTTATAAAATTTTTATATTATTTTAGTGTATTTCCATCCACATTTGTATTATTTGTTAGTAAAATGGTGGTAGTAAAACAACTATTGATGAAATTCATCGTGTGAAATAATGGTGATTTATATTTTGGCACAAAAATGGTGGTAGTAAAATGGTGATAGTATATTTTGGCCCAAAAAATTTGAATGTTAGGTTAGGGTGATTTGCAAATGTTAGGTTATCTAAGTTGGTTAAATGGTAGTAGTAAAATGCTATTACTAGTTTGCACAAATTTTGTTGAGTTAAGTTAAATTTTATTGGTTAGTAAAACGGTAGTTGTAGATAGTAGTTGATGATTTTTCAGAGTGACATTCATGAATTTTATTTTATTTTTTGTTTATATACATTGTGCGTAATATTTTTGCAGGGTTTTTAGTTTGAAATGGCACCAAAGTATAAACCTGGTACAAAACGTCAACGCATTGATGGATGTCTTTCGAGTCAACCTAAAAACAACCTTGAACCTGAACCTCAACCCATTTTACCTATCACATTTGATTCATGTTTTGATGAACCCAATACAAAACCAAAGGGCAAACTTTGAATGGTTAAAAAAATTTGATCTTAGGGATGAGCGTATTGTAGATTTTAACTTTATGTCTGACCCTAATTTGAAATTCCCTTACATGAAGTATATGAGACGATGGAAATTTATTCCAATGCTCCAACTCAGTCCTCAATTTTATCCCACTTTAGTCCGGATTTTTTTCCAACGATCGGTGTATTGTTGATCAAACCGGTAAGACTGTTATTTCCATAGAGTCTTACCTTTTGGGGAAGTCATTTCTGCTAGACACCGAAATCTTTTGTTCTCATCTAGGTCTAGAAAACAACGGTCTAGATGATGAGGATGTATACATAGATGGTGCGCCAGACACCGGCTCTGTTACTTCCCTAAATGCCTATGACCGCTATCTACATCTCATCGTCACTTGGTGGTTTCGGCCATCAGGAGGTAAGTATTCCACCATTAGGAATGTCGATTCTTGGTGGATTCAGTGCTTCAGCACTGGCCATCGAATCAATCTTGCCCAGATAATTTTTACCGACCTAGTATACATCGTCAACAATCATCGAACCGGTCGTGTAACCTTTTTTACTATAGTACTTTCCTTAGCCATATCTTTGAGATGGAGAGCATCAATTGTTCCATAGATATTCCTTTCTCTTTAAGAAATGCTATTGGTGCTACATCTCTTCGAAGGGCCGATTTTCAACTCATCAATGGCAAATGGATTCATGCTCAACGACCAAATCAACCACCTCGACCCGCTCGTCGTCAGGCAGTTGCTCGAGCACCCAAGGGAGAGGTTTCTTTAGCCTCACTTTGGGAGATGATCGCTCAGATGAAGGGTCACATTATGAGTCGTTTTGATGCAATTGAGGAGCGTATAGAGTGGTTGGAGTATTTAGTTGACCTCCTTCATGATGATGGCGATGGCGACGATGGCAATGACGATGGCGA
This sequence comes from Hibiscus trionum, assembly GCA_030270665.1. Lineage (NCBI taxonomy): Eukaryota > Viridiplantae > Streptophyta > Magnoliopsida > Malvales > Malvaceae > Hibiscus > Hibiscus trionum. Next base: position 10,167,113 of record BSYR01000052.1, on the reverse strand, counting down.
TGATGATGGCAATGGCGACAACGATGCACCCGAGGCTTAGGTTTTTGTTACTTAGATTATACTTTTTATGGATTATGATTGAGGTTTTTATAGATTATGATAGAACTTTTTTATGGATTATGCTTGTTATTCTTTTATGATGGAACTTTTTATGGATTGTGTTGGAACTATTGGAACTTTTTAAGTTGGAGTATTCACTTGTTATTATTTTATTGTATGGATTATGAATTATGCTAGAACTTATGTTGGAGTATTCACTTGTTATTCTTTTATGGATTATGTTGGAGTATTCACTTGTTATTCACTTGGATTATTCTTTTTGTTATCAAATATGTTATGGAGTTTTTGAGTTATTGTATGGATTATATAAATTTTTGAATTTTTATGTATGTAACGTAAAAGGTAAAAAGAACGTAAGTGATGTATAAATGGGATTTTTTTCTTCAAAAAAGTACTAACATGAATCTAAATAATAAAAAAACATAAAGTTGACAGAGTGGTAAAGTGTTCAAATAAATTGAATAGTCAAAAAGAAAAGGAAATGACCCAAAAAAATGTTTCATTACAATTCAAAATTTCTTAATCATCGGCTACTTCATCTTCTGTGAGCAATTTAAACAGCTCAACTTCATAGTGATTGCTACAAACAAGTTTGGCCAAAATTCTCAATCGTTCAACTCTCATTTCTTCTGTCTACACAATAGAAATATAACGTTAGTCAAATATCACACTTTTTCAAAACGAAACTACATGGTATACTTTACCGTGAAAAAAAACTTCGACCAATCACTTACGAATTTGGTATACTTTATCGACTTCTATATACTTTAATGTATACATGCCACACTCATCCCTGAATGAAATATGAAATAAATTAATCTATTAACAAAGAAAAATTTAGATAAAAAAACATAATATATTTAAACTTATATTACTTACGAATTTGGTTGCTTCGGTACTTGTACGCAATTGAATGAAAATTATACGACATCTTTAAATAATCTACCCAAATGAGCATGACTCGTTAACCAAACTAGAGCTTTAGTCAACTGTACAAACCGTGAAAAAATATTAAGATATCGATAGTTAAACACTATTCATATATTAGTTCCCATAAATGAGTTAAGGACTTCCTATATTTTCTGCAATATTTTTACGCGCTCTAGTAGCACCAAGAGAGTCCAAAACGTAATTATGTCTCTCAACAACATCAACAACTAATAAAAACAAATGACCTTTTGCATCATATAAAGGCATATATACCTGTGAAATCATGTAAGTTCAAAATCACTACCAACTACATAAAAACAAACTACAAACTGTAAATATACCTGCTCAACATTACTACTATCAATAGGCATAAAGTCATCTATCCAACGGGTATGAAATTTGAAAAGACTATGTTGTGATCTCGCCTTCTTATCAGGTGAAAAATCTTGAATCAAAGTCTGCGACAAACAAAAAATTGGATAATATCATCAAATCATCAACTGAAAATAATGTTATTTCTAGGTAGCCCATAAATATATATTTTTTACCTGAAAGGACAAAGAGAGATATAACTTTTTTGGCATTGGCTCTTGTCTCAAATGCAAATCGTAGACATAGATATCGATAAACTATAAAATATTAAAAACAAAAAATTAGTAATGTTAACAACAAACAAAACAAAAAAAACTTTATTATAACATGTTACATTACCCAATCAGATAACCACTTTTCTGGAAAAACAGTGCGAGCATTGCCAACGTCAATGGATTGTTTTTTGCCATGTAAAGAGTCATGCATGTATCATCCCAAGTAGCAATATTCATGCAAACTCTGGTTTCTTCAGGCGTTAAGTACTTCAAATATTGCTTGTATGCATCGCTTATACTCACATTTTCCTTACGTCCTTCTGCTAACGTATCACCTGGCTTAGAACAATACTGCATGAAATACATTAATTAAACTCTTACAAATGATAATAACCAGAAAATTACATGTCGATATTTATAAATAAATTTTTTTGTAGAATCTAAACCTTTTTTCCTTAAATTTTTTTGAGCATGTAGGATCAAATCTTTCAATTCTTCTTCACTGTCAACATCATAGACATTGTTCTTGTTCCCAACCTGCACAATTAAAGAGTAATTGATCACATATGTAATTCAAATGACATATTTGTACATTATTTCTTTCGAATTTACACCCTACAAAGAAAATAATTTTTTTCTTATTACCACCTCATTTTTTCGGGAGCATCAACCTTGCATGTTTCTCCACTATCTTGCGACGTAGTGTTTTTTTGCCTGTTATCATATGTCAAATATTTGTTTTAAGTAAAATATGCTAAATAACAAATAAAGAATTATTTATACATACATTTGTATTCACTACAGAAGTTCGAGCTCTTTTTTATGTTATATCTTTCGACTTCAGATCATCTGTAACATCAGAACGTGCAGTCGAACATCTCTTTGACAATGACTTCTGGCCGTTAGACATTTTAGGCCACATTTTTTTTACTTATTGGAGTTTCCTTCAACGTAACTAGTTGACTAGGAAATCGCTGGGGACTAAATTCAAATTTAAAAAAATCGCTCGGAATTTCTAGAAAACCATCCATATCAGTCTTGATTTTGTCTTCTAAAATAAATTCAACTTTGATTTTACCACTACGTTCTAATGAGGGAGAATAATCCATATCACAATTAATAAATGGAGACATAATCGGTATTTTAATACCACACATGGTTTCTTCTTTCATTGCCCCGGCAGTTAGTTCTTTTTCCTCGTACGATTTATTCTCTAAACCATCAGCATTCAATGGCTCGCTGTATAAATTAATATCTTCAGGTATACTCTTTAAATCATCTCCCTCTAATGATTTATCATGTACAACCTCTCCTTTTAGTGCATCACCATCTTTTTTTGAGCATTTTACATTGCTCACTGCTAATATGGACACTAATTTCTCAAATTAGTCATTTAATTTCTCAAATTGACCATTAAATTTTTTAAAATGGGAATTCATTTACACAAACTCCTTTTCAATATTTTGCACAGATTGAATGAGTGTCTCGAACTTCTGGTCACTCTGATAAGGAGTGCTTATGTTTTCCTCAAGTACAACTCCACGCTTTTCCTATAAGTACATAAAACACTAATCTCAACAAAAATTATTTAAGACAATCATTGAAAGTTCAAGTAATTATAATAAATGTACCTCGGTGTTTGTCTTCCTCGAACACATGTCGATATGACGCTTGCACTTCATCATTGTTGTATCTTGTTTTGAAGGCGTTAAATTTAGATCCATCATCTACATCAAAGAGGATAATTTTTAGTAAGAACAATTTGCAACATTTGAAGCTAGCGTATCAGTACGCTATCAGTACCGTACCGATACTGGTTTGGTACTAGTAACATACTAGTACGGTAAAAATATCGTACCGGTACAACACAATATCGCTGAAAATTTAGTGACCAAAAAATGTATCGGTACACATATCGTACCGATACAGTAATATCTAGCGTACAGGTACGTGTGAGAGTACTGTACCGGTACGATAAGTTATCACTGCATTTCCATTGGCTAAAAACTATATCGGTACATACAGCGTATCAGTACGGTATTCCCACGCGTACTGGTACGCGAAGAATACCGTACCGATATGCACGACGAACAACAAAATTGGGGGTTTCGGATCGGCCATTAATTTTACAAATCAATCAAAAAATGGCTTGTTGTAACTGATTTTGGGTCTTAGCAAAGGCGTTGGGGTTCTCAATTTTGAATTACATAAGCCAATTAACATAATTTTGGTTAGGGTGATGATTAGGGTTTCAAAATTGGGGATAAATTACCTAATTGCAACAAAGAATTAGGAATGGCAGCGGCTGTCGGTGGCGGCAAAGGTTGTCGGCGACAGAGGCGGTTGGAGGTGGGTGCAGCGGCAATTGGGTTAATTTAAAAGCAAAAAAACCTAGGATTTTTTTTGGGGATAATTTATTTTGATTAATAATATTTAAAATAAATTTAAAACTAAAAATTAATAAGTTTTTTTATAAAGAATGAGAACTACTAGCATATGCCTCGTTAAAAAATCTCCCTAAGCCTAGGTGGAGGGAAAAGAGTACATAGGCTAGTAATTACAAAGATCAAGGCAAAACATAACAAAACCAAGGTTGCCAACCAAAAAATTCTTGGCAAAACAAAATTTAAACTACCATAACCTCATCACCCAATGCCGGCAGCTGCCTGCCTCTGTTGCGGTCCTTGACCGCGTCCAATAATTTTCGCCTCGTCACAACCACGATCCGTAAGTAGCAAGCTTTGGATCAACTCAGGTGGTGAGAAGAACACCCCAAAACCATTAAAGCCTCTATTGTCCATTTTCGCCAAACTATCCGCCACAGAGTTAGTTTTACGCAAAATGTGTATAAACGAAACCTCTTAGTCCCAACTCAAAAGGTGGTAAATATGAGAAACCAACAAACCACCACCACTAGTATTAGTGGTAGTCAAAAGCATCCTAATCGCAGTCGCATTATCCATCTCTACCACGATACGACGGATACCCTAATCTCATGCATGCTTCAAACCTTCGAAATCTCCCCATAACTCTGCATCAAGAAAATTGTAAGATATTTTTTGTAACCCCCTCGTCCCGGTCTGGCCGGATGACCGGTCCGAGTGGGCCACACGGGGAAAACCGAAGCGAAACCCGTTAAGGCCTCACCTCGGTTAGCAACCCTAGAAAATTTCTTTTATTTATCTTGTCTAAATGCATTACCATATCCTATGTGAAACACGTCAGCGGAAACAAGAGCAATACAAAAACGATCATTCAAGGCATCACCTTTAAAACAGCCCATTTTCAGGAATTAAGCAGGCCGTATTGATACACCTGTCAAGGGTATCGATACGCCTTGACCAAAGTCAACACCCAACAGTCAACACAGGAAGACCGTATCGATACAGCCCTTGAGCGTATCGATACGCCCTCCCCAGTCAACATCTCGCGGTCAACGAGATAAACCTGTACCGATACGCTAAGACACCGTATCGATACGGTAACATCTCACCAAAATCTCAGAATTCCAGTGAGCAAAAACCGTATCGATACACCCCCGTGTATCGATACGCCCAGCCAAACTTGAGTCCTGGAGGCAATAGCGTATCGATGCGGCCCTCAGGCGTACCGATACGCCCTGCACTGCAAAACTCCCAAACTCAGCTAAATCATACAAGGCCCGAACCTAGATGCAATTTAAGACTTCCCTAGCCCCAACCAATCATTCATACAACATTTACAGATCACTATTTAGCCATACAAGCACCCAACATGTACATACATCAAGAAAATCATGCAATTGCTCAAAGAAGACATTTAAGCATTCAAGTCTCACACTTCAACACCCAAACATAAAGGCAACCTCAAAAGGCACATGACCAACACACAAGGTAAGCAATTTAGACATGGTTTACAATCCAAACATGGCATCAACAAGCCAATCAAAACAACATAATTAGGGAGTCTAAACATGCTCCCAAACAACCAACAATAGCACAAATCAACAACACTTATCCCATTGCTTGACTATTACAATCTACAATTTAAAGTTCATACTTGAACTAGCCAAAAGCAACCCTTGGAGACCTTTCCTTGCCCTTGCCACCCACAAGCTATTGATCTGCATTGCCGAACAAAAGAGAGCGTAAGCATAAAAGCTTAGTGAGGGTAGCTCATAAAACAAACCTCGACAATGCAGGGTCCAAGCACGAGCATACAACCAAGGTAGAATGCATGACCTTACCTTCGATCCACATGAGCCATAAATATAGACGATGCATGAACATATATTCAATATTATGTCATGCTCAACATGTTTAAATCCACAACATATGTAATCACATATATTAAACCATGTTAGCAACACATCCCAAATCACATTGGCTCACAAAATAATCACACATTGACAACATAAACCAAATTCCGTATTGGCACCTAGCTATGACTCGAATACGCGGATAACCGTTGGAACTCACATCCAACAACACAACCATTACCTGACGGTGGGATTACACTCATCACCGTTCACGCGGAGGGGATTCCACTCATCCTCACGCCTCATTTCACGCGGAGGGGATTCCACTCATCCTCACGCCCGTCGATGGGATTCCACTCATCACCGACATATAAATATATAAGAAGATTTCCGGGCGAACCCGTACTCCATCTTGATGACTACCATCATCAAGACCACGCGCGCATTTTGACTCACGTGTGCACACTAAACATCCTAATGATCGATCATTTGTACCCAAGCATACTAGTGCCAATACTAACACCTTCCACAATACCATTTATTAACAACATCCGTGCTTAGCACGTACTCACCATGACTTACCGCCATGCACAAACCACATTTACATGCCTAGCATGTACTCACCATGATCCTCAGATCAAGCAATCACCTCATAATCTCATTTCACATGACAACACCACATGTACATCATTAACAACCATATCACATCATATTTTGCACATGTGTATAACCATATCATATCTATCATCAGCATGCATATAACAATGCATCCAACATGCCTCAACATACATGTATACAACATATACATAATCAACACCATCACAATTTAACACGAGGCATATACAACCATTAAAGAGTGCAACCAAAGTCTCTAATCAAAGCTTGGGATTAGGCTACCACTCTAATCCCAACTCTAGGTGGGTTTACCAAGCCCATCCTAGGTTCACATGCTTGAACCAACTACTCAAAACCATTTTAAAAACATTTCACCACTCACCTCTACCTCCAAGCTCAACTACCAAGAAAGCATCACCTTCAAGTTTCCGGATTTCTTCCCGAAGCTTCTCCAACGCAAGTTCTCGCTTCTAAACAACCTCAATACAATTCAAATAATCCTCAAATCAGCCCAACATCAAAATACCAACCCGGAATACAATTCAAATACAATTTTCAATATTGCAAACCATGAACAAACCCCTTATTTTGCAATCTCGGACAGCTCACATACCCCTTCCAAAATCCATGATTCCAACACACATTGCACCCACAAATGATCCCAAATCAACCCCTAACCATAGCACTACCATTGGGCTATCAATTCCCTCCTAAAACAACCCCCAAAACTCACCCGAAACCCTCCAAAAACCCCATTTATACCCAAATTCGGAAATTTGCATAAAACCATGTAAAAATTAACTATGTTGGACCTTATGGGTTAATATTAACTTATCTATCAATAAAGAATCAAAAGCTCAAGCAAAGGATGTTAAAGTTTGCATCTTTCTCTTACAAAACCCAAGAACACAAAACTTTAAATTATGCATTTCAATGAAAGCTAAAGGCATGGGAAGATAGAGGAAGTTGAGGACAAGATGAATTTGTTATTACCTTTGCAAGAACTCCAAAAATGAGGGAAAGATTTGGTGGAAAGCAAATTGAGAGAGAGGGGGGAAGTTCACGTCAAAAGGAAGAAAGGGGGAAGAGGATGACATCTTTTTTTTTTTCTTTTGTTTGTTTGAAATAAAATATAAAGGGAATGGGCTTATTTGAAAAGATTACCCATTTACCAAAAATGCCATTAAAATGGCTATTGGGCTTGTCATCCAAATTTGGTCTAACACTTTAAATTAAATTTAGCAAAACAAAACCGAAATATTATTTTATTTATTTATTTCTCCCGACCCTGAAACCCGGGTGTTACATTTTTTATATTTATTTTTTTCTTTTTTGGGTTGGGTTTAAATTTATGATTAATATATAAATATTAGATTTTAAATATTATGAGTCAGTGATGAGATTTGGACTAAAAATTAAAAATATATTTTTTATTTATTCAAGTTTCAATTAATTAATCGGTTTCAAACTGAATGAACCAATAACTGAAATTTAAAAATCTTTAACCATTAACTGACGAAACACTTAATTAATCGGCCTAAATTTTGATTCAGTCAGTTAATTCAGTTTTGACCAAACAATGAACAACCATATTTTGAAGTGGAAATTCGATTAGGATAAATATTAAATCTATACATGAATTTTGATTTAATATTCAATGTGATACATAACCTTTGATTTAGTGCAATTATGCATATATAATTTGATTTTTCTTTAATTATATGCATGTAAAATTTTTTAACATTCAGTGTACAATGTTTATACTACCCAAACACATTCTCACTCATAAATCGGAGGATATTGAGCGCTTAAACATGCTTAATCTCACGCACTCATGTATATAGTACCAACAACAATACCAATTGAACTATACTCCATCGAAAAAATGAATAAAACTAAAATTTCTCAAAAATTTATGTGGGCAATTGTACATTTAACAAAAAATTCATTTATAATTTTGATGTTTATTTTTTTGTTTAACCATTGGTACCCGACTCATTGACCAACTAATCCAGATCGGGTTTGTAAAAGCTCAATGTAGGGACGGTCCTCTCAACTCAGTTTCTCTCAATTTATAATGTTTGAATTCGAACTCTTAATCTTCCTTAAGGAATCCAACGTCTCACCTTACTAGACCAGCTATTATTGATATTTTAATGTTTATCATTAATTCAATTTTAACTATAAATTTTGTATTATCTATTTATGTTATAATTGTTTTGAATGTGTTAGGAAACAAATGTGAGGGTTAAGAACAAAACAACAGTGTCTTAACCCTCAGATTTGTTTCCTAAAACATCTAGAATAATTATAACATAAATAGAAAACACAAATTTATAGTTAAAATTGAATTAGAAAATTAATGAGGGTCGTGCACGGCTACTTTATAACTGTTATCCGCTCTAAAATAACAAATAATAAAAATTTGTTTTGTCAAATAATAAATAATTTAATATTTTTAAATAAAATTTATAATTTAACTAAATAATAAATATAATATACGGAGTATTAAACATGATTAATGAGGTGATTTTTAGGTGCAGCAAGTTTAGGGTGTGAGTGAAAAACGGCCAGAGTTGAAATTTATCTAAAAACTTAAAATGTTAAAAAAATTAATGATATTTTAGATTAATTTTTTCGTATTTTTAATAAGTCTCAAAACTTAATTTTTAATGATAATATTTTAAGTTATTGGTCACCTCAAAAGTTATTAAAAAAATCAACCCAAAATATTTTTGATGTTGTGAATAAAATAACAAAGAACAATAATAAGAACAAAGAACAAGAATGGAAGAACAAAGAGATGAGAGAAAGAGAGAGATTTGTATTATTCTCAAATATAGACTTGTGTACAATGTCTTCATCAAATCATCTATTTATAGGCATAAGAAGTATATATTACATTGAACTCTAATTAAATGAGATAATATTTCTAATGATAAAGTAAATCAAACTCCTTAGATAAAGTTCTAATCATGATAGACATCCACATAGATAAATATTCATAACACTCCCCCTTGGATGTCTATGTAGATAATGTGCCTCGCTAAAACCTTACTGTAACCCCCTCGTCCTGGGCTAGACGACAGACCGGTCTGAGCAGGTTACACGGGGAAAACCGAAGCAAAGCCCGTTAAGGCTCCACTTTGATTAACAACCCTAGAAAATTTTCTATCAAATTATCTTGTCTAAATGTATCATTTAGTCCTATGTGTGAAAACGACAGCGGAAAACGAGAGCGACAAGATACAAACAGGGCGTAAGGTAATATAAATTTACCAAGTATCAAGTTAGTCCATTTGCAAGCTTACGAAGCTAAACCATACATAAACAATGCGTATAAACTTAACAAGGAAGCCTACAACCAACGAGACCAAAACCCGACATCCGAGAACCTTTGAAGATGCTAAAAAGCCCAAAAACAAGCATGTGTTTTGAAACAGGCTTGCCCGTTTCGATACGCGGGATCCAGTTCAAAAGCCAGACCAGGTCGTACCGATACGGTCCACTCCGTTCCGGTACGGGGGTCTCTAGTAACAAAACGTTCTAGAACAGGTTCCGAAATGGGCACTCACAGAGGCAAATCGTATCGAAACGCGTACCGAAACAGGGGCTCACAATGTCAAATCGTATCGAAACGGCACCACCCCCGTTCCGATACGAGTATCCCTGGAGCTACACCTGTTCCGAAACAACTACGAGCGTTTCGAAACACCTGCACTCTGTGTGACCTTAAAAACAGTTTTCTACATTTCCAAGTGTTCCCAAACATACCCCAAAATCACAAGAATCAAGAAACAACAATCATTCACAACAATCTATAGGCAATACATCCTACTACAAACATGATCAACCATAAAGCATACATAACAAGGCCATTCATTTAAAGAAACATGCATCCACCCAAAGCATTGCATAACAAGGTTTACATGCTTTCAAAGCAACACATAAGCATTCATGAAGCAAGGTTTACATGCTTTCAAAACAACACATAAACATCTCATAAACATGGTTTATAAATCCACAACATAAAAGCATTAACAAAAAAAGGAGTCTACACATGCTCCTACAACACGTAGCATCCCCATTGCTAAACTACTACATTATTTACTAAAACCATACTTGAGCAACCACAAACGCGCTTGGATGCCCTTTCCTTGCTCCTTGCTAACTCCACACTAGTGATCTGTTTTGTTGAAAACGTGAGCATAAGCTAGATGCTTAGTGAGGGTGCTCTAAAACAAAAAAACGACAATGCAGGGTTCAAAGCGTGATATCCTTAAGACATTCACAAGGTATACATATACACCAACATAGCAACATAGCTAAACGTTACAAGAATGCATGAACATGGAATCTTACCTCATGTTATGCTAAACAAAGATATAACAATTATCTTACGCAACAACCACACATGAACTAGTATATTGGCAACCATTAGCTTACTCGGATATGCGGATAATTTCCGTTGGGATTTTCACCCCTAACGTACTCAACAACAATTACCTTCTGGTGGGATTACACTCATCACAGTTTTCACTCATTGATGGGATTACACTCATCATCACATGCTAACATTTTCCGGTGGAATATTACCTTACCGTACTCCTCCTTGATGACTACACGTCACCAAGGCCACGCATGAATCTGACTCTTACCGTGTGCACACTCATCCTAATGATCGATCATTTATATCCGGTAATTATAACTAGTGCCAATTATACTAAGCAAGTCTCGCCATGATTTAGCAATCATGCACACAACATATCTTTACCAATAAACAACATCAATATATCAACATACATAACGAATACATACTACACAAGTCTACAATTATGCACTTTAAGCAAGAACTCATAAAGGCAAACAAGAGATTAAGCTACCAACTTAATCTCCACCTTGGATTGGCCTACCAAGCACAATCCAACACCTCAACTACACACTTGAACCAATTTAAAACCGTTTAAAATAATCCACTCACCGAACACCCTTAAGCAAACCGAGAAAGTCGAATCAAGCCTCCAAACTTCCCGGAATCGAGCCCGAAGCCTCTCCAAAGATTTCCCTTGATTCTAATCAACCAAAAACAACATATTACTGCACAAAGCATCCACAAAACCACTGTCACAATCAGGTTACAAAAACAAGACCAATTCTCTACATTTCCAAGCCAAAACTAACACAAAATCCCCATTTTCAAACTTACATTCAACCCAGCAGAAAACTATCGAATCCAACACCCAAACCATCATTAAACACCTTCAAAACAACCCTCAAGCAACACTATATCATCAGCCCCACTCTCCTACACCAAACTACCTTAAAAACCAAAGTTTTCAACCCTTTAAAATACCCACAAAAACCCATTTCGGGAATTTCATCAAAACCCCACCATTTTCACTTATAATACACTTAAGGGCAAGAGTTTAACATAAATAAACTTTACAATCAAAAGCTAAACGAAAAACCATTAAAGCTTCTTCCTTTTCTTAAAACTTGAAAACTTGAAAAATCTTAAAGATGGTGTTTATGAGAATCTAGAACCATGGGAACGTTCGGAATAAAGAGGAGAAGTCAAAAACGCTCTTACCTTGTTGAAAGCACTTGAAAACGTGAAGAACTTGGATGGAATAGTAACTTGGGGGTAAGGGAGAGGTTATGTCGTGAAATAGCTAAAGGAAGAAGATGAAGAGAACATTTCAAAAAGCCCCTTCTTACTCAGCTTTTTCCTTTATTTTGAAAATTACCTTTTTGCCCTTAATGAAATTCAAGTCCTTTTTAATTAAAACCAAAGCACATTTTAATTTGAACGAGCCCAATGACTCAAACCCGATTCACACGCTCAACTCCCGACCCTTAAACCCGGGTGTTACGACTCTCCCCCACTTAAGGAATTTCGTCCTCGAAATTACCTGACTAAAAGAGATACGGAAACTGGCTCTCCATATCATCCTTTCTTTCCCAAGTGGCCTCGTCCACACCTCGACGTTGCCACTTCACTTTGACCAACTCAATCGATCCACCACGCAACACTTTGTTGTCTGAGGCTAAGATCTGAAATGGTTCCTCATCATACGTCAAATCTGGATTCAACTCAATCTCTTCCACTAGCTTCACATACGACGGATCTGATCTATACTTATGAAGCATCAAAACATGGAACACATTGTAAATCTTCTCTAACTCGGATGGCAGACGTAACTGATAATAAACCGGGCCGATTCGCTTCACAATTTCATACGGCCCAATGTACCTCGGACTCAATTTCCCTTTTCTGCCAAACCGCATAACCTTCTTCCACAGAGAGACTTTCAAGAACACTCTATCTCTCACGGCATACTCAACTTCTTTCCTCTTCAAATCGGCATAGGACTTCTGCCTATCCGAAGCTGCCTTCAAACGATCACAGATTAACTTCACCTTATCGGTAGTACCCTTAAGCAAATCCGGCATCGGTAACAACTTCTAACCTGCTTCGGCCCAACAAATTGGAGTTCTACATTTTCTACCATACAGTTACTCATACAGAGCCATCTGAATGCTCAACTGATAACTATTATTGTATGCGAACTCGATCAACGACAAGTGTTTCTCCCAAGTACCCTGAAAATCAATGATGCAACAACACAACTGTCCTCTAAAATCTGTATAACCCTCTCTGACTGACCATCTGACTGAGGATGATACGATGTACTAAAATTCAATTGGGTACCCAAAGTTGTATGCAAGCACTCCCAAAATCTGGATGTAAATCTCAGATCTCTGTAAGACACAATCGACTTCGGCACACCATGCAGTCTCACAATCTCACCGATGTACAAATCGGCCAGTCTATCTAATGATTAAGTCGTATTAACAGCTAAAAAGTGAGCACACTTTGTGAAACGGTCAACTATGACCCAAACTGAGTTATTCTTTGAAGGAGTCAAAGGCAAACCCGAAACGAAGTCCATTGAGATATTCTCCCACTTCTATTCCGGAATTCTCAACGGTTGCAACAAACCTGATGGAACCTGGTGTTCTGCCTTCACTCTCTAACATACCATACACTTACTCACGAAGTTGGCTACGTCTTTCTTCAAACCAACCCAATAGTATTCATTATTCAAATCACGATACATCTTTGTACTACCTGGATGCATAGCAAACGGGCTATTGTGTGCTTTGGTCAAAATAGTACGTCTCAAATCACTGTCATCCGGCACAACTATTCTATCTCTGAAACACAAGACCCCATCAACACTGAAACTATAGTCTGATGGTCTACCCTCGGCTATATCTTGAGATATTCTCCCACTTCTATTCCGGAATTCTCAACGGTTGCAACAAACCTGATGGAACCTGGTGTTCTGCCTTCACTCTCTAACATACCATACACTTACTCACGAAGTTGGCTACGTCTTTCTTCAAACCAACCCAATAGTATTCATTATTCAAATCACGATACATCTTTGTACTACCTGGATGCATAGCAAACGGGCTATTGTGTGCTTTGGTTAAAATAGTACGTCTCAAATCACTGTCATCCGGCACAACTATTCTATCTCTGAAACACAAGACCCCATCAACACTGAAACTATAGTCTGATGGTCTACCCTCGGCTATATCTTGCACGTGAGGTGCCAAAGATCTATCTAACAGTTGTTTCTCTCTAATCAACTGACCTAAAGTAGGTATAACTTGAAGCTCGGCCACTAAACCACCATCACCGGACAAACTCAAACTAGCAAACATGGCTCTCAACTCAACGGCTACCTTCCTACTCAAAGCATCTTCCACTACATTGGCTTTACCCGGATGGTACTCAATCGTGAGATCATAGTCCTTAAGCAACTCTAGCCATCTACGATGTCTAAGGTTTAACTCTCGTTGTGTCATGATATACTTCAGACTCTTGTGATCCGTATACAGTGTGCATTTCTCACCATACAAATAATGTCTCCAGATCTTCAAAGCAAACACAACTGTGTCTAGCTCTATGTCATGTGTCGGATTTCGCTCGTGAGTCTTCAACTGTCTCGAGGCATAAGCTACAACTTTTCCGTTTTGCATGAGCACACAACCTAAACCCAATATGAAGCATCATTGTAGATCACATAATCTTTCCTCAACTCTGGCTAAATCAAAATCGGTGCATGGGTCAAAGCTTCTTTCAATTTCTCAAAGGCTTGTTGCCTCGCATTTGACCACTCAAACTGTACATTCTTCTGAAGCAATTTTGTCAAAGGAGCGGCTATCTTCGAGAAACCATCCACAAACCTTCTATAGTAACTGGCTAAGCCTAGGAAACTACGAATCTCTATCACAGACTTTGGTTGCTTCCACTCAACAATGGCTTCAATCTTCTTCGGATCGACTCTAATCATCTCGGCTGACACTACATGTCCTAAGAAGACTACTTCTCGGATCCAAAACACACACTTACTCAACTTAGCGTACAACTGGTTATCTAGCAAAGTCTGCAAAACTAAACTCAAATGTCAGTCATGATCTTCCTCGGTACGCAAATACACCAAAATATCATCTATGAAAACAACCACAAACTACTCTAAGTACTGATGGGAGATTATGTTCATCATATCCATGAAAGCAGCCGGTGCATTAGTCAACCCAAACGGCATAACCAAGAACTCGTAGTGACCATATCTAGTCCTAAAAGCTGTCTTCGGTACATCAACCTCTTTTACCTTCAACTCGTAATACTCGGTTCTCAAGTCTATCTTCGAAAAGACTGATGCCCCTCTCAACTGATCAAACAAGTCATCGATACGCGGCAAGGGATACTTGTTCTTCATTATCAACTGATTTAACTGTCTAAAATCAATGCACATTCTCATGCTACCGTCTTTCTTCTTTACAAACAAAACCGGAGCGCCCAAAGGCGAAGAACTCGGACGGATAAAACCTCTATCTGACAACTCTTGTAAATGAGTCTTCAACTCTTTCAGTTCTTTCGGTGCCATACGGTATGGAGAAATCGGAATAGGAGTAGAATCTGAATATGTCTCTATAGCAAACTCTACCTCTCTATTAGGCGGTAAACTGGGCAATTCTTCCGGAAACACACTCGGAAAGTCACACATTGTTCTGATATCCTGAGGTCTAACTTCATTCATGGTCGGATTCATCACGTAGGCCAAGTACGCCTCACAACCCAACTCAACTAATCTCTGAGCCTCTAAGGCTGAAACAACATTCGATAGGAATTTCACATTCTCACCTACTACCACAATCTCATAGTCATCCGCAAGCTTCAAGAAGACTCTCTTAGTTTTGAAATCTATCATGGATCTATGTTCTGTAAGCCAGTCCATACCCAAAATCACATCGAAACCATAAAACAGTAACTTCATCATGTCCACTTGAAATACATGCCCCTGAACCATTAACGGACACCTTTTGTACATCTTCCTAACCACTATTGTATCCCCAAAGGAACTAGTAACACTAACACCTACCTCTAGTACCTCACAAGGTAAATTCAACATCTTTGCATACTCACTCAAAATATAAGAATGCGTAGACCCGTAGTCAATCAAAGAAAGCAAACTCAGATATTGTATCGAGAAATTACCTGCAATCACATCTGTTTCGTTCTGTCCCTCTCGCTGAGCATAAACTCTAGTCTGACCTCCGCCCTCTGGCTGAACCACAACTACATGTGCTATATTCCTCTTGCCATCATTTCTTGGCTGAAAGTTGCCTCGACCGCGCCCACGGCCTCTCAGAAAATCAATAGCTCTAGCAGGAGCCTGAACCTGAACTGGTGTAAACCCAGCCTGATGTAGACAATCACGCCTAAGGTGATCTCTAGCTCCACAGTTCCAACACGAATGAAAGTTTCTCCAACACTCTCTGGTGTGATGCCTCATGCATCTAGTACACTCAGACAAACGCCCACCAGCTCTCTGGCCCTGATGGCCTCTCCCGTGGTTACCACCACCACGTCTGTGATCAAAATGATGCATGTTGTCCCTATGCCTCTTAGCATCACCTCTATCAAATTCGTTGGACCACTTCTTGGAACTAGAACCACCTGAACGCTTGGTCAGACCCAAACTGTGCTCTTTGTCCTTGGCCTTAGCGACCAAGACATCAAAGTCCGTATAGTCCGTAGCCAAAGTGTACCTCTTTATCTCCTCACTCAACCCGTAACGAAATCGGTCACAATATTCCCTCACAGTAGAAACTAGCACAGACGCATGCTGACTCAATCTGACAAACTGTATCTCATACTCGGTCACTGTCATGTTCCCCTGAAGCAATTCCATGAACTCTCTCTTCTTCTCATCGAGATAACGGGGACCCAGATATTTCTTGCGGAAAGCAGACTCAAAGAACTCCTAAGTGACCTCGGCATCTGGCATACCCGTAGTAATGATGATCCACCAAGTGTAGGCATCACCCTGAAGTAGAGAAACAACACACTCTAGTCTGCGTGCTCCAGTACAACCCATTTGAGACAAAAATATGGACAGTCTTGTCAAACCAAGCATCTGATCTCTCAGGTGCCAACCCTCGAAACTCCTCAACTCCCAAACTGCAAAGCCTTTCAAGTGGCAAATCGGTGCCCTCACCCTGAGGTTGTGCTACTGCCTGTCCCCCAGCCACAGCTACTTGGAAAGCCCCGACTATCGCCTGAACTAATAAAGCCAAATCTATACTGGCCGGACCTTAGCTAACCTGAGGTCCTACACCCTCGGCTCTCGCCTCATCTCCCTCTTGACGAGGAGGAGAAGAAGCAGGTGGAGGAGCCTCTGCCTCTACAACCGGCTCAACTTTCGGAGCTGCTACATGTGGTTCCGGATGAACCATACTAGGCCTGCCTCTAGGTCTCATCTTACGGCTAGCAAGATAACAACTACAAACAAACAAACACACAAGGATTAAGTTAGCAAAGGCAAAAGTCCAGCATGCTCAAGTATTCCTTTGCTCAAAATCTTTTCAAATAAGTAATAGTAGTAGTGGGAACTCAACACTACGTCTCAACACAACAACCATACTAACACAAGCTTTCAAACACCGAGCAAGCAGCAAACAACAAGCATACATAGCAAAACATTCACCATACAACATACACCGAGATATAACAACATAACACTTCAAACTTACCTTACTTACCTACCCGAGGTTGCAGAAACCTCAGGCTCTGATACAAACAAATGTAACCCCTCGTCCCGGGCTAGATGACAGACTGATCCGAGCAGGTTACACGGGGAAAACCAAAGCACCCGTTAAGGCTCCACTTCGATTAACAACCCTAGAAAATTTTCTTTAAAATTATCTTGTCTAAATGTATCATTTAGTCCTATATGTGAAAACGACAGCGGAAAACGAGAGCGACAAAATACAAACAGGGCATAAGGTAATATAAATTTACCAAGTATCAAGTTAGTCCATTTGCAAGCTTACGAAGCTAAACCATACATAAACAATGCGTATAAACTTAACAAGGAAGCCTACAACCAATGGGACCAAAACCCGACATCCGAGAACCTTTAAAGATGCTAAAAAGCCCAAATACAAGCCTCCGTTTCGAAAAAGGCTTGCCCGTTTCGATACGCGGGCTCCAGTTCAAGAGCTAGATCAGGTCGTACCGATACGGTCCACTTCGTTCCGGTACGGGGGTCTCCAGTAACAAAACATTCCAGAACATGTTCTGAAATGGGCACTCACAGAGGCAAATCGTATCAAAATGCGTATCGAAACAGGGGCTCACAGTGTCAAATCGTATCGAAACGGCACCACCCCCGTTCCGATACGAGTATCCCTGGAGCTACACTCGTTCTGAAACAACCACGAGCGTTTCGAAACACCTGTACTCTGTGTGACCTTAAAAACAGTTTTCTGCATCTCCATGTGTTCCCAAACACACCCCAAAACCACAAGAATCAAGAAATAACAATCATTCACACAATCTATAGGCAATCCATCCTACTACAAACATGATCAACCATAAAGCATACATAACAAGGCCATTCATTTAAAGAAACATGCATCCACCCAAAGCATTACATAGCAAGTTTTACATGCTTTCAAAGCAACACATAAGCATTCATGAAGCATGGTTTACATGATTTCAAAACAACACATAAACATCTCATAAACACGGTTTACAAATCCACAACATAAAAGCATTAACAAAAAAAGGAGTCTACACATGCTCCTACAACACTTAGCATCCATATTGCTAAACTACTACATTATTTACTAAAACCATACTTGAGCAACCACAAACGCGCTTGTATGCCCTTTCCTTGCTCTTTGCTAACTACACACTAGTGATCTGCATTGTCGAAAATGAGAGCGTAAGCTAGAAGCTTGGTGAGGGCGCTCTAAAACAAAACACGACAATACAGGGTTCAAAGCATGATATCCTTAAGATATTCACAAGGCATACATATACACCAACATAGCAACATAGCTAAACGTTACAAGAATGCATGAACATGACATCTTACCTCATGTTATGCTAAACAAAGATATAACAATTATCTTACGCAACAACCACACATGAACTAGTATATTGGCAACCATTAGCTTACTCGAATATGCGGATAACTTCCGTTGGGATTTTCACCCCCAACGTACTCAACAACAATTACCTTCTGGTGGGATTACACTCATCACCGTTTTCACTCATGGATGGGATTACACTCATCATCACATGCTAACATTTTCCGGTGGAATATTACCTCGCCGTACTCCTCCTTGACGACTACACGTCACCAAGGCCACGCGCGAATTTGACTCTTACCGTGTGCACACTCATCCTAATGATCGATCATTTATATCCGGTAATTATAACTAGTGCCAATTATACTAAGTAAGTCTCACCATGATTTAACAATCATGCACACAACATATCATCACCAATAAACAACATCAATATATCAACATGCATAACGAATACATACTACACAAGTCTACAATTATGCACTTTAAGCAAGAACTCATAAAGGCAAACAAGAGATTAAGCTACCAACTTAATCTCCACCTTGGATTGGCCTACCAAGCACAATCCAACACCTCAACTACACACTTGAACTAATTTAAAACCGTTTAAAATAATCCACTCACCGAACACCCTTAAGCAAACCGAGAAAGCCAAATCAAGCCTCCAAACTTCCCGGAATCGAGCCCAAAGCCTCTCCAACGATTTCCCTTGATTCTAATCAACCAAAAACAACATATTACTACACAAAGCATCCACAAAACCACTGTCACAATCAGGTTACAAAAACAAGACCAATTCTCTACATTTCCAAGCCAAAACTAACACAAAATCCCCATTTTCGAACTTACATTCAACCCAGCATAAAACTATCGAATCCAACACCCAAACCATCATTAAATACCTTCAAAACAACCCTCAAGCAACACTATATCATCAGCCCCACTCTCCTACATCAAACTACCTCAAAAACCAAAGTTTTCAACCCTTTAAAATACTCACAAAAACTCATTTCGGAATTTTCATCAAAACCCCCACCATTTTCACTTATAATACACTTAAGGGCAAGAGTTTAACATAAATAAACTTTACAAATCAAAAGCTAAACGAAAAACCATTTAAGCTTCTTTCTTTTCTTAAAACTTGAAAACTTGGAAAATCTCAAAGATGGTGTTTACGAGAATCTAAAACCATGAGAACGTTCGGAATAAAGAGGAGAAGTTAAAAACGCTCTTACCTTGTTGAAAGCACTTGAAAACGTGAAGGACTTGGATGGAATAGTAACTTGGGGGTAAGGGGGAGGTTATGTCGTGAAATAGCTAAAGGAAGAAGATGAAGAGAACATTTCAAAAAGCTCATTTTTACTCATTTTTTTCTTTATTTAAAAAATACCTTTTGCCCTTAATGAAATTCAAGCCCTTTTTAATTTAAACCAAAGCCCATTTTAATTTGAACGATCCTAACGACTCGAACCCGATTCACACACTCAACTCTCGACCCCTAAACCCAGGTGTTACACTTACTAAGATAAAAACTCAGTGGGAAAAAATTATTTAGTGAAGGAAAAATAGTACACACATCTTTGATATGCATAACATGTTGCCTCATTAAAAACCTTACTAGGAAAATCCATTGGGACAAAACATCGGTTAAGGGAAAAAGAGTGCAACGCATATTTACTCCCCCTCATGAAAATATCTCAGAAGATCTTTGAATCTTCATAATTCAAACCTGAATATTATTTTTCTAAGGATAGCGGGGGATGAACTTTGGAGTAATATTTTCCATGATATACCTATCTTCCATTATCTCTACACAAGATAGCATTTGTATCATATCTTGTGAAAGTAAATCACATATCTTCTAGATATGTTGGGTCAATGGTCTTAGCCAAACACATTTGTGGCTTTCCTTGTGCATAACAATTATTTCTACAAGATTTGAGGAGGCATCGACGAATGTTTGAAGATCTAAATGTAATGACCTTTGTATATTCATAGATATTTCTTGACCAACTAATATATAGTGCTTCAAGACCAAGAAAAGATATAATTATTTTTATTCACATCCAACAATCTTACAACTATTGGGATACTCAATAGATATGTTCTATTCATATTGAATTTTCTTTAAGATTCTTTCAGCTTATGTCTATTCATAGACAAAAAGAAATATATAAAAATGCTCGATCTTCAGGTCGAGATAAACTTGATGTCAAGATTCAAGTACTTGTATTAAAAGTACTTCATGAGTTTCCAATTTGAAGCTCTTTAGGAGTTCTAAAATTATCATAATGGATCTTGATCCAAACTCCTTTATAAAATACATAAGGAAATTTGATCATTCTTATAGTATTTTCTCAATTAGTATTCACTAAGGCGATTATACCAAATGCGCCAAAATATTCATGAGACATGTCTAAATAAATTTCCTCGGAAATTTCCAAATGCTTCTAGCATTTTAAATCCTTCAAGGATAAATATGGATCCACAAATAATTAAACGCGTGTAAAATTTTTCATAACTGCCAAAGTAATTGCATCCACCATGAAGTTATTAAAACTTTTCATAAATCATAGTTCAAGTCGTATTTACGACTACTTATTTGTGCCTCACTTGCATTACACCTTTAGGTGTTTAGACTGTTGGTCCAAATACTTCTATTTTAGAAGTTCAAAGCGTCTTTCAACATCGGCCAATTCAATATCTATACTTCTAGATATATTTTATACAAGATCCTCGATTTCTTTATTTACTTCTATAGAAGTATTTTATGTAAAATTGTTTGTAAAATCGTTGTCGACAACTTTCCAATTTTCTGGTTCCATTCTCGTAATGACATAACTCATCGAGATCTCTTCAAGATTTCAATATTTATTTCAGGTACCTGAAACTCTTCAAGATTTTTATTATTAGTTATGTCTTGGGTCTCTTTAGGAGCACCCGCCTCCAATATATGATCATCTCATAATACTTTTCATGCACGAGAATTTTGATCATTGGAACCATTTCAACTATCATGCTTCAAGCATGATTTACATCCACTTGCTCTAACATGTAATTTAAACTTAGAGCATTTCAGCTAGTATATGAGACTTAATTACTCTTATTGGGTCAGTAAATATGCCTGGCGGTTGACATGAAATAATATGAATTATCTTATGAACTTTTAGTTCATATTCGAGGATCTAGATAATGATAATTCATTTCCTTCTTTATCCATCTGATTATTCTCTCCCTCTGATGTTGAGAAAAATCATATAATAAATGATTCTCCAATTAATGTTTAGAATTTAAACATAAAAGGAGACTCGTACTCAATATATATTCTCAACCTTTTTTACTTGCCCATTTTGTGCGTTATGGTGGAGCAATTCAACTATATATCGCACATTCAAAAATTCAAAAATGGGAAATATGACTTCTGACCAAAAGTGAAATCATAATGGGGAGTTTATTATAACTCGTTGGCTTGATGTGTATAAGTGTTGCTATATGGAAATACCATATAAATAATAAATGTTTTGTTCTCGTAGTTTAGCTATTAAATAGGAGGCATCCAATTAAAATTTTGCTAAACAATATTTTTCATAATCAATAGGCTTTGTAACAACCGATGTAGCCTAAAATATAAACCCACAAGCTTTTGCAAAATGAATAGTCTAATTGCATAATCTGAATCCTTTTAGAATCAATCTCACAAACTTCTAGTTGTAAGTTGATAAAACAATGTAGATGCATCTACTAAAATCATATAAAACTTTCCACATTTGTAGATATATGGGCCCATATTTCGTTCAGATATGCAAGACATATAGTCTCAACTTCAGTACAAGAACTTCAAGTTCTAATTCTTTTGGTAAGTGAGATCATCTATATCCTTTGAGAACAAACAACACAAGAACTTCAGGTTCTTTTAGTTAGTGGAATTTAATCAATTCCTTTAAGCAACAAAAGAACTTCACGTTCTTTAATAAGTGGAATTTAATCCATTCCTTTGAGAATAAGCACCATAAGAACTCTAGGTTCTTTTAATATATGTACATGTAAATCTCAATAACTTTCGCATCATTATTTATCAGGATGGTCTAACCGATCATATCAACTACATACAAGTGTGTATATACATTTCTAAATTTCGTAAACTTCTGGTTTACCATAACATGTGATTCAATCTCACTCATACATGTCTAGTACGATCATCAAAATTGTTCCTTTGAATAGGAATATATTTATCTCTTTCGGAGCTTTCGATGGAAATTATCTTTTGGTAGCAATATATATAGCTTTTCTAGAGCTTTAAACTGAATTTTTGGCTACCAGAACTTATATCCACAATGGCTTATTTCAAATGCTAATTGATAACATATGTTATCTATAATTCTCAAAGGGATATTTTACGAACTCATATTTGCTCTCTTAAAATTTCCAATTCTAGTGGTGACGATATTATTATCATTAGCGGTAATTATTGCAATATTCGCAATTCTGCACTTTTCATAGTGTGCTTTCTCTCAAGAATTTATTGATCTTCTAGAGCATCAATATTTTCAGTACTTTGAGACATAGTACTCACATTATTCCCTTGCATTTAAATGGGAAAATATATCTTATGCTTATGTTGAGCATAAATCGTCACCATAGATTGTTGATTTTTCAACGTACGGCAAATACGAGACCAATGGTTTATAACATCACATTGGTAATAAAAATAATTTTACTTCATTGGAATGATCTTTATCACTCTTATCATCCTTACAACCTCACCACCAGTGGGTAGAAGTATCCTTAAAATGCTATGTTTCCCATGTCTATATTCATGGTTTCAATCACGACCACAACCTCTAATGTGGCTTTTATTTTTTTCATAATATAATCTCACATTCACTTCAGGGAATGGAGTAGAGCCAGTGAGCCTTTGAAACCTTTTTCACGATATTGTGTCTGAGGACAACATTATTTGTCGTGAAAAGTGGAGTATGTGTTTATTAACATATCCTCATCATAGATAACAAAGATTTAATCCTCGTACGTGGCGTTGTTAAACCAGTCCACAAGGTCCTTTAAAAACCTCCTTTGAGACCAATAGCCTCGCAGAACGGGGTGTCCAGTCAATATACTTGGATTATATCAAAGTTATGTTCCTAATTGAATAATGATTTACCATGTTTGCATTCACTTCAGGGAATGAAACAGATCCAATAATTGCATGGAATAAATGTCATGCTTGCATTCACTCCAGGGAATGCCTCCCATAAAACCTTTTGGATCAAGACGAATTTTCGTGAACTTGGGAGAAGTCTATAGTCGAGTTTTTCGACATAGAAGAAATATTTCTTTCAAGCAAATATAGATTTTATAACAACTCTTTCATTCACTTTAGGGAACGAAACAAATCTAATCGAATAAATATATTATAAGAAAAATCCTTATTAATAATTTAAAAGAAAAGATTAATTCCTTAACAGGTTGAGAAGGAAGTTGTGATATGGATTGTCAAACCATTAATTCTCCCCATAATCTAGCAACTTTGTCTCTTTAGATTTTATTTTCGGAGAAGCCGTGACTTTTTCCAACCCATTTAAACATATCATGTAAAACTCAAAACATATAAACTCTTATCAATAAAATAAGATAAACAAATATTGATATTTAATTCCAAGTTTAACCATTGTGTCAAACTTAAACATATATGAAACCATAATAATTAGATCTATGTATGTGGACTGAACTGAATATATTAGAAACTAGAGAATTTGTGGCATAATACTCTCTTTTTGTTTTTGTTTTTTAAATATAGTTGTATAGGCAGCTACTAGGCATAACAATGATGCGTTTATATATTTCTTTTGTTTATCATTAGTTAGCATAATGCCTAAGGGTGTAGAAAAAAAACAATCAGGACCAAATTAAAATGATCTAAATTATGAAGAACTAAGGCACAGTTTACCCTTAAGATAGATGTTTTTTTATATTAAAAATGTAGGTTTCACGATTTCATTGACAGAAAACAATTTTTCTTCATAAATAATATATATGTTTATTTTAACTAATCACACCATAATTTTAATTATTATTTTTTGTCTAAAACTGAGTTTTTCCTTTTTCAAGTTAGAAAAATAAAAGCAGGTCAAAGAAAGCAAACCAATGATAAGCCGTTCATTAGCTTGAACCACGAGCATCAGATTTTGTGTAGCCTAACATCTCAATTGGTGTTTAAGAGCGGCTTCAAAATTCATAGCTCGCTTCAACCTTCAAAATATATTACCAAAAATTAAAGACCAAATTAAAATATAAGATGTTGGCACTTAGTAATTAAAAAAAATAAAGAGAAAAGAAATTTATCTTCAGTTCAAAGTAGGATCAGACTTTTTTAGGAACTTCTTTGGGATTCGAACGAAGAGCACTAAAATCTTTCGAGCAAACTCGTGTTGATAACGTGTTGTGAATAAAATAACAAAGAACAATAATAAGAACGAAGAACAAGAATGGAAGAACAAAGAGATGAGAGAAATAGGGAGATTTGTATTATTCTTAAATATAGACTTGTGTACAATGTCTTCATCAAATCATCTATTTATAGGCATAAGAAATACATATTACATTGAACTCTAATTAGATGAGATAATATTTCTAATGATAACGTAAACCAAACTCTTTAGATAAAGTTCTAATCATAATAGACATCCACATATACAAATATTCATAATATTTATAAAATTTTAACATTTTTCTTATAAAAAAAGAAAAGTGATTTTAACAAATTTCAAAATGTGTCTCTTTTTAAGTCTAAAACTAAGCTGCCATATTTTATAATCCATGATTAATGCTGTCTTGAAATTTTCTTTTCCCCCAAATGTAGTCGGATGAAAGAATCTACAGTATCTCAAATGGGCAGATTTTCCATTTCCATCTTGTTTTGTCTGGGAAAATTCCAAAAACCAAAACATACCCCCGTGACTCCCACTCTCACTAATCTCGTGAATTTTCTTTCCATCCCCAGAATCCAAACTCACATGGAAATAGTATAAATATCAACCATATGAACCATGTCTTCATCTTCCCAACAATCCCACATAACCGACCATAAACCTTCCCACAACCAAAACCTTCTTCGAAAACCCACTGTTCGCCTCCTCTTAATCTCAATGTCTGTGCTTCTTCTCCTTTCCATTCTCACTCTAACCCTTTTCTTCACCCTCTCCTCCTCCCATCGCCACCACCTCCAGCAAGACCCGCCGCAAAACGCCTCCCAAATCCGCCTTGCTTGCCAATCCACTCGCTTCCCACAACCATGTGAGACCGCTCTAACGCAGTCCCCTTCTCTCCCTCCCAGCCCAACTTCCGTCCAGATCATCCAATCCGCCATTTCTGTGTCTTCCCAGAACCTCAAAACCGGACAATCCATGGTCAAATCCATCCTCGACTCCTCCAAGGGCAACCTCAACCGCACCAAAGCCGCCACCATCTGCCTCGAGATCCTCTACAACTCGGATTACCGCATCAACTCCACCGTCGAAGGTTTGACGCAGGGCAAGATCAAGGACGCGCGTGCCTGGATGAGCGCGGCGCTTTGCTTCCAGTACGACTGCTGGAGCGCGCTCAAGTACGCCAACGACACCCAGTCGGTGAACGAAACGATGGCGTTTCTGGACTCCCTGACGCAGCACACCAGCAACGCGTTGAGCATGATGGTCGCTTACGATAATTTCGGGGACGATTTGAAGTCGTGGGCCCCACCCAAAACGGAACGGGACGGGTTCTACGAGAAAGTGCCGGGCGGGACGGCACTGGTTTCAAGCGGGGGAGTGCCAGCCGGGTTGAAACCGGACGTGACGGTCTGTAAAGACGGGAGCGGGGGGTGTTACAAGACGGTGCAGGAGGCGGTGAACGCGGCGCCGGATAATGCAGAGCCGACCCGGCGGTTCGTGATACTGATAAAGGAAGGGGTGTACGAGGAAACGGTGAGGGTACCGTTGTGGAAGAGAAACGTGGTTTTTCTGGGTGAAGGGATGGGTAAAACCGTTATTACAGGTTCTCTGAATGTGGGGCAGACCGGAATGACCACCTATAATTCTGCTACCGTCGGTGAGTTTCTCTCCATTTTAACTTTTAACTTTGCCGACACCAATTAATATTTATTTAGTATCGTTCAAATCCAAAAAGAACGTTACTTCATGATAAATGTGTTAATTAGGACAAATCCAATTTAACATTAAACATTTCATAAAGTTTTAATTTATTATTACATCTGTAATATCATAATTTGGTTAACCGGTTATTTTTTTAAAATAAATTCGTATTTAATTCATTAGATTTGCTAATTAATATGTTTCCTAATACTGTTATAAATTATCCTCTATCCTTATTGACTGAGTTTGGATATGTGCACAAATATTCTTAATTTTTAAAATTGAATTGAATATGCATTTGAAAAAACTTTTTGATAGATATGTAAATTTTTTAGTTTTAGGATTTATGGGTTTAGCTGTAAATTAGTTTATTACTTTTGTTTCTTTGTTTAAATTCTAAACATGAACCCAGGTGTTCCCCTTGTTTAGATTCTAAACATGAACTCAGGGACGGGGCTATTAAGGCGTGGAAAAAAATTCACCTTTGTCCTTTTATTTAAATTTTTTTAAAAATTAGTTGATTTATGAATTTGCCTCTCCACTTTCAAACATTTATAATTTGCCCCCAACTTCAGATCCTGGTTTCGTCCCAGCATGAACCCTAAAGTAGACATGTACTGTACCAAAAAAAATTGTTTAAACACTCTTTAGGTTTCTTCACTATAGAAAAAAATTGTTAGTGTTTCAAAATCCAGACTTGTTGGATATTATATTTTATAAATAATTACATGGATCCATGGAATTAAACTTTGGATTTTACATGCGATTTGTTTTAATGGTGGACTGTGATCGTTAGACTCAATAGATGACTTCATATTTCAGTGGTATACTATTCTTGTTTCACTTGGAAAAGTCTAAATGTAGACTTTGAAAAATGTTGAATGCGTGACTTTGAATTTGGAAAAACAGTCTGAACACTTCATTTGTATGTGAAAATTCTCCACCATTTCACAAGTTAAAACTTAATCACAAATGATTTAGAAATAAAAGTAATCCACATGCAGCCTTCCAAGAAAGGAAAAAAAGAACAATACACATGCAGGTGTGCATGATTTTCTTCCATTAGGTTTGGCTGATTAGTTAGTTAGTTCATCTGTGTCTGGTGTTACTTTTCAAAAGAATAGGAGTAGGCAGATTTCGGTCGAAATCGAGGGTGATTAAGATTGCTTTCACCTTGACCTTTAAAGCAAACCAACCACATGGTTTAGGTCCCTTTTGTTGACATGATCTGCTGAATTCATGCATCTTCAGTTTATCATGGTCCTAACATGTTTCATTGGCCTGTTGCAGGAGTTGCTGGGGATGGATTTATGGCCAGCGGCCTCACGTTTGCTAATACGGCAGGCCCTGATGCTCACCAAGCAGTAGCCTTCCTATCGGATAGTGATCTTTCCGTCATTGAGAACTGTGAATTCCTAGGAAATCAAGATACTCTCTATGCTCACTCACTCCGCCAATTCTACAAGAAGTGCCGGATTCAGGGGAATGTAGACTTCATCTTCGGAAACTCTGCTGCATTATTCCAAGAATGTGACATTCTGATTGTTCCCCGGCAGTTAAATCCCGGAAAAGGAGAAACCAATGCCATCACAGCTCATGGCAGAACAGATCCTGCACAATCTACTGGTCTCATTTTCCAAAACTGTGTGCTCAACGGCACGGATGAATACATGAAATACTACTTTAGCAACCCTAAGGTGCACAAGAACTTTCTGGGAAGGCCATGGAAAGAATTTTCGAGGACTGTTTACATAAACTGTGTCATGGGACCTCTTATTTCTCCGGACGGATGGATGCCATGGACTGGTGACTTTGCATTGAACACACTTTTCTACGGAGAATATCAGAATTCGGGACCGGGTTCAAATGTGTCTGCAAGAGTCCCATGGAGTTTACAAGTTCCAGCACAGCATGTATACACTTACTCTGTTGAGAATTTCATTCAAGGAGATCAGTGGATCCCAACATCATCTTGATCTTCTTTTTCCCCCATTAATATTACCGATATTCTTCTTCACTGTTATGATAAAGTAATAAGGAATATAATGTTGTAGAATCATCATGTTAATGTGTTACAAAATCTTTATAAGAAAAAGTAGCAGTTTTTCAGGATATTGCAGTATTATACCTTGCATCACACGAAAGACAGATTTTGCATTACCCTTCTCCCTTGGGTCATTCTTACACCATGGTAAAAGTACCGCAAAACGAGACGTTATTACTAACAGGACATATATAAACTGATAATCGAACAAAGGAATAGAGTATTGTGTCAACTAAACTAAAACTCGGTTGTCATCATTCGAATCATTTAAATGAATTAAAAACGATAAAATTTGAATTTGAAAAGCATTTGTTGTATAGTCTTAAATATAAGATTAATCAAAAGCTTAAGTGAAACAAATGCTGAATGATGTTGTAAGTGAAGAAGAGTTGGTTGAACAACTTGGAGTGGGGCAACTGCATTCCTTGACTTAATACACAAAGGTGTTATGGGGGTGAGTCGTAGTTCTCGGAAATCTTTTTCCCCTTTTCGATGTCCCTTTCTATGTCTCACACTAAAAACTTGAGTTTAAGGTTAAGATTTAAAGTTTGAGGTTAGAGTTTAGTGCATGTTATCGACAAGGCATGGATTAATCTTTTTCCTTGCTCCTGTTTGGTAATATCCTCCACGGACGGAGTCAAAATTGAGGTTAAAGGACAAACATAAATTTTTAAAAAGTAAGGGATAAATATATAAGTAATTTATTTAAAAAAATCTATATAATAAAAGTAAAAAATATATATATTTAGGGATTTGACGGATATAAGCCCTCCGTCCTTGTAATCATATTAATATTCACCTCCAAGATTAGCTCCACAAAACCAATCACGTTGCATCATGAAATCCGTATAGCATAAATCGACATTAGAAGGTTTCAACTGAATTCTGAATCAGATTAATAATCAAGTTAACAAACCTTACCAAAAAAAGAAGTGATTTTTGAAAGATTACATTAACTTCCATGCACTAATAATTGACAAATACTATACACCTACAGTTTACACCGAAAAATTGCACACTAGTCTTCCGCTACATTATTCTTGCAAGAGTATAATCCAATACAGGAACACAGACAAAAATTTAGATAAGGGCTAAGGTATAATTAATTATAAAAATAGGAGGGGTAAAATTTAAATGAATTCAAAATTAGGGTCTAAATATAATTCAATGTTACATTTACCTTTTAAAATAAGTTAAAATCCTCTACTAGGGTTGCCAATGGGGCAGTTTTCACGATGATTCGCTCCACTTCATACCCATTTAAGTAGGGATGAGTACAAATTTTATTAGTGGTGAGGTGAAGATAAAAATAAAATTCAAATTCACTGTGAATGGTGGGACGCGAACATAACCTTATACACACCCGCCCACCCTGCCGGCTTCGCATCATCACACTCACTTAGTATACATGATAAAAATATTTAAAAATATTAATATTTAAAAAAAAAATTCATCATTCCATCTCATTTCTATCAACTCTCAAGCTTTAGCTTCTCACTTTATTTCTTTTACATAAAAGCCTAAAACTATTGATCATTATTCTTCGTCGCAACTCGTAAGCTCATACTTCATTCCTTAGGTCATGTTTTTTCCAATTCTCTCTCTTTACGGAACTCATCTATAGCATATCTATCTACTATATATTTTATAATAATTGAATGTTGGTTGTTAATTTTTTTATTTTTATTATTGTTTTGTCATTGTAATCTTGTTTTGTACTTATTTTATCTTATTTAATTGAGTGATAGTTGAAATAGTGTCACATATGTGGTGGGAGCCCAAAGGATAAGTATTTTATATTTTTTTCACAAAAAATTAGTTTATATTTATTTAACTAATACTTGTAAATATACTATATGAACCAGGTCATGGGTGCGTATAGCGAGTATTAAGTGAGTCTCAGGACCCATGTAGATGGTAAAGCAGAGATAATTTCAGTTTTATGAGTCGGGGGACATGAATGATTTCGAGTTTTACAGTGTAGTATCTGTTCAGACATATTTTTAACCATTTGATAATGCTCATACACCTTCCAGACAAAACAATTTGAACTCGGGTCTCCTAGGATGAACATCATCCTCTTTTTTACTAATATCACTTATTGGATTCAAGTATAATTTTTTTTAAGAAAAACTACACCACTGACCACCAAACAAATTGGGGATACCTATTTGGACCACCGAACTATAAAAATCGTCAATCAGACCACCGAACTTATAAAATTAACCTATTTTGACCACAGCCGTTAAAAACCTAACGGTGGAGTGACGGAACTGCCACGTGGCAATTGGTGGAAAAATTTTAAAATTACACATTTGGTCCCTGATATTTACACATTCTTTCAATTTAATCCTAATTTTTAATTAATAAAATAATAAATTATTTAATTAAGTGGTGACACGTGTCAACACCTTATTGGAGGATTTTAATTATTTATATTTAATTTTATTAATTTATTTTCTCCCTCCAATCAGGTGGTGACACGTGTCACCAACATTTTAGAGGAGAAAAACAAATTTTTCCTCACTTGCGCCCAACAAGATTTGAACTCAGGATAGTAAAGGGTAAAGCGAATGGCTTTGCCATTGCACCAAGCACAATTTTGTGTCATAATTCTCCAAATATAATATATATCTCTTATTAGTTTTTACATTTATAAGCTAAAAGCTCAAACCCTAAACACTAATTTCACATATATAAATCCTAAACCCTAAACGCTAACCCTAAATGTTTCAAATTAATTTTACGCTAAATATTTCAAATTAAACCCCAAACCCTAAAAATTTCAAATTAATTTCACTCTAAAATATTTCAAATTAAGCATTAAACCCTAAACCCTAAATATTTGAAATTAATTTCACGCTAAATATTTCAAATTAAACCCCAAACCCTAACCTTAAAAAATAAAAATTTCAAATTAATTAGGGTTTGGGGTTTAATTTGAAATATTTATGGTGAAATTAATTTGAAATATTTAGGGTTTATGGTTTAAATTAAATTTGAAATTTTTAGGGTTTAAGGTTAGGGTTTGGGGTTTAATTTGAAATATTTAGCATGAAATTAATTTCAAATATTTAGGGTTTAGGGTTTAATTTGAAATATTTATGGTGAAATTAATTTGAAATATTTAGGATTTATGGTTTAAATTAAAATAGTTAGCGTTTAATTAATTTGAAATTTTTAGGGTTTAAGGTTAGGGTTTGAGGTTTAATTTGAAATATTTAGCTTGAAATTAATTTCTAATATTTAGGGTTTATTGCTTAATTTGAAATATTTAGAGTGAAATTAATTTGATTTTTTAGTTTGGGGTTTAGGGTTTAATTTAAAATATTTAGCGTTGAATTAATTTGAAATTTTTAGGGTTTGTGGTTTAATTTGAAATATTTAGTGTGAAATTAATTTGAAATATTTAGGGTTAGAGTTTAGGGTTTAGGATTTATATATGTGAAATTAGTGTTTATGGTTTGAGCTTTTGGCTTATAAATGTAGAAACTAGTAAGAGATATATATTATATCTGGAGTATTATGACACAAAATTGTGCTTGGTGCAGTGGCAAAGCCATTGGCTTTACCCTTTGTTGTCTTAGGTTTGAATCTTGCTGGGCGCGGGTGAGGAAAAATTTGTTTTTCTCCTCTAAATTGGTGGTGACACGTGTCACCACCTGATTGGAGGAGGAAAATAAATTAAATATAAATAATTAAAATCCTCCAATAAGGTGTCGACACGTGTCACCAAATAATTTATTATTTTATTGATTTAAAATTAGGACTAAATTGAAAGAATGTGTAAATAACAGGGACCAAATGTGTAATTTTAAAATTTTTCCATCAATTATCACGTGGCAGTTCCGTCACTCCACCGTTAAATTTTTAACGGCGGTGGTCAAAATAGGTTGATTTTATAAGTTCGGTGGTCTGATTGACGATTTCTATAGTTTGGTGGTCCAAATAGATATCCTTAATTTGTTTGGTGGTCAGTGGTATAATTTTCCTTTATTTTTTAATAAGAATTGATGCGGAGAGAATACCCTGCTCAACCGTCCCACTCAATTGACATCCTACTTTTACTCTGCGTAAATTCAAAATTCAGTTTCTCTAATTTTACTACTAATTGTAAGAATTTCAATATTGTAGCCGGAGTAGTTGATCGGCGATGTACAAAATAACACTGACGACTAGGGCTTGAAACAAATGATAATCAGAGAAATACTAAAATAAGTCCTTTTTTTATTGAAATGGATAAAATTCTTGTGTATGATAATCAATTAACATCAATGGGTTTATAAAGCCCAAATCACAATAACTTCATAACCTCCTAACAGCCCAGAGAATCACCTAACAAACTAACTATTGATTCAAGTATAATTAATTACTTAACTATTTAACACTAACAAGATTCAAAATTTAAAAGTTTTATCCTTAAACAACGCATTAAAACTAAATTACTCATTTTTTTAAAATTCTATATTACTCATTGATTTGATATGAAGAGAGAATACAAATTACAGGCGACAAGGAAAAAAAACTCATGTGGAGTTGTATCATATATATTGAGCTATATCATTACCATAACCTAAAATGCCCAAAATAACTTTATGAATAAAAATTAAAATCAAAAGTGTAAATCCAGTTTTAAAACAGTGTCATTTATATAGGAAAAAAAAAACAAAAACATAGTGAGAAATCAAAAGAGCGAAGCAGTGTTGATTGCCGGAGGTGTTGGAACATAAAATTCATCATCAGTCCAGTTACTTTCACCCCAGTGTTTCAACATGCTTTCCCATTCACATACATTGTCAATGCACTTCTTCCTTCGCCTGTCCTTCACCTTCATCCTCCAATGCCCGTCGCTGAAATTCCCCTTCTCCGCTTCCCGTCTATCGAACTCTAACTGCGCCTTTTGCTTCGATCTCAACAAGCAAAACTCCTGTAACTTCTCCGGCATCGCATCGTGCACTTTCCACCACCTTTCATGTGCCACATCGCTAGCAAACTCTAGCATTATGTCCGAGTTCCAATTGCAATCATAGTCCTTGTAGCACAACCATGGCTTTATGCCTAGGTAGTGAAGTACGTAAAGGATCGGCGGATCCGACCCGAAAAGACGGGTTTTCTTTTGCTTCACGTCTTCCTCGTCCCCGCTCCAAAAATGTTTGAGGAAGTTCATGTGTCGCGGAATCCGGTGCCACCACGTGAAGACCTCGTTTAAGTACCCTTGATCCCCACCATTGTATGACTCGAACACATCGATGTGGTCCATCAAGAGTTGGAAGGTGCAATTTGATGGCTCGATGACCATCACACCCGAGTTGAAAAGTGTGGCGTTGTTCCCCGTTGCTGATATTTCGGGCATGCCGAATAGGAAATCGATGTTGCGAAGAATTAGAAGATCGGCGTCGATGAATATGATCTTGTCGTACTCGGTGAGCTGCCATAACCGGAACTTGCTGTAGTTATATTCGTTGTAAGCATCTTTCTCTGCTTTTGGATTCCTGATCCTTTGGATTGTCCTGACTTTCCATCCAGCGGCCTCGAGTCCACTCCGGTAATAAACATTGATCGTCTTGTCAACGAGTATCACGAGGTCTCGAGTCGAGCCCGACATGCGGATACTTTGAGCTGCTGCTATAGCCCCACATACATATACATGAGCTGAATGGAGAATTGTGGCATATGCTTCTCGAGATGCATTCCCTGAATATGTTGATGCTGCATTTAACATAATGTATCATTCACATTTTCCCATTGAAATTAAGAAAAATATGAAGTTTTGGGGCATTAAAAACTCTAGAAATGGACTGACCTTTGACCCCAATTGGAAGTCCGAGTTCACAAGAACCAATTGGAAGCTGAATCTTTTCCCTCAACACATTCAAGTCCGGTTTGTATAGCCAGACATTGTTTTGTCGTCCGACAAGTTCTTTGCAGGGGAACATGTTGGGTATCGGGAAACACTTCGAAACGAAAAGAACATGCACCGGATAGAACCCCTTGGCCGATGTCGCGAGACTAGCTGCTGCGAGCTGCAGATGCAACCGAGCAACATCTCTAGACCAATTCCCTTCGTTCCTACACGGAAGCTTGACAGCAATCAGATCAAGACGTTTTCCAGGAACTTCAATCTTAGGTAGGTCGGGGCAAACCGGGACGTCTTCTTCTTGCTCCTCGTCGATCCATTCTGGATAGAGTGAGTCCCAAGTAATATTCGGTTCGGCATGATCCAGTCGAAGGACCATGTGGTTGGCATCAGGCATTAGGTGCTTCCAATGAGTGATTTCAACATCATTGAAGTTCAAAAGTCCAATTCCCTGGTAATCATTCTTCTTTGTATCCATTTTTCGAACAACTTTCATTACATCATCCCAGTTGATCTCGATGTCGGATACATATCGAAAATCTGCTTCTCCCCATATCCACCTCTTCACGAAATTCGCTCTGCATGCATGCAGGGAGTACCCATTTCCTTATATATCTATGCATGTATGTTAATGTATGTATGTATATATGTATGCATGTGTTCGAAAGACGTACCGAGAAGTTGTGGACGATGAAGGGTGAGTGTGATTGGGCCGTGGCGAGTAGAAAAGCTTAACGAAAGTGATGCAAAGAATGAGAAGGAAGACAAGCTTGAGCAGAGGATATTTGCAGCAGCACGAGGAGCGGTCTTGAACTAATGGGAGATGGAAAGGCTTCTGATCAGCATCTTTCACTTTGTTCTTATTTACTCTTCTTTTGTATATGGCCTCACTGCAAATGAAGAAAAAGTAATCATAACATATAACCCTACCATATACATTAATGAGAATATTACATTCCCAACGTTAGATCAACTAATTGTTAGTTTATGATTTTTGCCAAATAGTTGACATTATTAATAATATAAAGTTACCGTATGAGAAAAATGCTTGAAAACCATATATAAAAATATTTATTTAGAATATTATATTACATCTGA
Organism: Hibiscus trionum; assembly: GCA_030270665.1. NCBI lineage: Eukaryota > Viridiplantae > Streptophyta > Magnoliopsida > Malvales > Malvaceae > Hibiscus > Hibiscus trionum. The sequence goes on along the minus strand of BSYR01000052.1, from coordinate 10,131,100 downwards.
TAATAAAACATTCTTTCAACCAAACATAGACTTAATATATTCATTTTTCCAGTCAAGAATAATATTCCCAATACCTTACAAAGTATTGAGAAAATAAAACAAGATCTCACCATACTAATATTTTGTGATGTAATGGAGAAAATCAGCAACATAAATCAAAGAAGTACGATGTCACATCGAATACATGTGGTAGATATATCTTCTGTTGTTGGATTTTTATTTTCGACCTTTCAGATGTGACCCATGGAAATAATACAAGTTTTATCCTTCGAATTTTAAAATAATTTTATTGTTGTAATGAGAATAAATTCAAATTTGGTGGAAGAATTTAATTTTACATAAAACTTGAGTTTTGGTATTTAAAATTTAAATATTTTAACTTGAATAATACAGTCAAATCTTTTTTCAATATAAATATATTTACTTAAAACATTAATTATTCAAATATATATTACATTTACGGTGTATGCAATTTAAAATATAATGAAAATTTTATCTTGGTTAGTTTATAATTACGTGTATATATGAATTTATTTATATTTAAAATCAAAATACATATATTATTTTATACTCGATAAAAAAATGTGATGTAAAGATATTGTTAGACTATACATTAAGTTGAGCCCTAGGTAATCCAATTATTTAATTTATTATTAGATTTTATCATATTCACTCACAAGAAAATATTTTATATAAGAATTATATTTATTAAAATTTACTTAGCAAATAATCTTATATTGAGTAGTAAATGATTTGTACTTTGATATATCAATCTCCTATTTAATCCTCTAGTACTTTTTTGTTTTATATAAAGATTATATAAAAGAATTAAAAATCAAAAATACCATTAGAATATTATGTATTATACCCTTAAATGAAGATAATTGAATAATTTTCAAGTGAGTTGGTATCCAATTAACCGGTAACGCCAAATTCAGTCAAACTTCTAAATATAATACAGTTTGTAAAACAATAAGAAAATATAAAAATGACTATATCATAATTAAAAATAATTTGTATGTGAATTAAACTTTTGGTGTATTGACAAGTATTCATAAAATAAAATAATAAAGCAAGTATCCATGAATGTAACAGTGCCTTGAAAGGAAACACCAGTCGGCAAAAGGCTAATGGAAACCGTAGACTCTACTTCTTCTATTCATTCATACCCCAAAAATCATTTTTAAAAGGCCTTCCCCTAATCTTAATTAATTAAAAACATAATTTATTGTTATTATTATTTAATATTATATGGTTTTGGGAATATTTTATTTTATTTTTTTGACCAAAATAGGTTTGTCCTATGAAGAGAAAAGTAAATGCATGGTTAAAAGCTGTGGTTGGTTGGTCAATCATTGGATTCACAATTCTAAACCAGTAAGATTGGTTGACAGTAAACTTTATTATATCCACACGGGTAAATATTATTTGTAATTGTAAATTAAACCCTGGATTTAGTTTCAATTCCTCAGAAACTGAGATTAGCAAATATGGATTTTGCTCAAAAGAATCCAATGTGTTGCTGAATTATCAAACTCAAGTCAGGGCTCTTTGCTTATAAACAGCTAAAACATTAAAGAGAGTTTTCCCTGTAAACAACATAGATTTTACTGCGGTTATAGACATAACGATTGTTATTGCGATCATTATAAACTGTTATTTTTCGCAATAACGATTTCGAACGGTATCACTACCGTTATATAGCGGATCGCTATCTGAATCCTTGATAAACAATATTAGCAGTGTAAGAAGAAACAAGGGAACTCACATTGATGCAGACAAGCGATGTCGGGTCTCCGTTGAACCAGGTAAGTTTGCCATGATTTCTCTCATTTCCAAGGGCATGCATGCAAAATCTGATCCACCAACATATGGATTTGAAAAAAGCAAAAAAAAAACAACGAAAAGCTGCAGGAAATGACCAAGAAAAAGAAGAAGAAATGCCCAGAAAACTGAACCTGTGGTGTGTGGCAATGGAGGAGAAGGCAGACCCTGAAAGCCAAACAAACAAGACTGGCAAAGGAGGCAATATAGGCTATGGGTAACTTGTTGCTCAATTTTTCTATTATTTTACTTTTGTTTATTATTTCTCACCAAATATTTTTAAATTTTGTATGTACCATAATGTAATATATTTATTGTGGATTTTACTAATTTCGATCGTAGGGCTCCACCTTAACTACTTATTACACCCATCTTAAGCTTCTTTACTATATGAGTTCCATTGCCCCCCAACAATTAATGATTCTCTAATTGCTTCCTCTTTTTTCCTTTTTCCTAATTTGTAATCTCTCAAACTTTCCACATTATAATATTGATCTTCATTTCGGTATAATCATCGGTATTCAACTCATTGATTGACTATTCCAGATTACGTATTGTAAAAATTCATTATGGGAGCGATTCTCCTAATCTAATATGCTCTATTCGTAACGTCAGTATATTTGATGCATTGAAATTGTATAGATTTATATGCCCTTAAATTATAAGATACATTCTATAAATGAGTATAAATTCCAATTAACCCATACTCTTACAACTTAAAAATACTTAGATCCAAATTCAACTCAACACACTTCTTATATGTTACAATAACAATAATACTAATCGAATTAAAACTCAATCAACAGAAAATGTTTGTTAAACATTATATATTCGTTGTAGTTGTGAAATAGTACAATTTTTCTAATTATTCTTAAATTGACTTGACCCTGAATTAGGTATCAAAAGTATTTTAAATCTAAAATAACTTGGAAAAAAAGACCTAGTGAGATTAAAATTAAAACAAGAAGGTTTTGGTTGTGGCATTAACAAGGTAATGGGAACAGTGAAATGGTTCAGGTTTGAACTTTGAAGAGTGGTTGACAGATTAGGTTAATGAAAATAACTGGTTTTGTTTGGAGCTAATGATGATAAAATGTCCCAATCCTCCAAATCAAAACCAAACTGCAAATCCAGTCCGGGAAAAATAGTTAAAGTTAATAATTAATAACCTCACAAGACACCACCATTTTTGTCAATAAAAATAAAAACCCAGATTTTGATTTTTCATTTTTGTTTGATTGGTCGTTTTGGCTTTTTGTAAAAGGCATGTGAATAATGGAGGGGAAACGTCTAGGTTTAAAGCTGCTTTCAGGCTTTAACTATTTCACCAAACGTACCCTAATTAAGACTAAGTCAAAAGAATTATCGATTATTAGATTAGATGGTTAATTGGAACAGAGATTAGCACATAATTTTTGTTTTTAAGTGAAGCATCATTGCCTTCCGCAACCATCCTTTGCATCTAAGGAATCAGAATTTTCTGAACAAATGCCAAAAATCTTACAACAATTCACACAATGTTTGTAGTATGTAGGCTAAAACAAGCACCAACTATGGAGTTATGTTTAATACATTCAACCTAATTATGTAATGTCACATTAATTAGAGTTTGTATTCGATACATAATTTGTGTAAAAACTTTTTAAAAAATAATTGTAAGCAATCTAATTTGATAACATGTATCATTGTACGGACACTATTTGATAGGGTATTAAATAAAAATTTTATATAACACAATTAATGCAATACATAAAAAAATGAGTGCAAATTATACATTAAGTACATACTTTTATTTTTAAAAGAAAAAAAAGAAAGAAAGAAAGAAAGAGACAAGTACATAGTTGTTAACTTACATGTACGCATCTCTAGATGGTGAAAAATTATTAGATGAGTTTGATTCACCACGTTATTCATGGTCTCATCTAATGAAAAAAAAATCATTTTTTAAGTGAATCTTCACCTATTTCCTACATATAATTAAGGGGTGGGTGGTTACTTAGAAGTTGCGCTTAAATAGATTGATGTTATTGAATTGACCATGGATGGCGTGATGAGCCAGATTTATCTAATAATTTAACTTCATAGAATTCATGGTAATCGAAATTTCAAAATTTAAAAAGCACGGGGACTAGTAGAAGAATTTGAGCAAAAGATGTATTTTGTAAAACTTATATCAGAAAGAAGTGGTGGAGGGCTGAGGCAGAGGCAGAGGTAGAGAAGGTGGGACTTGTTTGTATGATGGAAGCCTTGCACCCATCGCTACGCTTACGTATCTCTCTTTACTCCATCCCATGCAATTAAACTATATTATTATTATTATTATTATTATTATTATTATTATTATTATTATTATTTATTCACAATTTCATTTCCTCCTATTTATTTGGGACAAAATAATAAATTAATGAAAGTTGGAATACGTGCGGTGTGACACTGACAACGTATGTGTATTTTGTATTTGAAGCTAAGTTATGTCTCTGTAATTCGATGGTCCACCACATGCTTTCTTCTTCATTCTTATTCTTGGAAACTAATTTGGATTATTAAATCTTGTGGTTGAAAAACTGTGCTTTTCAGAAATATAAATATTTTTTTCTATCTTTTATATATTGAATTTAAAATATCGGTATCGGGTATTTATAGTAAGTTAACCGTATCGTTTAGTTTAAATGGTCGATTAACTGTTATAGCGGTTATTAACCGCAACTTAATCATTAAGACATGATTAACCGCTAAATGTTTTTAACGGTTAACAATTTCTTAACATTTCGGTTACAAGTTAACGTATAACATATTATATTTTTTAACAAAAAAAATACTTAAATAGAGATGATCTAAACACAAACTCTATACTTAGTTTAAAAAAATGTATCTATAAGTTAACTATTAATTATCATTTTACGTTTTTACCATCAACCTTTCAATTGGTCCAATTTAGCCACTAAACTTTATTTTTCGACTCGTTTATACCATCGCGCCGTTAACTCCTTAACGTCGTGATGACTTGGATGCTATAACAAAACGACGTCGTTTTGCTGGAGGAAAATATGAAAACCATAAACTCAATAGGATTTGAACCTAGAACAATTAGAATCAAAAGCAACCTCCTAACCACTAAGCCAACTTAATATCTCTAATTTATTTCTAGCACAAATAATATTATTCTATATAAATAATATAAATATATTAGAAAAGTATTAGTATACATATATTAATATATAAATAATAAATAAAGTAAAATATATAAATGCTTTTATATTATAAATAATATTAAATATATAAATAGATAAATATATTATTATAAAAACTAAAAGTCTAATTTTCAAAACTCTGAAATTTTCAAAAAATCCAAAATCCAAAAAAATCTTAAACCCCAACCCTAAAATTTTATTCATAAACAAATAATATTAAAAATATATAAACAAATAATATATTATTATAAAAACTAAAAAAATTGATTTAAAAAATCTAAATTTTCAAAAATTTAAAGCTTAAACCTCAAATCCATCCATTTTGGCTACTAATAGGTTTAGGGTTTAAGGTTTAGTACCTATGATTTAGGGTTTATAGGTAAGAATTTAATGTTTTGATGGATTTTGGGGTTTTTGGAAATTTTGGAGATTTTTTAAAATTTAGTTTTTTAGTTTTTATAATAATATATTATTTATTTATGAATTTATTGATAATATTTTTTTATTTAATATAAATAATTTATTTATTAGTTATATATATATATATATATATATATATATTAATGATTAAAAATGGGTTATTTTGCCCCCGAGTTTGACTCAAATTAGCAACGTTGCTCCTCGCGCGGAAACGCGTTCAATTAGGTCCTCTAGTTCGCACATGACAGCAAATTAGCTCCTTGACTAACGTTGACCGTTAAAGTGTTGACGTGTAGTAACGATGCTGACGTGACAGTCAACTGTGATGACATGACAATGCATGTGTGATGATGACATGGCAGAGGGACTGAATTGATTTTTTAAATCGAATTTGAGGGCATAATTGAATTTTTTGCTGAGTTCAAGGGCATAATTCATTTTAATTGAAAGTTCGATAACTTACTTAATCTTTAAGCTAAAAAATAATAACTTACTAAAAATTTAAATACTCATAAAATATTAAAAATAAAAAATAGTATAATGAATTTAAAAAAATAAGTAAAAAACATAAAATTAAAAATATGAAAATTTATAAATATAAAAACTCAAAATTTTAAAATATTTAAACCATCAGAAAAGTCTTTGACTATTTCTAGCTATGCTAAGCCTACTAATATTCATTGAGAATATTTTCAATAGAATCATCCTTGTATTAAAGTAGAAAAAATAAAAAAATTTCCTTCGTTTTTTACATCAAATATTATTGAGCATCAATTTGATGTAGAAAAGCGAAAGAAAATTTGAGTTTTATTGTTACTTTAATACAATGTTGATTCCACTAAAAATTTGTTTAACAAATGGTAATGCTCAGACTGACGAAGTGAAAGACTTTTTAATAAAAGTGTTCGGTTTTTAATATTTTACAAACATTTTTTATATTTTTATATTTATATTTTATCTTTTTTAATACATAATACATTTTAATTTATTATATTAGTTTTTATTTTTAATATTTTTTAAAATATTTTATTTATTTTTATTAAGTTTATGATTTTTTTTTAAAAAATCGAAGAATATTTTGATTTTTTTTTAAGAATTCTCACTTTTCTTATTTTAAAATTATTAGGAACTCAAACGATATTTACAAACATTTCTAAAAGCTCAGCTTGAAAAATTAAATTATTTATCTAATTTTATTCAAAAACTAAATAAATCGATTAAATAAACTTAAAATTTAAACATTTATTTATCCATTTTCAAAATTTTAATAATTTCTTAAATTATTTTTTTACTTAAATACTAGGGTAAACTAACCCAATGACCACCATACTATGGTAAATGTATTAAAATGACCACATTAAAAAAAATCGACTCAATTGACCACCCAAACTATTGAAATTGGATCAATGTGACCACCAGCCGTTAATGGGCTAACAGAAGGTGACGTGGCAGTTAAAAAATTAAAGGTATAATTACACATTTGGTCTTTACTATTTACACATTCTTTCAATTTAGTCTTAATTTTAGACTAATAAAATAAATTAATTAGGTGGTGACACGTGTCAACACCTTATTGGAGGAATTTAATTATTTATATTTGATATAATAAATTATTTTCCTCCTCCAATCAGGTGGTGACACGTGTCACCACCTGTTCAGAGGAGAAAAACAAATTTCAGCATACATGCTGCTAAGGGGATTCGAACCCGGGCATTGTAGAAGCAAAGGCAGTGGGTTAGTCACTGCACTAAGAACGTGTCACCACCTGATTGGAGGAGGAAAATAATTTATTATATAAAATATAAATAATTAAATTCCTCCAATAAGGTGTTGACATGTGTCACCACCTAATTAATTTATTTTATTAGTTTAAAATTAGGACTAAATTGAAAGAATGTGTAAATAGTAAAGACCAAATGTGTAATTATACCTTTAATTTTTTAACTGCCACGTCACCTTCCGTTAGCCCATTAACGGCTGGTGGTCACATTGATCCAATTTCAATAGTTTGGGTGGTCAATTGAGTCGATTTTTTTAATGTGGTCATTTTAATACATTTACCATAGTATGGTGGTAGTTGCGTGTAAAAGTGTCTATCGCAATGTAGTGCAAGTGTACACGACGCAAGTAGTAAAGTGATACGTAAGTATCGGATATCGTCTCCACAGGGACTGTGCTAATAGCTTTAACCTTGGTTTTCTGCACGAAGGGAAAAGAAAGAGTTTAATTGTTGTTCACGGAATAATAAAGAGAACTGAAAATAAAGGATGAAAATATTCAGAGTAAAGAGTAGGCCGGTATTGATTTGCTCCGTAGTGCATGTGATTGCAATGTCTAAGACTTCTCTGTTCTGTCGTAGCGCCTGTCGCGGCAGCACCTGCTGCGGCAATAGTCTGTTGTTGTCGCGGTAGCGAACTCACAACTCAGTACTTCAAGCTTGGCAAGAATCCCTGTTATGCCTTGGCCTATCCCTAGGTCCAAGTCTGTCGATGAACACGTCTTTGATGATACCTCCCGGCGTGAATCGAAGGATGAACACCGATGTTGTTGAATTCTTCCTTAGCCACTTAACCTCGTCCTATCCCTAGGCCCGAGATAGTTCAACCATAAACTGGAGAACCCGTACTTATTCCTTTCGTATACTTAACTCTCCCGATATTAAGTAAATAGATAATCTCACAATGCTCTCCCGATACTCTTGCAAGATGTTAAAAACCAGAATAAGCAAACTTGAAGTCTATTTTATTGAACAGAAAAAAATCCTAAAACAATGCAATCCTTGCAACTACTTTACAGAATCAACCCTTAGCCCGAGGGGAAGTTTAGAACATGATGAGAAGGGGGAAAATGACTAGGGTTTAGGGGAAGACGGCTAGAGAATAAGATATCCTTCCCTAGGTCGAATTACATGCCTTTATATAGGCATTGGGCTCAAGTTTTCTAATATGGCAAGAATACAAGTTTAAACTAAAGTACAACTCTATTAAAGACTAAATCTTCAGAGTTTATGTCTTTAATTCGTCATTCCTTCTTGCTTGGAATTTCTTCCTTGAACTTTGGGCTTGGCCTTCATTCTGATCTAGGGCTCAGAAAAATATAAGAGTGCTCCACGACAGACCGGCTTAAATTCCTCTTTCTGTCGAGCTCCACTTCACTTCTTCCTTTCACCATTGCTGTCGTCGTTGGCTGCCAAGGCAGCATCCTTCTTCTCAGCTGCAGTCCAGTGTTCCAGTTCTGCTTCTCCACTGCCCTTCATCTGCTATAGTAGCTACCTACAAAAGCAACCAATTTCAGTAGAAACTGTGCCATTTAATATAATTGTGATGTATGAATGAAATCTATCCTAAATGCAATGAATTATGCTTGAATGCAGCAGAAATATGGGTTAAATAGGGGATAAATTATAGAACTTTTACACACTCAACACACCCCCAAACTCAAGTTTTTGCTTGCCCTCAAGCAATTAAGACCTAAGAAAGAAATAGAAAATTTTTGTTTGGCTTAAACAATGAACTTTTCCTTACCTACCATTCATTCCCTATTGTGAGCAACACCCTGTTGGATAATTCAGGATTCATCCAGAATCTTGCTATAATTCTCGTGTAGTGTGTGCATGTTTTGTGAACAATTATATGCCAAGACTCCCTTAGTTTACTAGAATAACTAAGCTTCTAACTTGAATTTTTATGCCAATTTTCATCTTTTTGGAGGCAATTCTTAGGCTCCTTTAGTTTTTATTTAGACTCAGTTTTCTTTTCTCAAGCTTAAGTTTGACTAGAGCCGGTTTCGTGCACCTCTAGCTAACTTCCTAGAGCCGATTTCGGGCACCTCTAGGTGTATTGAGTCTATTTTTCTTTAACTTATTTTCCTAGAGCCAGTGTTAGGCACCTCTAGGGGCGATTCAAGTGTTAAGCTTTTCCTATTCTAGTTTACTAGTAGAGTTCTTGACAGTATAAAAGTCACAAAGGGTGTTTGAGAATCAGAACTATAGTAAGGCTCTAAACTGCTCCTAAAACTATCCTAAAGGCACTGCCACGACAGAGACTGTCACGACAGGTAAGTTCAGTTCAAAGACTTAAGCCAAATTTTCATTTTTAAGCAAAAATAAACTAAATAATAGACAAAATTTCTAAACTTAAAGACACTTCATTAATGGAGGGATGCCACCCCCAAACTCAAGGGTTGCATTGCCCTTAATGCAAATGACAGAATAAAATGAAAATAAAAACAACATCACAATTATAATAAATTAGCAGACAGCAAATATAAAAAAAGAAACTTAAATTTTAAGTGTTGTCGTCGCTGCTGCTGCTGATCCGAATCTGTCGGCGGGCAGTGACTTTCCTTGTCGGTGCCGGCAGATGGCTGGGAGAAGCAGAGGTGTTCTTGTTTTTGGCTTCCCTCGGAGGCTGGATGCGGGTAGGTGAGATATGGGGTGGTTTCTCCAACACCTGAACCTCCTCGGAGGAGCTGCTGTTGCTGCTACTGGAGCTGCTACTGCTGCTGCCGCTGTCAGATTTTCCTTGGTCGGATGGTTCGACTTCGGTGCCTGGTTTCCGCCGTTTCACCGGGGTGAACTCCTTGGACAGGTTCCTCTTGACAGAGGGCTCGTCATCGAATTCCCCCAAATAGAGGAGGAGGAGAAGCCAGCTATATACCTGTCGAGGTCGGACATGGGCTCTTTTCTCTTTTCTCCCCTGGCAAATGCTGTGGCAGTGTGGCTGCTGCATGCAGCTGTTGTGGCCGAGGTTGGGGTAGACGCGGCAGATGGTGTTCTCGGTGTGGCAGCAAGGGTAGGGGTATGGACATGTGTGGGGGCAGCAAAATAATGGTCGGGGAAGGCAGGAAACAGTACATCGGGAAAATTAAGGTTGGTTTTAATGAAATGTATCGTTGCGGTTGTGAAGTCCCGAATGAAGCTCATCAGGCCTAGCTGTCGTTCTTCCATTTTCTGCAAGGCAGTAAGGATTTGGGTGGAGGAGTCTGCTGGGGTAGCTGCTGCAGTGGGCTGCCTTTGTTCTGTGGCGGCAGGCTCTGTTTGGGTGGGCTCTGTTGGCTCACCTGCCGCGGCAGTGGGGTCGAAGGACGACAGGGGCGTGGCAGCTTTCAGCTCCATCAAGCTGAGGATGTTTCTTTCCGTCCATCCTTTTCCTCGGACTCTCAAATCCTAGGCAACTTCAGGTACGTTGTGGCCACGACAGAGGGCTGTTATGAGGTAGGGGAAGACGAGTGGTCCCGATGGCCGGTACGCGCAATCCAAAATTCCCTCCCGAGCGTATCTACCAACATTAATAGGCCTCTCGTTTAAAATTGAATGGATGAGAGCTAACCTTGGTTGGTCTACCGTGCTGTTGTGCGAAGAGGGCATAATCCTCTTTTTAACAAATGCGTTCCACAGCTTGGCTTCGGGGGTAAGTTGAACTCGTTTCACCGTCCTTGGATGTTTAGGATCGGTATTCCATTCGGTGCCTTCATCGGTGAGTTCTACCATGACAGCATCATAATCTGCCGGCTCCAAGCTCTCCAAAAATCTCTGGTGGCCGTCTTCCCTTCTGCCAACATAGAACCCATAAAGGGTGTTGATGTATTCTGGCTCAAAAGGTACTTCCTTCTCACGAACCGTCACCGTTGTCGCCTCTTTACTGTCGATGGCATCATAAAATTCTTGGACTAAGGTGACGTTCATTTCTTCCGGCTGCTCGGCAAACATCTGCCACTGTAGAGCTATGATCTTGCGGGCGATGAATGGTTTTAGCCCGAGATTCTCCGTTCTGGTGCTGTAGATGAAGCCATTTTCTTCCCACATGTCTCTGCCTTGGAAGGAGCTGGGAGTGGCTGCTGCTGGGGCAGATCCTGAGGCAGCACTACGACGGGTGTTTCTGGTAATCATATTGCAAGGAACTGTAGAAAAAAATGAGAGCAAATGAAATTCTAGAGAGGAAACAAGTAGAGAGAGTAAGAGTGAGTGAAAAATGAATAGTAAAACGGGGTTTATATAGATGATGAGTTTGCTGCCCGTTGGAGCTGTAACGGTAGGCGCGAATAACGGGGCCAGCTATTACACGTTTCCTGACGCGTCTGTCACACGTTTCTGTGTCTGTTGCGCGTTTGTTACGCGTTTGCGTGTGTGTCGCGACAGCGTGTTGACATGCTGGATTTTCCGCGTCTGTCACGACAGCTGTAACGACAAACTCCTAGTTTGGGCTTTTTGGGCTGATGGAAAGATGGTGGGCTGAATTCACTTCTCCTCTTCTCCTTGTCTCCCGTATTTCCTAAAAATAATAAAAATAAAAAACTTAGTTCCTAAAGATAACATAATTCTAATTACCTAATATATATATATAATAATTAATAATTAATAAATAAAATTATGTTAAATTAGGGATGCCAGGAGGGGCATCTCCTAAAGTAACCACTTCCTGCATTCTTGGGGCCTCAGTCCCCTGATAATGCTTTAATCTCTTTCCGTTGACTTTAAATTGGTGCCCGTCCTTTAAAGATTTGATCGTGATGGCACCATGAGGAAAAACTTGCACCACTTGGAATGGGCCGGACCACTTAGATTTCAACTTCCATGGGAAGAGCTTCAACCTAGATTTGAATAACAACACAAGCTGCCCTAGGCAGAACTGTCGTGGCAGCAGCTTTTTGTCATGCCACTTCTTTGTTTTGTCTTTGTAAATCCTTGCGTTGTCATAGGCCATTGCTCGAATTTCTTCTATCTCATTCAAGTCAAGTAGCCTTTTCTGTCCTGCCTTTTCCAAGTTCATATTCACTGCCTTGATGGCCCAGTACGCTCTGTGCTCAATCTCAACAGGTAGTTGACATGTTTTTCCATAAATCAGTCGGTAGGGTGACATTCCCAATGGAGTTTTAAATGTTGTTCTGTAGGCCCATAGTGCATCGTTGAGGTGTAGAGACTAGTCCTTTCGAGTTGGCTTAACCATCTTCTCAAGAATGTTCTTTACTTCTCTGTTTGATATTTCAGCCTGTCCATTGGTCTGAGGGTGGTACGCTGTTGCGATCCGATGTTTGACACCATACTTTTTTAAGGCAGCAGCTATAACCCTATTATCGAAATGCCTCCCTTCATCACTGATGATCGCCTTGGGAATGCCAAATCTGGAAAATATGTTATTGTGCAAAAACCTCTGAACCGTCTTGGAATCGTTTTTCTGTGTAGTGATCGCTTCAACCCATTTGGACACGTAGTCCACTGCCAGGAGGATATAAAGGTTCCCACATGATGCTGGAAAAGGTCCCATGAAATCAATCCCCCAAACGTCGAAGATCTCGACTTCCAGAATGTATTGCAGCGGCATCTCATGTCTTCTTGAGATATTTCCAGCCCGTTGACATTTATCAAAGCTTTTGTAGAATGCCTGGGCATCCTTGAACAGTGATGGCCAATAAAATCCCGACTGCAAAACCTTGGCAGCAGTTTTGTTACCACCTAAGTGTCCTCCAAATTGTGAAGCATGGCAGTGATGTAGCACAGCTTCCTGCTCATCATGTGGTACACACCTCCTGATGATCTGATCTGCACACATTTTGAAAATAAGAGGTTCATCCCAATAATAATGTTTAACATCATTTTGGAACCTCTTCTTAGCTTAATAGTTAAGATCAGGAGGAAGTATTCCGCTAAATAAATAATTAACGAAATCAGCATACCAGGGGAGTTAAGAAAACTTACCTGCCGTCGTGGCTGTCGCGACAGTGCTTATGGCAGCGAACAGCTGCTCGTCAGGGAAGGTCTCCAGTATGTGTGTCTCGTCCGTTGGGAGACTCTTTCCCTTCTCTAATCTTGACAAGTGATCTGCGATTTGGTTCTCTGTCCCCTTTTTATCCTTGATCTCAAGGTCGAACTCTTGTAGTAGCAGAATCCAACGTATCAGTCTAGGCTTCACATCCTTTTTGGCGAACAGATACTTTAATGCAGAGTGGTTTGTGTGGACTATGACCTTCGTTCCAAGTATGTATGAACGAAACTTGTCAATCGAGAATACCACAACTAACATTTCTTTCTCCGTTGTGGTGTAGTTTACTTGGGCGTCGTTCAGTGTTTTGCTGGCATAATATATAACATGAAAGAGCTTGTCCTTCCTCTACCCAAGTGCTGCCCCGATAGCATAGTCACTAGCATCACACATGATCTCAAATGGTAGTTTCCAATCTGGTGGTTGTACTATCGGGGCTGTTACCAGCTTTTCTTTCAAAATTCTGAATGCCTCGGTACATTTAGTGTTGAAGTCGAAGGGACGGTTCTGCTCTAAAAGATGGTATAACGGCTTGGTGATCTTCGAAAAATTGGCTATAAACCTTCGATAGAAACCAGCATGCCCTAAAAAACTTTGGATTCCCTTGACTGTGGTCGGTGGTGGTAACTTTTCAATTACTTCAATTTTTGCCATGTCGACCTCTATGCCACGGCAGCTTACTTTGTGGCCTAGGACTATCCCTTCATCTACCATGAAGTGACATTTCTCCCAGTTTAATACCAAGTTCGCCTTCTCGCATCTCTCGAGCACTTTCTTTAGGTTGCCTAGGCAGCTTTCAAAATTGTCTCCAAAGACAGAGAAATCGTCCATGAATATCTCCAGGAAGTCCTCCACCATGTCGGAGAATATTGCCATCATACACCTCTGAAAAGTTGCTGGTACGTTGCAAAGTCCAAATAGTATCCTCCTAAAAGCGTAAGTACCGTACGGGCAAGTGAAGGTTGTTTTCTCTTGATCTTTCAGTGCGATGGCTATTTGGTTGTAACCTGAGTAACCATCAAGAAAACAGTAATAAGGCTTTCCCGCTAATCTATCAAGCATTTGATCAATAAAAGGCAGGGGAAAGTGGTCCTTCCAGGTAGCTTTGTTAAGCTTCCGGTAGTCCATACAAACCCTCCAACCGGTCACAGTCCTGGTTGGGATTAACTCGTTTTCTTCGTTAGTCACCACGGTTATTTCTCCTTTCTTAGGAACGCACTGCACCGGGCTCACCCACTTACTATCCGAGATGGCATAAATTATCCCAGCATCTAGCCATTTTATAATTTCCTTTCGGACCACTTCTCGCATAGCATCATTTAAACGTCTATGGGCATCAATGGTCAGCTTGTGATTATCCTCTAAGAGGATTTTATGCATGCATAGTGCCGGACTGATGCCTTGGATGTCAGCTATCGTCCATCCAATAGCCTTTTTGTGTTGCTGCAGCATCTCTATCAGCTGATGTTCCTGTTCCTGCATCAACTTGGAAGAGATGATTACGGGCAACGTATCATTTAATCCAAGAAAAACATATTTAAGCTGCCCTGGCAGGGGCTTAAGATCTAGAACATGTGACTCTACAGTTGATGGCTTTTGGATGATATGTTCATTCGAGGTATAATTTAAGGGCTCGAATAACTTACACGGACGATTTCCTATCCAGTTTACCTCATCATGATCTTTAGTATCAGATATGTCAGAGTCTGAGGAGCTGCTGTCGTCGTTGCTGCCGTGACAGTCTTCTAAATGGCTGCTGGGGCAGTGGCCAAATTTGATGTCATGGCAGTCCGACCTGATGCACGGTTGGTCAAGGATAACTTCAGTGATAGCCTTGCATTCTTCTTCTGCATCAGCGTGCTTTATTGCTTGTAGAACATTCAGCTTGATCTCTTGATCATTCACTCTCATAGTGAGTTCTCCCTTCTCTACATTAATCAGTGATCTTCCTGTGGCTAAGAAGGGTCGACCCAGGATGATTGGTGCATTCTCATCTGCTTCACAATCTAAAATAAGAAAGTCAGCAGGAAAAATAAACTTATCCACTCTTACTAGAATATCTTCAATTTTTCCTTCCGGTTGCACGTAAGAGCGGTCTGCCAGCTGCAGCATAACTGTTGCGGGTCGTGCTCGTCCAATACCTAATTTCTGAAGTACAGATTTTGGCATTGAATTAATACTAGCACCTAGATCACAAAGTGCCTTACCCACAAATTTATCTCCGATTATGCACGGTATTATGAAGCTCCCAGGATCCTTCTTTTTCTGGGTGGATGCTTGTGTAGAATAGTCATGCATCCTTCTTTCATTTTAACCGTCTCAAATTCCACAAGTCTGGATTTCTTTGACATGACATCCTTGAGAAATTTGGCATAACCAGGCATCTCCTTGATAGCATCTAACAACGGAATATTAATGTGAACCTACTTAAAGATATCATAGATTTTCTTAAGCTGAGATTCTTGTTTCAACTTCTGTAGCCGCTGTGGAAAAGGAGGTGGGGACGATAGTCTGCAATACGTCCTTCCCACTGCATTCGGATCTGAGGAGGCTTAAGTTCTTCATCCTTCTCCCATGTCCCTTCTGCTGTCATGACAAGTTCATCGGCAGCAGGTTGTTTGTCATCTGCCGGGGCAGCATTCTCGGCAGTTGATTCTAGGGCTGATTTCTTAACTGTTTCAGCTTTTTTCTCTGGCCCTGGTAACTTCTTCCCACTTCTAGTTGTTATCGCTTTGCACTGCTCATGTGTGGGTTTTCTAGCGATTTCAGTATCGCTAGGGAATCCTTCGTTCTGCCTTGGCATAATATGTTGGGAAACCTGACCCATCCGTGTCTCCAATGACTTTAGAGTAGCTTCATGATTGGCCATCCGCATCTCCGTTTTATCCATGAACGACTCAGTCTTCTTGACGAAGTGATCCATGTTTGCCATGTAAGTTCCTGTCTGTGACATAAATGTGGCCATGGTTTGTTCCAGTATGCTAGGTGTGGCTGCCTATGGTTGTTGCGGCTACTGTTGCACTTGCTGCCGTGTCAGAATTCTAGGTGCCCCCTGATTTTGAGTGTTCTGTGCTTGAGGGTTCAGGGCATTGTTAGGGTTGCTCCAAGAAAATTTAGGATCTTTTCTCCAATTGGGATTATAATTGTTGGAATTATAATTCTGCTTATTGTAGTTCCCAACATACATCCATTCCTCTAACTGTAGCGGACAATCTTCCGAACTGTGATTCCCATCGCAAGTTTCACATACCTCTTCAGCAGAGTAGACAGGTTTTGAATCTTTCTTCAAGAGTTTTTCCATTGCCTTTGTGAGATATTCCACCTGTGTTTTTATGGAACTGTCGGCCTCATAATCTTTCATAGCTAGTACTCGTTTACCCCCTCTTCTTGCTGTAGGAAACTGTTCCTCGTTCTTTGCCAGGTTTTTCAATACTACCATTGCTTCATCTGGATCTTTGTCCAACATCAATCCATTTGCTGCTGAATCAATTCTCATACGAGTCTGTAAGTTGGCAGCATTATAAAACTTAATTACCTGGTTACAAACGGGGAATCCATGCATCGGGCAGTTCCTCAATAGAGTGGTAAACCTATCCCATGCCTCGTGCATTGGCTCGTCATCTTCCTGTTGAAAAGTAGCAATTTCGTTACGTAATCGCTCAGATAAATGTGAAGGATTAAAACGAGACAAAAATTCACGAGTTAAATCTGCACAGGTTCGTATTGAACCTAGCGTTAATTTATTCCACCAAGTTTTCGCCCTGTCCCTCAATGAATGAGGAAATAACCGAAGCCTCAGTATCTCCGGATTTACTCCTGGTAGTCTAAACGAACCACAAATTTCCTGGAACGTTTTTAAATGCTCCCTAGCATCCTCTGTAGCAGCACCACTAAATTGGCCAGCGTTATTAATCATGCTGAACATGACAGGTTTCAGCTCGAAATTTTCAGCTTCCACGTCTGGCAGGGTGGTCTCTAATTCCACATGATCATTGATCATGAAACCGCGGCAGGTTCGGCATGCGGCAGCAGGAGGAACGACATGTCGTTCGTTTCCTCCATCACCGATAGGGTCGTTAGGATCTTGGAGATTCCTTTGGTTGTTCCTCCCATCTTCTTGTCTTCCGTTTACCATTGCTTCTAATTGTTCCTCCAAGTATTCGTTTCTTGCTACTAGGAGGCGGACTCAGTTTCTGAGGTTGCACGTTCGTTCGATTTCAGGGTCTAATTTGTGCTCAGGTTCTTTGCCCCGTTGAGATCTGCGCATAAGCAAACAAAAGACCTTGTGAAAAGCACATGGTGAACAATCCGAGTAAAAACAGAAAATTAAAGAAAGTGCAGTAAAAGTAGGGTAAAGATATGTTGCCAGTCCCCGGCAACGGCGTCAAAAACTTATTGCGTGTAAAAGTGTCTATCGCAATGTAGTGCAAGTGTACACGACGCAAGTAGTAAAGTGATACGTAAGTATCGGATATCGTCTCCACAGGGACTGGGCTAATAGCTTTAACCTTGAATTTCTGTACGAGAGGGAAAAGAAATAGTTTAATTGTTTGTCACGAGATAATAAAGAAGATTGAAAATAAAGGATGAAAATATTCAGAGTAAAGAATGAGCTGGTATTGATCTGCTCCGTAGTGCAGGTGTTTGCAATGTCTAAGACTTCTCTGTTCTATCGTAGTGCCTGTCGCGGCAGCACCTGCTGCGGCAGCGGTCTGTTGTTGTCGCGGCAGCGAGCTCACAACACAGTACTTCAAGCTTGGCAAGAATCCCTGTTATGCCTTGGCCTATCCCTAGGTCCAAGTCTGTCGATGAACACGTCTTTGATGATACCTCCCGGCGTGAATCGAAGGATGAACACCGATGTTGTTGAATTCTTCCTTATCCACTTAACCTCGTCCTATCCCTAGGCCCGAGATAGTTCAACCATAAACTGGAGAACCCGTACTTATTCATTTCGTATACTTAACTCTCCCGATATTAAGTAAATAGATAATATCATAATGCTCTCCCGATACTCTTGCAAGATGTTGAAAACCAGAATAAGCAAACTTGAAGTCTATTTTATTGAACAGAAAAAAATCCTAAAACAATGCAATTCTTGGAACTACTTTACAGAACCAACCCTTAGCCCTAGGGGAAGTTTAGAACATGATGAGAAGGGGGAAAACGACTAGGGTTTAGAGGAAGACGGCTAGAGAATAAGTTATCCTTCCCTAGGTCGAATTACATGCCTTTATATAGGCCTTGGGCTCAAGTTTTCTAATATGGCAAGAATACAAGTTTAAACTAAAATACAACTCTATTAAAGACTAAATCTTCAGAGTTTATGTCTTTAATTCGTCATTCCTTCTTGCTTGGAGTTTCTTCCTTGAACTTTGGGCTTGGCCTTCATTCTGATCTAGGGCTCAGAAAAATATAAGAGTGTTCCACGACAGACCGACTTAATTTCCTCTTTCTGTCGAGCTCCACTTCACTTCTTCCCTTCACCATTGATGTCGTCGTTGGCTGCCACGACAGCGGCCATGGCAGCATCCTTCTTCTCAGCTGCAGTCTAGTGTTTCAGCTCTGCTTCTCCCCTGTCCTTCATCTGCTACTGCAGCTACCTGCAAAAGCAACCAATTTCAGTAGAAATTGTGCCATTTAATATAATTGTGATGTATGAATGAAATCTATCATAAATGCAATGAATTATGCTTGAATGCAGCAGAAATATGGGTTAAATAGGGGATAAATTATAGAACTTTTACACACTCAACAGTGGTCATTGGGTTAGTTTACCCTAAATATTAAATAAGTTATTAAACTTTCAATTAAAATAAATTATGCCCCTGAACTCGGTAAAAAAATCAATTATGCCCTCGAATTCGATTTAAAAAATCAATTCAACTCATCTGACACATCATCATCACACATACACTGCCACGTCAGCATTATGGACCGCTACGTCAACATTGTTGACTGTCACGTCATCACTGTTGGCTGCCACGTCATCATCGTTAACTGTCACGTCAGCACTTGATGACCTAATTGAATGCGTTTTCGCGCGAGGGGCAACATTGTTAATTTCGGTCGAACTCAAGGGCAAAACAACCCCTTTAGCCTGTATTAATATATTATTATGAATATTATTTTATAATATATTTATATTATTTATATAGAGTAATATTATTTATATAATAAAATAAATTGAATAATCTCAAATGCAGAATATATATTATCTGTGCTAGAAATAAATAATAGATATTAAGTTGGCTTACGGGTTAGGAGGTTGCCTTTGATTCTAAAGGTTTTAGCTTCAAATCTTATTGAGTGGATGGTTTTTCATATTTTCCTCTAGCAAAATGACGCCGTTTTGGGCAATTTAGTATCAAAATAGCGGCACCAAAATGACGTCATTTTGGTATAGCATCCAAGTCATCATGATGTTAAGGCGTTAACGGCGCAGTGGTATAAACGAGTCGAAAAATAAAGTTTGGTGGCAAAATTAGACCAATTGAAAGATTGGTGGTAAAAATAGATCACACCCAATAATTTGATGAAACCTGACATAGTTTACCCTAGCATTTTTAGCAGCTCGATTAACCAAAACCATTTAGTGTTTAAAGGTGAGGTTAATTAACTTGTAAAATATATGATTATACTGGTTAACAGTTACAGTTTTTTATGCACACCCCTAATCATTATATATATTTTTAATTAAATATAGAATCTTTACATTCTAAAGGTAAATATAAAGATTCGAACTCACATAAGATGAAACAATATGAACATCTTTGATTACTAGATCAATTAATATATCTCGAATATTATTATATATTCTTAAGAAAAACAAAAAATAACATGTAATAACATTTTAAATTCGTTTGTAAAAAATCATAACGATTTAAAACATATCATAATATGGATTATGTGGGAGGTGACACGTTGATAATGGTAGTATAGAACCGTGCAAGTAAGAAGCAAAATAATGATGAATGGGAAGACCAGGTGTACTTAATGTTGGCTGACTGTCTAATTTTAATATTTGATGGTAATGCTTGGACCGCTTGATAACTCAATCCCAACCAAAATATGCACCCAAATCTCAACTATTGTACTTTACAAACTAAGACACATCACCTATTGTTGATTCACCTTTGTCACTTCTCTTGAAAGGATTTCTAAAGTTTTATCCATAACTGATGTATTAATAAAAAATATTATTTTTGGAACCCAACACATAGAAAAAGTGAAAAAGTAAATAATGTTCATTTGAAGAGACCTGAGTTCAATCACAAAATTTACAAAGTATACTTTGTCAACGAGTTAAAAATATTTATGAACATATATTACATTATAATCATTTTTAAACTATTAAAAAAACATTGTTTTTGTAATTAGCTCTTGAGATCAATCTCAAACAACTCCCCCTATCAACAAAAAAAAAATCTTTTAGATTTAAAAATCATATATTATAATTTTATATTTTCTTTTTTGTTGCCCTCTTGATTTCCTAAGATTTTGTTCTGGCTAATTCAGACCCACCCGCATCGACATATCTGTTTAGTGAATAAATTTCTATGTGAGAATTTTCTGCATACATAATGTCCCAAAAAACTGACCTTTCACAAATCAAAGATAGGCATTTCTTTTGTATTTGCTTAGCTCAAATAGCCTTTATTGAGGCTAACACGATGGCTTTGAGAGAGTAGCATTTGGAGCAATGAATGACTGCATTTTCCTTCTACATTTGTTTGGATAGATTATGAGTTTCCTCACTTCAACCTTAAGTCACCGCCCACATCTCTTCTCTTTTTGCATGCTTCCTCCATAATGTTTCAAGAGTAGAGGTGAAGCTATAATTTGTTTTACAAGACTCGAACTCTAACTATTATATTTTCGATAAGAGTTTAATACAATGATATTTTTATCATTGTATTAATCTCTAATTTTCAATCACTCCTAAATGATAGAGAAGGGTCTAAGCAATAATTTATCTCTACTAAATCTAGGGGTGATAATGGTTTAATTTGCATTGGATTCAGAAAGAATTTTCTCGGTTTCTTTGCTCAGTCCTAACTGAATCCATCACCATTCACCAGTAAAGAAGAAAGAAGAAGAGACTAAGTGATAACTTCTGTACGCCACAATTCATCACTACAAAATTCCATCTAAATAGTACACAAAAACCTTACCGACGCCTGAGGGCAGAAGCCGATTAATGTGTCGATTGTACCCACGCAGCTAACTTTTGAAGAGTGTTACTACCAATTTCTGCACTACATCAAACATCTTGCTCAAGTGAACTTCAGAAAGATCCAGTACTGGATCATCAAGTAATAAGGAAACAGAGGAAAACGGACGAAATAGTATATACATATTTGTACATTCTTTCTAAATCCCGTAAGCTAATTATCACCACTGATCCCATTTATGTAAGAAATCGTTCCACATTACCGTTGCTATTGATTCTCGTAAAGATGAAGCAATTTGTTCCTGGATTGAGGAAGCAAATTGCAGCTCTGGTTGTTCATCGAAATCGGGCAATTCGTCCACCGCTGCCCCCTCAATGCTAGAAAACAACCAATCATGTCTTTCCTCTCGTCGGATATAATTATGTAGAACACATGCAGCTATAACTATATCCCTTTGAATATGGAAGGCATATTGTGGGGCAAGTTTGAGAATAGGAAATCGAGCTTTCAGCACATCAAAAGACCTCTGTATGACATTTCTAAGAGAAGAATGGCGATGATTAAAGAGCTCCTTTGCATTTCTTGGCAGTTGATTAGCACCTCTATATTCATGCAGGTGATACCGAATTCCCGGATATGGTGCAAGAAATCCTGCCGTATTGGAGTAACCAGTATCAACCAGATAATATTTTCCTGTAAAAGCAAAATTCCAAGGTAAGTTTCACTTCCAATCAAGTGACCAGCAAGATAAATAGAAACTTTGGGATAAAAGGAAAACAATAATGAGCGATAAAATTGTTATTTTACGATCATGTAACAAAAATATGGACCTGGAGTTGAACAGAAATGTAGATTCTAATCATTTTATTAACATTTATTCACTAGAAATGAGGAACTGTACTCTCATCTAATTTCAACCTGCAGCTTATGTACTTCCAAAAGAAAAGAAAAAATACAGCCCGTCTCATACCCCGGTTTCCAGAGAAAGAAAAGGTTCAAATGTAAAACCTTCAGAAATTGGAGGAAAATTCTGATCTGGATCATCTAGGACTGCTCTTAAAACCCGTGAATCAGCAGCAGATCCTTCCCAACCTGGATAAACAAATATAAACTGCAGATCGAATGTGCAAGCTGCCAAAACATTTTGCGATAAAAAACCTTTGCTATCTCGGAAACGTGACTGATCTTTTGCTGGGACATGTGCAGGGATGTGCATTCCATCAATGACACCAACACAATCCTGAGTGAACAAAAGTTAAGTGAATAACCAATGATAGAGGTGTAATGAAACAGTAAACATGGTTACAGATATCAACCTTGAAATATGGAAAAAATCGATTACTACTGTGTATTTCCGGAGGAGTATTGATATCCGGAGGTTGTAAGAATTCCCGCGAAAGTGACTTGATTGCCTTCAAAACATTATTAAAATGACGACTTATGGTTTCACCCGAATGTTGAAATCGCTCTTGGATTACTCTGTTGCGTTCATTATGACCCACAATATTTAAGAAAATTGCCAGCTGCTCCTCGATCATAACACCAGCTGTATCACGTAACATACCTCTATGTCGAAGAGTGTAACATAGCTTGTGAAAAACATGTTTATCCATCCGGAACATTTCTCGGCAAAGATCATCGGGTCCTTCTAGCACCTCATTCATAAAACCACTTCCACTAGGTAATGAAGCACAACGGATTTGCCTAGTTATGCTATTATAGTAATAGTAACCAGCAGCCGCAGCAACTAGTTCCATCTCATCCAATTCTAAATCGAGGTCATCCATGCCAGTCGACATATCTGTGATATAAAATCAAATGAAGACCGTGTAATGCAATGCAAACAGTGAATAACTTGTAAAAGAAAACCAATCACACATCCAATCAACAAAACCAAGCAATATTTTTTGTTTTCCAAAAACAAAAAATTGAAATAAACCACTAATAATCATTTAAGATCATTAATCCAGATCAAGTAACCATGAATTCAAGGTGTCATACATGCCAAAACCTATCAATGAGTCTAAAGGTACACAAAGTAATAATGTCATTAACTATTTCAACTATGAACGAGACATAGAACTACACTTGCCCTGCAACCATGGCAATCTTTTATCAGTCTTAAGAGATATAAATATTTCTCTAGCAGTGGGGTTCTCAAACAAATCCAAAGCAAGAAAGTAAATCTGTTGATCAACACCTTGCATCTCATCCAACACTTTTATACATTTGCTTATAGAAAACCGGTCCTCGTTCTTCATAATTGCTGATGCCCTCAATTTTGAAGCGGCTGCAATTTCTAGCATGGCATCCACTATGGCATCTCCGGTAGCTTTACGACTTCTCTTCCTCCGGCCAGAACTTGAGGGTGTCACAGACTGACGCTTGTTGTGTCCTTCTAGCAAGTTAATGTCATCACCGGAGCCCGTGGAAGCATCGTCATCAACATAATTCATTGGCCCACTAGGATCAACAGACATGTTTTAAGCCTTGAAATGCTTCAAAATAAAGCAATTTTCATTCCCACTGTTCCAATTGCAGAAGTATTACATGGGAAAAAAGTTGTTATAAATAAGCATTTCTACAAAGCTAATAAAGACTTTTCAACAATGAACCACAGCTGAGGACAATAGTGGCATAGATTCGTCTCTAATCAAGCTTTATAAAAGTTATGCTACATACCTAGTCTCAAGAGGAAAAAAAAACAAGAAATATTTCCCAGGTTTCACATTCCAGGAAAAAACCCAAGCTTTTTTCCCTACAATTCAAAAAAAAATCTTACTTTCTCTTTTCTTTCCCTTACTTCCTCACTAATCTGATATTGAACTGAAACATATTACGAAATAGGAAATACTGGAATAGAAACAGGGATTAAATGGAAATTGAAACGAAAAAAAAAATCAGAAATTTAAAGTGGAAATTTCTGGGCCATTACGAAATGTGATATAAACCCTAATATTGTCGTGAAAAATGATGATCGACATTAAATAAGAACGAATAAATGAATGAAATCAAAGAAAAAGAGAGAGGAGATATATGAAAGAAGTACCTTTGAGTTTGAAACAAATTTGATGAGTTGAGTTTCACTAACTTCCCCCAACATAATTTTCAATTTACCCATTGTCTCTCTCGCTTCTATTATTACTAGATATTGGTGAAAAATAGGTTAAAGAAATCCATAAATATATGTGTATTTTTAAAAGATAATTATATTATACTATGTGGTGAATAAAGTAGAGAAGAATAAGAGAAATGTGCATCAATAAATTTGAAAGATAAAGAGAGATATTTGTATTATATACTCAATGTAGGATGGTGTACAATTGTTTTCTCCGAACTCTATATTTATAGGCATAAGATGGAAATTCTAATTCCAATGAATATTGAACCCTAATAATAAAGTACATTAAAGTCTCGTTTTAATATATGGATATCCACCATAAATAAAGATATTCATAACACTCCCCTTTGGATATCCATGAAGATAATGTGCCTCGTTAAAACCTTACTAAGATAAAAATTTGGTGGGAAAAAAATTCTTAGCGAAGGAAAAAGAGTACACACATCTTTGATACGCATATCATGTTGCCTCATTAAAAATCTTATCAGGAAAACCCATTGAGACAAATCCTCGGTTAAGGGAAAAAAGAGTGCAACGCGTATTTACCCCCTCATGAAAACATCACATAAGATCTTTGAATCTTCATAATTCAATCTTAAATATAATCTTCAAATGCACTAGTGGATAAATCTTCTAAATTATTGCTTGAAATGATTCATCGAATATTATTATTTTGAAGATCACGGGGACAAAACTTTGAATAAATATGTTTCATTTTGTCACATTTGATGTATCCACCTTTTGATTGAGATATAAATTTTGCATTATCTCTACACAAGATAGCTTGCATCTTGTCTTGTGAAAGCAATTCACATATCTTCAAGATATGTTTAGCCAAACACATATTTCGACTTTGCCTCGTGCACAGCAATTATTTACATGATTTGGAGAGGCATCGAGTTTTGAAAGATCTAAAGGTAATGGTCTCATAGCACTTAGATAGGATTTCTGGACCAACTAAGATATGATGCTTCCAGATCAATTAATATATATATATATATGGTGCTTTTGGACCAATAATATCATCACCCTTTTTCTCGAGGGCGGAATGGATCTTTGTTTACATTAAGAGACCTAACAACCATAAGGGTGATCAACGAATATGTGTTATGCATGTAAAGTCTCTTTAAATATTTTTCTGTGTATGCCGATCGATACACAAGATTTCATTGTTAAGGAGATCTCTTCACGAGTCTCAACGATATTCAAATCATCAACATACACAACAACAACAAAGATAAATCCAGAGCTAAACCTCTTAATAAAAATGCTCGGGAAAATTGAATAGATATGTTTAATTTGGTTGAATAACTTTCTCGAGAACTCGAATTAAATGTTTTTGCAGTATAAATCTTTCCAGAAGTTTCATGTAAGTGTTAATATCAAGAGGCTCATTCAAATAGGATGTAACAACATCCATTGGGCAGAAATTAAGTCATTTCATTTATTGTCAGACTAATCAAAATTTAAAAGTAGTTGCATCCACCACCAATGAATATGTTTCCTCATAATCGATTTATGTCTTTGTAAGAATCCTTGTGCAACCAAACGAGCTTATATCTCCTGATTTCCCCTTTTTGATTTCTCTTTCTCACAAAGGTCCATTTATATTTCACAAATACTTCTCTCTTGAAAGAGATTTTAGTTTTTGCCTCAATTGCCTCTTTCTATTTTAGTCAATCATTTCTTTGTTTACATTGTCCAATTGACAATAGTTCATGTAGAAATATATGTTTTGATATAATAATTGAAAAATGTTTTGGACTTAATTGAAAAGAATTTAAAATACTCTCTAAGTCAAAAACAACTTGAAAATAAGTTTGAGGATGTTTAAAAAGGTTTTGACAATGCTTGAAAAGTTTTTAAGTATCCAAACCAGTGCTTTTAATGTACTCGTTTCGATACAGACTTAATTTGTATCGATACGTTTTAAAACTGCCAGAATCTGTTTCGATACAGGGCTTACCTATTTCGATACGGACATGGGTTGTTTCGAAACACCCTTTGGTGCTTCGATACGCCTATGTGGCATACACCCCAATGGCTAAAACCCCCAACGGTTATTTGAATTGCAGGTTGTTTCGATACGGCACTAGACATTTCGATACGGGCGTTCTGATACGGCATACTGCATCAGACTCCAACGGCTAGTTCTAAAGAAGGGCGTTCCGATATGGCTTTGATTGTATCAAAACGAACATCACTAGAACTGCATTTATTGTAGGAAATAAATGCCACAACGGCTCCAAATCATCCCTAACGGTCTCCAACGGCCACAAGCTTGTTCATAACTATATTATGAAGGCTGGAACACTTGAAGAAAGAGTGAGACAACATCCAAGCAACATGTTCAAGAGAAATTGAGTCAAATTCTTATCTCTTCATTTCTCTTGTAAATAGTCTTAAAGAGTGAGCTTTATTGTAAATCCTTGTACTCTTGTGAGCTTAAATTTGTGTAAACACCCACCTTGTGAGGTATTAAGTTTACCAAACAAATCCCTTGTAAAAGGAGAGGTTCTAGTTTAGCCTTAGACAAAAACTAGAGTGGTTCTATCTTAACCGTATAAAAGATAGGGTTGTAAAGGTTTCCTCTTAAGCCTTGAAAAGGGGACGAATTCTTAGTGAATTGGGAAATCCTTAGTGGTGTGCTAAGGTAGTGGATGTAGACTCGGTTAGGTAGTCGAACCACTCTAAAATCCTTGTGCAAATTGTCCATCTTTATTTCAGTTTTTAGCTAATTCATCCAAGGAGAAAAATCAACCCTCTTGACGAATTTTGGTGATCGATTTGAGCGTGTTACAAGCCTAACTATTGGTATCAGAGTCCCATCTCCATTTAAGGACTAACATCCGGGAGTAAAGATCCATCGCTCGTAGTCCACCGTTCAAGATTATGGCAAGATTTGAAGAAGGCCGCTCTATCTCGTGTCTTCTGCTCTTTGAAGGAGAAGCATACTTCCATTGGAGCATCACCATGAAGTTATTCATCAAGTCTCATGATTTTGAGATTTGGGATATCATCGAAGATGGGTTTGTGGAAGCTCCTAAGAAAAGGAAGAAGCAAAGGAGTGTCAACGACACGAAGGCAAAGCTAAACAACAAGGCGATGCACATTCTTCTTTGTGGCCTCAATGAAGACGTTTCCAAGAAAGTCTCCACATGCAAAAGTGCCAAAGATATATGGGAGAAACTTGAGAAGCTCTATGGCAACAAGAAAGGAGTAAAGAAAGATGATGTTAAATCTTGTGCAAACCCTCTCTCCAATCTAAAGGTGGATGATGTTTTAGCTCTCGATGAGCCTAGGGTATCTTCGAACTCTAATGATCCAAATGCATATTCATTTGATAAGTCACAAGATGCTTTCAATGAATTATTTTTGGAATTTGAGACCATGAATTTCAAATTTAAGAAAATCATTTCTAAAATTGAAATTGAAAATGATTTTCTTTTGAAAACAAAATTGGATTTTTAAAATCAAAATGAAATTTTGAAAAATAATTTAGTGTTTTCAAAAAACAAGTAAAGATGTTTTAGAAAAAGAAAATCTCGATTTGAATGTTAAGCTTGAAAGCTTAATCAAAGAAAAAAATTGTTTTTAATAATTCATCTTGTCACGTAATGGCAAAATGCTCACATTGTCATTATCATGGTCATTCCATACATACTTGTCCTATTAAGAAGAGAAAAATATTATAGGGTTAGGCAAGTATGGGTTCCTAAGGGAACTAAAGACATAGTGACTAATGTAAATGGATCCAAAGCAATTTGGATACCAAAAATCAAGTGAATGTCTTTTGTAGGTGTGTTGGAGCTATGAGAAGAAATGCAAAGACATGAAAATGCTCTAGTCACACAAGTGAAGAAATTGGGTGACCTTTAAGCTTATAGCTTTTATTTTCTTTATCTTTGGTTATCTAATTTTCGTTTTAAAGTCTTGGATAATTTGTTAAGCCTAATATTGATGCTTGAGTAAGGGGGCATTTTTTAAAACCAAATTTTTTTATAAAGTTAAATTTTTAAACCTCTATTGTTATTTTTGAGCTTAATGTCTTTTAAATTCTTTTTGATATAACAAAAAGGGAGAGAAATGGTTTGAAAAAATGATTTTTCAAGAGAATAAGGGGAGCTTTAATTTCATTCAATTTTTTAAAGTCTCTTATTCAAAATTTTAAAATACAAAGGGGGAGAATCCCAAATAATTTTTCAAAGTTGGTTTTATTATATCAAAAATGGGGAGATTGTAGAAATATATGTTTTGATATAATAATTGAAAAATGTTTTGGACTTAATTGAAAAGAATTTAAAATACCCTCTAAGTCAAAAACAACTTAAAAATAAGTTTGAGGATATTTAAAAAGGTTTTAGCAATGTTTGAAACGTTTTTAAGTAGCCAAACCAGTGCTTTTAGTGTACTCGTTTCGATACAGGCAATCTGTATCGATACGTTTTGAAACTGCCGGAATCCATTTCGATACAGGGCTTACCCGTTTCGATACGGACATGGGTTGTTTCAAAACACCCTTGGTGTTTTGATACGCCTACGTGGCATACACCCCAACGGCTAAAACCCCTAACGGCTGTTTCCCAACGGCTATTTGAATTGCAAGCTATTTTGATACGGCACTAGAAGTTTCGATACGTGCGTTCTGATACGGCCCAAAGTGTTTCGATACGGCATATTGCATCAGACTCCAACGGCTAGTTCTAATGAAGAGCATTTCGATACGGCTTCGAGTGTATCGAAACAGACATCACCAAAACTGCATTTATTGTGGGAAATAAATGCCACAACGGCTCCAAATCATCCCCAACGGTCTCCAACAGCCACAAGCTTGTTCCTAACTATATTATGAAGGTTGGAACACTTGAAGAAAGAGTGAGACAACATCCAAGCAACATGTTCAAGAGAAATTGAGTCAAATTCTTATCTCTTCATTTCTCTTGTAAATAGTCTTAGAGAGTGAGCTTTATTGTAAATTCTTGTACTCTTGTTAGCTTAAATTTGTGTAAACACCCACCTTGTGAGGTATTAAGTTTACCAAACAAATCCCTTGTAAAAGGAGAGGTTCTAGTTTAGCCTTAGACAAAAACTAGAGTGGTTCTATCTTAGTTGTATAAAAGATAGGGTTGTAAAGGTTTCCTCCTAAGCTTTGAAAAGGGGACGAATTCTTAGTTAATTAGGAAATCCTTAGTGGTGTGCTAAGGTAGTGGATGTAGACTAGGTTGGGTAGTCGAACCACTCTAAAATCCTTGTACAAATTGTCCATCTTTATTTCGGTTTTTAGCCAATTCATCCAAGGAGCAAAATCAACCCTCTTGACGGATTTCGGTGATCAATTCGAGCGTGTTACAAGCCTAACAGTTCATGATCCACAGCAAAATCTCTAGTGCTATATTGCATGCAAATGTATTATCGACATCGATTTGATTTTAGTTCCACTTATTACCAGACATGACATAATTTATTAAGATTTCTTTATTATCAGGTACCTGAGTCATGTCAATGTCTCTGCTGGAGACCTTTTAATCTCTTCTAGAGATTTTCATAATATGTTGATTTCTCGATTAGACCATCATAAAATATAGCTCCTTTTATTTTTTTGAGGATTTTTATCTTTGGAACCTACTTGTCTACCACGCTACAGGAGTAAGTTAGACTCATTAGAAACTAGAATTTGTCCTTCCAGGACATCAAATTTAATCAGAGCATTCATAGCTGGTATATGTGACTTAGCCACTCTTTTAATGTCATCAAAATCACCTAGCAATTGGTTTGCTAAGTTTTATAAATGAATTATCCTTTGAACTTATAGTTCACATTGTTGAGTTCGTGGATCATAATGATAATTTATTACAACTTATTTCTTTACCCAGCTATTTATTTTCTCCTCCTAATGTTGGGAAAACTAACTCATTAAAATGACAGTCAACAAATCAAACTATAAATGAATTGCCCATCAAAAGCTCATATATATAATTATCGATGGGGATTCAAATATGACATATATTCCCAACCTCCTTTGAAGACTTATCTTTGTGCGTTGTGGTGGAGCAATTAGAACATATACCGCACACCTAAAAATTTTAAGATGAGAAATATTTGGTTTATGACCAAAAAATCATATGTAATGGGGAGAACTTATGATAATTTGTTGGCTTGATGTGAATTAGTGATGCTGCATATAAAATGGCAAGTCACTAGTATTATCAAGAAGAATTGTCTTTATATGGTAATTTGAAAAATGTGCTCGTAATTTTATGAACTAAGGAAGTAACCTCGCAAACTCCAAGTTACGGGTTGATAACAAGGATACATATGATCATCTAGTCGATACATCGATTAAAACCGTAAAATATCTAGATGATCTATAAGAAGGGTATATGGGCCTACATATATCACCTTGTATTCGTTCCAGAAAATTAATAGATTCATAATCTATCTTAGCTGGTGATGGTTGAATAATCAATTTGCCTTGAGAGCAAGCATCATATGAAAAATATTACTATGAAGAATCTATCAGTTCTTCAATGAATAACCACATGAAGTATCAATAGCTTTTCGCATCATAATTGAACCGGGATGGCCTAACCGGTCATGCCAAATAAAATTATCAATAAACTCCAAGTTTACAATAACACGAGCATGTGTAGTACAATTTGTACTAATTCTTGTGTAGTACAATCCAGATGACAGTGCCTGTAATTTTGTCAAGATTTTCTTATTGCCTTGGTTATACTCATAATATGGAGATAGTCAGCATCCTCTTGACTAATTGTCTCAATATGATATTCATTTCTGTGAATATCTTTAAAATTCAATAAGTCTTTGTGCGACTTTGACGAGTATAACACAATGTGAATATGGAATTGAGTTCTATTTGACAATAACATATTTGCTCTTTCAAAGCCTTATATGATATTAGTACTCATGTATATAGTACTCGCATTATTCCATTGCATTGTTAAATGGAAAATATGCATAATTATGCACCTTTCAATACATGTTTTATTTCATTCACTTCGGGGAATGAAAAACATGTGCTTTGTACCATTCACTTCAGGGAATGAAAAATATTAAATATAGCACATCAAATCAATTACTATCAAAGATAATGTCACAAGAATTTATTACTCTTTCGAAGCATTGATATTTTAGTACTTTAAGATATAGTACTCACATTTTCTCCCTTGCATTTAAATGAGAAAATAGTTCTTATTCTTAAGTATAGTATGAGTACTTGCACTGCTTGCAAGCATAAATTGCCACGATTCATTGCATGTTTTATTCCGGAAGTAATCATATTCTTCAAAGGATAATGAATAAATGTTTAAAATATTTAAATATATATGATATAAAACATAAATAAATAATATGTAAAGCATTTTGCCATTTTCGTAAACAAAATTTGTTTATATTTTCTTTCCTTTATCATTCATGATTGTGGATAAAGGTCCATAATGTTTCGATGTTTGATAAGTACGAGATCAATGGTTTGTACCATTGCATAAACAATTCACTTTCTTAATATATTCTTGTCATCTTTATAAACCCACTTCTAGTGGTTATAAACATTCTTAAAATGATCATCTTGTCAATGTCTATGTTCATGGCTTCAATTGCGACCATAATTGCTAATGTGGCATTTATTCTTTCTTTTATAAAATGCAACATTCACATTAGGCAATGGAGTGAAGCCAATAGGTCTTTAAAATATTTTTACGATATTGTGTCTACAAGACAACATTAATTGTGTGAAAAGTGGAGTATGTTTTTCTAACATGTCCTCATCAGTGATACTCTGACCACAAATTTTCAATTTAATTTGAAATATTCACATAATTGAGTTTTATTCACTAACCATATAGTGAATTATCATGTTTGCATTCACTTCAGTGAATGAAACAAATTCAATAATCGTATGGAATAACACATAATACTTGTATTCACTTTAGAAAATGAAACAAATCCAATAATCACATAGAATAAACATCATGCTTGCATTCACTCCAGGGAATGAAACAAATCCAACAATCGCATGGAATAAACATCATGCTTGCATTCACTTTAGGGAATGCCTCCCATAAAAATTCTTGGATCAAGATGAATTTTCGTAACTTGAACTTGGGAGAAGTCTATAGTCGAGTTTTTCGACATAGAAGAATTATTGCTTTCAAGCAAATATAGACTTTATAAAAATCATATATTAAATAATAATTGATCAACCAATATATATAATATTTACCAGACTTAAAAAAATCAAGATGTCAAATAAAATAGATATTGAATTTGCCTTCAGTCTTTTTCTTTTGATTGAGATTTTCAATCCAATAAAGAACTGCACTGGAACCTTGTTAATCCTCGGTGAACCATGAAACAATCACACCTTTTTTAAAGGAAACAATCACACCTTTTCATCATAATGTTTTGTGAACCTTAAAAATCAATACGTCAAATTCAGACAAATAATAATAAAAATTAATCTCAAATATATATTTGTATATATATAAAGAAAAATAAATGGAAACAAATTTTATTGAGGTTCATATAGCCCGGGGAACTCGAAAAACATCATTGTCAAGTGGAATAGTCAATCCACTGCTTTCTTCACTTTCTTTAAAGTAGACGTTAGTCATTCTATCACCATAATTTTCAAACTAAGTTGATCTCGTAAGTTTCATTGAAGACTCGATATTTGTTCCTGAAGTTATATATATAAACTTGGTGCAACAAAACATCATTAAATATTAGAACAAAATAATAATCAAATATTATATCAAAATACACTAACCTTAATATTAGAGTGATTAACCAACCACTATATCGATATATAAATAAGAAAACATATCAGACTTTCTAAGTTAAGTTGAATATACGGTAGATGTAGTCACCAATATTTTGTTGAAATATTTTTTGGGAACTGTTGACGAGAACTACGGTTATTGAGCGAGATCGTGTTGATAACGTGTTGTGAATAAAGTAAAGAAGAACAAAAGAGATGAATAAGAACAAATATGAGTGACAAAGAGAGAGACTTGTATTATATTCTCAATGTAGGGTTGTGTACAATGCTTTATCCAAACTCTATATTTATTGGCATAAGATGGAAACCCTAATTCCAATGAGTATTAAACCCTAATAATAAAGTACATTAATGTAACCCCATAGACCTGCCTATGCATTACAACAAATCCTAGGAAGTCACATTAGGGTCACAAGAGTGGCCCACAGTAAAAATACACATAAAAACATTTTTTTCTCAAAACACTTATTAAACTGTAAAATTAACTAATGTTTAAAATACCATTTTAGGAAGTCATTTAAACACATAATAGAAATTTCAGAAGGTGCGTTACAGACACTATCATAAAACAATAATGACATACATGCCCACTAACTATACAGTACGTACTCCAAAAGCAACGCTGAGAGAACTCCGAACACTGATGTCAAATATTATACCATGATATATTCTTTTAATCTGCGATGGTAAAAACAACGTGAGCTTGGAAAAGCTCAGTAATACAGAACTACCAAAAGGTGCTAAAAGCTCATACAAATATATGGTAGGCATAACATTTTTATGATGTTCCATGTAGTAACAGCCTCCGTTTTTGTTCTACTATTTCGAGGTAGCATTAATCGAGAATATCGATATTTGTTCTTTATTCAAACATCGAGAATTAGATGGGAATTATATAGGCTGATAATATATGGAGTTGGAATCAAAGAGTTTAGTGTCTAGTGTGTTCCAACAGTGCAACGTTAATGCATGAAATGTAACGATGCAGTAAACCTTTCTATTTCAAATACATTTGTTTCAAGTAGCAGTAAAGTTCATTTTAATTCTTTATTTACTCTCCAACCATACTCCAGTATATAGTTTCTCCAGTGCGGTATCATGTACAGGCATTAACCCGAGTCCATTGGGCGTGGGTACCATCCTAATGGAATACCTTAGAATACGGGCGGCCATAGCCGAAGCATAGGAACCGAATATGTGCGGACCTAGTCGAAACATAAGAACCGAAACGGGCGGACCTAGCCAAAGCATAGGAACCGAAAATGGGCGGACCTAGCCGAAGCATAAGAACTGAAAACGGGCGGACCTAGCCGAAGTATAGGAACCAAAAACGGGCGGACTTACCAGCTGGATCAGGGCTAAGTCGTTAATAACTTCATATCATATCCTAAGTACCCCAGTGAATCAGATCATCAATAATTCACTAATCAATAACAATATTTTCAGTAGTACATTATCCATATAGCATGTTTTTCATATCTGGTGCATGGGAATATATCAAAAATACAGTATGGTCATGCTTAATTTATAAAACATGTTATGTTCTTGTGAATTCAAGTATGTCAGTCATGTGCACGTGATCGATATTATAACATGTAAATCAGTATGCAAAAACAATCGTGTAGCACACATGGAACACACTAGGTGGAACCGTTTATTCCTTGGAGATACTTGGCATTTACGGAAGGGAACACATTAAACTTTTGACAATTTGAATGGATTTTAGAAACGTGGTCCCTATTAAAAGGGGGGTTCGTACTAACAGTTCAAACCAGATATTTAGGAGATGATACATCAAGATCTTTAAGAGTTTCGATATATCATGAGTGATTTAGTCATTTAAGCCTGCAAGGGTATTATGGTCATTTTATCATACATGGTCATTTTGGTAATTATACCAACAAGGCATAAACAGTGGCTCGGAAATTCTATTTGCTCATCAGGTGTCCATCCAGGCATTCAGAGATTTCTATGTCAAGATCTTTCACTATATCGGATACATTCATGGCTATTTTGATTACTTTGGCCAACGAGGGCATTTTGGTCATTTAATTATCAGGGGTGATTTTTTAATTTAGCCCAATAATGATAAAATGATGGTTTACAATATTTAAGATTTCCAAAAGTTTATCGAGCCTCCCAAACCATTCGAACTAACATATCCCAACCTTTCAGTACTAACCTACCCTTCTAATGTATCCGGTTGTATCGTATATCTGAACGGTTGCTTTCATATTTCACCACAGGACTTGCCACAGAGTAGTCGAACTTATATTTTGTGCGGAAAAAACTTCCAACCTTATATTAATATCATGAGTGATTGACATACATGAGTCATGCTTCAACCCTTAGGGGCATTTCAGTCATTTTTAGCTTTATTGGCATTTCCAAATTTTATCAGAGGCAATTTACTTATTCCATTCAAGGGGATAATTCAGTCATTTTGAAACTCGGGATATCCATCATTCCTATCAATTGAACCATATATAGTATTTCAATCATTTAAGTACCTATGGGTGTTTCAGCCATTCAAGTAATTTCGGTACCTCCAACCACTTCATTTATTTTAGAACTTAAAGGTTTATCCATCATTCCAATTAATTTGCAAACCTCGGTGTCTGAGGATACTTCAGCCTTTTTGGTCAATACGATCCTTCCGATTAATTTAACCATAACAGTATTTCCAATACTTTTAGTTGTTTCCCGTAAATCTGTATTCGAAGATTCATTCCAAATTCAAGGAAACCTAACACCTTATAATCTCAAATGTTTAAATCTTGTTACCATAACTTTCTAAGTAGTTCGAGGTTTTCAGATGAATTAGGTTGTTATACCATATCTAGTGTAGATTTCTAGATCCCTTCCAATTCCAAGGGTATTTAGTCATTCTTATATCTCAAGGGTATTTTTGTAATTTCATATCCAAATATTTTTGACATTTAATCATTTGACACTATTAACCAGAATTGAAGATTAAATGCCTTATTAATTACTTATTGAACTCTAGATCCTTCTGATTTATTAATCTTCTCATTTGAGCATTGCAATCTTATCTAGATTATCATACCCATTTTCATATCCGATTTGACTTGAGCAGAATTAACAGTACTCATCATCATATTTATGCATGCATTAACGAATATCAACATGTTCATAAAGCATACAAGAGATAGTAATGTATTACCTTAAATCCTTGCTATATCGGTCGATCCTTGAAATTGACATTCGAACACTCTTGAACCCAAATTTGACGTCTCTCAACATCTCGTATTCAAGGAACCGTGAATACCTTCAATTACACAAATTTCTATTTCAGTTCTTATTCACATTACTCTTAACTGAATAATTAAGTACATATACAATTTCGGGTTCAAGGTCAGATTTGGAGGCTTTCGGGTCTAAATTTCAAGAAACGGGCATCAAAATCAGACTAAGGACATGGAAAAACATAAAACGGGAGTTTTTAGAAAAACTTGACTTTTTAGTCAAAGTCAACGCTGACATCATGCTGACGTCACTGATTAACTGGGTTGACTCACTGAGTTGACTCAGGCGAGTTGACTCGGGCATGACTCAGTCAACGGGTTAACAGGTCGAGTACGGGTCAAATGGGTCGGGTTCGGGCAGATAGTTCAGGTCATGCAGACGGTTCACTGGCTCGGGTTTGGGGCTGGTTCAGACCGGTTTGAACCCGGTTCACTTACCCTAACAGATCTCGCCGGAAACCTCGCCGGTGATACCGTTGGAAGCCCCAAAATACAAGATTCTACCGAAAATCGAAAGCCCACAATTAGAAAAATTTAACCATCTACAATACCCATCAAAACACGTCGGAAAAGCATATAAATTACCTAAAACGAAAGAAAGACGACCGAAAAGAGCGAAGCTTCGACGAAGGCCTTAACGGAATCAGATGAGCAATTGGTTCACTGGGTTTTGGTCGCATCAACCTCGGGAGTCCACTGGAGGTGTCGGCGGTACGAACGGGTAACTCAGGCCACCAGAAAATGCCGAAAATAGAGGTGGTCGGTGAGTTACCACCCGAACTTTGATCTAACTTTCTCGACGATCAACTGGGGATCTCCGCGAGTGGTTGGTGGTATCAGATTCGCTGCTCGACGGCGAGCATGTCGGTGGTGGCAGTGCACGCCACGAGCCGATTGTGGTCGAGATCGACGCAAGGCCGGCGTGGGGGGAGACGATGGGTCGCAAGGGAATAAGGATTAAAGATCTGGGTATTTCTTTTGAAGGGGCTAAATTAACACATGGGGAAAATGATTCAGACTTTTATTATTTTTGATATAACTGAAGTGAATAACTTAAAAAGAAATTGAGGTGAATTATAACTAGATATTACCTTAGCCCAAACGGTTAAGGCTTGCATTCTCTAACCTTAGGTCGAGGGTTTAAACCCTTATGAAAGCACCATTCTCTCTTTTTTATTTTAAAAAAACGGGGTGTTACAATTAAAGTCTCATTTAATATATGGATATCCACCATAAATAAAGATATTCATAACAAAATTGGATACACTAGCGGTGGAAACTGAAAGTTTTCCCAAGCGCCTTAGTTTTAGGGTTTAGAGGCTTAGTTTAGGGTGTAGTTTTTAGGGGTTTAGGTGTATGTATTTAGAATTTAGGGTAGTGGTTAGAATTTCAAGTTTAGGGTTAAAATTTAGGGTTTAGAGGTTATGGTTTAATTTTTAGGGTAATATGGAAAGGATTTAGGTTTTAATCTATAAACCCTAACTTATAACCCTAAACTATAAATTTCAACCATTATCCCTAAATTCAAAACTATTGAGCTCGATGAACACAACTAAGTTGCTTGTCAAGTGGTGGAGAAGATGTAATTTTGGGTTTTTATGGTGGAAGCAAAAGATAGAAAAATTGACACACGATTTAGAGTGGTTCAGCTTTCTAACCAAAGCCTACATCCACTACCTTAGCTCCCCACCAAGGATTTCACCAATTCACTAAGAATTCTTCCCCTTTTCTAGGCTAAGGAGGCAACCATTTACAACCTAGACTCACTCACCAAGTATAGCATCCAAAGCTCACAGCTCGAGCTTTGGGCACACTCTTAAACAAGAGAATTCTATGCAAACGAAATCCCTCTACAAAGGCTGATGTTTGCACTCTTAAGCTCTCACTCAAATCCTAGAACACTTGAGCATACATTGACAATTTGAGCTCACAAATGTTTGTTTATACAAAGAATGGGAATTTAAGAATAAGACAATCTTT
The DNA here is from genome assembly GCA_030270665.1 of Hibiscus trionum. Classification (NCBI taxonomy): domain Eukaryota; kingdom Viridiplantae; phylum Streptophyta; class Magnoliopsida; order Malvales; family Malvaceae; genus Hibiscus; species Hibiscus trionum. The sequence goes on along the minus strand of BSYR01000052.1, from coordinate 10,092,564 downwards.
GCATCATACTGTTGTTGACAATAGGATCTTTAGTCTTCCATAGATGCTTGGAGGTCCCTTTTATACTCTCAATTGAGGTTCTAGCCGTTGGAGACCGTTGGGGCCTTTATTTCCAGCAATAAATGCAGTTTTAGAGCTGTCCGTATCGATACGCGGGTAGCCGTATCGGTACGGCCTTCTACAGAAATTAGATGTTACGCTTTGTGTAGCAACTCGTATCGAAATGACTCTGTTTGTTTCGATATGCTTGTATCGATACGCCCTGTATCGTATCAGTACGGATGTTTGTTAAGCTGTAGGGAACTAGCCATTGAGGGGTTTTCAAATAGCCATTAGGCTTGACACTTAGGCGTATCGAAACGCTGGAAGGCGTATCGAAACGCTTGACCTCCGTATCGATACGATCCATGCTTCTATCGATACAGGTTTTGGCAGAATCAAAACCTGTAGCTTAAACCCTTAAGGTGTATCGAAACGGGTATATCTGTATCAGTACGGTCGAGCTGAAATCTTTGGTTAGTCTACTTTAAAACATTTCAAACACTACCAAAACCTTTTAAAAAACTCATCAAACATAATTTTAAGTTGTTTGAACTTAAAAACATTTTTGAAATCTTTTCAATTTAGTCCAAAACTATTTTTCAATTATTATATCAAAACAAACATCTCAACAATCTCTCCATTTTTTATATAATAAAACCAACTTGAAAATTTGTGTTTGGGATTCTCCCCCTTAGGAAATGAAATTTTGAATAAGATTATTCACTTGAAAATTCAATTTTTCAAAACATTCTCCACTTTTTGTTATATCAAAAATGGTTCAAACAAAGTTTGAAAATTTTTAAGTCTATAACAATGGAGAGTTAAAAGAATTTGACAAAAATAAGAATTTTGTTTAAAAATGGCTCCCCCTTACTCAAAGCATCATCTAATGGTTAGTCCAACAAATATGATTATCTAGTTGAATTAAAGTAAATATATCAAATAAAAGGCAAATAAATTCAACTAAATTAATTTTACCACTTGAACCAAAGGGAGGATGTGAAGCCTTCCTTCTTCAAGTGATCTTCCTTGTGTGTATGGAGCTCCCCCTTAATGTTGTACTTTACTGATCATTCTCCATCACACCTATAAACAAGACAATCAAGTAATTTTTGGTATCCAAATTGCTTTGGATCCATAAACGTTAGTAGCACAAACTTTAGTATCCTTAGGAATTCATTTTGCAATTTCATCCTTTTTGGTTGAAGTGATTAGTTCTTTTGGGACACAAACACTTCTAAAACATTTTCCATTTACAAATCTAGGGGCGCTAGATTGTCTTTGATAAAAATTTGATTTTCTAAAATTTATTTTCTTTTCAAGCTCTTTGGAAATCAAATCTTTTTCTTCTTGAACTTTATGAAGAAATTTTTTTAAATCAACACACTTCTGCTCAAACTCATTGAGTTTTGCTTCAAGTTCAATTTTGGTTTTAGAAATCAAATCATTTTGAATTTTCAAATTTGAAACCACTTTCTTATTTTTCAAAATGTGTTTTTTAAACTCTAAAACCAAATCATCATAGGCATCGTGTAATTCATCAAAAGAATAAGAAGTTGAAGTAGAAGAATTGGAAGTTACCCTTGAATCTTCTTGGATGGGCATGAGACAAAGGTTGGCTTGTTCATTTTCGGTGGAGTCATCATCACTCCAAGTAGCCACATATGTCTTCTTCTTATGGCTTGAAGAGCTTGCCCTCTTCTTCTTCCTCGATTCATGCTTAGATTCTTTCATTTTGCTCTTCATGAATCGGGCAAACTTCTCAAAGAGATAGGCCATCTCTTCTTCTTCACTTTCCTTCTCACTTGAATTTACATGTAGGCTTGTGAAGGAATTGAGAGCAACGACATTTGTGTTAATGCCTAGCTTCATGATTTTCTTCTTCCTCATCTTCTTTATATCTTCTTTATTCTTTTCCTCTTCTTTTCCTTTCTTCATGATTTCAGGAGTAAGAAGAGACCCCAAGAGTTCATCTAGCTTTAAAGTCTTGAGCTTCTTGACTTTGATGATGGCGATCTTCTTTGAGTTTCATGAATCGGGAAGAGAATACAGAAGCTTTCTGATAAGCTTGTCTTTCGGAATGATTTCTCCATAGCCTTTGAGTCCATTTGTGATGGTGGAGAATCTATCGAACATCTTCGTGATGTCTTCATCTGATTCCATCTTGAAGTTCTCATACTTAATGTTGAGAAGACCGATCTTGGTCTCCTTTACTTTGTTGGTTCCTTCGTATGTGACTTCAAGCTTGTCACATACCTCCTTGGCATCTTCACAAGAAGACATCTTCTCATAGATATTGAGGCTAAATGCACAAAAGAGAATGTGTAAAGCCTTGCAATTTAGCTCCATCTTCTTGTGATCATCTGCATTTCATGTCGCCTTTCATCTTTGTGGTACGTATGGATCATCTTCAACAATGTCCCAAAGCTTGTAATCTTTGGCCTTGATGAAGAACACCATTCTAGTCTTCCAATAGGTATAGTTGGTCCTGTCAAAGAAAAGTGGCTTGTTGATAGATTGCACCATTTCGCCAGTTGATTGTATTGTTGTTCGAGCTAGCTGAATTGCCTCAATAGGATGTTAATCCTCTTCGATTGAGCCTCGCTCTGATACCAATTGTTGAGCTCGATGAACATAACTGAATTGCTTGCCAAGTGGTGGAGAAGATGTAATTTTGGGTGTTTATAGTGGAAGCAAAAGATAGACAAAATTGACACACGATTTAGAGTGGTTCGGCTTTCTAACCAAAGCCTACATCTACTACCTTAGCTCCCTACCAAGGATTTTATCAATTCACTAAGAATTCTTCGCATATTATGTGTTTCTTATGTATTTTTAATAAATCTAGGTTTAAAAAAAATAAAAAATATAAATCAGGTACCCAATAATCACAGGCCAAGACACGGACAGATAAATATGCTATACGGGGAACTAGGTATCTGGATTTGAACACCCTTATTGTAGAGTACCAAATATTATTTTGAACAATTTCTATCTAGGGGAGGGAAAGGGGAAATTTGCTCCTAATGAGTTTCGAATCCACAACCTAGGGATAAAGGAGGGTGTCAACTGAGAGCTTTAACCACTTGCTCTAGAGGTTGTTAAGTTTTAGGAGAAAATGTTTTCTCTTTAAATTTAATATAAAATAATGTAAAAAAATAAAAGTAACACAAATTTAAATAAATATTGACACCCTTAAATGGAAATTGACATCCATTATCTATTCTCGTCTATTTAAAAAGAATTCCTTCATAAAAATTTTAAATTTGGACACCCCAAACTAAATTTTCTGACTCCGCCCTTACTCCCAACAATGTTGTCTCTAAAGTTTAAACTTATGTCCTCTTCTTGAGAGTACAATATCCCTCACCAATGCACCAACACTTGTCAAATGTTGCAACATGCTATTGTGCTTAAATATAACGTTCTAGGTCAGCAAGTGCAAATAATCCGCTGAAAAATGTTACCTATAGGAAGACATAGGTTAACTCCAATGGTGCATTCTCAACTTCAGCTAACATGACAACGACCGGAAGTGTTATTATTTAGGGATGATGAAGGTTAATAGGTAACGTAATCAGGGGCGGAGCGCTTTGAAAAGTAGTAAGGGCTTTCACCCCCTCCGCCAGGCACAAATATTTTTGCTCTTTTATTTTCACAAGAAAAGGGAATGCCTTGTTTGAGGGGAGGAGAACGGGGAAGTAAAGGATTAATGGCAATAGCCATGGACTGTTAGCCGTTAGCTCTGATGTAGTTTTTATAGTTCGATTTTGTTATTTCAATTTCAGTTTTTTATCTTGAGTTAAAAAATGCACAAGATTTCATTATAACTGTAAAAACTTACCCATATTTCAAGATTTTGGAAAAACGGATACCATAATTGCTGGATTGGAGGTTCAATTGTGTTTAGCAATATAAAATATAAAAGACCAAATTATATATAATAAAAATTTTAAAAAAATATGTTAAGTTCTAGAAAATAAGGACTAAATTGATTAAATGTATATGTTTTGGGACTAAAATTGTTATTATACCATGCCATACCACTATTTCTGTTAAAATTTAATAGGTTGTCGTTCTTTAGACTGGAACTTGGATTTACTTGTTAAGATAAGATAAAATTGAAAATATAGCTTGGTGTAAATGAAGCGGGGAAACTGCAACAAGAAATGAAGTAAACGACTGAGGAGCGTTGAAACAATCTTTCCTTCAATGCTGTCTTCCATTTCTTCTTTTTCTTCTGGCAATGCTCGTTCAACCTATTGAAGGTCTCTGCATAGTAAACGACACAATAAGACATCTGTTCATTCCCGCACCAACTCTCCCCTACAATACTTTGTAGGTTGTTGCAGATCCAGACATTAATCATCAGAGAAGAAATGTTAAAAATAATATGGCAACATGTTTGTTTTGGTTGATCAAAAACAACTTTTGCTTTTCGACATTGAAAATGGAATCATATACGATGTGTCTGTAAAGCAAGCCTACATATGTATGCACCAATGCAAATAGAATGAATCAAACTGGCTGCAACAAATCTAGTAAAAGACATCAAAGCTTCTTCATCTTCTTTATAAAAGCCTCATTTCTTTGCCTTTGCGAATCTGAGGCATCGGTATTTTTCGCCACTTACAGTGATTTCCAGTGCCCCGTCTTGGTTATCTTGATTCGATGCTGTTCCCATTAAGACACTTTTCTCTTTTTCAAGGTTTTCTTTTTCCGCCTTCAGCCTAGCCTCTTGTCGGGCAATCTCTGCCTGGAAGATAAAAAGTTATGTACCGAAGAACAAAAACTAGTCAAGGAACAGCAAGAGGACACACAAGTATACACTTCTGCAACTATGATGTACTTTCATACTGCCATTATTTTCAAATCAATCTCAACAGTTTAAATCATTCACGAGCATGCTAAACATATCGGAAATTCCATTAAACCAGAGACCATATATCTAAAGAAAATCAAACCATGACGAGTTTGGATTTGAATTGTCTAAATCAATCCCGATACATTTAATCATTCATGTGAATAATAAAAGTATTAGAAAAAACCTTACAGCAGTGACTGTATTTGTACAGATGAGTAAACCAAGATGAGTTTAGATGTCGGATTCAGAAATCAGAATGCGGACACGAATTAATCAAAGACATTCATTAAAGAACTACCACTTAGATTTGAGTATTAAATAAAGATAAATGCATGCCAAAAGCCTAAGAGACAATTAAAACTTAAAATGACCAAATATAGAAGAAGCAACAATAATTTCATGAGCAATTTAGCAAATCAGCAACATGCCTTGATAAAGGAGTTATGATACTTGGACTCGAATACGAGTGTCTGATACAAATATGTGTTTGACACAAACATAGTCAAAATTATGAAATTTTTCCCATGTATTTGGAAGAGTTTTAATGTGTCATATCCCCATTATCCATGTCATGATATACACATCAGGTCAGGCACGGTGTCGGACACGAAAACTTCAGAAACATAGAAAAGGAGGAGACGGTTCACGGCGATCAAACAACATGTCCCAGAATCAAGACATTAGATGCTCATATGCATTTGTCAACATCATTTTGGTAGGCTGAAAGCGTATACATTTCCAAGTTCCAACAGATATGAATGGACCTATTTCTACAAACCATTACTTCCAAGGCACATGGGGATGCCTTTACTAACATAAGCCGAGAATTTGAGCAAATTAGCCATTTATTAAGAACTAATTTATAAAAATAACAAAAACCCATCATTCAGATCCACAAATTGAAGATAAACGGAAAACATCCAATCATCAAATACCCTCTTCAATCTCCATACTTATTACTTATAAACCTCACTTTCCATGAACATTGAAAAGCTTTAAAACAGTTGTAAAGCAGGGTAATCAAAGGACTAAAATTTCCCATTTTTTTTCAAATAGGCAAAGGAAAAAGAAAGCTGACCTCGCGGCGAGAGAGCTCGGCCTTCCAGGCGGCTTCACGTTCGGCGACTTCACGCTCGCGTTCCTCGATGTAACTTTGCATCTCTCTCTCCTTCATCATTCGGTCTTGTATGTCGGCTTCCAACGCCGCTTTCAGCTCCTCCACGAACTTATCGACCACCGACTTAATTCTGAGCGACATCTTTGTAAAATTTCAAGTGAAGCGGACAACTGTTAGCTACTGCCAAAACCAATTCTCAGTTGAGTTGATCGAACATCGAATGAAAGCCCTTTGGTCCCATTATATACAACAGATACTTTCCATTTCTTTTTCTTGCAAGTAATGAATCGAGAGAAGCTGATAAGAAGAGAACAAGAGAACGAAAGGCAAAGGTATTTCACCGTATCAGGGCAAGGTATCGGTAATCGGCTAATCCCCGAAAAAGAACATCATTTCTTCTTCTTTTTCTTGTTGGGAATGAAAATGGAATAAAATGCGTGAACAAGAAACCAATTTCCAACCTTGTGTTTGCCTTATGGTTCTGGCCCGCGTTGGGGCCTCATCTCTTCTCAGCCCACCATTGATGACTTGGGAACGGCTGCTTTTCCCTTTTTTTGGTTTGTCTCTATGATGTAAAATCAGGCGATAGGATGGGTTTCAGGTCGAGTCAAATGGTATATATGTCCTTTTATATTGATTTGATGTTTTAATTTGATTCGAGTTGGGTGCGAGTCAATTTTAGGTCGGGTCAAAACGATTCGGGTCTGAATCAGTTAATTGACGGGTTAATTCGGGCTCGGGTAAACTTCAGGTCGAGTTCATTTCAGGTCGAGTAATTTCAAGTCGGTTTCATTTTAGGTCGGGTTAGTTCGAGTTTCGAATTCGTATTAAGTTTGAGTTTGATACAAATAGTCGATAGACTTTGGGTTGGGTCATTTCGAGTGAATTATTTAACGCCTTTCACGAACACGAATCGCATTAAGTTTGATTAGGAATCTGCTTTGAGGGCAACAATAGGGGTCAATTTGGAATAAAAATAAATTTTGAGGGACTATAATGAACAAAAATATTAAATTAAAATTGGGACTATAATGAATCAAAATAAAGTTAAAGAATAAAAATTGGGACTATAATGAATCAAAATAAAGTTAAAGAATAAAAATTGGGACTAAAATGAATCAAACTAAAACTAAACTAAAATTGGGACTAAAATGAATCAAACCGTAAACCCTAAACTCTAAGCCATAAACCCTAATTTGTAAACTATAAACCTTAAAATGAATCAAACATTCACTAATATTGGGACTAAACCATAAACTCTAAAACATAAACCCTAAACCATAAACCCTAAGGAAACTAAACTAAAATTGAGATTAAAATGAATCAAACTAAAACTAAAGAATAAAAAAAAACTAAGTGTAAAGCTTCTAAAGTAGTAATGACTTAAAGTGAAAATAATCCCTAAAAATTTTAAAATGACCGTTTGGTTTGAAATTGATATGGCAAGAGGCAGGCCTATCACCTATGGGCTATGACTATTGGCTATGGGATTGGACATTATTCATTTATTTGTACCGTTTTCGGCTAGGGATTTGGACGGGCCGCCCTAAAAAAATGGGCGATATATATATATATATAACTTTGGATTATTTTTTTTTGCATGCATTAAATTACTAAAAAATGAATAGGATCAATTTGAACTAAAAAAAATAATTTTAGTGATTAGAATAAATTGGACTAAATTAAAAAAAAATATAAATAAATATGGAGTAATTTTGACTAAAAATTAAATTGTAGGGATTAAAATAAATAAAAATATTATTCAACTAAATTACAAAAAATAGAAATATATACGAGTCAATTTGAAATAAAAATAAAGTTTTGGGGAACTATAATAAACAAAAATATCATCATATTTAGAACATTGGACTAGATTAGAAAATTTTGAAATAAATTGAGGTTAATTCAGTTTAAATTAGGAATTAATATGGACAAAAATAAACCTCAATCCCTAAACTAATTCCATGACATTAAACACTCAACTTTACACAATTTCCCCTAAACCCCAAACCTAAACCTTTAAATCTTACCATCACTAATAATTAAAGTACTAGACAAATCACCAAATCCATTAATCCCTAAACTAATCTCATAACCCCAATTCTAAATACTCAACTTGAAACATGTATTGTTTATACCCCTAAACCCCAAATCCCGACCTTTTCTCTCTCAGACTTTGGGTTAAATTTAAAAAAAATTACAAAAATATTAAATTAAAATTAAAAATATTGGACTAAATTACAAAAAAATGAATATTGGTCAATTTAGAATAAAAATAAAGTTTTAAGGACTGTAATGAACAAAAATATCATCATATTAAAAATATTTGACTAGATTAGAAAATTTTAAAATAAATAGTAGTCAATTCAAATCCATAAACCCCAAAACCTCATCCCCTAAATATTACAAACACTAATAATTAAAGTACAAACTGAATCCCTAAACTAATCTCATAACCTCAACCAAACACTAAACTTGACACTAAACTTCTAAAATATTGGGCGGGCAGTTTCCCTTCTAAATCTTACATCTATTTCTTTTGATTTTCAGATTGAAATATGGGATTAGGATTTGGGCGGGAATTTTTTTAAATAATTTTAGACTGAAGTCAAAAAAAATGAATAGGGGTCAATTTGAACTAAAAATTAAATTGTAAGGACTAAAATAAAAAAAATATCATTCCACTAAATTACCAAAATAGGAAAATATATATGAGTCAATTTCAGCTAAAACTAAAGTTTTAGGGACTATAATGAACAAAAATATCATCATATTTTTAACATTGGACTAGATTATAAAAATTTGAAATAAATAGGTGTCAATTCGGTTAAAAATTAGGGACTAATATGAACATAAATAAATCCCAAATCCCTAAACTAATCTTATAACCAAAAACACTCAACTTAACACGTTCACCCCTAAATCCCAAACCCCAACCCCTAAATCTTACAATTACTAATAATTAAAGTATAAGCCTAATCCTCGAATCCCTAAAGTAAGTTAATTCTTATTAACTTCACAAATAATTTATATTGAATGAGTTAGTACTAAGCATATGCATATTGAATATCTAAATCCAATCTTTCCTTTTTTTTATATTTTTAATTTTTTTTTGAAATAAATGTCGGCCGCTTTATTAATTTAACGAAACTGAACACAAAATTAGAAGCGAAATAAAAAAGGAAAATAAATAATTGCAACCAAACGGAAGCTTCCAGAGCACCTAAAACGAAGGGTTTTCAGATACCCCAATCGACGCAGCCAACACAACACTTCCACACCAAAAAATCTCGATATCAACGAGAGCTCCCGTGGAAGATGAGAAGAGGGACCGACCCAAAGTCAAATATGAAAAAATCTCTCTGTAGGACGCAAAAATTCGGTTGCCTATGGTGGATCCTGAAACCGGCGATCTTCTTTGACAAAGTGTAGAGCTGATGGTGGGGCATCCTCTACTCATTCTCTGTCCGTAGCCGCCGAAAAACCCTCCGCCGCCATTGCATGTGCCGACCGGTTTCTCTCACGTCTGATGAAGGCGAAACAACACGAGGTAAAACGGTGGGTAAAAGCTTTAATATCTCTCGTAATCTGGCCGATTTTTGAGAGATCTGTATTTTTTTAGTTTAGTTTAGTAATCGCAGTGCGGGAGTCACTTTCGACTACCACAGATCGAAATCCAAGGTCCACTGCGAATTCTAAGCCCTGAAGAACGGCCACAACTTCTGCAACAAACGTAGAGGTAATGTTGAAATTTACTCTATGAGCAGCCCCCATAATCAAACCCTCACTGTTGCGAATAATAATTCCCGAACTCGATTATAATTCTTGTGTTTTATAACTCGCATCAACGTTAATCTTGATGTCAGAGGCTATCGGCGGGCTCCATTCGATGTCGGTACGAGGATGGGAAAATCCACCCGTCACAAGGTTGGAGATATCAGTGCAGTAGCTTTGGATGAGGGTAAGAACATCTTTTAATCTATGATGTACTTTTTCGTGCACCAGCTTGTTCCTAGAGTTCCAAATTGCCCATATTGTAATGATAATTTGCATGTGAAGTTGTTTGTTTGTAAATTGAAAATGCTGTAGAAGCCATTCATGTAACCTATATTGCCCATATATTTTTAATTGATTATATATGTATATATAACAAAAATATTATTTAACACTTTAAATTGATTTAAATTCATCAAGTCATAGACTTCTTCAATTAACATGCTAGGTTAAGGCAAATATCAAGCTATGTCAATATCAGTTCAGGTCAACAACAAGTCGAGTTCAAAACAAGTTTGGTCAATTAACAGGTCGGGTAAAATTGGATCTCAAGTCGATTCAGTCGGATAATATCAGTTATCTTCCAGGCCAGTCTCGGGTTCGGGTTCGTTTCAGTCAGGTGTAGGTCGGGTTTCGGGACCACAGTAACATGTCCAATTCGGGTTCGGTGTGTTCTCGGTCGGATGCATGTCGGGTTCGATTACTACATTAACATGTCCAACTCGGGTTCTGGTCAATAACAATTGGTTACAGATCAGTTTCAAGTCATCACATCATCGAGTCAAATCATATTCTGACTCGAGTAGGTTTCAGTCGAGTTTTCAAATCGAGTAAGCTTTTTACATCCCTATTTGTCTCTTTGCTATAGAAAAGAAAGGGCTGATCGCACTATGATCCTACAATATTTACGTTCGAATATCTTTATATGAACGCACGTAATCATGTGTTGGTGGATATGTCACTTGGGCGGAGAAGGTGAAAAAGTGTGATAACGGAGTCACTACTGATCTTTTAGAAATTTTAAGGTTCGAGATACGATTACGTGTGAGTAGGGATTAGCACCCCATAACGCCTATAAAAACGACACTTATTCAATCACTCATATTTTCTAATGTTTTGGTTTTATACATACATTATTCACATATAAGCTTAATATCTACATATTTTAATATTTTAGATTTTACTTTAATTAAGGATGTATCAAGTGAGGTGATATTTACTGAAGTTACTAGATTTAAGTTATTCAAAGATTTAAGTTAAACTTAATTAAACCCTAAAAAAATCTAAGGTGTGATTTTATTGGCCTAATTTAAAGGATCTAACCTAGGAAATTTTTTATGGTAAGGATTTTATATTTAAACATAAAGGGAATTAATTTTAAACTAAGGGCTATAGTTATTCAAAGAATAAATAATAATATCACATATATTAACAATAAATAAATAAATAATAAAAATAAATAGCATAAAGTTTTTGGATCAAACCCTTTTTTTACCAAGAACACACCCCTGTTCTTCACCTAATAGATTACCCGGATCTTTGCAAACATGAAATTACTCACCTAAACTTGTTTTTTTTTTAATCAAACACCCAAAATCCCAAGAACACCATCGGTAAACCTAGTGTTCTTCTTTCTAATCTAAACTCGGGCCCGATCGAACCTTCTCCATTTTACACCCGATCCTAATTACCCCTGTTCAAAACGATTCATGTTCATGAATCTGACGAGCATGCAGCCGTACTGACTACGGCGAATAGCAACGGTCACGATGGAGAACAATAGCGGCCTGATCGGTAACGACCCCTTTTCCTTACTCTTTCATTTCGAACATATAATAATAATAATAATAATAATAATAATAATAATAATAATAATAATAATAATAATAATAATAATAATACAATGTTCCTCAACAAGACTTCAAGTTTATTGCTTCAAATTAAATACTTGTATTTTCTTATGTGTGTTTCGATGTGTGTGGTGTTGTGTGTTGTGTTAATTACAAAAAAATAAAGCCTATAAATTCAAGAAACCCTAAAAATCCTAAAAATATTAATGTTAAATATTTTTTTTCTAAAAGAGAATAATGTCTTTATTTGGACATCAAATTATTTTCTTTACACACAAAATAATCTTAAATTAATTAAAACAAATAAAGAAAAACTTAAATTTAACTTTAATTATAAATAATTAAAAATTAATGACGTAATACACTTTCCCCCTAAACTTTATATATTTCCTTACTTGTCTCCTAAACTACGTTTTGCCCATTTTTGCCCCTTAAACTTTTCGTCATTACCCAATTCACCCAAAAAAAGCTAACACCGTTAAAAAAAATCTGTGTTGACCAATCAAAACACGCCACATCATTTTTTTCTTTAATTTTAAATTTTAAAATAAAATAAAAATATTAAAATATTAATTAATTAATTAAATTCCGCCAAATACACAAAACACCCCATCATCTTTCTCCCCTAATTTTCATCACATTTTCAAAAGGAATGCAGAAACTAAACCGCTTCTTCTTCTTTCTCCGCTCGCTGACTCTTCTTTAAGTTTACTCTGCAAGATCGACATTTTCCCTCGCTTTTTCCTCCACAATTTTCTTGAGAAAAATGAATCACGGTATCCCATTATCCAAACACATCACACATGGTTTCTAATTGAAAATCAAAAAAGCTTTCGTAACATGGCGAGTTGCTGTAGATATTCAGTGTGGACTTTCACTTTGCTATGCCTATGTGTTTTCGCGATCCTTATGATCACTTCAATTCCTTCAAAAGCTTCTCTTCTCCAACTCTTGAATCCAGGGGCGGTTCAAAGATTTTGAGGCCCTGGGCAATTTATTAAAATAAGGCCCTTAATTTATATTCAGTAAGAGATATAAATTTTTCTCCAAAAAATTACTTTAATATAAAAAACATTATTAGATTATCCTCTTGAACAATAAAAAATTAACCTACAAACATCCAAAAACCAAATATTTTCATTTAAAAAATGTCATTTTTTATGCTTTAACTTTTAGATTATTGTTATATATATACAAATAATTATATATATATATAAATTTATAATTTTTGGGGCCCTTTCTCTCATGGGGGCCCTGTGCGGTCGCTCCTATCGCGCCTGTCCAGAACCCCACTGCTTGAATCACTTTGCTATTAATCATTATTGTTGTTGTTGTTGTCTCCAACAATTTCAGAAGAATCCGATGGAGTTGGACTCTGCAATGTGTTTTCATCCACGTATTCTTCCCCCCCAATCTGCAGCTTTATTCATATCCTGGAAACACAATATCCAAACAAATTCACATTATGGGTTTCATTTGTTTCACTCCTTTTTAATCACTAATTAATATCTTTTTGATAATTATATTAATAGTTTATTATATATTATTAATATAATAATATATATTAGGCTTAAAGGGTAATTATGCCCATGTAGTAATCTCTAATCATCCATCCTTTTTAATTATATCAATTTAACCCTCGTAGTCTTCCAAATCAATAATATTTTCTTTTTTTATTTCTTGAATCAGCCATCGAACACTTAAATTATATCAATCTCGCTCTTTGATTGCCATTGACTAGCAAATTAAAATTTTGCGTATGTGGTTACTATCTACTTTCACACCAGTCGCTATCGTCAACCTATCATGTCATGTTAATGATAACAAGACAATTTTGATGACATGGTAGTATGAACGAGAGCTTCATAATTAATTAATTATTGAAAAATATTTTTTTTTAAAATCTACGTCAAGTATACTATCACACCATCAAAATTGACTCGTCATCATCTTATTAAAAGACATTAATTTATTTAAAAATGACACGTGGACATGCTAACGTAGACATTAATTATTTAATTACAGAGTGTTTGACATGACAAAGGGGACTGATGATAATTAAATTTGTTAGTTAACAACAACCAAATAGCGAGATTGATGTAATTCTAAAGTTTGAGGGTCATATAGATGAAATTAAGAAAGAAAGGGCAACATTGCTGATTTTAAAAGAATTCGAGGGATAAATTAATGCAATTAAAAAAGGAAGAATAAAATTGATAATTTAAAATTACTACAATGGCAAAATTATCTCTTAAACTCATGTATTGTTAGATTTTCTTTCAGAGTTCTTTAGGGTTTCGTATAAACGAATTTGGGGAAAAATAGAAAGACGAGATGAAGAGAAGAGATAAGGAACACGTGAGGGAAAAGAAGTCTTTGAACCTTTTATTAAAGAGTAAAAATTAATTATTTACAAACACATGTCAAATATATATATAATAATAAACTATGACTAACAGCTAAGCCTAACTGACTAAGAAACAAATTAACCACCTAATTAGTCTTGACAGATCAGCAACCTTGATCTTGATAATCTTGATAGCCCCCCCCCCCCCCCCCCCTCAAGTTGGAGTATACAAGTTTTGTAGACCCAACTTGAGAATTGAATCCTGAAAAGACAAAGAAGGTAAAGCTTTAGTAAAGCAATCAGCAAGCTGATTATGGGAGGAAACATGTAAAAGTTTGATGACTCCCTGTTGAACTTTCTCTCTGATCAAGTGGCAGTCAATTTCAATGTGCTTTGTGCGTTCGTGTGCACAGGATTTTCAGCAATCTTAATTGCTGAGAGATTGTCACAATAAAGATTAGCAGAGGAAAGGTTAATCTTTAAATCAGAAAGAAGATAAAAGAGCCATTGAACTTCACAAGTGAAAGAGGCTAAGGCACGATACTCTGTTTCACTGGAAGAACGAGATATAATTTGTTGTTTCTTGGATTTCCAAGAAATTAGTGACTTCCCTAAGAAAACACAGAAACCTGTTGTTGATCTTCGAGAATCTGGGCAAGAAGCCCAGTCAGAATCAGAAAATGCATGAAGCTGTAAGGGATTATCAACAGGGAAAAATAGGCCTTGTCCAGGAGTAGCTTTTAAAAATCTAAGGATACGATGAGCAACAGATAAATGAGCAGTAGTAGGTGCAGATAAAAATTGTGAGAGCTGTTGAACAGCAAAAGAGATGTCTGGTCTTGTATTAGTAAGATACAAAAGCTTGCCAATTAATTGTCTATATGCTTGTTGAGTGGATCGCAAGATCGATATTGACCAAGAGGGGAGTGAATTGGAAATTTAAAGGTTTTATGGTGGAAATTGCAAATTGAAAATAATAGACAAGGGATTTAGAGTGGTTCAAGTTCCAAATGAACTCTACATCCACTACCTTAGCTTCACTAAGGATTTGCAACAATTCCACTAATTGCTCTTCCCCTTTTCTAGGACAAGGAGGCAACCCTTTACAATTTCGGTTGATTTTTCTACCCAAAAATCAACCCAATCCTCACACAAGTGAACAAAGAAATTTGATGGATAATAGAGTATCTCTCAATACAATTGATAGCCCAATTACAAGCACTCAACCCAATTGAACAAGATATGAATGAAAATTACAATTGGGGTTTCTAGACAAAATGGGATTTTTGCACAATTGCTTGGATTTAATGTTTGGATGTTTGCTTTTGGATCAATAGTTGTTGCTGGTGCTTTTAGAGGTCTCTTTTATACCTTCTCATTGATTTCTAGCCGTTGTGGTTGTTGCACTCATCAATAGAGCCGTTGGGATGTTATCTCACCACCATAAATGCAGTCTGCAACAACCCGTTTCGAAACGCGGGGTACCTATTTCGGAACGGACTAAAATAGAAAGAACCGTTGAGGTGCATTTAAGAGCCCGTTTCAAAACGCCTTAGGGCCGTTTCGAAACACTTTTGCCACTGTCAAGGGTCGTTTCGAAACAGTCTTATCTCGTTTCGAAACACCCTAACGGTTTTCAGAAATTCGGTTAAAAACATCTTCAACGGTCATGTTTACAATTTAAACTGAAGAACTGTTTCGAAACGCTTGGCCTCGTTTCGAAACGGTTTTGCTACTGTCAAGGGTCGTTTCGAAACAGCCTTAGCCCGTTTCGAAACACCCAATTTATCTTTAAATATTCAGTTAAAAGTTTGTAACCGTTGTGCCCTTTTTAAATCAAATATGAAGAACAGTTTCGAAACGTATGAGACCGTTTCGAAACGGGTTCAAGTGTTCTTAAGCCGTTTTGATACTCGTTTCGGAACAGGGGTTGGCAGTGATGAAATCGTTTCGAAACGCCTTAGGCCGTTTCGAAATAGGGGCTTGAAAATCACTGTTTTGGCTTTAAACACTTAGAAAAATATTTAAAAAACTTTGTTTTTAACTTGGGCATAATCTTAAAATTATATGGGGATATTTTGAGGACTTAAAATTCGTTTTGACATTTTCAATTTAGTCCTTAGGTTTTTAGTTATATCAAAATTAAAATATTTGTTTCACAATCTCCCCCTTTTTGATATAACAAAACCAAAGTTAGAATTTTTAAGAATTTTGAAAGTTTTGAAAATATTCTAACTCCCCCTTAATTTAAGATAAGTTTTTAAAGTTAAAAAAAATGTTTGACTTGAAATCCAAGTTGTAAACCTTTTAAAAAAATTTAAAACGAATTTTAGTTTGTGGCTCTTAAATTTCTTCTCCCCCTTTTTGTTAGATCAAAAAGAACAATGAAAGCTCATAGAGAAGACAAGGATTAGTACCAATAAGCATTAATAAGCAACAATAATATTAATTCATAATATCAAAATATCCAAAACATAACCAACATTAAGTTCATAATAAAATCCCAAACAAAAGATCAAAAGCATAGGTTCCTAAAACATAATTAAACATAAAGATGCAATCTTAAACCTAAAAAGCATAGATAATATGATATGATATGATATGAATATCCTAGGCCTCGTCATCATCATCGCTCTTGACTTGAGAACGGTGAAACTTCGTCCATTGCCCATAGAGAGTGGAGAAGGACAAATCCAAGTTTGAATGGGAAGTCTCAAGAGTATGAAGACGATCCTCGACATTTTTCAAACGATTGTCCATGGCAGTAAAACCCGAAGCAATGCTAGTATCCAAAGCATTGAACCGCTCGGTAATGAGAGCCGTGAGGGCTTCATTGTTTCCAACTTGAACTTGCGGTGGAGGAGCAACGGGAGGAGGAACAGCTTCTCTATCAACTCTTTCCCAAACATCATTCACATATGTAAACCCGGACTTGCGAAGGGAGGACTCACCAATCTTGGTCTTGCGAGGTTCCGGAGAGTCGTAGGTACAATCGATACCAAGATCATTAAAGATGTAGCTCAAGATTGTGCCATAGGTAAAAGACTTCAACTCATTTGTGTCAATAAGCTTAATATTATTGACTATCTCGGCTAAAATAATTTTAGGCACATTAGGGCGCTCACCTCTACGGAAACATTCAAGCCAAAAATGATCAGTTTGACGGATATGAGAGTATTTACCTCCGGAAGGTCGAATGAACCATGAAACCATCAAGTGAAGAACGCGATCGTGCACATCCAAAGTAAGTGCCCGACCGGTGAAAGTGCCAAAGTGACGTTCATCCTCAAGACCCTCATCTTTAAGTTTAAAAATAGACTCCAAGAGAGCAACATTAACAACAAACTTTTTGCCCAAAATGAAAGATTCAATTCCTATAATCTCGGTTTTGGTCTCATCATGAATAAAACGAGCATTAGAGTAGAAAAGGAGTACCATGTGTTTGTAGCGAATATTCGAAATGCTCAAGAAAACGATAAGATTCCATTCACTCAAACGGTCGAGATAACGGAATAGGAAACGCTCGGAATTGAGGAAATCAAGATCAATGGCACGTTCTCTATGAACTTCGAAATCCTTGACAAAAGAGAAGCGAGCACGCATCTCCGGAGTTTTAAGGGATTTCTGAAAAAGCAGAGCAAGATTCGGACGAATGCTCGAATCACCGGTTTGAACGGCCTTACGCTTTTTGTTAGCTTGTTCCGCCATCTAAAAACATTAAGCAAGTATATTTTAAAATTAAGTGTATGCATTGATATTTAGAATCAATCCAATAAAAAATCCCACTTAGGTTTTTGAAACAAAATTAAAAACAAATAAAAAGATAAAAAGAAAACAGTAAAAAATATTAAAAAAAATACGACTGAAAAATTTTATATTCGAATCAAAAATTTTGAGATTTTGAATTTTTTTTACAAGATATGGATAACCCACAAAGGAAAACCTATAATTTATACAAAAATAAAATTTTCTAACCTAAGATTCGAACATAAATTGAAAGAAAAAGAAAAGATAAAAAAATACCTTAGTTTGGGATTTTGGATGATTTGATGAAAATCCTTGCACAATGTTGATGAAACTTGCTT
This sequence comes from Hibiscus trionum, assembly GCA_030270665.1. NCBI lineage: Eukaryota > Viridiplantae > Streptophyta > Magnoliopsida > Malvales > Malvaceae > Hibiscus > Hibiscus trionum. The sequence goes on along the minus strand of BSYR01000052.1, from coordinate 10,074,485 downwards.
AGACTTGAGTTTTAGAGTAAAACCCCTCACAATTTTGTGAAAATCAATGAGTTTGAGAGGGTATTTATAGAGAGGGAGGCGGTTTAGGGTTTTTAAGAGTTTGATAAAAAGTGAATTTTAACATTAAAAGCCCTAAATAAAGCAATCCGCGATGCCGTTTCGGAACGGTCAAGACCGTTTTGAAACGAGACGACTAGGGTTTGACCATTTTGAGACCATAGGCTGACCGTTTCAATACGGTGTTGACCGTATCGAAGTCCTGTTGACCCGTATCGAAACACGTTTCGATACACCCCTTGGCAGTAGCCAAAACGTTTCGAAACACCTTGGAGGCGTTTCGAAACGCCCTTCTCTCAGAACTGGATTTAAGGTATCCGTATCGAAACTGGGTCACCCGTTTCGATACACCTGGGCCTGGAAGTGCAGATGAGGCTCTAAAAGTGCAGAAAAATGAAGTTTTAATAGGCCTAACATGCATAAATGTCATGAATGAGCAAGCAAAACATATTCAAGCATAAACATACTCCCCCTAACTATAGGCATGGATAAAATTAGGAGTCTAAACACATTAACATGGCATTTCACAAGATCAAGCAAATTTAAACACGAAAGAGGTCCTAAAAGGTCAAGATAGGCTAGCTAGACCTAACTCTCTCCTAAGGGACCAAAAACGCTCTTTGTCTAAGGGTTTTGTAAATATGTCCGCTAATTGATTCAATGTGTCTACATACTCTATAACCACATCTTCCTTAAGGACATGATCTCTAATGAAATGATGCCTTATTTCTATATGTTTGGTTCTAGAGTGTTTGATGGGATTTTTTGTTAAACATATTGCACTAGTGTTGTCACATTTTAGGGGAATGGTTTCAACTTTAATTTCATAATCTAAGAGTTGTTGCTTCATCCAAAGGACTTGAGCACAACAACTCCCTAAGGATATGTACTCGGCTTCGGTGGTAGATAAGGCTACACTATTTTGTTTCTTAGAGAACCAAGATATGAGCATACTACCTAAGAATTGACAAGTTCCCGAAGTACTTTTCCTATCGATTTTACAACCCCCATAATCCGCATCCGAGTAAGCATGAAGGTTGAAGGTAGAGTCTCTAGGATACCAAAGACCTAAACAAGGAGTGTCTCTAAGGTATCTAAAGATTCTCTTAACGGCTATAAGGTGAGACTCTCTAGGACTAGCTTGAAACCTAGCACACAAGCAAACACTAAACAATATATCCGGTCTACTTGCGGTAAGGTAAAGCAAAGATCCAATCATAGAATGATAAAGCTTAGAGTCAACACACGTACCTCCTTCATCTTTGTCAAGCTTTGTAGATGAGCTCATAGGAGTGGCTTGAGGCTTTGCATTCTCCAAGCCAAACTTCTTGAGCATATCCTTTATGTATTTTGCTTGGTTGATGAAGGTGCCATCCTTCTTTTGCTTGATTTGGAGTCCCAAAAAGAATGAGAGCTCCCCCATCATGTTCATCTCAAATTCACCTTGCATTAACTTAGCAAACTCTTGACAATGACATTCATTAGTAGAACCAAAAATAATATCATCAACATAAATTTAAACTACTAAGATGTCATTTTTATACATTTTTATAAAGAGTGTAGTGTCCACCTTACCTTTTTCAAATCCTTTTTCAATCAAAAAATTTGAAAGCCTTTCATACCAAGCTCTAGGAGCTTGTTTTAAACCATAGAGAGCTTTGGTAAGTTTGAAAACATGATTTGGAAATTTTGAATCTTCAAAACCCGGTGGTTGTTCCACATACACTTCTTCATTTATAAAACCATTTAAAAATGCGCTTTTAACATCCATTTGAAAAAGCTTGAAATTATGATAACATGCATATGCAAGCAACATCCTAATGGCTTCCATTCTAGCTACGGGTGCATAGGTTTCATCAAAATCTATTCCCTCTTCTTGAGTGTAACCTTGTGCTACAAGTCTAGCTTTATTTCTCACAATGTTACCACTCTCATCTAGTTTGTTCCTAAATACCCATTTAGTTCCTATTGTAGATTGATTACTAGGCCTATCAACTAGTGTCCAAACATTACTTCTCTCAAATTGATTTAACTCTTCTTGCATAGCCATAATCCAAAAGTCATCTTTCAATGCTTCTTTTATATTTTTAGGCTCTATGCATGAGATAAATGCAACATGGTTCATTAATCTAAGAGAAGAACGAGTGGTTACCCCCTTGGATGGATCACCCAAGATTTCACCATCTTTGACATAGTTCAACTCCCTTGGGTAGCTCACTTCCTTTTCCTCAATAGCCAAGTCCTTCAAGGCTTCAAGAGGTGGATCTTGTGAGTCCTCTTCCTTTGTTGGAATCTCATCCTCCTTTGAAGTTTGACCTCCATCAAAGGCATTTATGATCCCTACATCATCATCATCACAAGAATCCTTCCTAGGAAGGAGGTTATCATCGAATACAACATGAATAGATTCTTCTACTACTAAAGTTCTTTTGTTAAATACTCGATAGGCTTTAGAGGTTAAAGAGTAACCTATAAAAATGGCTTCATCACTTTTTGCATCAAATTTACCTAAGTTATCTTTTCCATTATTTAAAACAAAACACTTGCACCCAAAAGGGTGGAAATAGCTAATGTTAGGCTTTTTAGATTTTAAAATCTCATAAGGTGTTTTCTTTAAAATTGGCCTAATCATTACTCGATTTACAATATAACAAGCGGTGTTTGTGGCTTCCGCCCAAAAATATTTAGGTAAATTGTTTTCACAAAGCATAGTTCTAGCCATTTCTTGTAAAGTTCTATTTTTTCTCTCAACTACCCCATTTTGTTGAGGAGTTCGAGGAGCCGAAAAATTATGGCTAATACCATTTTCATTTAAAAAATCTTCAAACCCTAAATTTTGAAACTCGGTTCCATGATCACTTCTAATATGTGAAATTTTAAGTTCAAGGTCATTTTGGGTTAATTTTGAAAATGTGATGAATTTTTCCAAAGCCTCATCTTTAGTACTTAAAAAGAGAACCCAAGTAAATCTAGAAAAATCATCAACTAGCACAAAAGCATAAGACTTACCACCCAAGCTCATAGTCCTAATTGGCCCAAATAAATCCATGTGAATTAGTTGTAAACATCTACTAGTAGAAACATCATTTATGGATTTAAAGGAAGACCTATGTTGTTTACCTTTTGAGCATGCATCACAAATTTTATCATTTGAAAATTTTATCTTGGGTAAACCTCTAACTAGATTTAGAGAGACTAGTTTTTCTAAAACACTTATGCTAGCATGTCCTAGCTTCCTATGCCACAACCATGCATCATTTTCATTTTGAGCAACTAAGCATGCATGAGATGTATGAATGTCATCTAGATGCACCATGTATATATTCCCTATGCGATGACCTATGAGCATAATATTATTAGATTTAATGTCTACAATTTTGCATCCATTTTTATCAAATAAAACATTAAATCCTTTATCACACAATTGACTTATGCTCAATAAATTGTGTTTAAGACCATCGACATATAAAACATTTTCAATGAGAATAGTAGAGTGACTACCTATGGAGCCAATACCTTTAATGTGGCCTTTGAAGTTGTCACCAAATGTTACTACTCCTCCACTTTTTGGCTTTAGATCCATGAATCTACTCTTGTCTCCGGTCATGTGCCTCGAGCATCCACTATCAAGGTACCATGAGTTTTGACTTTGTGTTTTGGCCTTGTAGCAATGCTCCCCCTACAAACAAAGATATTAAACTTTGGTTTTTGGTACCCAAATCATTTTGGGTCCATGAGTGTTAGCTCCCAAAACCTTGGTTCCCTTAGGAATCCAAGATGACATAGCAATAATATTATTAGATTTAACAAGTTTCTTAGGAACCCATACACTTCTAATTCTTTTAGCTCTACTATGTCTAGGATAGCCACTTTTTTTTGTAGTAATTAGTCTTTTTCTTAGGTTGGTGTGTTCTAGAGGATTCTCCTACTTCATGCTTGACACTACCAACATTTTTTAAAGACTTTTTGAGCTCATTTAGCTCACCCAACACCTTTTGGTGTTCACAATTACATTGAGATAAAAGATTATTAAGATCAACATTTTCATCTTGAAAGAATTTAAGTTCATCTTTTAATCCTAATATCTTTTTCTCAAATTTAGAATTAGCTTGAGTAAGTGAGTCATTTTTCTCATTTAATTCTAGAATAATCTTTTTATTCCTAATAACCGACTCCTTATATTTCTCAACTAACTCATCATAGACCTCTTGTAACTCATCATATGCATCATTTAATTCTTCATATGAAAAATCTAAAGTAGATGAGTTAGAGGTTACCATGGAGGAATCTTCCTCAAGTTCCATGAGGCAAAGGTTAGCCACTTCTTGTTCATCATCCTCCGATGACTCCTCATCACTCCAAGTAGCAAGCTTGGCTTTGAGCTTTTTCCTCTTCTCAAAGCCCTTCTTCTTGAGTTGAGGGCACTCCGAACGAATGTGGCTGGGTTGTTTGCACTCAAAGCAAGTGATAGGATCCCTTTCTTCTTCTTTGTTCTTGCTTTTGAAATCCATTTTTCTTTGGATTTTTCTTCCACGGTTGGACCTCATGAAGCGTGAGAATTGTTTGGCTATCATAGCCAATTCTTCAAGTTCATCCTCCTCACTAGATGAGCTCTCATCACGTTGTGAAGTTTTAGCCTTGAGAGCTATTCCCATCTTCTTCTTCTTCTCAACCTCAAGCTTCTCTACCCTTTTCTCTTCTTTCTTCTTCTCATCTTCCCTTCCTTGCTTCATGATCTCATGAGTAAGGAGAGAACCCACAAGCTCATCAAGCTTCAAGGTTTTCAAGTTCTTTGCTTCGATGATAGCGGTTCTCTTCCCATCCCAAGACTCGGGAAGTGAATAGAGTAGCTTCCGGACAAGCTTGTCTTCCGGTATAATCTATCCATAGCCCTTTAGCCCATTGACAATCGTGGAGAAACGATCAAACATCTTTGACACTGTCTTATCGGGCTCCATCTTGAAATTCTCATAACTAAGATTGAGAATTCCAATCTTAGTTTCTTTAACATCGTTGGTGCCTTCATATGTGGTCTCTAGAGTGTCCCATACTTCTTTGGCACTTTCAATGGATGAGACCTTGGAATAGATGTCCGGACCGAAGGAACAAAATAGCATGTGGAGAGCTTTATCATTGACTTGAATCTTTTTCCTCTCATCTTCACTCATCTCCACTTTCTTCTTTAAGACCATCTTGCCTTCACTATCTTGCTTCAAAGGGATATATGGCTCATCTTCAATGACATCCCACACTAGATGGTCATTTAATTTGATGAAGAGACGCATCCTATTCTTCCAAAAAGAATAGTTATCACCGTTGAAGAAAGGAGGCTTTGTAGTGGATTGTGACTCGTACATGCCCGAACCGGAGGTTGAAGCCATCTCTTGATATTTTGATGATCACACTCTTCCAAGGATCTCCTCTTGTGGTTGTTAATCCTCAAAAAGTTAAGCTCTGATACCAATTGTTGAGTGGATCACAAGATCGTTATTGACCAAGAGGGGGGTGAATTGGAAAATTAAAGGTTTTATGGTGGAAATTGCAAATTGAAAATAATAGACAAGGGATTTAGAGTGGTTCAAGTTCCAAATGAACTCTACATCCACTACCTTAGCCTCACTAAGGATTTGCAACAATTCCACTAATTGCTCTTCCCCTTTTCTAGGACAAGGAGGCAACCCTTTACAATTTCGGTTGATTTTTCTACCCAAAAATCAACCCAATCCTCACACAAGTGAACAAAGAAATTTGATGGCTAATAGAGTATCTCTCAATACAAATGATAGCCCAATTACAAGCACTCAACCCAATTGAACAAGATATGAATGAAAATTACAATTGGGGTTTCTAGACAAAATGGGATTTTTGCACAATTGCTTGGATTTAATGTTTGGATGTTTGCTTTTGGATCAATAGTTGTTGCTGGTGCTTTTAGAGGTCTCTTTTATACCTTCTCATTGATTTCTAGTCGTTGTGGTTGTTGCACTCATCAATAGAGCCGTTGGGATGTTATCTCACCACCATAAATGCAGTCTGCAACAACCCGTTTCGAAACGCGGGGTACCTGTTTTGGAACGGACTAAAATAGAAAGAGCCGTTGGGGTGCATTTAAGAGCCCGTTTCGAAACGCCTTAGGGCCGTTTCGAAACACTTTTTCCACTGTCAAGGGTCGTTTCGAAACAGTCTTATCTCATTTCGAAACACCCTAACGGTTTTCAGAAATTCGGTTAAAAACATCTTCAACGGTCATGTTTACAATTTAAACTGAAGAACTGTTTCGAAACGCTTGGCCTCGTTTCGAAACGGTTTTGCTACTGTCAAGGGTCGTTTCGAAACAGCCTTAGCCCGTTTCGAAACACCCTATTTATCTTTAAATATTCAGTTAAAAGTTTGTAACCGTTGTGCCCTTTTTAAATCAAATATGAAGAACAGTTTCGAAACGTATGAGACCGTTTCGAAACGGGTTCAAGTGTTCTTAAGCCGTTTCGATACTCGTTTCGGAACAGGGGTTGGCAGTGATGAAATCTTTTCGAAACGCCTTAGGCCGTTTTGAAACAGGGGCTTGAAAATCACTGTTTTGGCTTTAAACACTTAGAAAAATATTTGAAAAACTTTGTTTTTAACTTGGGCATAATCTTAAAATTATATGGGGATATTTTGAGGACTTAAAATTCGTTTTGACATTTTCAATTTAGTCCTTAGGTTTTTAGTTATATCAAAATTAAAATATTTGTTTCACAATGCTGTTATGTCTGAAAGAGCATCACCATCAGTTTTAGATAAACGTTTTGTATCACTAAAAGGACTGGTAACAAGCTTTGCACCAAGAAAATCAGTGTCTTTTAAAAGATCTAAAGTATATTTCCTTTGGCACATGTTGATACCTTTTGATGACCTAGCAATTTCAAAACCAAGAAAAAAATTTTAATTTGTCCAAATCTTTAATTTTAAAGGCATCATGAAGGAAACTTTTAATAGAAGCAATTTGTTGAGATGAAGGGCTTGCAAGGATTATATCATCTACATAAACTGCTAAGGCAATAAACTCAGAACCTTCACCTTTAGTAAAGAGACTAGAATCAGAAATGGATTGCTTAAAACCCTGATTACTTAAAGTATTTGTCAATCTTTCATTCCATTGCCTACTAGCCTGCTTTAAACCATATAAGCTTTTATTTAATTTGCAAACAAGACCATTTTTTTATCAGAAAATCCAGGGGGTAAATCCATGTAAACCTCTTCTTGTAAAAATCCATGTAAAAAGGCATTATTGATATCCAACTGTTGTAAATCCCAGTTTTGAGCAGCAGCTAGAGCTAATAAAGTTCGAATAGTTGTTATTTTGGCTACAGGACTAAAGGTGTGAAGAAAGTCAACTCATGACTGTTGTGTATACCCCTTAGCAACTAACCTAGCCTTGTACCTATCAAGGGTACCATCTGACTTAAGCTTGGTCTTAAAGACCCATTTGCATCCTATAGTAGTTTTTCCAGGAGGTAAGGGGACTAAATCCCATGTTTTATTATTTTCTAGGGCTGAAATCTCTTCTTGCATAGCTACTTTCCAACAATCATTTAAGATAGCTTGTTTATAACTTTTAGGCTCACTTAACAAATCTGCATTATTAATAAAGGCCTTATGCTAAGCAGAAATATTTGAATAAGAAATAACATGAGCAACAGAATGTGAAGTTGTTCTAAGTTTAGGCAGATTAACATGAAAATCATTGAATTTTTGTGGTAACTTCACAGTTCGAGATGGTCTATTAGAATGAGGAATCCTAGAAGAATTAGACTGAGTTTCTACTGAAGGAGAAACAACAATCTGATCAGAATTTCTATCATCAGAACTAACATCACAATTATTAGATTTGTCAGAATGTTCATCAGAATAACTCACAAAGTTTCCAGAATCAAGAATATTATCACAAGGTATATTCTGAAGTTGCTCAGTTTCATCATTTAGGCCTGAAATGTCACAATTAGGTAAAACTATAGCCTCAACAGAGAAGTTTTCTTTAAAAGGAAAAACATCTTCAGCAAAAACCACATCCGTAGAAACAAAAACAGTTTTAGTTTCTAAGTTATAAAGCCTATAACCTTTTACATTCTTAGGAAACCCTAAGAAAACACACTTTGCAGCTCTAGGATGCATCTTAGTTTTAGCCTTGGGTAACAAGGAAGCATAAGCAAGACATCCTATGATTCTTAGGTTATCATATTTAGGTTTTGACTGAAACAATTCTTCATAGGGAGTTTTATTGCCAAGAATAGGGGTAGGAGTAATATTGATTAAAAAAGCAGCATGTAAAATGCAATCCATCCAAAAAAATAAAGGCAAACCAGGTTGAATTCGTAAAGCCCTAACAACATTTAACAAATGTCGATGTTTCCTCTCAACTACACTGTTCTGTTGAGGTGTATGAAGGCATGAAGTCTGATGAGTAATACCTTTTGATTTGAAAAAATCAACCATATCAAATTCTTTGCCATTGTCAATTCTAATGCATTTTATCCTTTTAGAAAACTGAACTTCTACCATAGTACAAAAATCAGTTATTAGCCTTCTAGTTTCAGATTTATATCTCATAGGATAAATCCATATATACCTACTTCTATCATCAACAACAGTGAGAAAATAAGAAAAGTCATATATGCTGGGAACAGGAAAGGGACCCTAGATATCCATATGAACAATGTCAAAAACAAATTGAGATTTGGAAACACTCACAGGAAAAGATAATCTTTTGTGTTTTGACAAATGACAAGTTTCACAATTATGCAAATGACCAGAAGGAATAGAAGAATTCAAACCATGAAAAACTTTCATCTTCTGATTAGAGGGATGACCTAACCTTGCATGCCAAACAGTAAAAGAAATAGAGGAATTGACAACATTACAGAAAGTAGTTTTTCCACCATCTTTAACTTCAAGCTGGTACAATCCATTTATCTTCTCAGCTATACCAATCATCCTCCATTGTTTGGTATCATGTATACAACAAATGTTATGTGAGAAAATGAAAGACAAACCTAAATTATTTGTCAATTGAGAAACATATATCAAATTAAAACCAAAGAAAGGTATATGCAGAACATTTTCAAGAATCAATTCTGAAGACAACTGAACAGTCCCTATATGCAGAACCTTAACAAGTTGGCCATTAGGCAATTTAACAAACTTATCAACAATAGAAGAATAGGCTACAAAATGATCTAAAGAATTTGCTATGTGGTCAGTAGCCCCTGAGTCAATGATCCAAAATTTAGAACTAAGAAAAGTGTTCATATCATCATTTACATTCTTAGAACAAGCACACAGACTAAGATAATCAGAAACCTTAGAATTACTTGTAAAACCAACAATTAAGGAAGAAGAAAGCATACTTGGTCCTTCATTAGAAGCAGACTCAAAATTAGAGGATAAGGCATTCACTTGAGACTGAGAATTCAGGTTCTGAACAGATTTCTCTCGATCATTTAACAAGGACAATAAGCTTGCACATTGTTCCTTTGTAAAAGAAACAATGTCGTCCTCATTGGTATTAACAGTGGGATTGTTTTCATTGGCAACATTAGCAGTTTGATTTACTTTACCAAAAGATGTCCTAGACCTATACCCAGGAGGATACCCATGCTTCTTGAAGCACTTTTCAACCGAGTGTCCCTTTTTACAGAATTTCGATCAACCAACAAGATGTTGGAATCAGCAAGACTAACATGACTAATAGTTCTTTCGTGCTGGACAAGAACAGAGAAAATTTCATTAATATTGGGAAAGGGCTTCATCATTAAAATCTGTGATTTAGGGACCGAAAAGGAATCATTTAAGAGAAATCTTGTTTCCTAAACTCAATAGCCTTACAATCACAGCTAGACAGAGACCTAAGATTACACAACTCATCCCATATAACCTTCAACTGCGTATGAAAGGCGGTGATAGAAAGATTACCTTGCCTTAAGGAATAAAACTCATGCTGCAGATCTGAAACCCGAATCAAGTCCCCTTGCTTGAATCGGTCATGAAGATCCGCCCACAACTCGTAGGCCGTATCTACCCAAATAACGCCTTGTGCAATTTCTGGGCTGATTGCACGCAGTAACCAAGAAAGGACCAAGTTATTGCACTTGACCCATGCTTGAAATCGGGAGTGATCTTGACGCAGCTGCTTGATTGAGCCATCCACAAATCGAAACTTATTTTTCGAGATGAGCGCCATCTTCATCGAACGTGCCCAGCTGTGGTAGTTTGAACCAGTAAGCAAAGCGGAAGTAAGAACGAGACCAGGGTTCTCGCTAGGATGAATATAGTATTCATCAGAGGGATCGTCATTCTTGAAAGTGGAATTGCGAACACGATCAGAGGATTCATCATCTGATACCATGTTGGATTTTCTTTCAGAGTTTTTTAGGGTTTCGTATAAACGAATTTGGGGAAAAATAGAAAGACGAGATGAAGAGAAGGGATAAGGAACACGTGAGGGAAAAGAAGTCTGTGAACTTTTTATTAAAGGTAAAAATTAATTATTTACAAACACATGTCAAATATATATATAATAATAAGCTATGACTAACAGCTAAGCCTAACTGACTAAGAAACAAATTAACCACCTAATTAGTCTTGACAGATCAGCAGCCTTGATCTTGATAATCTTGATATGTATTATTATATGTATTGAAAGATAACAACGAATTTGTGATCGCACAATAAAAAAGATAACAAAATTTACGTGAAAACCTTTTCGAAAAAAAAATAAACAACAAGGAATAAGAAATTCACACATGTCACAAAATAAGAAAAACAATGAAGTTGTAACTTAGCACGATTTGTGAGTTATTCAACTATAACCTTAAATTAAAGTATCTATTTAGAAGGATAGATATTTGGTTACATAGAAAATGTAGTCAAACTGAATTTCCCGCCTTAGACCAAGTATAATTGCAGAAACCATGCCTGGAAACATCTTCGTAAACATTTTGGTTTTCATTCATGCCTGGAAACTCGGTTAAGTGGCAAACAAATAAAATGAGAACATGACAGCAAAACCGTGGACGTGCCGGAGTGGTTATCGGGCATGACTAGAAATCAGGTTAACGAAGTTTGCTTCAGGTTTAATATTTTTCTCAAAGAGTCTTTTGATTTACGGACGCAATAGCAAGGTCTCTCAATGTTTGGTTTGCAGCCATGATTTGATTTTGAAATTTTTTAGAAGGTTGTACACCAAAAAAAGGAAAGAAGGAATCTGTGTTGGTTTTCTTCATTCTTGATCATCATGATTTTTCAAAACCAATATCATTCAAAGAAATCCCTACAAGGGTTTCCAATAATGTAGTTCCTATTTTGGCTGGCATACACATAGAACTGCACCTAAAATAAGATCCCCATTATATGTATGTCAGTGGTTTTCTTTCAACAGCAAAGTTCTGTCTTAATGAGACATATGCCTACGGCACAAGCCTGTCACCTTCCTTCACTAAGGTCACTGAATTTGGGGATTTTATATCGAAATCCTTTAACTTGAAGGCCTCCCTGTGGAAGTGGCGATGAGATACCTTGGTGAGATGCTATTGAAAGTTGCTTAATATATGCCGTTCTCTCGAAAAATCTTGAATCATTATGATCATTGCACTCTAAAAATGTAAAACATAGTATACCTTGAAGACAGCTCCGAAACCCCCTTCTCCTAACTTGTTTGAAGGACTGAAGTCTTCAGTGGGAATTTTCAACTCAGCATTTCTAGGACCAATTGCAAGAAGCACTGCAGAATCAAGGCATGCAAAAAAAACGATGCACCGGTGAAATACATTAAGACTAGATAAGCAGTAGATTTTCTCACACTCTCTCTCAACTTAGTATATACAAGTTTTATCTACTTTTCACTGCCTAGCTGAAATGTAAACAATGCTGTCTTCCTCTTTGAAGTGCCCGGTGGTAACCCACTAACGGTTGGTTTAAAATCTAAGCCAGCAAATAGATGTATCAGAAACAGGAAACGAAAGATAAGCACATTTGAAGGATCTTGTAAGAAAGATTCAGGTGAGTTAATATTCTTACCTGGGACAACACTAATAGCTGAAATGGATGGGCCATAATAACCTAGTTCTGGTACACAGTAGGTCCCCTTACCAGTCCAAACAAGGTGAATTTCAAGAGGGTTATCTGTCACATTAGCACTGAATCTCCTGGTAATTGCTCTCACAGCCCCACCTGCTTCCTTTGATATATCGAAATCCTTAACTTGAAGGCCTCCCTGTGGAAGTGGCGATGAGATATAAACATGTGTATTCATAGAAACGCTGCAAATGGAACTATGGAAGTAATGAAGTTTATGATCTACACTTGAGAATGGTTACATTCTCACTATTAAGTAAGCATTACCTGAATATAGATATCAAAAACACGCCTTACTCCTCGAAGACAGAGTGCTTCTATCTGGTTAAGCTGTTTTCGCAAAGAATAGGTTTACAGTGTAAGGCCCATTCTCGAGGCCTAGGCCATAGTATCTGAGTGATACAGCCATACAGGGGATGTCCTTGAAGTATGATAAAGTGCAGGAGTATTGGTGTTTTTCACTTGTGCAAAAGTGTTTTGCACATAGAGTGGATACTCCCTGTCTTCATACAACCCTACATTGCTTGCTGTTCCCAGAGAATTATTCTCAGCCTCAAACACTATGCCATCAGCAGTCATCTGTGGCCAACCACACTTGATCGCAAAGTTTGCATCTGCCATGCCGCCATCGAAACATGTTTAGCGGATAACTATGAAATGGCCATTATCTCATTAGGATTTTATATATGATTCAAATCTCAACAATGTAGACTGATGCCAGAGTTTTAGCTAAGCTTACATCGTGGAGTGTTTATATTGCACGGGAAGCCTCTTTGAAGGCACTGCAATCCCGGTAAAAGCCTGCAAAGTTGAAAATATTTATTGTCCATCTGGATTTAACATTTGAAAATAATGAATTGCATAGCTAAAATGATAGCAGACGTTTACTAATGGGGAAAAGATTGAAAGGGAAACGGAAGGCTGAGGGTGGTAGGGGCAATATCTTACACACCTTATGTCTGAGCTGTCAAGTGTGAAGTTATTGGCCACTAAAGTCCTACATAGAATGACATGAAACAATTCTCTTAATTCATGTCCATATTTACATCAACATTCATACTGATCATAAGAAGAAGAAAACTGCTCCATTTGAGCACCAGAAATTCTCATGCTCAAGCAAGTATTAAATTCGATAGCAAAGACATGAATGTCATGGATTAAGAGACATACAATTGTAAGCTTGAGTCTATCCATGAGGGCAAATTTCCTGATAGATGATTGTAAGATACATCTCTGCATCAGATTACATTAGTTAAAAGCGATTAGAGAAGTACCGGGACTGAACTTCTGTTCACTGGATGCACAGGTGAAATATATTAAACTTGAAACATCGCTCATCATAATAAAAGCTGTTAACCAATTGAGTGAAATACATTAGTGTGATATGATGACTTACATAGTCTTAAGATTTTCGCTCTTTCGGCTAGGAAAGGTACCTGACAGGCTATTATTTCCAAGAAACCTGACCATTTAAACATAATGAAAAGAAGAATCAACCAGAAATAATAACTTTAACTGGAAAGCATGTGGTAAGAAGCAGATATTAACGACAAATCAGATAAAAGAAAGCGATTTTCAAGTAATGAGGGAAATGGTCTCTTGGAGTTTACAAGTATGTAAGAGAATTCATATTGAACAATTCACTAGGAATTTTTCCTGTTAAGTTTTTGAAACTCAAATCCCTGGATGAGAAACAAAAGACATTAAATAGTAAGAACTGGATTTCCAATCTCCTTTGGAAATGGGCCCAGATAAAGAATTATGGGCAACTGACCAGTCATTTTTTTCCAACTGTTATCCAAAGAATCGGCTCTTCTTCTTAGACTAATACAAGAAATCACCAATAGGTACTAAAGTTAAACCAGTAGCATTTTGCAATTGAAATGATTACCATTCTGATCAGAAAGTTAAAAGGGGAATGAGTTTGAATACACTATTGGCTAATTACCTTCATTATATGAATAAAATAGAAAACCAACTTGCTTCAATTTTGAAAGTGATTAGTTATATTAAATAGTATGAATTCCATTGCTCATATTACTTGAAAGACTTTAAAAAGTATATATGAAGTGACGATGATATGTTTTTATACGTGAGACGGTGATAATTATTTGATACACTTACGTTTCACAAACGTCTTAGTTTTAGGTTATAAGGTGTAGGGTTTAGGGATTTGAGTTTATTAGTTTAGAATTAAGTGATTATGAATGGAAGTTAAGATTTAGAGTTAGAATTTAGAGATTATAGGTTAAAACCTAAATCCTCAACATATTACTCTAAAACATAAACCCTAAATTCTAACCTTTAACCCTAACCATAAATTCTAACAATTATTCCTAAATTCTAAACTCATACACCTAAACCCCTAAACTCTACACACTAAATTGAGTCCATGAACCCTAAAACTAAGGCTCTTGTTGAAAGTAAAAGTTATAAATCTTAAATCCTAAATTCTAAAACTTAAAGTTTCCGCCACAAGTGTATTGGGTATAAATATAAAAGTTATATAATCTCATAACTGATAAATATTTGAATTCAAACGCCAATAAAATTAAAAATCACAAATTGTTTCCAATAAATAAAAGAAGGATAATTATTTAATACACTGGCGGTGGAAACTAAAAATTTCTACAAACGCCTTAGTTTTAAGGTTTAGGAACTTAGTTTAGGGTGTATGGTTTAGGGGTTTAGTTGTATGAGTTTTGAATTTAGGGAGAGTGGTTGAAATTTACAATTTTGGGTTATAATTTAGGGTTAATAGATTAAAACCTAAATCCTCACCATATTACCCTAAATTCTAACTATAAACCCTAAATTCTAAATCCTTACACCTAAGCCCCTAAACCCTACACCATAAAATAATGGGTAAACTACATAAATGACCACCTTACTATTGCAAAAGTTGCGATCTGACCACATTACTTTTTTTCGTCACAATTAAACCACCAAACTATTTAAATGGTATCAATGTGACCACCGGCCGTTAAAGGTTAACGGAAGGGTGACGTGGCAGTTAAAAAAATAAGGGTATAATTACACATTTAGTCCTTGTTACTTATAAACTCTATCAATTTAGTCCTAATTTTAATTTAAAAAAATAAATTACACATGCTATTGGTGGGAATCAAACCCACGTATGGGTAATTTAGAAGCAGTGGTTTAACCACTACACCAAGCATGTATTTGTGCTAAAAATAACCCTCTTAAATATATGTTATATTGTGTACAAAATGAATGACCACCAATAATGACATGTTTTCTTGAATCACATTCAACAGAAGTCTCAGAAGACAATTTAGCATACACAACTCTCCCCTCTATAAGAAAATCCTGAATTAAACTAAACAATTCATCCAAACATTCAGCCACTACACTTCTTGCCTCAGGATCAGACATCACTGCGCCAAAAGAACAGTTAAATAAAGCCTAAGCCGAAACAACCAAATAAAAAATTATAAGAATCAATATTAGATGAAATAAATCCAACAACAACCTAGACATAGATAAAAGTTTTGAAGGTACCTTCATTTATGTGTTCAGCAAACAAAATTTAAACAGCGTGTGAAATCCCTAAGCATAGAGCAGTTCTTGGATGTAGCTATACATAAGTTGAGAAGAACCAATGAGAAAAATACACAAACCTTCTCCCTGCAACCAATAAAAAAGAGCCATAAGTGGGACTCGAAATCTACTCATTGACTTATTTAACAATTCTGGGAAACTAAGCAGGCGTCAGAATGAACTAAGAAAAAGATAAAGAACTCATAGACAACGTTCAACAGCAGACATTATTGCATATCTTAAGACAATAAAAAACTTACTTCAATAAAAGTTGCTTTTCCAGTTTAAGAGCATGTGAAATTCTATGCAAAACAAACTCTTTCTGAGCAGGCAAAGAACATTGAACCATTAAAGTTTTAGTGGCACAAAAAATTCTGGTGACACTACTATCATCCTTGATGTTAAAGAACATAACACAGAATTTCGGAGTGCTTCCAATGGTGGATCCAATTTCACTTCCAGTTCCAGATGGAATGCTCACCAATCCATCCCCAGAACTAGGACCAACTAATGTCTCCACATCCACTTGAGAGTTTTGGGAATGGTTTAAAACTGCTCTTTCTGCTGGCAAAATACTACAAAAATCATTCTCGTTACACTCTAGAATGTCAAAGGAGCCAAAAGAACCATTCTCATGTTGTAATTGAGGTGAAGAGTCCACCCTATTACATTGCAACTGATTGGATCTGTCCACATTCATAACATCAAACTTGTCAGAAGATGCAAGAATTTCATTTTCATGAGGGAATCTTTCAGAATTCTCATCCTATAATTGTAACACCCCAATTTTGGGCCTAGATGGTTTAAGTTTCGAATCGAACCGGTCAGAAAACGGTTCGTATCTTAAAGAGAGCTTTAGGGAACACCTAGTTCGGGATGCTTTAAAAATATAGAAAAAATATCTAAAAATCCTCATTTAATATATGAAAGGTTATGGTGAAATCAATTTTACAAAATAAGGTTTGGAAATACTACATTTCGGTGTAGTGACCAAATCGCAGTTTTTACAAAGTTAAGTAGTGACTGTTTTGTAAAGGATTGAAACTTTGAATATTTAAGGAGCTAATTTTACCAAAATGTTTTTAATCAGATTTCTCTTTATTTTGGGTGATTTTAATATAGTTTTAATTAAGGAAAATAAGATAAATAAAAGAGAGAAACTACCTTTGACTTTTCATAACCACTTTACGTCAATTTTCTCTCCTTCTATTTTCTCTCAAATTCTTTTCAGCAAAACACTCTTTCCCCATCAATTTGCTACTGATTTTCACCCCTTTCGATTGGATTCTAATTCCTTTTTGATTCCTAATCAATTCCTCATCAAATCCCCTTGATTTCTACATTGAATTTTCAAGAAAACTTGCCCAAATCAAGGAGAAATCACCCATTAGAGGTAAGCTTCATCCTTCTCCTCTAATGATCAGTTCTTTACTGAAATTCTCAAGTTATCAATCCTTTGTTAATGATTTTTAAGTGGTTTTAATGTTAGAAACAAGAAATTGTCTTAAAACTCAAGATTTTGGAAGAGATCTTGAAGATTTTCGTGGTGAATGATTGGGCTCTGTTTTGAGGTGGTTTTCTAATGTATTTTGAATGTTGATTGATGTTACAAATGAGGTTTTATCAATCAAATCCCGAATAGGTTTGGTTTCCTAAGTTTTGTATGCTAGAATAATGGTTTTTGGGGTGATTTTGGTGTTCTGCTATAGCTGGAGGTATAAGGACGAGTTTGTGGTGGTTTTTTATGTTAATTGGTGTTTAGAAATGATTAGAAGTGATAGATCTTGGTTGGGCTTTGTTTTGGAAGAGTTTGGAGATGTTTTCGGTTGTGTTTGGTAGCTGAAATGTGGTTTTGTTTAGAGCAACGAGTTTAGGTGTGTGGCTGATGATTTCAATGCATGATGATGCATTAATCCTCTGCTCTTATGTGTTATAAACATGGGAGACATCTTCGGACGCCTTTGGCATTGATCCGGGAGCTTAGATAGCGTTTTGGTAAGCACGTGAAACGTAATCGGTGCGTGCATTTGGTTTTAGAAGTCCTTGAGGGACAAAGAATCAAGGTTTGGGGATTTAGGAAAGGTTTGAAACACCTTCTTAAGTCCGGAAGTAAGTATTGGCTAGATTGCTCTCTTAAATGTGGTGGTTGCCCCTAAAATGCTTTTACATGCTCATGGTTTGAGATAGATAAATTCCTACTGTTTTTATGCATGTTTTATAGCATGAGATGATGCTTGAAATGATTTCATGAAGTAACATGTTGCATGATTGGGATTTGAGCTTTTGTTTAAAGCATTGCAAATGTTATGGTTTTGAAATGAGATGAGAATGTTTTGGGAATTGTTGCATGAAAAATAGTAGGTGAGATGATGATTTGACATAATATATTGGCATAGATGTTGAGATACTTACCGGATATAATTGATCGATCAATAGGATGAGAGTGCACTATAAACTAAAAATTCGTACGTGCTCTTTGGTTTAATCCAAAGGGAGAGAACTGATGATGGGCATTCCATCGGGTAGGACTTGGTGAAATACCCAAGCTTTGTGGCGATGAGAGATTCCGCCATGTGAGTACGGTGATGTGAGATTCCACCAGAAATTATGTTACTAGATGAGTGAGTACGGTGATGGTAGATGCCACCGGAAGTGTCTAGTGAGTTGTCCACATATCCGAGTAATAATGAGAGGTGTAATGCCAATATAAAATATGAAATTGTTTTTGATTCACATGTACCTTTGATGAAATGATTTATGCTATGAGAAATGCATATGAGTTTTGCATATGAAATGCTTTAGTGTTACAAGCATGAGTGTGGCATTGCCATGGGTTTGCATTTGTTTAAATGCATTAGATAGAATTGAGGTACATGTGTTTTCAATGAGAAGTTGCTCTGAATGGTTTTCAAGCATGAGATAGAATGAGCACGTTGTTTAAAAGCTTTTGGAGAAAGTGTTTCCAAGAAATGCATTATTGAGTTGGTTTCTTTAGAGCATGCCTCACTAAGCATTTGTGCTTACGCTCTCTTTTACCAATAATGCAGATAATTGAGGTGTTTCCGTGCATCAAGGAGGATAAGAACATCCAAGGAAGTACAAGCTCATGTATGGTGACGTTTTCATACACTTTATTTTTGATAAATGGCAATGGGAAACCAAGGTTGTATTTGGGAGATGTGTTTTGAACTCCCTAAGTTGATAGCATGTTTATGTTGGCATTTATGGGTTGTATTTGGTCTTAAATGTTTGGTTTGAGGTTTGGTTGCTTATATTGGTTTCGAGACTAGGGAGCATGCCTTTAGACTATGTGATTTTGTGTTTGATGTCATGCTCTTGTTAGAGAGTCTTAAACCATGTTCCTTTACATCAAAATGGATTGTTGGTATGATTTGAGGATCTTTGAGGCATGTTTGAATGGGTTAAATGGTGAAAAACCAGCACTTTCTGCTGTCACTAGGCAAAGTGTATCGAAACGGCTGCAATAGTTTCGAAACGGGGGCCTGTAATGGCCACATCGTTTCAGAACGGGTTGCAGAGGTTCCGAAACAGTTTGGCTACTAGAGTGACCTGTTTCGATACCGGTCTCGGAACATACCCGCGTACCAGAACGGTCAACACCGTTTCGATACGGGCGTTTGGTACGGAGGGTAGGTGTTCCGATACGGTTGACCGTTGGTGGGAGATTTGAATTGTCTTGAGTTTTCATGCTTTACATTTTAGTCCTAAATGTTGTGGATGCAATTGCTTGAGCTTGGAATGTCTTTTAAAGCTGAAATTTGACAGAGAAGCATATAACATGATTAGTTTCAGATTGGTAAACCTAAAACCAGTTAAGTCCCTATAATTTCCAAAATTTACATTTTGGTCCCTAAACTCGTAATTTGTGCAATTGAGTCCCTAAATGTTATCCGATCGCCGTACCTTTCTCTTCCATGATTCGTGAGTGCTCACTTAGGATTAATATGCATCTAGACAAGATTAAATAAAAAAGGTCGTTAATCAAGGTTGACTTTCGGGTTGACTTTGGTTTTCCCCGTGTAATCTTCGTAGTTCGGGTCAAACGTCTAGGCCGGGCTAAGGGGGTTACATGTATTGGTATCAGAGCCAGGTTATCGAATAATTGGGGCTTGGTATGTGGTTGTTGTATATGATTATGCATGATTGTGTCTTTTCAGTGAAAGTTTGATGTATGAACATTGAGGTGTGTTTCAATTGAGATGATTTTGTGATGCCATGCTATGTTTGGAGTGTGGTTGGGGATCCCATTGCCATGTCAATACTAATGAGAAGAATTGTTTTCAAAAATGAGCTTGAGTACTTGGATTACTTACCTTGTTATGCCTAATTATGTTTATTGCATTTTGTTAATGCATTGTTTTTATTATGGGACCACGTAGAGAGCTGAGAGTCAATACTAGATCTACGGCTGAGAATGAAAACGCGGAGAATGCTGAGGATTTACCTCCTCCTCCCCCTGGTTGATCACTTGGAGGTGGTGGAGCTGGGGCTGGTGTTGCTGGAGTTGGTGCTGGGGTTGCTGGACCCGAGAATGGTCAGGGGCAAGCTGCTCCGGATATGACTGTGCTTATTTAGGCTATTGTTGGAGCTTTCCAGGCAGTAGTAGCTGGGGTTCATGGAGCTGCACCTCAGGATGGTGCTAATGTGAGATTGCCTTTGGAGCGTCTTCGCAGTCTAGGTGGGACTAAGTTCCGAGGTTTGTCACCGGAAGGATCTGAGTCTTGGTTGGAGAGCACCAAGAGGATTCTTGGTCAGCTGAATTGCAATAATGTGCAGAAGTTGGGATACATCGTGTCGCTGCTACATGGTGATGCTTATACGTGGTGGACGGTCACTATCTCTGGAATGGAGGATGATGAGGTGACTTGGACATTCTTCTTGAATGCGTTCAAGCGGAAGTATCTGGGAGTGCGTTACCTTGATGAGAAGAAGAGAGAGTTTATGTCTCTTATGAAAGGGAACATGTATGTAGCTGAATATGAGATTCAGTTTGTTCGCCTTAGCCAGTATGCACCTGAGCTAATTCCTAACGAGAGGGAAAGGTGCGAAAGGTTCCGTTATGGGTTGGTAGCGGATGTTAAGACCTATATGCTTGCAGCTGACTATACAGATTTCGATGTCTTGGTCACTAGAGCCAAGGACATTGAATTGAACCTTGGTTTGGCAAGTAGAGCGGGTGGATCTAGCTCTGGAAAGCGACCTGCTGAACGCGATTATGGTAGAGATCGTAATAAGAGACATAAGGATAGGAAGCCGCACTATGATGTTAGATGTGGAGGTGGTAACCCTGGTAGAGGTCAGCAAGGACCTAATGTTGTCTTGAGGACTCCTGAGTGTAACCGTTGTGGTAGGAGACACCGTGGTGAGTGTTGGGGTAACCTTGGGACATGCTGGAATTGTGAAAACCGGGGGAATTTGAAGAAAGATTGTCCTCAGCCGCTGAGAGAGGGACATGCTCTGGTGAGAGTAGCTGAGCCACAGAGAGGTCGTGGGCGCGGTCGTGGTAATTTTCAGTGTAGGGATGATGGTGGAAGGAATGTAGCGCATGTTGTGGCTGTCCAACCTGAGGGTGGTGGTCAGGCTCGAGTGTATGCCCATCGTGAGGGAAGGAATGACACGGACGTGATCGTAGGTACCTTTACTTTGCAATCCTTGTCATTACTTTCTTTGATTGATTCTGGATCTACACACTCGTACATATTGCGTGAACATGCTCAAATGCTTGGTTTACATGTTGAGTCTTTGGATGTTGGTATGCGTGTGACTAGTTCCTTTGGCGAGACGGTTGTAACAAGAAAGTTGTATAGGAGATGCCCCTTGAAGGTGCAAAATCATGTTTTTCTTGTTGATCTCATGGAATTGCCATTCTATGGTTTTGATGTAATCCTTGGCATGGATTGGGTTGTTGAACATAGAGCCGTGGTGGATTTCGAAAGCAAGCAAGTTTCGTTGAAACTTGCGGATGATTATGAGGTGGTGGTGGTGGGAGAAAATGTGAAGTTTCTTGCCAATGTGGTGTCTACGTTGGAAGCAAGCCGGATGTTGCGGCAAGGTTGTGAGGCTTACCTAGCCTTTGTTATGAATCCTAGTTCAAAGGAGGTGCGCGTTCAAGATATAAGAACCGTGTGCGAGTTCCCTGGAGTGTTTCTAGAGGAATTACCTGGTTTTCCGCCTAGTCGAGAGGTTGAGTTTGGAATTGAGCTGTATGAGAACACAACTCCGGTGTCCATTTCTCCCTATCGCATGGCACCCAAAGAGTTGAAGGAGTTGAAGACGCAACTTCAGGAGTTGCTGGACCGTGGCTTCATTCGGCCTAGTGTGTCACCTTGGGCTGCACCGGTCTTGTTTGTGAAGAAGAAAGATGGCACGATGAGGATGTGCATCGATTATCGTCAGCTGAACAAGTTGACCGTTAAGAACAAGTATCCTTTGCCGAGGATTGATGATCTTTTTGATCAATTTCGGGGAGCGTCTGTGTTTTCCAAGATTGACTTGAGGTCATGATACTATCAGTTAAAGGTGAAAGATGTGGATGTGCCGAAAACAGCCTTTAGAACGAGGTATGAGCATTATGAGTTCCTTTTAATGTCGTTTGGCTTGACAAATGCTTCTGATGCTTTCATGGACATGATGAATAGGGTGTTCCATGAATTCTTAGACAAGTTCATTGTGGTGTTCATCGACGATATCCTTGTGTACTCTCGTACTGAGGAGGAGCATGAAGGCCATTTGAGAATTGTCTTGCAAGCGCTGTTAGAAAATCAGCTTTATGCTAAGTTGAGCAAATGTGAGTTTTGGCTAAAGGAAGTTATTTTCCTAGGTCATGTGGTTTTGTGTAGAACTAATGTTTTGATATAATATTTGAAAAATATTTTGGACTAATTTAAAAAGAATTTAAAAACATTTCTAAAGTCCAAACATCTTGAAATTATGTTTAGGAAGTTTTTAAATGGTTTTTAATGTGTTTCAAAGGCCAAATTTCTCAAAAACCAAAGGGCGTTTCGAAACACCATAGGGCGTTTCGAAACAGGGGGATTCCAGTGGCAAAACGTTTCGATACTCGTATCGAAACGGGCCAAGCGTTCCGAAACGGTATAGGCCGTTTCGATACGCCTACGTGGCAACGACCCTAACGGCTATAAACCCCAACGGCTCTTTCCCAAATAATATTCAAAATGCAGGCGTTTCGAAACAGGATTAAGGCGTTCCGATACGCGTTCCGAAACGGCTATAGGGTGTTCCGAAACGGGTACCCCGACAGGCTGCAACGGCTATATCTATAAAGAAGGCGTTCCGAAACGGGCTTGAAGCGTTCCGAAACGGGTAGCAGCTGAATTGCATTTTGGAGGAAATTAAAGTCTTCAAACGGCTATATTTTGATCCCAACGGCCATAAACGGCTACATACTCAATTTGGAGTATAAATAAGACCTCCAAGCATCAAGATTGATAAGAGCTTCAATTGTTACAACATTATGAGTGAAAAACTTGTCTAGAGCTTAAATCGTTCATTTCTTGCTTAGACACACTTGTGAGCTTACATTGTTAAAATTGCTCAAGTGTCTTAGGTTTTGGGTGAGTGCTTCATTGTGCAAACAAAACACCTATTAGAGGGTTCAAGTTTGCTTCTTTGTTTATCTCTTTGTAAGAGAGGGGTTCCTTCAAGCTTTGGGTAGAAAGCTTCGAGGGTTTTGATCAAGGCTTTGGGTAGAAGCTTGATCGTTGTAAAGGGTTTCCTCCTGATCCTAGAAAAGGGGACGAATCAATTAGTGGATTGATTGCGAAATCCTTAGTAGGAAGCTAAGGTAGTGGATGTAGACCTTGGTTAGAAGGTTGAACCACTATAAATCATCGTGTCTTTATTCTTTTAGCTTCCTAAACCCTTCCACCCAAAAATTCACCTCTCCACCACTTGGCGAGCATAATCGGTTGATCGAATCGAGCGTCGAAAAACCCAACATTTTGGCTGAAGGGATTCGAGTTGATCCCCGGAAGGTTGAGGCGGTGATGAATTGGAAGCCTCATAAGTCTGTTCTTGAAGTCCATAGTTTTCTTGGGTTGGCAGGATAGTACCGAAGGTTCGTGGATGAATTTTCTAAGATTGTTGCCTCTTTGACGAAGTTGATGCAAAAGGATGTTAAGTATGAGTGGACGGAAGCGAGACAACAAGCTTTTGAGAAGCTTAAAGCAGCTTTGATGCAAGCTCCTATCTTGGTTCAACCTGAATCAGGGAAAGAGTTTGTGGTGTATAGTGACGCATCTTACGTTGGTTTGAGGTATGTGTTAATGCAAGAGGGTAAGGTGGTGGCTTATGCATCGCGACAATTGAAGGTGCATGAGCGTAATTATCCTACGCATGATATTGAGTTAGCTGCGGTGGTTTTTGCTCTGAAGATCTGGAGACATTATCTTTATGGTGAGAAGTGTACTGTGTACACGGATCACAAGAGTTTGAAGTATTTGATGTCCCAGAAAAAGTTGAATCTTAGGCAACGGCGATGGGTGGAGTTGCTTAAGGATTACGATCTGACGATCGAGTATCACCCGGGAAAGGCCAATGTTGTGGCCGATGCTTTGAGCAGGAAAGTGGCGGTGGAGTTAAGGGCGATGTTTGCTAGCTTGAGCATATCGCGAGATGGAGGTCTTGTTGCTGAATTGCAAGTGAAACCATCTCTAGTTCAGTTAATAAAGGATAAGCAGTTGTTGGATGATTCTTTGGTGCCACATGTTCAGGATATTGCTGAGGATAGATCATCGAATTTCTATTTTAATGATGATGGTGTTCTATGTTTTGGAAGTCGGATAGTAGTGTCGAATGATGTTGAGTTGAGGCGTACTATTCTGACTGAAGCTCATAGTAGTCCTTTTGCTATGCACCCTGGTAGTACCAAGATGTACAGTGATCTGAAGGATGAGTACTATTGGGTGGGCTTGAAGAGAGATGTCGCTGAGTATGTGAGCAAGTGCATGGTTTGCCAGCGGGTTAAAGCTGAGCATCATTTTCCTTCGGGGTTGTTGCATCCGTTGAAGATCCCTGAATGGAAGTGGGAGAGGGTCACCATGGACTTTGTGTCTGGGTTGCCTTTATCGCCAGCAAAGAAGAATTATGTTTGGGTGATTGTGGATCGCCTTACGAAGTGTGCGCATTTCTTACCTGTGTATACTACGTACACCTTGGATAAGCTTGCAGAGTTGTACATTGCTGAGATTATACGTTTGCATGGTGTACCAAAATCTATAGTGTCGGATAGAGATCTGAGGTTCACTTCAAGGTTTTGGGAGTGTTTACATCAAGCGTTGGGTACGCGGCTGAATTCCAGTACTTCTTATCATCCGCAGACGGATGGACAGTTGGAGTGTGTTATCCAAATGCTTGAGGATATGTTGAGATGTTGTGTTATTGAGTTTCAAGGCTCTTGGGAGAAGCGCTTGCCTTTGGTGGAGTTTGCTTATAATAATAGCTACCAAGCGAGTATTCAAATGACACCCTATGAGGCTTTGTACGAGAGGAAGTGCAGAACTCCTCTTTGCTGGGCTGAAACGGGACAAAAGTTGGTCTCGATGCCAGCTTTGTTGAAAGGAACCACCGAGAAGGTGAAGCTCATTTGTGAGCGGTTAAAGGCAGCATCGTATCGGTAAAAGTCTTACGCGGATTTGAAGTGTAAGGAGGTAGAATTTGCGGTGGGTGATCGTGTGTTCTTGAAAGTTTCACCTTGGAAGAAGGTGATGAGATTTGGCCGGAAGGGCAAGCTGAGCCCGAGGTACATTGGACCATACGAGGTGATAGAACGTGTGGGTCCTGTTGCTTATAAGCTGAGACTACCACAAGAGCTAGAAAGGATACATAATGTGTTTCATGTATCCATGCTTCGGAGGTATAGATCGGATCCTTCGCATGTTATGCCTGTGGAGGAAGTTGAGCTGAATCCAGATTTGACTTACGATGAGGAACCAGTTGAGATTTTGGATTCAGACAATAAGGTTCTCCATGGTAAGACCATTGAGCTGGTTAAGGTGTTGTGGAGACATCGTGGTGTTGAGGAAGCCACGTGGGAAAGAAAGGAGGACATGAAGAAGCAATTTCCTTACCTTTTTCCTCTAGGTAAATTTCGAGGACGAAATTTCTTAAGAGGGGGGAGAGATGTAACACCCCAATTTTGGGCCTAGATGGTTTAGGTTTCGAATCGAACCGGTCAGAAAAATGTTCCTATCTTAAAGGGAGCTTTAGGGAACACCTAGTTCGGGATGCTTTAAAAATATATAAAATATCTAAAAATCCTCATTTAATATATGAAAGGTTATGGTGAAATCAATTTTACAAAATAAGGTTTGGAAATACTACATTTTGGTGTAGTGACCAAATTGCAGTTTTTACAAAGTTAAGTAGTGAATGTTTTGTAAAGGATTCAAACTTTGAATCTTTAAGGAGCTAATTTTACCAAAATGTTTTTAATCAGATTTCTCTTTATTTTGGGTGATTTTAATATATTTTTAATTAAAGAAAATAAGATAATTAAAAGAGAGAAACTACCTTTGACTTTTCATAACCACTTTACGTCAATTTTCTCTCCTTCTATTTTCTCTCAAATTCTTTTCAGTCATACACTCTTTCTCCATCAATTTGCTACTGATTTTCATCCCTTTTGATTGGATTCTAATTCCTTTTTGATTCCTAATCAATTCCTCATCAAATCCTCTTGATTTCTACATTGAATTTTCAAGAAAACTTGCCCAAATCAAGGAGGAATCATCCATTAGAGGTAAGCTTCGTCCTTCTCCTCTAATGATCAGTTCTTTACTGAAGTTCCCAAGTTATCAATCCCTTTTTAATTATTTTTGAGTGGTTTTAATGTTAGAAACAAGAAATTGTCTTAAAACTCAAGATTTTGGAAGATATCTTGAAGATTTTCGTGGTGAATGATTGGGCTCTGTTTTGAGGTGGTTTTCTAATGTATTTTGAATGTTAATTGATGTTACAAATGAGGTTTTATCAATCAAATCCCAAATAGGTTTGGTTCCCTAAGTTTTGTATGCTAGAATGATGGTTTTAGGGTGATTTTGGTGTTCTGCTATAGATGGAGGTATAAATACGAGTTTGTGGTGGTTTTTGATGTTAATTGGTGTTTAGAAATGATTAGAAGTGATAGATCTTGGCTAGGATTTGTTTTAGAAGAGTTTGGAGATGTTTTCGGTTGTGTTTGGTAGCTGAAATGTGGTTTTGAGTAGAGCAACGAGTTTAGGTGTGTGGCTGATGATTTCAATGCATGATGATGCATTAATCCTCTGCTCTTATGTGTTATAAACATGGGAGACATCTTCAGACGCCTTTGGTGTTGATCCGAGAGCTTAGATTGCGTTTTGGCAAGCACGTGAAACGTAATCGGTGCGTGCGTTTGGTTTTAGAAGTCCTTGAGGGACAAAGAATCAAGGTTTGGGGATTTAGGAAAGGTTTGAAACACCTTCTTAAGTCCGGAAGTAAGTATTGGCTAGATTGCTCTCTTAAATGTGGTGGTTGCCCCTAAAATGCTTTTACATGCTCATGGTTTGAGATAGATAAATTCCTACTGTTTTTATGCATGTTTTATAGCATGAGATGATGCTTGAAATGATTTCATGAAGTAACATGTTGCATGATTGGGATTTGAGCTTTTGTTTAAAGCATTGCAAATGTTATGGTTTTGAAATGAGATGAGAATGTTTTGCGAATTGTTGCATGAAAAACAGTAGGTGAGATGATGATTTGACATAATATATTGGCATAGATGTTGAGATACTTACCGGATATAATTGATCGATCAATAGGATGAGAGTGCACTATAAACTAAAAATTCGTACGTGCTCTTTGGTTTAATCCAAAGGGAGAGAACCGATGATGGGCATTCCATCGGGTAGGACTTGGTAAAATACCCAAGCTTTGTGGCGATGAGAGATTCTGCCATGTGAGTGCGGTGATGTGAGATTCCACCGGAAATTATGTTACTAGACGAGTGAGTACTGTGATGGTAGATGCCACCGGAAGTGTCTAGTGAGTTGTCCGCATATCCTAGTAATAATGAGATGTGTAATGCCAATATAAAAAATGAAATTGTTTTTGATTCACGTGTACCTTTGATGAAATGATTTATGCTATGAGCAATGCATATGAGTTTTGTATATGAAATGCTTTGGTGTTACAAGCATGAGTGTGGCATTGCCATGGGTTTGCATTGGTTTAAATGCATGAGATAGAATTGAGGTACATGTGTTTTCAATGAGAAGTTGCTCTGAATGGTTTTTAAGCATGAGATAGAATGAGCATGTTTTTTAAAAGCTTTTGGAGAAAGTGTTTCCAAGAAATGCATTATTGAGTTGGTTTCTTTAGAGCATGTCTCACTAAGCATTTGTGCTTACGCTCTCTTTTACCAATAATGCAGATAATTGAGGTGTTTCTGGGCATCAAGGAGGATAAGAACATCCAAGGAAGTACAAGCTCACGTATGGTGACGTTTTCATACACTTTAGTTTTGATAAATGGCAATGGGAAACCAAGGTTGTATTTGGGAGATGTGTTTTGAACTCCCTAAGTTGATGGCATGTTTATGTTGGCATTTATGGGTTGTATTTGGTCTTAAATGTTTGGTTTGAGGTTTGGTTGCTTATATTGGTTTCGAGACTAGGGAGCATGCCTTTAGACTATGTGATTTTGTGTTTGATGCCATGCTCTTGTTAGAGAGTCTTAAAACATGTTCCTTTACATCAAAATGGATTGCTGGTATGATTTGAGGATCTTTGACGCATGTTTGAATGGGTTAAAGGGTGCAAAACCAGCACTTTCTGCTATCACTGGGCAAAGTGTATCGAAACGGCTGCAATAGTTTCGAAACGGGGGCCTGTAATGGCCACAGCGTTTCGGAACATGCTGTAGAGGTTCCGAAATAGTTTGGCTACTGGAGTGACCTGTTTCGATACTGGTCTCGGAACATACTCGCGTACTGGAACTGTCAACACTGTTTCGATACGGGCGTTTCGGTACGGAGGGTAGGTGTTCCGATACGGTTGACCGTTGGTGGGAGATTTGAATTGTCTTGAGTTTTCATGCTTTACATTTTAGTCCTAAATGTTGTGGATGCAATTGCTTGAGCTTGGAATGTCTTTTAAAGCTGAAATTGGAGAGAAAAGCATTTAACATGATTAATTTCAGATTGGTAAACATAAAATCAGTTAAGTCCCTATAATTTCCAAAATTTACATTTTGGTCCCTAAACTCGTAATTTGTGCAATTGAGTCCCTAAATGTTATCCGATCGTTGTGCCTTTCTCTTCCATGATTCGTGAGTGCTCACTTAGGATTAATATGCATCTAGACAAGATTAAATAAAAAAAAATGTCGTTAATCAAGGTTGACTTTGATTTTCCCCGTGTAATCTTCGTAGTTCGGGTCAAACGTCTAGGCTGGGCGTTACAGTAATGGTCTAAATTCATCCACCTCAAATGATTTGATACCGAGAAATTTCATTTCAGGGAGGGTAGGGGATACAAGCCTTTCTACTGCCATCTGATAGCATTCTTCCTCTGCAGCATCATCGAAATCCAGCAATTTCATATAGTTTTCGCTGACTACCTCCTCAAAACCAACCATAATTTTAGGATCAATTGTATCAGGGTTGCACAAATGATCAGAGCAACCTTGCATCTGCTTCATCTGCAGACCATCACAAGATTGCCCCATTGCTAGTGTCTCTTCATCAGATGTTTTTCTCCTCTTATGAGATCTATGTGTAGAATATGCATCTTGCATGTTAGGTGTTTCAGGTTTTGCTTCTTCGCTAGGTTTTTCCATTTGTACTATACATTGCAAAATAGAAAGTTTGGGTGGTCATTCATTCTGTATACAATAGAACATATATTTAAGAGGATTATTTTTAGCATAAATACATGCTTGGTGCAGTGGCTAAGCCATTGCTTCTAAATCACCCATACTCAGGTTCGATTCCCACCATTGGCATGTTTGTGCAAATTAAATTTTTCTCCTTTAAATGGTGGTGACACGTGTCACCTCTTGATTGGAGGAGAAAAATAAAATAATTTGATTAAATATAAATAATTAAATTCCTCCAATTAGGTGTTGACGCAGTTCAACACCTAATTAAATAATTAATTTATTTTATTAAATTAAAATTAGGACTAAATTGATAGAGTTTATAAGTAACGAGGACTAAATGTGTAATTATACTCTTATTTTTTAACTGCCACGTCACTCTTCCGTTAACCTTTAACGGCTGGTGGTCACATTGATACCATTTAAATAGTTTGGTGGTTTAATTGTGACGAAAAAAAGTAATGTGGTCAGATCGCAACTTTTGCAATAGTAAGGTGGTCATTTATGTAGTTTACCCTAAACTAATCCCCTAAACTCTAAAATTAAGCGCTCGTAAAAACTTTTAGTTTTCACCGCCAATATATATGATAATAATCTATAAAAGAATACTCACAGTAATTGTAGATTAGACATATTTCCAATAAATGCTGGCAAGGGACCTGTGAAAGTTTTGATCAATCTTACTGCATCAGAAAAACATATTACTAAATCAGCCTTATATATCCCATGTTACTAACAAAGACCAAAAATTTAACTCATCTGGGAAGCTTTTAAAATTAGTGAAAATATTAAATGTTGGGTTATTTATACAAGTGAATGGCATGCATGAGGAGATGAGAAAGAAATGTTTGGTAAATAATTTTTTGAGCCAAAATTAGAGGTTTGAAGTATTTTTAGAGGTTTGATCAATCAAATCTATTAATTTAAATGTTTGACAAATAAAAAATTATAATAGCGGATTAGGGGTGAAATCTCTTATTTTGAAAAAGCTCCTTTTAGGAGGTTTTGAGTTAGATGTTTGAATAAAAGACTTGTAAAGACTTTTTTCTCCTTGATAATTATAATTTTTTCTAAATAACATAAATTTGAATAACTAATAAATTTTTTAAAAAAATATAAATAAGAAATTAATATATACATATAAATTTAATAATTAATTAAATTATATTCAAAATTTATTATTTTACAATTTAGTCCTTAAGGTAAATTGTTATAACAAAATCAATTTTGGTTTTACACATTTCCAATGAAAATAGTGAAAACATCTTTTTTTAATGTTTTTAAATTTTTACTTATTTTTGTTTTCATTTTCTAGAAATTATTTTCTAATTTTACAATCAAACATGTTTTTATCAATATTTTTTATTTTCTAAGAAAATAAAAATGGTCTTTATTCTCTATAACCAAGCGCACTATCTTTATTTCTACACTCTAAACTTTAACACTAAAAATTAATTTCTAAACCGTACAACTTAAATCCCTAAACTCTAAACTAATACATAAACTTTAAATTTTATAACTTAAACCCCTAAACTAACCCAAAACACTAAATTTAACAAATTTGTGTAAACATATACAACTCGTATATCAAAATTTTTCTTATTATACGAATGCAGAAGTGAGGGAAAACTTATAATGTGTAATATATATGTACATAATAAAATATTTTTATGCACCGCAATAACAAATTTATTTTTCACAACTTTTTTAATTTATGATTTAGAGATTCAATTTAAATTTTAATATTTTATTTTTGATGTGAAAAAGAGCACCACTACAAGTCTCATTAGTGATACTTAAAAAAGAAACAAGAAATTACTCAACCAAAGCATAACGTTTATAACGAACCAAACAAAGAACACAATATATTAAAAGACACTACAATCCGCATGAAGCAACGAAATTATTCCAGACGGCGGCTATGCATAAACCATCTCACCAACGTCCCTTCTCTATGCTAGACGAGCTAGACCATCGACCACACCATTCCCAGCTCAGCGAATATGCAAAATACGCACTCCCAATCTCGATTGAGAACGTCATGTAATTTACTAACAAGCACATCCTCCGATAACATTTGCGATTCACCTTTAAAAATCTAAACAAAGCTCATATTATTAATCTCCGACTCAACACGACGATAACCGAACCGCCAACATAACTAAAAACACCGTGCGCCACCCATAAAAGTTTAATATTAAAATTTCATTTGCACCGACAATATATAAAATATTTAACTACGTATATGAAATGAGTGAGGAGTGAGGATGACATTGGCACAGCAACAAGTACATAAAACTAGGGGTGGGAATTGTCGGGTACCCGGGATTCGGGTACCCGGAAAACCGGGTACCCGGTTCGTCCGGGTACCTCTTTAAACGGCCCGTGTCCCGGCCCATTAAATCCGGGTACCCGAGATTCGGGTACCCGTAAAATTCGGGTACCCGGGTAATCGGGTACCGGGTACCCGGTTCATATATTTTTTTATTATTTTTTTTATTTTAAAATTAAAAAAATCATATGTTAAACACAAAAAAATTAAAAAAAATTAAACTTAAAACTTAAAAGAATATAATACAAACATAGAAAAATATAGGGATTTAAACTTAATTTTAGAGTGAAAATATTAAGAAACATAAAATAAAAATATAATTTTAAATAAAAAAATATATTAAATTTTATCGGGTCGGGTCGGGTACCCGGTAAGGGAAAACTCTCGGCCCGTGTCCCGGCCCAGTCGAGTAATTTTTTTTCGAGAATTACCCGGTATTTTTGTTTTGGGTTTTCGGGTCGGGTATTTTCTCCCATCCCTACATAAAACAATGAAGAAAAGTAGAAAATAGTAGTTGCGTTACGGTCCCACCGTCATTCAATCGCATTTACCGTCTTTCACTCTTTCTTCCTTTTAAGTAAACGCTCCATGCTTCCCACCACCCAAACCATGGCTCCTCAACGTTCCAACCTCTCCCTTCCTCTCAAAACCAGGATCTTCATCTCCGTTCTCTCCACCGTCTCCGACGCCGCCTGCCGCTCCGATGGCTCCGTCAACCGCCTCCTCCTCCGCTTGGTCGACTATCAGGTAGCACCCAATCCCAAACCCACCAACTCCGTCTCCACTTCTGACATCACCGTCGATGCTTCCCGTAATATCTGGTTTCGGCTCTTCGCTCCCTCCCTCCCTTCCGATATCCTCCTCCCTGTCGTCTTTTTCTTCCACGGCGGCGGCTTCACCTTCCTCAGCCCGGCGTCCCAGGGTTACGACGCCGTTTGCCGTAGGTTCGCCCGTAAGTTCCCCGCTTTCATCGTCTCCGTCAACTACCGTCTCGCTCCTGAACATACCTACCCGTCGCAATACGAAGACGGATTCGACGTTCTCAAGTTCTTGGACGAAAACCGCGACGCGATCTTACCGGATAACGCCGACTTGTCGCGGTGTTTCTTGGCCGGGGACAGCGCCGGCGGCAACATCGCTCACCACGTAGCGGTCCGGGCTTGCAAAGCGGAATTCAAAACGCTGAAGCTGAGAGGACTCGTTTGCATCCAACCGTTCTTCGGCGGAGAGGAGAGAACGGAGGCGGAGGTGGAG
This sequence comes from Hibiscus trionum, assembly GCA_030270665.1. NCBI lineage: Eukaryota > Viridiplantae > Streptophyta > Magnoliopsida > Malvales > Malvaceae > Hibiscus > Hibiscus trionum. The sequence goes on along the minus strand of BSYR01000052.1, from coordinate 10,041,293 downwards.
CTAGTGGGTGTACCACTGGTGTCGGTTCCGAGATCAGATTTTTGCTGGAAAGCGTTTTTGCCTAAAGGGTCGAGCAACCGCGACCACCCAGCGGTGAACGTGAGCGGACCCAACGCGGAGAATATAGCGGGGTTGGATTTTCCGGCGACGATGGTGGTGGTGGCAGGATTTGACCCGTTGAAAGATTGGGATAGGAGGTATTACGAATGGTTAAAAGCATCGGGGAAAGAGGCGACGTTGATAGAATATCCAAGTATGATGCACGCGTTCTACATATTTCCAGAATTGGAAGAGTCTTCACACTTAATTATGCAGATCAAAGATTTTATCACCAACTGTTGCTCTAATCTCTAACAAAATTCATCTCTTCTCAGTTGCCATTGTTACTTGTCAGTGGTCTATTCGCGGCCACTCACACTCCTATCCAAATCTCAAATCTACTATTTCTACTTTAATTATTTGTGGTCCTTTCAGTATTTCAGATTAGTATAATTATATACTAATGTATAAAATTGTCCCTGTACTATTAAAATCATTCATTGCGTTCATTATTATTTGTCAGTTTTAAGAAATGGGGTATGTACGAGATGCATCCATTAAAATTAGGTCGTAAATAAATACTAACGGGTATGTTTGTGTTCGTTTGTTTAATTTTAACCGAACAAATGACAAACACAAACAATTAAGTGAACAAAATTTCTTATCCATGTTCGTTTGTTAAGGAATCGTGTTCGTTTATGTTCGTTTAAACGATAAACGAACATAAAAGAAAATATGTAAATAAATTTAAACGAACATAAACGAATGAACATATGTGAATAAATTTAATTTTATAAATATAATACTATTTTTATGAAAAATAATAAGTATAAATAGATATATGTGAATAAATTTGAAAGAACATAAATTAACGGATGATCGAACGTTCACGGAGCTCGTTCGTTCATTTAATTAAACGAACAAAATAATCTTGGTCATGTTCGTTCGTTTAATAAATAAACGAACATCCCGTTGAATAGTAAAAATTATTTAAAATATACATAGGGTGAGTCTAGAGAGCGTTTTTGTCTGAATATTCTCTTTTATATTATTTAGAAAATTAATCATTTTTCAGTCCATGCAAGGCTAATTCGAGGTCGACAAAATGCGGATTATGAACTCGCTTCCTTCCAAGCGCGGGTTCAATCCAAGGTGGCACCCCTTATTCGTTGGAGATTTAATTTTCTCAGATAAGAACTCGTGTCCAGTTAAAAACGGGTTTTGCGGGAATTTAGAACGACTCAGTGTCAATTTATCGTAACACAATTTATATCTCCTCAGAACCCGCATTTGACTAAAAGCGCGTTCTTTGCAACCCAATTGTTAAAACATGCGTCGATGGGCATGTTTGAGGAGATTTTACAGTATGTTAGAAGTAATTTTATCGTATTTTGTGACTTTCATGTTGTAGTGCTGGAACATATCTTTAAAATGAGATAGATATTGTCGCGTGTAAGACATCATAAACACTGTAAAAATCGCGTTAAAAATCGTACTTAACCATGGTTGTTTGCATGAAGAACAAGCAAATATGATGATTTTATAGGCATGTTTGAGGGGATTTTACGGGATGTTGGAGGGAAATTTATCGTATTTTTTGACTCCGTGTTGTAGTGTTAAAACATATCTTTAAAATGAGATAGATATTGCCGCATGTAAGGCATCATAAACGCTGTAAAAAGCGCGTTAAAAATGATACCATGGTTGTTTGCCTGAAAAACAAGCAAATGTGATGATTTTATAAGCATGTTTAAGGAGATTTTACGGAATATATATTGTGACATACTGGATGCTTAACAATGGTACAATGAAAACAACAATCATTGGATGCGAAGGCCTGACCTATAAAGACAATTGCTCGTGTTGTGTCTGGGGTTCCTAGAACTAGTGCATAGTTTAGGTTGGCCAGTCCATTCTCTAGGAACCATATTCTCAATGCAAAATATTCGATTTGAAAGTGGACAACCTTTTTTTCTCGCGTCGCAATGCAACATTTGACAGCATTTTAGGTTCATCGTCAACTATATCATGATCTTGTTCATTTCCGATTGGAGGGAACTCATATAGATAAACCTTGAATACGTTTTGCGCAACCGCAATCGCACTTTCTTTATTGCAGATCAATAGCGCATGCATTTTACTCTATTTCTTCCGGCAGTCTCGAATATTCTGAAACACGAAATAGATGTTGGTCACGGGAGAACCATGTCGCACCCATCACGTTTGCATGCGAAGCGTATAGTTTTTGAATTGTCGTCTTATGCAACCGCCAATAGTAAGATCTGAGTGTATTTGCCATACATCCATATGACGTCGATATGGATCATTGGCTTGCAGTGGCGGAAAGCCCTAACGTACTGTGAAAATGTCCAAAATAGCCGGTAGAATTGACACACACTGGGAACGAGACGATCATTGAAGTATGTCGGTACGATTTCCAGTTTCACAACCGTTCTCGGTATGTTTTTTGTATCATCTTCTGCCACGTTCGCAGCTCATTGTATGACTCCTCCCACTGCCCATGCAGTTTTTGTGTGGCACGATTTCTTACATACAGTGCTTCATAGTATTCAACAATGTAGATATATTGAGATTTAATCACAACTATACATACTGAAATTGTTACACGTCGACTTGCTTACACGAGTGTAATGATGACATCACAAAGCACGCGCTCATCCAAGTTAGAATGATCTTGACTCAGGCTTTCCACAAAGCATGTATGAGGTTCGACCTATTTTGTTATCTTCCACAGGTTGTTCATCCTTTTCAATCGTGATACACGGATCTTCCACTTACATCCCTGATATTTGTGGACACATTTAGCAATATATTTGTTCGCCTCAATTTTCTTCATTGTTGACACCATTGAGCGACGTATGTTGTAAATCTTAATAGCAGTCTCTACGAGTTTTTTTGTCCTAAAGATCATTCCAACTTGCAGTTCAAATAAAAACATAATTTCTAATACATTAGGGTTTTAAAATAAAAACATAATTTCTATGGCCACCGGTACCACACCGCGTTGGATGACGAACTCGAAAAGGATTCCTTCGAGCACTTGCATCATTATCCATGCAGCATGTTTATCTGCCCAATTAACCTTTGTCTTGCCCTGCATCGCATGCAACACGCTCAAATTTTTCGGATCATTCGAAATTGGCTAGACCAACCAATCTGTCGCATCACGCGATCGACCGAATGCCACTCGACTTTCGAATAGTTTATCAGTGAGATAATCGAAGTCCAAATACGTTGCGTCAAAAATATTGACTCTGGGATGCAACTGCATACCTCTATAGACTCGTACGACGTCCACTCAAACTGTAAAAAAGGGGGAAACTTGACTAAGTTAGATAAACTCAATTAAAAAATCAATAAATGTAATCATAAAAATACATTTAATTTAACTGAATAAGAAATTGCCTCATTTGAAGTCTTTTTGCTCGATTATTGTTCGAATATCCTTAATCTTGGATGGAAACTCCTCGTAAACCAATGGATCACTTCACCTACCATTAAAACAAGTATTAGTTTCGAACTAAACAAATAGGTATATTGAAATTCAAAATTAATTTAATTTTTACCTCCGAATTAGTGGAAATGTATACGAGACTGATTGCCTCTGAATCGGAAGTAAAAAACATTCGAAACCAAGCCCATGACTGAAGCAAAGAAGACAACCTCCAATAGCATATTTTGAAGGATTTGTAATTTTGCACATATCCCTGAACAAAAAGGCCAAAATTGTTGAGCCCTAACTCATCTGACCGGCAGCACTAAAGTCTCGTAGATGATATAACCACATCAAATAAACTCTGTTGTGGGATTTTTCGAGCATCAAAATTCCTTATATGATTCGCAAAATATGGGCAAGAGCAAATTTGCTACAAAAGTAATTAAAAATTTAACAAAACAATCATAAATTGTGATTAAAATAAAATACAAAATATTAAAAAAAATACTATTTCTTTAAAATAATATATGGTACTTAATATCATCATAAGAATTCTGGAGTAAATCAGCAAACATATTTTCTAACCACTTTATGTAAGACAGAAACACCATCCAAACTATCTGGACGAACTATGAGCAACTCCACACACAAGTTGGCCCACTGACCGTCAGCAATATCAATAACAACATATCCATCAACCGACAGACCGAGATGAAACGCTATATCCTATAGGTTAATCGTCGCTTTCCCACACGAAAAATGGAATGTGTGTATCTCCGGCCTCCACCTTTCTAACAAGGCATTTATCAAATTCGACTCCAACTTAACGCCTCCAATTATAGACCACTCGTGTCCAAATCCGGCTGCAGACAGTAGAGACTTAATATCGTCATGAGGCGTTGTACTAAGCCTCATAGTGTAACATTGAAGTATACGTTCACAATTTTATAAATAAAAATAATAAATTATTCAACTCATATAATCGTACACTATTAAAATAAAAATAAATATTAAAAAAAATTAAACTCTAAAATAAAAAAAATAATATCAAAAATGTAAGCTTGAAAATAAAATAAATATTAAAAAATTAAAATTACATTTACGCGCCAAAAGTTGAAGATGTGTTTATGATCTAATCTAATTAACACCTCCATTATATCGAACACTTTAACTCGCTGGAACTCTAATCAAAATAATGAGAGAAGAATATTTAGAGAGAGGATTATAAAGAAGTGAAGAAGGTGGTGTGAGGTTTAGGGGGCTATTTATAGCCAAATCCGCACTCTACAAGACGCGGTTGTTCTGTAACATCCCAATTTTGGGGCTAGATGTTGCGGATGTAGATTTTGATATTCGATGAGCTAGTTGAATTTTTTGGGGTTACCAGGGAAAACCTTCTTTGGGTATTCCTAAAAAGTTGAGAATAATTTCTAAAATTACTATTTATTATGTATAAGAGTTTTGCGAAAACAATTTTAGAAAATCAATTCTAGAAGGATAGAGATTTCGGTCTAGTGACCAAATCGAAGGTTTTCAAAAGTTGGTGGTCATTTTGTAAAATCAACCAAAAATATGGTTCTAGTTTTTAATTAAACCTAAATCTATTTTAAAAGGGTTTTATAACAAAAAGAAAGGCTTTTGACCTAGTCTCACTCTCATTTTTTACCTCGTAGGTTCTAATTCAATTAGATCTGAGCGTGAGACGCGCTTTTCTCCGCATTAGAGCTACTGTTGCTAAAAGTGTGCTTCTTGAGGTGCTTTAAATAAATGTTTTATTCTTGCTTGATTTAATTATTTGAATTGTGTTTTGAGACTATATGAAGCATCATGCATCATATATAAACTATGTTTTTAAATCAAGCATCTAATTTTCGGAAAATGTGACACTCATAAGAGTTCTGATTTATGGTTTTAAAAAAATCATATCATGAGTCATTGGATCGAAATAGTGTTTGGAAAATGTGAGGGCAACCTCCACTCTATATGATATCGGACAGTTGGATATTGAGTCATGCATCAAACACCATAACATTTATGAACTTGATTTATCGGATACACTGTGTTTCAGAAATGGATTTATCAGAAAATAAAATATTGTTTTTGATTTGAGTTTTGTTTGCACTTAAGGACTCACTAAGCTCTTTAGCTTACACCCCTTAGTTTTCTTTCAGATACTCAGACTCCTTAGGTGACTTGGTACTTGGAGCATCTCGTGTTTTACTCGGATATTATATCAGTATGAACTATGTTAATTAAACTTTCAGATTATTACTTTATGTTTTGAAACATTTATGTAATCAGGCTTTGAGACTTTTATATTTTGGGATTACTTTAATGCATACATCTACGAACTTTAATTTGAATATTTTATCATAATATTTTATAACGTTTGAGATTTGCAAACGATGTAATATTTTATGTTAATGATTATTAATCGATAATTATTTTTGGTTTTATAAAACAATTAAACTTAAGATTTACTACTTGAGGGACAAGTTTTCAAATACGACTTCCTAGATTTGGCCCATTTCTTCCGGGTCGGGTTTAGGGAGTTACATTTAGTGGTATCAGAGCCCAGGTTCAACCCCGAACTGTGAGGCTCACAAATATTGTTTTCAAAATATTTTCATCTTTTGCATGCATCTAAAATATTTTGGGATAAATGGAAATTTTCTGAAAAGTATATTATCTTATTATGTGATTTTGACCTTGTTGTTTTCAATTTATTTTTGAAATTCGAGACTCCAGTACCGAATCTAACTCTAAATTATTTTCTTTGTAGATAGATTGATATGCCACCGCATAGGAGTCTTAATCTATCGTTTGTTCAAGGTCGTGGCCGAGGTCGTACCGCCACTTCTAGTAGTGATCATCTGCCTTATGTTGAGCAAACAGAAAATCAGAATGAGATATCGGATAATGAGAATGAAACTTTGGGAGGACATCAGATTGGGAGTGATAACTCACTTGATGTTGATGACACTAAGACAGTTCAGACGGACAGTGCCATGGTGCACCGAGAGTTGTTACGTTATCTCCGCCAGTCAGAGGGTCCGAGAAAACCTATTTCTACAGAATTCATAGCTGCTGGGATGAAATTGTTTAAGGGTAAAACTAGTACACATCCATCTGATGTGGAATATTGGCTAAAGAAATTACAACGATTGTTTGTTGAGATGGATTACCTAGCCAATCAAAAATTGAGGGCCATTGTATCACTGTTAGAGGGTGAAACACAAAATTGGTGGGAGTCTGTGGTAGATATTGTTCCATCTTTTGGCCAAGAGTCAATTTTGGATCGAGACGTTGGAGGCACCATCAGGGAACATGAACGGTGGACTGAAGCAACGTGAGGAGATGAACAACATTGTCCGGTTCGACATTGATCTAACGGTGGAAGAATGAGATCCAAACATGAGAATTCAAAGGGTTCCCGACCATATTCATGGAGTTCCAAGCATTTTCCAAATTTATAAATTATATTATAAAATATTCGTGAGGCGCCAAAATGTTAATTTTGGATCAGATTTATAAATTTTGAAGTTAATATATTTATTAAGTTATATCATAAATTAAATTGATTCAAACTTGAGTTTAATATATTTATATATATGTTAGTAACTTAATAAAAAATATTAGTTGACTTGGTGATTAAATTTAGGTTTTTGATTAAACTTAGGTTTCTGATCGTCCTAAGTTCAAACCCTCGTGAGAGTAATTTTTTTTTCAATTTTTATTTATTAAATCAACGTCGTTTTAAGCTATTTTGGGCATCAAAATAATCAAACCAGAACGTTGTCGTTTTGATTTGGTCTCCACGTTAGCGATTGTCTATCATGTCATCATCTTATTAAGGAGTTAACGACATAGTGGTATAAACGAGTCAAAAACTAAAGTTTAGTATCAAATTTGAACAAATTAGAAATTCGTCAAACTGGATGTGGAAGATGTAACTCACGTAGGCTGGCATTTCCATCATTAGTAACAACAATATGTAGAAGAAACCAAAACCACACAACAATCTTTATGCTGGTTCAACAAGAGTGCAATTAAAGGGTGGTGAAATACTGAAATGTTTTGCGAATTCCGAAAACATCTGCACTGGAAATGACAAAAATGAGTTAAAAAAAGGGTTACCCCCAGTTTTTATTTTGGCTCGTGTTTTGTATGGATTGGAAGATTTTGAAAAAAATGAGGTGCCTGCAATTTATGGGCTTTCTTTGTTTCGATTTCTTGTCGAGAGACCCAATTTCTTTCCTCTTCGCTTTGTGTTCTTGTTAATTGGGTACTCGGACAACCCATCAAATTTACAAAATATGGATTGATCCAAGATGCATTTTCTTTTACTGTTCTTGTGTATCCATGTTTGATTGCCAATGTTTTGAGTTTTATCTTTTAATAATATTATCTCTATGTTTAAACGTGTTTTCTCTTTTTAAGAGATAATAATGTAAACAAAACATAAAGGCAACGGAAAAATCAGAAATAAATATTTTAAGGCATGCATTGCCTTAATCGTATGTAAAAAATCAAGATGTGATTGCACCATCGCCATATATGTCGAATTCTCGTCAATCACCTCGAACTATCATCGAATACATTACACTCGGCTATACAAAATCTCAAACCCACAAAATTTTCTAAGCACTCAGAACCTCGGTAGATGATTTATGAATTCCAAATGACTGTAATGGAATTGCTTTGATTTTTGGTACTTAGAAACCTTATGCTAGATTAGTACATTTATAGGGGGGGTTTATCAAAAAAAACCCACCAAATTAAACTACTAATATCCCATATTCAGGGGAATTTTTTTAAGGCTTAATTTTTTTCTAAAAAAAAAAATCAATTTAGGGTGAGAGGGAAAATATGAAAATTTGTCTATTTATATACAAAAAAAATAAATTATTTTGGACTCCTGGATTCACCACTACTCATAAGAGAGTGTGAGCTGCTTTATTTGCACCTAGACGAGTTCAAAGGTGCAATTCCAACATTAAACCAAATTGATTTGGTTCAACATTTCTTCGTTTTCTGGTAATGTTGATCTTTAAGATAAACACATCGAAACCTCTATTAAATGGTCAATGATGAGTCCAGTTTACCCAGTTTTATCGTGTCGACATTGTAGGGCGACTTTTCACTGCTAATTATTTGTGTATTTGTTAGAAAAAGGAGAGGAAAGTACAAAGGAAAATATGTAAAGAGCAAAATAGTTGCTAATGTGGAAGGGATACAAGGACAGGAGGCAGTGGAGACAGAGGTGGAAGAGAATGAGGAGGAGGGAGTGATAGCATAAGAAATAATAATAACAGGAAAAAAAAGGGGTTTGCGAGAACAATAATCTAGGGATTTTGGTGTTCTTCGTATTTTAGTTTAGTTATAATAATATCTTCTTAGCATATAATTTGTTTTAAATATAACAATTCGGGGCGATAAAAAGAAAAAATAAAATATTATTAAATAATTGAAATAAACTAGTAAAAAACACTTTATTCGAGCAGTAAAACAATACGAAACGAGTCGAGATTTGTAGTTACACAGTTTCTTTAAAGACAGATTTTCGACCATTCTTGAGTGCTTGAGTTCGTCAGTCATCTGTCTCTCAAACTATAATAATTGGATGATCAGTTACAGTAGCATGGCTGCAGAGATCACGAACTATGCTTTTGACTTTGTTTATCATCGAAAACTAAAAAATAAAAAAATTTAAATTATGTTTAACATAGAAAGATCTTCGGCCACAACTTAAATTTTAAATTTAAAAATATCTTTTTGGTGTGACATTATGTTACGTCACCACTTTATTTACATGGGCATGCCATGTTTATATTTCGGTCCACGTGGACACGTGTAGTCAACACTTCTTGTTGACCATTAGTTAATTAATAATTTTCATCTAAAAAGTGATCATTTTGAATCACTATAAATCGTTGAAGGTTAAAATATTTTTTAAAAATATATATAAATTAAAATTTAGGATAAACAACATCATTGGTCATTAAACTATTCTCATTTTTCTATTTTGGTCACCAAACTATTATTTTTGGTAAAATTGCCACTAACGTTACGGTTTTCCTATTTTGATCACTGATGTTACTTTTTTCCTATTTTGGTCATCAATCTATTGCTTCATTCTTGTTTTGGTCACCAATCTATTGTTTCATTCTTGTTTTGGTTACCAAACTATTGGTTCTTCTATGAGTTTTTTTAATGGCAAGTGACCAAAATAGGAGAAAAAAAGATAACGTTAATGACGATTATGCCAAAAAAAATAGTTTGGTGATAAAAAAAACATAAATAGTTTAGTGAGCAATGGTGTTGTTTACTCTAAAATTTATAATATTATTTCATAAATAAATTTAAAAAAATCCTCCGAACGAACTAAGAAAATTATACTAATGATATGTTTGGCTCACGAAAAAGATGATTATCAGAGGTAATAATTTTTTCCAGACTTAAATTCTAATGTTCGGTTTGGGAGGATTCTCACTATGAGATAATATTCTTTTCTCAATCTTTGTTCTTTTCCCCTCCCAAATGGTGAAAATGTAATTCCTCTCATTTTCTTAGATATTATACAATTTTTTCCTTTCGACTATATTACTCTTAAAATAATAAATTGTATTCATATTAATCTTTTATTATATTTTTAATTAGTGACTAATTATAAACAGAAACTGAACCCTAAACCAACAACAAAATCGCTATAAAAATTTGCTCATGCTACTAACTTCCAAATAACATTATAGTAATGTATGATGGGCCACCATTCATTAATTAAAGCCGGTCCATCATTCATTTAAAAACAAATAATATTATAATAATCAAAGTTGGTCCAGCATTTATGCCAAATTCAAAGCACAAACCACCCTCTTTTATGCATTGTCACAGATGTTATATCCCAATCGGCACCAACATACCGAATAGAATCTCTATTCGTTTTAGGTGTTCTTATTAAAATTCTATATTAAAAATTTAAGATTAATATATAAAGTTGGAGTTTACAGTTAAGGTTTAGAGAATTATAAGTATGATGTATTTTTTAATATTTAAAGTTTAAAATTTAAAATTTAAGATAGTGGCCACCGGAAAAAACACATCGAAAAGGAGCAGAGGATTTTTGTCCCCAACTACCACACAAGAAGTACTAAAGCGGAACATAGCATCGCGGACATCACACAAGCCAATCAACATTGGCCATGTTTGGTAAATAACAGTTTGAGTTAATATTAGAGGTTTTACCGGTCAAATCCGTTAATTTAGATGTTTGGTGAATAGCGGATTGGGGAAAATCCCTAGTTTTGAAAAAGCTACTAATATGAGTTTTTAAAATTAGAGATTTTGACATAAGAGTTATAAAGACTTTTTACGCTTAACAATTATCAAAGATCTCCAAATAACCTAAATTTAACTTTTTCTATTTTAATTCTTCACTCTCTCGTATTTACATTGTGACATTTGTAAACTAATACTTTTTGTTTTTTTTCTTTTTATTCTCACACATTAATATTTGTATTTAAATTTAATAATTAATCAAATTATATTAAAAATAATTATATAGCTAATAAATTAATATATAGATCATTCAAATATGCTTAGTAATGTTTTATTAAAAAATTATTTTTCATAATCTTATTAATATTAATAGATACAAAATATGATAACTAATAAACTATTCAAACAAGTATCGAATATAATCATATCTTTATATATCATTTTGCTTGTTTAAATAATCAAACAACTATCAATTAATTTTATCAAATACTTTTATACAATTTGCTAATTAAATCAGCTAATGCAATTTGCTATCAACTATCAGCTAATGTAATCTACTACCAACTATCCGTTAATTGTCAAACACGATCATTGTCACAGTATGAAAAAATAGTTTAATTGTAAACATCAAAGGGGTTTAATTAGGGATGGCAATAGATCGGACTTGGATCAGACTTTATAAAGTCCAATCCAATTAATAGTTGGACCTCTAAAAAAATCTAAAGTCTGAATCCAAGTCCGATTACATAAATTCGAGTCCGATATAATAAAATATCTAAAATTCAAATCCAAATCTGAAAGTCAGAATTCAATTTCTTTAATTTTTCCCTTTTTAAAGCAACAAATCAAATAAATATTTTTAAATAAAAATAACAAATAATTTGCATCAAACGAATCAGGGTGATTCAGGTGATTCAGGGTGAAGAATTACCTGTTTAAAATATGGAATTTTGAATTTGGTGAAATAGATACTCAATCACGAATATTCCACGATATTGATTCCTAAGCCGCAACGATATCGCTTCGACCTCTACGTAGTTCACTTAGCTGAAACGAGGATATAAAACTCTCTAAATTATTTAAGGAGTTTTTCAAAAAAGCCGTAATGACAGTGTGCAGTATAGCTTAATCCGAATTAGTCAGGATGAAGCTTTAAAAATTGGATGGAGAAAAAAATATAAAACATAAGGTGTACACGAAATTTTCTCCGGTAAACACAATACTATTGTAACATTGTACACAACTTTAATTGAATCACAATATAACCTATTTTTTACATATACAACAGTGACGTTACTGTTTGAATAGAATACCTTCTAATATCACGAGTGAATTCAATAGATAAACAAGAATAACTTTTTTCACAAACTTAAGAAAATACCCTAATTTCTTTGAATAAAAATAACAAAAATATGAAATGAAATTATTGAAATACTGACCATATTTCATACTCACCATTTCTTTAGTTCGCAACCTCCGCTTCTTCAATTTGATTCGAACTATAAAAAAAATCATTCGGTCACTCTCAAACCCTAAACAAAATCAACATCAAATTTAAGGGGAATAATGACAAACCCGAGTGATAGATTCTTGGTTCAACGAAATTTGTTTAGAGAGATTTTCGAAGGAAATCTTTTTCAACCGAGGGTTTTGATTTGGGTGAATATTCATAAGCTTCGGTAATTTTGTTTTGGGGGTTAACTCTCCATTATCGATAGATTTTGATTTTAACTGGGTTTTAGGGATTAAAAGAGACGTTTTTATTAAAATCGGGCTGCTTTTTTATTAAATAGAAATTATATCGAACTCATATAAAATGAGACAATATGAGCATCCTTAGTTACTAGGTTCGAATTTTAAAATTAGGTTATTTTACCTACGAAACTAATATTATTTTATCCTTTAAAAAAACTAATATTATTTTACTTTAAAATAATAATTACGTGGGAAAAAATTATTTGATAAGCCCAGTTAGTAACTAAGGACAGAACCATGTAGGGTGCGGGGTGTTCCCCTCCCTATTTTTTTAGTATAATTGTATTTTTAATCCCTTTTACTTTAAATGTTAATTAAATAAGATTTTTTTCTCTCTCAATTTTTAAATTTAAAAACTAAATAGATTTGTGTCCCTCCTAACATTGAATCTTAATTTCGTCCATGTTAGTAACGTAACGAGATTGGATGTACATGTCATGACATTGTTTAGGTTTTAAAGGTAAAATAGTATATTGAGCCTGAAATTAAAATTCAATGTTAAAATTAAATCAATTAAAAATTTAATAATAAAAAGAAATCAACAATAATAATTTAGTGATATATGTGGTAGTTTATCAAAAAAAAAAATTATCTTCTCCACGAATTTCATTAAAAGCTTGAGATCCAACGTCCACATTTATTGACGTTAATGAGCAGCAGCTCATCCTCATGAAACTTAATGGGGTAGCTTTTAGGTAGGGTTATAGATTAGTGTCGGTGACTCCAAAACAAAGCCACGTGTTTATTATGTCATTATATAGTGCGATATGGGTTGTTTTACTAAAATGTGCTGATTTTTAATATTGTTTTTGGATATGTCATTTTAAAAAATTATTTATAAATTTAATACATTTTTTTTGCAGGAACTCGTCTAGTTGGTTTGATAAATTTTATTTTTAAAATATTTAATAGAACTCGTTATATCAGCTAAGCGAGTTTTATAGGCTTTTGTTTGATTTATGTCTTCCATTGTTCAGTAAAAAAAAATAAAAACTCATGAACTTGTTAAATTAGCATGCGAATTTCATTAAAAAAGTATAAAAAAAAAACATAAAACTTAACATACCAATCATGTGAGTTCCTATAAAGAATGTTAGATCTATAAATAATTTTACATGAGTGTCAAAAAAATGATGTTCGGGTAAAATCTCTGCGAGAGAGAGAACAATATTTGATCTACGAAACTCTCTATGTAGTAATTAAATTTTGCATTTTTTTTGAAAAATTTTGCATTTCTTTATTTTTATATAATACAATACTTAAAGATATTTAATATATTTAATTATTCAAAGATTTTTAAAAAATCATATTGAACTAAAGTAACCGAAATTAAATTAATTGATAATACTTTATGTAAATTTAATTATAAAAGTATTTTATTATGCGAATAATAAAATGAGCACTTGACTCAAAATTGATTTTGTTTATTTCTTATGTAAAATCTAAATTACTTATATATTTTTTAAATTTTAAATCAATTATTATTGTATATTCAAATATATTAGTACGCACAATTTTCTAACATATTAACACAACAACAATTAAATTAAAATTTAATCATTCAATACCGTTTAAACTTGAAACATAAAAATGAAATGTAATTCAGATGTAATCAAATGATAAAACAAATATAGTGAGTCAAATGCGTGACTACTGAGTAGGGTGAGTTGTACGACTCAGCTTTTCATGCTAAAAATGTCAGGAAAGATGCTAACTGCTAAGCGAACTTGTTTGGAATGTGACGGACAAATTTTATGTGTTTTTTAACCAATAATTCTCACGTGACATTGATCACATGGAAACCAAACCAATATACTCCTACTCTATATTTTAAAAAATTGGGTAAACTACATAAATAGTACCCCAATTATAGGATGCTTTTTTAGTCCGCCGACTATAGAACGTTACAAAATGGTCCCCGACTTAAAAAGTCACAAGTTGATCTGGATTGAAAATTTAACGGTTGATGATATGACAGTCAACAAAAACTGGCATAATAACACATTTAGTACTTCATATTTACGCATTCAATTAATTAGTTATTATTAAAAAATCAATAAAATTAGTCACCTTTATTTGCTTATTCTATCAATTTAATCATTTTATTCTACCAATTCAAATCAGAGGGCAGAGGGGCACCTACCAAGGTGAGGATCGAGGTTGTAGGATCGTGCGAGTGAGGCGCAGGGACTAGTAACGAAGGGTGTGAGCTGGTCGAACGAGCGGGGGGTTTAAATTGATAGAATGGGTAAATAAAGAGAGCTAAAATTATTAAATTTTTCGAATTATGACTAAATTGATTGAATGTGTAAATATGAAGACTAAATGTGCTATTATGCTACTTTTTGTTAACTGTTACATCATCAGCCGTTAAATTTTTAACGATATCGGACCAACTTGTGACTTTTTTAATGTCGAGTGACATTTTATAACTTTTCATAGTCAAGAAACTCAACAAAAAGTGTCATATAGTCGATGGAGTATTTATGTAGTTTACCCTAAAAATATTTAAATTATTTTGTTTCAAACACTTTTTTTAAATAAATTATTTTGTTTCAAACATTTTAAATATATATAATTTTTTTAACATCATTCTCCTTTTCACTGTGATCATTTGATTAGTTATAATCTCATGTAATTAAGCTTTTGTTTTAAATAAATGTTGATTTATGTTAGAAGTTTATTCAAATATAAATGAAAAGTTAATCAGATAATTTGGATGGTAAGTTAATAACCTATGTTAGAACGATAGATTTTAAATGTTAATATTTTGAAATGTATTACTGTAAAGTATTAATATTTGTAATTATTTTGTTTGGATAAATATTATTCGAAAAATTGTAACTGTTGAGATATTTATTTTGATATAATTTTAATGAAAAAAAATGTTTTTTGGACTCAAACAATATTGTAAAAATAATTCTAAGTCCATCTAACTTAAAAAATATGTTTGAAAAGCTTTTGAAGTGTTTATTACTTGAACAAATGCTTTTAAAATTGTCTAAGTGTCAAAAACATGCCTTGAGTGCCGATACCCAACAGCCCGTACCTAGGGATGGGCGTTCGAACAAGTCAAGTCGAGTCAAAATATTTTGAGTTATTCGAGTTTACAAGTCATATTTTACGATTTAAATTTTATTTGAGATTTTTTTGAATCGAGTCGAGTCGAATTTTTGAGTTTCTTTACAAATTTAATTGTACATGTGTGTTTCTTCATATATATTTCTATATGCATATACTTAGGGTTGGGCGGTGCACATATTGATTTCAATTTCAACGGCTTTCTATATGCATATATGATCAGGGACGGAGCTAGGATCAAACATTGAGAGGGGGAAAGGTTTTATTAAGCCTTTAAATCTAAAAAATTAGAAAGGGAAAATCTTTTTACTACTATTTTAAACTAAGAGTGACCTCAAATGTAATTATACCAAAAAAAATTGGAGCCCTTCCCATGCGAAACATGGCTTCGTCCATGTATACGATATATATATATATATATATATATATATTTCTTCGTATTTTCACATGTGATATACATAATATATCATACGAAATTGACAGACTCGACTCGAATATAAAAATTGATCAACTAATTACTAAAAATTTCGAGTTATTCAAATTTCTATTTCATAACTCAAACTTTATTTTGAAATTTTTTCGAGTCGAGTCGAGTTTTTGAAATTACGAGTCGAGTCAAAACGAGTCAGTTTTTTCCGCCTCACCTCGAGTCGAATAATTCAATTTTTTCGAGTTGAGTCGAGTTTTGTCCACCCCCTACCCGTACTAGTACGAGATGCCAAGTACTGATACGCAGGGTTTGCCAAAATTCCAGTATGGAGTTTCGGTACCTATACCCAAAGCCCCGTACCAATACTCAACCTTTGAGTACCGTACGCAAAGCCGTCAATGGTTAGTTTTAGTTCGAATTTATTATAGGCATTAATACCCACTTTTTGAGTATCGATACTCACTGGATAAGACTGATTTTTATGAAGGAAAATACCCCAATGGCTCCAAAACAACCACAATAATCATAAACAGTTATGAACTCATTAAAGGGTTTAAAAGACATCTTCAAACATTTATGGAAATAACAAAAAACATCCTTGCCAACATTCAATGTTAGAGAAATTATTTTGTGCTTGTAAAGTTTATTTTTTATTAGAAAAACACTTAGTGAGCTTCATTGTCAAATTGTCAAGATTTTAAAATTTTGAGCGAGAGCTAAATTGCGCAAATACTTTGCTTTTGTGAGGTTTTCAGTTATTTGCTTATCTTTGTATTTTCTCTTTGAGAGAGAAGTAGACAAGACTTGGGTGTGTTGGAGACTAATGTCAATGAATCTAAAGTAATTTGGTTAAAAATTATTGTCTATTATAGGTTTGTTAGAGCATTGATGAGCAAAGTTGTTGAGTTGATCGAACACTTGCAAATGGCCAAGAGGGGGGTGAATTGGCAATTAAAATTTTGGTGAAGGGAAAGATTGGAAATAAAAAGTGACACAAGGGGTTATAGTGGTTCAAGTTCTCCAAATGAACTCTACATCCACTACCTTAGCTACCACTAAGGATTTTCAAACAATTCACTATTGAATTCGTCCCCTTTTCTTGGATGAGGAGGAAACCTTACAATTTCGATTAAGCTTTCTACCCAAAGCTTAATCCACTCAAATACAAAGAAGGAATTTGGTAAACTCAAATGTTTCCTCTCAAAGGATGATTGTCTACCCAAATACAATTTAAACAATCCCAAACTCACAATACAAATTGACAATTTGAAATACACTAGAGTTGGGTACAAGAATTTGACTTTGAATAGCTCAAGGGTTTGGATTTTTGCTTTGATAATGCTTGAAGGTTCAAATAGTTGTTGCTGATGCTTTAGGATGTCTCTTTTATACCTCTTCATTGATTTCTAGCCGTTTGGGTGGTTGGAGACATAAATGGAGCCGTTGGAACCCTCTCTTACCACCATAAATGCACTTCTGCAGCTACTGGTATCGGTACGCGGGAAGGGGTATCGATACCTGTCTCAGAAAAGAAAGAGCCGTTGTGTGCATTTAATAAGGGGCATCGATACGCGCGTAAGCGTATTGGTACTGGGTATCGAAACGGCAAGGGCCGTATCGATACTATTTTTTGAAATTAGCTCACTGTCAAAACGCGTATCGATACGGGGGTTAGGCGTATCGATACCGGTCAACGACCTTTTAAAGTTTGGTTACCAACCAACTGACACCAACGATCATATTTTTAAACCGACTTAAATATTTTAAAAATTATAAAACCAGTATCGATACTGGGTGTTCCGTATCGATACTCTATTCAAACTCGTTGAAGTTTAACACAGGGGCGTATCGATACGAGGGTTTGTCGTATCGATACGTGTTCCTCCAGTAGCCAAGTTTGGCAAAATGGTATCGATACGCCTGGAAGGGTATCGATACTCTTTGACGTTTTTCAATAGTTTTGGCTTGGAACACTTAGAAAATATTTTGAGTTTGAGTTTTATAAATCAGTTTTAAAGTGTTGGTGTTTCAAAACTTGTTAAGGGACTTATAAAAACAATTTTAAGTTTTTCAAATTAATCCTTAAAGATCTAGTTATATCAAAATCAAACATAGGTTTTACAATCTCCCCCTTTTTGATATAACAAAACCAAAACTTAAAATTTTTGACACTTTTGAAAAACCTTTTTAAAGTTAACTCCCCCTTAATATAAGCTTGGTAACTTTTGAGTTAAAATCAAAATATTTGAAGTGTGAGCTAGTTTCTTCTCCCCCTTTTTGTTAGATCAAAAATTCATTGAGACAATAAAGTGCATAATGAAATCAAGGGTATAATAATAATAAGCAACATAATTTTATTCATCATAGCATAAAACTGGGAATCCAAACAAAAACAAACAAGAAATCAAAGCATAGGTTTTTAATCCTAAAACAAGCTTAATCCTAAGAACATAAAACATAGGTGCATAAAATAGAAAATCCTAAATGATATGCATGACAAACAAGAGAAAACGTCTAAGCATCGTCTTCTTCGTCTTCATCATCTTCATCATCATCTCCCAAAGGCTCATTAGTGCGCATACTATTACGCCACTCATCATGGAAAGCGGCAATAGAAATATTCAAGGAATTGTGCCCGCTTTCAAGAGATGTGAGGCGATTCTTCATACCCGTCATCCTAGTATCAAAGGTAGTTTCCATGGAAGTGAGACGAGTATTTATGTCCGTGCGCAACCCGGTAAATTGCTCATTGAGATAGGTCATGAGAGCATCCATGTTGGGTTGTTGGACTTGAGGAGCTTGAGGAGCTTGAGCCTCTTCAACCATGGCGGCGGCTTCCGGTGGTAACTCGGCAAGACGTATCCATTCACCATTAAGATAAGTAAATTTTGCCCGAGCAAGAGATCGCTCATCAATGGGATCGGTGAGATGAGTTGGATAGTCATAAGAGCAATCAATATCCTTTTTAATAAAGAAATAACTCAAAGCCGAACCGTATGTGAAGAAGGTGACGTGAGGAGTGTTACGATTTTGAACGAGGTAGACGATCTCCGCGAACATGAGTCGAGCTAGATTTGGTCGCCTGGCTTCACGGAAGCACCGAATCCAAAAATCATCCACTTGACGGATGGTGGAATATTTTCCTCCGGAAGGACGAAACCACCACGACACCATCAAATGTAGGATTCGATCATGAGCATTGAGGGCGGTGACGGATCCACTAAGAACATGCCCAATACCATGCTCATCATCAAGGCCTTCATCATCCAACTTAAAAACCTCACAAATAGACTTGACATCAAGGATTATTTTCTTTCCCATAAGATAAGAGCTAATTGCAACAACTTCCCCATTACGAGTAATACATCTTGCATTAGCATAGAAAATCAAAACCAAGAGGCGATAGAAAATACCGGGAATAGAGATAAACTCCATGAAATTCCAACGATGAAGCAAGGGAAGGTATTCAAACTTGAAATGCTCCGAATTGAGAAAAGGAACGGAGATTACCCTTTCGGCACGGATCTTATAATTCTCATATTGACGAAAGTGAGTTAGACCCGAATTGCCATCAAAGCATTGCTCATAGATGATCGAATAGTTTGGACGAGCAATCTCTCCAAGGTTGGAAGATTCACCAGCATGAGTAGCCCTTGGTCGCTTCCTCGATGGTTCTTTTGGTGCCATGATCTAAAAGAGAATTAAGCAAAAGGGTTTCTTCAATTTGAGTAAAAATCAAGGTAAAAGAGTTTTAAACAAAATTTTTAAGAGAAATTTTGAAAAGAAAATTTTTGAAGAAAAATTCAAGAAAAAGTTTGAAGAAAAACAAAGTTTAAAAAAATAAAGGAATCAGAACAGAAAAAAAATTGAAAAAAAGAGAAAGAAGGAGATTACCTTGATAGAAACTTGAAGATTTGAAGAAAACTAGCACAAAGATGAGAAAGAGAGCACAAAGCCTTGCTTGATTCAAAAACTCTTTTAGGTTTGAGTTGAGATGTGAAAAATATGAAGGAGGAAGTGCCTTTTTATAGGTAAAAGTTGGACTCATTAAAAACCTGATTTAATGCAATCTGCGCAATCGAGTATCGATACGCCTGGGGGTGTATCGATACGGGGGTAGAATAGTCTTTTTGCAAAAATGCCCGTTGGAAAGTCGTATCGAAACGGAGGGGTCCGTATCGAAACGACCCGTATCGATACGGGATGAATCGTATCGATACGCGTGAAGCGAAGAAAATTCTGGGAAACTGAATGAAGAACGGGTATCGATACGCGTAGAGCTGTATCGATACTGTATGCCCAGAATTACATATTTGGTTCAAAGAACAACCAAAAGCTCGAACCTAACATCTCCTATGAGTATGCAAATGATGTATGAGCAGTTCTAAGCATATTTTAACAGAATCATACTCCCCCTAACTATAGGCATGGATGAAATTGGGAGTCTAAGCATACAAACATGGCATTTCACAAGATCAAGCATATTGAAGCACAAAAGAGGTCCTAAAAAGTCAAGATAGGCTAGCTAGACCTAACTCTCTCCTAAGGGACCAAAAACGCTCTTTGTCTAAGGGTTTTGTAAATATGTCCGCTAATTGATTCAAGGTGTCTACATACTCTATAACCACATCTTCCTTAAGGACATGATCTCTAATGAAATGATGTCTTATTTCTATGTGTTTGGTTCTAGAGTGTTGGATGGGATTTTTTGTTAAGCATATTGCACTAGTGTTGTCACATTTTAGGGGTATGGTTCCAACTTTAATACCATAATCTAAGAGTTGTTGCTTCATCCAAAGGACTTGAGCACAACAACTCCCTAGGGATATGTACTCGGCTTCGGTGGTAGATAAGGCTACACTATTTTGTTTCTTAGAGAACCAAGATATGAGCATACTACCTAAGAATTGACAAGTTCCCGAAGTACTTTTCCTACCGATTTTACAACCCCCATAATCCGCATCCGAGTAAGCATGAAGGTTGAAGGTAGAGTCTCTAGGATACCAAAGACCTAAACAAGGAGTGTCTCTAAGGTATCTAAAGATTCTCTTAACGGCTATAAGGTGAGACTCTCTAGGACTAGCTTGAAACCTAGCACACAAGCAAACACTAAACAATATATCCGGTCTACTTGCGGTAAGGTAAAGCAAAGATCCAATCATAGAGCGATAAAGCTTAGAGTCAACACACTTACCTCCTTCATCTTTGTCAAGCTTTGTAGATGAGCTCATAGGAGTGGCTTGAGGCTTTGCATTCTCCAAGCCAAACTTCTTGAGCATATCCTTTATGTATTTTGCTTGGTTGATGAAGGTGCCATCCTTCTTTTGCTTGATTTGGAGTCCTAAAAAGAATGAGAGCTCCCCCATCATGCTCATCTCAAATTCACCTTGCATTAACTTAGCAAACTCTTGACAATGACATTCATTAGTAGAACCAAAGATAATATCATCAACATAAATTTGAACTACTAAGATGTCATTTTTGTACATTTTTATAAAAAGTGTAGTGTCCACCTTACCTTTTTCAATCAAAAAATTTGAAAGTCTTTCATACCAAGCTCTAGGAGCTTGTTTTAAACCATAAAGAGCTTTGGTAAGTTTGAAAACATGATTTGGAAATTTTGAGTCTTCAAAACCCGGTGGTTGTTCCACATACACTTCTTCATTTATAAAACCATTTAAAAATGCGCTTTTAACATCCATTTGAAAAAGCTTGAAATTATGATAACATGCATATGCAAGCAACATCCTAATGGCTTCCATTCTAGCTACGGGTGCATAGGTTTCATCAAAATCTATTCCCTCTTCTTGAGTGCAACCTTGAGCAACTAGTCTAGCTTTATTTCTCACAATGTTACCACTCTCATCTAGTTTGTTCCTAAAGACCCATTTAGTTCCTATTGTAGATTGATTACTAGGCCTATCAACTAATGTCCATACATTACTTCTCTCAAATTGATTTAACTCTTCTTGCATAGCCATAATCCAAAAGTCATCTTTCAATGCTTCTTTTATATTTTTAGGCTCTATGCATGAGATAAATGCAACATGGTTCATTAATCTAAGAGAAGAACGAGTGGTTACCCCCTTGGATGGATCACCCAAGATTTCGCCATCTTTGACATAGTTCAACTCTCTTGGGTAGCTCACTTCCTTTTCCTCAATAGCCAAGTCCTTCAAGGCTTCAAGAGGTGGATCTTGCGAGTCCTCTTCTTTTGTTGAAATCTCATCCTCCTTTGAAGTTTGACCTCCATCAAAGGCATTTATGATTCCTACATCATCATCATCACAAGAATCCTTCCTAGGAAGGAGGTTATCATCGAATACAACATGAATAGATTCTTCTACTACTAAAGTTCTTTTGTTAAATACTCGATAGGCTTTAGAGGTTAAAGAGTAACCTATAAAAATGGCTTCATCACTTTTTGCATCAAATTTACCTAAGTTGTCTTTTCCATTATTTAAAACAAAACACTTGCAACCAAAAGGGTGAAAATAGCTAATGTTAGGCTTTTTAGATTTTAAAATCTCATAAGGTGTTTTCTTTAAAATTGGCCTAACCATTACTCGATTTACAATGTAGCAAGCGGTGTTTGTGGCTTCCGCCCAAAAATATTTAGGTAAATTGTTTTCACAAAGCATAGTCCTAGCCATTTCTTGCAAAGTTCTATTTTTCCTCTCAACTACCCCATTTTGTTGAGGAGTTCGAGGAGCCGAAAAATTATGGCTAATACCATTTTCATTTAAAAAATCTTCAAACCCTAAGTTTTGAAACTCGGTTCCATGATCACTTCTAATATGTGAAATTCTAAGTTCAAGATCATTTTGGGTTAGTTTTGAAAATGTGATGAATTTTTCTAAAGCCTCATCTTTAGTACTTAAAAATAAAACCCAAGTATATCTAGAAAAATCATCAACAAGCACAAATGTATAAGACTTACCACCCAAGCTCATAGTCCTAATTGGCCCAAATAAATCCATGTGGATAAGTTGTAAGCATCTACTAGTAGAAACATCATTAATGGACTTAAAGGAAGACCTATGTTGTTTACCCTTTGAACATGCATCACAAATTTTATCATTTGAAAATTTTATCTTGGGCAAACCTCTAACTAGGTTAAGAGAGACTAGTTTTTCTAAAACACTTATGCTAGCATGTCCTAGTTTCCTATGCCACAACCATGCATCATTTTCATTATGAGCAACTAAGCATGCATGAGATGTATGTATGTCATCTAGATGCACCATGTATATATTCCATATGCGATGACCAATGAGCATAATATTATTAGATTTAATGTCTACAATTTTGCATCCATTTTTATCAAATAAAACATTAAATCCTTTATCACACAATTGACTTATGCTCAACAAATTATGCTTAAGACCGTTGACATATAAAACATTTTCAATGAAAATAGAAGAGTGATTACCAATGGAGCCTATTCCTTCAATATGGCCTTTGGAGTTGTCACCAAACGTTACCACTCCACTACTTTTAGGCTTTAGTTCCACAAATCGACTCTTGTCACCGGTCATGTGTCTTGAGCATCCACTATCAAGGTACCAAGAATTTTTGCTTGAAGCCTTAGCCTTGTAGCAATGCTCCCCCTACAAACAAAGAAATTAGGCCTTGATTTTTGGTACCCAAATCATTTTGGGTCCATGAGTGTTAGCCTTCAACAATTTGGTTCCCTTAGGAATCCAAGAAGCAATAGCATTCAAATCATTAGAAATAATGAGTTCTTTAGGAACCCAAGCACTCCTAACTCTATGACCTCTAGCTTGCTTATTAAAATTTCTTTGTTTAGGTACAAAAGGTTTTCTTTTTACATATTGGGATTTAGAGTGATTTCCTTTTTCAAAATTATTTTTCCCAATAGCAATAGATGTTTTAAGATTATCCACTTCCTTTGTGTGATAATCTTGAAAATCGGAAAGAAGTTTTTCAAGTTCAAGATTTTTTGCTTTAAGATCATTGGAAAGATTAACTAAAAACAAAACCTTCTTTTCCAATTCGGAGTTAGCATTTGAAAATGTCTCATTTTGAATTTTTAAATCGGAAATTGTTTTCTTGTTTTTCAAAATGGACTCTTTATATTTTCCTACTAACTCATCATACACTTCTTGCAATTCATCATAAGCATCTTGAAGTTCCTCTATAGAAAAATCGAAATTGGATGAATTAGAGTTTACCTTAGGTTCATCATCGATGGCCATGAGACATAGGTTGGCCACTTCTTCCTCTTCCTCGGAAGACTCATCGTCACTCCAAGTAGCTACTTGTGCTTTGAGGTTCTTCTTCTTCCATAAGCTTTTCTTCTTCAATTGAGGACACTCGGAACGGATGTGACCCGGTTTCTTGCATTCATAGCAAGTAATTGGATCCTTCTCCTCTTCCTTGCTTTTACTCTTGAAGTCTCCCTTTCTAATGAATTTTCTTCCACGGTTTGACTTCATGAATCGAGTAAAGCGTTTGGCCAACATAGCCATCTCCTCATCTTCATCCTCACTAGAATCGCTTTCTTGATATGAAGCTTTTAGTGCGATTCCCACTTTCTTCTTCTCAACTTCCTTCTTCTCCACTATCTTTTTCTCTTCTTCTCTTCCCTTCCTCATGATCTCATGGGTGAGTAGAGATCCAACAAGAGCATCAAGCTTGAGAGTCTTCAAATAGCTTCAATGATGGTTGTTCTCTTGCCATCCCATGACTCCGGAAGAGAGTACAACAACTTTCTCACTAGCTTGTCTTCGGGAATGATTTCGCCGAAACCCTTCAAACCGTTGACAATGACCGAGAACCGATCAAACATCTTGGAGACACTTTCTTCGGGATCCATCTTGAAGTTCTCATAGCTTAGATTGAGTAGCCCAATCTTTGTCTCCTTGACATCACTAGTTCCCTCATATGTTGTCTCGAGGGTGTCCCAAACCTCCTTGGCACTTTCGATTGAAGACACCTTGGAGTAGATATCCGGACCAAGTGCACAAAATATCACATGTAGAGCTTTGTCATTCACTTGCATCCTTCTTCTCTCATCATCCGTCATTTCGACTTTGACTTTTGGGACAAGTCTTTCTCCATCTCTCTTCATGGGAATGTATGGACCTTCTTCAACCACATCCCACACCATGTAGTCGGTAGACTTGATGAAAAGCCTCATCCTATTCTTCCAATAAGGATAGTTATCCCCATTGAAGAATGGTGGCTTGGTGGTGGATTGGGACTCATAGTTGGAGGTGGATGCCATTGCTTGACTTGTTGTTGATCAAACTCTCCTAGAATCGACTCAAGAGGGTTGTAATCCTTCCAATGAGTGTAGCTCTGATACCAATTGTTGAGTTGATCGAACACTTGCAAATGGCCAAGAGGGGGGTGAATTGGCAATTAAAATTTTGGTGAAGGGAAAGATTGGAAATAAAAAGTGACACAAGGGGTTATAGTGGTTCAAGTTCTCCAAATGAACTCTACATCCACTACCTTAGCTACCACTAATGATTTTCAAACAATTCACTATTGAATTCGTCCCCTTTTCTTGGATGAGGAGGAAACCTTACAATTTCGATTAAGCTTTCTACCCAAAGCTTAATCCACTCAAATACAAAGAAGGAATTTGGTAAACTCAAATGTTTCCTCTCAAAGGATGATTGTCTACCCAAATACAATTTAAACAATCCCAAACTCACAATACAAATTGACAATTTGAAATACACTAGAGTTGGGTACAAGGATTTGACTTTGAATAGCTCAAGGGTTTGGATTTTTGCTTTGATGATGCTTGAAGGTTCAAATAGTTGTTGATGATGCTTTAGGATGTCTCTTTTATACCTCTTCATTGATTTCTAGCCGTTTGGGTGGTTGGAGACATAAATGGAGCCGTTGGAACCCTCTCTTACCACCATAAATGCACTTCTGCAGCTACTGGTATCGGTACGCGGGAAGGGGTATCGGTACCTGTCTCAGAAAAGAAAGAGTCGTTGTGTGCATTTAATAAGGGGTATCGATACGCGCGTAAGCGTATCGGTACTGGGTATCGAAACGGCAAGGGCCGTATCGATACTATTTTTTGAACTTAGCTCACTGTCAAAACGCGTATCGATACGGGGGTTAGGCGTATCGATACCGGTCAACGACCTTTTAAAGTTTGGTTACCAACCAACTGACACCAACGGTCATATTTTTAAACCGACTTAAATACTTTAAAAATTATAAAACCAGTATCGATACTGGGTGTTCCGTATCGATACTCTATTCAAACTCGTTGAAGTTTAACACAGGGGTGTATCGATACGAGGGTTTGCCGTATCGATACGTGTTCCTCCAGTAGCCAAGTTTGGCAAAATGGTATCGATACGCCTGGAAGGGTATCGATACTCTTTGACGTTTTTCAATAGTTTTGGCTTGGAACACTTAGAAAATATTTTGAGTTTGAGTTTTACAAATCAGTTTTAAAGTGTTGGTGTTTCAAAACTTGTTAAGGGACTTATAAAAACAATTTTAAGTTTTTCAAATTAATCCTTAAAGATCTAGTTATATCAAAATCAAACATAGGTTTTACAAAAGTCATAGGACTTGGGAGCTCTAAACACAAAAAATGAAGAGGGCTTGAGGTGGGTCAGGCCTAACCAACCTACCTTGTTTAAGTGGTAACGATTTTCATTCATGCAAATTGCTTGATCATAAATTAGTTGTTTAATTTATATGATGATCAAAGCATGTTGGTTGACTCTTGCTTGTGCTTAATTGCAATTAGATAGTGAGTCTTAAATTGAATAAGTTACATATTTTTGGCCTTGTGTGCCTATTTCTATGTTTTGGCCTTAAACTTTGTATATTTAGATGATTTTGGTGTCATTATGCTTATCTTGCTTTATTTGATGATTTTTAAGAAGCATGTTGATTAAAATGTAGCTTATATGTTCTTTAATGCATATCTAATTTTCTTAGAGCTTTTGTATGCACTTAGGATGTTATATAAAGTCTTTAAAAGTGATTTTGCTATTTTTTTTTTCAAAATCGTGCCGTCGGTATCGGTACCGCCCATACCGTATCGGTACTACATTCATACCAAGTACTGATACTCAGGGTTGAGTATCGGTACGCTCTGTTAATGATGGTTAAATCTTATTTAAAATTATTTTTAGTTGCTTTTAAAAACACATCCTTAACTCATGCTTTTGTGTGATTATTAACATATTTGTTTATATAGTAGGCTAATTGAATTTCTTCCTTAATTTGACTTATTTAATTTTATGAAATTTAATATATTTCTCTTAAATGTTTAGACTAACATTCTTCTCTTGATTGAGGGGGGAGTTAATTTTTTATTTCTTTTATGTTTTAAATTTGTTAAGTCTACTCTCCATTGTTATCATGTCCCAACAATTGGTTTCAAACTTAGTTTTTGAATTATTTTTGATATAGCAAAAAGGGGAGAGATGTGTTTAAAAAATTAAATTTCAAAAAGAAAATAAGAGCTTAAATATTTGTTAAAAATATTATCTTTTTTTTAAAAATTATTTTTCTAAGGGGAGCATTTTCAAAAAAATAAAATAAAAGGGGTTCGTTATATCAAAAAAGGGAGATTGTTGAGATATTTATTTTGATATAACTTTAATGAAAAATGTTTTTGGACTTAAACAATATTGCAAAAATAATTTTAAGTTCATCTAACTTGAAAAACATGTCTGAAAGGCTTTTGAAGTGTTTTTCACTTGAACAAATGCTTTGAAAATTGTCTAAGTTTTAAAAACATGCCTTAAGTACTGATACTCTAACACCGATATCGATACCCAACAAGTACCGTCACGACATGCCAAGTACCGATACGTAGTGTTTGCCAAAATTTTCGTATGGAGTTTTGGTACCGGTACGCTCCTTCGAGTATCGGTACCCAAAGCCCCATGCCACTCAACCCTTGATTACTGGTACGCATAACCTTCAACGACTAGTTTTGTTTGAATTTACTGCAGGTTCCGATACCCGTTGTACATAACGACTTTTTATAGAGGAAAAATACTCTAACGTGTAATCACTAATTTTGTCCGGACCTCGAACCCCTTTAGTTTGTGTTTATCTTGGACTTATTGGGCTGTTAGGTAATTAAAATAAAATAAAAAATAAAATAAGGAAAAAGAAAGAAAATGAGAAAAAAAATATTGTAGAACTACTGTTTTGATATAATAATTGAAAAATGTTTTGGACTAATTTGAAAAGAATTTAAAATACGTCTTAAAGTCCAAACAACTTGAAAACAAGTTTGAGACATTTTAAAAGGTTTTTGGCAAAGTTTTTAATGCTTTAAAATAGCCAAACATGACTTTTCAACAAGCTCATACCGATACGGTATACCCCGTATCGATACCCTTTTGCTCGAGTTTTGAATATGCCAAAACTCGTACCGATACGAGTGAGATCGTATCGATACGGATAGGGATCGTTTCGATACGCCCCTTAAGCGTATCGATCCCTGTTTTAACAACCCCAACGACTATTTCCCAACGGTCTTTTAAATGACATATCGTACTGATACGCCCTCAAGCGTATCAATACGCTTAGGCTGACAAAGAGCCCAACAGCTAGTTTTGGAGAAGGGCGTACCGATACGCCTCCACGTGTACCGATACGATAGGCTGCAGAACTGCATTTATGGTGGGAAATAAAGTCTCCAACGGCTCCAATTCAACCCTAACGGCTAGTAACGGCTACAAACTCATTAAAGAGTATAAAAGGGACCTCCAAGCATCAAGAGAAGGCTAATGCTTCATTTGTCAAACATCATATGATCACAAACATGTCTTAGTGCTTTAACTGACAATTTATTGTATAGACAAACACTAGTGAGCCAAAATTGTTATATTTTCTCAAGTGTTTTAGGATTGGGTGAGAGCTTAATTGTGCAAACAAATGCCTATTAGAGAGATTTGAGTTTGCTTATTTTTATCTCTTTGTAAAGAGGGTTTAATCAAGGCTTTGGGTAGAAAGCTTGATCGGTTTGTAAGGATTTCCTCCTAAGCCTAGAAAAGGGGACGAATCGATAGTGGATTGATTGGACATCCTTAGTGGGAAGCTAAGGTAGTGGATGTAGACCTTGGTTAGAAGGTTGAACCACTATAAATCATCATGTCTTCATTTTTTTTAGCTTCCACACCTCTATCACCCAAAATTCCACTTCTCCACCACTTGGCGAGCAAGAACGGTTGATCGATTCGAGCGTGCTACAAACCCAACATATATGTTCACATATATGTATATATAAATAAATATTACTGCCATTATTACCTTATATTATTATTATTTATCATCATCTATTTGAAAAACCCCTAAACATATTGTGGTATCTTCTTATATTATCCGTTTATTGTTATTATTATTACTATTATTTATATCATTTATTTACATTATCATTACATATTTGTTATTGTTGTATTATTTGTTTTTATTATTATTATGCGTTATTGTTATTTATTTATTCATTTATTATTATTATTATTATTATTATTATTATTATTATTATATCATAACGAAAATGAAAATAAAACATAAGTAAGTAAAAACCCAAAAATAAACGATAAGTCCATTACATAAGCCCAAATTACAGTTGGATTAAATAAAACACAGTACAAAAGTTACATATTCAACCCGTTTGGCCCAAGTTAACCGAAACCCTAATTTCATCATTTGTTTTCACGCAACCACCTCTTGGACGTTAGATCTGGCCCTAGATCTAACGACCCAGATTGCAAAGGGAGAAGAAAACCATAGCAGAGCCCCCTACCCTTCTCATGCCGCATGCATCTCCACCCTTGGATGCGAGACCAATCAACGGCCCAGATCAACGTAGGACAACGACCAGGAGTTCACGCGCCAACTTTTCAGTTTTCCATGTGCCCCCTCAGTTCTCACGCACGCGTGTCGACACGTTTCTCCTCTTTCGGCTTCCACGAGCATGTTCGTACCGCCAGCCTGACGCGTCTGCCGTTGGCACGCCGACGCTCCTCACCATTTCGGGATGCCCAACATACAACAAAAAAAGCAACTGGTCAAAAAATCCCCAAAGAGTAGAACCAAGACAAAATTATCAGAGGCAAAAACAAAGATAAAAATGGCAAGTCAACGAGACGATATTAGAGATCAGAGACAAAAAATTATTTCTTGGCATGTAACCTTTTAGTTATATAGAAAACCGAAAAAAAGAAGAGGAGTTAGCACATATTGTAAGCAAAAAAGAGAAAAACGATTGAGGATTTTAGAGAAAATCAATACAAAAGAAAAGGAAGTTTTCGAGGTATCTCTCGTTTTTTATATTCATTGCATGCATCGAAAGAATAAGAAAAAAGGTTTTTTTACCGTTGATGGTGGTTCGCTTCTCCGGTCGTTTGACTACTCCCATTGTTTCGAGTATCTCCCGGCAATAATCTCCCAAAAGGAGTGAGCCCTCAAGGCTTTAGATAAAAGGTTTTGTTTTTTTGGGGTTTTTGCTTTCGTTCGTTTCTCAAAGGAAAAAGGAAAAGGGGAAATCTTTCTCTTTTGTTCTTCTAAGGTTGTGGGCTTACTGGTCTCCGGCCGATCTTTTAAAACAGCTGCTCTGGTTTTCGGGGACGAAACCCTTTTAGAAAAGGGACGAGACTTTTTTTTTGGTTTCGAAAATGCCTAAAAGAGGCAAAACCGATTTAATAGGGAGCTTTTATATCATCTCATCCTTTGTTTTTATGGGTTATTCGCGCATATACCCCTTTGCGTGTGGAGAACCTCTCTTGAAGGGCTTTCACATCATTAAAAACGCGCCCTTGGTCCTTGAAATTTTCATGAGTCTCCCAATTTCGTCCTTTTGAATGCCGAATCAGTTTTAGAAAATTGTTTTTTTGCCTTTTTACCCCTCGCACTTTGAAAGATTTCGGTGTCTGTTCACATCCTTAAAAGGGAAAATCACGTTCCTCGTCCCCAAACTTCGATTTTGGCCTTACATTTCGGTCACTTGTAATGTGTAGCATATCCATTATTCACATACACATATTTAAGCTTAGACGTGTCTTGAAATTCTTTTCTTATCAATGTGTGCATCGTAGGGCAATTGTATGTTTATGCGCATATGATATGCTTACATTATAGTTAGACGAGACTGCGTGTATGATATCAAATCTTAGTTACATGTTTACAAGATAATTTGAGAATGTAGGTATATGGTATGGTTCTTTAAGCATGTTTCATATACCCCCTTTTATGTACGCTTAAGTGTTAGGTTCCATTGTATATACATTACGATCGCTCCTTTTCGTTCGAGTTGGTCTTCCATTTTTGTAGCTTTCATTTGTTTGGACATTCATTTAAATACTATGTTCATGCTTGCCTTTTACATCTTTTTATATATTTTTGTCTACTTATTCATATTGTTTCATGTCTCATTTATTTACCCTCACATGCCATGTTAAGTTACACTCGGAATACCAAATGTAATGCGACGTCTTTTTATTCGGGAATGAACGAGGCCAGTACCAGTCCTAGTGGTGGTGGTCCGGACGTTCCTTCTTGAATATTAAGACTTTTAAAATCTACTCACCCGTATAACCAAATTTTGATACGATTTGTCACTTTAATTCGCAAAATTCGATATTAATTAAGCAGTAAGGATCTTGGTACCAATTTTGGGCATGATGGGGGTGCTCACCCTTCCCCGCGTGTCCGGTCCACCATTTTTAAATGGCCGGTGGCGACTCCAAGTTTTATCGATTTCCTTTAAAACTCGTTTTGAATTAAAACCCGGTTCTTCTAAGCGACACCGGAGTAAAAGGGGTAACGACACCTTGGTGTTTTCAAAAAACGTCGCTACAGATGGCGACTCCGCTGGGACAAATTTTTTGTTTTAAAAAAAAAGAGTCAAGCCAAAGAAAAACCTTACCGCTTAATTAATACTAGAAGTTGCGAATTAAAGTGATCGAATCAATCGATATTTGTTTATAAGTGTGAGTTTATTGTAAACGCATTTAAAATTGACATAAACACGTTCGTCTAACTGAGGGGAAAACGTTAGTGCTTTCGTGGGGATACCGTTCCTCCGTATGGGCGTAGCAAGTACCTTCAGGGCTCGAATACCCTATATCTTCGTGGGAATACCATTTCTCCGTACGGATATAGCTAAAGGGTCCCCTCGAATTGAACTCAGTTGAGAGGAGCCTATAATGGGTGATGACCGAGGGACTTGCACCCCTTAGTAGGGGACAACAAGGACAATTTGAGTACCTCCTATAACTAAAATTGCATTTAGAGAACTAGAAAGCCCACCCCTTTTAGAGCCATACGGACAACCTAGGTTTATTAGACAGCATAAATAGAACTGCTTGCTTGCTTGTGTAATTTATTAACTGTGTTTATCCGACACTAACGATTTTTCTTGTGATCTTCTTACATGCATTTCGTGACACAAAGGTGTTGAGTCAAGGTGGTTTTACCCAATTAAAAAACTATCATAATGGATTGGAGGTTACTAAAAAAGAAAAGATGTCAATTTGCAAAATCTGAAAGTGGTTAGAGGCGAGTCAGAAGCTTCAAGGCGACAATCCAACTTTCCCACGAAAATGCATCCGAGACTCAATACCGACGCAGCCTGACGAGGTATGGAAGACGAATTTAGTTGATCTGGGAAGCATAGGACCTGATCATGTGCTCAAGGATCCTTAATGGCTTTGATGTGATAGTTTCAGACAACCCTTAACGACTAAAAAAGAAAGCAAACCCGGCCCCAGCAATTTTAGCCGAAGTCTTCATTTCCTTGAACATGATTCAAAGGCAAGAAGAAGAGTACCCGTAGGAGTTTGCTATGACCATCTTACGACGAGGAACCTCCTTTATGTCTAAATGAAAGTTTACATAAGGGGAATCACCTATATGACCAACACCTTTGACTTGCATACATTTATAACATTTGTTTCATCTATCATTTCAAAGCAGCATTAAAATTGTCAGCCATGCACCCATCACATGATCATGCATCTGTCACATCGTTACACTAGAAGTTAATTCGAGTCAATAATATGTCTATCATTGGACATTAAAATTTGCTTAGGATATTTCATCACATCATTACTAATTGGGGAAAATGCTCGTGTCAGAAAAAGAGAGAGAAAATGGACAAAGGAACAGTTTCCAGCCAGTACCGCTTTAGGAACATGAACAACCTCGTAAGGAGAATGGATGAGCTCGAACAGTTCCACCAACAGTTGGTGTGGAACCAGAAGGAAACAATCGCGTGCATTAAAAAGTTTCAAGATGAAACCAAGGAGTAGTTTGATGAGTTGAAGGCGATGATCGCCACCCTGACCAAGAAAGGCAAAGCCCCCCAGCCCAAGGAAAGTACGAACAAGGATTCAAATATTGTGATGAAGGAGGCCTTATCTGAAGAAGACCAGACTGTCATCGGCCAATATGAGGTACACTGCCCCTACTCCGAATGCCCTATCGAGCTGGCCCTAGAAGATAGATGATTCGTTGAGGAGAA
This sequence comes from Hibiscus trionum, assembly GCA_030270665.1. NCBI lineage: Eukaryota > Viridiplantae > Streptophyta > Magnoliopsida > Malvales > Malvaceae > Hibiscus > Hibiscus trionum. Next base: position 10,007,759 of record BSYR01000052.1, on the reverse strand, counting down.
TCCTAGATGAAGAATGAGACTGGAAGCAGCAAGGACGGGAGGAGGCCGCCAAGAGTGCCACAGTCTCGAAACCCCGGGGTATGATTGAGGACCCTCGAAGTTTAATGAGGGCCAAGGGCGTCGAGAAAGGGAAAGAGAAATTCACCCCTCTTCTGATGTACTCCCGAGTCTACCGCGCGGACTAGCTCAGAAGGTGGACATGATGAGGGGTAATATTTTGAAAGGGCAAATCTCGGAAGACGTAGATCTCCATCGTAGTTTAGAATTTTATGTTTCCATGCATTGTGTTCGTTTTATCTTTTGAAGTAATGTACAAGATCAACCTTGCTACTGTTGGCCCGGTAGTGGCAAAGGCTTTTTATGTTAAGGGTCTGTTTGAATGAAATGATTGCCTTTTGCGTTTTAATTGCCTATTCACTTTGTGTATATATCGGCTAATTGGGTTCCCCTTATATCAAATGCATGAAGGACATTAGTCTAGATCCCAAAGAATGATTCCGAGCGGCCTGTGTTTAATTGAAATCCTAAGCTTCTTAGATTATGAATATGATTACCCATATAAAAAGGACAATTAATTGGTTTAATGATCAAAGCCTGGTAATGAGCTATTTTAAAAACAAAAACAAGTTGATTTAACTCGCAACGCCTGGTAATAGACATCTTTTTTTAAGAAAAGAAAAAAAAAGAAAAAAAAAGAGAAAGAGAAATAAAGAGGGGAAAAGAAGCTTGATAATAGGCGGTTTTCAGAAAAAAAAGGAAAAGAAAAGCAAGAGAAAAAAAGAGAAAAGAAAAAAGAAAGAAAAAGGGAAAGATCATGGTAATAGTTATCTCCTTTCAGAGATTAATCAAAAAGCACTCCAATGTATGAAACCTAGTGATAGAATTTTTTGGATATGAGGTAAACATAGTTTACCTGCTTTGATTAAGAACTATAGAAGAAAGAAAACAAGAAAAGAAGGAAATGTGTAACCTCTAGTTGAAGTAGTGGAAACTGGAAAGAAATGGAATACTTTTCTAACTTATTTTAGGACAATAAAATGCTTGGTTGCTATTTATTTTCTTTTTTCATTTTTTTGTTATTGGTTAAGTTTGTTTACTATTTTATTTTGTTTATTTACTTGATGAAATGTTCATGTTTAGGTGACTTTTTCTTTTTAATAATATGTAATAAAAAGAAAACCATACTGTAACACCCCCTTCCCGGCCTGGTAGAGAACCGGGTCGGAGGGCGCTACCGAAAAACATAACGGAGATCGGAGACATAAATCTTTTAGTGACATAACATATTAGAGATCAGAACTTATTCCAAAGTTCAAAAATCATTTCGGATTATTTTATTAATCTCTTTAAGACGTAACACTTAACTCATTAACAATTTACTCAAATTGGGGTCAATTTTAAACTTTTTCAAACTTAGGGACTAAATTGTAATTTTTACAAATTAGGGGTCCTTATCTGAAATTCATGATATTATACTGAAATTAAACTTACTAGTTATTAGCCTATAAAATCTCATTACTAACGGAAGTCATTTACCCATCTGATTAGACGATACAATATTTTAGTGACTATTTTGTAAAGTATTCAAATCTATTTCTTTTTGAATTATCTTACTAAAATTCTTTACATATTTAAATGAGCCTAATAACTCACAAAAATCTTAGAGTCCTTTAATCAATATTTTAGTACCAATTATGTCAATTTTATTACTAACTCAATAGTCAATATAGCTTTTAAAACCTTACACAAAACATAGGCAAAATTTCACAATAGTAGGCCCACAAGATTAGTATAATTACTTTAACTACTTTGCCACCATACTAGGAGTTCATAAGGACAAAACACATTACTCTTTAATTGTAGTGACTTGCCAGTCTTCCAACTAATCCCGATCTCGATCTGTTACTTTCCTTAACCTGAAATGTTATGCAATGAATGCATTAGACTTACATAGTCTAAGTGAGGTAGCCAATGACAATGAATGAACATGTTATGTCATGTAGCATGCTTCCAAAAATGATCATAATGCAATAACATGGCATACTTCATATTCATAACAAAGCATAATATCATATCATGACCATAGCATGGCATAACGTATCAAACTCATAATATATTGGTACCATTGGATACGCGGATTTCCTGTACACCATATCATGAATCATAAATGAGCCGTAGCCCTGAGCCGTAGCTCCATGTATATTCATAACAAAACATAATATCATATCATGATCATAACATATCATAATGTATCAAACACATAATATATTGGTACCATTGGATACGCGGATTCCCTGTACACCATATCATGAATCATAAATGAGCCGTAGCCCTGAGCCGTAGCTCCATGTATATTCATAACAAAACATAATATCATATCATGATCATAACATATCATAATGTATCAAACACATAATATATTGGTACCATTGGATACGCGGATTCCCTGTACACCATATCATGAATCATAAATGAGCCGTAGCCCTGAGCCGTAGCTCCATGTATATTCATAACAAAACATAATATCATATCATGATCATAACATATCATAATGTATCAAACACATAATATATTGGTACCATTGGATACGCGGATTCCCTGTACACCATATCATGAATCATAAATGAGCCGTAGCCCTGAGCCGTAGCTCCATGTATATTCATAACAAAACATAATATCATATCATGATCATAACATATCATAATGTATCAAACACATAATATATTGGTACCATTGGATACGCGGATTCCCTGTACACCATATCATGAATCATAAATGAGCCGTAGCCCTGAGCCGTAGCTCCATGTATCCCTTACACTTCCATCCTTTTATCTCCCACATATAGGCCGTAGCCCTGGACCGTAGTCCTCCCTTACATGTTGAGCTCGAATAACCCTATGGCATGCCAATTGTATCCAATGTCCATAAATACACAATTTCACATAGTCCATGATTTTTAGATCATATCATATCAAATAGCAAGATGAGCCGTAGCTCCATATCAGATAGCATTTCATATTATTTTCATGTACATATAGCATATCATAATCATTTTTGAGCATATCCAAATAATGCAGGGTACTTACCAGATGCAGATAAATTCATAATTAATGCAACGGGGCAGCACCGAGCCTACCCCTGACACGACTATACTCACATATCAAGACATAAAAATATCGGAATGACACCGTGTCACCCGAGACAAATGCATCTACACTCACATATCAGAACATAAAAACAATGATCGGAATGACACCGCGTCACCCGAGACAAATGCATCCACACTCACATATAAAAACAATGATCGGAATGACACCGCGTCACCCGAGACAAATGCATCCACACTCACATATAAAAACAATGATCGGAATGACACCGTGTCACCCGAGACAAATGCATCCACACTCACCTCAATCCAAGCTTAGAGACATTTTCCTTATTCTCCAACTTTGTGGTTTCCTTCATTTCTACTCTTTTCTAACCAAACATTAAAGAAATATATCATTTAGTACATTAGGCAGTTTGCATTGTCCTTAAAGAAATATTTATATAAAATGTTCTATAATTCAAAATCTGATTTCGTTTGCTTCAAACGAAACTAGACTGAATAACCTTTTAAACCATATAAATTATAACTTTTAATTCTTCTTATACAATTTATAATGAATTTCTAAAGTCGCTGTTGATGCAGATTTAGGGGCAAACTGTTACCTTGTTTTTATGACTTTTACTTACTCAAAAATTCATATCTTTTTACTCACAACTCCAAATAAGGAGTTCTTTACCATTCTGGAAAGCTTATAAATACACCTTTACAACCATGTATGACACATAATTTTATCATTTCCCTATTAATACAGTTTATTACTTGAACATAAGGCATTTTCAGAAACCTAATCTGTCTATGCTCGATTTGTGACTTTAGTGCATTTATAACCTATGTTTCACTACACTATTAATATTGAGCTTTTAACCACGTTTATACTAATCTTATAACATTATTTTTATAATCCAGCAACCTCAAAAATAGGACATGTAAGTCCTCAATTTATCAATTTCCACAAAACAGTCCCCTTTTTATTCTTTAATAATCCTATATATGATCTAAATGGTTTTAACCTACCAATTGAGACTTAATTCAAGCTTGGCTATTTAATTTCATTCATTTCATGACTCCCCTGTTTCAAGTATAAATTTTTAGAATTTATTGGCATTATTTAAGCCCCTATAATTTTCGAATTTTACAATTTAGTACAGCAGATTCTAGATTCATTCAGTTTTAGTCCAGTAACTTCTAACAACAATTTAGAGACCTATACTTAACATTTTTGAGCAAATCATACCTCTATTTCATGTAAAATTTTGTCCTCTACAACTTTGTAGAAGAACACGTTTTCCAGAAATGACTCTAACATGCTCAAAAATGCAGTTTTCTACAGGACAGTTTATAAATCCGAATTTCTTTATTCTTTTTACCCTTATCTTTTACCAACCTTTAATTAATCCAATTTCATGCTTAATATAAATACTAACATCAAATTAAAGGTAGTTGAGACTCTAATCTCAACTTTAATTTATTTCACTCACCTTGATAGACCGGTACTTTATTTTTATTTCTTGGGCTTGACGGTTGTTCCGAATCGACCTCGTATACCATGATAATTAATAAAAACTAATCAATAAAACAGTATCGAATATATATAAAAATATTAATCAACTCGATACCGAAACTTAAACTAACTAGAGATTTGAGCTTACCCCGTCATTGGTAGAAATTCGATATTACTATATCGAAAATATCGGACTACCAATCGAACATTGGATCGTATGCTACTATTTTTTTCTTTCTTTCTTTCTTTCTTGCTTCTTTGCCGTGAATTTCATCAATCTCCCCCCCCTTTATACTAATTTTTGGTGTTACTATTTCACCTACCAATTCTTATTTTAATCAACAAATAGCCACCATATTTCAATTGTCAATTTAGGTGGATTGCCGTGTACATCCATCCATTTCCTTCTTTTTTTTTTTTAATATATATATAATAATAATAATAATAATAATAATAATAATAAACTAACTATTTAATCTATTTTGGGTACCAAATCAAACCAACCCTTAATCGAAATAAGAAATATTTGTTTGTTAGAACTTGACCTTGATTTATAAATTATCTCGAATAATCTAAATAAGATCGAGTAAATTATGCAATCGATATAAAATACTTGGTCACCGGAACTTAATTCCGACTAGACCGATTTTTGGGATGTGACACATACTTTCAAGGTGAACACAATAGATTTTTATATGAAAAATCTTGCTTTTATTTTATAACGATTAAGATGCAATCTTTTTGTTACTGTGAAAAAATATTGTTTTCTTTACCATTTCTTTTTGTTACTGTGAAAAAATTGTTTTTTTACCAATTCGCTTTTGTTACGTAAGCATTCATATTTCAACATTTTATAGCAGTTGCGTGGCTGGGAATGTAGTGGAGCAGTTTTGAGATTTTACTTTAAGGGCCAAATAAAAAGACTGTATAAATAAAAAAAGATAAATTTAATAAAATTTTTCGAATTAAGACTAAATTGATTGTATGTGTAGATATGAAAGGTTAAATATGCTATTATACAAAGTTTTATAACAGTCAAGTTAAATACTTAATGACCTTTAATGTTCCAGTTACCATTTTGTTACAAAGACAAAGTTCAATTATCATTTTGTAACATTTGAAAGTTTGGTTATCGTTTTGTTTTATTTAACAAAATTTAGTTACTATTTGTATACTTTATCAAAAAAAAATCATTAAGTTAGTCCTTTTAAAAAATACCTACCACCCTTTCCTTTTTCACATTTTCACTTCATTTGAGATAAAGTGTTAAATTTTTTAGATAAAGTGTTAAAATTTTGATCAATTTGGACTTCTGATTTTGAGAGTTGAAAACAAGGGACCTCTCAGTAAAAATTCTGAAAAGGAGTGTCAAAAGTGAGAATTTCCCAATTAAAAATATTAATAAAAAAAGTAAAAAAGAGTAAAGCTGACAGATAACTTGGACGACAAACTTGTCCAGTGAATAATAACGACATGGCCACTGAGTCTGAGTGGAGAGCATTTTATAGCGCTGAGTCGAGTCTCCGGCAACGACAACTAACACCCCACTCTTTGCTTTCAAAATCCAGTTGCCGTTTCCTCGCAAACCTAACCCAAATTCAAGGTGTTGCTCCGCTCAGGTATTATTATAATAATTCTTTGTTGCTTTTCTTCCGGATTTTTTAGCACCATTTGCTGCCTTTTTTCTTATACTTAATTTGTTTAATTTTTTGCCCACACGGATAGTGTGATGGAAGTTGTCTTCTTCCTCGAATTTTCATAACCCCTTTAAGCCGCCTTTACTCATCGTTCATTTCAGTTTTGCTATTTCTGTGATTAACCAATTATAAAGAAACCATTTTGAAAACTATGCAAACCCTTTATTAATTACTGCCTTTTAAATAGAAAAATGATATCTTTCTATGTATATGTGCCAGTTTTGTTCAGTTTGGATCTTTAGTAGATCAAGTTGCCGACAGTTTTTTGTTTACTTGTTGCTTTGATTCTGAGTGAATTTGATCTGATCTTGGCATGGTAGAAGCTGTTGTGGAAGTTTCCGGTGACCCACAAACTTCAGGTCAACCAGCTGGTGACTGCGTAACTCCACAGAATCAGCCTGTTTCAGTATCACCGAGTATCGATGTCGTGAAACATCCGAGTTCCGAAGAGGATGAGGTAATCTGCCTGCTTCTGTGCCCTCCGGTTTCCGGCTATGTCAGCTTTAATGTTTTTGTTGGTTGCTTACGTTGTATTATTTTCATTTCGATTCCTTAAAAGTTGCTAATTGCTATAAAATGATAGTAAGCATCCAAGTTCAGAGGATGAGGTAATCTGCCTGCCTTGTCACTATCTGGTTTCCGGCTATGGTTCAGCTTTAATATTTTGTTGGTGCTTTTGTTGTATTATTTTCATTATGATTCCTTAAAAGTTGCTAATTGCTATGAAGTGATAGTAAGCATCCAAGTTTCGAAGAGGATGAGGTAATATGCCTGCTCTGGCTGTTGTTCGGCTTTTATGTTTTTGTTGCTTGCTTCTATCATGTTATTTTCTTCTTGGTTCCTGAGAAGTTGCTATAAAGTGATAACAAGCAATCGAAGCAAACTTATGATCATTGGTTATAAATGAGTGGTGGGCTAAAATTTTAACTTCAATACCAACATGGTTCATTCATTTATTTATATAAGAAAATAAAATTTTAATTATTGTTGTTCGAATACGTTTTTCTTCATCACAATGAGAGTGAAAACGTAACACCTGAAGAAGAGGAACATTGAAAACTAAGTTGAATAGCTGGCCTCTCTCTTTATTAGGTACAAAATCTCTTTCTTTGTAGATATACACGATTTCCGATCAATTGGAAGTTGTGGGGAAAGTTATATGTACTTTTTTTTGAAATGGAAACTCCGTGTTCTGCGTTTTGAGCAATGAGTTTCTGGGATAAAAGTATCTCAAATCACGGTTCATGCTTATATTTTTTGTTCATGAAAGTTGCAGCTGATCCATCTCTATTTGAAAGTTGCAGCTGCGTTTTGATGGATTTGCATGAAGTGTATATATTTTAGTATTTCTTTGATTTTTTTTTCTCTTTGTGCTTTAGAAACAAGGAATAAAGAAGCCAAGTTGCTGTTTTGCTAAGAACTTGATTCTTTTGCAGAAATTGAGACACTTACCAAATACGAGAGCTTCTGTTGCGATGGGGCAGTATGATGGTGCTGAATATGTTACTATTGGTGAAGCGGCAACTCCCACGGTAGATAACCTTAAGAAAGTATCGGTTTTGCCACTTATTTTCCTGATCTTCTATGAGGTTTCTGGAGGTCCATTTGGAGTTGAGGACAGTGTCCAAGCTGCTGGACCATTTCTTGCTCTTCTTGGATTTTTGGTGTTTCCATTCATCTGGAGCATTCCAGAAGCACTAATTACTGCTGAGATGGGCACTATGTTCCCCGAAAATGGCGGTTATGTTGTTTGGGTTTCATCGGCATTAGGTCCCTATTGGGGGTTTCAGCAAGGCTGGATGAAATGGCTGAGTGGGGTCATCGATAATGCTTTATACCCCGTTTTGTTTCTTGACTATTTGAAGTCTGGAATCCCTGCTGTAGGAGGTGGTTTACCTAGAATCTTCGCCGTGCTAGCTTTGACTTTAGTGCTCACATATATGAACTATAGGGGTTTAACCATTGTAGGATGGGTTGCTGTGCTTCTTGGGGTTTTCTCGATCCTTCCTTTTGTGGTCATGGGGCTTGTGTCGATTCCAAAATTAGAGCCTTCAAGATGGCTTGTCGTAGACATGCATCATGTCGATTGGAATTTATATCTGAATACACTCTTTTGGAATCTAAACTATTGGGACTCAATTAGTACACTTGCTGGAGAGGTAGACAACCCTAAGAAAACTCTCCCAAAAGCCTTGTTTTACGCTTTGATCTTGGTGGTTCTTGGGTATTTCTTTCCGCTATTAGTTGGTACGGGGGCCCTTCCCCTTGATCGTGAGTTGTGGACTGATGGTTATTTCTCGGACATTGCTAAAATTATCGGTGGAGTTTGGTTGAGATGGTGGATCCAAGCAGCTGCAGCAATGTCGAATATGGGGATGTTTGTGGCTGAGATGAGCAGTGACTCTTTCCAACTTTTGGGAATGGCCGAGCGTGGGATGCTACCAGAGTTCTTTAGCAAGAGGTCTCGCTACGGAACTCCTCTAATTGGGATCTTATTTTCAGCTTCAGGCGTTTTACTGTTGTCATGGTTGAGCTTTCAAGAGATTGTAGCTGCAGAGAACTTCTTGTACTGTTTCGGGATGATTTTGGAGTTCATAGCATTTGTACGGTTAAGGATGAAATATCCGGCTGCATCACGACCTTACAAAATACCCGTCGGGACGGTCGGGTCGATCCTTATGTGCATTCCTCCAACCATATTGATTTGTGTTGTGTTGGCTCTTTCTTCGCTCAAAGTTGCAGTGATTAGCCTTGTCGCTGTTGTAATTGGCCTCGTAATGCAACCTGGTCTCAGGTACGTTGAGAAAAGAAGATGGCTTAAGTTCTCTACTAGTGCAAACCTTACCGACCTAGACGTTTCCGGTCATGACGACACCGATTCCATAGTAAGATGACAGATTGTCATTAAAACTCAAAGGTAAAGTTCTTGGTCAATTCCCGTGCCCTTAACCTTCATTAGGAAGGTATTTAATTTTGAAAATGTTGTTCTATCTTGTTCGAGTTAGTCTGTCGCTTAATCCCGTGCGGATAACAACTGTGCCTCGTCTTTGCATATAGAGTGATGGTAGATGGAAACAATGATTGAATAATTAGAAACAAATACCCAATTGTTGCATATCTGAAGTCATTCGAACGATGACTGTTAGTTATTAGTAGTGGTTTAGTTGTTAATTTCAAGCCCGACCTAGTTTATGCATGCAAAGCGCGCGCGCACACAATCACGGTTTGCGCTTGGCATATCCGAATTTATATTCGATATCCTAATTCGATTTAAATAATTGTAATAACGAGGTACTAGGCTCGAATAAATTTTAGTATTGGTAGTTTTTGAAAATTCGGATTTATTTAAAAACCCGGTTTTTAATTTTAAAATTGGGTTCGTCACTGGTCAACTTGGGTTAGGTGGACTGAGCATCAAAATATAACTAGAGAAAATATATTTTAGGGCTCGAGAGCCGGTTACATGTGAAGAAGATTACACATTCCACCATGCTCAAAATCGATACCTAATCAATTACCGCTTGTATTAATATTGCAATTTGCGAGTTCTAATAAAATTTAAATTTAAATCCGTTTATGAATATAAGTTTATTTTAAGGGTCCTATAATTCAGGAGTAAACAAAAATCACCACCAATGTTTCGGTACTAACCGAGTTTACTCTTCAATAATAAAATACCGCATTAATATTTTATATTTGGCCCAAACATGCAATATGAACAAAATAAATACATGGCATACATGAACAAGTACAAACATATTACCAATGAAAATACATATGCTAAAATGTTATAAATACCATATAGTACATATTTAGTGGATATTATAAAAAAAGGTTAGTACATATATAATATATGTTGTAATAATGTTTATATTTTTTTAATATTTTAAAATTTAATTTCTTAATTTTTTTAAATACTAAAAATCAATAAAGTCTCCAAACTTCTTAAAATATCAATCAAGTCCGTAAAGTCATAAAAATAAATAAATTTGCTCTTGAACTCCATAAAAAAAATCAAATGTTGTTTTTCTGCCAATCCATCATTTACATGCGAGTTGCTACGTCAACATTGTTAATAGTCACACCAGCACATTAGCGATCAACATTAGTTAAAGAGCTAAATTGATGCAATTCACAAATTCAAAATTCAGATTGAGTACGTATTTATAGAAATACAAAATTAATTATTCGATATGAACTCAAAGATAAAAATACCTCTTAAGCCGTTTTTTTACTATTTCACTTATGATTCGTTTGATAATATTTCCACTTCTTTGTAAAGTAAATATAGATAATGTTATTTTTGATGGGGTAGTATTGACTAATTTGACAATGAGTTATATAAATTTTATACATTTGCAAGTTCATCAACTGCAACAAAAAGTTCTTCCTACTAATTGCATAGAAAAATGGGGAAAAATTCAAACCAAACCAAGCAATAATCTAAAATTTAGACTTGTGTAAAATTTATTTTACACCATCTGTATATGAAAATTTCAGAATTTAAAATTTAAAATTTAGAGTTTAAGTTTAAATTTTAAGGTGTTAGAATTAATAATTTAAGATTTAAATTTTATAATATAAAAATGTAAGCTTGTGTAAATTTTATTTTACATAATAATAATAATAATAACATAACAAAGTTTACCCATATTAATAATAATAATAATAAGTAGCAAGTTTATCTTACCTAACAATGGTAGGGCCGTCTGGCTAATGTGGTTCACCAATACGTAATTAGTAAAAATGTTAGCCCAACAACCACAAAAAAAAAAAAAAAACTCATATTCCAATCGACATGTAATTCTTCAACTTACTCATATAATAATTTTTAACAGTTTTACAATCTAAATCCCATATTTACAATACTTTTTTATTTCTATATTCGAAAAATAAAATATTTCTAAATTCTAATCATTTTGCAGTTTTGTGTTTCTTTCAAATATATAATCATCATCATATACATTAATCAAGTAATTAGATTATTCAAAAAAGTAATTAGAAAGGTAATTATTTGATGCACCGCATGTGAAAAGTATTTTTTTCACAAGTGAGTTTCTAAAGCCGTCACATGTTCTTTTTAGGGGTCCTAAACGTTATTTCTTAAATTTTTAACCCTAAATTATAAAATTTAAACCATCAAATCTATTCTCAAACCTTAAAACCTAATCACAAACACTAAACCTTAAACTCTAAAAACTAAATGCATGTGAAAAATATTTTTTTCACGGCCGATGCATATAGTATTTTCTCTAGAATTCGAAAATTAATAAACACACATATATATACATAATAAGTACTATATATGCTAATTAATTAATTAATTAATTACAATTCTGATTATTTGTCAAAAATGGTGGGGCAACCTACTCCCATATGAGATTGCTAACCAAACTCCTCAAATGTCAACAAGCAAAGCCTATATGTTCCTACAATTCCATTGCTTTCTAAATTGTTGCTACAATATATAGTATTATATATACGTGGATTATTATTTTATACAATAACAGAGTATTTTTAATCCACAAGTAAAATTAAAAATAATTGTCATATGTTTTATTTATTTAATTTTTATTTTTTTGAAAAAGTATACCAATTAAAGATACATTATAATTTCTTAATTATATTCACATTAGTGTTTTTTTTAACCACCAATTCTCAATTCATTAGTTAACTAATCCAAAGTACTGTAGAGACTCATTATGAAGGCGTTCTTCTCAACACAATTGTTCCATTCACAATGTTAGGATCCAAACTCCTGACCTTTCTTACTTAAGGGATCTAATGTCTCATCTCATTAGACCAACTACTTGTTGGTTAGTGTATCCACTTACACAGTGTAAAACTCTTTAAGTTTTACACGTTTTTTTTATCGTCGGATGGAGAAAATAGATGGCTGAGATTAACCCCTCTCTATATATATTATGGTTTTGATTTGGCCAAATATCCCTCCAACCACCATGAAAAGTGATTGTAAATGTGGTGAAATCTCAACATCCATGTACAAGATGGCATGTCTCATTTCTCACTTTAGGCTGCATCTTCTCTTCTAAGCTATTCTCCTAGTCTTTTTCCATTTCCCCCCATATTTACTCCTCCATTATTGCTGTCTCAAGTTACATTGCTTTCTATGTGTTTTCAGTGTTTATTTTCTAATGACAATTTCACCTCCCGCCATTCTTATATAACTCACCAACCGCAATTTATCATCAAACCCCTCTTTCTCTAATTAGATTCCCATGGCCTTACTCCATTCTTTATGTTGTCTCTCATTTTCAGCACTCCTAATTGTCATATTGTATGTCTCGCCGGCAATTTCGACGTCGAGGGGTGTGTTGGGAGACTTGGATAAGCTCCGAAACGGGTTTAGAGTTACCCTCAGGCATGTTGACTCGAGCAAGAATTTAACCAAATGGGAGCGGATGCAGCGTGGGATAAAGCGTGGGAACCATAGGTTGCAGAGGCTGAATGCAATGGTTTTGGCGGCGAGCACGGATTCAGCCGCGGTTCAAGCACCTGTCGTTGCGGGGAACGGGGAGTTTTTAATGGACTTATCGATCGGGACGCCATCGACGAGTTACTCAGCGATCTTGGACACCGGGAGTGATTTGATATGGACTCAATGCAAGCCTTGCACCCAATGTTTCGATCAATCTACTCCGATCTTCGACCCGGAGAAGTCTTCGACGTTCTCCAAGTTATCTTGCTCAAGTGACTTATGCTCTGCGCTACCGCAATCGACATGCAACGATGGGTGCGAGTATCTCTACACCTACGGTGATTACTCCTCCACGCAAGGGGTCATGGGAACCGATACATTCACATTCGAAAAAGTTTTAGTTCCAAAAATCGGATTCGGATGCGGAGAAGATAACGAGGGTGACGGATTTTCGCAAGGCGCCGGCCTCGTAGGGCTCGGGCGTGGACCCTTATCCCTAGTTTCACAATTGAAAGAACCCAAGTTTTCTTATTGCTTAACCTCCATCGATGAGACCCAAAAAAGCTTACTTATGATGGGGGCAATAGCTAGTGGGAATGAATCATTAGGTACAATGAAAACCACTCCATTGATACATAACCCATCGCAGCCATCTTTTTACTATCTTTCACTCCAAGGCATTACCGTGGGAAGCACTCCCTTGCCCATCAAGAAATCAACTTTTGCACTCGAAGACGATGGCACGGGCGGCGTAATCATTGACTCCGGCACCACCATCACATATCTAGAACAAGCTGCTTTCGATGTGCTGAAAAAGGAATTCGTTTCTCAAATGGGGCTTTCGGTTGACAGTTCGAGTTCGACAGGGCTTGACCTCTGCTTCAGCTTACCGTCGGATACGACACAAGTTGAGGTACCCAAGCTGACTTTCCATTTCGAGGGAGCAGATTTGGATTTACCGGCGGAAAATTATATGATCGCCGACTCGAGCTCGGGAGTGATTTGCTTGGCAATGGGGAGTTCGAGTGGGATGTCGATTTTTGGCAACGTTCAACAGCAGAATATGTTGGTTGTTCATGATCTCAAGAAGGAAACGGTGTCTTTCGTTCAGACACAATGCCAAAATTTATGATTTCATTTTCGTTTGTGTGTTGATTTGTAACTTTCTTCTTCTTATTCACAATTTGATACATACATATATAAATGATAGATTTATGTTTGAAAATTGAAATAAATTCAATCCTTGTTTGAATTTATTAATGGACCTAATTTATTTATCTTAAAGTTGTTTGTAAAGATAAAATTAGGGATGGTTATGGGTCGGGCTTTTTTGTCAATCCGTACCCGACCCGAAAATTTAACGCATCCACCTAAATTTAACTCGATCCGATATTTTATGATGTTCTACCCGAATTATAGAGTAAAAACTTGAATCTAACTCGACCCAACATAAATAAAAAATATTATTTTTCATTATTATTCGGTAAAATATGGAGTTAATTGAAAAAATACTAATAGAGATGGATCATTATAATAATTATTCTATTTTTATTAGATAAAATAGGGAGATAATTGAAATATATATATATATATATATGTGTGTGTGTGTGTGTGTGTGTGTGTAGGCATTATAACGAGTAGGGGTGTTTAAAAATATCTGATCTGATCTGATTATCTGTCGATTCCATCCGAAAATTCAGATATCCGATCCAATTTTTAAATTTTCTGAACTGGATGTGGATCGCAATATTTCAAGTTTCAAATTATCCGAAAATCTAAAATTTCATGAATATTAATCTTGTTATATTTAACAATATGATGCTTGATATCCGAAAATTAAAAAATTGAAATTTTCATAGATGCAAATCTTGTTATATTTAGCAATTCATATTCGAAATTCCAAGATTTCTATAACTACGACATTCAAATTCGAAAAATAGTTAAATTAAATTATATTTTCGGATGATTGGATATCTGAATATCTAATTTTTTCGGATCGGATATGGATCACTATTTCGTTGATCCAGAAAAATGGATATCCAAAAAACTAGATTGGATTCGATCTTATATCCGACAATGAACACTCGTAATAACAACAATTATACCTAAATATTTAGAATAAAATTAAATTATTTTCGGGTCTGTAGGGTATTTTTACCTTAAACTCAAACTCGACCCGACTTCATCCTCAAAAAATCACACCCAAACTCAAAATTTTCTTTAAAAATCCGATTCTATAGAATTAAATCGATAAGAACTCGTCGAGTAGTCAAATGATCATCCCTAAATAAAATGCTATGTCGTCGTTATATCACATAATTATAATAATTTAAAATTTATTCCAATTATTCTCTTAAAATATTTGGATAAAATTTGAATCATTCCAACTAATTATGAAACTTATTTTCCAAGCAAAGAAAAATCTTTTATTTTATTCTATAATGATTTTTTACACCATTTGGATACAGAATACCTTTTTTTTTTCTCTTTTACTCCAGTTGGTCGGCTAATATGGACTTTTAGTAATACTTGCATCTTATTATAATTTTATTTAAATTTTAATAGAATAGATCTCATGCAACGGTGGTAGAAACAAAAAAATTTCACAAGCGTATTAGTTTTAGGGCTTAAAAACTTGGTTTATAGTCTAGTGTTTAGGGGTGAGCAAAACTCGACTCGACTCGAAAAAACCGAATAACTCGACTTAACTCGAGGCAAAAATACTCGACTCGTCTTGACTCGACTCGAAATTTTATAGACTCGACTCGACTTGAAAATTTTCAAATAAAGTTTGAGTTGTAAAATGAAAATTCAAATAACTCGAAATTTCTAGTAATTAGTAGATTTATTTTTAAGTTCGAGACGAGTCCCTCAATTTTTTATTGATATATACATACCGATATATAAAAATATGAAGAAATATTGCCACATATGAAAAAATATGAATAAATATATACACATATCTTATATGATTAGAGAAAGTCATTTAAATTGAAATCAAACCGTACTATAACATGATAATTACAATTAAATTTTTATAGGAACTCGAAAACTCGACTCGACTCGAAAAATTTTCGAATGAAAGTTCGAATGATAAAATTAGACTCGTCAACTCGAATAACTCAAAATTTTTTGACTCGACTCGATCGAACGCTCACCCCTATTTAAGTGTATGAGTTTAGAATTTAGAGTTTAAGGTTATAATTTAGAGTTTATAGGTTAGGATTAGGGTTATATGGTAAGAGGTTTAGGTTTTAACATGTAAACCTTAATTTAACCCTAAAACCTAAATTCTAACCACACCCCTAAATTCAAAACTCATACACTTAAACTCCTAAATAAAATCTCTAAACCATAAAACTAAAGCACTTGTAGAAATAAAATTTACACAAGCACTTGTGTATGAAATAATTACTTAAGTTTTAATATATTAAATGTCTCATATTAATTCAAAATGTAAAAACTTAGTTTTTACTTAAATTTTACTAAATTTATTCCTTTCCATTATTTTTATTTAAAAAATTTTGGTTCCTTCACCCACTTTTGTTTTAATTTTAACTTTAATTGTTAAAGTAACAACTATAAAAAAATTTCTTTTTTAACCTCTAGGTTTATTTCTTTTTATCAATTTAACCCTTACAAAAATTATAAATGTAGAGTCAAATTGTATTATTCAATTAATAATATTTTTTAATTTTTTTTAAAGATTAAGAGTCAAATTGATAAGAATTGTAAATGTAGACTTTAAAAAACTACTATAGAGACTCAATTTTGTACAAATATATATAAATTAAAATTTAAAATAATACAGAACTTGAGATATTTAAACATTTTATCTAAGCTTTCTTTTGATTTTTTTATTACATTTTTTATTTATATACGAGTAAACTACATAAATAGTCATCTGATTATAGAATCTTTTTGTTAAACTCTAAACTATGAAAAGTTATAAAATGGTCATTCAACTTTAAAAATTAACAAATTGACTTGTTACCGTTGAAAAATTGACAACAGATAATACGACCATTAATAAATTTGATATAATAATAATTTTAACCCTATTTTTACACTTTATTTTAATTTGAATATGATTCTTAGAAATTAAACCTTGATATTTCAAATAACTTCAATTTAATCATTATTCGCCATCATTATCTCATTCACCAACAACCCATCATCTCGTCAATCATACTATTTATTTCAAATATACTTAAAATTAAAATAAAATCAACATAATACTTTAAACATTAAATGATGAATATCTATCTATCCACTTATCATAATCAACATTTAAAAAATGTATTAATTAAAATTTTAACGCCATTATCAAACACTTTTTAAAAAATAAATAGTAGTAACAATTTAATTTTACAATGCAATTTTAAATGAATTATCAAACACACCCTAAAATCCAATCAACTTTTTATTTTATTAATTAAAATTATACTCGTAGGAAATGTTTGATAAGGTGAAAAATGATCACATTTAAAAAAAAAAGTATTGAGCCCAATTCGTTTATGTTTTGAATAATCACTGTAAAGTAAAAGTAAATGATAAAAAATATAATTGATTTAAATGGGTAAAAATAATTAAAATATAAAATATAATTTAATATAAAGAAGATTATAATCTAAAATACTGCATATTTTTGTAAATTTTTTCAAAAAAAAATTATTTCTAATTGTATCCAAACATGTTTTTTGTTTCAACCATATGTAATAGTGTTGAAACAACAAAAAGAATTAATGGATTTCTAGGCTCCCAGTTATTTACTCTAATTATCATGAACGAGTGAAGTGATCAGGAGAAGCAAGCATTGAGAGATGCATACATAAACCTGAGACCTGATGAAAAGACCGCTTCTTCATCGTCTCCGCCTCCTCTTCTTCCTTCGCCTTTCACTTTCATCGGAGCTCGATGAATGCGACTTTGACTCGTAACGAGCACTTTCTGGATCGGATGAACTCGAACTCCCAGAATCATCAACGGATTCTGATTCTGATGGTGGTTTCTGTTGTTGCATGATAAGTCTTGGCATGTTCTTCAAATACTCACGTAAATTCTCAGTGATACCACCAAGACCAATGGAAGTGAAGAAGTTGATGGAAAACCGTGTGTTCTTGGGGTTATCCCTTGGAAAAATTGATTCGAACGAGTCCTGCATAGTAGGATCCGAGAGCCGCTCATTCAGTCTGCGAATTCCAAGATGCTCGGACAGTTCCTATACCATTACCATGTATCAAAATCAACATTCCATATATGTATATATTGTCAACTAGTTCAAGCTTATTCCCAATCAGCTATTAGTTTTTGTTTCACTTGAAATGTCTCATGTCCGGACATTCTGAAATCAACATATTAGTTTTTGTTTTATATCATCCAAAAGTCCAATTTGAAACCAACCAATTCCCCAAATGCACACACATAAATCAATTACTGCCAGCCAGTAAAGAGGAGGAAAGAAGCAGGTAAAAAATATCTATGTGTATGCTTTTAACTTACCTGGAAGAGAATCTTAATAAAGATTCGGGAAGAAGAAGTTGTATCCTCCTCAGTTAAGCGTATATAGGCGAGAACATGCCAAGGCAGAGCATCTGTGCCAAGTAAATGTGCGAAAAACTTCGCCACATTACGTAGTTTGTTTGTTTCAAGACGATGAATCATAGAATACTGCTGAACAAAGCATTTATCGAAATTCTCCTGATAGACTTTGTTGATCATGCAAAATCGTTGCCCCAGAAGACCATAATACCGGAGGTAAGTTCTCTCCTGACTGCAGCATTCCAAGAGCATAACGCATAACTCCATCTGAAAAATCAAAATCAAGGCAACAAGTTTCTCAGAATGCAACAATAAGGAACAAGAAAACCACTCCACTATAAACGAAAAGGAAAGCTATTAACTTGATAGCAAAGACAGAAGGGAAATAGGAATTTCCTCAAGGAAAGACGGGCACCTCTGAATCTCTGATTGATCTATATTATATTACACTATCATCCTATATCACGTTACCTCTTGCCCTGGCTCAAGCTTAATTTTGAGCAGCTTGTGGCCAGCCTCCTCGAAATCTACACTCGACATGATTGTCAGGTAGATTGTCCTCCGAAGATTTACAAGATTTGTCTCTGTCTCATCTTTTATTTTCACCTGCTCTTCATCTTCCTCATCGCATTCATCCTCTTCGTCATCCTCCTCATCACCTGAACCTGAATCTGAACCCTCTTCATCTTCGGATTCTTCACCAAGGATGCTTTTCTTCAACTCTTCGTATCGCTTTTCATTCTCCAAGAACTGAGGATCTGGTTTAAAAATGTCTGCAAGGAGGACAATAACACGTATTCATGATCGCATACCAGAAGGAATTAACCGAACAAAGAAGGTAGCTGGAGGCATTTTGAGACATACCAAGGGTGATTTCAGGATCTATCTCATCTTGGAGAGATATCTCATGAGTTAATTGGTCCTCTTGCTCAACAAGGTCTAGTTCTGGACGAACAGCAGGGTACCCCTGCAAATACATACATGGAAAACAAAATTATAAGTTGTTCCTTTTGTTAGCTACCAAGGTATGTGACCTGAAGTTCAATAGGACTTTGAAAAAGTTGAAGTGAGCAAAAGAAACACACCTGAAACTTGGCTTTCCTTATAGCAAATAAGCCCTCTATAAGAAACTGAACGCGTTTATCTATCTCTCCCTCGTGAAGAATACCCCTAAAACGCTCGAAAATACCTGTAAGCACAACAGCCGACACTAACTGAAAATGGAAACAAATAAAAGTCTTATAAGACAGTAAGAAACCACTATAATAGAATAACTAAAGAGGGGAGAGAGAGAGATAAACAATCAGAACTTTCTTTACCAGATAAATTACATGAACACTTAACAAATTTTCTATTATAATGCTTCCAGCAGTAGCCGATACAAAAGGAATTAAGATATTTTTTTAGTAAAGACAAAGAAATTAAGATAATGAACTTCAAAAACATAAAGAACTAGGGACACAAAAATAGTTTCATCTAAAATCAGTAAACATCGACTTATTCTAAACAGGACTCGTATAAATGATCAGCATTAAAACCTTTAGGTTATCAACTAAATGAAGTTCATCTTAGTATGTTCTCGAAACTGAAGAAGATAAAACAGGCATCCACAAGAAGAAGAAAAAAGATAGAATTTCCATATATTACATGTATGATTAACAAATGCAAGGCTTGTTCAAAAAAAAATGCAAGAGAATGCATCTCAACATGATAAAGTATCTAGGCAGTCCTTGTACCTTAGTCAAAAGTGCAATTTAGTCCATGTACTACAGAACTGAGTAAAATCGATAGACGTGTAATGGAAAAAAATCTTAAGACTGACCTGGACTCTTGAATCTGACAATACAAACATGTAAATAGAACTAAAGACGGCAAACGAATTCTTCTATTAGGAACATATGCTCTGTCTATGTCAGCATTTACACAGTTTTTATTAACACAATTATGAATTTTAGTTTTGACACCAATATCAAATGTAGAAGGATTAAATTACTCGACTCTATAGTACCAAGACTAAATATCACTTTTGAGTTAGTCCCTAACTATAGACTATAGTACAGGGACTCCATATATGCTTGAACCTCTCAGCATTCCTACATCAACAAAATACTATGGAATCTAAACTGGTATCAATCATAATACAGATAAGTAAAACAACTGCATTGAACTAGTATCAACCATATACTCATATGGATACACTCACCGTGGAGGCCTTTGGGTGAAACATCTTGAAGTAATGAGCCACACTCGGTAACAAAACCAACAGCCACCTCAACGCTGTCATCAGTAGGGTTCTCCAGCAATACTGTTAGCAGTTCTAAAGCAATAATCTCATGAGCCACTTGCTGGTTCACAAGATGTGCTATAAATTTAACAGCAGCTAATAATTGAGGCTGCCCAACAAAATTAATAGTCAACATACAAAACATACAACCAAACAGAAAAAGAGGTATCCTTTAGTCAATCATAAATAAATCAGCAGAACTAGTGAAGGAAGGGGCAACTCCTCACCTTGTCATTCCGCTTATATGCTCTCTTCAGCTGTAAAACAATCCTTCTCAACAATAAATCCCCCACCTCAGGAAACTTGGTATTAACAACAGCCACCAATGCAGCAAAAACATCAGTGAAACCGGGGGATGCCATCTGAGATTTCATACACGAACGACAAAGGAGACCCCTTCCTCGAATAAGATTCTCAGCAAACAGTTCTGGAACAATGTTCTTTATATTAGTAGCATTGACTTTGTTAACAAGCCCATTGATACTTTTTCTAAGGGCATCCCATGTTAATCGCTGATACTCAACACTGCTCTTATCCTGCGTCTCTTTCATCATTCTTGCCAATTTAAATGGAGGAATATAAACCCCTCCACTCCTACCTAAATTCGCCGTATCACCATTCAAGTTAGTTTCTTGTGGAGCTGCTTGCTTCTGCTTGATTTCTCTTTCTAATTTCTCCTTAAAACTATTATCATCTCTGTTTCTAGTGTCTGGCTGATTGTCATTGTCTATCCTATCATTTCGGTTCTCGCCCTCCATACTTAGGCGGGACCTTCTTCTGCAATCCTCATCACTGTCATCTGAATCATGCCGTGCACGACGGTATTGATCCCTATTTCTACACCTATCATTTTCAGATTCCGGCACTCTATCGTCACTTCTATTCTCTCCTTCCATATTTCTGCGGGACCTTCTTCGGCCATACCCATTACCACCATCATCCGAATCATGTAGCGTTTGACGACGTTGATTCCTATTTCTACACCTATCATTTTCGGATTCCTGCTCCCTATCATCACTTCTATTCTCTCCTCCGGTTCTTCTGCGGGACCTTCTTCGATCCTCATCATCATTATCCGAATGATGCCGTGAACGACGGCTTTCATCCCTATTTCTATATATATCATTTTCAGATTCCGGTCGTCTATCATTACGCCAATCCCTACGTCCAATGCGGCGCCTATTACTTCTATCCCTTTCAAGCCTTTTATCTCTGCTGTCCCTCTTCTCTTCTGATTCATCAGACGGTTCAGAATTTCCCTCCAATGTACCTCTCCGCCTATTATTTTCATCATCATCATCATCGCGAATTCTTTGTCGATCGCGTTTTCTGATTCTACCCCTAACAGCACGCTTGTCATCATCTTCTTCTTTATCAGAAGATCGCGAACGCTCGCTCCGCCGATTCTCCTCGCGATCACCTTGGTTTCTTCCTCTATTTTGTTTTGCTCTTTTCCTTTTGCGACGAATACGATGTCCGTCGCCCTTGTCTCTTGAATCATCGTCAATGGATTCATTATTATGTTTTGTAGCCATTGTTTTCCAGAGGTAAACAAATCAATTATGGAAAGGCCGCTATCCTGGACGAAGTGATGTTCGATAAGGAAACAAATTAGATGAAAGAAGCTGGAAACAAAGGAAACTAGAAACCGCTCAAACTCAAATAAAAGCGGCACAGAGGAAACGCTGTGTTTCAAATAGGACTAACTGCATTGTTTTAAGTGATAAGCAGTTTTGCCTCGTTTAAGCAAATTTTAAATTTGAGGCTTTATAAAAGTACAAATTCTTACTAAAAAATTCACCCATCAAAATTTTGTGTACAACGCACATCGATTCCAAACCGGAAGGATAAAAGAAACACAAATCATTCTATCATGACTAAGTTTACAATTAGTTACTTTTTTTTCTTCAAAAAGTCACATTAGTAAGTTGTTACGATCAGGTTACTGTTAGGGGTGAGTATGCTATTGGGTTGATTCTTGAGAATGTTAGACTCGTAGCTTACCAGTTAGCCTTGCCCTCGGATATGGCATACATCCACAACATGTTTTATGTGTCTATGTTGAAACGTTATCATTCTAATCCTTCCAATATTATTCTTCTGAAGGAGATTGAGATCAATCTCAACTTGACCTATAAGGAGGAGCCAATAAGAGTTATTGATAAGGGAGTTAAGGAACTTTGAAACAAGTGTATACCCTTAGTGAAGATGTTATGAAGGAATCAAGGAGTTGAAGAAGCCATGTGGGAGGTAAAAAAGACATGAAGTTGTTTTACCCGCATTTGTTTGTTAAAAGTAAATTTCGAGGATGAAATTTTCTTTAAGGAAAGGAGAGTTGTAACGATCCGGATTTGAGATCTACAAGTCTTTTCATCCGATCTTTAGGTTTTGAGTGTTGGGTCGGGGTCATAGAACATATTTGGGCTTCTTTGAGTGTTGGGCTTGAAGCCTTGGTTGGCTTGGAGATGATTGAAAGGTAGGGAGGTAAATTACCCAACTTTGAAGGAGAAAGACATGTGTCTCTTTAATTTTCTATAGAAAATTGTAAGGGATAAGATCACTCTTGTCTCTAATATTCTTTCCATCTCTCTCTTTTTCATTCTTCCACCCAAAACTCAAGTTAAGATCAAAACTTTATTGTTTTGGGTTAGATTTTCGAAATACAAGTTGAGAAGGTTGGAATTAACATAAAGGGATCTACCAAACAAGGTAAAAATGGAAAAAATGGTAGGGGTTGTGAAATGTGAGAGTTTGAGTGGGGGTTGAAGAAGAAGAAGAACATGTTAAGATATATGTTTTGATATAATAATTGAAAAATTGATTTGGACTAAATTGAAAAAGATTTCAAAATGTTTTGTAAGTCCAAACAACTTAAAAACATGTTTAAGGGTTTTTACAAGGTTTTGGAATAACTTAAAATGTTTTAAAGTAGCCAAAACCTATGTTTTTAATGTTACAGTACCGATACGGTGTATACCGTATCAATACCCCTTAGGGTTTCAGCTACAGAAAAATTCCAATAGCCAAAACCCGTACCGATACGCCTTTGCCGTATCGATACAGAGAGCTTTAAAACCCCCAACGACTAGTCGCGTATCGATACGGTTGTATCGCATACCGATACGCCTTAACCGCTCCCAACGGTCATTTTCCCAACGGATATTTGAAATACAGGCCATACCGATACGCTTACGAGCGTATCGATATGCATATGCTGAAGCAGGCTCAACGGCTAGTTTCCAAGAAGGTCGTATCGATACAGTGACATGAGTATCGATACCCTACTGCTTAGATATGCATTTATGGAGGGAAATAAAGACCCCAACGACTTCAATTCAATCCTAACGGTCTACAACGGCTAGAAGCTCAATTGGGAGTGTAAAGGGACCTCCAAGCATCTATAGAAGACTAATGATCCTCAAGTCAACATATTATGATCAAAGAAATGTCTTAGTGCCTAATTGTGATATTCTTGTATATACAAAGCACTTGTGAGCTTGAATGTTTATGTATGCTCAAGTGTATTAGGTTTTGGGTGAGTGCTTAAGAGTGCAAACATCAACCTTGTAAGAGGGATTTTAGTTTGCGTATGTTTATCTCTTGTAAAGAGGGTTTGATCAAGCTTTGGGCTAAAAAGTTTTGATCGTTGTAAGGATTTCCTCGTAAGCCTAGAAAAGGGGACGAATTTCTTAGTGAAATTGGTTGAAATCCTTAGTGGGGAAGCTAAGGTAGTGGATGTAGGCTTTGGTTAGAAAGTCGAACCACTCTAAATCTTCGTGTATTTTATATTTCGCTTCCACCACCAAATCACCCAAATAGATCAACTTCTCCACTACCTGGCAAGCTAAATTGGTTGAAGGAAATCGAGTCTATCTAGCCTAACAATTGGTATCAGAGTGAGGCTCAATCGAGAAGGTTTAGCCACCTATTGTGGCGATCCAGGAAGCTCGAAACATCAATTCTATCAACCGGTCAAATGGCGCAATCTATCGACAAGTCACCTTTCTTTGACGGGACCAACTATGCTTATTGGAAGACAAGAATGATGTTCTTCATCAAAGTCAAAGATTACAAGCTTTGAGACATAGTTGAGGATGGTCCGTTCGTGCCACAACGAAGTAATGAGGAATGGAGTGTTGTTGATCGCAATAAGATGAAGCTAAATTGCAAGGCTTTACATATTCTCTTTGGTGCATTTAGCCCCAACATCTATGAGAAGATGTCTTCTTGTGAAGATGCCAAGGAGGTATATGACAAGCTTGAAGTCACATACGAAGAAACCAATGAAGTAAAGGAGACCAAGATCGGCCTTCTCAACCTCAAGTATGAAAACTTCAAGATGGAACCAGATGAAGACATCACGAAGATGTTTGATAGATTCTCCATCATCACAAATGAACTCAAAGGCTATAGAGAAATCATTCCGAAAGATAAGCTTGTCCGAAAGTTTCTCTATTCTTTTCCCAAGTCATGGGACTCAAAGAAGTTCGCCATCATCGAAGCCAAGAATCTCAAGAATTTAATGCTAGATGAACTCTTGGAGGTCTCTTCCCACTCATGAAATCGTGAAGAAAGGAAAAGAAGAGGAGAAGAAGAAGGAAAAGATAAAGAAGATGGGGAAGAAGAAAATCATGGAACTAGGCATTAACACGAATGTCGTTGCTCTCAATTCCTCCACATGCCCACATGTAGATTCAAGTGAGGAGGAAAGTGAAGAAGAAGAGATGACCTATCTCTTCGAGAAGTTTGCTCGATTCATGAAGAGAAAAATTAAATAATTCAAGCATGAATCGAGGAAGAAGAATAGGGAAAGCTCTTCAAGCCATAAGAAGAAGGCATATGTGGCTACTTGGAGTGATGATGACTCCATTGACAATGAACAAGCCAACATTTTCCTTATGGCCATCCAAGAAGATTCAAGGGTAACTTCTAATTTATCTACTTCAACTTCTTATTCTTTTGATGAATTACAAGAGCCTATGATGATTTGGTTTTAGAGTTTAAAAATCATATTTTGAAAAATAAGAAATTGGTTTCAAACTTGTAAATTCAAAATGATTTGATTTCTAAAACCAAAAGTTGAATTTGAAGTAAAACTCAATGAGTTTGAGCAAAAATGTGTGGATTTACAAAATTTGCTTAAAAAATTTCATGAAGAAAAAAATTTGATTTCCAAAGAGCTTGAAAAGAAAACCAATTTTGGAAAATTAAACTTTTATCAAAGACAATCTAGTGCCCCTAGATTTTTAAATGGTAAATGTTTTAGAAGTATTTGGGTCCCAAAAGGACTAATTACTTCAACTAAAAAGGATGAAATTGAAAAATGGATTCCTAAGGGGACTAAATTATGTGCTACTAACACTTATAGGTCTAAAGCAATTTGGATACCAAAAATTACTTGATTGTCTTGTTTTATATGTGATGGAGAATGATCAACAAGTCAAACATTGAGGGGGAGCTCTATACACACAAGGAAAGACACTTGAAGAAGGAAGGCTTTACATCCTCCATTGGGTTCAAGTGGTAAAATTTAGTTGAATTTATTTGTTTTTCATTTGTTTTATTTATTTTAATTCAACTAGATTATCATAATTGTTGGACTAACCATTTGATGATGCTTTGAGTAATGGGGAGCCATTTTGGAAAATCAGACTGCCTCAGATCAAAAATGTAAGCAAGATAGGCAATTGACCCCTTCTTGATCATCTTCTCAGCCTTGAGAGCTGATACAACATTAGATAGAAAACATCTGCGCTCCCCAACAAGAACTACCTCACGGTTAGCAGAAGTCCTCAGAGTTGCCCTCTTCTTTTCACAATCTAAAGTGACTCGATGAGCGGATAGCAATCCATACCGAGAATGAGATTGAATTCCCCAAATGGTAACTCCATCAAATCAGCCGGAAAGATCTCTCATTGAAGCTCGAGAGGACAATTCTTGTACACTTTAGTAACCTCAATAGGATTACCCACCAGACTGTGTACGGTGACAGCATTATCGGTACTCTCAATAGGAATTTCAAGACCCCCATATACAGAACTCGCAACATAAGAATGAGTCGAACCATTATCAAGCATAGCAAAATATGAAATAGAATGGATAGAAAAAGTACCAGCAATAACGTATGGCTCATCACGATCCTCATGCCTCCTGGTAGAATAGACTAACCCTGGTTGTCTCACCCCAAAACCAGCAGATCCTCTACTATGAGCAAGTCTACCCCTACCAGCGGTACTCGAAGCAGCAAGTCTACCATATCCTCTGCCTCTAGCAGGAGTCTGTACAGATGCATGAGACTGACTCGGAGCATAAGATGCTGGAGGCGAAATCGGACAATCCCTGAAAAGATGCTCAAAAGATCCATATCGGAAACAAGCCCCAGACTAACTCCTACACTCACCCGGATGCCACTTTTTGCATAAAGAACATTGTGGCACCCCATGGGTACTAGTCAAACCTACGACACTAACGGTCGGAATAGTGGAAGTCACTGGTCTAGCTCTAGAATAACCCTGATGACCAGACTCGTATCTGGCTCTCTTCCTAGATTGGTTACCATGACTGTGTTGAACTGATGTAGTCGACTGTCTTCTACCTCTATAAGTACCATAAGACTCGAGTAGTTTCAACTCTGCCTCATTCCGCTAAGTTGTCCTAGCCCGCCTAGTGATCTTCTTATACTCATTATCCATATACAGAGTCACACCCGCCTTAATCGAAGGGCGCAACCCTTTCAAAAACCAATCACATTTCTCCTTTTCTGTAGTCACCAGCTCCGGAACATACTGGATCAATCTCATAATCATTCACAGACAGGTCGTTCTGCTTCAGATTCATGAAATCATCCTGAAACTTTGCTAGATACTCAGCCCCAACATATCAGTCACGGAAAGCATGTCGAAAATAGTCCCAAGAAATCTGACCAGCTGGAGTAACATGCTCCTCAGCCTCCTACCAATTCTGAGCCTCACCCTGCAATAGTGATACAACAGCCCTAAGCTTCCAGTAGGTAGGATAGTCCATCTCAACAAACGACCTCTGAAGCTTCTTCAACCAGTATTCAGCATCAGCCGAATTTGTACCCGTCTTCCCATCAAACATAGACATCCTGACAACAAGAAACTCGGTAGATATGGGTTTCCTGATGTAGCGACTAATTTTTTTGAAAAACACATTTATATATGGGTATAGGTGTAGAAGTGAGGGATATTTTAGAAATTTTGAAATAGGGGTTTAAAAAGGAGATTTTTTAGAAATTGAGGGAAAAGATTAAAAATGTGATTTTGGAAATTGGGGGGGTAAAAATGGTATTTAGAAAATTGTTGGAAAAACATTAGGGGGTTTCAAAATTGTTTTTAAAAATAGGGGAATCTGAAAAAGGTTTTAAAAAAATAGAAGGAGTCGCCATCGGCCACTTTAAATGGTAGACCGGACACCGGAAATAGAAACCAGAGATTCGAAAGGGTTCGGGAGTCGGTTACACGCGAGGAAGGTTTAGCACCCTCGACGTGCCCAAAATTGGTTCCAAAACTTTACCGCTTAATTAAAATCAAATTTTACGAATTAAAGTGACAATTTTAACCGAGACTTGGTTATACACGCGAGTAAATTTTGAAAATCCTAATATTCGGAAATGAACGTCCGAACCACCACCACTACGACTGGTACTGGCCTCGTTCGTTTCCGAATAAAAGGACACCGCATTTTTTGAAAACGATTTTAGATTTTTTTAAAAAGAAAATCAAATGCAATGAATACAAGATTTAATCTAATCTAAAGTCCTACAGCGCCAAAGGAGTCGATATCCGAGCCTTCGGAATATCGTTCCCACGCGGAAACCGGGACCGTGCGTGCTATAATTATAATGACAAGTTAAGAAAAGGCATGCTAAAATATATTCGAACAACGTGAAGGAAGCTAAGCTATGAGCACATTCAAACCACAAATTTACGCATAATGAAACCACACATTAAGAAAAATTAAACAAGACTAATATTAAAAAGCATACGAACATATACATATAAATACATACGTACACCACAAATCATACATTCACATTAAACAAATGTACACAATATGGCAAAGGCATGAATTTGGTATGAACATATATTAAAAAAGAGAAATTGCATGAATAACAATATGTAACGAAAATAAAAATGCTAAAAAGGCAACCTGACAGGGACTACAATTGTAATAAATCCATTTTAAAAAACTAATTAAAACACGAAATGGGATCAAATTGAAAGAACGCAGAAGGCTCTAAGGACTAAGACGGTGATTTGACCACCCGAAAATCGATTAGAATGAAAACATGGATGAAATTGCAAATATTAGAAAAACTGAAGGGACCTGTGACAGGATTTAAAAACACGGAAGCCCTTTTTAATATTGTAACACCCGGGTTCGGGGGTCGGGTGAAATTAATAATTTAAAAATAGTTCGGGTTTAGGTTCCAAACTTTTAAATAATAAAATAATGGTTTGGGCCTCGGGTTTTAAGGCAAATAAAATTTAGTTGGACCATTTTCAAGACAAGCCCAATCTTGCCATGGTGTCATCCATTGTAGTTCCCTTAATTCATTAAAGGTGTTTTGGTCTTTTGACCCCCCATTTTAAACAAACCTAAAATAATGTATTTTGAGTCATCTTCTTCCCATCCCTACTATTCACTTCAACGTCCAAAAGAAACCCTCTCCCCTTGTTACTATTCCATTCAATAGCTTGCTCATTTCTGAAGATTTTGCAAAGGTAATTTCGTTTTTGACTTACCCTCATTATCCTCTACAAGTTGATGCCTTTTATTTTCATTTCTACACATGTTTTGGAATTTGGAGTTTGGGGGGTTTTGAATTAAAAATGTTGCCTTTGAAGTCTTTGATTCTAGTTTTTGATTTGTTGAAGTTCTATGAGTAATCTACAACCAAAAAGGTCCAACAAAACTGATTTTTTAAGGTTTTGGGTGTTTTCCCGAAATGGGGTTTTGGGGAGGTTTTTGGGAGGTTTTAAGTTGAGTTTTGGGGGTGTTTTAGGTGGAATCTTGAGGGCTGATGGTTAGGCTATATGTAAGTATTGTTTAAAAGGCTTTAGGGAGTAATTTGAGGGTTGAAATCAATGGTTTTGAAGGGTGCTTAAGGGCTGCTCGGATTTTGGAATTTTGAGCTTGTTTTCAATGGAAAAATTGATGTTTTGTGCTTGGTATGTACTACGGGTTGATTATTGTAGAACATGGACTGATTTGAGATTGTTTGATTGGTGTTGGAATGACTAGAAACGAGAATTACGGTTGGAGAAGCTTCGGGGACGAATCCGGGGATTTCGGAGTCTTGAGCTTGGTCTTCGATCTTCTCTTGGGTAGCAACGGTGAGTAGAATTATTGGTTTTTACATTGTGCTTGATATGGATTCCTTTGGGGTTTGGGTGGAACCTTGAGAGGTCACCTAAACCCGTGTGTAAGCCTCTCTACTCTTATGTGGTTGTGATATGTTAATTGTGTATACGTTGTGATTACTTGAATGCATTTTAAGTTGTTAGTGTTGTAGTCGTGTTGAGTTCGTGCCTCACGTGATGGTGGTCTAAACTACGGTGATGTGTAGTCCCACGGGTAGTGACTAGTAGGGTAGTACTTTGATGTGTAGTCCCATTGGAAATCCACTAGTCGAAACGGTGATGTGTAGTCCCACCGTACGTGTATGTTGGTTGTGCTTGTGTAAACCAAGTGTTGTGGTTGAGATAGACCCTTGTGCATCCATTGCTTTCTTGCATATAAAATCGTGCTTTGGAAAACTGCATGTTGTGAATTGTAGAGCCTCTCTCACTAAGCTAGATTGCTTATGCTCTTTTGTTTCCAACGTGCAGATCGTTAGAGTTCGGGAGGCGAGCGGGCGAGGGAGGTGCTTTTGGAGTTCTCAAGCAAGTTTAAGTATGGTTTGCTTTTGTAATAATGCCTAGACGATGGGGTATAGAGTTTAGGAGTTGGGGTCAAACTCCTTAGGAGATTATGTTTGAGCATGTTAAACTCATATTTGGTTATGCTTTTGCTTCTTGGATTGTTGGCCTATGAATGTCTTATGCTTGCTAAGTATGCTTCTTTGTGGGATTGTATGGGGTCTTGATTTGTATGTTTTCGTTAGATTAAATGCCTCTCATGTCAAGTCCTGATGGTGGTTCGTTGTATGAATGATTGTGTGTGCTTAGGAGTGTCCAAAAGTGCATCTAAAACCTTATGTGAAGTTACCAAGTAGTGAAATGAGGTGTTGCAGAGCAGGGGTATCGATACGGTTGGACCCGTATCGATACGGCCTTCTTATTCTAGGCCTTTCGTTTCGATACGCGGGGAGACGTATCGATACCATTTTGGACACTGGAGCTATTGTCCAGCTTGGTATCGATACCGGTCTCAGACGTATCGATACCATTTTGGTCACAGGAGTCACTGTCCAACTTGGTATCAATACCGGTCTTTGGCGTATCGGTACGGTCATCCTAGCGTTGACCGTGAGAAGTCAACCGGTGGGGAGGGTATCGATACACTCCTTGGGTGTATCGATACGGTCTCCACGGGTTGACTTTGACCTTTTGACCCAGTCATCGTGTATCGATACACCCCTCAGGTGTATCGATACCGCCTGCAGTTAAACCTAAATTGGGCCGATAAATGTTGGTTTGGGTTTGTTTGATATTCTCGTGTTTGTTGTTCCGTTGTATGATCACTTAGGATTTAATACTCATCTAGACAAGTTTTAAAATGAAAAAAAAATGATAGGGTTGCTAACCGAAGGGGAGCCTTAACGGGTTTCACTTTGGTTTTCCCCGTGTAGCCCATTCGAACCGGTCATCCGGCCAGACCGGGACGAGGGGGTTACATTTATTGGTATCAGAGCCTGAGGTTTCCGAGACCTCGGGCAAGTAAGTGAGGTAAGCTAAGGTATTATGAGTGTTTTGCCATGCATGTCTAAATTTTGTCTCTAGCACGGTGTATGAATGCATGTTATAGTGACCTTATTGTTGTTTGAGTGTTGGTTCGAGTCCCCATTGTTAGGTGTTGTTGTCAAAATAAAAAGGGAAAATTGTTTTGGTTTAAAGAGCTTGAGAACCGGAGTCCTTTGCCCCTTGCTAACCTAACGTTTCTTTGTTGTTGTGTGCTTGTTGTTTTAGATTACTTTAATTGCTATGGTGAGACCGAGGGGACGGCCTAGGGCGGGTGACCAGGCACCCGAGAACGCGCCTCCTGCTCTTAATGCTCCCGGTGGTAATGGAGGGAACGTCGGAGGTGATGGTAATGGGCCTCAGGCTGAGGCTAATGTGGGAGGTAATGGGGCTCAAGCGGGCCAAGGTCAGGCAGGCCCAGATGTGACTCATTTGATCCAGACGATAGCCGGAGCTTTTCAGACAGCTTTGGCTGGTATGCAAGCTGCAGCACCACCTCAAGGCGCGGGGACAGGATTACCCCTAGAGAGGCTTCGTAATTTAGGGGCAGTTGAGTTTCGTGGGTTGTCTCCGGAGGGTTCGGAAGGGTGGCTTGAGAGCACTACTCGCATCTTGGGTCAGATGGAGTGCTCAGATGCTCGTAAGTTGGGATGCATCGTCTCATTGCTTCAGGGAGACGCTTATACTTGGTGGACCACTGCTATTTCTGGTATGGCCGAGACGGATATCACGTGGGAGTTTTTTAGGAATGCCTTCAAGAGGAAGTACCTCGGGGTTCGGTACTTGGATGAAAAGAAAAGGGAGTTCATGGCTTTGGTTCAAGGCAATAGGACCGTGTCCGAGTATGAGATCCAGTTTGTGAGATTGAGCCAGTACGCGCCAGAGTTGATTCCGGATGAGAAGGAGCGATGTGAGCGCTTCAGATATGGGTTGACTACCGATGTGAAGACCTACATGTTGGCCTCCGACTACACTGAGTTTGATGTCTTGGTTTCTAGGGCCAAGGATATAGAGCAGAACCTGAGTTCTAGAGCACGTGCTGGTGTGTCTGACTCCGGGAAGAGACATGCGAACTGGGATAGAGATTATGCCAAGAGGCATAGAGATAGGAGGTACCAGTCGGATACGAGGCCGAGGGGTGGTAACCATGGTCAGGGCCGTCAGGGCCAAGGGGCCGTTGGGAACATTCCAGAGTGCACTAGGTGCGGGAGACGCCACCCAGGTGAGTGGATGGGTATGTTTGGGGCGTGTTGGAACTGTAGCTCCCGAGACCATTTGAGGCGTGATTGTCCACACCCAGTTAGGGGAGGACCGACTCCAGCGAGGGGTTTTGAGCATCAGAGAGGTCGTGGGCGCGGCCGTGGGAACTTCACCCCGAGGAATGAGGGTCAGAGGAACTTGGCTCATGTGGTAGCAGTCCAGCCCGAGAGAGGAAGACTGGCTAGGGTGTACGCTCAGCGAGAGGCTGGGAATGACACTGATGTCATTGCAGGTAATTTCACATTACAGTCTTTGAGTTTGCTTTCTCTAATAGATTCGGGGTCAACACATTCGTATATTCTGGGTGAGCATGCAAAGTCATTAGGATTACCTTGTGATTGGCTAGAGGTAGGTGTAAATGTCACTAGCTCTTTTGGTGATACAGTGGTAGTTAGGAAAGTGTATAGGAGGTGTCCCTTGATGATTCAGGGCCACATATTTTCGGTTGACATGATGGAGCTACCCTTTTATGGCTTTGATGTAATTTTGGGCATGGATTGGCTTGTAGAGCATAGAGCTAGGGTTGACTTCGAGACTAAGAGAATCTCTTTGAGGCTTACCGATGACCTTGAGGTTGTGGTAGTTGGGGAGAATGTCAAGTTTTTGTCCAACGTGGTTTCGGCTTTGGAAGCTCAGAGGTTGTTGAGTTCAGGATGTCAGGCTTACTTGGCTTACGTAATGAACCCGGATATGAGTGAGGTGAGACCTCAGGACATCAGGACTGTGTGTGACTTTCCGAGCGTCTTTCCGGAAGAACTACCAGGCTTGCCTCCAGATAGAGCAGTTGAGTTTGCTATTGAGACCTATTCTGATTCCGCACCGGTGTCGATTGCTCCGTATAGAATGGCACCGAAAGAGTTGAAGGAGTTGAAGACACAGCTTCAGGAGTTGACTGACAGGGGCTTTATTAGACCTAGTGTTTCCCCGTGGGGTGCTCCGGTTCTGTTTGTGAAAAAGAAGGATGGTAGCATGAGAATGTGCATAGACTATAGACAGTTGAATAAGGTGACGGTGAAAAACAAATATCCCTTGCCAAGGATAGATGACTTGCTAGACCAGTTGAGAGGTGCTTCCGTGTTTTCAAAGATTGACTTAAGGTCTGGGTATTATCAGTTAAAGGTAAAGGATGTGGACATACCGAAGACAGCTTTTCGTACGCGTTACGGGCATTATGAGTTTTTGGTAATGCCTTTTGGATTGACCAATGCCCCAGCAGCCTTTATGGATATGATGAACCGCTTGTTTCATAAGTTCTTGGACAAGTTTGTGGTAGTGTTTATTGATGACATCCTAGTGTACTCTAGGACCGAAGAGGAGCACGATGAACACTTAAGGTTAGTGCTTCAGACCCTACTTGAGAACCAGTTGTATGCCAAGCTAAGTAAGTGTGAGTTTTGGATTAGAGAGGTGGTCTTCCTTGGTCATGTAATCTCAGCTAGTGGGATTAGTGTAGATCCCAAGAAGATTGAAGCCATTGTGAGTTGGAAGCAACCGAAATCAGTGACAGAAATTCGCAAATTCCTAGGTTTGGCGGGGTACTATAGGAGGTTTGTTGAGGGGTTCTCGAGAATAGCGGCTCCGTTGACCAAGTTACTACAGAAGAATGTTCCGTATGAATGGTCAGATGCGAGACAAGAAGCCTTTGAGAAATTGAAGAAAGCTTTGACCGAAGCTCCTATTTTGATTCAGCCCGAGCTGGGGAGAGAGTTTGTGATTTACAGTGATGCATCTTACGTGGGACTAGGTTGTGTGCTTATGCAAGAAGGTAAGGTAGTGGCATATGCTTCACGACAGTTGAAGGTCCATGAGAAGAATTACCCCACACATGACATAGAGTTGGCTGCAGTGGTGTTCGCGTTGAAAATTTGGAGACACCATCTCTATGGTGAGAAGTGCACTGTGTACACCAACCACAAGAGTTTGAAATATTTGATGTCTCAGAGGGAGTTGAATCTTAGGCAACGAAGGTGGTTAGAGCTCCTTAAAGATTATGACCTTACCATAGAGTATCATCCGGGCAAGGCAAATGTGGTGGCCGATGCCTTGAGTAGGAAGGTGGCCGTTGAGTTGCGAGCCATGTTTGCAAGGTTGAGTGTGTCAACGGATGGTGGGTTGGTAGCCGAGCTTCAGGTTAAGCCATCTTTGGTTCAGTTGATCCGTGAGAAGCAGTTGCGAGATGAGTCTTTGGCACCTCACGTTCAAGACATAGCCGAGGATAGGCCTACCGAGTATTGCTTTGGAGAGAATGGGATCCTATGTTTCAAGGATAGGATAGTGGTACCGGAGGATGCCGAGTTGAGGCGTACGATTCTGCGTGAGGCTCACAATAGTCCTTTTGCCATGCATCCGGGTAGAACGAAGATGTATCGAGGATTGAAGGAAGAGTATTATTGGGTTGGTTTGAAAAAGGATGTAGCCGAGTTCGTAAGTAGATGCATGGTTTGTCAGAGAGTCAAGGCTGAGCACCAGTTTCCCTCAGGGTTGTTGCAACCGTTGAAAATTCTGGAGTGGAAGTGGGAGCGTATCACCTTGGACTTTGTGTCAGGACTTCCGTTGACTCCTTCGAAGAAAAATTCAGTGTGGGTAATTGTAGACAGATTCACCAAGTGTGCTCATTTCATACCAGTTCATACTACCTATACATTAGACAAGTTGGCCGAATTGTATATTCGTGAGATTGTGAGACTTCATGGGGTACCGAAGTTGATTGTGTCAGATCGAGATCCGAGATTTACCTCTAGATTTTGGGAGTGTTTGCATCGAGCCTTGGGCACTTGGTTGAACTTCAGCACTTCGTATCATACGCAGTCGGATGGGCAGTCTGAGAGGGTAATTCAGATATTGGAGGATATGTTGAGGTGTTGTATCATTGACTTCTAGGGGTCATGGGAGAAAACCTACCATTAGTGGAGTTTGCGTATAATAACAGCTTTCAGTCGAGCATTCAGATGGCTCCCTATGAGGCCTTGTATGGTAGGAAGTGTAGGGCCCCGATTTGTTGGGCCGAGACCGGACAGAAACTTGTGCCGATGCCCGAATTGCTTAAGGGAACCACCGAGAAGGTGAAGTTGATATGTGATCGCTTGAAAGCGGCTTCAGATCGGCAAAAGTCCTATGCCGACTTAAAAAGGAAAGAAGTAGAATACTCCGTGGGGGATAAAGTGTTCTTGAAGGTCTCACCTTGGAAGAAGGTGATGAGGTTTGGAAGGAAGGGCAAGTTGAGCCCAAGGTACATAGGGCCTTATGAGATAGTTGAGAGAATTGGTCCGGTTGCGTATAGATTGAGACTCCCAGTTGAACTAGAGAAGATTCATGATGTATTTCATGTTTCGATGCTTAGGAGGTATAGATCGGACCCGTCCCATGTCATGCCAATGGAAGAAATAGAGTTAAATCCGGACTTATCTTACAACGAGGAACCAGTTGAGATACTTGCTTCTGATAGCAAGGTATTGCGTGGCAAGACCATAGAGTTAGCCAAAGTCTTATGGAGACATAGAGGTGTGGAGGAAGCCACGTGGGAGAGGAAAGCTGACATGCTTGAGCAGTTTCCGTATTTGTTTCCGTCAGGTAATTTCGAGGACGAAATTCCTAAAGTAGGGGAGAGTTGTAACACCCGGGTTCGGGGGTCGGGTGAAATTAATAATTTAAAAATAGTTCGGGTTTCGGTTCCAAACTTTTAAATAATAAAATAATGGTTTGGGCCTCGGGTTTTAAGGCAAATAAAATTTAGTTGGACCATTTTCAAGACAAGCCAAATCTTGCCATGGTGTCATCCATTGTAGTTCCCTTAATTCATTAAGGGTGTTTTGGTCTTTTGACCCCCCATTTTAAACAAACCTAAAATAATGTATTTTGAGTCATCTTCTTCCCATCCCCACTATTCACTTCAACGTCCAAAAGAAACCCTCTCCCCTTGTTACTATTCCATTCAATAGCTTGCTCATTTCTGAAGATTTTGCAAAGGTAATTTCGTTTTTGACTTACCCTCATTATCCTCTACAAGTTGATGCCTTTTATTTTCATTTCTACACATGTTTTGGAATTTGGAGTTTGAAGGGTTTTGAATTAAAAATGTTGCCTTTGAAGTCTTTGATTCTAGTTTTTGATTTGTTGAAGTTCTATGAGTAATCTACAACCAAAAAGGTCCAACAAAACTGATTTTTTTAAGGTTTTGGGTGTTTTCCCAAAATGGGGTTTTGGGGAGGTTTTAAGTTGAGTTTTGGGGGTGTTTTAGGTGGAATCTTGAGGGCTGATGGTTAGGCTATATGTAAGTATTGTTTAAAAGGCTTTAGTGAGTAATTTGAGGGTTGAAATCAATGGTTTTGAAGGGTGCTTAAGGGCTGCTCGGATTTTGGAATTTTGAGCTTGTTTTCAATGGAAAAATTGATGTTTTGTGCTTGGTATGTACTCCGAGTTGATTATTGTAGAACATGGACTGATTTGGGATTGTTTGATTGGTGTTGGAATGACTAGAAACGAGAATTTCGGTTGGAGAAGCTTCGGGGACGAATCCGGGGATTTCGGAGTCTTGAGCTTGGTCTTCGATCTTCTCTTGGGTAGCAACGGTGAGTAGAATTATTGGTTTTTACATTGTGCTCGATATGGATTCCTTTGGGGTTTGGGTGGAACCTTGAGAGGTCACCTAAACCCGTGTGTAAGCCTCTCTACTCTTATGTGGTTGTGATATGTTAATTGTGTATACGTTGTGATTACTTGAATGCATTTTAAGTTGTTAATGTTGTAGTCGTGTTGAGTTCGTGCCTCACGTGATGGTGGTCTAAACTACGGTGATGTGTAGTCCCACCGGTAGTGACTAGTAGGGTAGTACTTTGATGTGTAGTCCCATTGGAAATCCACTAGTCGAAACGGTGATGTGTAGTCCCACCGTACGTGTATGTTGGTTGTGCTTGTGCAAACCAAGTGTTGTGGTTGAGATAGACCCTTGTGCATCCATTGCTTTCTTGCATATAAAATCGTGTTTTGGAAAACTGCATGTTGTGAATTGTAGAGCCTCTCTCACTAAGCTAGATTGTTTATGCTCTTTTGTTTCCAACGTGCAGATCGTTAGAGTTCGGGAGGCGAGCGGGCGAGGGAGGTGCTTTTGGAGTTCTCAAGCAAGTTTAAATATGGTTTGCTTTTGTAATAATGCGTAGACGATGGGGTATAGAGTTTAGGAGTTGGGGTCAAACTTCTTAGGAGATTATGTTTGAGCATGTTAAACTCATATTTGGTTATGCTTTTGATTCTTGGATTGTTGGCCTATGAATGTCTTATGCTTGCTAAGTATGCTTCTTTGTGGGATTGTATGAGGTCTTGATTTGTATGTTTTCGTTAGATTAAATGTCTCTCATGTCAAGTCTTGATGGTGGTTCGTTGTATGAATGATTGTGTGTGCTTAGGAGTGTCCAAAAGTGCATCTAGAACCTTATGTGAAGTTACCAAGTAGTGAAATGAGGTGTTGCAGAGCAGTGGTATCGATACGGTTGGACTCGTATCGATACGGCCTTCTTATTCTAGGCCTTTCGTTTCGATACGCGGGGAGACGTATCGATACCATTTTGGACACTGGAGCTACTGTCCAGCTTGGTATCGATACCGGTCTCAGACGTATCGATACCATTTTGGTCACAGGAGTCACTGTCCAACTTGGTATCGATACCGGTCTTTAGAGTATCGGTACGGTCATCCTAGCGTTGACCGTGAGAAGTCAACCGGCAGGGAGGGTATCGATACACTCCTTGGGTGTATCGATACGGTCTCCACGGGTTGACTTTGACCTTTTGACCCAGTCATGGTGTATCGATACACCCCTCAGGTGTATCGATACCGCCTGCAGTTAAACCTAAATTGGGCCGATAAATGTTGGCTTGGGTTTGTTTGATATTCTCGTGTTTGTTGTTCCGTTGTATGATCACTTAGGATTTAATACTCATCTGGACAAGTTTTAAAATGAAAAAAAAAATGATAGGGTTGCTAACCGAAGGGGAGCCTTAACGGGTTTCACTTCGGTTTTCCCCGTGTAGCCCATTCGGACCGGTCATCCGGCCAGACCGGGACGAGGGGGTTACAAATATAATTTTAAACACACTGAGGGGCATGAGAGGCTATTAAACCAATTTTAAAGAAGGGATTCAATATAAAACCCGTTCTTTTTGCTAGATTAAAACCATTTAGCCATTTTTTTGAGAGAAAAAAAAGCAAACAACCTCCTCTGCTTCGAGAAGCTTCCGACCCCTACCGGCCGGTCGCCGCTAATCGGTGCCGACGGTACCATTTTCACATCGAATCCTCCGTTCGATTTCGAGACCAGATTTTAGATCCCCCAAACCAAGGATGAAGTCCCTGTTTATCTTGTGAAAACCTTGAGAAACCGAAAAAAGAAAACCCATTCTCCCTTTTTTGAAAGCCTACGAAACCCTAACGGCTCACCCTCAAGGGCTTATTGCCGGTCGGAGTTCGAGACGAAAGAAGGATCTATCGAAGGGACGGAACGTCGCCGAAGGTAAAAAAAATTCTTACCTTTCGAATGTGTTTTTTATGCATGCAAATGGAGATTGAAACTGGGTATACCTTTAAAACTTTTTGATATTATTTTTTTTCGGGAAAAAAGATCCTTCTTTACATCCTCTCCATTCAGTTTTTATAACTGGATTACAAAGAAAAAGAAAGACAAAACTACGGAGTTTGACTTCGGGGCTCATGTGCTCTGTAATCTGTTGCTGATCTCTGATTTTGGATGCTGGAAATGTCTAGTTGATTTTCGATCTGGTTTGTTGTTTTTTTTTTGTTTTTTTTGTTGTTTCTGGTAATTAATTGCTGCCCCTTTCGTGTTTGCATGTCGGGAATGGCCCGATCGGGAGTGCCAGGGCGTGCTGGTGGCAGGGACGGCAGAGAGCGTGAAGATGGCAGAGAAGCGTCAGGCGCGTGGCAGGAGCAGAACGGACAGACGATGCGTGTCGGGGTACTGAAACGCCGCGCGTGGGCTGTGTGACTTCTGGACCATGGTTGTGAGCCGTTAGATCGAGATTCGATCTAACGGCTGAGATCATGTGCGGCGGGAGACAAAGTGGGGAACCCTTAGGGTTTCCTTTCTAGGGATATCTGGATCCTTGATCTGAGACCAGATCCAAGGGCTGTAATGTGTGGCGGCTGCAAGGAAAGATTAGCTTGTTAGGGTTTTTTGGTCAATGTGGGCCAAAACAGGCCTGATTATGTAAATATATATATTTTTTTGGGTTTTGTATTATAGACTCTTATTATTTAATATATGGGCTTTATTTAGGTTATTTATTTATCTTATAATATTAATAATAATAATAATAATAATAATAATAATAATAATAATAATAATAATAATAATAATAATAATGGTAACATTAACATATAATAGTAAAAATAAAAACAAGGTGATAGTAATAAACTAATAATAGATAATAAGTAATAGCAAATAATATAATGATAATGATAGTAATGATTATATAATAACAAGATATATATATATATATATTCTTTTTCTTTTTTCTTTTTTATTTAATTATTATTATTTTAGCCCAATAATAGCCCAAAACGCGAACAAAAAGAGTTTAAGTTTTGGGACAAAATTAGTGATTACAATTGCCCCTCTTTGCTTATACTTGTGGAACAAGGATAAAGCAAAGACCATAAGCACTAATTTTGTCCCACTTCCCTGTTGGATGTGGGTGATCCGTTACGCCACCGACGACGAGACGAGATCAGGAGATTGAAGTGGATCAAGCTGCGACTCCGACGAAGAGGCATGACCCGGTGAGGAGGAGATCCGATACACCATTAACGGCATAACAAGATCGATGTTGAAAGAGATCTGCTACACCACCAACGGCATAACGAGATCGATGTTGAAAGGGATCCGTTACACCACCAACGGCATAACAAGATCGATGTTGAAAGAGATCCGTTACACCACCAACGACATAACAAGATCGATGCTGAAAGAGATCCGCTACCATCAAAGGCAGGACGAGATCGATGTTGTAAGAGATCTGCTACACCACCAACGGCATAACAAGATCGATGATGAAAGAGATCCGCTATACCACCAACGACATAACAAGATCGATGTTGTAAGAGATCCGCTACACCACCAACGGCATAACAAGATCGATGCTGAAAGAGATCCGCTACCATCAAAGGCAGGACGAGATCGATGTTGTAAGAGATCTGCTACACCACCAACGGCATAACAAGATCGATGTTGTAAGAGATCCGTTACACCACCAACGGCATAACAAGATCGATGATGAAAGAGATCCGCTATACCACCAACGGCATAACAAGATCGATGTTGTAAGAGATCCGCTACACCACCAACGGCATAACAAGATCGATGTTGTAAGAGATCCGCTACACCACCATCGGCATAACAAGATCGATGCTGAAAGAGATCCGCTACCATTAACGGCAGGACGAGATCGATGTTGTAGGAGATTCGCTACACCACCAACGGCATAACAAGATCGATGTTGGAAGAAGAGTTGGTGTTGTGGTTGTTCCTCTTGGTGGGGTTCAACTTCTTTGATGATTTGTCTTTTTTTGTCGGCGTGGCTTTCCTTTGGTTGAGGATTCGCCATCCTTGTCTTTTGACCTGTTTATTTTTTTT
Source organism: Hibiscus trionum (assembly GCA_030270665.1). Classification (NCBI taxonomy): domain Eukaryota; kingdom Viridiplantae; phylum Streptophyta; class Magnoliopsida; order Malvales; family Malvaceae; genus Hibiscus; species Hibiscus trionum. Next base: position 9,966,362 of record BSYR01000052.1, on the reverse strand, counting down.
ATGTTTGAATGAAATATGTATGCTTTGTATGGATGCATGTAGGTTGATATATGGTGTGGATGCTTGATAGGAATGCATGATGAATGCACTAATTTTGACGCAAATGATGTGTAATGCAGATGGTCCTGATGTTGACATTCAAAGGGATGCCCCCTGATTTTATAGTCATACTGGCTCAGTCTTATCTGTTTTAGTTTGGTCTTGTAGCCTTGGTCAAATGATTAGTGCTTCCTTGCACGATGATGCCCCTTGACTTTTCGTGGTCTTGACCATATTCTTGTGAAATGTCTCCAAGTTATGGGTGTCTTTCTTTGGTTTAGAGTTCGTCCTTTGTGTAAATGGTTGGCACACTTATCGTTGATCCCTGTACTTTTAGACCTCTTTGTAAAGTAATGCAGAGAAATCTTTTGTTTTACTACAAAACTCAGACCACATGCTTTTTTACTCCAATGTGAGATGCTTGTTAGAGAAAACAAAATTTTCTTTTTTGAATTATGGATAGCCCAAGCTAGATCAGATACCTTGAATGTCAAGTGTAGGAGCGACAGTGAAATGACTTACCGGTGATGCCCCGAGCATATCTTGTGTCTAGAAGACCTCGTAAGTTGGGTTGATATCCAAAATGTGAAGTACATTTTGACTTATTTTGGTTTTTTTTCTTTTTGTATTATTTATTTTTTGTTGATTTTTCGTAGTGCCATTTGCAGATTTTGGCGTTATTCCGCTTTAATGGAGTTTTGGGGAAATCAAATCATCATATTCCTTTGGCTTGAAGTTAAAGATGGAGCAAACACCAAAACCCCTAGTTACTTGGCATTGTCATGACTTGAAAATATTACCATCACTTATGAAGCTAAGGTTTTTGAATTTAGATGGTGCATTGCAACCTTATTTGCCCTTTTTGCTACAGCGGAGTGCCCCAAAATTGCCACACTCTTATCCGAAATGCCTATTACCAGGCTTCAGACATTGGAGTGCTTTTTGATTTTATTTTTTTCATTTTCCCTTTTGGGAGATTTGATTTTTTTTTGTTTTTTTTTTGCCTTGGTCTCAATTCAGACTCTTTTTTAAGGGAATTAACCTTGATGCATTAATGCCCTACGGGCTTAAACAGATGACCAACTTAAGTTGGGATGCAAGTCACAAATTAGTTATCTTCGCAACTTCCGATTTCTAATAGACACAAGCTGCTCGAATCCAACCTTCGGGTCACATTCAGTGTTCCTCGCACAATTGATATACAAGGGTCCGATAAGCAGATATACATGACAGAAGAGCTAATTGAGACACAAAACGCGATGCATCCTTTCATTGAAAATAAAAAACATGGAGTCATAGGCCCTTACAAAAGATCATCACCGCCTTCGGGCTTAAGCGGGTGAGTTTGATTCGGTGCAATACTTTAAAAGAGATTAAAAGCAACAGGGAAACCTACGAGAATTTTTGACCGGTAAGCTTGGATAGACCCTACCCTTAGGCCTCATTTTCTAGGAATGTCAAATCAATGTTCAGATTTTCTAGGAGTTCTTCCACTGTTGGCTCCTCGACAAAATCTTCAACTGTTTCCTTGACGACATCCCCAAATGGTGCTTCAAATTGCCCGATTGGACCAAAGAATCCTCCCGGTACAAAGATCTGATCTAGAGGGGGAAAAACACTGGCTCCACCTCCCCTTGGTCTTTTGTTTCCTCTCCTTCCTTATGCTCGCAGCCTAATCCGAAGCGGTCTCTCTTGGCAACCATGCTTGCCCCAAACTCAGACACCGGGGGCTTTCCTTTGACAGAAGCAGTTATAAGCCCTGGAGTTGGTTCTTCAACAGTCTCTTTGACTTCTTCGAAGAATTCGATCTCCTTGTTGTCCATTAGCCCCTGAACTATAGTTGCGAACTCACAACAGTCCTGGATAGTGTGTCCGCCTTCGGTATGGAACTCGCAATAACGACCAACAAGCCCCTCGGGCTTCATTGCCCCCTGGCTGATTAGACCTGCCTTGTAGAGCTCCATCCATACCCAACTGAAGGGTGACTTGACTTCAGATACCCTGGTCTTGGTCCTCCGATTGCCTTCCTCAGAAATGGCATTCACTCATTTGGCATGATTTGGTAGAGGGTTTGTGTTTGTAGCTAGTCCACCTGATTTCTCGAAGCTTATGACCCCAAGCTGAATGAGCCTCTCTACATTCTTCTTGAAACCAAAACAATTCTCGATCGAATGCCCCACTTGCTCACCGTGGTACTCGCATTTTGCCTTGGCGTCATACCACTTAGGGAATGGGGGTTGCAAAGGGGGCACGTAGTAAGGTGCCACTACATGGATATCAGAGAGCTGCTTGTATAAATCTCCATACGATATCGATAACAGAGTGAACTCAATTCTTTCATTGTTTTTTTGCTGGTTGAAGCTTTGACTTGAGGAACCTTGGGCGTTTGAGGCCGCTTTAGGTTGCACCACCGCCACTGGCTTAATATTGTAGACGTCTGAAGCGTTCACTTCGTTATCCTTCCTTCCGTGAGCTGGCCTCTTGTGGGACGAGCTTCCTCCCGTCTCAATCCTACCACTTTTGACGGCATTTTCAATGAGCTCACCGGACAATACTAAGTCGGCGAAGTTGGTGGTTGCGTTTCCTATGAGGCGATCCAAGATTGGCCCCTCCAAAGTTTGGATAAATATGACCACTGTTTCCTTCTCACCAAGTGGAGGTTGCACCTGAGCTGCCACATCTCTCCATCGTTGTGCATACTGCCTAAAACTCTCATTCGACCTTTGTTTCATGTGTTGTAGGGTCCACCGGTCCGGTACCATGTCACTGACATGCTGGTATTGTGCTAAGAAGGCCTTGGCCAAATCTTTCCATGTCTTGATCTGATGACGGCTTAACTGATTGTACCAACGAAGGACGGGTTCTGAGAGACTATCTTGGAAGCAATGGATCAACAGTTTGTCATCCCCACCATATCCGGTCATCCTCCGGCAAAACATGGTGAGATGAGTGCGGGGACAACTTGTTCCATCATACTTCTTGTTGAGTGTGTAAAAGTTCTATTATTTACACCCTTTTTAACCCATATTTCTGCTGCATTCAAGCATCATTGTATTGCATTTAGGTTAGTTTACAGCAAAACATCACAAATATATTAAAGGCACGGATTCTACTAAAAGATGGCTGATTTTGCAGGTTGCTGCCATAATAGAAGGAGAAGTCGGGCGCAGGGCAGAGAAGCAGAAGAGCTGAACTGGACAAGCAGACAAAGAGGACGATGCTGCCATGGAGCTGCCGTGACAACAGAGGACGACAGCAAGTTAGCGGAGGAAAAGCAAAGTGGACCTCGATAGATAGAGAAAATTATGCTCGTCTGTCGTGTGAAAACCATACATTTTTCCAAGCCCCGGATCAAAAGATATGTCAAGCCAAAGCTCAAGGAGAGGAAATCCCATGAAACAAGGAGGCAGCTGAAAAGTAGGATACTTGAAGATTAAAGTCTTTATTAGAATCTTACTTTTAATTAAAGTTGTAATCCTTGTTAACTTAGAATTCTTGAGCCCAAAGCTTATATAAGGGCATAGATTTTAACCTAGGAGAGATCATATACCCCATAACCGATAACCAAACCCCTCCGCCGTTTACCCGTCATCGACATGTTCTAAAAACCTCCTAGGGCCACGGGTTGATTTGTAAAGTAGTTGCAAGGGTTGTTTTGTTTTAGGATTTTCCAAGTTCAATAAAATAAACTTCAAGTTCTCTTATTTTGGTTTTAATATCTTGCAAGAGCATCGGGAGAGCATTGTGAGGTTATCTATTTACTTAGCATCGGGAGAGTTAAGTATACGAAAGAAATAAGAGCAAGTTCTATAGTTTATAGTTGAACTATCTTGTGCCTAGGGATAGGGCAAGGTTAAGTGGCTAAGGAAGAATTCATACACATCGGTGTTCATCCTTCGATTCACGCCGGGAGGTATCATCAAAGACGTGATCATCGACAGACTTGGACCTAGGGATAGGCCAAGGCAGATCTGGGATTCTTGCCAAACTTGAAAGTACTGAGTTGGTGTGTTTGCTGCCGCGACGATCAACGGACAGCTGCCGCGACAGGTGCTGTCAGCGACAGGCGCGACGACAGAACTGGAGTTCCTAAGCAATACAATACCTCCACTACTGAGCAATTCAATACCAGCCCATTCTCTCTATCTTGATATTCCTACTCTTTTATTTACGTTTTCTTCAATATTTTCGTGACAACTTTCTAAACTATTTTCTTTACTTCGTGCAGTGAAATAAGGTGAAGCTATTAGCCCAATCCCTGTGGAGACGATATCTGATACTTCGTATCACTTTACTACTTGCGTCGTGTACACTTGCACTACAATTGCGATAGACTATTTTACACGCATATTTCTGCTGCATTCAAGCATCATTGCATTGCATTTAGGTTAGTTTACAGCAAAACATCACAAATATATTAAAGGCACGGATTCTACTAAAAAAGGGTTGATTTTGCAGGTTGCTGCCATAGTAGACGGAGAAGGCGGGCGCAGGGCAGAGAAATAGAAGAGCTGAACTGGACAAGCAGACAAAGAGGACGATGCTGCCATGGAGCTGCCGTGACAGCAGAGGACGACAGCAAGTTAGCGGGGGAAAAGCAAAGTGGACCTCGATAGATAGAGAAAATTATGCTCGTCTGTCGTGTGAAAACCATACATTTTTCCAAGCCCCGGATCAAAAGATATGTCAAGCCAAAGCTCAAGGAGAGGAAATCCCATGAAACAAGGAGGCGGCTGAAAAGTAGGATACTTGAAGATTAAAGTCTTTATTAGAATCTTACTTTTAATTAAAGTTGTAATCCTTGTTAACTTAGAATTCTTGAGCCTAAAGCTTATATAAGGGCATAGATTTTAACCTAGGAGAGATCATATACCCCATAACCGACAACCAAACCCCTCTACCGTTTACCCGTCGTCGACATGTTCTAAAAACCCCCTAGGGCCACGGGTTGATTTGTAAAGTAGTTGCAAGGGTTGTTTTGTTTTAGGATTTTTCTAGTTCAATAAAATAAACTTCAAGTTCTCTTATTTTGGTTTTTAATATCTTGCAAGAGCATCGGGAGAGCATTGTGAGGTTATCCATTTACTTAGCATCGGGAGAGTTAAGTATTCGAAAGAAATAAGAGCGAGTTCTCTAGTTTATAGTTGAACTATCTTGTGCCTAGGGATAGGGCAAGGTTAAGTGGCTAAGGAAGAATTCATACACATCGGTGTTCATCCTTCGATTCACGCCGGGAGGTATCATCAAAGACGTGATCATCGACAGACTTGGACCTAGGGATAGGCCAAGGCAGATCTGGGATTCTTGCCAAACTTGAAAGTACTGAGTTGGTGTGTGTGCTGCCGCGACGATCAACGGACAACTGCCGCGACAGGTGCTGTCAGCGACAGGCGCGACGACAGAACTGGAGTTCCTAAGCAATACAATACCTGCACTACTGAGCAATTCAATACCAGCCCATTCTCTCTATCTTGATATTCCTACTCTTTTATTTACGTTTTCTTCAATATTTTCGTGACAACTTTCTAAACTATTTTCTTTACTTCGTGCAGTGAAATAAGGTGAAGCTATTAGCCCAATCTCTGTGGAGACGATATCCGATACTTCCTATCACTTTACTACTTGCGTCGTGTACACTTGCACTACAATTGCGATAGACTATTTTACACGCAACACTTCTCAAACTCCGAGGCCTTGAATTTAGGGGGTAACACTAGATCTGGGACAAGACTGAGTTCGGCGGCGTCAAAACCTATCAAAGCATCGACCACCTCCATGGCTTCCAACTTTTCCTCGAGTCGCTTACAACGGTCTGCGATCTCTTTAGAGGCCTCAAACCTTGGCTTCTCGATTTCCATTAACTGATCGAGGTCTGAGACGAAATTCTCGGCTTGGTTTCCTCCGGGCCTCTCTTCCGGCGCGGAGGGTGCATTAGCGGGGAAAGGGGTATCAGTCTGATAAATTGGTATTTTTCCTTGATCGAGTATCACCTGAGGGGTAGCTTGGACCCTAACATGAGTGGGGGTAAATCCTGGGGGATATGGGAGATCTTCATTCGCAACGGTGGGCCTCGTTGCCGGATTACCATTCGAGGCTTCTCCTCGTACGGGAGGTCGGGTCCCTAGCATCTGGCCTATCTGGGCTAGTATATCTTCTTGAGATTTCCTGAGTTGTTCCCTCATCTCCTCTTGGGCCCTAGCTAATTGGTCCTCGAACTTCTTGGTCAAATCCGCTTGCATGTTCCTTTGAGTTTGTTCAATTTGGTCCAATCGGTCTTCGTTCACCATCTTAGTTCTTCGTCGGGTTCCGTAAGGGTGCTGAATCGGCTATCCTTTTTCCTTACCCAGTATCACTCCTAAGGAACATCCCGATGATTAGTCCCAACATCTCGGAAGTGAATGCATGAAAATGCATGATGAATGTCACAATGTAATGATGCAACTATGAATGGATGAGTAATGAGCTTATGATGATGCTAATGATATGAAAAAAATAAATGTGGTGTATGAAAGCAGCAAAACAATCGGGTTAGTGTAAAACAAAATAGAGATAAACAAGCACAAATACACCTATTTTTGTCTAGCACCTAGGTTTTCCGCATGGCTCTAAAGGGTAGGCATTCTAGTTCGCTACATGCAGTTTTGGTTCTAGGAGGTACTCGAATTGTCCTTGTTGTCCCCTACTAAGGGTAGCAAGGCCCCCGGTCATCACCCATTATAGGCTCATTTCAACCGAGTTCAATTCGAGGGGACCCTTTAGCTATATCCGGACGGAGAAACGATATTCCCACGAAGATATAGGGTATTCGAGCCTCGAAGGTACTTGCTAGGCCCAGACGGAGGAACAATATCCCCACGAAAGCACTAGCGTTTTCCCCCCACTTAAACAAACGGGTGTATATGCCAAAAATGATGCGTCCGAAATAGACTCGCGTTTATAAACAAATATCGGTTGAATTTGTCACTTTAGTTCGCAACCTTTGAGATTAATTAAGCGGTAAAGTTTTCTTGGCCTGACTTTCTTTTTTGTTTTTGTTTTTTTGAAAACAAAAATTTGTCCCCAGCGGAGTCGCCATCTGTAGCGACTAATTTTTTTGAAAAACACATTTATATATGGGTATAGGTGTAGAAGGGAGGGATATTTTAGAAATTTTGAAATAGGGGTTTAAAAAGGAGATTTTTTAGAAATTGAGGGAAAAGATTAAAAATGTGATTTTGGAAATTGGGGGGTAAAAATGGATTTTAGAAAATTGTTGGAAAAACATTAGGGGGTTTCAAAATTGTTTTTAAAAATAGGAGAATCTGAAAAAGGTTTTAAAAAAATAGAAGGAGTCGCCACCGGCCACTTTAAATGGTACACCGGACACCGGAATAGAAACCAGAGATTCGAAAGGGTTCGGGAGTCGGTTACACGCGAGGAAGGGTTAGCACCCTCGACGTGCCCAAAATCGGTACCAAAACTTTACCGCTTAATTAAAATCAAATTTTACGAATTAAAGTGACAATTTTAACCGAGACTTGGTTATACACGCGAGTAAATTTTGAAAATCCTAATATTCGGAAATGAACGTCCGATCCACCACCACTACGACTGGTACTGGCCTCGTTCGTTTCCGAATAAAAGGACACCACATTTTTTGAAAACGATTTTAGATTTTTTTAAAAAGAAAATCAAATGCAATGAATACAAGATTTAATCTAATCTAAAGTCCTACGGCGCCAAAAAAGTCGATATCCGAGCCTTCGGAATATCGTTCCCACACGGAAACCGGGACCGTGCGTGCTACAATTATAATGACAAGTTAAGAAAATGCATGCTAAAAATATTCGAACAACGTGAAGGAAGCTAAGCTATGAGCACATTCAAACCACAAATTTACGCATAATGAAACCACACATTAAGAAAAATTAAACAAGACTAATATTAAAAAGCATACGAACATATACATATACATATAAATACATACGTACACCACAAATCATACATTCACATTAAACAAATGTACACAATATGGCAAAGGCATGAATTTGGTATGAACATATATTAAAAAAGAGAAATTGCATGAATAACAATATTTAACGAAAATAAAAATGCTAAAAAGGCAACCTGACAGGGACCACAATTGTAATAAATCCATTCAAAAAAACTAATTAAAACACGAAATGGGATCAAATTGAAAGAACGCAGAAGGCTATAAGGACCAAGACGGTGATTTGACCACCCGAAAATCGATTAGAATGTAAACAGGGATGAAATTGCAAATATTAGAAAAACTGAAGGGACCTGTGACGAGATTTAAAAACACGGAAGCCCTTTTTAATATAATTTTAAACACACTGAGGGGCATGAGAGGCTATTAAACAAATTTTAAAGAAGGGATTCAATATAAAACCCGTTCTTTTTGCTAGATTAAAACCTTTTAGCCATTTTTTTTAGAGAAAAAAAAAAGCAAACAACCTCCTCTACTTCGAGAAGCTTCCGACCCCTACCGGCCGGTCGCCGCTAATCGGTGCCGGCGGTACCCTTTTCACATCGAATCCTTCGTTCGATTTCGAGACCAGATTTTAGATCCCCCAAACCAAGGATGAAGTCCCTGTTTATCTTGTGAAAACCTTGAGAAACCGAAAAAAGAAAACCCCTTCTCCCTTTTTTGAAAGCCTACGAAACCCTAACGGCTCACCCTCAAGGGCTTATTGTCGGTCGGAGTTCGAGACGAAAGGAGGATCTATCGAAGGGACGGAACGTCGCCGAAGGTAAAAAAATTTCTTGCCTTTCGAATGTGTTTTTTATGCATGCAAATGGAGATTGAAACTGGGTATACCTCTTAAACTTTTTGATATTATTTTTTTTCGGGAAAAAAGACCCTCTTTACATCCTCTCCATTCAGTTTTTATAACCGGATTACAAAGAAAAAGAAAGACAAAACTAGGGAGTTTGACTTCGGGGCTCATGTGCTCTGTAATCTGTTGCTGATCTCTAATTTTGGATGCTGGAAATGTCTAGTTGACTTTCGATCTGGTTTGTTGTTTTTTTTTGTTTTTTTTGTTGCTATTTCTGGTATCTAATTGCTGCCCCTTTCGTGTTTGCATGTCGGGAATGGCCCGATCGGGAGTGCCAGGGCGTGCTGGTGGCAGGGACGGCAGAGAGCGTGAAGATGGCAGGGGAAGCGTCAGGCGGGTGGCGGGAGCAGAACGGACAGACGATGCGCGTCGGGGTACTGAAACGCCGCGCGTGTGCTGTGTGACTTCTGGACCATGGTTGTGAGCCGTTAGATCGAAATTCGATCTAACGGCTGAGATCATGTGCGGCGGGAGACAAAGTGGGGAACCCTTAGGGTTTCCTTTCTAGGGAGATCTGGATCCTTGATCTGAGACCAGATCCAAGGGCTGTAATGTGTGGCGGCTGCAAGGAGAGATTAGCTTGTTAGGGTTTTTTGGTCAATGTGGGCCAAAACAGGCCTGATTATGTAAATATATTTTTTTGGGGGTTTTGTATTATGGACTCTTATTATTTAATATATGGGCTTTATTTAGGTTATTTATTTATCTTATAATAATAATAATAATAATAATAATAATGGTAACATTAACATATAATAGTAATAATAAAAACAAGGTGATAGTAATAAACTAATAATAGATAATAAGTAATAGAAAATAATATAATGATAATGATAGTAATGATTATATAATAACAATATATATATATATATATTCTTTTTCTTTTTTCTTTTTTATTTAATTATTATTATTTTAGCCCAATAATAGCCCAAAATGCGAACAAAAAGAGTTTAAGTTTCGGGAAAAAAATTAGTGATTACAGTTGCCCCTCTTTGCTTATACTTGTGGAACAAGGATAAAGCAAAGATCATAAGCACTAATTTTGTCCCACTTCCCTGTTGGATGTGGGTGATCCGTTACGCCACCGACGACGAGACGAGATCAGGAGATTGAAGTGGATCAAGCTGCGACTCCGACGAAGAGGCATGACCCGGTGAGGAGGAGATCCGATACACCATTAACGGCATAACAAGATCGATGTTGAAAGAGATCTGCTACACCACCAACGGCATAACGAGGAAGTTGTTGAAAGAGATCCGTTACACCACCAACGGCATAACAAGATCGATCTTGAAAGAGATCCGTTACACCACCAATGACTAACAAGATCGATGCTGAAAGAGATCCGCTACCATCAAAGGCAGGACGAGATCGATGTTGTAAGAGATCTGCTACACCACCAACGGCATAACAAGATCGATGATGAAAGAGATCCGTTATACCACCAACGGCATAACAAGATCGGTGTTGTAAGAGATCCGCTACACCACCAACGGCATAACAAGATCGATGCTGAAAGAGATCCGCTACCATCAAAGGTAGGACGAGATCGATGTTGTAAGAGATCTGCTACACCACCAACGGCATAACAAGATCGATGTTGTAAGAGATCCGTTACACCACCAACGGCATAACAAGATCGATGATGAAAGAGATCCGCTATACCACCAACGGCATAACAAGATCGATGTTGTAAGAGATTCGCTACACCACCAACGGCATAACAAGATCGATGTTGTAAGGGATCCGCTACACCACCATCGGCATAACAAGATCGATGCTGAAAGAGATCCGCTACCATTAACGGCAGGACGAGATCGATGTTGTAGGAGATCCGCTACACCACCAACGGCATAACAGGATCGATGTTGGAAGAAGAGTTGGTGTTGTGGTTGTTCCTCTAGGTGGGGTTCAACTTCTTTGATGATTTGTCTTTTTTTGTCGGCGTGGCTTTCCTTTGGTTGAGGATTCGCCATCCTTGTCTTTTGACCTGTTTATTTTTTTTATGTTTGAATGAAATATGTATGCTTTGTATGGATGCATGTAGGTTGATATATGGTGTGGATGCTTGATAGGAATGCATGATGAATGCACTAATTTTGACGCAAATGATGTGTAATGCAGATGGTCCTGATGTTGACATTCAAAGGGATGCCCCTGATTTTATAGTCATACTGGCTCGGTCTTATCTGTTTTAGTTTGGTCTTGTAGCCTTGGTCAAATGATTAGTGCTGCCTTGCACGATGATGCCCCTTGACTTTTCGTGGTCTTTACCATATTCTTGTGAAATGTATCCAAGTTATGGGTGTCTTTCTTTGGTTTAGAGTTCGTCCTTTGTGTAAATGGTTGGCACACTTATCGTTGGTCCCTGTACTTTTAGACCTCTTTGTAAAGTAATGCAGAGAAATCTTTTGTTTTACTACAAAGCTCAGTGTGTCTCTAAAGTGCATCAAACAGAATATCACAAAATCATACAGTCAACATAGTCATTTAAGTACACAGATATGCAAAGCACGATGCACCTAAGTCTATGTCATGAACTCATCTACATCACCGTCTTAATAGTAAGGTTCCTCTGAGCCACTCTCTACATCGTCACCAATTCCGAAGTGGAATTCAGCCCGAAAGGTGAAACCACTAATCTTCCTCCATACGTTTCCCAACCCGAATGATATGACATGATAATCTGATACTATTTTGAATGCAATCATAAATGATCCGAAAAAGCATGAGCATTTAGTCTGACAGATTTTATTTAAATTTCGATGTATGATGCAAGGCAAGTCATACACAAACCATATCACATAACTCAGATCAGAACATATATTTGCAAACCAAACATCATACAATATCAACACATATAATATAGCACAGATAGAGAACACATCTCAGACAACTAACAGCTCAACGTCGGGAGTGACGTCTCTCACGCTTAGATCTAGTAACGGGCTGAACATGATCGACACCTACAAGGGTAACACTATGTAAGATTTCACTACTATTATGCCACAAGCTACTAAACGGAACTTATTTAATTACACGTACGCGCAGAACTCGAAGGTTGAGATGAAAGAGGTCGACCAGACGGAGGAGGAGGAAGAATCTCGGTGTCCGAATCTATGTCACCCGAACGCAAAAGAAATTCGATTCAGAAACCAATTTACACAATTTCTCAAATGAGCATAAATTAATTCAAATCGTCAAAAATAGTTGTTCGGGATCGAATTTGGAAAAACGAGCTATAAAACTAGAACCGGGACGTCGAAAAATGTAAAGTTGATTTTGACCGAAAAAGTCAACGGTCAAAGTCAAACTACTGATGTCATCTGGTCAATGCTGATGTCAGCAAGGTCAACGCTGATGTCAGCAACTTACATCATCCCTTGCATCAGCAGATGACTTCATCATGATGTCACCCAGTTCGGTTCAAGCTGCACTCTGACAGTCCGGTTCGGCTGACCCAGTTCACAGGTTCGTCTCGGTTCAGCTCCCTGGACCGATTCAGCCTTCTCACCCTCGGGCTCACAACAGATTTGGGCTTAACCCGAGACACTAACATGGCCCGAGAACAAACCCCCTCACCTTAGCACTCTGATAACCTAGGGTTCCCACCCTCGACGGCGCGATGCTGGCGGCCAACATCGACCCTTTTCTCGGCCTATTTATCCAAATTTCGAACACCCTACACACAACCCACGCAACAAAACCATCTTTTGAGGCTTACCCAAACGGATTCGGACGAGAGCAGGCGGAGGGGACGGCGGTGCGCTAGGTTTTCAAATGGTTCTAACCGTTCTCGATGAAGGATGGTGGTACAATGAGAGTTTGAAGGTTGGGCTTTGGTCGCACGGTCACGGTGAGCACACCGACGGTCACAAAACGGTGAACGGACGGTGGTAGAGCCCTCACCGGAGCTTGAACGGAAAGAGAAATGGGTGATTTTGAGGGTTTGGTTCGCACGAGAGAGAGAATGAGAGGGGAAGGGTGCGGCTGATACACTCAACTGGTAGATGAAAAAGCCATTAGGGCCTATTTACCCTAATTTTCGGGTAAATTACCCATTAAGGACCCCAATGTTTACCCACTTAACCGAAAGGACACCCAATTCCTAATTCGTTCTAATTTAGCCCCTAGATCAAAATTAGGTTTTAAACAAAAATTCCCAAATTAAATTTAGGTTTTAGAATTAGGGATTCCTCCGAATTATGGTTTCAAGTTGGGGATTTAATTAGGGTGTTACAAAAGTAAACTCCATTTTCTGTTGTAAAGTTCTTTCTTTTATGTCTTTTAACCTTCTAGCAATGTTGTAACATGTTTTACAACATCTCTTGTAGCTAAGGAGGTTGGAGAGCACTCCAAGAATAAAGGAAAGAGGAAGGCTTGAACAAGGGGAAGTCCTATTTTCCAGTCTTGGAAGGAAGATTAGTACACTACTAACTCTCTTGTGTTCCTGAAAATCATTAATGTGTTAGTCTTGTTGCTATATTGATAAAGTGGTTGCTTGAATGCTTGAGTCTTTGTTAATGGCTAATCTTAAATTTGGTGTTAAAATAGCCTAAAAATGGTAAGAAACCACTTAAAACACCTATTATAACCTGTAAGTTCATTTTGGGGTCTTAACTTTGGGTTTTGAAGGCAAGAGAGGTGGTCTACGAATTCTAGAAAACAAATTATGGGTTCGAATACCGATACATGTTGAATATGTATCGGTACCCCATGTTAAAACTGATGAAATCAAGCCAAATTGGAAGGGCGTATCGGTACACCTAAGGGGGGTATCGATACCCCATGTTCCATCAAATTCTAGTAGCTAAAATGGGTATCGATATGCTTGGGAGTGTATAGATACATCTAAGGTATCGGTACACGGCCCCGTGTATCGATACGTGGTTTTAGTTAAACTCCTTTAGAAGGCAAGTCGAGTATCAATACGCGTAAGTGGGTATCGGTATCCATTGGAGCCTATCGATACTCTTAAGTGGGTATCGATACTCGCTAGGCAATCTGCCCGAAATCACGTTTTGAGTTCGTGTAACGCCCCGGTTTTGGGCTCAGAAGTTTTGGGCGTTGACCGGTTTGGTCAAAGTGCTGATCGAATATATAAGAGTGAATTTAGGAAAGCCTAGTTCGGGTTGCATTAAAAATATGGAAAAATGTCCTAAAATTATCTTTTAATATAATTAAGTGAACTGTGAAATCAATTTTGGAAAATGAGGTTCGGAAGGTTGACATTTTGGCTAGTGACCAAAATGTAATTTTTGAAAGTTCGGTGACAGTTTTATAAAGGATTGAAACTTTGAATCTTTAAGGAGCTATTATTCCAAAAGAGTTTCTCCAGATTTTTCTAAGATATTTTAAGGTTTTATTCTGATTTAAAACATAAAGAAAGTGGAGGGAAATCATTTTTACTATTTTATAACTAACTTTTCTATTTTCTCTCAATTTTCCTTTTCTCTCAACCCAAACACATTCTCCAGATTTTCTTCTTTGATTTTTTTTCAATCTAAATCACTCATTTCAACTCTCATTTGATTCCTAATCATCTCATCAACAAAACCTCTCAATTTGCAAGTTGTTTCATCAAGCTTTTTGGCTCTAAAAAGGAGAAACTCAAGTTTGGAGGTAAGAACGTCCTTCTCCTCTGAACTTCAAGTTCTTTATTGAAATTCCCAAGTTCTCAATCCTTAATTTATGATTTGTTAAAGGCTTTTCAATTGAAATCTTGATTTTGGCTTAAAATGCAAGATTTGGCGATTTTGGTGAAATTTTCGTGTGATCTGTTTGGGCAGTGTTTTGAAGTGTCAAAATGATGTTAAATGAATGCTAAATTGATTAGAAGTTGAGGTTTAATTAATGCAATCCCGGATAGGTTGAATTTCCTAAGTTTGGCTTGAGTTTTTGGTTGTTTTTGGAGTGTTTTTGGTGATCTGTTATACCTGGAAGTATAAGGACGTGTTTGTGATCATTTTGGATGTTAATTGATGTTTAAAAATGGTTAGAAGTGATGGATCTTGGCTGGATTAAGTTTTGGTAGTGTTTGGAGGTGATTTCGGTTGTGTTTGGTAGCCGAATTGTTGGTTGTGTGATGAGCAGCAAGTTTGGTTGTGTGGCTGCTGTTCTTAATGCATAATGATGCATTAATGTGCTGTTTTTGTGTGCTTGAAACAGGGGAGTTTGATCCGTGAGCTTTAGAGGTGTTGCGGAAGGTTTCGGATGCTTGGAAGGCTTGGTGGCTAGCCTTGTTTTGGTTATCGGTGAGTGAAGTTGGGTTTTCAGCTTTTGAACCAAGGTTTGAAGGTTTTTGGGAGCTTAGTGTAAGTCTAAACAACTTTGCTAAGCTCAAGAGTAAGTGAATGGATTTTCGCTCTTGAATTATGATTGTGAAATTGGCTTTTAAGCAATTGTGGTTGATGATTGAAATGCACGTGTTTTGCATGGTTTAAATCTGTTTTGAAAGCATATTTTAGCATGGTTTAATGCTGGTTTTGAAAGCCATATGTGAAGGATGCTCAAGGTAAGAGATCCTTAGTTTTATACATTGAAAATGTGGTTTTGATGCATGGTGTTGCATGTTGTTCAATGGCTTTGTTTAATGCTTTAAAACAGTGAATTAATGTTGGTAAATGATGGTTTTTGCATTATGGTTATGCATGTGAAACATTGGACTAATGTGGTAAGGTGATTATATTGGCAAGTGATGTAAGTGGTTCTTGGTTCTTTGATCGGATATAGTTAGCCGGCTATAGGATTGGGTGCACCGTGAATTAAGTCGCCTTGGAGGTGGAGTGGTCAAGAGTGGACCGGTAAACTCCCTTCAAGTATCCTAACGAGATGGTTGAGGTCATAATAGAGGTGTTGCCCATTCGAGGACCTTGGTTGAGCAAAGGTTATATGGTGTTTAAAAGTCCATATGTGAGAACCTTGTACTTGTTGAGATCACAATGGCGGTGTTAAGTCCATGTGTGGATCTTGTGTAGGGTGTCCCGGATCTCGTTAGTGATGTTATACAACTACCAATCGGTGAATGCAAAGGTTGTATAGTGTTTGAAAGTCCATACATGGGAACCTTGTGCATGTCAAGGTTGTATGGTGTTTGAAAGTCCATACATGGGAACCTTGGGGAAAAGTTGAGGTTGTATGGTGTTTGAAAGTCCATACATGGGAACCTCGGGAAAGCTAAGGTTGTATGGTGTTTAAAAGTCCATACATGGGAACCTTAGGATGTTGAGGTCAAATGGTGTTTAAAAGTCCATTTGGGAGACCTTGGATTGGTAGGGTGTATGGAGCGTAGGGACAACGCTCGGAATCCGCGTATCCGATTGGGTGTTGAGTTGAAAAGTGAATGTGGTTGATCACTTGAAGGCCAATATGATGTTCTTGATTGTGATGAAGCATGGGATGCTTGAAATGATGCATAATTGCATGTGAAGCATTAGATGCTTGAAAAGATGCATGGTTGCATGGAAAGTGTATAATGCTTGTGAATGCATGTTTACTTGTTAAGTTGAACAAGTGTTGATTATCATTTGGAAAATGATGCATGTGAGCATGAAATATCTTTAGTGCATTGGAGTCTTGTTAAGACTTGTTTTTAAAGGCATGTGATGATGTTGTGGTTCATATATGTTGCCTTTGGTTTAATGCATGTGTTGGTTGGTTTGTGAAATGGTTTTAAAAGATTCTTGCTTGAATTGGCTTTCAAGTTTAAGAAAGGTATGTTGTGAAATGGGAGTGTTTTCCAAGGTTTTGTTTTAGCTTGCATATGGTGTTTATGCATGGTTTGGCTAAATGGTTGATTTTGCAAGTTGTGCTTTGAAAAGGGTTTTCTTAGTTTGCTAAACTAAGGGTTGGTTTTCATGTATATGCAATGCATGGTTTTAAGCATGTTGTTGAAAAGGGTTTTTCCAACTTTGCTTGCTAATCAAATCGGGTTGCTTTTCAAAGAGGTTTTTATGGCTCGCTGCATTGATGGTGTTTTGGTTTTGAGCATTCCTCACTAAGCATTATATGCTTACGCTCCTTTTTGTCCATCAATGCAGATTCTTGAAGTTTGGACAGCGAGGAGCAAGGGATTCAAGAAGGACTCCACTTGAGATGTATGTCTCGGTTAATAGCTATAGTTAATAAAGGCAATGGGGTAGAATCTCTTGGGTTGATGTATGTGTTTGTTTATGTTCGGACAAGTATGGTTTTGTGTTGTTGATGTTGTTGGAACATGGTTTGGCTTATGAGTTTGAATTGGAAGTATGTTGTTTAAATGGTTGCTTGTGTTGGAAGCTTAACCTTGAAATTGGGGTTTTTCGTGTATGTTGACATGTTGTTGAATTGTTGATGGTAGTATGCCTCTTTTATGTTGAATTGCATGTTGGCAAAGTTTGGTGGCTTTTGGAGCATGATTGGATGTTTAATTGCATGTTTAAGAATGCATTTTGAGGCTTGCTGTGCAGGGTGTTTCGGAACAGCCAATACCGTTTCGGAACGGGTGCCTTAAACAAGCCCAGGCGTCCGAAACGGGAGGGACCGTTCCGAAATGGTAAGGCTACTGTCAGACCCGCGTTTCGGAACGGGCTAAGCCTGTTTCGGAACGGGTGACCGTTGGGGGCTGACATTGGCAGTTAAATGTTTTGAAAAGTTGCATTTTGGTCCTGAATCTTGTTTGTGCAATTGTATGAGTTTGGGATGTCCGTTTGAGCTGAAATTTGGCAGTGAAGCATGAAACATGACTAATTGCAATATGGTAACTTTAATTTGGGTTAAGTCCTCATATTTAACATAAATTACAATTTGGTCCCTAAAATTGTAATTTGTTCAATTGGGTCCCCGTTTGATCTCTGATGTTTGTGATCTTTGTGTATGGTGTTTGAGTGATCACATATAGGACTAATGTGCATCTAGACAAGATTAAAAAGGAAAAAAAAGGGTCGTTAATCAAGGTTGACTTTCGGGTTGACTTTGGTTTTCCCCGTGTAATCTTCGTAGTTCGGGTCAACCGTCTAGGCCGGGCTACGGGGGTTACATTTGGTGGTATCAGAGCTGAGTTGCGAATGCTTGGGGAAAATGGTAAGTTGTTGTGATGTGTGTTGATGTTTACCTTGTTGTGTGGATGAAAGTTGGTTGAATGTTAGTTGAAACACGTGTTTCTGGGCATGATGCTGATGTTTCTGAGCAAATTGTTGATGTTTCTGATCAAGTTGCTGATGTTTTCGAGCATGCTTTGCGTTTATGAATCATTGTTGAATTAATGTGGATATGTGCTGATGTTGTGAGCTGGTGTTATGCTTGATGATTGTGTAATGAGTATGTTATGTTGATAATATGCTGATGCAAATGGATGCTGTTGGATGTAAGCATGATCGAGTATGTAGATTGATATGCTTGATGTTGTGATATCCATGTTGTGTTGACTGTTATGTCATGTAAAGGGGAGGATTCGGGATACCCATTGCCTTATTAATATAGCTATTGTGTTATTTTGGAGTTGGAGTTTGAATCCTTGCTTAATGCTGGTCTAACTGGTTTGTTTGTTGTTGTGATTGTATGTTTGTTGTTGTTAGTAGTATGGCTAAGACGATGAAAGAATGGCAGTTGGGTGAGATGGTTGCTGCCTTGGGGCAGGTTGTTAAGGCGTGGAATTCACCCTTTGGTAGAGGTGTTTTGTCTCAGTTTTCTGTGCCTGGGGTTGAGGTGATAATGCAAGGGAAAGAAGCTGGTTCTGTGGTGAAGAGTTCATCATCTGATGTTCAGGAGGTGTTGGGAACATCTCAGGCTGTGGTAAAGGTAAAGTCAGTGGATGTGCTGGCTGTGGGATGTGTGGGTTTGCCGAAGCAGCGTTTGCTTGATTTGGGTGCGGTGGAATATCGTGGTTCTACACCGGAGATGTTTGAGGCCTGGTTGGCCAGTGTGGTTCTGATCTTGGATCAGGAAGGCTGTGATCTTGCTTGTAAGCTGGGGAGTGTTGTTTCTTTGATGTTGGAGGATGCCTGTGTCTGGTGGACATCAGTGGCTGTGGCGTCACATATTCCTGATATTGATTGGGATTTCTTTGTATCTGCCTTTTATGAAAGGTATCTTGGAGGGAAGTTTCCAAGGGTTGAGCAATGTGACGATGGTGTTGTTGTAGAGCAAGTGTTGCTTGGGCAAGGAGTGGAAGTTCAGCCACCGGTGTGTGACCGTTGTGAAAGGCGCCATGTTGGAGGTTGTTGGGGCGCGGGTGCTTGCTGGAACTGTGGTTCCAAAGTGCATGTTAAGCGTGATTGTCCTCTTGGAGTGAAGTCAGCTTTGGTGTTAGCCAAAGGGTCTCAGAAAGGCCGTGGGCACGGCCGAGGCAAGGTTCAGAAGTGGCAGAAAGAGCAGAAAGTTGTGAAGAGTGTGGGAAAGGAGAATTGCTGGAAATGTGGGTCTGCTGGACACATGAGACGTGATTGTTTGATGTTGGCTCGGAACAGCCAAGGTCCCTTTTCGCAAGGAGTTGGTGGTGACCCTGGTGTGTTAGCTGGTGCTGCGGCAGGAGGATGATGGTTCCGCGAGGAAGAGAGTTCGTCTGATGAAGCTTCAGGGTGGTGTGGTGCTTTCAGGTAACCTTGTTTAGTAATCTTTGCTCTAGTTACCTTAGTTTGGTTTCTGTTGGTTTTCCTTGCGTGGTAAGTTTAGTCTTGTTGCTAGCATGTTTGGGGTAATGGTTGTAGTTTGGAAACATCTTTGGTGTGAAGAAGGCTTAGGTGAGAATCTTGTGGTTAATGATTGTTGGTATGATGGAGTTAGGTAAGTTAGAAGTGAGGTAGGAGGTTGTTCTTAGACGGATTTGAGGATGTTATTGGAGGGTGTGAACTGGCATTCATGCACAGTTAAAATCATTGTTATATGCTATATTATATATGTTGGTCCATGCATACATATGGCATGACATTAGAGGTTTTGCATACATGTACATCAGGCATTGATAGGGCATGTTGGTGATCATGCATACGATGTTCACACTCGCTAATAACTAATCGAATCTGTTAGAGTGGTGGTTGGGTTAGGTTGGATGATGGGTTTTTAGAGGTTGTTTTGGTGCTGGGTGAGAGTTAGACGTAATGGAGTATGTTAGGCTAGTTGCTTGTAATAGTGAGAGTGGTATGGTCTGATGGTGGAAGGATAGTGTTTGTTGCTTAAAGAGAGTTTAGTGGTTTGGATAGCTAAGTGGAAGGGGTAGCACTTTGATGCTAAGTGATGTTGTAGTTTAACGGTTGTGTTTCCAGGTGCTGGGGTAGCTTAGCATTTGGGTTGTTGTGGAAGGGTTGTGTTTGTAAGTGCTGGTTCTTAGCAACCTTTGAGGAGTTGAGGAGTTGGTATGTATGATAGGTTGGGCGATGTCCTGGTAAGACAAGTGTTATGGTTGAAGTTTGAGGTGGAAGGGTTATGAAAGATCGAAGGCTTTTGTTGGTTATTTGGGTTCTTGTGAGAAGTGGTTGGATGGTTGTGTGTGTGTGAATTTCTTTTGAGGTCAGCTGGTGGTGTATGGAACAGCTGGCGGAGTCGAGTTAGGGTTGCAATGTGATTTTTGGAACCTGGGTGAGTGATCCTGGTGAGATGTTGTGGTAATGTTAGCAACAGTTGTGAGGGTTTATCAACATTCGTTGAGGAGTTTGGGTAAGCAGTTGATGTTTAAGGATTTTTGCTTATTGGGAAATTCTTGGAAGGGGTTTGAGAGTTGCAAGAGTTTTGGAAGCAGAGAAGTTTGCAGATTGGTTGAATTGGATTGGTTAGAGTCCCTGTGTAAACCAGTCATGGAAGTTGTGTGTTGCAGTGATGTGTGCTGTAAGAGCTGAAGTTCTTCAGGTTGAAGTTGGGGCTGTGTACAGTCCGGATATGTGGAAGGTTAAGTTGTGGCTATCTTTGAGTGTTCTGGGTTTGTGAACAGCATGTGGTGGTGTTGGGTTCAGTGGAGTTTTGTGTGGAAACTGTTCGGTGTTGGTTGAGGTTTTTATGTTGCCTTGTGTGTGTTTTGAGAAAGTTGTTGTTCTCTTTTCGCCGGTTAAATTTCGAGGACGAAATTTCCTAAGGGGGGGAGAGTTGTAACGCCCCGGTTTTGGGCTCAGAAGTTTTGGGCGTTGACCGGTTTGGTCAAAGTGCTGATCGAATATATAAGAGTGAATTTAGGAAAGCCTAGTTCGGGTTGCATTAAAAATATGGAAAAATGTCCTAAAATCATCTTTTAATATAATTAAGTGAACTGTGAAATCAATTTTGGAAAATGAGGTTCGGAAGGTTGACATTTTGGCTAGTGACCAAAATGTAATTTTTGAAAGTTCGGTGACAGTTTTATAAAGGATTGAAACTTTGAATCTTTAAGGAGCTATTATTCCAAAAGAGTTTCTCCAGATTTTTCTAAGATATTTTAAGGTTTTATTCTGATTTAAAACATAAAGAAAGTGGAGGGAAATCATTTTTACTATTTTATAACTAACTTTTCTATTTTCTCTCAATTTTCCTTTTCTCTCAACCCAAACACATTCTCCAGATTTTCTTCTTTGATTTTTTTTCAATCTAAATCACTCATTTCAACTCTCATTTGATTCCTAATCATCTCATCAACAAAACCTCTCAATTTGCAAGTTGTTTCATCAAGCTTTTTGGCTCTAAAAAGGAGAAACTCAAGTTTGGAGGTAAGAACGTCCTTCTCCTCTGAACTTCAAGTTCTTTATTGAAATTCCCAAGTTCTCAATCCTTAATTTATGATTTGTTAAAGGCTTTTCAATTGAAATCTTGATTTTGGCTTAAAATGCAAGATTTGGCGATTTTGGTGAAATTTTCGTGTGATCTGTTTGGGCAGTGTTTTGAAGTGTCAAAATGATGTTAAATGAATGCTAAATTGATTAGAAGTTGAGGTTTAATTAATGCAATCCCGGATAGGTTGAATTTCCTAAGTTTGGCTTGAGTTTTTGGTTGTTTTTGGAGTGTTTTTGGTGATCTGTTATACCTGGAAGTATAAGGACGTGTTTGTGATCATTTTGGATGTTAATTGATGTTTAAAAATGGTTAGAAGTGATGGATCTTGGCTGGATTAAGTTTTGGTAGTGTTTGGAGGTGATTTCGGTTGTGTTTGGTAGCCGAATTGTTGGTTGTGTGATGAGCAGCGAGTTTGGTTGTGTGGCTGCTGTTCTTAATGCATAATGATGCATTAATGTGCTGTTTTTGTGTGCTTGAAACAGGGGAGTTTGATCCGTGAGCTTTAGAGGTGTTGCGGAAGGTTTCGGATGCTTGGAAGGCTTGGTGGCTAGCCTTGTTTTGGTTATCGGTGAGTGAAGTTGGGTTTTCAGCTTTTGAACCAAGGTTTGAAGGTTTTTGGGAGCTTAGTGTAAGTCTAAACAACTTTGCTAAGCTCAAGAGTAAGTGAATGGATTTTCGCTCTTGAATTATGATTGTGAAATTGGCTTTTAAGCAATTGTGGTTGATGATTGAAATGCACGTGTTTTGCATGGTTTAAATCTGTTTTGAAAGCATATTTTAGCATGGTTTAATGCTGGTTTTGAAAGCCATATGTGAAGGATGCTCAAGGTAAGAGATCCTTAGTTTTATACATTGAAAATGTGGTTTTGATGCATGGTGTTGCATGTTGTTCAATGGCTTTGTTTAATGCTTTAAAACAGTGAATTAATGTTGGTAAATGATGGTTTTTGCATTATGGTTATGCATGTGAAACATTGGACTAATGTGGTAAGGTGATTATATTGGCAAGTGATGTAAGTGGTTCTTGGTTCTTTGATCGGATATAGTTAGCCGGCTATAGGATTGGGTGCACCGTGAATTAAGTCGCCTTGGAGGTGGAGTGGTCAAGAGTGGACCGGTAAACTCCCTTCAAGTATCCTAACGAGATGGTTGAGGTCATAATGGAGGTGTTGCCCATTCGAGGACCTTGGTTGAGCAAAGGTTATATGGTGTTTAAAAGTCCATATGTGAGAACCTTGTGCTTGTTGAGATCACAATGGCGGTGTTAAGTCCATGTGTGGATCTTGTGTAGGGTGTCCCGGATCTCGTTAGTGATGTTATACAACTACCAATCGGTGAATGCAAAGGTTGTATGGTGTTTGAAAGTCCATACATGGGAACCTTGTGCATGTCAAGGTTGTATGGTGTTTGAAAGTCCATACATGGGAACCTTGGGGAAAAGTTGAGGTTGTATGGTGTTTGAAAGTCCATACATGGGAACCTCGGGAAAGCTAAGGTTGTATGGTGTTTAAAAGTCCATACATGGGAACCTTAGGATGTTGAGGTCAAATGGTGTTTAAAAGTCCATTTGGGAGACCTTGGATTGGTAGGGTGTATGGAGCGTAGGGACAACGCTCGGAATCCGCGTATCCGATTGGGTGTTGAGTTGAAAAGTGAATGTGGTTGATCACTTGAAGGCCAATATGATGTTCTTGATTGTGATGAAGCATGGGATGCTTGAAATGATGCATAATTGCATGTGAAGCATTAGATGCTTGAAAAGATGCATGGTTGCATGGAAAGTATATAATGCTTGCGAATGCATGTTTACTTGTTAAGTTGAACAAGTGTTGATTATCATTTGGAAAATGATGCATGTGAGCATGAAATATCTTTAGTGCATTGGAGTCTTGTTAAGACTTGTTTTTAAAGGCATGTGATGATGATGTTGTGGTTCATATATGTTGCCTTTGGTTTAATGCATGTGTTGGTTGGTTTGTGAAATGGTTTTAAAAGATTCTTGCTTGAATTGGCTTTCAAGTTTAAGAAAGGTATGTTGTGAAATGGGAGTGTTTTCCAAGGTTTTGTTTTAGCTTGCATATGGTGTTTATGCATGGTTTGGCTAAATGGTTGATTTTGCAAGTTGTGCTTTGAAAAGGGTTTTCTTAGTTTGCTAAACTAAGGGTTGGTTTTCATGTATATGCAATGCATGGTTTTAAGCATGTTGTTGAAAAGGGTTTTTCCAACTTTGCTTGCTAATCAAATCGGGTTGCTTTTCAAAGAGGTTTTTATGGCTCGCTGCATTGATGGTGTTTTGGTTTTGAGCATTCCTCACTAAGCATTATATGCTTACGCTCCTTTTTGTCCATCAATGCAGATTCTTGAAGTTTGGACAGCGAGGAGCAAGGGATTCAAGAAGGACTCCACTTGAGATGTATGTCTCGGTTAATAGCTATAGTTAATAAAGGCAATGGGGTAGAATCTCTTGGGTTGATGTATATGTTTGTTTATGTTCGGACAAGTATGGTTTTGTGTTGTTGATGTTGTTGGAACATGGTTTGGCTTATGAGTTTGAATTGGAAGTATGTTGTTTAAATGGTTGCTTGTGTTGGAAGCTTAACCTTGAAATTGGGGTTTTTCGTGTATGTTGACATGTTGTTGAATTGTTGATGCAAGTATGCCTCTTTTATGTTGAATTGCATGTTGGCAAAGTTTGGTGGCTTTTGGAGCATGATTGGATGTTTAATTGCATGTTTAAGAATGCATTTTGAGGCTTGCTGTGCAGGGTGTTTCGGAACAGCCAATACCGTTTCGGAACGTGTGCCTTAAACAAGCCCAGGCGTCCGAAACGGGAGGGACCGTTCCGAAACGGAAAGGCTACTGCCAGACCCCCTTTTCGGTACGCGTTGCGGAACGGCCCCGCGTTTCGGAACGGGCTAAGCCTGTTTCGGAACGGGTGACCGTTGGGGGCTGACATTGGCAGTTAAATGTTTTGAAAAGTTGCATTTTGGTCCTGAATCTTGTTTGTGCAATTGTATGAGTTTGGGATGTCCGTTTGAGCTGAAATTTGGCAGTGAAGCATGAAACCTGACTAATTGCAATATGGTAACTTTAATTTGGGTTAAGTCCTCATATTTAACAGAAATTACAATTTGGTCCCTAAAATTGTAATTTGTTCAATTGGGTCCCCGTTTGATCTCTGATGTTTGTGATCTTTGTGTATGGTGTTTGAGTGATCACATATAGGACTAATGTGCATCTAGACAAGATTAAAAAGGAAAAAAAAGGGTCGTTAATCAAGGTTGACTTTCGGGTTGACTTTGGTTTTCCCCGTGTAATCTTCGTAGTTCGGGTCAACCGTCTAGGTCGGGCTACGGGGGTTACAGTTCGAGAGTCTTATAATTTGAGGACTAAGGCCCAATGGGCTTCTAAAGTGGTAAGACGAATAATAAAATCGAGAAACTGAGATTTAAACCTTACATACAGGCTTAACGAGTAAATGACTTACTAAAACCTTGGGTGACTTGTTGTGTTGTATTAATAAGGATCCTTGGTAGATTGAATGATGGTTGTATAACACATAAGGGAAATATTATGGTTGAGTCACCTTGTTTGATGGGATTTCGGATACCCATGTGAGAAAAGTGTGTTGCAACACCATGGTTAAAGATTTTTGAATGTTTGAACTCGATGCTTAGTGGGACCAAGACTGATTTGAAGATGTTCGACGAGAGATTTCGAGCATGAGTGTATGAACCGGATGCTTAGTGGAATCGGACCTCACTCAGTGTGTGTACCTGATGCTTAGTGAAATCAGGCCTCACTCCAGGTTTGTTGGTATGATATATGTGTGTGTGTGTGTGTGTGTGTGTGTGCTGCGTGAGATTAATACTTTCCTTTGATTGCTATGTGTTTGGGCGGCTAGAAATAGCGTTAATATCGTCATATTATGTCATGATATCATTCTTTTAGTTACATGCTCATATTTATGATTTGCATGAAGCATGGTTGAATGGAAATGTATCCACTGAGCTTTGTTAGCTCAGCGTTCGAAATTGTTATTTTCGTTCGTAGATTAGTAGGTTGGCGTGCGTCGTCGGAGCACCATCGGAGTAGGACTTCGACATCAACTTGTTGTCCGAGTACAATACTTAGATTATTTGGGCTATATATTCGTAGGACCCTATAGTTGTATTGTAACTCATATTTTGGATTTTAACCAAGTGTCGAATGCTTTTATCGATGTATTTTAAACGGAGCTCCTCATGTAATGTTTTAACTATTATTCTACTTCGAAATATTTGTACTAAATGAGTTTTTATGAAATGGATGTGGTTTGGGCTAAACTATGTTGGAAATTTTATAGTTACGGTTTGGGCTTGAGGCTCAAATGTGACATCCGGGCCGATGGTGTTACAGATTTGAATAACGGATTGCATTAGCTGATTGTATCAAAGTGTTTGGTAAAATTAATTAATAGCTGATAGTTGTTTGATTATTTGAACAAACAAAATGACATATAATGACATGATTATATTTAATATTTGTTTGAATAATTTATTAGTTATTAATATTTGTATCTACTAATATTAGTTAGATTATAAAAATTATTTTTTAATATAACATTACTATGCATATATGAATGATGTATATATTAATTTCTTATTTGTGAAGTTATTTTTTATATAATTTTAGTAATTATTAAATTTAGATTATATATTAATTTCTTATTTATGAAATTATATTTTGAATATAATTTTATTAATTATTAAACTTATATATATATATATATATATATATTAGTTTCTTATTTTAAATTTTTTTTAGTTATTCAAATTTATGTTATTTAAAAGAAAAAATTTGTAATTACC
The DNA here is from genome assembly GCA_030270665.1 of Hibiscus trionum. Classification (NCBI taxonomy): domain Eukaryota; kingdom Viridiplantae; phylum Streptophyta; class Magnoliopsida; order Malvales; family Malvaceae; genus Hibiscus; species Hibiscus trionum. Next base: position 9,939,922 of record BSYR01000052.1, on the reverse strand, counting down.
AAGGACAAAAGAGTATTTATAATTCTTTTATACAAATTTTTAACTCAAAAAGATCCTAAAAGGAATTTTTTTCTTCAAATTGACAAGTTTCACCTCAATACACTATTATAATCTTCTATTACTAAACATCTAAATTAGTGGATTTGATTGATCAAACCTCTAAAAATAGTTTAAACCTCTAATTTTAGCTCGAAAAATCGTTTACCAAACAGGATCAAAGTTAAGGTAGATACTAGGGGTGTTCAAATCTGGGTACCCGAGGTACCGGTAGACCTGGCAAACTTGACCCGAGACCCGAAACCCGAACCGAAACCCGATTTTGACCCGAACATGATGATTCGAAATTGACCCGAAACCCGAACCGAACTGAATCGAACCGAACCGAAATTTTTTGTTGAACCGAAATGGACCCGAACCGAATGCTGAACCGAAAGCTGAACCGAATATCGACCCGATTTTGACCCGATTTTAACCCGAATATCTATTTTTAACAATATAATAAATAATAAAATGAAGTATAGAAATTTGAGATCTTGGTGACCAATTTTATAATTTCATCATAAAATATAGCATAAAATTGAAATTGTAGACTAAATTGACAATTTGGAAGTGGAGAAATTTCAGAGTCCAATGACCAATTTTGTAATTATACCATATAAATAAATAGGGGTCAATTTTGGCTAAAAATTAAATCTTTGAAATTAAAATGAACGAAAATATCAATATATTAAATTAATAGACTAAATTACAAAGATTAGTTAATTTCAACTAAAAGTAAATTTTTAGAGACTAAATATCACTACGGGGAGGGAATTTCTATATCCGAAGTCTAAACCGTGGGAATACTTGTGACTAAATTAAATTAAACTAAAACTTAAAGTTGACTAAAATGTAACATTTAAAATGCAACATGACCTAAAAAGTAATTAATCTCTAGCTTAAAAAATTGGTGGCTTATTTCCCTCTAAAATCTTGTCTTTTCTCTCTCTATTTTTTCCAATTCTCTTTTTCTTTTCTTTTTTCAATCTAGCTTAAAAAGTTGGTCGCTTATTTCCCTCCAAAATTTTGTTTTTTCTCTCTCTATTTTTACCAATTGTCTTTCTCTTTTTCTTAATTTAATTGAGTTTCAATTTAGATTAATTTAATTGAAATTTCACATTTAGTTTTAAAATTATTTTAATTATGTCCGTGATTTATGCTTTTAGATTTTAGTTAGTTCAATTAAATCCTAAGTTTAATAAATTAATTCATTTCAGACATTATTATTATTATTATTATTATTATTATTATTATTATTATTATTATTATTATTATTATTATTATTATTATTATTATAAACTTTGATTTAATATAATTATACAAAAAAATTTATATGGATACATGAAGCTTTGATTTAAATATTTAATCAAATTCAAATGCATAGATTAACAAGTTGAATCAGAATTAATCTCATACACCAATAACTCTAAACTAAACCATAAATACTAAACCTAAAACCTTTAACCCAACTCAAATCGAATTGACCCGAAAATTTAAATGTTGACCCGGCCCGAAATTGACCCGATTTTAACCCGAACCGAAAGCGACCCGAACGACCCGATTTTGAACCGAACCGAAAGCGACCGATCTGATATTGACCCGACCCGAAAACAACCGATCCGATTTTGACCCGATCCAATACCCGAACCGAATCCGACTCATCACAGACCCGAATTAGACCCGAACCCGAACCGAATCTAAACCGATTCTAGATAAACCCGAAATGACCCGAACCGAAACGACCCGAACCGAATGACCCGATTGCCACCTCTAGGTACCGGGTACTCGGCTCTTCGGATAGTAGCTTGGTCGGCCCGTATCCCGGCCCGTGTTGGTCGAGTACCCAGGTGTTGCGGGTACCCGCAAAACCGGGTAATTAGGTACTCGAATATTAAAATATGTATTTATTAAATATAAAAATATGTATTTATTAGTTTAATATAAAAATATTTTATTAGTTTAATATAAAAATATGTATTTATTAAATATAAAAGTATTCTAATTTTAACTGTGAATGGTACAACCGTAAACGAAAAACCACTGGAAAACCGTGAAAGAGACGACTGGTAAGTTAAAAATGAAAATCAAAAACCATTTCCATGTATGCATCATGTTTAGTAGTAGGAGATGAAAATGAAAAGACTGTTATGTACATCAAACGAAGAATGAAAACCAACAGTGAAGTTATACCTTCAATATTTAAAAAAAAATCTAATTTCAAATAGATCAGAGATACCGGGTATTCGAGTTTTTGCGACCCGGGCCCAACCCGAGAAATGATGGGTCGGGTACCCGACTCGAAAGATAAATTTTTATATAAAATTATTCAGATTTTTTGAACGGATTAAAAGGTCAACGGGTCGAGTCATCCGGGCGGGATATTTTGAACACCTCTAATAAATACCCATGATTTACATGAAATAAGCATTTTTATTCGGGAGGCAACCACTTGTGACTTTGCTCGTGGCGTCTATAGATTGTGGGTTGATTCTTATGATAGAATTGTTGAAGGATGTGCGAAGAAAATGATATACTATATATTATGTCTATAATTACGATAAACATTCTACAATCAAAAACACGATCATAATTGTAATTTATTTTTATTTGCGCTACTTGATTGTTCATCCTACTGTTATTTACAATGGATTGAGGAAATGGATGACCACTATGTCTGCTTTCCTAAGGATGGGCACGGGTCGGGTAGGGTCGGGTTTTTGGCCCACTCGGACCCGACCTGAAAATAAACACCCTAAACCTATACTCGGCTCGACATTATTCTTTAAAAAACTTGACTCGACCCGAAAATAAATATACTAAATCCGACCCGACCTATATAAAATAAAATAATTTTAGGGACCTAATTGTAAAAAAATAATTTTAATAGACTTAATTATAAAAAATTATAATTTAAAGGACTAAATTATAAATAAAAATTCAATTTTAAGGACTTAATTATAAAAATATATATATAGAGGGGAATTATTATAAATATTTCTAAAAATATAGGAGAAAATTACACTATTAATCTCAGGTCGGGTTAGATATTTTCCACACTAAACCTGAACTCGACCCAACCCGAATTTACCCTTAACAAAAATCTGATCTGACCCAAACTCATTTTTTTATTAAAAAATTTGACCCGATCGAAACGGATCGAAACCCGTCGAGTCCAGATAAAATGACCATCCCGCTTTCCACTATGAGAGAATTAAAATTTTGGTATTTGTTTTTCAAGTTGTTATTTATTGCTTTTATTTATGATGCTGCTGTACATACAGTGTACTTTCTTGTTTTTCGGAAACTTTTTGTATTCTCTTTTTCCTCAATATTAGCGGCGAATTGGTTTGAATATTCCCTTTTGAAAATTTATTGGGGAAAATAACCCTCAAAGTTTGATATTGGGAAAAATACCCCCCTTTCATGCCATGTAGGACGAATTCGCGTCCTGGGAAAAGCGAATTCAAGATTCGCGTCCTGCAGAACGCGAATTTCTGCGCCGTTTCAGTGAAAAGAGAATTCGCGTCCTGCAAAACGCGAATTCCACGAGATTTACCCCAAATTATCGCAGTAAATTCAGACGGTTGGGGAAATAGAATTCGCGTCCTGTAGGACGCGAATTCTATTTATTATATGGAATTCGCGTTCTGCAGGACGCGAATTCGGTTGGAATTCACTGCCTCCAGAGAGCGTTTTGTCTATAAATTCGGTGGAGTTGGGAGAGAATTTTCATTCTCTCCCAAGGTTTTGAAGAGGTTTGAAGATTTGTTAGAGAGAGTTTACCCCATATTTGAAGCGAGTGTGATAATGGCGGGTTTTCTGAGATTAGATGAAGGCCACTTATGCAATTATCGTCGAAATAATGTAAGTTTTTTTTTTTATTTTTTATTTTAATTCGAATATGTAAATTTAATTTAGTGTTGCCGGCATGATTTGAATATGTTAATAGTATTTATTTTTAGAGTAAGAAAATTAGTTAAATTCGAATATGTTAATAGTATTTATTTTTAGACTAAGAAAATTAGTTAAATTCGAATATGTCTTTAGATTATATTTTTAGACTAAGAAAATTAGTTAAATTTGAATATGTTAATAGTATTTATTTTTAGACTAAGAATGTTAGTTAAATTCGAATATGTCTTTAGATTTTATTTTTAGACTAAGAAAATTAGTTAAATTCGAGTATGTTAATAATATTTATTTTTAGACTAAGAATGTTAGTTAAAATCGAATATGTCTTTAGATTTAATATTTAGAGTAACAAAATTAGTTAAATTCGAATATGTCTTTAGATTTTATTTTTAGACTAAGAAAATTAGTTAAATTCGAATATGTTAATAGTATTTATTTTTAGACTAAGAAAATTAGTTAAATTCGAATATGTTAATAGTATTTATTTTTAGACTAAGAAAATTAGTTAAATTCGAATATGTTTTTAGATTTTATTTTTAGACTAAGAAAATTAGTTAAATTCGAATATGTTAATAGTATTTATTTTTAGACTAAGAAAATTAGTTAAATTCGAATATGTTTTTAGATTTTATTTTTAGACTAAGAAAATTAGTTAAATTCGAATATGTTAATAGTATTTATTTTTAGACTAAGAAAATTAGTTAAATTCGAATATATCTTTGATATTGACTTATAGAATAAAAATTAGTAAAATTAGAATATGTTTAGTATTTTATTGTGACATAATATGTGATTGTTAATATGTGTGTGTCTTTAATTATTTGTAGAATGGAGAAGAACGACGGTTGGAGGTTTATATCACTCGGATGAGGGTGTCCCCGGATCCTGATCTAGCCGAGTACATAGCCGAAGCCAGATTAGGGCATGTGGCGAAGATTCATGGAGGAGGTGCGAAGTTAGACGTTGATTTAATCAACGCGCTTGTGGAGAGGTGGAGGCCAGAGACACATACCTTTCACTTACCATGTGGTGAGGCGACCATCACATTAGAAGATGTGTCGTATATTCTTGGCCTGCCTGTAGATGGGGAGGCTATCACTGGTGCCGCCAGTGACGATTGGGAGGGCTTGTGTATGGACTTGTTAGGGGATAAGCCAGAAAAATTACAGGGCGGATGTGTGCCTCTGAGGTGGTTGCGTACGCAATTCGCTAATTTGCCTGTTGGAGCCAATGAAGATGTGAAGAAGGTAAAAATAATAATTTTTTATTAGTAGTAATGAAATTATAAAATTATTATATTTTAATATTTTTTTCTTTATATTTTAGGCATATGCTCGGGCGTATATCTTACAGATCCTCGGGGAATTTTGGTGGCCGACAAAACTCGCAACAAAGTTCACATGTTGTGGTTGCGGCACTTGCGGGATTTTGAAGAGGCTGGTAAATTAAGTTGGGGTTCGGCAGTACTTGCATTTCTGTATAGGGAGTTGTGCAAGGCTGCGAGTGCTGATCGACACGACATCGGAGGATGTCTTTTGCTACTTCAGTCTTGGGCGTGGTTTAGAATGCCATTTTTACGCCCTGACTTGTCTACGCCAGCTAACTATTCCTATCCACTATGTTTGCGGTAAGGAAAATAATCTTAACTAAATTTTATTTATAAATTTGTTATTTTCTTAATATATATTTTTTAAATATTAAAATTATATTTTGATGTTATGTAGGTGGTTCCATGCTCTAAGTCATGTTTGGATTCCGACTATGATGCATTCTATTAGGTAAAATATTGACACGAAATCTGCAAATGAGGTAAATATTTTAATTTTTATATTAAGTTGAAGTTTAATATGAATATAGTTTAGTTTACTTGGTTTTAATTATTTCTATATTTAATTTACAGTTTCTGTAGACCCCGTACTCTGATTCGGATATCAACGACTGTCTGCCTAATTTTGAGCCTGAGACGGTTTCCGCTTGGACGGCCGTGGTACCTCTCATCTGGTACGCTGTAGTTGAGTGGCATCCGGTCGATCGCGTCCAACGCCAGTTTGGTCGTCTGCAAACAATTCCGATAGATCCTCCTGATTTGGACGACTTACATAGGATCACCCGACAAGGAAAACTTGAGGTATAATAATTAAATTTGATTTAATAGTTATCGATTTATACTTACTTTACAATTTATAAACAATAATTTTGTTGATGTTTTGTGGTAGGTGGACTGGTCGGTGAAACATGTGCAGTGGATTGCACAGTGGCAGGATAGGCATCAGCGGCAGGCACTAAATGAGTACCGGATGTTTGATGAGCCTATGGTGAGCAGTGATTACTTTGCATGGTTCTTTGGTAGTGGGAAACCGTATCTCCCCACTCCAGAGGAACAAGCAGCTGTGTTTGAGCCTGTTCAGCGCAACCGCCCCCGGACTCATCGTACGAGCGGAGCAGGTGGATCGCAACGTCGAAGGGGAGCAGGTGCTTCATCCTCCAAAGCTACCGATCTGATTCGCCCCCAGGGCCCCACCCAGTTGATGATTCAACCGAGGCCCCCGAGTCCGACGAAAGGCTTTTCACTCCTATTGCGGGAATGATGGGTGGATCTTCGATGCCGACTACGTACGGGTTATTTCCTGGCATGACTGGCGGATCTTCGAGTTCCACTGTTCCCTCTACTTCTGCCCCCTACCCGTTTCATGCTTGGCCTTATGATATTTCGGGCCCCGGGTTCGTTCAGCACACACCTCCACAGTCGTTGTTCTTTTCTAGTGGGCTTGTCGGACCAAGTGGTACTGCTGGAGACGATAGCGACAACGAGCCCGATCATGGTCCTCAACAGGTTCCGGTTCAACGTGGATGATGCAATCCAGATCGAAATCTACGTCCACCAGATTGTGGTACCGGCGGACATAGGCAGTAGTTATATTTTTTTCTATGTTTTTCGAAATTAGTTCGTGCAAACTATTATGTTTTTTAATGTTAGTTTTTTATAAGTAATGTTAATTTATATTTTCTTAATTGAAGTATTATATATTCGGAATTATTAATTAATACTTTCATATTTAAAAACTTACATCGAAAGCACCGAGTTCACAAAATACAAGTACGCAAGATAAATAACTTACATAACTTAATCAAAATTACATTACTAATCGTAGTCGGTACTTATGTCAGACGTTAAGTTTAGTTCCTCAATTATTTGTTCTTTCTCCTGCCGTCTCTGATAAATTTTTAAGAACACGTCATTCTCGTCTGGACTAGCTAACTCATTCTCGTCTTCGCCAGCTAACGCATTCTCGTCTTGGACAGCTACCACATTTGTTGAAGAACTTGATCCGTCATCAAATTTCACGCTAAGCTCGATGTTTGTTCCCCCAGCACGTTTGTATGCCCGAAACATCTTTCACATATCTTTCTTATCTGACAGTGTGAGCATATAATGCTCCTCGGGGCCGGGCTCATTGACTGGTACTTTCACTTGCAAGGCCTCTATTTTTGCGCTGGTCGACTCTTTAACTCATTTCAAGATCAACTCAAATAATTCATTTCTTGTGATCGTTTCACTAAAAGATGTGTAGAAGTATGTTCCACGAAAAAATACAGTAGCTGAATATCGAGCCATTTTCTCTTTCAGAAAGGTAGAAATGCAGAAATCTCGTGAAGATAGGAAAGTAATAAGTTTGATGGGATGCTAAGGCAGAAATACAGCCTATTTATACAGGTGGTTGTAGGCATGCAGGGACCTATTTGCGTGTTAGAAACGCGGACGACGAAAAATGCAATTGTCAGCCCAAAGCCCGGTAAAACCTGGTAAAGCATTTTCACAGGGCAATAATTTTAGAATTCGCGTTTTGGAAAACGCGAATAACATTATTCGTACTGAATTCACGTTTTGTAGGACGCGAATTCAATAGATTCCTACAGAATTCGCGTTGTACAGAACGCGAATTCAGTACGAATAATAATATTCGCGTTTTCCAAAACGCGAATTCTAAAATTATTGCCCTATGAAAATGCTTTACCAGGCTTTACCGGGCTTTGGGCTGACAATTTGCATTATGGTGCTACAGAATTCACCAATAATTCAATGTATGCACAAAATGCTTTACCAGGCACATTTCTATTTATAATTGAGGGTGTGCAGAATTTCTAGATGCACCCAAACAAAACTTAGAATCACAAAGCTCATCGATTTTCAGAAATGGCACCGCGAATTCAAGCTATAGTATACTACGATGGTCAGATGGTCCCCGATTCATACATTGGGATCATATTTCAATCTGAAAATACTGTTACGATCAACATTCTGAGACGATCAACGTTCCAGTCGCTTAGGACCTTAATATCCAGGAAGGTTCCCAATCGCTTGGGGAGAGAGTTGCAGTCTTTGAAGTATCGATGTCCAACGTCGATAGAGCCACTGTATTACACAATATTCGATGTGGAAAATGAAAGTTCTGTAGAAATGATGATAGATACACATAGCCAGTACTCAATGGGATGGGCCATTGAGCTATTTGTAACATTTGCTGAAGTTCACGTTGCTGCTCAAAATGTGGTACCAAATTGGTTACGAGGAAATCTCGAGTTCAATCCAAATGCTATTAGTCCGACATCGAGTTTACGACGTGACTTCAACCTTCTACAAACAAGAACCGATGAAGCTTCATCGTCTTCGTCTTCGCGGCAACGACGTTCTTCCGTTCCAAGGTTCGAATTTGACCTTAACTTGCCACCAACCCAAGAGTCGTCATACAGTCCATACGTTCCAAACTATGATGATTTCTCTACGGGGCGCCACTCAACACACATTCCATACACGACGTCTTCAACGTACAATGAACAGTTTAACCCGTTCGATGCTTTCTCTACCGAGCGCCACTCAACATACATCCCAAGTCACCGAAATATGGATGATATGTTCTCAGCAGGGAGACATTCAACCGCCGCTACTGTCGATCCGGTTATGACTTCAGAACATGTTCACGCACAGGTTTATGATGACGCAGAACTTTTCCAGTTTGATGATGCGCTTTCTGATGAAGAGTCGCGTACAGAGGTTGGGCCTGATGGTGACGAGATGGGTCTATTTCCTTCTGAACCATCTGACATTGACGAGCCGGTGGAATCAGAGGAGAGCGCAGAAAACTCTTCTAAGGATGATGAGGACGGTGATGTTCGTTCGACGCAACTGCATGGACCAACCAGTTGCGCAACATATTACGACCCACCTTCGCACTTCATAATAGTGGATATGGATGGCTTCTTCGATACTGAATTCCCAGAACATCCACAACTAGACCAGTTCAACCAATAGAATGTGGGTTCGACTGAGCTACATGCTGGAATGGTCTTCAGGACAAAAAAGCTCGCGGAGGCTGCCATCAAGCATTACAACATTCAGCGCTCAGTTACATCCACCGTTTGGAAGACCGAGGTCAGGAAATATATTGCAGAGTGTCCTCACAAGTCCGCCGGATGTAAATGGAGGGTTCGTGTGTTGCAATTGAAAAGGCTGAATAACCTATGGAAAATAACGAGATATGCAGGGCCTCATACATGCTCCGTTGGGAGCCTCAGCCAAGACCATCCTAACTTGGATGTACACGTGCTTTCCGATGCAATCCTTCCACTCGTGAAAGCAAACCCACGTGTATCTGTGCCAGTGTGTATAGCTGCCATCAAATCCATTTACAAGTACACCATCAATTACGATAAGGCATGGTATGCAAGATCTCGAGCCATCGAAACACTGTACGGGCAATGGGAGCTATCATACAACGATCTGCGATCATGGCTTCAAGTTATGCAGGAATACGATCCAGTGACAATTGTGGAATTGGAGACTGTTCCGAAGTACTACAACGATCGTGTTGTACCAGGGGAGATCGAATTTCATCGCCTTTTCTGGACGTTCCCCCAATGCATAAAAGCTTTCCGTCACTGCAAACCTATGCTCCAGATCGACGGTACATTTTTATATGGCAGATACACGCAGATATTTCTAATTGCAATTGCCCAGGATGGCAACAGAAAATATATCCCAGTTGCTTTTGCGATTGTTGAAAAGGAAAATATCCCTTCATGGGAGTTTTTCCTTTACAACCTCCGCAAGTATGTCATGCGCCGGGTTTTACGTACACGTGAAGATGGCCTAGCTATTATTTCAGATAGAGGCGCATGGATTTGGGGAGCAATTCAACGTTTGGGAGATTCATGGAAACCCACATACATACATCACCGGTATTGTTTGCGGCATATAGCAGCAAACTACTATAAGAGGTTCAAGAACGAGGATGAACGTATAATGGTTCTCCGTATGGGTATGCAACCATTCCATTTTGTTATTCTACGTCCACCAATTTCATATTATTACCAATTAACTATTTTGCATGTCTTATTCAACAGGCAACACACACCGAGTTAATCAAGTGGAAGAGCTGCTGGAGGAGTTGCAATTGAGGAATCCACACGGGTATAACTATCTTATGGAGATACCGAAGGAGAAATGGTTGCGATGTTATGACGGGGGTCGTCAATGCGGCCATATGACAACAAACTTGGTTGAGGCGATCAATTCGTCTCTTAAGGGAACGCACCATTTACCTATCATGTCCGTTGTCAAAGCAACATATTACCGATTGGCAACCCTTTTCGCAACCCTCGGCAAACAAGCAATGAACTGGATGGCAGCTGGCCGCATTTTTAATCCAGATCTTGCTGACAAAATCCAAGCGTCCATTGCGCATGCTAACTCGATGGGTGCGTTGTGCTTCTCTCGTCGGGAACACATCTTTGAGGTCACGCAATTTTCTGAACCGCTATAAGGAATAATGCAATACACCTACGTGGTTGATTTGCAAAAACGAACGTGCGATTGCGGGGAGTTCTAGACGTTCAAGTTCCCGTGTTCGCATGCTTTCGCAGCATGTGCATCGGTTCATTTTGATGCAACGACACTCATTGATCCGGTCTACAGGCTCGAAACCGTTTTCAAGGTTTACCGAAACGAGTTCCCTTCGATCGGAAATGCACGTGACCGTCGTATAATCACAAACGAACCAAAGATATGCCCAGATCCCTCCATGCGACGAAAGAAAAAAGGCCGGCCAAAATCAACGAGGATTCACTGTGCCGAAGATATGGTTCCGAGAGAAAAGACCGGACAACCTAGGAGGTGCAGTAAATGTGGGAACACTGGACATGATATTAGGAAATGCCCTCTTAGGACCGGCCCCCGAATTAACTAGATCAACCATTGTGTACTCTTTTCTGATTTGTGAACTTCTATTATCTGGTAATTTAATAAATCATATGGGCACTCTTTTCCCCCTACATAGGTTTAGAGGGGGTTTTTAACGAGGCCCTTTAAATTTCAAAAAAAAAACATGTCTATGGACACATTTTTTGCTTCAAAAATGTTACTTTGATAGCATTTTTAACACAATTTTCTCACATTTTCGGACACCGTCTTCCTCGGAACTTTAGCACAACTGTAAAATTAAGCTGCACATCTTTGTCTCCAAACTTAGGAAAAACCAAAAAAAAGTTCGAAACACACCGTAAAATGCATTTAAACATGCCTATACAATAATGTTTCCTTCTAAAACATTGTTACTTGCCCATTTCCAGGCCATTTTCAAACATCTTAGGATATTATATACGCTCGTATCTTCACACCATCTTAAAGATATGTTTCAATACGACATTGTTATAGTTCAAAAATTTTAATCGGGTACCCCGATAACCCGTTATTCGATCACAAATATTGCTACCTAAACATCTTATATTGGTTTCAATTCATTTTCATCTTGAATTTCTCGTGCGTGGGCAGGGGTAAATCTCGTGGAATTCGCGTTTTGCAGGACGCGAATTCCCTTTTCACTGAAACGGCGCAGGAATTCGCGTCTTGCAGGAAGCGAATCTTGAATTTGCTTTCCCCAGGACGCGAATTCGTCCTACATGGCATGAAAGGGGGTATTTTTCCCAATATCAAACTTTGGGGGTTATTTTCCCCAATAAATTCCCAAAAGGGAATATTCAAACCATAACGCCAATATTAGCAATCCGTAATTTGTTCAAAAGTTTTAATAATTATTATAAAATTTCTATTTCTATTTCTCTAATTGAACTATATCTATCAATACTGATTACATACCTTGATTACACTTATCATACATCAATATAAACATTATATTTACGGATGAGCCTAGAGTAAATGTCATGTACTGATATGTACCATTAGTCATATGTACTAATATGCACAAATAACTATTTTAATAACTTTTCAAATCCTGAGAACTAAAACATGTTTATTTCTTTTTGAGAATAGAATAGATTAAAACGCTTTATGTGACATTTTTTAGATTTTTTAATTAACATTTAAATTATAAATGTTTTTAATAATAATTTATTGTTTTTAATTAAAATAAAAAACGAAAAAATGACACAAAAAGTGTTTCAACATGTTTTTATTCTCAAAAAGAATAATAATGCTTTAGGTCCATATGAATTCAAAAATTATTAAAATAATTAATGGTACATATCATTACTTATCAGTACACGATTTACCTAGAATTTTCCCATATTTAAAACATCAAGGCTTAAGGGTTAGAGAAGCCCCCGAAGTTTTAAAACATAATCAATTAAAGCCTCAAAAAAATTTTACACTGAATGTCACCCTTAAACCCAAAATATTAACCAGACGGATTTCATCATTGACAGACGATTCCATTAACTCGATCTACTAGCCAAGTTTTTCATGCCACGTCGGCCGTTAATTATATGCCCCAAAAACCCATAGATCATTCATCAAATCAAGCAACAATGGTAGATAGTGATTATCAGAGTCTCTGTTTGTCACGAACGAAGCCCTCTGTATTTTTTTCTCCCATCAACCATGAAAATCTACACCATCAAATCCAACAAAAGTAACGGAACCCCACCTTTTATTTTGACTCTTCTACGATTGTTCGAAGTCGGCTTCGATGCTTGTGGGATAGGAGAATGGCTGAGAATTGGGGTCAGTATTTTGCGTGTTAAGATCGTTGGCCTCATTTGCATTTCGATTATAAAAAGGGGACAACTGAAAAGCATGGATAGTGTTGGTGTGATATTTGTGCAAGTGGATATTAGCTTGGCGACGATGGTGCTGGTGTGATAGTTGTGCAAGTGGATATGGCGATTGTGACGACATAAAAAAACGTTGAATATTGAGGATGGTCAAAAAGGAGAGAAAGATGTTGTAAAGGTGTTTGTTGAAATGCTTGTGTGAAATGTCAGTTGCATTTTTGTTCTTAAATCGTCAATTTTGAACGAAAAATTTTAAATTTGTTTTGAAATTTTTGAATTCAATTGTAGTATATTGTGCAGAAATTTGTGGGGTTGTTAAACCAGATTGTTGAAATGAATATAGTACTGGTAAAACACTATAAACATGTAGCTTCAAAACCGTCTCATTAATGGCTTCTTCAAAACCGTCTCATATTATGTAACCCCCTCGTCCTGGCCTGGCCGGATGACCGGCCCGAGTGGGCCACACGAAGAAAACCGAAGTGAAACCCGTTAAGGTTCCCCCTCGGTTAGCAACCCTATTTTTTTTCTTTAACTTAATCTTTTCTAAAGGCTCATTTATATCTTATGTGATCAAACAGCGGGAAATAAATACATGAGAAAAACATTCGAACCCAAAACATCATTTAAACAGCCCAATTTTAATCCTTTAAATAGGTCGTTTCGAAACACCCTTGAGGCATATCGAAACGCCTTGACCATGTCAACTGCCCCAGAGCCCGTATAAGGGGCCGTATCGAAACGGAGGTCAACCGTTCCGAAACGCCCTCAACGGTCAACTTCTCGTGGTCAACGAGATTTTGACCGTTTCGAAACGCTTTCATCTCGTCATTTTCTCAAAATTCCAGTAGCCAAAACGTTCCGATACCCGTTTCAGAACAGGGGATTCACAGGCCAAACCGTATCGAAACGCGTTCCGATACGGGGTCCCTAAAGCCTTACCCGTTCTGAAACGTCCCAGCTCGTTTCGAAACGCGGGCTGTCTGCAGCTTTGGAAAACCAGACTTAGGCGATTTTCAACAAGTCTAAAGGTCCCAAACGACCTCTAAAGGCACTCAACACAAGCAAACAAGGTCTAGAGGCATACAACCTATATCAAGCATACTCAAACACACTCAAGGCATAAATATAAACAATCATACATACATGGCAAATTACACAATAGTAGCCTTTCATACAAGTCATGCTTGATGACATTAAAAACCAATAGGCACCATACATCATCAAATAAGTTTACATGCCATCAAAACAATCTTAAGCATCCATAGGGCATTCATCATACTAGCATTTGGCAAGATATATCATGCTTACAAACCAAGTCAACCATAGACATCAAAATCATATATGAGTCATACATAGCTCATTCAAACACACACTCTTGCCACATTGCTAAGCTACTACATAATTAATAATCGTACTTGAGCAACAAAAACTTGGAAGCCCTTCTTGCCTTGCTCCGAGCTAACACCACGCTAATGATCTGCATTGTTGAAAATGAGAGCGTAAGCTATAAGCTTACCGAGGATGCTCTAAAACCGAAAACATCAACAATGCAAGGTTCAAGCATGTATTCCCTAATTCTCCTTTCATTCATGCATAGGTAAATTGACAGTAGACCTAGCTAGTCTTTCAAGAGGCATAATATGGCATCTTACATCATACTAAGCTCAACATAACATATCAATATCACACATTACAATTAATAGAACAAGTTCAATTGGCCACTATTAGATTACCCGGACGTGCGGATTTAATCTCAACATTCGCATTACCTCGGTGGGATTACACTCATCACCGGACCTTGCATGAGCGGGATTCCACTCATCACCACATGCCCTACGGATGGGATTCCACTCATCATCCCGTAGAATATATATAAGCTTCCGATGGAATATTACATCACCATACTCCTCCTTGATGACTCAACGCCATCAAGGCCACGTTCGTTTTGACTCAATTTGTGTGCACACTAATCCTAATGATCGATCATTTACCCCCGATAAGTTAATTAGTGCCAATTTTCATTTACCACATCACTTAATCCATCAACCACATCTCATGCTCATCACATATACATATCATGGTATACATGTGCAAAACAACCACATATCACAAGAGCATAAATAGGCAAACGCAAAGCATTTAATGGAAATCAAGAGCTTAAGTTAACAATTTAAATTCACGTGGAAATGGCCTACCAAGCACATTTCAACTCATACATTACACACACTCGAACCAAACTTTAAAACACATTTAAAGTCACTCATCACCCTTCCTTAGCAACCAAAACAAGCCTCCTACAAGTCCGGATTCGATCTCGATGCCTCTTCAACGTCTCCTCTTGTTTCTAGCCAATCAAAAACACATCCATTATTCCCAATCAATGCTAAAATTCAGTCAACACTCAACTCTTGAGCTCAAACCAACTTCGACAAATTTCCCAATCAAATCAATCCCCAAAAAATGCTCATTTTCGTGCTCCTTCAAACCCTAGCTGAAAATTTCATTTTCAATCATCCAAATGACCCCCAAATGGTCCCAAAACATCCTCCTAACATACATAAACCATCAGCCCTCTAATTTCAACCTAAAACCCACCAAAAACCAAGTTTTAGACCCCCTTAAAAATTGCCTCAAGAACCCATTTCAGGTTTTCACCCAAACCCTACCATTTTAACATATGTTAAGAATTTTAAGGTGGTTAAACCAAAACCCAACATTATATTTCAAAACAACTTGAAAATCTCCATAAAACTCAAACTTTTATCAAGCCCTAATTTTCAAAACTTCATGGTTTTAAATTCTATGACTATGTAGAGATAGAGGATGAAAAGGAGAGTTAGAAAATGTCATTACGTTTGAAAATGGCCTTGGAATGAAGTTGGAAATTAATGGAATAGTGATTTTTGTGTTGGGAGAGTTTGGGGAGATGGGTTTCACGTTGGAAAGGGGAGAGGGTAGAGAAGATGATAGCTTTTTAAAAGTTGTCTTTCTTTTTAAATTCTTTTTTGGTAAAATCACCAAAGTGGTCCCTCCCCTTTATTTTAAATTTCAATTAACTCATGACATGGCCAAAAAGATTTAATTTAATTTACCGACTCGGACCACTAACCCGACTAACTCCTAACCCCAAAACACGGGTGTTACATATTAAGTTATGAAGAAAGATGAATACCAACAATATTTATGTTTTTATTGGTTTAGTCGCTCGTTCACACTAGATCAATTTTTCAATGGAGTCTCTATCATCACCTTATTTTTGTTCTAGAGGATTAATCATCTTTGTTATTGATCGTGGGGTGGTGCTGGTGAGGCGTTTGACTCTGCTTGTGATGGGAATTTTTGAGAAAAGAATTAACGACTGACATAACATAGAAAACGACCCAAATAGATCAGATTTAACGGAATTCGTCGGTTAAAGGACTGAATTGATTATTTTTTTAGATTTAAGGGTGACATTGAGTGTAAAAAAACTTTGAGAGTTTAATTAATTATTTTTTTAAAGTTCAAAGACTTTTCGTACAACATCAATAAAATTTTCCAAATGGATAACAAAGTTACCGTATGAGTGACAAGGTTGTGATAGAGTTGCATTAAATTAAAGTTCAAGTTTTGCCTAACTCTCCCCTCCCCAAATTTTAATGCAAAAACAATCCAAATAATAAAGATAAAGCAAATTCATCAAACCCAAATTTGGCACGCACAACATAGGTGCTTAAATAAATAAATGGAACTTTTAAAGCATTTTTACTTTCGTCACCAAATTATTAAAACTTGCATTACAATTAATAAATTTTTATTTATTTTTATTAGAGTCAATGTCTTTAGCTATCGTTAAAAAATACTGATGTGGCATATTAAAGTTTAAATTTGTAAATTTGCAACCCTCATCAAGTCTAAATTTTCGATGAACAGAATAGTCGTTGATCAATCCAACGGTGAAAAAAATCTGTTTGACCAAAAGATTAACATAATTTAGTTCAAATTGATCCGATGATTAAAAGTGATAATTTGAAAAGTTTTAACTCTTAATTTCAATCAAGATTTGATTGTGATTTGAGGACATCATAAGGTTTTCTGATGAATTTGAACTAAACGAAAGAAATAGAAGAAGAGGAGGAAGAGGAGTTTGATCATTGATGATCTTTTTGATTGGAGACACCACTAAACGAAGTCAGGAACGATGGCGATATGCGGTGACGGTCCAATATACACTAAAAGTTAAAACTTTTCAATCTGTCGCGGTTAACCGTTGGATCAACTTGAAATCGAATTATGTTAATATTCTGGTCAAACGAACCATTCTTATTGTCCGGATTAGTCGGTGATTGCTCAATTGTCCAGGAATTTGACCTTGGCGACTATCGTAAATTTGGAATCGTAGGGTTTCTTTGTGGGAGAAGAAGACTTTAACGTGTCACATTAGTATTTCTTAACGTCTACTAACAACAATGATTGCAATGAAAGCAAATTAAAAAATTTAGTTATTACAATGCAAAATTTAAAAGTTTAGTGATCAAAGTAAAAGTGTTCCAAAATTCATTGACTACTAGTATCTTTAACACTTCCTATTATTAATTCAAAATTCAACTGTCAACTGTTGTCTTTAATTTCTATATTATATATACACCACAATAATAATTTTATTTAAATAATCTAGAGGTGATTACAAAGTAATATCTATTTATACATATTTTTAATTTTTTGACAATATACATACAATTTGTAGACAAAACAAACACCACGATAATAGATTCTGGACAACAATAATTAATTAATCCGAAATCAGTGGGACAGTAACGTCCGATATATTTGAAAATTGCTAACAAAGTAACGAAAATGAGAATAAATACAAAATACAACTAATATAAAATAATAATATTATTACCAACAACAAAAATACTAATATAATAATAATTATGTTCATAACCACTATTATTTGATCTATTAACCATCAAATTCAATTTGAGTACTGTAAAAATTTATTATATAGACGATCCTCTTAATTCAATTTACTTCATTCGTGACATTAAAATTTAAACATTTGATTTAATTTAAAAAATTTCACGCATCATCTCATTAGATCAATTGATAATAATAATAATAATATTTTTTTCTAATAATTGATAGGCAGCCGCCCACTCTCCTCATTTATTTTCAATCATTGATGTTAGAATAATCCATTTAAAAATAAATCATTAGAAAAAGAGATAAAATCTTATTTGAAAAATGTGCACGTCTTTTTGCTGCTGCAATCTCCTGCATTTCTACCGACATTCCTCAACTTATTCGTGTTTTTGTTGGAGTGTGCACTGAGGTTTTATTTATGATTTGGTCCTTGAACGATATATGTCCTTTTATTTTAGTATTTATTTTTTTGTCCTGTACTGATATTTAAACTATCATTTCGGTCACATTTTATCATAAGAACCACAAGAATCGAATAAGAATATATCACATGTTATATTCTTATTGGTGTTTTTTATTTTAAGATAAATTTGAAAGAAAACAACAGTTTAAGTACTAAAATAAGATTTAAGAAATTTAGGTAAACTGAAAAATGAGTATAGTTTAAGGATCAAAATGTGTATTAAACCTTAATTTAGTATATAAAATTGAATTTTCATTAATCAATTATTCAAAATATTGTTTATTGTAACTTGATTGGATTAATAATTAAAAGGGATATTTAATTGCCGATTATTTAACTTAATTGTTAATTTTGTTTTGGATACTTTTTTTGTTTGGGTTTTAGCATACAATCTGACAAAAAAGGAATTTTGTTTCTTATCGAAGTTTATATTTGGTATATGACAAATGGTTTGGTTGATATTTTTTACATTTGGACATTTTCACATTTAATTTTGATGTGGCATTTTGATTTCATGTCTTTTTAGTTTTGATGGTATTTCTTAAAGTTATAAATTTTAAATATCTAACATTCTACCAAAAATATCTTCCCATTTTTATAATTATAATTATAACGAATGTTTTTTTTTCTTTTTACACTTGCACATTTTAAACAAAATAAGCAAAAATTATTATATAAAGATTAAACTCGTGTCCTATAAATTTATGAGAAAATATTTTATGCACCGATAGTGGAAAACTTATTTTCCACATACGTGTAGTAATAGGGTTTATGATTAGAGCTTTAATGTTTGTGGTTAAATTTTAAGGTTTAAGAATATATTTTATGGTTTAAAATATAGAGTTTAGGGTAAGTAAAAAAAACATGTAGCAATGTTAGAAGTCCGTTTGGGTAAAAAAGGTTTTCACTTATGCATAAAACCATTTTTATAATTATTATTAAAACGGATATTTTTTTTCTTTTTACACTCTTGCACATTTTTAAATAAAAATAAGTAAAAAAATTATATAAAGATAAAACTCCTGTCCTATAAATTTATGAAAAAATATTTTATGCATTGGTAGTGGAAAATTTGTTTTTCACATACTATAATAAAAAAAAGTATAGCAGTTTTAAAAGTTGGTTTGAGTAAAAAAAAGATTCTCACTAATGTGTGCATCAAATAATTACACTAAATTTATATAAAAATTCTTTTTTATCGCCATACAATTGATAATTTATTGATTTTTTTAGTTATCTTATTGATTGTAATGATCGCTTTACACATCTAGTTTTTTGGTGGATGAATTTTTTAATAATTTTTTTACATAAATAAGATTTTAATTTGAGACACTTTTTAAGGATACCAAGCTTTTTACCATGTTGATAGCAAAATATATAGTTATCGTTTTGCTGAGTTGATGAAGTAATCAGATAAATTGAACAATAATATTATTGGGGCCTGGGGGGTGAAGCAAAGAAAATGGCGGGCATGGAGAAGTAGGCAATTAGGCTTAGGTGTCGCTCAAGGATTTTTGTTGATTGGGAAAAATGCCATAAATGTGAAATTGAAAACGGGGTATCGGGAGGTTCTAAAGTCGTTGTCTTGCTCTCTCTCACAAACAAATGAATGGCGTAAAATTTGGGGGATTTGGATTTTTGGGATTTCGCCGTTTGAGGATTTTGGGGTAGGTGATTCTCTCTCTCTCTCTCGCTGTCTGTCACCTTGGATTATTTTCCTCAACTTAACTGTTTGCTACTAATCATTTACTGTTCACCCTTTTAATTCCTTTATTAATCTCTGGTGTTTAAGCACTAATCATGGTTTATACAATCATTCCAGATTTCTGCTTCTTGGGATGGAGGTTGGACTGTCTTTTGGGAGTGGATTCTAAGCAAAGGCTTGTTTTTCAGATTATTTTCAAAGGAAAAATAAAATATAACCCACACTTCCTGTTCATCCAACAAGGACAGAAAGTAATGGATTAAACCAAGAACTGAATCTGAATTGTATTGTGTTGTGTTGGAGTTGAAGATGGATAGGAGGAGTTGGCTATGGAGAAGGAAGTCTACAGAGAAGAGTCCAGGTGAAACTGATAGCACTTCACCTGGTTCCATTTCATCTCATTCTGAAAGATTCTCGGATGAGCAGGTATTTCATTTTTTCCATTTTTACTGTTTCCTTTATCATTGTCAATTTTTATGAAAACATAAAACCCTGCAATTTTGTATTCTTTAATTGTGCTGTAAGTGTATCCAATGTTGTTTTAACCAAACTTAACTCAATTTGGTTGTTAGCCCCTCTGGATACTAAGCTGCTTATTTCAAAGTAATTATCATTCTCAAACTCTGCTGAGATCAATTGTAGTTGGGGACTTTTTATATGTTTTTTAAAGTTGAGTTAACACTCCTTAAGTATCTATGTTTCCTTTCTTAGTAAAAGAAAATTGTCATTGGATACGCAAGGTCAGAAGAGCACTCGATCACCTTCGAGGCTTGGACAGAATTGCAAGGTTTGGGTGGCTGTTACTGGAATTTTCCCCAGCAATAGATTCTTATTAAGCAGGCTTGTCTATTGCACAAGCATGATTGGCCAGAGTTTAGTTCCTTCTGAACTTAACGAAGGAAATGAATGATGATGGTTGAGGGTCATGTATTGAAAGTGGGCCAGAAAGTGCTGGTTGGTTGATTCAGGCATCTGTCACCATTTTTTTTAATCTTTTTTTATCATTTTTTTTTTCAAATATCTCGGAGGTTATATGTAGTTTGCATGTATAATACGTTTTCCGGTGACCTACATAAGCTATACAAAAGGTCCCTTGATTATGGTATTATGTGCTTGTCTTGGCAATTTTCTTTTCACATTTGTATGTTTGTATGTAATGTTTTCTAGTTCCAGCTGGTTCGGTTGGAGACAATCTGATATTTCTTTGTTGTCAAAGGCGAACGCCACCATTGGTTCTCAATCAGTGGAAGTCACATCAAAAACCATAGCTGTCGATGAAGAAAATAATAATGTGAGATCTCTAACAGAGAAATTATCTGCTGCACTTATGAACATCAGTGCCAAAGAGGACTTGGTAAAGCAGCATGCTAAAGTTGCAGAAGAAGCTGTTTCAGGTAGCTTTCTGTAAAAAATTTATAGCCTTTTGTTTGTAGAATAAATAACTTAGTAGTTGTATCCATGTTTGTAGTCAACTAATGAGGAATAGTTTTTTCTTGGTAGCATTTTGTTCTTGGAAGTTTCAGGGTGTTCCTTTGTTTATATTTCTATATATATACATCCATATACATGTTAGGAAAATATGCTGCAACAGAGATGTTAATTGTTTGCTTTATCATGCAAATTTGAATTAAGGTTGGGAGAAAGCTGAAAAAGATGTGTTAGCTTTGAAGCAACAGCTTGACGCTGCTATGAAGAAAAATGCGGCACTTGAAGATCGAGTTGGTCATCTTGATGGGGCACTCAAGGAATGTGTCAGACAACTTAGGCAAGCAAGGGAAGAGCAAGAGCGGAAGATCCATGAGGCTGTTGCCAAGAAATGTCACGAATTGGAATCTTCGAAGTCTGAGCTTGAGAGTCAGCTTCTGGACCTCAAGGCTCAACTTGAAAATGCAAAAACAGACACTGCTGCCGCAGTTGATCATGATATTCATCTGAAACTTGAGGCATTTGAGAAAGAAAATTCAACCCTTAAACTTCAGCTCCATTCTCGAGCTGAGGAGCTCAAACTTAGGATTATTGAGAGGGACCTGAGCACCAAAGCTGCTGAAACTGCAAGCAAACAACATTTGGAGAGCATAAAGAAGTTGGCTAAGGTTGAAACTGAGTGCCGCAGGCTAAAAGCCATTGCTCGTAAAGCATCCCCTGCTAATGATCAGAAATCTTACACTGCCTCCTCGATTTGTGTCGAATCTTTTACAGATAGTCAATCAGACAGTGGGGAGAGGCTTTCTGTTGAGACTGATATGCAAAAGATGATTGGGTTAGAGATGAATGAATGTGGAAGAAGCCGCTCAGATGCATGGGCATCTGCACTCATTACAGAACTCGATCAATTTAGGAAGGATAAGGCTGTTGGAAGAAATATCATGGTCCCTTCAGTAGAAATCAATCTTATGGATGATTTTCTTGAAATGGAAAGGCTTGCAGCTTTGCCTGATACAGAAAGTGGAAGTGGTTTTAATGAGGCTGGTCCTGTATCTGATCAAACCAGTACAGTTGTAAACACATTAAAGGCTGAACTTGAAATCTTAACACAGCGGATTGCTCAACTAGAGGAGAAGCTAGCACTGTCCGTTGAAGAAAAGTCGGAACTGCAGATGGCTTTCACCGAATCTCAAAAACAGCTTAAAACATTGCAGAATCAACTAAGCGAAGCTGAGACAGGGTTCAAAGATGTGCAAACTCAATTAGCTCTTGATGACAACTCAGAGAAATCCGTAGAGGAGGAAGTAAAAGTTGCAAACATGAATAGAGAAGTGGCAGTATCAAGACTTAGAGATGCCGAAACTGAAATAAAGACTTTAATTTCCAAAGTTACTTCGTTAGAAGAAGTGTTCAGAAAGGAACAAGCATTGTCTGCTGAACTAGAGGAGAAGCTAGCATTGACCGAAGAAGAAAAGTCGGAATTGCAGATGGCTTTCACTGAATCTCAAAAACAGCTTAAAACATTGCAGAACCAACTAAACGAAGCTGAGACAAGGTTCAAAGATGTGCAAATTCAATTAGCTCTTGCTGACAACTCAAAGAAAGCCATAGAGGAGGAAGTAAAAGTTGCAAACATGAATAGACAAGTGGCGGAATCAAGACTTAGAGAGGCAGAAACTGAAATAGAGATCTTAATTTCCAAAGTTACTTCGTTAGAAGATGCCTTCAAAAAGGAACAGGCATTGTCTGTTGAAAACATGAATAAGTGCAAAGAATTGGAGAATGAACTTTCTAAAATGAAATGTGAAGCCAAACTCCAACATGAGTCCAACCTCCAACACGCGGCAAGATATAATGAAGAGTTGAAGGTGCAGCAGGTTAGTTATTTGTTATATTTATTATGATTGTAGACATTGTTTAGAATGCATCAAAAGAGAAATCTATTCTTTTAAAGGTGCGAAACTGCGTCACATCAGTCTATTTAGTAAGTTGGCATGTTTCGATTGCATTACTTCATGTTGGTTCATCTAGAAGGGCAAGTAGCAATGATAAAAAATGAACCCATTTGACCAAAGTGCTTCAGTTTAGTCGGTTTCGGTTAACATGGTTTGGGAGTTTGGCTTAAATAGGTTTATATGGTCAGTTGTCAGTTTAAATTATTCAAACAGAATAAACTGAATAAATCGACATATACCCTTTATACCTAACCTTAAACCCAATATCCATACCGAAATAGTTTGGTTCAGTTAAGTCGGTTTAGGATGCTATGCGGTTTTGCTGTTTCAATCGATTTAATCGATCTTTGGTACAAAAAAACCGAAATCCATTTTTGCTTTAAAATGACTGAAATTTTGGAGGTTTAGAAATCTGCGTTTTTGACTAGAAAGACCAACTTGAATTTTGCTATTCGTCAACACTCGTATTAGACACATATCCAAACAAAAGTACGAGGATATGACCCTCAAAAGGATCCCTCAACTCTTCAAGTACATGGAAAAACTTTTTTTTGAATAAAATATATATCAAACAACTTAGAAAAATAAGCATATTCCTGTTTGACATATATCTGTATTCAACCTGCATACCCGAGTCCGAATAACATGGTTACACACTGCCTTAGTTAACCTTTAGATGACACAGTCCTAGCATAATTCCTCATGTGCAGTGATAATCTATTCCTCCTACACATGTAATTGCCCTTTTAGTTTCTCCCAGAACCATGGACTTGCTCATTGTGTAAATTGCTGTTACCTACTTCAAGTGATGGTTTTTGGTACAAGGTGAAAGCTATATTACAGTCAAATCTCCATACCCGTATCCGAAAACATGTCAGATATGGATACTGAGAAAAATGAAGAGCCGATCAAACATGGTTGCTAAGTGAATTGACATGGAATGTGACATAGAGTTAATGGGGATTCCATTTTATTTCGACAAAAAATGTTCATAGAGTAATTTCTTCCACGTATGATAAAATTGTCAATTGGCAAAATCATTTATCAACGGTTAGTTGTAATGTTAAAAACGTGTTACTGGTACTATGCAGGACAAGGAGCTAGCTATTGCTGCCCGTAAATTCGCAGAGTGCCAGAAGACGATTGCGTCTCTCGGCCAGCAGTTGAAGTCTCTTGCAACACTGGAAGATTTGCTGGTTGACTCTGATAAGCCACCAAAGATTGCCGATGGAGGATTAAAGTATCCTGAAAACTGCGAGGATCAACAGAAACTAGGTCCTGCCGGTTCAGTTCTTCAGAAAAGAGGCTCTTCAGGGTATGCTAAATATTCAGAGAATAGCAATGCTAAGGAATCAACATTACCAGCTAAACCAGTCATTACTCGAACCAGTTTCGGGAACATATTCCCACGAAGTAAGAGTGGGAAACCGGCTTGAGTCTCCGACGGTCAGTCAAATTTGTTTATAGACCCAAATCATTGGCTTAATATTTGTGAATCAATAGGTATATATGAAAATTACATGATTACTCGATACTCAGGATGAAAAGAAAATATAGTATACATATATAGCATGTCTTTTTACCATTTTTGACTTACCTTGCAATTTTGTATTTCATGTTTGGCTGAGCTTTTGGGTCAGGTTACTGTGGAAAAAAATAAAAATCATTCCAGGTGAAATGTAAGTCTGAATAATGTATATTTATAAGATTAATAGTATATCTTACAGTGATGCTTGAATTTAAATTGATTGGTTCCATCGTTAGATTCGAGCTCGGATTTTATAATATATTTTTTTTTATATTATATATTTCACATAAAAATTAAGTTTATAAATTCATACAAATTTATTCTAAAATAATCTAAGTCTGACTGGAATCCAAGATCAGCTTGATTATATAATGTAAAAATAATAATCATAATGGTTTCATCAATACTTGGGGAAAAAATAATATCTTTCGTTCCAACAAAAATTCTTAACACTGGTATTTTAAGCAAGGGTGTGAAAAAGATTCCAAAGATAAAGATTTAATGTGTTTGTAAATTGTAATGTGAAGAAATTTGCAGAAAATATAAGAAGTAAAACCATATCTTCAAATTGAAGTCTAAATAACTTCCATTTATTATTGGCATTTGGCATATGGCAATAACTGCCCTCTTCGAAGCCTTCACTCAGACTCAACTTAAAAACTTAAGATGTCTGAGCCCGGGTTCGAACCGGGGACCTCTAGTGTGTGAGACTAGCGTGATAACCAACTACACCACCCAGACAACTTTGAATGATTGCAGCAGCGTTTTAAAATGTTCACTTAGGTTCGCAACTAGCAAGATCGAATCCTAAATAATGTAAAACAAAGAACCATATTTCTTATGGATGATGCGGGGTGTGTTGTATGTGGTGCTTTAGTTAAGTTAAGATTAGAACCCAATTGATAGAATGTGTAAGTAATGAGACTAAATGTATAATTATATCAATTCTTATAACTGCCACGTCATTTTGTCCGTTAGTTTTTAACTGTCAGCGACTTGATTGATATTATTTAAATAGTTAAGCAGTCTGATTGACAAAATTGAAAAAATTAGTGGTCATAATAGAACTTATCCTATAATTTAGTGGTCATACATGTAGTTTACCAAAATGGAAAAAAGAAAAAGTGTTTCGAATAGGTTTCTGTTATGGACTTGGAGGTTGAAATAAGGAAGGTGATGGAAGAGTGAAAGGCCGATAATGTACCAAATGTATTAGTGGTTTGTACAAGGTACTAAGCTTTTGTTCTTTGTTGTGAATAGGTTAATGTTCACAAAGTCATCAGAAAAGAGAGGGAGAAAGAAATTAAGGTCCAGAGTAATATAATATAGATAGCTTTCCAGTCGTTGAAGCTTAACCAATGACCTCTAACTTCACTTGTTCAGTCTCAAATTCTTAAATACAAGAGTCAGATCATCCAGTTTATAGCCATTAAAACACCACCTCCTAGCCCCCTACATGATTAAGCAATACTATGAAAACTACCAAATAGTTTTGATGTCTGATTACCTTCCCCCCGGCTTTGTGGAGGTACCCGGCCTGAGATGCTCACTTCTTATTGAGTAGATCATAGAAAACCTTCGGCCTTCTATAGTCTGAGATGCACAGGGCCTGAAACCAAATGTTTTTACTTTTCACATTTCAGCCAATGTACAAGACACAGCGAATACACCAGATTCCATACTTTTTTTCCGAGGTGTTGAACATGAAAACTATAACTCGTATCATTCGTCATTTCTATCGTTTTGAATTCTATGTAGATGCCAGAATATGAAAGACGAAATGAAAAACACCTGCATTCAGAAAAGCAAATGGTTTACCTGCATCGCGTATGCTATATGCATTAGTGTAGGTTCGGACCACGGTTTCCCTATAAATTGAAGGCCAATTGGCAAACCTGCTTTGTCATAACCGACCTATCAAGCAGGCAAGGAGAACCGGTATTAGTATAACTGTAGTGTTTGAATGAAGCTAATGGCCATTAACTAGAAATATAAAAATTATAAAGATGAGTAGTTATAAGGTTCATACAGGAACAGTCACAGCAGGTAATCCCAAAAAGTTTGGTGCTATCTGATATCGGATAAGGGCAGCTGAAATAACGAAAAAATGGTATATTTCCATTTTCATGTAGAATGAGAAAGCACAAAGATTTAAATGTAAACACATAGGGGAAATTCAGTCAAAATTGATACCTCCATTTATGCAGTCAACTTCACCAGTCTTTAGAGCATCATTGCTTATAGAGTATGCAGTCCGACTGTTTTGACAAGAAGCTCATTAAACTAAGGCACTATTAGACTAGGTCTTGGAGATGGAAGTTGAAGTGAAATAAAGGTGCTAATGACAATCTTATTTTAGAGTCTCGGAGAAAAAAAATCCATTAAAATAGATGTGAGCTGTTGCGGTAAAAAACAATTTACCCTGTTGTTGGAGCAACTATGACATCTGCCATGGTGAATACATTGTTATGAATCTGCATCTGGCGATACCTGCATATGTGTAGTCAAGCTAAATTATCATAGCAAGCTTGCAGAATCTAAAATCGTAACCCATGTTACTCGGACTCGGGTGCAAATGCTGCACAAGTATGTGCCTAACATGGATATGTTCAAAATTTTCTAAGATTCTTTTGTATTTGGAGGGTCCTTAGAGGATCAAATGGCAAGGGTGTCAGACATGAATACTTTAAGAAAAATGAAGAGTCAGAGTAACATAGGTCATAACTCATAACTGCGTCCGCTAATTTGAAGAATGCAAACAGATATATTGACTGCTAATCTAACTCGACTTCAGAAAATATTTTGTTGATACTTGCTTATTACTACTTGAAACGGTTTCCATTCACAAGTGAATTTTTTTTGAGCTCTTGAGAAAATAGAACAAATGATTGAACTGAAAAGAACATTATCAAATCATTAACAATCGTTTATTCAAAAGTTGCAACTTACAGAAAATCAATTAATTAATTAAATATTGGCTACAATTTACCTCATTTTCTGGGCCTTTATGTACTCTTTGCCATGGAAAGCACCGCATATCCTAAGTGCTACTCTAACATCCCATCCTATTTCTGCAAAATCGCTGTTTCGACAAGTTTATAGTGTAAGATATGAACTTTAAAATCCTAGATAAAATGAACATAAAAGCATAATATGGGGATTGAAGTCTGGATGAGAACTTACAGTTTTTCCATATGAGAACTCAGTGAAGTGCAGCATTCTGAACTAATGGTCACATAATGTGCAAGGAGCATTGATTCTATATCTGGTATAGTAACCCCTACAGTCTTGTGAATAGTACAACTTTTCAGACTAATGAGCAATCACTTGTAATCATCTACCAATCAATTTATTGCATTTTATGCCGATGTGTTCTATTACTCAGGAGGTTTATCATCTGATTAAAGTTCTAACTTCTGATAAATGGGAGGTCGATTGCTCACGTAGTCTATATACAACAAATTCTAATATCATAACACGGGTGGTCATTGCTTGAAAAGAGCATCCACTGCTAATACCTTCCACTTGTAATGCTCACAAAGCAAGTTCACAGCATTGGAGCAGCATATTCTGATTTCATCGCTGCAATCATTGAACCACTAACCGAGCCAATCAATGGTTCAAAAACAGAATGACAGGAATTAGAAACCTCTACTTTTTTAGCCATAATCGATGATAAAATTGAACTTAATTTAATTGATCATGATTACATCACTAACCTCTCCATATTTTGCAAATCTGATGTTTGATATTGGATTTGTTGAGTTCAGCAGCGGAAAATGCACTTTGGGCTGGAAGTAAGTTTGAACAGGACTCGTTACAGTAAAATGTGATCATTCAGAGCCAGTCATCCTTCCGGCATTTTATGATAGTTTCCTCATTTCTTTCATAAAATGCCGTGTTTCTACTATTTTGGAAAACTCAACTGCAGAATTTATACTCCAATATTGACTTTAAAAAAAATGTATTCTACACAGTATCAAAAGTAGGAGGAAAAGTTGTTCTTGTATGAGAAACAGGTTTGGTAAATAATTGATATCAGAATCAGCCTTCTCTTAAAAGGTTAGAAACGACAACAAATAGCCGCAATATTTAGTGATCTTACAGAGCATGTACTTACAGGTAAAGTGGTTGGCTTATGTGAGGGAAGTTCACCACTAATAGCAGCATACCTGAAAACAGAAAACTGATCAGAGTCCATTTACGACTAAAAAAGTAATGTATAAAGGTTAAAAGGAAATGGGTTTATAGATTGAGAGAGAGAATACTTACACGATAAATGCATCCTCTAAGGTGGCTGCTAGTATTCCAACTGTCCCCACTGTCCAGTTCAGAGGAAGAACACTGGAAACATCATATCAATTTTCAGATATTTTCTAAATTTTGAAAAATTATAGAATTATTTTAATTAAATACGTTCTCACCCTGAATGAGGTATGCACCCAAAAGTCGGTTTGAACCCAACAACACCACAAAGGGATGCGGGCATCCGAACAGATCCTACACAGAATCCATAGATGAAGTACATTGGCCCTTTAAACTTATTCATATAGTACGACGGTGAATAGAATAAGGCAGCATAATTTTTTTTTGAATTATAAAGAAGCCAATCGGCTTGATATACAAACTAAGCTACAGCCACTCTAAAATAAGGAGGGTGATAAATAATGATTCCTTAAGAGGGTGATAAATAACGATTCTTGTGCATATCTTCTCAAAAGAATAGGAATGGAAGAACTCTTACTCCTAGTAGACTTTTATAATATGGATTTAGTACACGTCTTGGGATAATAATATCCTCTGAAAACATGACAAATTCCACATACTTCTTCCATGATGGGGGTAATAGTACTACAGTCTATTATATTATAATTGATGCACTAACTTATAATAAAACTTTTAGTTGATTCCAAAAATAATACTATCTATTCAAAATTTCATATCCACGAGTATATCACTCAGGATTAAGGCTTATTGGTTAGATTCGGTTTATGTCAAAAAAATTCATGGTTTTCAATTTTTTCTGTTAATAATTTTTTACCTCCACTATCCACACCAAGAGCAACAGGACATAACCCTGAAGATACCACTGCAGCAGATCCACTCGAAGAACCACCAGCAATTTTGTTGGGATCATAGGGATTTCTAATAGGACTGCAGCAATCACAAATTTTACATACTGTCAACTTTAACATCTTTTAATGGAAAGAACACAAGAGAAAAGGAAATGTTAAATTTAGTGACGTTGGTTGACTGTAAATTAATGTGTAACTAAGATTATGCGGATAATTAATCTTTAATTAAGACGTCATGCACATAAAATGGGGAATAAATTTGAGCAGAATATCATTGTATTTAAACATGGCATTTTTGGTTTATTAAAGGGAAAGAAATAAAAAATTCTCACCCGTAGTGGGGATTTATCCCACTTACTCCAGCTCCAAGCTCATGCATATTAGTCTTTCCAACAAGTATAGCCCCACAGGATCTGAGGCGCATGACACAGCATGCATCACCGGTGCAAGGTCTAAATTTGTGCAACCACTTTGTGCCTCCTAGAAGAATCAAGAGCAAGATAGGAACACAAATACGTCTACAAAAGAAAATTGATGTGCATAAAAAAACATGGCAAGTAGAGAACTTAGGAGACCTGTGGTTGGATATGGAGAACAATCTATTTCATCCTTGATAGCAATTGGGACTCCATCTAGCGCAGATATTGGAATCCCTACAGAAGAGAATTATGAGATCTATGAGGATGCCTAGATGATATTGACAATGGGATATTATAAATAAAGAAGATTCTACATTAAAATGAAAGTCCACTTTTGCTAAGTCAGTTGATCAACTGTTAACTTGTTTCTCTCTCCGATCTTGGGCCTAGGGTTTAGAAAATAATCCATCACAGAGAATGCTTATGTCCTTGTGGCTCAAGACAATGACGCAACAATGTCTCCATAGAAAAGCACATTATGATATGTAAATAATGATTAATTACTCTCAAAAAGTTACCTCTTTTGTACCGAAGCGTTGATTCTCTAGCTTGCCTTAGGATATCTTCAGCATCATAGTTAATGAAGAAGGACATTGGCAAAGGAGGACTGCAAGATTCACGCACAGCATCTATAAAATGCTCTGCAACCTGCAGAATTGATATTTGATTTTTCATGACCATGGTAAACCAAAAATTAAGGATAGGAACTATCAAGAAGGTCTAAAAAATTCGGTGAAATATAATCATATGTAAATGGGAAATCAGAAATATGCCATAAATGAGATAATCAAGAATAATACTCTCAGTGGAGTTATAGCCCCTGTACTATAGGCTCTTGAGTAATCTGCTATTGTCCAGCGGACGAAGCAGCTGGGTTTTAGATCATCGAGTGACTTCTTCAAGGTTACAGGAATGCATTTTATTGCCTCTTGAGCTCGTTCCGGTGGAGATGCATCAGAGTCAATGAGTTTGACTTCTTGTTGATTAAGCTCTGTGCTAATGCAATCTAATTAGACACAAGACAAGAAACACCTTCAAAAGAGGAGAGTGCACATTGATATCAAGACATGAGGGTGTATTTGTAAGGTATGCTAGTATGATGTAAACAAAAGCTTAATAAAACTACTAGCAACAAAAGCAGCACAGATACATATGATATATCCCATTCTCAATTATTCATAGTTCATACCCTAAGCAAAGTGCACTTTTCTTTTCCCCAGTTACTGTGACCTGCCTTGACCAGCAATCATGTAGCCAACCACTTGCTGACGTCATGAACATTCTTATAGTTGTCTCTTACAATTCCAATAGATGAAGTATTAGAAGTTCATCACACACCTTTGGAACATAAGAAACTTCCAGCGTCTGGAATCCATTTTGGTTTAATATATAAAAAGGAGAGTATTCTATGTTTCTTCCATAGTTCCATGTTGGTTTCTCATATACGGAGGAAAGAAGAGAAAGTAGCGGCCCCTAGTGTCTAGCCTGACATTCCTTTCTTGGTAATTGCAAACGAATGTGACAGAAAATTCATAGATATTTTAATGGCAGCAAATACAATGGTACAAGGTTTAACTAGTTCTAAAATGCTTCATAACATAATTTTACTATAAACAGAAAAAAGTCTGATTCTATTTATGATGATGATTGATGAAGGTGAAGTGCCAGCAGGCAGCAGTAACCAAAATATGGTAATCTGAATTCTGAAGCATATGAATTGTGAAAAGTATCTAGCACATACCAGGAATAGGATGTAAGGGAACGAACATGGGTGGCTCTACCAGCGTTGCATTGGTAACAAGCTGTCCAAGGGAAGACATAGTCAGAAAGAAGTTCACAATAAATAGCAGATAAGCAACCATTTTAAGTTTCCGATATGAAATGTATAACAAATGCCACTCCCACGGTAGTCTTTGTGGCTGGATGATTAATCTTCCATTTGACAAAAGATATAATGGTTCTTTTCATATTAGTGCTTACAAGTATCTAAAGAGCAGAATTTCCACTCTTCTTTCTTTTTGGATGAATGTACAAAGCCTAATCAGTGTATTAAACTAAACAATTTCTGATTTCTAATCAAGTGTTTAAGCTAACAAGTGTGCACCTTGTAAACTTGATTGTTCTTCTTCACAATGTACAACAACAACGCTCCAATAATCCTTGACTCCAAGAACCAGGCGAAGATTTTGAGCAGAAATCCAGCCATACGAGGAGCTATATCCAAGAAAAAAGAAAGGGTAAAAATCCAGTCAGAGTGAAGATTAACCAAGAAAAACTAAACGTAGTTTCTGAAGGGTAATCCCTTTCCCTTACACTCCAGAATTCGGATGCTTAAATTAACATTCCCAAACATCAAAACTGTCTATCCATTTAAGCAGAAAGTGAGCACTACTAGAGTAGTACCATTTTAGCAAGTAAAACATAAGTAGAAACAGAACAACTGCAATTCATCTTGAATTTCTTGATTTCAATCACTAAACAGAAGATATTGTTAAAACAGTTTAATGAGAACAACACTTCTAAGCTGTTGGTTTTCAGAAACTAAAATCACATTATACTAAAATGATATAATTTTCTCAATTTCAGCAACAACAATCGAGAATTTGTTCACGGAAGAGTACTGGCCACTGAAATAAAAGAAAACCCAGGTATGAATTTGGATGTAAAAACAAGAAAGTAGTAAAGAAAACCTTTATCGGCTCTAAAATACGACTCATTGCTGCAAGGACCAAGATCAATCTGCTCTACGGGCTTGTAAACAACGCCGGCATCCCTCAACAATCCCATTTTTGCATGAACAAAAAATTGGGGTTGGTGGTCGTTGTTAGGGTAAACTCAAGTAAACAGATTCAGTCAACGATGTTGAACCACTAACCACTAACCAGTACAAATTTAAAATATATGTATATAATTGGATTTGCTGACAAAGATATTGCATGAAATGTTTAATAAATTCAGCAATTTATTTAAATAATTTAGTAATATTTTTTTGAATATAAATAATTTAGTAATATTGTGTATGTCTAAAACGTGAAGAGTGTGAATTGCCATGAAAATGAGCAATTTGTCTGCCAACGGCAAAGCAGTTAAAGATATGAGCAGACAGCTGGAGGTGCTAGTGCGTGTATATTAAATTAATATACGCGTATTATGAATGTATTCGAGTGTTTCTTGGATAAAAATTATCTGCACTTTTTGGTGTTCTACTGGTGCCCCAACACTAAAAAAACACAATAAAATTAAATTTCAAGCCCTAATCCTAAATTCTAAATCTTAAACCCTACACTCTATACCCTAAAAATACACTCTACCCTAAACTCCCTAAACTCTAAACATAACCCCTAACCTAAAACCCTAAACCCTAAACTCTAAACCTAATTTTGAGTGTGGGGCATAAATAGGGGCACCGAAAAAGGTAGAAGATTTCCATCTGTGTTTCTTTCCTGTTGAATAATATTATGGATTATTATCTTATGCACATGTGGCGAAAATTTTTTGTTTCCACAATTGCCTCAATTTTAGGGTTTAGTGTTTCAGTTTATGGTTTAAAGCTTAGGGTTTTTTGTGTATGGTTTAGAATTTAGGGTTCATGGTTAAAATTTAAGTTTTAATATTATAATTTTAGTTATATGTTTAGGGTTTAGGTTTTAGGATAATATGGTTAGGGATTTAGGTTTTAACCTACAAACCTAAATTTTAACCCTAAACCTAAATTTTTATCAGCAACCTCTACATTCAAAACTACTACACTTAAGCCCCTAAACTCTAAACAAAATCCCTAAACCTAGAAACAAAAGTATATTTATATTAACCGAGGAATAAAAATATTTATATTGTTTCATATTTTAAGTTCGAGTCTTAACGCTTACGTTTAGAATGTAAATTATAAAATTTTTAAATGATGGTTTGTTTAAAATAATTTTTCAATTTTAGTGATTTATTTTATCTAAATTTTTAAATAATATTTGGTTAAAATAATATTTGATTCAATGTCGTATTTGATTATCCCTAATGTCAACTTATTACATAAGTCTTAAATTTAAATTTAAATTTAAATTTAAAAGGTTTGTATTTTATTTTTTAAAATTTTAGATTTTTTTGAACAATAATTTTACAATTTTTTAAAGAATATATATTTTTAGTTCTAAATTTCATATATTTTCATTTTTTATTTTTTTCAAATATCATTTTTAAAATTTTTAAATTAATATGTTTTCTTTCGCGTTTTTATTTTTTTAGGAAAATAAAAATGGTTTATGTTGTTGAAACCAAGCTTAATTTATTATACTAAAATCTCTTTGAAAGAAGCTTGCATATATATGCTCTCTACTTAATGTGCTTTAAATTGAAATTTACTCAGATTCTAATAAAGTTTTAATTTTAGTTTTTTTTAATTTACTTGAACAAATATATTCGATTCCACTTAAAAAATTAAATAAAATTTAAATGATTAAAAAATACTCCTGACTTGATTTAACTCAACTTAATCTAACTGAATGTTAGGTGTGGATCCCACTATGTGGGGAATCCATCACCAGAAAATAGGTTGCAACTTAAAACATCATCAGAAAATAGGTTGCAACTTTTAGTTTGCTTGATTGTTGAAAAATGTTCTGCCATGCATTTATTGTTCTTCGTTTTTGGTGAAAAGTCATTTTGTTTTTGGCTTGTCTTTAGGCAACTTATATACAACAAAAATCAGAACTTGAAGGGACAGAAAGAAGCTCACGTTTTGAGAGAAAAATAAGGAGAGGAAACAATATTTTTAAGGTTTGGTGCAGTAGTGATCAACTCTTCGATTGGAGATCCAATCGTGGTTCGATTGAGCTGATTTTTTTACAGCAACTAGGCGACAAGGTGTTCTTGACTTTGTACGGTCAGATTTTTCATCCAAATCTTGTAGCGTCGGAAATACCCATTTTACAGCAGCTGCATTTTTTGGTGATGTTCTCTATTTTTCTCTTCTTTTGCTTAAGACTACTTGTTATTAACCTTGTTGGAGTTGAATGCTTGTTGTAGACTGGATATTGTAGTCTTATAGTTGAACATTTGATGATAGTGGAGCTTTTGATCGGACTCTAAAGTCTCGTGGTTTTTACCCTTGATTTAGAGGAGTTTTCTACGTAAAAATTTTGGTGTCTCGTTTTATTATTTTTGTGGTTGCATTGGTTGATTAATGTTGCTAGAGAACATATATTGTGCTATTGTTGTTGCCATAATTATTGACAGAAGTTCTAGGGAGAGAAAGAACACCGATCGTACTTTCGGGTTGTTTCGGTTGTTCGGTTTTTTTCCCAACAAATTGGTATCAGAGCTTGATTATTGTGTCAGATAATTATAGAGATTAATACGAGCAAGATAATTATGTTGAATGACATGAATTATCAACTTTGGAGGAATAAAATGAAAGACTTGTTATTTGTAAAGGCTTTGCATCTTTCGGTCTTTGCTACTTAAAAACTCGATTCAAAAAGTGATGAGGAATTGGAATTTGAGCATCAACAAGTGTGTGGCTTTATTCAAAAAAAAATTGAAGAAAATGTTTACAACCACATTGATCAAGAGACACATGCTCGCACATTGTGGAAGAAGCTTGAAAGCTTGTATGCTTCGAGGTCGGACAATAACAAGTTGTTTTTGCTAAAGAAAATTATGGCATTGAAATATAGAGAAGGAATGTCTACAGCTGACCATGTTAGCGAGTTTCAAAGTGTGGTGAATCAGTTTCTTGGTATGGGTGACAAATTTGATGATGAGATTTTAGGGCTTTGGTTGCTTGCTACTTTACCGGACTCTTGGGAGCCTTTTCGGGTCTCACTCATTAATTCTGCTCCACACGGTATCATTACTTTGGATTTGGCTAAGAGTGGTGTGTTGAATGAAGAGGTTCGAAGAAGATCTCAAGGTTCTACATCACAGTATGAGGTGTTGGTTACCGAGAATAGGGGGAGCAATAGAGACAAAGATGACAAAGATAGAGATAAAAGTCGAAGCAAGCCAAGATCGAGATATAAGAATCTTGAGTGTCATCATTGTGATAAGAAAAGTCATATAAAGAAATATTGCTACAAGTGGAAGAGAGAGAACAAAGGTGGTGGTGATAAAAATATCAAAATGATGATGGAAAATCTAAGCGTGTTGCTACTTCTACTCGTGAAGATTTATTGGTCATTTGTGATGAGAATTTCGTCAACCTAGTATGCGACGAGACTAGTTGGGTGATTGATACTGGTGCTTCACTTCATGTCACGTCGAGGAGGGATTTCTTCACATCTTATACTCCCGATCATTTTGGGGTATTGAAGATGGGTAATGACAATTTGGTTCCGGTTATTAGCATGAGAGATGTTAGCTTGGTGAGTAATAATGGTACAAAGTTAACTTTTAAGGATATTAGACATGCACCGGATATCCGTTTGAATTTGATATATGTAGGAAAGCTTGATGATGAGGGTTTTTATAACACCTTCAGTGAGGGGCAGTGGAAGCTGACTAAAGGCTCTTTGGTTGTGGCTCGAGGAAAAAAGAGCTCAAATTTGTACTTGATGCAGGCTTCGACTTCTGGAGACACTGTGAATGTGACAGTGTGTAGAACTAATGTTTTGATATAATAATTGAAAAGTGTTTTGGACTGATTTAAAAAGTATTTAAAACATTTCCAAAGTCCAAACAACTTGAAATTATGTTTAGGGAAGTTTTTAAAAGGGTTTTTCATGTTTTTCAAAGCCAAACTTTACAAACCTGTCCAGGTGTTTCGAAACACCTTAGGGCGTTTCGAAACAGAGGGTTCCAGTAGCAAAATCGTTTCGATACTTGTATCGAAACGGGCTTTCCATGGACAGAACTTTTGCCCAGCGTTTCGAAACGGGCTATGCCGTTCTGATACGCCTACGTGGCATTGACCACAACGGTCATAAACCCCAACGGCTATTTTCCCAACTAACTTTTAAATGCAGCGTTTCGATACGGGCCTATAGCGTTTCGATACGGTTTTCGAAACGACAAGGGGGTGTTTCGATACGGATGCCCTGATAGACTGCAACGACTCTTTCTACTTAAAGAGCGTTTCGAAACGGGTTCGAACGTTTCGAAACGGGGAGCTGCAGAACTGCATTTATGGTGGGAATTAAAGTCCTCAACGGCTCCAATATGATCCCAACGGCTACAAACTCATTTGGGAGTATAAAAGGGACCTACAAGCATCAAGTAAAGGCTAATGCTCATATTGTCAAACATCAAATGATCAAGAATTGTCTTAGAGCTTAAATTGTCATTTATTGTATAGACAAACACCAGTGAGCCAAAATTGTCAAATTTGCTCAAGTGTTTTAGGTTTTGGGTGAGTGCTTAATTGTGCAAACAAACACCTATTAGAGAGTTTTAAGTTTGCTTTCATTGTCTCTTTGTAAGAGAGGGTTTCAATCAAGGCTTTGGGTAGAAAGCTTGATTGTGTGTAAGGGTTACCTCCTAAGCCTAGAAAAGGGGAAGAGCAATTAGTGGAATTGTTTGGAAATCCTTAGTGGGGAGCTAAGGTAGTGGATGTAGACCTTGGTTAGAAGGTTGAACCACTATAAATCATTGTGTCTATATTTGTTTTAGCTTCCTAAACCCTAACACCCAAAAATCCACCTCTCCACCACTTGGTGAGCAACATTGGTTGATCGAATCGAGCCCCACACAACTCAACAATTGATATCAGAGCTTGGCTCAATCGAAGGGGATTCACATCCTATTGAGAAGATCCGGCAAGCTCGATCACTAGTTTATCAACCGGCTCAAATGGCACAATCTATCGACAAACCGCCTTTCTTTGACAGAACCCACTATGCTCATTGGAAGACAAAGATGAAGTTCTTCATCAAATCTAGAGATTACAAGCTATGGGATATAGTTGAAGATGGTCCGTTCGTGCCTCAAAGAAGCAAAGCGGAGTGGAGTGCCGACGATCGCAAGAAGATGAAGCTTAATTGCAAAGCCTTGCACATCTTGTTTTGTGCTTTTGGCCCAACCATCTATGAGAAGATGTCTTCTTGTGAGAGTGCCAAGGAGGTATGGGACAAGCTTGAAGTCACATACGAGGGAACCGATGAAGTCAAGGAGACCAAGATTGAGCTCCTAACCTTAGAGTATGAGAACTTCAAAATGGATCCAGAAGAGAACATCGAGAAGATGTTTGATAGGTTCTCCACTATCACCAATGGTCTCAAAGGCTATGGAGAAGCCATCCCGGAGGAAAAGCTTGTTCGAAAGCTCATCTACTCACTTCCCAAGTCTTGGGACTCAAAGAGGACCGCCATCATCGAAGCCAAAAATTTGAAGACCTGGAAGCTTGATGAACTCATGGGGTCACTCCTTACTCATCAAATCATGAAGAAGAATAAAGAGGATGAGAAGAAGAGGGAAGAAATTAGAGCTATGGGAGAGAAGAAAATCAAAGGGCTTGGCATCAATGTTAGTGTCATGGCTCTCAAGTCCTCCACTTGCCATCATGTCTATTCAAGTGAAGATGGGGATGAAGATGAAGAGATAGTTCATCTCTTCAAGAAGTGTGCCCCGTTCATGAAGAAAGCCTTGAGAGAGCTTGAACGAGAACCTAAGAGAAGGGAGAGGGCAAGTACTTCAAGCCATAAGAAGAAGGCACATGTGGCTACTTGGAGTGATGAGGACTCCACCGACGATGAACAAGCCAACCTTTTCCTTATGGCCATCGAAGAAGATTCAAGGGTAACTTCTAATTCATCTACTTCATGTTCTTACTCTTTTGATGAATTACAAGATGCCTATGACGATTTGGTTTCAGATTTTAAAAGCCACATTCTGAAAAATAATAAATTGATTTCAAAGTTAAAAATTCAAAATGATTTGCTTTCTAAAACCAAACTTGAACTTGAAGCAAAACTTGAAGAGTTTGAACTAAAATGTTTTGATTTACAAAAATTGCTTCAAAAAGTTCAAGAAGAAAATGATTTGATTTCCAAAGAGCTTGAAAGGAAAAACAATTTTGGAAAATCAAATTTCTATGTTAGACAATCTAGTGCCCCTAGATTTAAAAATGGTAAATGTTTTAGAAGTGTTTGGGTCCCAAGAGGACTAACCACTTCAATTAAAAAGGATGACATTGAAAAATGGATTCCTAAGGGGTAAAAAATTTGTGCTACTAATGTTCATGGATCCAAAGCAATTTGGATACCAAAAATCACTTGATTGTCTTTTGCTAGGTGTGATGGAGATGTTCAACAAGTCAAACATTGAGGGGGAGCTCCATGCACATAAGGAAGAACACTTGAAGAAGGAAGGCTTCACATCCTACCTTGAGTTCAAGTGTGGTAAAATTTCTAGTTGTTTTTTATTTCATTTGTTTATTTTAGTTTAAATTCAACTAGATGATCATATATGTTGGACTAACACTTTTGATGATGCTTTGAGTAAGGGGGAGCCATTTTAAAACCAAATTCTTATTTTTTTGTCAATTTTTTTTGCCTCTATTGTTATTTTTGAACTTAATGTTTTAAATTCTTTTTGATATAACAAAAAGGGGGAGAAATGGTTTGAAAAATTGAATTTTCAAATGAATAAGGGGAGCTTTATTTGATTTATATCTTTAATTCTCTTATTCACATTTTTAAAGTTAAAGGGGGAGAATCCCAAACAATTTTTCAAGTGAGTTTTATTATATCAAAAAGGGGAAGATTGTAGAACTAATGTTTTGATATAATAATTGAAAAATGTTTTGGACTGATTTAAAAAGTATTTAAAACATTTCCAAAGTCCAAACAACTTGAAATTATGTTTAGGGAAGTTTTTAAAAGGGTTTTTCATGTTTTTCAAAGCCAAACTTTACAAACCTGTCCAGGTGTTTCGAAACACCTTAGGGCGTTTCGAAACAGAGGGTTCCAGTAGCAAAATCGTTTCGATACTTGTATCGAAACGGGCTTTCCATGGACAGAACTTTTGCCCAGCGTTTCGAAACGGGCTATGCTATTTCGATACACCTACGTGGCATTGACCACAACGGTCATAAACCCCAATGGCTATTTTCCTAACTAACTTTTAAATGCAGGCGTTTCGATACGGGCCTATAGCGTTTTGATACGGGTTTCGAAACGGCAAAGGGGTGTTTCGATACGGATGCCCTGACAGACTGCAACGGCTCTTTCCACTTAAAGAGCGTTTCGAAACGGGTTCGAACGTTTCGAAACGGGAAGCTGCAGAACTGCATTTATGGTGGGAATTAAAGTCCTCAACGGCTCCAATATGATCCCAATGGCTAGTAACGGCTACAAACTCATTTGGGAGTATAAAAGAGACCTCCAAGCATCAAGTAAAGGCTAATGCTCATATTGTCAAACATCAAATGATCAAGAATTGTCTTAGAGCTTAAATTGTCATTTATTGTATAGACAAACACTAGTGATCCAAAATTGTCAAATTTGCTCAAGTGTTTTAGGTTTTGGGTGAGTGCTTAATTGTGCAAACAAACACCTATTAGAGGGTTTTAAGTTTGCTTTCATTGTCTCTTTGTAATAGAGGGTTTCAATCAAGGCTTTGGGTAGAAAGCTTGATTGTGTGTAAGGGTTACCTCCTAAGCCTAGAAAAGGGGAAGTGCAATTAGTGGAATTGTTTGGAAATCCTTAGTGGGGAGCTAAGGTAGTGGATGTAGACCTTGGTTAGAAGGTTGAACCACTATAAATCATTGTGTCTATCTTTGTTTTAGCTTCCTAAACCCTAACACCCAAGAATCCACCTCTCCACCACTTGGTGAGCAACATTGGTTGATCGAATCGAGCCCCACACAACTCAACACAGTGACTGACAACTTGTAACCCCCTCGTCCCGGTCCGGGCGACTGACCGGTCCGAGTGGGCTACATGGGGATAACCGAGGCGAAACCCGTTAAGGCCCTACTCCGGTTAACAACCCGAGAAAACTTTTTCGTTCAATTATTATCTTGTCTAGAGGCGTTCAGATATCCTATGTGAAACAACGACAGTGGAAGCAACAAGCGAGGCGAACAAACAAACAGCAGATCAAAAACAGCCCATGTTAACTTAAACTGCAGACCGTATCGATACGCCCAAAGAGGGTATCGATACGCCTTGACTAAGTCAACTGGCCAAAGTCAACTCGAGGAGACCGTATTGATACGCTAGTTGACCGTATCGATACGCCCTCACGGTCAACTTCTCGTGGTCAACGCTACGAAAACCGTTTCGATACACCTAAGCTCGTTTCGATACCCTCAATTTCTCAGCAAAATCTTAGATTTCCAGTAGCAAAATGGTATCGAAACGCCCTTCCCGCGTATCGAAACGCTTGGCCTGAAACAAGAGGGCCGTATCAATACGGGTCCAACTGTATCGATACCCCCGGTGCGAACAGACAGGTTTTAGTTGGTTTAAGGCACAAAGGCTGCCTCAATGACACCAACTAAGACCTCCAAACATACATGCATTAACTCTAAAGGCAAACATCCTACAACAAGCATGCACAACACACATCATACATGTAAAGGCCATACATTAAGAGGATCATGGATTCAACAAAGAAGCATACATAGCATTCAAGGTTTTATGCCTTAGACAAGAACAAACACAAGAGCATAAAGGTAAGGGCACTAGGCCAACATACAAGGCATAAGCAAGCCATAACCAAAACATCCACATATCACAGGAGTCTAAACATGCTCCTAACACAAAACAACAACTCATATCCAAAATACTCAAATCCCATTGCTTGTCTATTACATCTTAACTTAAAAGTCCATACTTGTTGATAGCAAAAGCACAACTAGCACACTTGGAGGCCCTCTCCTTGCACAAGCAACCCACGAACTACGGATCTGCATTGTCGAACAAAAGAGAGCGTAAGCGTAAAGCTTAGTGAGGGTAAGCTCATAAAACAAACCTCGACAATGCAGGGTCCAAGCATGAGCAACAAACCAAGGAAGAATGCATGATTTCTTACCTTCGAAGCCACAAGAGTCAAATATATAAGATGCATGAACATAATCTCAAATATCATGCCATGCTCAACAAGTCCATAAACACAACCATATGGAAACACATATATCAAACGTATTGGCACCTAGCTATGACCCGAATACGTGGATAACAACCGTTGGACTCACATCCAACACTCAACCATTACCTTACGGTGGGATTACACTCATCACCGTTTCACGCGGAGGGGATTCCACTCATCCTCACGCCCCGTCGATGGGATTCCACTCATCACCGACTAATATATAAATGAAGACTTCTGGGAGTACCCGTACTCCATCTTGATGACTACCATCACCAAGACCACACGCGCATTTCGACTCTCGTGTGCACACTAAACATCCTAATGATCGATCATTTGTACCCAAGCATACTAGTGCCAACACTAATTCATTTCACAACCTTTCACAACACATTTTCTTACCATTTTCCGTGCTTAGCACGTACTCACCATGATTTACCATCACGCACAAACCACATTCCACAACCACATGCATATCACAATGCATCAAATATCATGCCTCAACACACATGTATATCACAATATACATAACAAAATTAATCACAAGGAATATGAATCAAGAGGCATATCATACATTTAGAAGTTCAACCAAAGGTCTCCTAAATTAAGCTTGAGATTAGGCTACCACTCTAATCCCAACTCTAGGTGGGTTTACCAAGCCCAACCTAGGTCCGCATGCTTGAACCAACGTTTGAAAACCAATTTAAAAACGTAGAACCACTCACCGACTACTCCAAGCTCAACAACTCTAGCCGATCAATCCACCAAGCTATCCGGATTCGTTCCCGAGGCTTCACCAACACAATTCCTTGCTTCTATACAATCCAACACAATCAAAACAACCACATTTCAGTCCACAATCACTGTAGCAAACCCGGAACACAAATCCAAGCTAATATTTGACCCGAAAACACTCTCAAAACACCATTTTCGAGCACCCCTTAAGCACAACCAAAACCCATTGATTCCAACACTTTTAACACACCTAATAGCTTCCAAAATAACCCCTAACTATCAACCAACCATCAGCCAACAATTTCTAACACAAAACAGCCCCAAAAACAAACCTTTGAACTCTCTAAAACCTCCCTAAAACCCAAATCCGAAATTCTTAGTAAAACCTTGTAAAAATTAGTTATGTGGGACCTTTTAGATAGCAAACAACTTATCTAACATCAAAAAATCGAAAGCTCAACTAAAAGCTAACAAAGTTTGGATTTTTAACTTTGAACTTGAAAAACTCAAAACTCAAAACAATGGGTTTTAATAAAATCTAAAGGTACAAACATGAAGGGAAAGATGAGGACAAGTCAAAAACGTGTTTACCTTTCAAAAATCACCAAGAATGAAGGTGTATGGTGATTGAATAGTAACCTTGAGGAGGAGGAAGAACTTGTCGTGGAAATGTTTGAAAAGAAGGGGGAAGAAGATGATGAAAAGGCACTTTTATCATTTTGTTTTATTTTTAAAAGCCAAAGACCTTTTTACCCTTAATGAAATGAGGTATTTACAATAGAAAGAAACCCATGGCTATTTGGTTCAAATTAAAATATGTCCAACAAATTTTATTTTGAAAACAAAAACCCGAAACATTATTTTAATTATTTAATTCACCCGACCTCCAAACCCGGGTGTTACACAACTCAACTAAGTTGTGGCATAAACGGATTAGTCACATTAGTGAGAATATGCTTAACTGTTTAGCAAAAAAGAATCAACTTTCAGGTTTGAAGAATGCTACACTGAAGAATTGTGTTCATTGTCTACCGGGGAAGGAGAGAAGAGTTTCTTTTAGAAGCCGTACTTCTCATAAAAGATCAAAGTTGCTAGAGTTGGTCCATTCAGATGTTTGTGGTCCGATAAAGGTAAGGTTACGTAGTGGTGCACTTTACTTTGTGACTTTCATTGATGATTGTTCAAGAAAGATATGGGTCTATACGTTGAAGTCAAAAGACCAAGTTCTTTAGGCGTTTAAACATTTTCAATCATCAGTTGAAAGAGAAACAAGGAAAAAGTTAAACTGCATCCGTACTGATAATGGTGGCGAGTACAAAAGGCCATTTCATGAGTATTGTCTACGACAGGGAATTAGACATCAAAGAACACCACCTAAGACTCCACAGTTGAATAGTTTAGCTGAAAGAATGAACCGGACATTGATCGAGAGAGTCAGATGTTTGTTGTCATATGTGAAGCTTCCGAGATCGTTTTGGGTTGAAGCTTTGAATACAATGACACATATGATTAATTTGTCTTCTAGTGTTTCTTTGCGGGGTGATGTACCAGATAGAGTTTGGTTTGGTAAAGACGTGTCATATGATCACCTTCGTGTGTTCGGCTGTAAAGCATTTGTTCATGTTCCGAAGGATGAAAGATCCAAGTTGGATGCGATGACTCGACAATGCATCTTTATTGGTTATGGTCTAGATGGTAAGTTTGGTTATAGACTCTAT
Source organism: Hibiscus trionum (assembly GCA_030270665.1). Taxonomy (NCBI): domain Eukaryota; kingdom Viridiplantae; phylum Streptophyta; class Magnoliopsida; order Malvales; family Malvaceae; genus Hibiscus; species Hibiscus trionum. Next base: position 9,894,953 of record BSYR01000052.1, on the reverse strand, counting down.
GATCCAGTTCAGAAGAAGCTTGTGAGAAGTTAAGATGTTATCTTTGTTGAAGATCAAACCATTGATAAGACGGAGAAAATGGATTCACAAGATAATGGTGACTTGACTGATGTGAATCCGATTCCCCTAGAACCTTCGTCGGATCCTATTAAGGGTGATGTGCATGGTGATGTTAATGATGACCAGCAGGACATAGGCGACTTTGATGCTCCCATAGATGATGTTGTGAATGATCAACAACAAGCACCTATAGCTCCATCAGCAGTTCCACTTTGAAGATCTTCTAGAGATCGAAGATCTTTTGTCAGGTATTCTTTTGATGATTATGTTCTTTTGACTGATGGGGGAGAACCTGAATGTTATGAAGAGCCTATGGAGAGTGAATGCAAAGATTAGTGGGTTGAAGCGATGAAAGATGAACTTTAGTCCTTGCATGATAACCATACCTTTGAGTTGGTGAAACTGCCTAAGGGCAAGAGAGCTTTGAAGAATCGGTGGGTTTACAGGATGAAGCAAGAAGAGAAGTCTTCATCTCCACGATACAAAGCTAGATTGGTCGTCAAGGGTTATATTCAGAAAAAAAGGATTGATTTTGAAGAAATATTTTCTTCGGTTGTGAAGATGTCCTCTATCAGAACTATATTGAGTTTGGAAGCTTGTTATGACTTAGAGGTTGAACAAATGGACGTGAAAACTGCTTTACTTCATGGTGATTTGGAGGAAGAGCTTTACATAGAGCAACCAAAGGGATTTGTTGCACAAGGAAAAGAGGACTACATGTGCAGGTTGAAGAAGAGCTTGTATGGTTTGAAGCAAGCTCCTAGGAAATGGTACAAGAAGTTTGAGTCTGTTATGGGGAGCAAGGCTGCAAGAAGACTACTTCTGATCATTGTGTATTTGTTAAGAGATTCTCTAGTGACGATTTTATTATCATTTGCTCTATGTTGATGATATGCTTATTGCTGGTCGCAATGCTTCTATAATTGATGAGTTGAAACAAGAGTTGAGTAAATCCTTTGCGATGAAGAATTTGGGGCCAGCAAAGCAAATTCTTGGCATAAGGTTGACACATGCTAGAAAGGCCAAGAAATTATGGTTATCACAAGAGAGGTACATTGAGAAAGTACTTCAGAGGTTTAGTATGGACAAAGCTAAAGCGGTGAATACTCCCTTTGCTACGCACTTCAGATTGAGTGCTAAGCATATTCCTTCCACTGAAAAAGAGAAGGAAGAGATGCAGAAAGTTCCTTACTCTTCAGCCGTGGGTAGTTTGATGTATGCGATGGTATGCATGAGACCAGACTTGGCTTACGTTGTTGGTACAGTTAGTCGGTTTCTTTCTAATCCATGCAAAGAGCATTGGAATAGTGAAGTGGATTATGGGATATCTTCGTGGTACTTCCAACATGAAACTTTGTTTCGGCAATAAGAAACATGTTCTTGTTGGATATACAGATTCAGATATGGCCGGAGATATTGACTTGAGGAGATCTACTTCAGGTTACTTGATCACTTATGCAGAGGGAGTTGTGGCATGGAAATCGAGATTGCAAAAGTGTGTTACATTGTCCACCATCGAATCAGAGTTCATTGTAGCGACCGAAGCGTGCAAGGAGATGCTTTGAATGAAGAAGTTTGTGCATGAACTTGGTTTTACTCAGGAGATATATGTCTTGTATTGTGATAGCCAGAGCGCAATTCATATTGGTAAGAACTCAACTTTACATGCTACATCTAAGTATATTGATGTGAGGTACCATTGTATACGAGATGTCCTTAAAGCTAAGTTGCTAGAGCTTGAGAAGATTCACACTGATGATAATGGTGCTGATATGTTGAAGAAAGCCTTACCAAGAGGGAAGTTTGAGGCATGTTGTTTGACCTTCAGCATGAAGGCATTCCCCACATAGTTGGAGTGGGATATTTGTTGGGTGTGGATCCCACTATGTGGGGAATCCATCACCAGAAAATAGGTTGTAACTTAAAACATCATCAAAAAATAGGTTGCAACTTAAAAAATCATCAGAAAATAGGTTGCAACTCTTGGGTTGTGTGTTTGTTGGAAAAGGTTCTGCCAAGCATTTGTTGTTCCTCGTTTTTGGTGAAAAGCCATTTTGTTTTTTGGCTTGTTTTTAGGCAGCTTATATACAACAAAAATCAGAAAATGAAGTGATAGAAAGAAGCTCACGTTTTGAGAAAAAAATAAGGAGAGGAAACAATGTTTTAAGGTTTGATACAATAATGATCAACTCTTCGATCGGAGGTCCATCTGTGGTTCGATTGAGTTGATTTTTTGACAGCAGCTAGGCGACAAAGTGTTATTGGCTTTGTACGGTCGGATTTTTCATCTGAGTCTTGTAGCGTCGGAAATACCTATTTTATAGCATTTGTGTTTTTGGGTGATGTTCTCCAATTTTCTCTTCTTTTGCTTAAGACTACTTGTTATTAGCCTTGTTGGAGTTGAATGCTTGTTGTAGACTAGATATTGTAGTCTTGTAGTTGCACATTTGATGATAGTGAAGCTTTTGATTGGAATCTAAAGTCCCGTGGTTTTTACCCTTGATTTAGAGGGGTTTTCCACGTAAAAAATTTGGTGTCTCGTTTTATTGTTTTTGTGGTTGCATTGGTTGCTTTGTGGTTGATTAGTGTTGTTAGAGAACATATATCGTGTTATTGTTATTGCCATAATTATTGATAGGACTTATAGGGAAGGAAAGAACACTGGTTGTGCTTCCGCTTTGTTTCGGTTGTTCTGTTTCTTCCCCAACATATTGGTATCAGAGCTTGGTTATTGTGTTAGATAATTATGGAGATTAATACGAGCAAGATGATTATGTTGAATGGCACAAATTATCAACTTTGGAGGAATAAAATGAAAGACTTGTTGTTTGTAAAGGCTTTGCATCTTCCGGTCTTTGCTACTCAAAAACCCGATTCGAAAAGTGATGAGGAATGGGAATTTGAGCACCAGTAGGTGTGTGGCTTTATTCGGAAATTTGTTGAAGAAAATGTTTACAACCACATTGATCAAGAGACACATGCTCACACATTGTGGGAGAAGCTTGAAAGCTTGTATGCTTCGAGGTCGGGCAATAACAAGTTGTTTTGGCTAAAGAAAATGATGACATTGAAATATAGAGAAGGAACATCAACAACTGACCATGTTAGCGAGTTTCAAAGTGTGCTTAATCAGTTTCTTGGTATGGGTGTCAAATTTGATGATGAGATTTTAGGGCTTTGGTTGCTTGTTACTTTACCGAACTCTTTAGAGACTTTTCGGGTCTCACTCATTAATTCTGCACCACATGGTATCATTACTTTGGATTTAGCTAAGAGTGGTATGTTAAATGAAATGGTTCAAAGAAGATCTCAAGGTTCTACATCACAGTCTAAGGTGTTGGTTATCGAGAATATGAGGAGAAATAGAGACAAAGATGACAAGGGTAGAGATAAAATTCGAAGCAAGTCAAGATCGAGATATAAGAATCTTGAGTGTCATCATTGTGGTAAGAAAGGTCATATCAAGAAATATTGCTACAAGTGGAAGAGAGAGAACAAATGTGGTGGTGATAAAAATGATCGAAATGATGATGAAAAATCTAAGTGTATTGCTACTGCTACTCGTGAAGATTTATTGGTCATTTGTGATGAGAATTCGATCAACTTAATATGCGACAAGACTAGTTGGGTGATTGATACTGGTGCTTCACTTTATGTCACGTCGAGGAGGGATTTCTTCACACCTTATACTCCCGGTCATTTTGGGATATTGAAGATGGGTAATGACAATTTGGTTTCGGTTATTGGCATGAGAGATGTTAGCTTGGTGAGTAATAGTGTTACAAAGTTAACTCTCGAGGATGTCAGACATGAACCAGATATCCATTTGAATTTGATATATGCAGGAAAGCTTGATGATGAGGGTTTTTATAACACCTTCAGTGAGGGGAAGTGGAAGCTGACTAAAGGCTCTTTGGTTGTGGCGTACCTATTTTGACCACCGAACTATTAAACTCGTCAATCAGACCACCAAACTTATTAAATTGACCTATTTTAACCACCGCCGTTAAAAAACTAACGAATAGGTGACGTGGCAGTTAACAGAAATTTGTAAAATTACACATTTAGTCCTTGTTATTTACCTATTATATCAGTTTGATCCTAATTTTAATTTAATTAAATAAAATTAACCAACCAACCAAATGACGACACGTGTCCCATCTATTTTAAGTTTTTAATTTATTTAATTTAATAGATTTAATCAGACATGTCACCATCTGATTGGCCGTAAGAATAAGAAGAAATAAAATGGAAGGAAAATTGCTTCCGCGCCAATTGCATGGAAACCCATGCTCCAACCGCTAAGCCAAGTTCACTAATCTGATATAGGATACTAACATATTTTATTAAACCATTACTTTGTTGATGAAAACTAAAGGAAATTTAAAGAAGAAGAAAGTATAGTAACGGGGATTTGAACCTAGAAGTGGCGAATCCAGGAAAATAGTATTGATTGGGCCAGCATATAGAACACAAAGCTAATATAACATGACCCATATATATATTCAAAAATATATGATTACACAGTTCAAAAACATACAAATCAAAATATGTTATCTTCATTGATTAAGTTGAACTCTCCTCTTTTTCATAGAATAAAAATCATCTATGATCGAGTCAATGGTAAATTTTTCAGCAATTTCTTTTTTAATGTACACAATTAAGTAATCCGAAAGAAAGTCATCTTCTATCTTGTTTCGTAGACTTGTCTTGGCGATTTTCATTGCTGAAAAGGCTCTTTTAGTTGTTGCAGTACTAACAAGAAGAGTCAAAATAAGTCGAATCAATCTATCAACAAGGGGATATAAAAACGATTTCCTATTTTCTGACAAACTTCGACATAATTGAGTTATGGTGCTCAAATTCTTCATCTCCACGTGATTAGGAATATCACGAAAAAATAGCTCAAGTTCATACTTCAAATGATATTTTTCATGTTCAGAAAAGTTTGTGGGATAATATTTCTCTGCAAGATGATAAAATTTTTCCACATTGAAGTGTTTATAACCTCTTGAAGGATTCAAAGCCATACTCAAAATAAGCAACTATGTTGTTTGCTTACTAAAACGACTATTTAGTTCATGCAGTTGTTGATCCATAGTGGATGTAAACACATCCACTCTATAGTGATGCTCCACTGAAACAATGTCTTCATTACGTCGAGATCGAATTATATCAGAATAAGTAGCATTCATATCAGGAACCAGAGTGAGAGTGTCATGCTTATTAAAAAATAAGAGTACTTTTTGTAGAAGACCTTCTCAACCACTATCTCTAAATTCCTGAATTAAAGACTTTGTGGCAGCAACTAAATCCATTGCATTTCGAATATCATGTGACTTATATTGCAAAGCTCGATAAAGTGCATCTGAGTATCCCATAAGTCCCTGCATCATATGTAAAATGAATACAAAAACAAAAATCAACAACTTTTTAAGAGCAGAATTAGTATCCTCACGTTGAGAGTATGTGGCTCGACGATCAATAGCTATTTTCTCATGGACAGAACGAGTTGCATTGTACATCCTTAAGACACTGCAAATTGACTTGCAATGAGAACTCCATCTAGTATCTTCAGGACGTTGCAAAGTGTCAATTTGGTTTAACCCCGTTTCGGTCTCCATCTCTTCAATTTCAATTAAGTGCTCTAATTCGTCTATTTGGTTATCTTGTAATTCATCATGACGCTTAGAAGAAGAGCTAACAACATTCACAATAAAAATTAAATCTTTGAAAAAATCATGAACTTCAGATACTTCTCTTGTAGTGGCAATGAAAGCCAACTGCAACTGACGTGCTTGGCAATGCACATAATAGGCATAAGGACAATCTTTCATGAATAGAGCTTGTAAACCATTCCATTCACCTCGCATATTACTGGCTCCATCATATCCTTGACCTCGAAGATTTACAATGCTCAACTCATGGTTAGATAAAACTGTAGAAATATTTTTTTTGGAGTTTTTGATGTTGTGTCTTTGACATGTACTAACTGTAAAAATCGTTCTCGCACAATACCATCTCTATCAACAAATCTTAAGACTATAGCCATTTGTTCTCTTTTAGATATGTCTCGAGATTCATCGATAATTATGTAAAATTTTGAATCGTTGATCTTCTTGCGAATTTCTTTTTGCACTTTTTGAGCAAAGATGTGCAAAATTTCATTTTGAATGGACGAAGCTATATATTCTACATTTTGTAGAGCATTTTCTAGCACAACGTCTCGTATCTCCTTATTATAAGAAGTAAGGAGTTTCAACATCTCTAGAGAATTCCCTTGATTTTTCGACTTAGCACTCTCATCATGCCCCCTAACTGTACATTTTTAAAATGTGAGCCACCGTACAACTTCTATTGAAGCACCTAACCGTAAACGGTTATCAGCATTCTGTTTTGGAGTTAGATTTTCAAGTACATTATCAATATGTCCTTTCAGGTTCTTGAAATCTTTTCAACATTGCACAAAATATCCATGAGTCGAGTTAATATCTTTTCCCATATGCGTTTCAAATGCACAATTTCCCCCCCCCCAATCCTCTTCCAATTTTTGAATCCTTGTGCTGTAAAAGTATCTGAACCGGATTTTCCCAATGGTTTCTTTTCAAAAAGAAAGCACGGGAAACAATAAGCAACATCAGTAGTCGATGAATACTCCAGCCAATTAAAGGTTTTGAACCATTTGGATTGAAATTGTGTTGGATGATTATCTGGACCAGATTTAGGATACTCGGGTATAAAAATTTGATAAGGTTCATAATTTATGAACTTCTCTATAATTTCTTCTCGCTCTTCTGACGGATAACTATTAATTGGCTTACGCAAAGCTGGATCACGCATAAAAGGAGTATCAATATTAATTGTAGACTTATCGCTACATGTGTTTGAAGGCTCCTCATCTAAAACCTGAGTAGATGTCCATTGAGTTGTATCAACAACTATTTCAATAGGAGCATTAACGTTTGATTCTGGTGTGGGTTTCAGTTTTGAAAAATAAGAATATATTATTTTTCTCTTCATATTTTAACCTAGACAAAATAAGCAGGATAATCAAGATTCATACCTAACATCCTATTTTCACCCCTAACAAAGAACCATGATAGCAAAGGCACAATAAAAATATAAACCAGGAACAACACTTTCATTCTAAAAAGATAATTTTGATGTTTTTTTATTCTTACGAGAAAATTTTTATAAGTAATTCTAATTCAAGTAAATAAATTGTATCATGAAACTATTTTTTAATATATATATATATATATATAATTAATTAATTCAATACCAATAACTAAAAATTGATTTGCCAATCACTAATGTTACAATAATCGACTTCAATTGGCTTTATGAAAAATTATTGACCATTGCTTTCTTCTTTCACAGATTATCTTAGTTTTGATTCAATTCATGAAAGTTATGTACAATATGAAACTCAATTATGCAACTACAAACCTTGATTCATCTATATGTGTGTATGATTTTATTTAATTATACTCGGACGTCTCTATCTATTAATCTCCTATTTTCAACTAACAAGTAATAATCCTTAAAAAATATTTATACCAACTTACCGTTCATAATAAAAATTAACCCATCTTAAAATTTTAAAGGAAAATATTCATACACACAAAACAATATATTTGAGCAACTTATTTAAAATCTCAAAGCAACCCAAGGTATATAACACCACATAATTTTAGTTTGTAGCAGAAAACGTAACAAAAACTAGAAGAAAATTAGAAAAAAAATAAAAAATATATCTGATTGAAACGATTAGAATGAGTGATAAGAGCCCTCACTTTTCGGCTTAATTTTGAGAACATGAACATGAAAACCGAAAAAAGAACATAAACATAAAAACATAACAAAAATTAAAGTTTGCTTTGCACCCAACCAAATCATATATAAAATCAAAATTAAAAAAGGGAGAAAACTTAAAAAAAACTAGAACAAAATTAGAAGAATAAATAGAAAACGTACCTGATTGAAATGGTTAGAAGGAGTGATAAGAGCCCTCACTTTTCAGCTTAATTTTGAGAACATGAACATAGAAACTGAAAAAAGAACAAAAACATGAAAACATAACAAAAATTAGAGATTACTTTGCACCAAACCAAATCATATATAAAAGCAAAATTAAAAAAAGGAAGAAAACTTAACAAAAACTAGAAGAAAAAAATTTGAAAGCTTACCTGATTGAATGAGAAGGAACGATAAAACTCCTAACTTTCCAGTTTGATTTTGAGAACAAGAAATTGAAAACTGAAAAAAAGAACGATAAAAAATACTTTAACGTTTTTTTTAACCTTCTTGTAAAAAATAAAATTGGGCATGGGCGGGCCAAGGCCTAGGTAGGCCCAAGCCTGCATTCGCCCCTGGAACCTAGGACCAAGGTAAGAAATTCCCATGCCTTTACCACTGCGCCAAGCTACTCTTAGTGATATATATTGCACACTTTTATATACATATCTTGTAATACAGTTATGAAAAAAGTAAAAATGGTTAAAAGGGAACTTGAACCATTTCATTTTATTTCTTCTCATTCTTTACGGCCAATCCGATGGTGACACGTGTCACCATCTGGTTGGTTGATAAAATCTATTAAATTAAATAAATTAAAACTTAAAAATAGATGGGACACATGTCGTCATTTGGTTGGTTGGTTAATTTTATTTAATTAAATTAAAATTTGGACCAATTTGATATAATAGGTAAATAACAAGGACTAAATGTGTAATTTTACAAATTTTCATTAACTATACGTCACCCTCTGTTAGTTTTTTAACGGCGGTGGTCAAAATAGGTGAATTTAATAAGTTTGGTAGTCTGATTGACGAATTCGATAGTTCGATGGTTAAAATAAGTACACCCCTAAAGTTTAGTGGTCATTGGAGTAGTTTATTATTATTATTATTATTATTATTATTATTATTATTATTATTATGATGATGATGATGATGATGATGATGATAATAATGATGCATTTAACAAAGTTACAAATAGACTAATTATATTATTAATTTCCTTACAATCATCTCTAAGATAGTTAAAACCTAAAAGGAGATAGTTTTATGACAAAAAGATGGTTAAAATCCATGGCTAATATTTGTAATACCTATAAATTATAGATTTAGTCTATGCATTTTAGTTGTTCTTATACTTTTCGAAATTTAATATTTCAATCTTGACTAAAAAGTATGAAGACAATATAACTAAATTACATGATTAAGATTATCAAATTGGTAATAATAACTAAATTACATCAAGCATATAATATATAATCCAATGAAAAAATTAATTTAATAGATTTCACAACCTAAACTTTTTTAGTCTAATTAGGTACCTAAACTTGACTTTTTTGTTCAAATTGGTACAACAACTTCACTTTTTTTTGGTCTGAATTGATACTTAAGTTAAATGAATTTATTTGAACCATGAAGCCAAGCTCAAGTACCTAATTGGATCAAAAAAAAGTTTAGGTACTAAATCAGGGGTGAAAGGTATAAGGGATTAGGGGGTATGACCCCTAAGTTTTGAGAAATTAGAATTTAACCCCTTGAATTTAAAAAAAAACATAATTTGGCCCCTCAAAATTTTAAAAAAAATAGGCTTAAATGAAAAATAAGTGCCTAAAGTAGGTCTTTTTTGAACTTTAAGTGCCCAAAGTATTTTTTTTATAAAAATAGGTGCCCAAAGTTTCAAAATTTATAATTTTAGGTGCATGGCAGTTAACTACCATTTAAAAAACCCGTTAACCAGTACAAAATCAACACGTGTCTTTTTTAATTTTTAATTTTTAAAATTATTTTTTTCTTTTTAATAATTTAAAATTTTACTAAAAAATCTTGAAATTTTAAAACTTTCTAAAATAGTCCCCAAATCTCTAAATCCTAAACCCCAAATTCCTCACCGCTACCGCCGTCGGCCGCCATCCTCGGACCTACCCTTTCGGTCGCCGGACCTAGCCGACCATTTCTTCCCACTCGTTGTCGCCAGAAAACGGCGAATAATGTGCCAGTCGAACATTGAACGTCGAACGTGAAATAATTGTTCGTCGGTTTTCGGCGACGACAAGTTGGGGGAAATGGTCGGATGGGTCCGACGACCGAACGGGTGAGGTCGACGATGGCGGCTAGTGGCGAGGATTTGGGGATTTAGGATTTAAGAGTTTTTAGGGATTTAGGGATTGATTTGAACATTTTGAGATTTTTTTAAAAAATTAAATTTTAATTTTTTTTTTCAAAAATAATTAAAAAACCAATATTTCCGCCATATGTTGCGTTTTAAATGAATAACGATTTTTTTAACAGTCGGACACCTAAAATTATAACTTTTGAAACTTTAGGCACCTATTTTTACAAAAAAATACTTTAGTCACCTAAAGTTCAAAAGAGGTATACCTTGGACACTTATTTTTCATTCAAGCCAAAAATTTATATTAAGCTTAAAAAATTTAAATATTTTAATTATATTCTCTCCTATAATTTTTGAAAGTTATTATTAAATCCGTCAAAATTATTAAAATTTTTGGTTAAACCCTCAAATTTTTTGAAAATTTTAGTTTAAGCCTCCATTTAAAAAAAAATTAAGTTAGCCCCCAAACTCTTACCCCAATTTCCACCATCGTACCAAATTGAAACTTGAGGCTAAGTTTAGATACCTAATTGAACAAAAAAAGAACTTAGGTACAAAATTGCAGCTTGAAACTAAATTTAAGCACTAAAATGTATATTTACCCTAATGAAAATAATTTTGAGTGGGAAACGAAATCATGGGGTCGGTCCAAACTTAAACCACGTGATTCGAAATTGACCGGGTCCGGGTCTGGGTCGAACAGAGAGGATATGGAAATTACGAAAAGTAAAATCCATATTTTTCTGCGGGAGATCTATCTATATATGGCGAAATAATCAAATGAATAAAACAAATAACAAACACTGGAAAATTCGCATTACACGGAAACACAGTTTTCCGTATTCTAGATTTCGCATCACTTCCCCAAATTGTTGTTCGGAGAAGAAGCTTTCCGAATCCGGTAAAGATGATGGTCGAGGATCTGGGCGTGGAAGCCAAGGAGGCGGCGGTTCGTGAGGTGGCCAAGATCCTGCCTATTCCCGAGCTTTTACAATCTATTTCTTCCATCAAAGCTGATTATATCACTCGTCAACAAGTAAACCACCCGCTCCTTTTTTTTCTTTAAATCTTTTAATAATTGAGGCTTTCAATTGCGTTGAAATCGAATGCGGCAACTTTTTTCTTTTTTCCTCTTATTTTTCTCTCTTAATTGTCAGGCAAATGACGCACAACTTAGTACAATGGTTGCAGAGCAGGTATCTAACTTATTGATTTATATATATATTTACTGATCATAGGTTTCGTTTGCTTATTATTGCTTTAGCTGCTTGATGTTCGCTGTTTGGTTATTTTGATTGATACAAAAATATGAGGAAAGGACCGGTATGCTACTATATATATGGGGTAGGATCCACTTTATGTAAAAATTGAACTTTTTACTCTGGTTTAAGACCATTTATCCACAAAAATCCCCCCATTTGCAACTTTTAATCCAACCTTCAGTTTACACTCATGGTCCTGAATCAGTGTAAAAATCTTTTAGTTTTACAAGACTGTAACTGGATCCTATCTATCGCTATATATAAAGCTATAGATTTTTTGAATATATTATTTGCAAGCAAAAAACAAGTAGCACAAGCAAAATCAAAGGTTATTACTTGATTAAATATATGGAGCTAGGTTTTTATTTTTAACGGTTTTTGCATGGAAAAATACAATGCACTGCAGGTTGAGCAGGCACAAGCTGGGCTGAGATCACTTACCTCATCTCAGAAAACAATAACCCTGCTGCGTGGAAACTTTATTTCTATCGAAAAGTATGTTTGTTAGTATAACATTTTTAGATGCTATCAATGCTTGTTCTTGTGATTTTTCTCAAAATATTTCAAAGTTATGGATTACCGTGTTTATCAGGTTATGTCAAGAGTGCCAAAACTTAATTGAAAACCATGATCAGATAAAGCTTCTCAGCAATGTCAGGAACAACTTAAATACAACACTCAAGGTGAGTTTTCCAGTTTCGTATAAATCGAAAACCATGATCAATGTTGTTTCTCTTGATGGTATTAAACAAATGCCTTGGACTAACACTTGGAAAGAAGGGTGGTTTTATTGTTGGATGGGATAGCTTTTAGTTACTTATAAGTTATATTATCAAGTTTTATGTGGAAACTTACTTTTGTCCAGTGTAAACATGTGGTTGTGTGGCTTTAGTGCTTTTCAATTTATTCAACCTGTTTCTTATGTTGTGGCTGTATTTTTCACTCTTGATCTATTGCAGGATGTCGAGGGCATGATGTCCATTTCAGTTGAAGCTTCCGAGGCCCGAGATTCTTTGAGTGATGATAAAGAACTTGTCAATACATATGAGGTACAACTTTTTCCTTGATGATTACAGTAAGTAGGGGGCTCAATTAATTTTAATGTTGAGAAATTGTGTATCAATGCTCTGTTTTTCGCTTTTCATCATATATTTCTCAGAGGTTAACTGCACTTGATGGGAAGCGACGGTTTGCTTTAGCAGCTGTGGAATCTCATAAAGAAGAGGTTGGCAGGTTAAGGTGTGTATGTTCTTCAATTTTGTCGTGTAAAATATACGATAACTATAGCAATGCCAATATGATTGTTGGAAAATTAATGTGGAATATTTGCCTATATATTAGACATTAATTTCTTTTTAGATGGTTGTTGAATATGGTTCGACAAAATTGTAAACTATGTCAAGAAAAACTTGAATGGTGCCCCCCCTAATTTTCTTATATTAAAGACACTGAAATAAAATAAAAACTTGAATGGAGGACATTAATCAAATTTGTAAAACTAGAAAAAGTATATGGCATTTTTCAGGTTGTCCTTTTTTTTTCTTGTAAAAGAATATGCATTTTTTGAATAGTATTTTTGTTGAATGTTGAGTTTTCATTATGTTGGAAAATATAAAATTCTGTCATTTATAACATTGTAATATTTTCATTTTTTTGTAAAATAAATGACTTTAAATATTCAATTTCATTCACCAAGAGTCTCTAAATTGATATACTTTAGGATTTTTTTTCTCTGAATAGTCATCTCTATTATTAATTGTATTTTTTTTGATCAGATTTATTATACTTAATTAATCTTTATTTTCATTCATTTTAAAAAAACCATGTTTACTAAATTGATTAAATAATTATAGAAATGAAAATTTTATACATAATATTTGGAAAGAAAATAAAAAAGCACCTATAGTTTTCATCTATTTTTCTAATAATAATGAGTATTATCTGGTTTTAGGTAAAAGAAAAATCTTAAATAGGTTCTATACTTATATTATGGATAAAGCTATATTTTGTGCAGTTTGTTTGTAAGATGATAATTAGAGTATCTGGTTAAACTTTATAATGTGATACACGTTCGAATATAATTTGCTATGTACACCGAGATTTATCTTTATGAAAAATATTTACTTTTTTCCTAAACAGATCTTTTTACATTTTGCTTTTGAAAGTGAAAGGAAAATAAAAGTGGTAAGAGCAAAATCATCTCGGACTTGTAAAATTCATGGAATATTTTGTCATGGACTTGAGATTATATCTTAAAAATATTATAGCAGCACCTTTTTATTTTAAAAGCTAATGTTGCGCCAGCCAGCTTGGATATGTGGTGGTGTGCATTGGAAATGTTCCCATTTCCTTTTGGTTTTAGCCAAGTCAAACAAGAACATCTTGGGTTCACCTGCACAAGTGGAGGCTGTTCAACACATCTTTGCTCTTAATGGGCTTAAATTTTGTAACTTGATCCTGTTTGATGCAAGAATGGACCTAAACAATGTAATATGGGAAGTCTTATACGATGGCGATAGTCATATATTATAACGAATAGTTTTAGTTTCACGTTTTTAATGTTTTCTGTTTGATGCAAGAATGGTCTTGAACAATGTAATACAGGAAGTCTTATATAATGATGATAGTCATATATTATAATAAAGGGTTTTACTTTTAGTCTCATGTTTGTAATGTTTTTTCTTCTTCATTTTATAGTTTTAAGATTTTTTTGACATATTTTTATTGTAATTTTAACATGGGTTGTGTCTCCTAGAGAATATTTTGAAGATGTTGATCGAACCTGGGAGACATTTGAGAAAGCATTATGGGGTCATATTTCCAATTTCTACAAACTTTCAAAAGAAAGGTATGCTTATAGGAAACTGAGGAATCTGAAACCTGTTTGTTTGAATTTATTTGAATATTGTCCCTGAATATACTTTGTTTTTTGCATCACACCACATTATGATCCCCTTAATAATGGGTTCTTGTATACCTGCAATCTATGTGCACTATTTTGAAAGCATATTCAAATTTTCTTTAAATAGCAGTTTCACCATTCTTGTCCCCGTCTTAGCAGCTTATTTTCATGACAGTAGCATTTTTTCTTTCTATTTTGGTGTTCAGTAGATTTACGATAAGATTCTTTCTAATGACTACTTTAAGGTAGTTGACCTTAATTGTTCAATGGAAGTTAGGATAAGTTTCAGAGTGAGCAATGACTTATTAATGAATATGCCTGAAAAGATGTGTACTTTTCTGTTTTAGGGTTGACAGATATTCAATTGAGAGTTACTTATCCACAGGAAGGGAAAACTAAGTTGAGAACTCTAGTTATAAAGCTCGTCAGTTATGGTTGCTGTGATCTTCCCTCTCTTGCTTTCTTTTTATTGTTGGACTCCTTGCCTACCTATCTCTCTTTTTCTTGTTATCTTCGTTTATTTTCTACTTTGAGCCTTTTTTCTAAAATTTTCTACCTCATAGATTGCTTTCTAAGTGTTTCACCTAACTATAACAGACCTGTTAATTAAATTTGATTCAAAAGCTCTGAGCATTACATTTGATTGAAAAACTTGATTGTCAGTTTGTGCTTGTTAAGCATTCAATCTTCTAAAGATAAGTAAATTTTACATAATGCCCTAGAAAGCGCAAATTAAATCTTTGTGGTAAAATTTGATAACTTCCATTTCATGTTTAGCATTGTTATTTCAAATGAAACAAATTGGTCTGCACAAAGAACAGCACATGGGCTTAACATAATAACTAAATATGGGTTGTTATGCAATGGTATGCATATAACTCAAAATCAATTAGCAAATGATTGAGGAGCCTCACTTGAATTTGACATCAAAACAGAGCTCAATTTAGCTGATAGCCGCCTATTGGTACCTTTTGTGGCACATAATAGTTAGAGATCCTACCTAGGTAATTGATGGAAGGAATGAATGTCTTAATTCTTAAAACCGCTTAATTTTTTTTATGAGAAACAACAAATGATTGGATAAAGTGGGGGAAATAAAGAAAATGGGGACGATTCCAGGTGCTATGGCTTGAGTCACATCAACTAGCAGCTATGCCTCAAACAATATGAATGATGAGGAAAATGGTGTTGAAAATTTCATAGTCAGTTTGAAAGAGGGGACTTCTGCCCTCTAGAAGTTTCTTGGCTAAGTAAGCTTCTACGGGTGAAAGGTGTCCTGCAAATGATGCCCTTTTGAGATCAAACCTTTATCCATCCAAAAGACCCTCTAAAAGTTTCTTGGCTAAGTAAGCTTCTAGCGGGCAAAAGGTGTCTTGCAAATGATGCCGTTTCTTTTGAGATCAAACCTTTAGCCATCCAAAAGCAACCTTGAATTTCCAAAATTGCAACTATCAATTGTTTTTGCTTTACTATTTCTTCTGACATTGCACTTGTAATCTACAAAGCTATAGATGCGTCATCTTTGGCAATTGGTGGCTTGGGGGTTTGGATAATTGATTTGGACTTGCAGCTTTAGCAAAATCTGTGTGAGAAGTAGCCTCATGACTTTGGATGGAGTTGTTTTTCCTATATCACAGCATGTTTGAGGAGCAAATAAGGAATTTCTTTACTTGTTAGTGATGCATCTCATTTATCACTTTGTTTCTCCTCTGGATTCAGAGTATTCATTCCTCTGCCTGGATTGATTCCTTCAAAATGATTATCACCCGTGCTATTTTTTCTTAGAGTTGCTTTTACATTTGTTAGCATATTTAGCCTTAAATAGGTTACCTATTTGTTTTTTATTCACTTTTATCATCTTTTCCTATTTTGCAGTCCACAAACCTTGGTCCGTGCTTTGAGGTATGCTTTGAATAAGCTTTTGAATAATTTCTGTTTTGTAGCCCATGTATTTTCGAGGTCCTAGGATAATTTTTAAAATTTATGCATTTCTTATATTGAGGTATACCTTGTAATGATACTTGTTTTTTTGTGGGTGGGTTGATATGATCTAGTGTAGTTGTATTTAGTTTTGGACTTCTTCTCTCTAATAAGTTTCTTTGACTTCCCTTCTAGAGTTGTTGAAATGCAAGAAATTCTTGATCAACAACTTGCTGAGGAAGCAGCAGAGGCTGAAGGTGATGATGCAATGGCAGCTATTGCAAACCCTCGTAGAACTGGCAAGTACGTATCTGGTGTGATTGTTTTACTGCCACATGAATGATCAATTAATAACTAGATGCTAAAGTTATCCTTTATGAAAATGTAGAAAATCTACCAAGGCTTCAGTTTCTTCTAAAAATTTAGTACAACAAAAGTTGAAGGTTCAGGGGAAAGGCTACAAGGATAAATGCTATGATCAAATAAGGAAAACAGTTGAAGAGCGGTTCAATAAGCTTTTGACAGAGGTACTTTTCTTAACAATCAACCTAGTACATGAGAACAAGAGTATATATTGAATCCTTAATTAGTATCATATGATGCTAATTGTATTTTTTACCTCAGCTTGTCTTTGAAGACCTAAAAGCAGCTTTGGAGGAAGTTAAAACGGTATGCTTAACTGATCATTATATTTCTTTATGTTAAAATAGAGTAAAATTCAGTAAAAAACTCTCTTACTTTCTTTGTATTTGATGCCTACATATATACAACTTATATCCTTAAGCTAGGAAACTCATAAGTTAGGGAAGATACTAATTCTAGTAAAGATAAAATCCCTTTAAGTTAGGGATTGTGACAACTAACAAGAATCTACAGGATTCCATCTATCTACACATAATCTCCCTAATTTACAAGAATATTTGCTGACACTCCCCCTCAAGCTGGGGAATGGATATCTTCCATCTTCAGCTTGCTTGTTAACTTCTGGAACAACTTCCCAGGTAGCCCTTTAGTAAGTATATCCGCAATTTGATCTCCAGTGGAAACATAGGGAGTACAGATCAATCCACTGTCAAGTTTTTCTTTGATAAAGTGCCTATCCACTTCAACATGTTTAGTTCTATCATGTTGAACTGGATTATGTGCAATATTGATTGCTGATTTATTATCATAGTACAGCTTCATTGGTCCTTCCCACTTAACTTTTAAGTCCTCCAAAACAATCTTCAGCCACAATAATTCACAAATCCCAAGAGCCATGGCTCTAAACTCGGCTTCTGCACTGGACCTAGCTACAACATTCTGCTTTTTGCTTCTCCAGGTCACTAAATTTCCTCCCAAAAAAGTGCAATATCCTGATGTTGATCTTCGATCAACTAAGGACCCTGCATAATCTGCATCAGTATAAGCTTCCAAAGTCAACTTTTCCCCCTTTTTGAATAAAATTCCTCTTCCTGGTGTGCCCTTTAAATAATGCAAAATTTGGGTTACTGCTCTTTGATGTGATTCTTTAGGATTGTGCATAAATTGGCTTACCACACCGACTGCATAGGCAATGTCTGGTCGAGTGTGTGCTAAGTAAATTAATCTGCCCACAAGTCTCTGATAGGAACTTCTGTCCACAGCTGCATCCTCTGTTGCATCTCCAAGCTTATGATTAGCTTCTATTGGTGTTTCTGCTGGTCTGCACCCTAATTTGCCAGTTTCTGTCAGCAAGTCTAGGGTGTATTTTTGTTGAGATATAAAGATTCCTTGCTTTGAATATGCCACTTCAATGCCAAGGAAGCATTTCAGTCTTCCAAGATCTTTGACCTCAAACTCTTTGACCAGACATTTCTTCAAGTTATCAATTTCTCTTGAATCATTTCCTGTGACAATGATGTCATCTACATAGACCAGTAAAGCAACAACTCCCCCTGAAAAATGCTTCACAAATAGGGTGTGATCTCCCTGACTTTGTTTGTATCCCAGCTTCAACATCACTTTTGTAAATCTTCCAAACCAGGCCCTTGGTGATTGTTTTAATCCATACAGAGCCTTTTTTAATTTGCACACAGTTTGTTCACTGTTTGGACTAAATCCAGGTGGGATGTCCATGTATACTTCCTCCTCAAGATCTCCATGCAAAAAAGCATTCTTGATGTCATACTGTTGCAATCTCCATCCTTGATTGGCAGCCAATGACAATAAAATCCTCACAGTATTCATTTTTGCTACAGGGGCAAATGTCTCCATGTAATCTATCCCATAGGTTTGAGAATACCCCTTAGCCACTAACCTTGCTTTATATCTCTCCAAAGATCCATCCGAATTGTACTTAACTGTAAACACCCATCTACACCCCACTGTTTTCTTTCCTTCTGGCAGTTTTACCAAGTCCCATGTTTCATTCTTCTTTAGTGCCTCCATTTCAACCTGCATAGCTTGTTTCCAATTCTCATTGTCTAAAGCCTCGAAAACAGTTTTAGGAATGGCAATAGTATTTAGGCTAGTAAGGAAGGCTTTATGATTGGGAGATAAATTTTTATAGGACATAAATAAGTAAAGGGGATTTTTTGTGGTACAAGTCCTTTTTCCTTTCCTAATTGCAATGGGAAACTCAAAATCTCTGTGATCAGAATCAGAATTAGAAATTTCAGTAGTATTTGAATCAAGGATGGGTTCAATAATTACCTCAGTTTGTATAGGAGAAGGAGGAGATGATTGGGCCTGCATTGGTACCCTTTTTCTCGAGAAGACCAGTAGAGGACGAGTAGTGTTCTGAATTCCTGTTCGAGGTGTAGTGGGTTCAGGTTGGAGGATAATATGTTGGTCAACAACTGGTTGAAATGGTGGCTGGACAGATTGATCAATTTGGACAGGCTGGTCATCAATTTGGACAAGCTGGGCAGAATCAATTTGGACAGATTGGTCAATTTGGGCAGAATCAATTTGGGGAGACTGTTGCTGATCAATTTGGATTTGGACAGGCTGGACAGGTTGCTGATCATTAAAAAAAGGTTGAAGAAGGAAATGATCCATGTCCTTATCTTCCCTAAATAAAATCTCCCCTTGAAGATAAGGGCGAGTAAAATAATTTTCATTCTCAACAAAAGTGACATCAGCAGAAACAAAATATTTCCTTGTAGGTGGATGATAACACTTATAACCTTTCTGAGTGGATGAGTATCCCACAAAAATGCACTTTAAAGCTCTTGGATCAAGCTTACCCCTATTTTGAGAGTGGATATGAACAAAGGCAACACAACCAAAAATTTTGGGTTTAAGATGAAGAGAGGGACTAAAATTAGGATAGAAACTGGTTAAAAGTTGGATAGGACTTTGGAAATCAAGAACTTGAGTAGGTAATCTGTTTATCATATGGGTGGCAGTTAACACAGCTTCCCCCCAATACTGTTTAGGAACATTTTTTTGAAATAAAAGAGCTCTTGTGACTTGAAGAACATGGCTATTTTTCCTTTCTGCTACACCATTCTGTTGAGGGGTGTTTACACAAGAAGATTCATGGATGATCCCTTTTTCTTTGAAAAAAGAGTTTAAGACTTGATTGAAGTAGTCTTTAGCATTGTCAGACCTAAAACGTTTTATATCTGCCCCAAACTGGTTTTTAACCATGGTGTGAAAAGTCTTAAAAGTAAGGCTGACATCAGATTTTTGTTTTAGAAGGAATATCCATGACACCCGAGTACAGTCATCTATAAACGTAACAAACCACCGAGCACCAGAAATATTTGAAACAATTGATGGTCCCCAAACATCACTATGAATGAGAGTAAATGGGGTAGAAACCCTTTTATTGCTTATGGGAAAGGAGGTGCGTTTGTGTTTAGCAAGCTCACATATATCACAATGAAATTTTTCATTATTTAAAGACTTAAACAAGGAAGGAAACATGAGCTTTAAGACTTTAAAAGAAGGGTGACCAAGGCGGAGGTGATGAAGCCATATCTGTCCTTTATTGGTTTTTGGTTCTGATGCTAAGGAAAAAAGTGAAGAGTTCTATACACTGACTTGTCCACCGGGATCTTCAAGATAATATAAACCATTTACTTCTCTAGCACGCCCAATCATCTTCCTCGTTCCTGGTTCCTGGAACACACATTGAGTTGGGTAAAAAAGAACACAACAATTAGTGTCTTTAGTAATTTTTTGGATGGACAGAAGATTAGTGAATAACTTAGGCACATGGAGGACATTTTTAAGAGTAAGGTTGTTATTTATAACAATATCTCCTTGACCAGCCACAGTTATCTCACTTCCATCCGCAACAGTTATTTTCCTATTACTAGGACAAGGGGTATAATTGGTAAATCTGAAGGATGAATTGGTCATATGGTCTGTAGCTCCTGAGTCGATTACCCAGGGACTTTGAGCAGGAAAATTCGAGACTTTAGATTTCTGAGAAGAAGATATACCTGAGAAGGCCAAGCTACATGTACCTGTGGAGGAGGGCTTTTCTAGAGATCCCAGCAAGTTCTTTAATTTTTCTATCTCCTCTCTGTTGAATTCAAAGGACTGTTCTTGAGGATCATCAGTCATCTGTTTGGTGTTGTATGCTCTCCCTTGTCCTTTTGATGGTCCTTCTCTTTCATAAACAAATTTACTTGTTGTTTGTGGCTTCCCATGAAGTTTCCAGCACCTTTCTTTTGTATGGCGAGACTTCTTGCAATAGGTACACCATAGAGAGTCTCTATTTGCTGGCTTAGTTCCTTCTGATCTATTCTCTTTAATTCCCTGCTGATCCAGATTCAATTTTCCCTCAATTATAGCTCTTGTGGCAAGTGCTGAGCTCTCCCCTTGATTGTTCTCAATCATGACTCCTCTTCTTCCTTCCTCAGCTCGAATGGTGGCAATAGCTTCATTTAGTGAGGGCAAGTCCTCTTTTCCAAGAATCTGGACTCTTACTGCATCAAACTCAACATTTAGTCCAGCCAGAAAATCATAAATTCTTTCTTTTTCAGCAAACCTTTTCAGGACTGCTGCATCCTCACTACACTTCATTTTGATGCACTGGTAGTGATCCATTTCCTGCCACAGATTTTGCAACAAGTTGGAATACTCTGTGATGGATTTGCCTCCCTGCTTTGTGGATGCAATTTTGGTCTTGATTTCATATATTTGAGCAGCATCTTTGACCTTCGAGTAAGTTTGTTTGATAGCCTCCCATATCTCTTGGGCTGTATTGAGAAACATACAAGTATCACTGATTTCTGGTAGCATTGAGTTCCATAGCCAGGACATCACTAGTGAATCCTGTTCATCCCAAGCATGAAATTGAGGATCTCCCTCCTTTGGTCCGGTTCCAAGAAGATGACTTAGCTTTCCTCTTCCCTTTAAAAAGGTACGAACCAACTGAGACCATTTAAGATAGTTCTTTCCATTCAACCTATAGGCAGATTGTATGTTCTGCAAGTCTCCTGTCTGAGAATGACTTCCTTCACTCACTGCAACTCCTTGCATAGTCTCAGTAACATCACCCACGTCGACCATTTTTATTATTGGATGAAAAAGGGATACTCACAGGAAGGTGGTTGAAGAAAGAAATATTAAAAAAATGGAGACTGACAGGATTAAAAAAAAAGGCTTAATAAGGCTCTGACACCATGTTAAAATAGAGTAAAATTCAGTAAAAAACTCTCTTACTTTCTTTGTATTTGATGCCTACATATATACAACTTATATCCTTAAGCTAGGAAACTCATAAGTTAGGAAAGATACTAATTCTAGTAAAGATAAAATCCCTTTAAGTTAGGGATTGTGACAACTAACAAGAATCTACAGGATTCCATCTATCTACACATAATCTCCCTAATTTACAAGAATATTTCCTGACACTTTAGAACTTTGTGTTTCTGATTCTTACTTAAGTGACCTCAAAATGGCTCACTTATGGTAATTTAACATGGGTTCCTCAACTGTTTCTTGTAGCATTCTGTCATGTATAGAAATTATTTAAACACCTCAAATCAGCAATAGAAACTAACATTGTTAGAAAAATAAGCCAAGAAGTTTATTAAGGGTTTGGAATGGAATTCAAAACTGTGCCTCAATTCAGCTGAAAGGTAATTGTTAGCAGCATGATTTGTGAAGTTCTGACACACAAGAAAGCTTTACATTACCCAGCCCTAGTGCATGTAATATAGCATATACAATTACCTAATGTGAATCATTCCATCTAATGCAAAAAAGAAGAAGATATGATATAATGACTTAAGCAGTTGCAATGGGGAATTATTACTTCCTTTGGAACAATAAAATGATACTAAGCCTATGCTATAAGGGAGTTCTACAATTGTCAGCTTATCATATTTTTGTTAAGAAACTTGCATGTTTATTAATTTATTTTTAAATTTAGATTCTAGGTTTACATGATATAATTGCATTTTAATCCCTAAATTGCTATTTTGAAACTAAATTTCCGTTTGTCTAGTCATCAGCCTGTCATTTAAGTTGATAGTCTAGAAGTTTCTTGTTCTGGGTTATTATGGTATTAATATGTTGACGATGCATATAGCAATGTTCTTTGTGAAACACTCATGCTACTCCATCTCTTGGTGCTCTTTCAACTTTGATTCTCTCTCTATATATCATGGGATCTCAAGTTTGATTGCTATTTTTTCTGCATGTAGTGTCTGTTACTGCTTTTATTTAGGTCTTACTACTTCTTTTTCGATAAAATTTCCTTCACATTTGATACATTTGATTGTCTTTCTGATAAATAGATTGGAGAAGAGCTTGGAGACATTTATGATTATGTAGCCCCATGTTTTCCTCCAAGGTTTGCCTTGCTACAGATCTGCTTCTTTTTTCCGAGTTCATTTGGTTTACATTTCTGATGACATTTTTTTGTCCTTTACTTTTAACAATTGCATTATGCTCTTGATTTGATAATTTGATCTTTTTACTTGAGTTTGCTATACTGTCTTCCCCTTATCTAGATATGTAAAAGGGTATTCTTGGATTTGACATAAAAATGGCCTGCTTTTTATGTTTGAAAACTTGACCCTTAGACTGAGGTTAAAATTACACTACAAACTCCTAGATGATAAGGGAAGTTGAAATTTTAAGCATATGTTTTGTGCTTCATTTGCACTTATTCCATGGTTTTTATATAGACTTCTGGTTGAAATCATTTGAAGAGTTAATTATCGAAAATGCTGGAATGTATTTGTATGTATATGTGCATGGGTTTGCTGAGAACATTTTTTGTGTTTCTATTTTAGAATCCAGATTACAGATCCGACGATGGAGGAAGATAAAAGAATCAAATATATAAATGAAGTATTATTTGGATTAAAAATGAAAATAAACTAAATTTGACCTGGGTAGGTATGGGTATGCATATTTAACTTCAGGTCGGGGTCGGGCGGACGACAAAAAATACTCGGGCGGGTTGGGGGCAGGTTTTAGTTCCTATTTTTTCGAGCGGGATCGGGGCGGTAAAAAATCAGCCCCGCCTCGTTGCCATACATAGTCCTCAAAATGCTTGTTGACTTGCTGTGTATGTGCTTTATCTCTAATAGAGAACTAATCTTTTGCTTTTCCCTTGCAAGTGTTTAACTTAACTCATTGTGGGCCCTCCATTTCTTGGGGGCCCTGTGCGGTCGCTCCTATTACTCATGTCCAGAACCACTCCTGCTTAATACTCATACCCGCATGCAAGTGTATGCATTTTTCCAAGCTTGCTAGTCAAATGTAGTAACAGGAACCTAGTTTCATTGTCTACATACTAATCAATTTTTACCATTAGGGACTTTTATGAACTTCTACTGCTGCTTTTGATTAATTTTAATGCCTTCCCTTTTTCGCTTCACTTTTCAAGCTGATAAAACTTGTACTTCATTGTTTGGATTTTTGTTGCACTTGTGTTATTACTACTATTATTATTCCCAGCATATTCATGCATGCTTAAGTTGCCTTTGTGTTCCCAGGATTGTATAGGCAAGTTAATTTAATTCAAATAAAATTTCTGCAGGATAAATGAATATGAAATAAATATATTCTAGTTATTAATTTTTGTTTTCAATGATCGGACTTCTCAATGGAATAGCTCTTCCCCATCTTTCTACTTGGTCAAATTTCTTTCAGATTGCTATAGTCGCTTTCTTCTGGTTCCTTTCCTGGTATACAATAGCCAGTGACATGATTCATAATTCCAGCTGTTTTGAAAGGCTATCCAGAGAGTTTGTTTCTGCTGCTGCTATAGTTTTAATGCTTGTGGTTATATGTGGCTTGATTTTGGTGTGTGGGATTCAATGGATGTGTGCCTTGAACTTGGAGATCTTCCACGAATTGTTATACTCCTGTCTGATGTTGTCTTCCTTTCTGGCAGATATGAAATATTCCAGCTTATGGTAAATCTGTATACGGAGAGGTTTATTCAAATGCTTAGATTGCTTAGTGACAGAGCGAATGAACTGACAAACATTGAGATATTAAAGGTACTTTCCATAACCTTTCATGGCTTTCAAATATGCAAATCTCAAATTACATCCATTTTGCAATTTTGTCATTGAGGATCTTGACTTGTGCAGTGTGCGCACTATCATCGTTGTATAATTACTGATGATGCTAACCCTGAACATGGTGTACAGAATATCTATAATAAAAGATAAATTGAATTTGGAAGCATGTACATCTTAACATTTAAGTGTGTATCTCCTATGATGAGTTGGCTACCGGGCTTAGTTTTGTGAAACCAATTATTTTAGCGACAAATGTCTCCTGATTTATTCATTGGTGTAGTTCACCATAAGACAAACAACTAACATTGGAGCAACTATGAAAGACATATCTTCCAAGTATTTCATAATAGAGATGAATTGATCTTTAACCTCAAAGTCAGTTCATCACTTTCATTTTAATGTCTGAGTTTCTTTTATTTTTGTTATTTTAATTTCGTTTTCTTACAGCACAACCTTTTACTTAACCCTGTGTCATGTATTTTTATATCTTGTTTTTCACTCATGTAACTTTAGTACTTTATGGGTATTAATGCTTGCGTGTAGGTAACTGGATGGGTAGTTGAATACCAAGAAAGTTTAATTGGCCTTGGTGTTGATGAGACTCTCGCTGAAGTTTGTTCTGAGAGTGGATCCATGGATCCTCTCATGAATGCTTATGTCGAGAGAATGCAAGCCACAACAAGGGTAACAATATACAATCCTATTAATACTTGGTTACCATATGGAAAATTAAAGTATGGCTCAGATCTTTTCTGTTAATTATTTCATTGTTATTTTTTCTTCTTCTAGAAATGGTATTTAAACATCTTGGAGGCTGACAAGGTCCAACCACCAAAGAAGACAGAAGAAGGAAAGCTATATACTCCTGCTGCAGTAGATTTATTCAGGATCCTTGGGGAGCAAGTACAAATTGTTAGGGATAATAGCACTGATGCCATGCTTTACAGGATTGCTTTGGCAATAATTCAGGCAAGTTAGTAGAATCTGACAAAGAGAGTGTCATGCTTCGTGACTTGGGGACTGTTATTTGAATTGCCTAATGCCTATGATACAGCCAAATGTTTTAGAACATTAGTCGAGAATTATTTTGAAATTTAAATCTTATAAAATCAATATTGTTCCTTTTTTTATTCTTTTTCATGGTTGTATCCCTATTCTAGTACAACTTTGACTATATGTCAACATTTCTGAAACGTCTCTAATCTTAGTTGAGTTAGATGGGAGCATATTGTATTTATTCCTTAGTTCCGGCTTTTCCAAGGTTTACTGGTGAGGATTGGGTTCGCTTGAGTTGTTTTTCTTTTGGCGCTTTCATCACTCAATCCATTTTATTTCCTCGCTACATTGTTATTTTAGGTTTTCAAATTATACCTATAGAAGTCGTATTATTTTGTTAAACTGGACTGCCATTATATGGTTCTTTTCAGGTAATGTTTGACTTTCAAGCGGCCGAAAAGAAGAGACTTGAAGAACCTGCTTCTGATATTGGTCTGGAACCTCTATGTGCAATGGTTTGTAAATATTATGGGTGCTTAGCTTGTGGCTGTCTCATTTTTCCTCTGGATAATTAAGTTTGTGGATTTCTTACACTATACCCTTCCCAGATTAACAACAATTTGCGCTGCTATGACCTTGCTCTGGAGTTAAGTAACAGCATCATAGAGGCTCTTACACAAAATTATGCCGACCAGGTTTCAGTTTCCTTCTTGCAATTATTTTGATAGCAATTGCAAATTTTGTGATAGAGGCTTGGTCGAAATTTATCTACTCACACCTAATTCTTGTTTTCTTAGAAAGTTCCTTGTACATAGATTATCTACATTAAATACTTCAATTTGTGTGTTTCTTTCTTCTTCTTCTCCTGAAATAATATTTTCTCATCATGCTTGCATTTTCCTCTCATCTCTACTTTACTAGAATGATTAACCTTGGTGGGACACCATTTTCTGGACATCCTCAATATCAATTTTGACATGCATTGTATCATAGGATATATAACATGATTAATGCTATCGTATTAGTCCAAGTTCTTGTATTGTTGAGCTTTTATATGGATAAATTATGGCCAATCTTTTTGTTTCTGATGAAATTTCTTATTTTATACAAAATATAGTCAATATATATTTTGTTTCATATTTTCATCCCATCTCATTAAGGTGTCATGTTCATATAAAATATAAATATTGTTTCATTATACACTCATGTATAGAAACAAATGAGCAGACATGATTTGTGGAAGTGTTTTTAACCTTTTCATTGTTTGAAATCATATATCCTTGTATGTGGTGTGTGTAGTGACATGATCTACAAAAATGTGTCTTTACTTCATTGTGTTGTTTTGAAATTCAATATACTTTCCTATTGTACAGGTAAATTTTG
This sequence comes from Hibiscus trionum, assembly GCA_030270665.1. NCBI lineage: Eukaryota > Viridiplantae > Streptophyta > Magnoliopsida > Malvales > Malvaceae > Hibiscus > Hibiscus trionum. The sequence goes on along the minus strand of BSYR01000052.1, from coordinate 9,867,834 downwards.
AAGACGCTTGCAAAGGTTTCTTGGAGGTCACAAAGGTATGCTGAAATTTGGATGATTTATCCCCTTCTTCCCAAACAAGAAAAACCCTACCCTTTTGTCATTTCCTTTCTTTTGGATTTTAAGTGAAATTCAGTATTGATCTGTTTGAAGTTGTTGAGGTATTTTGCGATTGATGCTTTTGCGTGCTTCATATTTATTGCGTTTCAACTAGACCTGTCCAAGGGCTGGGCAATGCTTGGAGAAGGTAAAATGAATTTGACACAGCCAAAATTATTGAAAATTGTTATAAATCGAGAAAAAGGATGAAAAAATTAATTCAATCTCTTATTTTAGATAGGTACATTACATTGGTTAAATATACCTTGTTGTAGACTTTAATAGAACTTTACTGGAAAGATAAATTTTTATCTAGAGATAAAGATAACAAAGACTCCTAAAGACTATACTCTCTTATCTTAAAAGACTCCTAATGATAAAACACTTCTTAGTTGACGGCAGATTCTGACATTAATTAATTAAGATTTTGTTTTTATTAAACTTTAATTTTAAAAAATATATATTTTAATATAAAATGAATAGTAAATTTTGGGCTTCAGGCCAGGCCAAGAAGGGCATGGACCAAAGTAAATAAAAATTCTGGATCCGGCCTTACCCATGGACAGGTCTACTTGCAACAAATAGCTGATCAAGGATTGAGCTTCATTAATTGGAATCCTTTTTCCGTTGTTAACTGCATCAAGGCTGAAATTTTCCTGTATGTTGCATACTGTACAATCTCAAGTGGCCTTATTGTAATAGTAGTTATAGTATCAAAAAAGAATCACATTCACTGTCTGCATTGTTAATAGGAAGCTGTACATCAAACTGTTAATGTAATCTTTGAGGATCCTGGAGTGCAAGAGTTGCTTGTGAAACTATATCTGGCAGGTACAGTGATTTTTAATCCTTGTAGTTGACTTTTCCAAAGTTGATTCTGTTGGTCTTATATGTCAAATGCTCTGTTGAACTATTACTCTCTTAAACAGTTCAAATTTCTTTTATTGCTTGGTGCAATTTAAGAATGTATAATCATGCTTCTGCAAATGTGCACTTTCATTAGGGAACAGTTGCGATTTGTTTAGTTATGATATTTAGGCTTAGGGTGAGTGTTGGATATGGGCGTGTGTCTAACATAAGCACCTTGAACATTACACAAGTTTTTTTTATAGTTGGCTCATTGGACCTCCATGCCTATGTCTTTCAGATATGTATTACATAATTTAAGGAGAATGAAAGGTTATAGCAGAATGTATTTTTACCCCTCACTGGAATTTGTTTTTGCCAATATGCATTAATGTGATATTTTATTCTGACTTTTTTCAGCCTCCCCCCAATCAACAACCCGGTTCACACATATACATGTTTTTTGGCCAAACAACAGTGTGTTGGAATGATCCCCTCAATGGCATAATATTCTACCTATTTCAAAAACAGAAGAGTTAATAAGAACCAATTTGAGAAATATAGAACCTAAATACCTAAATAAATCATGATGTATGAAATAAGTTTCCGTTGGTTGCATTGTGACCAACCACCAGTCCCACAGTACTTAATGTGGAATTTTGATAGAACTATTCATTTTGTTTCATTTTTAATTGCCACGATTCAGGATATTGTCTTTTTCTAGTCTTTGCGCGGAGACAAGTATCCTCCATAGAAATTTTGTATGATTTTTATGAATTGAGATAATCTATCTTATTTGGTCCCATCCAATCCATTTTGCATGTGATTTGGACATTTGTAGGTCTCTTATATGAGGAACCGAATTGATCTATTTATGTGGAAAGTAGCCTTGTATTTTCTTATAGTGGATTGAGCGTTATTTTCTGATAATCGGTACTATTACATAAAGCCAACAGTTTAGGTGGTCTCTTGTGCTATTTTCTCTCGGCTCTGTTTCCTCGTATTTTCTGGAGTCGTTGGTGCTGTTGTCATATTGTTTGTACATTTTTGTAGGTAAAGCAAAAATTGAGAGTCTAGGCTGTACGCTCTATTAGAATATAGTATGCATAGACTATGCCCCAAAACAGGTGTTATTCAAAACTTATAGAACATTTTTGAACTGAACTTCATTGGAATGTATGACAAGAGGCATATGATATAATGGCCAGTTTAGATGCCTGAATTTGGAGGATGAACTGGATTATGTCTTAAATTAAATTCACTTTTAGAAATTGATTTAGAATGCTGGATTTGTATCTGGGTCAAATTCACTTGGAGTTTAGGAGGTTCGGATCTAATTTCAAATCATCTCCCAAGCTCTACATTTCCCTTGTCTATCCAAGCAAAAAAATCTTCCTTCTCAAATCTAGGGTTGGTTAAACTTTGATATGCTAGTTCCTAGATTGAACCAAACAATAATTTAAACTTATTGAATTTTAGGCAAAAAGATCTTAGACTTATATCTCCTTTTTTCCGAGTGATAATCTTAACATAACCCATTGTTAATCTTAGCCATCCATTTCACCCATCTAACGATCCAAAAAACGTGTAAAAGTTAAAAACTCTTACACTGTGTAACCGGATCCTATCCCTATATATATATATAGATATATAATTTAAAATAGTAATCTCGATCCCATTTTTTCCCTAACACAACCATATCACCGGTTTCCTAACGTTTAAGGGTATTTTAAACTCAGGGTACACGTGATATTTTGATTGTCCACCCTTGAAACTGAACCTTTTTTGTTAGTAAAAATAAAAGCATATTCATGTAATAACCATTTTTATCAAAGTACCAGGTAGATACGTACCTGTTAGATTGGGGAAGAGAAGTTGTGTTCACATTTCTTATTTCAGCATGTTCCAAACATACCGAGGAAAGAAAGTTACTTGATCAAAGAATTGATTCAGGTCTTTTATCTTTCAGAGTGGTGCGAAGGGCAGGTTACTGAGTACCTGGTTGCAACATTTGGTGATTATTTTACAGATGTTAAGATGTAAGTCATCTTTACTTAATCTTGGGCGACAGCTAAGTTTAATGTCCTTCATTGATTAACATACAAGCAATAAATTTCCATTTTATTGGGTCTATAAAGGACATGCATATGGAAAATCCTCCATTTTTTTTCTTTTATTGTCTAGAACTTCACACTCAGCACATAGTGCTGAAGCTTCAATATGCTATAACCTCCATGATTAGTCTTATTTAGTGTATATGTCTCCTTTTTCAGAAGAGGTCACATAACTATCAACTATAATCTATGTTACTGGACTTAGCTGTGAGTCTCGGACTTGGACACATGTCCGCGTGGGTATGGTTAGATTTTTCTATTTCTTTTCAATGTATTTGGAGGATCTTTGGGAGTCATGTCCCCATACCCATGTGTTGGACTCCAGTACTTCAAAAAAAAGTTGGAACGTAGATTACAATTATCATTATTCCTAATATTTCAAAGTGAGCTCAATATTAACTGTTGTATACAGGGTGGTCTGGTTGTTGAGCCAGTCAAATCTGAATTCTTTTCTCATCCTGAAATTGTTTTCTTGTGTATCTATGTCTATGTTTTCTTTTATCCATTTGATGCTTTTCGTTGATTTCATCTGAGACTGGTTTGGTTATCCATTTTTGGATAAGATAGGTTTGTCCAACACTTCATGCTCCAATGTTCATTGATTCATCGTTAACTTTATTGAAAGGTTAAAATACTGTTTCTTATTGATTTAATTCTTTGGAACTAAGGTATATTGAAGAGCGATCTTTCAGAAGATTTGTTGAAGCATGCTTGGAGGAAACGGCGATTGTGTATGTTGATCATCTTTTGTCACAGGTTTGACTGTTATCTTTTAATTGATTATAAATTTCCATCATGTTTTCACTTTCTGGGTGTTAAGTGCATGCTTGTATCCTCTGTAACATCTATTCCTTCTGATCACAATCATAGAAAAACTACTACATCAAGGAGGAAACTATCGAACGAATGAGACTAGATGAGGAGGTTCTTATGGATTTCTTCAGAGAGTATATCAGTGTCCAGGTAGATGCTGCTTCGGATTCTTCTATGATTCCTTTTAGCTTGTGGTTCGGTTGTTCAAAATTTGTTTGAATTAATTCTGCTAGCTCTTTCCTCATCCTGCTTTTCTCACTCCCGCAGAAAGTTGAAAGCAGAGTCCGGATACTGAGTGATCTAAGAGATCTTGCTTCAGCTGAGAGTCTGGACACATTCACACTAATTTATTCAAATATTCTTGAGCATCAACCTGACTGCCCGGTAATCATTAAGTCTACAATAAGATGCTATCTATTCACTATTCTAGTATTTATTCTAAGGTTATGGTACGGTTGCATTTCTGAGTAAAAATCTCCCAATTTTTTTTCTTGTAATTTCAGCCTGATGTTGTTGAGAAGCTTGTTGGAATGCGGGAAGGCATACCGAAAAAAGATGCAAAGGAGGTAAATGCCACCCTTCGGTTTGGTTTATCTTTTATTTCTTTAGAATCATATTGTAATTAGATGAACTTGTGGAGCTGGCATAAAAATAAAACCAAAACTCTGTTTAAACTATGAAAAAGTGGAAAAAGCAGCAGCTTGCATCAACTGTCTGCTCTTTCTCTATTAAACTTGGTATTCATTTGATGACTTTCGATTTCTCTTCGGATTCAGGATTTCCAGTTGAGTGTTGTAATAGTTTTATTGTTTGTTTTTGGTGTAAGGTTGTGCAAGAATGCAAAGAAATCTATGACAACTCTCTTGTTGGCGGGAAACCACCAAAGACAGGATTCGTCTTCCCCAGGGTCAAGTGTTTATCACAGGCGGCCTCTAAAGGTTTTACATATAAAAATTTGAATTTATTTAACAAGTCGTGATAGGCGGAGTGATTTCATGTCAGATTTGTTTTGAACTTTTTTTTTATTTAAAGACATCTAAATGTATGAGAAGATAGATATCATTATAATGATTTGTTTTTTTTTATGCTTGTTACACCTCATCAAAGGACATCTTGTTTGGTTGAGCTTGAGACCAAAAGGCACTCCTCTCTCTTAATATTAGGGATGTAAAAAGCTGATCCGACCTGAAAACTCGACTGAAATCTGATTGAGTCAGAATCTGATTTGACTTAAAATTTTAATGACTCGAACCCGATCTGTAACCGACTGTTGTTGACCCGAACCTGAATTCGAGCTGTTACTGTAGTACCGAATTTGACCTGCGTCCGACTGAAAATGACCCGAACTCGAATTGGACCTGTTACTGTGGACCTGAAACTTGCACTCGACTGAAACGAAGCCGACTTAGCATATAATCGATTTTACCCGACTGAATTGACCCGAGATTTGATTTTACCTGACCTGTTTTGAACCCGACTTGTTTTGAACCCGATCTTTAGACCCGACTTGTTTTAAACCCGACCTGTTTTGAACCTGGCCTGTTTTAAACCTGACCTGAACTGACATTGACCCGAAATCTATGACTTGATGAATTAAAATTTTTTATAAGTTGATATACATATATGATATATATACACATATACACCTATATATATATTGATATACATATATGATGTATATGCGCGTACATACACAAAAACTTAATGAAGAGTGAATATTAAAAAAATAAAAGTATTGAGCCAAGTAATACAAATAATTTATGAAATTAAGAAATATTAAATTAGACATTATATTATACTTTTAATCTAATACATTAAACATATATATTTTTTCAATTATTAAAAATATAAAGTAATTGATAATTTAATAATTATTTTTAACTAATATATACGTTACTTACCATATTCAAAAAAAATATTTACGTTACAAAATAAATTAGATTGAATTTTTTTCAGTAACTTAAATAAATTTTTAGATTTACAAATTATAACAAAATATATGTTACGTTATAACAGATTCAGGATAATTGTTTTCTTATAATCGAACAAAATTGTAGAGTTATTGATTATTCTTATCTAACTTTTAGTAATTTGAACTACATAAACAAATTTTTACTGTTATCAGCTTGAAACATATTTTTCTGACTATACAATGTAAGGTCTGTTTTTTATTAATATTTGAATACTTGATAGTTAACTTAAAAAAAGGAGTTCAATACAGAATGTCAATGTAACACCCGGGTTCGGGGGTCGGGTGAAATTAATGATTTAAAAATAGTTCGGGTTTCGGTTCCAAATTTTTAATAATAAAATAAAGGTTGGGCCCCGGGTTTTAAGACATGAAAAATTTAATTGGGCCATTCTCTAAACAAGCCCAAATTTGCCATGGTGTCATCCATTGTAGTTATCTCATTTCATTAAGGGTGTTTTGGTCATTTGACTTCCCCATTTTAAACAAACATAAAATAAACCCTTTTTGGCTTATCTTCTTCATCTCACCATCCCCATTTGACGTCAAAGAGCTCCCCCCCCCTCCTAGACACTATTTCATTCCATAACTCATCCAATCGTGAAGATTTTTCAAAGGTAAGGCCGTTTTTGACTTGCTCTCTTTGTCCTCTACGAGTACGTACCCTTATTTCCTAGAAAACCCATGATTTTTGTAACTTGGGTGTTTTGAAATATTGATTAAAAATGTCATTTTTAGCATCCTAAACTTAGGTTTTTGATTTATGAATGTTATATGAGTTGTTTTAAGTCTAAAGGGGTCCAATGGGTATGATTTTTACAAGGTTTGGGGTGATTTCTGAAATGGGGTTTTGGGGAGGTTTTTGAGAGGTTTTGGGTTGAGATATGGGGGTGTTCTATGTAGAAATGAGAGGGTTAATGGTTAGGGTATATGTAAGCATTGTTTTGAAGGCTTTATGGAGTAGTTTGAAGGTTGAAATCAATGGTTTTAAGCGGTGCTTGAGGGCTGCTCGGATTTTGGAATTTTGAGTTTGTTTTCAATGGAAAAATTGAGGTCTTGTGCTTGGTGTGTAATCCGGGTTGATTATTTTGGAACATGGACTGATTTGGGATTGTTTATATTGTGTTGGAATGTTTAGAAACGAGAAATTTGGTTGGTGAAGCTTCGGGGACAAATCCGGGGATTTCGGAGTCTTGAGCTTGGTCTTCGATCTCCTCTTGGGTAGCAACGGTGAGTAGAATTATTGGTTTTTACATTGTGCTCGATATGGATTCATTTGGGGTTTGGGTGGAACCTTGAGGGGTCACCTAAACCCGTGTGTAAGCCCTCTACTCTCATGTGTTGTGATATATTGATTGTGGATGCGTTGTGATCATTTGAATGCAATTTAAGTTGTTAATGTTGTAGTCGTGTTGAGTTCGTGCCTCACGTGATGGTGGTCTAAACTACGGTGATGTGTAGTCCCACCGATAGTGACTAGTAGGGTAGTACTTTGATGTGTAGTCCCATTGGAAACCCACTAGTCGAAACGGTGATGTGTAGTCCCACCGTAGGTGTATGTTGGTTGTGCTTGTGCAAACCAAATGTTGGGGTTGAGATATACCCTTGTGCATCCATTGCTTTCTTGCATATAAATAATGTTTTGGAAAACTGCATGTTGTGAATTGTAGAGCCTCTCTCACTAAGCTTGATTGCTTATGCTCTTTTGTTTCCAACGTGCAGATCGCTAGAGTTCGGGAGGCGAGCGGGCGAGGGAGGAGCTTTTGGAGTTCTCAAGCAAGTTTAAGTATGGTTTGCTTTTGTAATAATGTCTAGACAATGGGGTGTAGAGTGTTAGTAGTTGGGGTCAAACTCCTTAGGAGGTTATGCTTGAAATTGTTAAGATTATGTTGTGTTATGCCTTTGCTACTTGGATTATGACCTATGTTTCCTATGTGGTTTATTTGCATGTGCCTAAACTTGTATGATGTTGGCCCATGTATGCCTTATGCTTGACTACATTGTGAATGATGCCTTGTGCTTGCTAAACATGCTTCCTTGTGACATTGTATGGAGTCTTGTTTGTATGTCTTGGTTAGATTAAATGCCTCCCATGCTATGTCTCAACTGTGGTTTGATGCATGTATGTTTACTTACGCTTAGGAGTGTCCAAAAGTGCATCTAGAATCGTATGTGAAGTTACCAAGTAGTGAAGTGAGGAGTTGCAGAGCAGGGGTATCGATACGGTTAGTTTCGTATCGATACGGCCTTCTTATTCAAGGCCTTTCGTTTCGATACGCAGGGAGACATATCGATACCATTTTGGACGCTGGAGCTACTGTCCAACTTGGTATCGATACCGGTCTCAGGCGTATCGATACCATTTTGGTCACTGAAGCCACTGTCCAACTTGGTATCGATACCGGTCTTTGGCGTATCGGTACGGCCATCTTAGTGTTGACTATGAGAAGTCAACCCTTGGGGAGGGTATCGATACACCCCTTAGGTGTATCGATACGGTCTCCACAGGCTAACCTTGACTTTATGACCTAGTCAAGGGGTATCGATACACTCCTTAGGTGTATCGATACCGCCTGCAGTTAAGCTAAAATTGGGCTATTAAAAAGTTGTTTGGGTTCGTTGGATTGTCTCATGTGTGTTGCCCCGCATGTTTGATCACTTAGGACCTAAATACTCCTCTAGACAAGATTAATTGTAAAAGAAAAAAAATAGGGTTGCTAACCGAAGGGGAGCCTTAACGGGTTTCACTTCGGTTTTCCCCGTGTAGCCCACTTGGACCGGTCATTCGGCCAGACCGGGACGAGGGGGTTACATTTATTGGTATCAGAGCTTGAAGTTTCCGAGACCTCGGGCAGGTAAGTGAGGTAAGCTAAGGTATTATGAGTGTTTTGCCATGCATGTCTAAATTTTGTTTTAGCACGGTGTATGTATGCATGCCATGGTGACCTTACTGTTGTTTGAGAGTTGGTTTGAGTCCCCATTGTTAGGCATTGTTGTCAAAATAAAAAGGAAAAATTGTTTTGGTTTAAAGAGCTTGAGAACCGGAGTCCTTTGCCCCTTGCTAACCTAACGTTTCTTTGTTGTTGTGTGTTTGTTGTTCTAGATTACTTTAATTGCTATGGTGAGACCGAGGGGACGGCCTAGGGCGGGTGACCAGGCACCCGAGAACGCGCCTCCTGCTCTTAATGCTCCCGGTGGTAATGGGGGGAATGTCGGAGGTGATGGTAATGAGCCTCAGACTGAGGCTAATGTGGGAGGTAATGGGGCTCAGGCGGGCCAAGGACAGGCAGGCCCAGATGTGGCTCATTTGATCCAGACTATAGCCGGAGCTTTTCAGACAGCTTTGGCCGGTATGTAAGCTGCAGCACCACCTCAAGGTGCGGGGACATGATTACCCCTAGAGAGGCTTCGTAATTTGAGGGCAGTTGAGTTTCGTGGGTTGTCTCCGGAAGGTTCGGAAGGGTGGCTTGAGAGCACTACTCGCATCTTGGGTAAGATGGAGTGCTCAGATGCTCGTAAGTTGGGATGCATCGTCTCATTGTTTCAGGGAGACGCTTATACCTGGTGGACTACTGTTATTTCTGCTATGGCCGAGGCGGATGTCACATGGGAGTTTTTCAGGAATGCTTTTAAGAGGAAGTACCTCGGAGTTCGGTACTTAGATGAAAAGAAAAGAGAGTTCATGGCTTTGGTTCAAGGCAATAGGACCGTGTCCGAGTATGAGATCCAGTTTGTGAGGTTGAGCCAGTACGCGCCAGAGTTGATTCCGGATGAGAAGGAGCGATGTGAGCGTTTCAGATATGGGTTGACTACTGATGTGAAGACCTACATGTTGGCCTCCGACTACACTGAGTTCGATGTCTTGGTTTCTAGGGCCAAGGATGTTGAGCAAAACCTAAACTCTAGAGCACGTGCTAGTGGGTCCGACTCCGGGAAGAGACATGCGAACTGGGATAGAGATCATGCCAAGAGGCATAGGGATATGAGGTACCAGCCGGACACGAGGCCTAGAGGTGGTAACCATGGTCAGGGCCGTCAGGGCCAAGGGGCTGTCGGGCACATTCCGGAGTGCACTAGGTGCGGGAGACGCCACCCAGGTGAGTGCATGGGTATGTTTGGGGCGTGTTGGAACTGTAGCTCCCGAGACCATTTGAGGCGTGATTGTCCACACCCAGTCAGGGGAGGACCGGCTCCAGCGAGGGGTTTTGAGCATCAGAGAGGTCGTGGGCGCGGCCGTGGGAACTTCCAGCCGAGGAATGAGGGCCAGAGGAACTTGGCTCATGTGGTAGCAGTCCAGCCCGAGGGAGGAGGACCGGCTAGGGTGTACGCTCAGCGTGAGGCTGGGAATGACACTGATGTAATTGCAGGTAATTTCACATTACAGTCTTTGAGTTTTCTTTCTCTAATAGATTCGGGGTCAACACATTCGTATATTTTGGGTGAGCATGCAAAGTCATTAGGACTACCTTGCGATTGGCTAGAGGTAGGTGTAAATGTCACTAGCTCTTTTGGTGATACAGTGGTAGTTAGGAAAGTGTATAGGAGGTGTCCCCTGATGATTCAGGGCCACGTATTTCCGGTCGACATGATGGAGCTATCCTTTTATGGTTTTGATGTGATCTTGGGCATGGATTGGCTTGTAGAGCATAGAGCTAGGGTTGACTTCGAGACTAAGAGAGTCTCTTTGAGGCTTACCGATGACTTCGAGGTTGTGGTAGTTGGGGAGAATGTTAAGTTTTTGTCTAACGTGGTTTCGGCTTTTGAAGCTCAGAGGTTGTTGAGTTTAGGGTGTCAGGCTTACTTGGCTTACGTAATGAACCCGGATATGAGTGAGGTGAGACCTCAGGACATCAGGACTGTGTGTGACTTCTCGAGTGTTTTTCCGGAAGAACTACCAGGCTTGCCTCCAGATAGAGCAGTTGAGTTTGCTATTGAGACCTATTCTGATTCTACACAGGTGTCGATTGCTCCGTATAGAATGGCACCAAAAGAGTTGAAGACCCAGCTTCAGGAGTTGACTGACAGAGGCTTTATTAGGCCTAGTGTTTCCCCGTGGGGTGCTCCGGTCTTGTTTGTGAAAAAGAAGGATGGTAGCATGAGAATGTGCATAGACTATAGACAGTTGAATAAGGTGACGGTGAAAAACAAATATCCCCTGCCAAGGATAGATGACTTGTTAGACCAGTTGAGGGGTGCTTCCGTGTTTTCAAAGATTGACTTGAGGTCTGGGTATTATCAGTTAAAGGTGAAAGATGTGGACGTACCGAAGACAGCTTTTCGTACACGATACGGGCATTATGAGTTTTTGGTGATGCCTTTTGGGTTGACCAATGCTCCAGCAGCCTTCATGGATATGATGAACCGTGTGTTTCATAAGTTCTTGGACAGGTTTGTGGTAGTGTTCATTGATGACATCCTAGTGTACTCTAGGACCGAAGAGGAGCACGATGAACACTTGAGGTTAGTGCTTCAGACCTTACTTGAGAATCAGTTGTATGCCAAGCTAAGTAAGTGCAAATTTTGGATTAGGGAGGTGGTCTTCCTAGGTCACTTGATCTCAGCTAGTGGGATTAGTGTAGATCCCAAGAAGATCGAAGCCATTGTGAATTGGAAGCAACCGAAATCAGTGATAGAAATCCGCAGTTTCCTAGGTTTGGCGGGATACTATAGGAGGTTTGTTGAGGGGTTCTCTAGGATAGCAGCTCCGTTGACCAAGTTACTACAGAAAAATGTTCTGTACGAATGGTCAGATGCAAGACAAGAAGCGTTTGAGAAATTGAAGAAAGCTTTGACCGAAGCTCCCATTTTGATTCAGCCCGAGCCGGGGAGAGAGTTTGTGATTTTCAGTGATGCATCTTACGTGGGGCTAGGTTGTGTGCTTATGCAAGAAGGTAAGGTAGTGGCATATGCTTCCCGACAGTTGAAGGTTCATGAGAAGAATTACCCCACACATGACATAGAGTTGGCTGTAGTGGTGTTCGCGTTGAAAATTTGGAGACACCATCTTTATGGTGAGAAGTGCACTGTGTACACCGACCACAAAAGTTTGAAATATTTGATGTCCCAGAGGGAGTTGAATCTTAGGCAACGAAGGTGGTTAGAGCTCCTTAAATATTATGACCTTACCATAGAGTATCATCCGGGCAAGGCAAATGTGGTGGCCGATGCCTTGAGTAGGAAGGTGGCCGTTGAGTTGCGAGCAATGTTTGCAAGGTTGAGTGTGTCTACGGATGGTGGGTTAGTGGCCGAGCTTCAAGCTAAACCATCATTGGTTCAGTTGATCCGTGAGAGACAGTTGCGAGATGAGTCCTTGGCACCTCACGTGCAAGACATAGCTGAAGATAGGCCTACTAAGTATTGTTTTGGAGAGAATGAGATCCTATGTTTCAAGGATAGGATAGTGGTTCCGGAGGATGCCGAGTTGAGGCATACGATTTTGATTGAGGCTCACAATAGCCCTTTTGCTATGCATCCGGGTAGCACGAAGATGTATCGAGGATTGAAGGAAGAGTATTATTGGATTGGTTTGAAAAAGGATGTAGCCGAGTTCGTAAGTAGATGCATGGTTTGTCAGAGAGTCAAGGCTGAGCACCAGTTTCCTTCAGGGTTGTTGCAACCGTTGAAAATTCCGGAGTGGAAGTGGGAGCGTATCACTATGGACTTTGTGTCAGGACTTCCGTTGACTCCGTCGAAGAAAAACTCAGTGTGGGTGATTGTAGATAGATTCACCAAGTGTGCTCATTTCATACCGGTTCATACTACCTATACTTTGGACAAGTTTGCCGAGTTGTATATTCGTGAGATTGTGAGACTACATGGGGTACCGAAGTCGATTGTGTCAGATCGAGATCCGAGATTCACCTCTAGATTTTGGGAGTGTTTGCATAGAGCCTTGGGCACTTGGTTGAACTTCAGCACTTCGTATCATCCGCAGTCAGATGGGCAATCTGAGAGGGTAGTTCAGATATTGGAGGATATGTTGAGGTGTTGTATTATTGACTTCCAGGGGACATGGGAGAAACACTTACCATTGGTGGAGTTCGCGTACAACAACAGCTTTCAGACGAGCATACAGATGGCTCCCTATGAGGCCTTGTATGGTAGGAAGTGTAGGACCCCGATATGTTGGGCCGAGGCCGGACAGAAACTTGTGCCGATGCCCGAGTTACTTAAGGGAACCACCGAGAAGGTGAAATTGATATGTGATCGCTTGAAAGCGGCTTCAGATCGGCAAAAGTCCTATGCCGATTTAAAAAGGAAGGAGGTGGAATACTCCGTGGGGGATAAAGTGTTTTTGAAAGTCTCACCATGGAAGAAGGTGATGAGGTTTGGAAGGAAATGCAAGTTGAGCCAAAGGTACATAGGGCCTTATGAGATAGTTGAGAGAATTGGTCCGGTTGCGTATAGATTGAGACTCCCAGTTGAGCTAGAAAAGATTCATGATGTCTTTCATGTGTCGATGCTTAGGAGGTATAGATCGGATCCGTCCCATGTCATGCCAGTGGAAGAAATAGAGTTAAATCCGGACTTGTCCTACAACGAGGAACCAATTGAGATACTTGCTTCTGATAGCAAGGTATTGCGTGGCAAGACTATAGAGTTGGTCAAAGTCTTATGGAGACATAGAGGTGTGGAGGAAGCCACGTGGGAGAGGAAAGCGGACATGCTTGAGCAGTTCCCGTATTTGTTTCCGTCAGGTAATTTCGAGGACGAAATTCCTTAAGTAGGGGAGAGTTGTAACACCCGGGTTCGGGGGTCGGGTGAAATTAATGATTTAAAAATAGTTCGGGTTTCGGTTCCAAATTTTTAATAATAAAATAAAGGTTGGGCCCCGGGTTTTAAGACATGAAAAATTTAATTGGGCCATTCTCTAAACAAGCCTAAATTTGCCATGGTGTCATCCATTGTAGTTATCTCATTTCATTAAGGGTGTTTTGGTCATTTGACTTCCCCATTTTAAACAAACATAAAATAAACCCTTTTTGGCTCATCTTCTTCATCTCACCATCCCCATTTGACGTCAAAGAGCTCCCCCCCTCCTAGACACTATTCCATTCCATAACTCATCCAATCGTGAAGATTTTTCAAAGGTAAGGCCGTTTTTGACTTGCTCTCTTTGTCCTCTACGAGTACGTACCCTTATTTCCTAGAAAACCCATGATTTTTGTAACTTGGGTGTTTTGAAATATTGATTAAAAATGTCATTTTTAGCATCCTAAACTTAGGTTTTTGATTTATGAATGTTATATGAGTTGTTTTAAGTCTAAAGGGGTCCAATGGGTATGATTTTTACAAGGTTTGGGGTGATTTCCGAAATGGGGTTTTGGGGAGGTTTTTGAGAGGTTTTGGGTTGAGATATGGGGGTGTTCTATGTAGAAATGAGAGGGTTAATGGTTAGGGTATATGTAAGCATTGTTTTGAAGGCTTTATGGAGTAGTTTGAAGGTTGAAATCAATGGTTTTAAGGGGTGCTTGAGGGCTGCTCGGATTTTGGAATTTTGAGTTTGTTTTCAATGGAAAAATTGAGGTCTTGTGCTTGGTGTGTAATCCAGGTTGATTATTTTGGAACATGGACTGATTTGGGATTGTTTATATTGTGTTGGAATGTTTAGAAACGAGAAATTTGGTTGGTGAAGCTTCGGGGACAAATCCGGGGATTTCGGAGTCTTGAGCTTGGTCTTCGATCTCCTCTTGGGTAGCAACGGTGAGTAGAATTATTGGTTTTTACATTGTGCTCGATATGGATTCATTTGGGGTTTGGGTGGAACCTTGAGTGGTCACCTAAACCCGTGTGTAAGCCCTCTACTCTCATGTGTTGTGATATATTGATTGTGGATGCATTGTGATCATTTGAATGCAATTTAAGTTGTTAATGTTGTAGTCGTGTTGAGTTCGTGCCTCACGTGATGGTGGTCTAAACTACGGTGATGTGTAGTCCCACCGATAGTGACTAGTAGGGTAGTACTTTGATGTGTAGTCCCATTGGAAACCCACTAGTCGAAACGGTGATGTGTAGTCCCACCGTAGGTGTATGTTGGTTGTGCTTGTGCAAACCAAATGTTGGGGTTGAGATAGACCCTTGTGCATCCATTGCTTTCTTGCATATAAATAATGTTTTGGAAAACTGCATGTTGTGAATTGTAGAGCCTCTCTCACTAAGCTTGATTGCTTATGCTCTTTTGTTTCCAACGTGCAGATCGCTAGAGTTCGGGAGGCGAGCGGGCGAGGGAGGAGCTTTTGGAGTTCTCAAGCAAGTTTAAGTATGGTTTGCTTTTGTAATAATGTCTAGACAATGAGGTGTAGAGTGTTAGGAGTTGGGGTCAAACTCCTTAGGAGGTTATGCTTGAAATTGTTAAGATTATATTGTGTTATGCCTTTGCTACTTGGATTATGACCTATGTTTCCTATGTGGTTTATTTGCATGTGCCTAAACTTGTATGATGTTGGCCCATGTATGCCTTATGCTTGACTACATTGTGAATGATGCCTTGTGCTTGCTAAACATGCTTCCTTGTGACATTGTATGGAGTCTTGTTTGTATGTCTTGGTTAGATTAAATGCCTCCCATGCTATGTCTCAACTGTGGTTTGATGCATGTATGTTTACTTACGCTTAGGAGTGTCCAAAAGTGCATCTAGAATCGTATGTGAAGTTACCAAGTAGTGAAGTGAGGAGTTGCAGAGCAGGGGTATCGATACGGTTAGTCCCGTATCGATACGGCCTTCTTATTCCAGGCCTTCCGTTTCGATACGCAGGGAGACGTATCGATACCATTTTGGACACTGGAGCTACTGTCCAACTTGGTATCGATACCGGTCTCAGGCGTATCGATACCATTTTGGTCACTGAAGCCACTGTCCAACTTGGTATCGATACCGGTCTTTGGCGTATCGGTACGACCATCTTAGTGTTGACTGTGAGAAGTCAACCCTTGGGGAGGGTATCGATACACCCCTTTGGTGTATCGATACCGCCTGCAGTTAAGCTAAAATTGGGCTATTAAAAAGTTGTTTGGGTTCGTTGGATTGTCTCATGTGTGTTGCCCCGCATGTTTGATCACTTAGGACCTAAATACTCCTCTAGACAAGATTAATTGTAAAAGAAAAAAAATAGGGTTGCTAACCGAAGGGGAGCCTTAACGGGTTTCACTTCGGTTTTCCCCGTGTAGCCCACTTGGACCGGTCATCCGGCCAGACCGGGACGAGGGGGTTACAGTCAAAATAATACAAGTTAGTATTCTTTAAACTTACAATTCTACAAACTGAAACTTATAAAATACAAGAAGTTTGTTGAGTAATAATATTAGCTCTTCGATCTTATAGCAAAGTCTAAAGCTAAAAGCACTTTGCTACCAGAAATTTCTTCATCGAGCTATCAGATCTAAATGCTGCCATCAAGGTTAATTATGGGTAACTTGCATAGGTAAGAAACCAACATAATTAAAACAAGGGCAACACTTATATAATAGAGAAAAATAACCATGTAAACAAGCAGCCAGCTACCAGCAACCAGCAGCAACACCAAGTTATAAATAGCAGCAGCATTCAGCAACACCAAGTCATAAACAGAAGCATCAACAATAAGTACATGAACAAAAGCAGCAACACCAAGTTATAAACAAAAACAGCAACAAAAGCAGCAGAATTAAATAATAAACAGAAGCAGCAACATTAAAAAAACAAAAACACTAACAGAATACCTGATTTTACATCAGAATTCACAACTTAGTTGACCCCTAGAGCACTAATGTGCTTTCTTGCTTGCTGTGAAAGAACCCTACAAAAAAAATTAAAAACTATTTTGAAAAACAAAATAAGAATTAAAAAAGCAATAATAGGATATACCTTAATCAAGAAGTGGATCTTCAACAGAAACATCAGAGATTGAAGCATCTTTCACAACAACAAAAAATTCTTCATCCATTTTCTCAGGCTCAAAATCATACAACCAATTACGGGTTGTTACAAATATCTCAATATTTTAAGGCAAAATCTTAGCCCTCAACTTGTTCAAAATTCGGCTTCCTATGTTAAATGAGGATTCGAAAGCAACTGAAGTGATTGCAATGGCTAAAACATCTCTAGCCATGAGTGAAAGTACAGAAAAAGAAACAGATTATGATTTTCAATACTCTAAGATATCAAACTCAGCATCTTCAGTGCGAGGGAGAAGGGGAAAAGAAATGTAAGAGTTAACATCAGAATTACCACTCATAGAAGCTGCTAAATTGACATCAAAATTCTTTCATTAAAATATATAAAGAGTTAGTAAACTGTAATTGAAAAAAATAATTAAATATAAAAACAGAAGCATAAATAAGCACTGACTTGAAAAAGGTTTGATTTTTTGAATGTCCGAGGGCGACCGGAACTTGACTGACTTGTACTTTGAGAAGAGTTACTTTGGACAGAAAAATTAGAAGAAGAAGAATGTGTAGATCTTGAATAATATATATACATATTAACAAACTCATTATAAACAACACTTACTCTCCTTTCAACCTCATCCTCAATATAGAGGATACCATACAACTCCTTCAGAAGTTGTAACTTATACCTAGGATCAAGCAAAACAGCAAAGGACATAATCATTGAGTGATCAGACCAATATTTCTCATACAATTCAAGCATA
Organism: Hibiscus trionum; assembly: GCA_030270665.1. NCBI lineage: Eukaryota > Viridiplantae > Streptophyta > Magnoliopsida > Malvales > Malvaceae > Hibiscus > Hibiscus trionum. The sequence continues at coordinate 9,850,366 of BSYR01000052.1, read as the reverse complement.
GGTTCTGCAATTGTAGAAATGCCCTCACATGAATCGTTGTGAGCATCACACAACATCTTCTGAATGGCAACAACATTAGCTAAGTACAAGTTAGCAGTGGGATACTTGAATCCTGAGAACAGAGTAGAAATTTCAAAGAATAGCTCAAGAAAATTATAAATTAATTGAGCAGTTTCCCACTCATCCTCAGTGATTATATCCAAGCTATTTTCCTTATTAACAAACAAGTTAATAGCAAGTTTAGCTTCGATTTCCCTACGAAGCATTAGGTAAGTAGAGTTTCATCGAGTAGGAATATCCAATATCAACTTACCAGAAAAACTAGAACCACAATCATTAACAGCAAAATCAAAGCTACAAAGTCTAGCATTAGAAGAATCAATAAACTTAACCATCTCACACAATTTAATAACAGAAGAGTCGATTATCTTCAAACCCTTTTGAACTATCAAGTTTAGAATATGGACAGCACACCTTATATGAAAAAACTTACCATTACATTGCAGGGGAGAAATTGCATGCAAATAATCTTTGAGTCTCTTAATCATTTTTTCATTTGCAGAAGCATTATCAAGAGTAATGGTAAAAGCTTTCTTCTCAAGACCCCACTCCGTTAACATATTTTTAACTGTAGAGAATAATTTCTTGTGTTTTATTCATAAAACATATAGGGCTATATATACAAGTCTAATTTACCTAAACTAGGTAACATAATATATAACATTAATTACAATATATTCTAGCCTAATAAATAGCCTAGATATTAGCCTAAGAATCTGTAACACTCCCCCTCAAGTTGGATCATAGATATTAATCATGCCCAACTTGTTACATAGATAATTGATTCGAATTCCATTGAGAGCTTTGGTGAAGATGTCTCCTAGTTGTTCTCCAGTTTTCACATAACCAGTAGATATCAAACCTTGTTGTATCTTTTCGCGAATGAAGTGACAATCAATCTCAATGTGTTTCGTTCTTTCATAGAAAACTGGATTAGAAGCAAAGTGTAATGCAGCTTGATTATCACACCAAAGTTTTGCAGGTATTGAGGCTTTAATTCCAATCTCACCGAGGAGCTGATATACCCATATAATCTCACATACGGACTTAGCCATTGCTCTATATTCGGCTTCTGCACTAGATCGTGAGACTACGTTCTGCTTTTTACTCTTCCAAGAAATCAAGTTTCCTCCAACAAACACACAATATCCTGAGGTGGATCTTCTATCCTCCTTGCATCCTGCCCAATCCGAGTCGGAAAAACATTCAATTCTAGTATGACCATGATTGCCATATAGAATTCCACGCCCAGGAGCACTTTTCAGATAACATAAAACTTGCTCTACTGTTTTCCAATGATCAACAGTCGGTGACGACATATATTGACTCAGAACACTCACTGAAAAAGATATATCAGGACGCGTCACCGTGAGATAATTTAATTTACCGATAAGTCTTCTGTACCTATCGGGGTCATCAAATAATTCACCTTCTTTAGTTAACTGTAGATTAGGGACCATTGGCGTACTACAAGGTTTGGCGCCCAATTTCCCTGTTTCCAATAAAAGATCAAGCACATACTTCCTCTGAGATAGGAAGATTCCTTTTCTATTTCTGTTCACCTCAACCCCCAAGAAGTATTTCAACGTCCCCAGATATTTAGTATGAAACTGAGTATGGAGAAAAGACTTCAGTGAAGAAATTCCACTAGTGTCATTACCAGTGAGTACAATATCATCCACATATACGACTAGTAGAATAGTGCCCCCATCAGACTTTCTAAAGAAAACAGAATGGTCTGATTCGCTTTTTTGCATCCCGAACTTTTCAATAGCCTGACTAAGCTTACCAAACCAAGCCCGAGGACTCTGTTTCAAACCATATAAAGATTTCTTCAAATAACATACCTTCCCAGACTCCCCATGAGCAACAAACCCAGGTGGTTGCTCCATATACACCTCCTCCTGAAGATCACCATGAAGGAAAGCATTCTTGATATCCAACTGATGCAAAGGCCAATCAAAAATTGCTGCAAGGGAGATAAATAACCTGACAGAAGCAAGTTTGGCAACATGAGAGAAAGTATCATAATAATCCACACCATAGGTCTGAGCATACCCCTTAGCAACAAGACGGGCTTTCAAACGATTAAGAGAGCCACCAGGATTAAATTTAACAGTAAACACCCACTTACATCCAATAGCTCGCTTACCGTTAGGCAAAGAAACCAAAGTCCACGTGCCATTGACATCTAGAGCAGTCATTTCCTCAAGCATAGCCGCACGCCATCCAGGATGAGATAATGCCTCGCTAACCGTTTTAGGGACAAAAATAGTATCTAAGGATGTAACAAAGGCACGAGAAGAAGAAGACAAACAATTATAGGAAACAACAGAGGAAATGGGGTAAGTACAAGCACGTTTACCTTTTCGAAGAGCAATAGGAAGGTCAAGATCAGCAATACAAGGCGAATCTGATGACGAAGATATTGGCTCATCAGGACATGAATCTGGAACATCCGGAACGTTTGTAATTGGGTCGGAAGGGGGTGGTTGTGGCCGACGAGTATAGATGTCTTTTATGGGAGGCTTGACAAAAGAGGGCGGAACCAAGGAGGATGAGGACAACTCCAAAGGTGATGGGACCTGATAAAACAAGAAATCCTCGTCCTCCTGAGCGATAGACCCTGAAGAAAACAGAAAAGGTTTGTGTTCCAAAAAAGTAACATCAGCAGACACAAGATACCTACCTAGACCCGGACAATAACAATGATACCCTTTTTGACCACGTGAATACCCCAAAAACACACATCTCAAAGACTTAGGATCAAGTTTTGTAACTTGAGGACGGACATCCCGAACAAAACAAATACAACCAAAAATTTTCGGGGAGAGGGGAAACAAATTTTTAGTGGGGAAAAGAGTATGAAAAGGGATGTTACCCAACAAAACTGAAGAGGGCATACGATTGATCAAAAAACAAGCTGTGGAGATGGCATCAGCCCAAAAACATTTTGGAACCTGCATTTGAAATAGCAAAGCTCGGGCTGTTTCAAGGAGATGTCTATTTTTGCATTCAGCAACACCGTTTTGAGAAGGGGTGTCAACACAAGAATTTTGATGGAGAATACCGTGATCAAGCATATATTTCTGAAAAGGACCTGAAACATACTCTTTTGCATTATCACTTCTCAAGTTGCGGACAGGCGTACCAAATTGGGTTCGAATCTCAGCACAAAAAGAAGAGAAATGAGTAAATAATTCTAAGCGAGATTTCATTAAATAAAGCCATGTCATTCGAGAATAATCATCAACAAAAGTAACAAAATAACGAAAACCAGGTTTAGAAGTAACAAGACTAGGACCCCAAACATCAGAATGAACTAACTCAAATGGAGCAGAAGCTCGGTTATTGACTCTAGGACTGGAACTAAGGCGATGGTGTTTAGCAAACTGACAAGACTCACAATCTAAGGATTTTAAACTAGAAAATTGAGGACAAAGTTTCTTCAAAGAAGGTAGAGAAGGATGACCCAATCGACAATGTTTTTCAAAAGGACTGACAATTCCAGTGCAAGCAACAGGTTCTGGAGTATGGGCGTCAAGGATGTAGAGACCATCAGACTCATGCCCTTTACCAATAATCTTCTTCGTCAAAAGATCCTGAAACACACAATAACGAGGAAAAAATGAGACACAACAATTAAGGGTTTTTGTAAGTTTACTAACTGACAGCAAGTTAAAGGATAAATGTGGTAAACTCAAAACAGAGAATAATTTACCTAATGTAGAGAATAATTTCTTGTGTTTTATTCATAAAACATATAGGGCTATATATACAAGTCTAATTTACCTAAACTAGGTAACATAATATATAACATTAATTACAATATATTCTAGCCTAATAAATAGCCTAGATATTAGCCTAAGAATCTGTAACATTAACAAACTTATATATAGACTCACTATCATAGGGTGGGTGGAAACGACGAAAATTTAGAATTTTAGACAGAAATTTCCAGTTATTATTAACATAATGTGCAGCCAGAGCAAAATATGAACGTGAAGTGCAAGCAGACCATCCATCACATGTAAAACAAATACGACTTAAAACAGAATGCACTAAATCAAGTAGCAATTTTTTATGCTTCTCATGCTTTAACATGCAATGTTTAGTAATAGTATACCTTAAAATATTTTTAACATTGGGATTTAAATAATGATACAAAACCCTAAGTTTATCATGCTCAACCACACACAAAGCATAACCATGACACAGAATAGCTTCAACAAATAACTCACATTATCTTTTCTGATCAAAAGAAGTTTCTTTACTACTATTGGGATTAGTAGCAAGAAACTCTTTATAAGATTCACATTTTTTAATATGTCTTTTAGGGTTAGAAGTACCAATATAAGAATCAGCTTTATACCTTTTTGTTTTGTAGTACTTACATTCAGCAAAAAGACCTTCTAGAAGCTTAATGAAGGTATAATGATCCTAAACATGAGATGTTCTTCTTTCAATGTTCCCTGCAGTTGAAGCTGTAGCCTTCCTCCTAAAGGTACGGACTGTCAGACAGTTGATCATTTACATCCCCTTCAGACATTCAAATAAACATGTATTAGAAATAAACAAAATTAATAAAAAATACATAATGAAAAAAGAAAAAAAATATACCACATTGAGACTGTATTAATTGGTCATTTTGACCTTTTTCACCAGGAAAGTCCAACTCATAAGAAAGTTCTTTCATAGCTGTCAAAAAAACTGAAAAGAAAATATTGTCATATATTGTTAGAGACTGAAAACTAAAAACATAATAAATATGTATGTAAAAAAACAGTTTAAAGTTTACTCACTGAACCAGTTTAAGTCTTATAATTAAATAATCAACAAAACAGTAAACAGAATAAAAATCTTAATCATACAGACAGTCATTTCAAATCATATACTTTCATATCGCATACACAATGTAAAACAGAACAGAGACCAACAGAAAAATAGCAAAGCATGCTTATTAAAACATAAACTAGAATCAAAATCAAACAAATAGTACATCATGCATATTAAAACATGTATAGCAACATAACAGACATGTTTAATCCTCGTACGTGGTGTTGTTACACCAGCCCCCAAGGTCCTTTAAAAAGAACCTTCTTTGACACCAGTAGCATTGCAGGACGGGTTTCCAACCTAAATACTCGGATTAAACCATACATAAATCATACATTACAACAGAACCATGAACCAAAAATAGACAAACATTACATCATGCATGTTAAAACAAAAACCAGGGACCAAATAACAGAAAAACAGTAAAGCATGTTTATTAAAACATAAACTAGAACCAAAACCAGACAAATGGTAAAGCATGCATATTTAAACATAAACCATGAACCAAAAAAAACAGATAAACAATAAAGCATGCATATTGAAAAATTTAACAGGAACTAAAAAACAGACAAATATTACATCATGCATATTAAACCCTAAACCAGGAACCAAAAAACAGATAAACAATAAAGCATGCATATTAAAAAATTAAACAGAAACTAAAATCAGACAAACATTCAAGCATGCATATTAGAGAAAGAACATAACAAACAGTCAAGCAAGCATGCATATTAGACAAACAATCAAGCATGCATATCAGACAATCAGACAAACAGAAACCAAAGAACATAAACATATAAAAAGTAAAAAAATAACCAACAATGATCTTTTAGGAAGATCAAAGGCCAGAAAGCTGAAACCACAAACAAAACCCAGACGCGGGTATACCTGAGATAAGAGAGAGCACAATGTTAGCATAAATCACAGTATAAACAAAACAGTAAACATAACAAAAATCTTAATCATACAAACAATCATTTCAAGTCATATACTTTCAGATCGCATACACAATGTAAAACAGAACAGAGACCAACAAAAAACAGTAAATCATGCTTATTAAAACATAAACTAGAACCAAAATCAGACAAATAGTACATCATGCATATTAAAACATGTATAGCAACATAACAAACATGTTTATTCCTCATACGTGACGTTGTTACACCAGCCCCTAAGGTCCTTTAAAAAGAACCTCTTTTAACACCAATAGCATTGCAGGACAAGTTTCCAACCTAAATACTTGGATTAAACCATATATAAATCATACATACATGACATACATTACAACAGAACCGGGAATCAAAAACAGACAAACATTACATCATGCATATTAAAACAAAAACCAATGACCAAATAACAGAAAACGGTAAAGCGTGCTTATTAAAACATAAACTAGAACCAAATTCAGACAAATGGTAAAACATGCATATTTAAACATAAATCATGAACCAAAAAATAGATAAACAGTAAAGCATGCATATTGAAAAAATTAACAGGAACCAAAAACAGACAAATGTTACATCATGCATATTAAACCCTAAACCAGGAACCAAAAAACAGATAAACAGTAAAACATGCATATTAAAAAATTAGACAGAAACCAAAATCAAACAAGCAGTCAAGCATGCATATTAGAGAAAGAACATAACAAACAGACAAGCAAGCATGCATACTAGACAAACAGTCAAGCATGCATATCAGACAATCAGACAAACAGAAACAAAAAAAAACATTAACATATAAAAAAGTAAAAAAGTAACCAACAATGATCTTTTAGGAAGATCGAAGGCTAAAAAGCTGAAATCACAAACAAAACCCAGACGCGGATATACCTGAGATAAGAGAGAGCACAATGTTAGCATAAATCACAGTAGAAACAAAATAAAAATAAAAAAATAAACAGACATGAGACAGTAACTTACCGAAACCAAGAGATAAGAAGATGAAAAGATGATGAAAGGAGATTAGAGTTTTTAGAAAGAAGATGAAAAGATTTTAGGAAATTAGGGCTTTTATGTGTTTGGAATTAGAGAAAGAAGATGAGGATTTTAGGCTTCTTAGAAAGATGATGAAAGGAGATTAGGGTTTTCAGAAAGAAGATGAAAATATTTTAGGAAATTATGGCTTTTTTGAATACGAATAGATTTTGGGGATAAAGGTTTATGATTTATGGATTAGGGTTTAGGGATTAGAGATTAGTGTTTAGGGTTATGGTTTTGAATAATTTGAGGTTTAGGGTAAAATAGGTTTGATTTGAGGATTGAGGTTTTAAAGGATTGAAAAGGAGAAAGTGAAAGAACACGAGGATGTTCTTGAGAAAATTTTTGGTTTTGATCGAGAAGAAACAAGTTTAGACTGAAGTTGGATGTTTGTATAGGATCTGGAAAGATTTGGTGGAAGAACAACGAAGAACTTGGTGAAAAACCAAGGTTTTGATCGAAAATAAATAGAATTTTTTGGAAAATTGTGTTTTTGAGGGAGAGAGAAAGTGAGAAGAAATTTTGGCAGAGTAACGGTAGGGTAAAAAGTGTGTAAAATGACTGGGGGTGAGGGTCTATTTATAGGAGTGAGCCGAATCAAAAGATCCGCTCGTTTTTTAACGGGTCGCGCGACGTTATACGGGTCTTGCTCTGCAAGCACGCATACTTTCATTTATTTCAATTTGGTCTTGATTTTTGTGAAATTGAGCTTAAAGGTTTATTGTATATTCGATTTGGTCCTTATTTCAGTTTTAAGGTTTATAGTTGGGTTTTAATTTAGGGTTTGGGGTTATAATTTAGGGGTTAGGGTTTAATGTTATTGTTTCAATTAGTGTTTCAATTTGGGGTTTAGGGTTTCAGTGTTTTATGGTTTAGGGTTTTGAATTAAGGTTTTGTTTTAAAGGTTTAAGGGTTTATGGTTTTGATTTAGAGTTCAGGGTTTCATTTTTTAGTTTAGGGTTCATGGTTTTAACTTTTGATTTTATATATCGATGTATGAACCTTAATCCCTAAACCCTTAAATCGTAAACCTAAACCCTTAAACCATACACCCTTAAATCCTAAACTTAAACCCCTAAACCTTGTATGTATGTATGTATGTATGTATGTACCCGACCTGTACCCGATTTTACCCATCCTGACAATACCCGACCTGAAACCCATCCGATTACCTGTTTTTACATCCTTACTTAATATGATTCCACTGGATTGTTTCATTTGAGAAGGAAGACCTTTGTGCACTATATATTTATAGTCCATCAGAGAAACCCTACATATCCCTCGACGAGGGGCCAAGAGACCAACCCAAACTTCTCATCCTCGTTTCCGTGTGTTCCTCTCTCATCTCCACCCACCTAAATTGACGTGCGGCTCTTTGTTTAACCGGGCGAGCCGTCCAAATTCATCACAACCTCCTCCGTGTAGTTTACATATATTTTTACTTTTTCAGCCTGTTCCCGTTTGTAGAATAGAAGAGGTTACTATGATAAATTCTAAAGAAATATTAAAAAAAAAACGAAATTACAAATCTATGAAATGATTATATATGCTAATTAAATTGACATAAAAAATAAATTAGATTTCGGAGGGCGTGTCTAACATATAGTAAGGAAAGGTACGGTGTGGCTATTGTACGACATCAATTAAAAATGTTATAATTTTTGAAATATGAAACTGAAAATATTACATTGTTTGATAATATTTTTGGTTGGTAGTTAGTATCGGAACTTAATTTCGAGTATGAATGCTTTTATTACTTCTAATAACATTTTAAGTTTTTGAAAGTACTAAAAATATTATAAAAATATATAATATTTTCAGCTTCGTATTTTCAAAGTATAACATTTTCCGTTAGTGTCATACCGTAATTGTACCACAACACCGTAGAACTACCCAAGTAGGTTTAAGAATCATAAATTTATTTTTTTTCCGGCAAAAGGAACGGGAAAGGTGTTATATTACTACCACCCCATGGATTAGACATGGTGATTTGTGACAACATTATGAGATACGAACATTCTATTATGGAAAAAGGAAATTAAAATACGTTAATTCAAAAAAAATTGTAATTAAATTATAAAATATATGAACGAATGTAGATTTAATCATGGAAAAAAGAAATTAAAATACGTTATCAAGTTTGGAGTTGCAAAATAATATTACAAAATATTAAAAATCTATTTTATATTTCATTACTTTTTAAACATAATTGAAAAAAAACAAATTATTTTTAATATTTCAGTAATATTTTGAATACAAACAAAGCCTTGAAGCAATAAAAGTTCAAAGTTAAAATGTTGATTTTTCATTTCAAATAGGAAAATTAAGACGAATTGCTATTTTAGTCCCTCCAGTATGTTGAAATTGTAGATTTAACAACTACACTTTAATTTAATCCCTCCAATATTTTTTCTCCATTAAAGTGATTCTATTTTTTAAAGAAAAAAGCCTTTAAAAACTGAATGGATATGTAAATCTATTATTAATAAAATAATCACAATTAGACAAAAATAACCCTTTAATAGGAGTACGTTGAAATTATAGATTTAAAAACTACACTTTAATTTAAGGATTAATATCCTATACACTGGCGGTGGAAACTAAAAGTTTCCACAAACGCCTTATTTTTAAGGTATAGAGAGTTAGTTTAGGGTATAGTGTTTAGGGGTTTAGGTGTAGGGGTTTAGAATTTAGGGATAGTTGTTTCAATTTAAGGTTTAGGGTTATAATTTAGGGTTTATAGGTTAGGCTTTAGTTTTTAGGGTAATATGGCGAGGATTTAGGTTTTAATCTATAAACCTTAAATTATAACCCTAAACCTTAAATTATAACAACTATTCCTAAATTCTAAACCCCTATACCTTAAACTAACTCCTTATACTCTAAAACTAAGGCGCTTGTGGAAACTTTTAGTTTCCACCGCCTGTGCATAAGATATTTATCCTTAATTTAATCCCTCCAATATTTTTCTCTCCATTAAAGTGATTGGAAAATTCTACAACAGAAGTCGAACACCGATGAACACCACTAACGCTGAACATCGCTGAACACCATTAAATTGATTAATACAGATTAAAAATCTCAAGAACTCAACATATAATTAATAATTACTTAAAATAAAATTTCAATTAAATTATTTTTCACATATAGTGTTATATTTTTAATCTTTATTTTTAAATAATTAGATCAAATATCAACCATAGTCAACCCTAATTTCCAAAATAAAACCATAAATTAAAACGCTCAGCTCGGACCTAAATTCTCAATACTGTTCTTTTATATTATATATGACTGAGAACCACTTTCAAGTCCATGATCGGCAATTGAATCCTAAACTCATACTAAGAACCACTTTCAAGTCCATGATCGACAATTGAATCCTATACTCATAGTCAATTGAAATTTTACTAAAAGATAACAATATTGAGAATTTAGGTACGGGCCGAGCGTTTTAATTTAGGGTTTTAATTTGAGAATTATGGTTCTAATTTGAGAATTTGGGATTGATTATAGTTGGTATTTGATCAAATTATTTGAAAATAAAAATTAAAAAATATAATATATTTGGAAAATAATTTAATTAAAATTTTATTTTAAATAATTATTAATTGTATGTTAAGTCCTTGAGATTTTTAATTTTTATTAATCAATTTAATGGTGTTCAACGTTATTCAGCACTGTTCGACGCGCGTGGTAGACTCATCCAAAGTGATTATATTTTTTAAAGAAAAAGAAGCCTTTAAACACCGAATGGATATGTAAATTTATTATTAATAAAATAATCATAAATAGACAAAAATAACACTTTAATAGGAAATTGGTAATAATATGACCGTTTGAAAACAAAACAAAAGTTTATTATTTCATGCGCTGACAGTAAAAAAATATTCTCCACAAATATATATAATTTCACCTTAAAAAGTTAAAATTTAAATTTCTAACCCTAAATCATATCCCCTAAAACCTTAAAACCTAAATTCAAATAGTAAAATTTAAATTCTAAGCATTAAAACGTAAACTAAACTTATAAATTCTAAATTAAATTTTAGTTTTAATTTTTTTCCACTGCCACTACATAAAATACTTTCCTAAAACAAATGCCTTTTTAACAAATATTGTCGTGAACACAAGTTCAAAATAAGCCAAAATAAACAATATATTACTAGCCAAAATGGACATATTTTTACCCATGCGTGACAATTCTTGGTAGAAGAAATTATTGTGCAATAGCAATGTTGTAAAATGTGCATTACCTTTTAAAAATTAAAATTAAAATTTTTTAACTCTAAAATTTAAAATTTAAAATCTAAACGGTATAAATTAAAACATTAATCTCTACAACCTTAAATTAAATTATTAACCCATAAAATAAAAACGCTTGTTCATTTGTAGTCTAAAGACTACACATGTGTGTTGAATAATTTATATAGAGAGAAAAAACTCAGTATACAAGTTGCGTAAAACTAAAATTTATATAAGCATATTAAATTTGGGGTTTATAATTTAAAGGAGAGTTGTGTAATTTTTACACATTGTATATCAAAATATAACTCATATATAAGAGTTATATTTTGGAGAAAGTATTTGATGTAATGCTGGTGCAAATTTTAGTTTACACAAGCATACTTATTTTTGGCGTTATAAATTTAGTTTAGGGTTTAGTGTTTTGAATTTAGGGTTTAAGGTTAATGATTTAGGTTTTAAGTTTTAAAGGTTAAATAAGCTTGCACATGAAAAAAAGTTTTTGTGCATAGAATTTTAACCCTATATTGCAATACATGTGTGTAAAATAATTGACAAACTTGTATGGTGTGTAAACTTTACAAGCTTGTCAAACTTAGGTTTAAGGGTTTAGTTTAGAGTAGGATTTAGATGGTAAGATTTAAAATTTAGTATTATAATTTATGTTTAAGGTTTAGAGTTTAGGATTTAAGATTTTAATGTTAGAGATTTAAATTTTAAATTTTATAATTTAAATAGAAATGGTTGCGTAAATTTTTTTACATATTGCATAACAAAATATAACTTATTTAGTATTATAATAGGTTATAATTCAAATAGGAATGGTTGCGTAAATTTTTTTAATTGAGACTAATGTATTTATTTGAATTACAAAAAAAAAAAATTAAGAAATCAACATAAATAGATGAAATCTACAATTATTGATTGAAAGAAGTGGAAAACATAAAACCAAGCAAATAGGTACCATTAAAAGCCATCTTATAGTCTTTCAAGAAGTTAACATTGTCCGGCACAGTCCTATATACTACAAAGCTCATAACAGTAACAATAACAGCACAATCACTTTCACCCTTACTCATAAACGCCCTCTCAATTTACAAGGCTTTGCTGCATGAAAACACCACCACTTTATTCTTCGATGATTCACACATTTTTCACTTCCATTTTCAGACGGAATCGCATTCGCTTTACGTCAGTCTCGGGACACTTACGTCACCGCCATATCCCCTTTCCGAATGAACCGTTTGTCCCTGCATGCGCATTATGGTAAGTGATCAATGACCTCATGAAATTGCAGGAAAAACTACAGATTGTTCGATTTGATCAAACTACATTCATTAAGAAATACATGCTTTTAGTGACTTTCAACACAGACGTCCAAGATACTTCTTCTCGAAATATTAGCGTTGAACATTGTAATATGTATACACATACAGAGAGTTATTGTTATACTTTAAAAGATGCAGTCAGTACTTATTAGATATACACATACGTGCACACAAGGAAATGTTGAAAGCATTGCTTAAAATGTCAACTATAAAACGTGATTCCAGATTCTGCTATATTTCATTAGAACTTACACTTTCATCAGGGACAATTGCATATCGCTCTGTCGGAGAAACCCAGGATTTACCTGCCAATAGAGCAAAGAATATCGAATCATCAACAAAACAGAAAGCAAAGCAGGAAGGATGTCTAATGCGATTATACAGCACCTGACAACGGATCAAGCTTTGAAGATTCTATCTGCTGCCCACTCGAACCATCACAACTCAAAGCCTCTACAATCTTTGGAAGATTCCTGAAAATAAAAATCGAAAATGTAACTACTTCAGTAGACCAACAAAAATAAACAGCACAATGTTCTCAGTTTCCACAAAACACATTGAAAGAAAGAATGTGCGGAAGGTACCATATATTCGAAAACTGACCAAGAAGTAAACAGCTCGGAATATACTCTCAAGGAACTACCCTTTTCTCATACTCATAATCAGTTCGAAACCCTCCATATTTTCAGCAGTCTCTAAATATTTTTGTTAATTTCGCTGTTTTACTCGTGATTTATCTCTACATGTTATTCATAGATGAAAATGCTATTACCGGTCCATTGATTCTCCATGCCCGAGCTGTCCATTTGTACCCCTTCCCCAAGAGAAGACATTTCGCTCTTCAGTAATAGCAAGTGTGTGCCTCCACCCACATGAAACCTGAATTACTTTCTGCCAAGTAAGAAACACACATATGAGAAGAGACTGCTTAACCCCCTACTGTAGAAGAGGAAATGAAATTGAAACTAAAGTTGACAGCTATCTTAATATTAAGAAGCTACAGCAATAGGAATGTGCCTGCTCATGAGGAAATTTAACTTGCACCGGAGAGCAATGATCAGTGTTGTCACCAACCCCGACCTGTCCAAACTGTAAACGAGGTAGAAAATCTAATCAATAAAAGTTGGACAACAGATACTGCAGGTAAAGAGTGGTCAAATCAAGCTAACTAAAGAAAACACTTAAACAGGAGAAACTAATTTACTTATGGGACCTTCGACAAGCATTCATAACCATGAAGACATCTCATAAAACCTTAAGACACATGCACCAGTAAATTATTATTTTGCAGACAGTCCATCCTATGTTATTTGGACAAAGTCTAAGTTTTGGATTCAGATGTGTCAGAACACGGGTATGGTGGAAATTTTCAAAGTTTTTCCATGTACTTGGAGGATCTTTGGAGGTCATATCCCTATATCCATTTGTCAGACATCGGTACTTCAAGAAAAATGAAGAGTCCGAGCAAATAAAGTCTATCTGCGTGCGTGCATGCATGCATGTCTACCAAAATTGAAAGGTGCTTATAGGGAGTCAGGCCTCAACTAAAATACATATAAGACGGGTTCCAGGTTCGTGATTAATGTTTCCGCAAAAAAACCGATTAATTACGCAACACAGTGATAAGATGCATTTCAAACATATAAACCAAGGAAAGTTTATTTTTTTTAAACCTTGTTCCATCCCCAGCCATAGAGTTTCCCACCAGATGTGAGTGCCATTGTATGTCTCCATCCACCTGATATCTAAAAAGATTCAAACCAAAATGCAACAAAAATAATTTAAAACAAAATATCATGAAAAGAAAATGGTATGGTACTTCCCACACACAGAACAACTAATGAAGCGTTAAATATCACGAAAAGAAAATGGACTGAGGCATAATATGCATCAAATATCATCAAAAGAACGACCAATGATGCATTAACATTAGACAGGCCTAAGAAAATGGTATGATACTTCCTACAGAAAGTTCTGCAGGGGGTGGGGGGGGGGGTGAGGAATCATACACAATGAAATATCATCAGAATAGTTCTAACTGGTATATGTATATAATTTTATACTAGTTCTAAAAGGTCAGAAGGAAACCGAGTTGAACTGATAGCCAAAACAACAAATGCAACAATGAAAGAAATCACCCCTTGTAAATAAATAACAAAAAAGAAACACCACAGGTTGTAAACTCTTAACTACCCTGAAACAAAACGAGTGAAAATAAGGGGAAAAATATCAAAGGGAAAACTAAAGAGAACAGAAGAAATAAGGCAGGCAAACAGATGGAACCAAGAGAGAGGGAAATCTCATAACTTGATATTCTAGATCTCATAATCCGACTCTGGAAGAATAACCCATCAAAAGCCATAAGCCTTGACATAAACTTAAATTCCAAAGATTGGATAATGAAACATAACAAACTGTAAACGTGGAATTGTTTCACCTGCTTAATAAAACTGTTGGCTAAAGCTTCCACCTTATGTGGAACCAGATGATCTTCAAAGTCCCCATGTCCCAGTTGACCATATTTGCTCCATCCATAAGTGTATAATCCACCAGTATCAGAGACTGATATGGTATGCCGCCATCCACAAGCAACCATATTCATCTTCTCTCCCTGCGACCAAAAATTCTTACCACTTCAACAGAAAACATGAAAACAAAGGACTTTTGGTTTGAAATGACTAAAGCTTAAAAATATTTTGGTCTTTACATTTTTTCCTCAGAAATACATGTTCTTGAATTAATATTTGCAGTCAAATGATTTTTGAGAAAAGTCAACCCTTTTCAAAGTGTTAACCTTGGTTCCGTAGCATATTCTTTTCATTGGAAAGATGAGAATTTTGCCTTAATGCTTTACCTTATTATTTCCCAAGTTTGAAATTTGTTATCATTGCTTCTTAACTATATGTACAAAAACTATTTTTGGTAAATGTGTAGCTAAAATTGCTTAGTCTAGGAAATAGACTTTAAATATGATTTATCTTTGTGCTTTAAAGTAATTCAAGATTGGAACCATGGCCTGTTCTTGTAAGTTTATTCTTGATGAAATATAATGAATTCTTCATTCATATGTTGTTTTTGTCAAACAAATGTTTATATGATTGTTATTTAGACTTTTTAAACTTAAGTGAATGAATTACTTACATTAAATCATAGTTGTTTATGGCCTATAATAACTTGTATTGACATTTTTTTATGGTGACATTCCTTTGATTATTAAATTCAATGATGAAGATGAATATGCCTTCCTTAAACTCTTTATGCATTCAAGGCCGAAAAAATTGACATATATGACATGCCTGAGAATTTCAACCTTAGAATCACATTTTAGTCAATTTGAAGTTTACTATGCTAATATGGCCTATAGCTTGATTTGATACTTCTTGAAATTGGCATGTCATTTGAGTTAAATAAACAATTTTGCTACATTCAGTATCTTAGTGGTACAGCTACTAATGAATATCCTCTAAAATGATTTTCCTAGTCTATGAAAGGAGAACTTCAGATGAGCATGAAAGAACTCGTATTTCAAACAAAAGCAAACAACATATTAGGGCTATATTCTTATGAACCAAAAATATCTTTAGCGAAAAATAAACTAAATAGTTGAACATTAAAAACAAAAGGAAAGAGCTTATTCTTTTAAATACCATGGGAAATAGGGAAAACTAAAGCACCAGATGCAAACTTTCCTAAATCATGTAACTTCATATAGATTGTATTCAACCTTAAAATGAGATGTTATGAGTTATCTGTCTTGCAATTTTTTAGAGAGGAAGATCAATCATATTTATAGGATCTCATACTTAAGGATACAGGCCAAACAAACAATACCAGTTAGTGACTTACACCGAGAGTAGAAACCTTCTCAGGAACTAAGCGATCAGTTCTGTCACCTAAGCCCAAGTTTCCATACCGTCCCCATCCCCATCCATAGAGTGCACCATCTTCTGAAACAGCCGCAGTATGCTCAGCACCAGCAGCAACCATTTTGATAGAAATACCCTTTAACAGACATAAAGTACAAGGTGATAATCACTTCAACAAAGTCCATATGCAACATTTAGCTTGATTAAAGCATCAAGAAAGGATTCTTCAGTTAGTTGAAGAAAGAAAGAAATTAGACAGAGAGTTCAGAAGGTGTTGGACACATTACAGGACTCGGAAGTTTCTTTTTTATTTTTGGCTAACACAAGACTCCAAAAGTTCGGCAACACAAATACTATTGTCAACAAGCATACAACTGCATTTAACAAATGTCAGAATGTTGAATTTGAATAGTCTCTATAACAGGTTTTCTTCACATAATTGCATATTTTTCATCATAAAATCAAAAAAGAAACTGACAAATCTCTTTCATATCTGGCTGGTATTACATGCTAAATGCAACTTCCAATTTGTTTAAATAAAAATCATACATTCTTGAATCTTGACATTGAATAATTTAAAGTCTTATAAGATACAACTTTTGAGTGTAAGTGATTCATAATACGATTATAAATACACATTTTGTGAGGGTCAACAAAACAGGGAACCTGGATGCACAGAGGTCAGTTTATTTTAATGCTAAAGCACAAACAACAGTAAATGGAGCATTAATGAATATACATTAAGGACAATGATAACACACAATACCTGAAAGGCTTGAATCTTTTGAGGCACAAGAGAGTCCTCAGTGGTTCCAAGACCAAGTTGGCCATTTTGGTTTCTTCCCCAACTTCAATTAAATTCAAAAAAAATGAAATGTTAAAAAAAGGTTAAAAAAGTTCACTAATAAGAGCAATCACAAACATAAATTGAAAGAAGTAACTGCACAAGTTTGGGACAACCTTCTTTGTAGATGGCTACTGGTTATAACTTAAAAAATATTTTAGGTTTCTGGGTACGAGTCTCTCAACCAAAACATAAAGATTCTTAAATAGGAAACCGAATTGAATCATATGAATCATAGTTCCACAAGAAATGGTGATGGCCTTCAAACAGACATACTCATGCAACTGTCAAAAGGGGAAGGGATAGATAAAACTACCAAAAAGAACATATGTTTCTTCTGATCTAATGATAAGGTCGTAGATAAAGTAGCCATGTCGCACACCAATGCAGTAAGAAAAGGCTTAGGTTCGTCATAGTTTACATTTTTTTTAGGCCTCGTTAAAAACCCCTTCGTACCCCACGAGTTACAAAGATAACCCATCAGGCATTGGAAAGGGAAAAGAGTGCCTCAAGATTTTATTGCTTTTAAGAACTTTTCAACCTTACAAGCATTACAACCCAATACTGAACCATACATCCTAAAAGAAACAAAAACCTTTGTTTAGACTAGCAGCCTGCACTGCTTACACCAGAAACCATACAATCCTAAACGCAAATTACCCAATTCCTTGTTTTGCCAAACTGTCCGCCTCCCAATTACCTCCTCTCTTAATGTGTCTAAGAATCACATTCCTATCTAGCACCTTTTTTCCGATATCCTGTACTAGTTGGAGGAACATGACTGGACAAACTCCAGGGTTCTTAATCCAACTCAATGCATCAGCCGAATCACTTTCCAGGATTAGTCGGCCTTTGTCACCCCAGTTGGAATCAAAAAACCAGTCCAACCCTTCTCTGATGGCTTTTAATTCAGCTAGAATTGGCAGACCAGGACCGGATGCCTTTGAAAAGTTCCCCAACTTTTTACTCTTTGCATTTCTAAGAATACCGCCTATGCCACTGCTCTTCCAATTACTACTCGTTGCTCCATCAACATTAACTTTTAAGAAACCAGGGGAGGAGGAGACCATTTAAGCAAGGAAGTCTTTGGTTTTTTAACCCCGACAACAGAGTCGGCCAGTGTTGGATCTCCGATTAGGCAATCTAGCTGCCTCGACAAGTTAGGTTCCTTCGCCAAAAACCAAGCCGCTAATCTGTATTTCGACAGAAAGAACAATTGAGTCTGATCTAAGCTGTCATTCTCGAAAACCATTTTGTTCCGACACTTCTATAGTGACCAAATAACTACGAATGGGATTAGATTCCAAATTCTAGATTCTGGAAATAGACTTGCCCAGCTAG
The DNA here is from genome assembly GCA_030270665.1 of Hibiscus trionum. NCBI lineage: Eukaryota > Viridiplantae > Streptophyta > Magnoliopsida > Malvales > Malvaceae > Hibiscus > Hibiscus trionum. The sequence continues at coordinate 9,831,870 of BSYR01000052.1, read as the reverse complement.
AAAGGAGTGCCACTGGGTCATTCTGAAGTGCTGTAGAAAAATTCCAAAGCCTCAGGAATTTCACCCATAAACTCCAAGCCACATTACATTAAAAAAAACAGATGCGAAACTATTTCCGGTTCCAGTTTACACAACGGGCAAAGGATATCAGTGATTTCACTCACTCCATGTTTGATTAGCTCTGTTCTCACCGCTACTTTAGACCAGGGTCTTAACTTTAGGAGGGGTCGATCCTGTCCAAATAAGTTTTGGCCAATGCAAGGTATCCTCTGTCATTTTCGAAATTATTTTAGTGCACGAGTTAACCGAGAAATTCCCATCTCCACTGCCTTTCCAGATATAGCAATCGTCCACATCCAGCCGAAGGTTTATGTTGCTTAACATAGATAGGAGCTCAACCCATTGCTCTTCTTCCCAATCGAAGAGATTCCTTCTCAATTTAATATCCCAACGCCAACTCCCTGTTTCAAAGGTACCAAACTCCGCAATGGGGCCTTCCTTGTTGATTGAAAAGGCAAAGAGTCTTGGAAAACATACCTTTAAAGGTTCACAGCTCAACCAAGTTTCATGCCAAAAGAGGATTGATTTCCCATTCCCTACTTGAGGTTTTAAGTTATTTCGAAAACAGATGGCAAAAGCGTCGTTTGCCCGGTAGTTGTTAACAATTCCTTTCCAAAGCCAAGAGGAGTGAATTGGGGTATTCTTTTGCAACGAACCCACCCTGTTACCCATCTTATACTTGTAGCAAACCATTTGTTTCCACCATGACTCACGTTCATTGGCGAATTTCCATGCCCACTTGCCAAGTAAGGCTCGATTCATAGTAATCAAATCAAAAATGCCTAACCCACCATAATCTTTCTGTCTGCACACAGTGGGCCAATTAATCCAGTGGATTCGGTTTCTTTGAGATGAGCCACCCCATACAAAATTAGCTACAATGGAATTTATCTTCTTCATTACCTTGTGCGGCAATCGGAACATCGACATGTAATAAATTGGCAAGGCATTTAGGACTGATTTTGCTAAAACGACCCTTCCAGCCATTGAAAGTGAAGCTGCTTTCCATCCGGACAGCTTCGAATAAAGTCTCTGAATTACCGGCTCCCATAACGCTTCAGAGTTCCTTTTAGCCCCCAGCGGAAGTCCAAGGTAATCAGTCGGAAAAGTGCCAACAGCACAACCAATCGAAGTAGCCCATTCCATGATAGTATTCTCCTCAATATTGATTCCGAAGATCCTACTCTTTGACAAGTTTAACTTTAAGCCCGAACAAATTTCAAAAATTGTCAGAACTCTTTTAATGTTCCTAAGCTGGCCTTCGGACGCCTTGCAAAAGATTAGCAAATCGTCCGCGAATTGTAGGTGAGATAGCATAAACGATTTATCTGTATATCCAATCTGAAAACCTTCAAAGAGTCCCAACTTCACAGCCTTGGATAATAGAAGACTCAACATCTCTCCCACCATATTAAAGAGCAAAGGTGACAGCGAGCATCCCTGGCGCAAGCCCCTCGCTATTTTGAAACTGTCCGTTGGCGATCCATTAACCAGCACTGAAATGGAAGCAGTGGATAAGCATTTTAGGATCCAGGAGCATCATCTCGATCCGAATCCCATGTGCTCCATAATTTTCAGCAGAAGCGACCAATCTACTGAATCATAAGCACGCTTGAAATTCACTTTAAACACAATGCCTTTCAACCCCTTTTTTCTCCAATACTCCACTCCCTCATTAGCGATAAAGGAACAATCGAGTATTTGTCTACCCGGAGCACATGCAAACTGGGTAGGGCCTATCAAAGGGTCCAAACATGTCCTTAGTCTTCTTGCGAGGACCTTAGATAGGATCTTGTATAAACCTCCAACTAAACTTATCGGTCGATAGTCCTCCAAATTTTCCGGATTTAATTTTTTTGGAATCAACGTGATGAACGAATGATTCACTCCATTCTCCCATTTTTTCCCCGAGTAGAAGTCGTTGAAGAATTTCACTATGTCATCCTTCATGTTCGGCCAAAAATGTTTGAAGAAACCCATGTTTAGTCCATCCGGACCCGGTGCTTTGTTGCTATCACAAGAAGCAATCGCCTCCCAAATTTCTTCCTCCGTAAACTGCCTCTCCAGACAAGCACGATGTTCTTCCGAAAGCTTAACAAAGTCTAGGTCGATCTTCTCCACCTCCACGGTTGGCTTCAAATTATACGCTTTCTTGTAGAACTCATATACAGTAGATTTAATTTGGTCTGGGTCCACTAGCAACTTCCCCTCTACTTTCAAGAAACTCAACGCATTTATCCTTCCTCTAATCGTGGCACACTGGTGAAAATATCTTGAGTTACGATCCCCATCTTGAATCCACCTCGCTCGGGATTTCTGAAACCAAATCAATTCCTCCTTCTTATACAACGCCCATAGTTCCTTTTTTGCTTTCACTATGGATTCCATCAAAACTGATGAAGACCCCTGCTGAAGTAAAGATTCCAAATTAGAGATTTGCTGTTCCAAATCCGAGATCACTGTCGGCAGCTTCATATGTTGTTTATTAGACCAATCTTTGATTGTTTTCTTCGATTCTTTGAGGATGTTGACGATGCCCCTTCTTCTGCAACTCCTTTTCACCTCATTGATGGTCGATTCCACCATGTTCTGAAAGCCCTCCTCCTCCAACAAGTAATTAAAAAATTTGAAGGGTTTCGGCCCACAATTGACCTCGCTTCTTTCCAACATAATGGCATGATGATCAGAAAGTGATTGCGGGAGTAGCACTTGACTTATATCTGGAAAAGCTTCTAAGAAACTAGAGTCCACAAAGTATCGATCGAGTCTCACAAAGGTGGGTGGATCTCTATTGTTGCACCAAGTATATCCACCTCCAACTAAGGGCAAATCAGTTAGCTCAGATTGTTGAACAAAGTCTCTAAACACCCTCACTGAATGTGCATTCTGACTCTTCCCTATTTTCTCTTCAGACGATAGATACGCGTTGAAATCCCCTCCTATACAAAGGGGACAATCCACTCGCCTTATGAATACTAGTAATTCATTAAAGAAAGTCTCCTTACCGATTCAACTACTGGGCCGTAGACGTTGATCAAACAACATTCCATTTTGTTACTGACGAAACTGCCTTTAATTGCAATGAACCGTTTAAAGATGAATTCTTGTTGCAAGGTGAAACAACTTTCGTCCCATAGGATTAAAATGCCGTCTGCCGCCCCTTCCGATAGTGACATAACCAACCCCTTCAAGTGTCTTCCACCTAACTTCCTCAATGTTGCAGGCCTTATCGATTCCAACTTGGTTTCCTGCAGGAACAGAAACTCAGACTTCCTTTTTACTACCAGGCTCCTCACTGCTCTTATCTTTTCCTTCATATCCAATCCTCTAATATTCCACGATGCACAAGAGAAACGAATCATGGGAAATTTGAAACAGACTTGATCCTTCTAAAAGGGGTTAAAAGCCTCCCCCCTCCTATAGCCTAAATTTTACTTAGCTCTAAAAATTTCTTTACGAATGCTTTTCTCCCTCCACGAAAGGTAATGCCCATCAGATTGCTGACTTCCCACGTGACGTTTGCTTCCTCCTCATCTACCAAACAGAGCTCGTCAGGCATCGACTCGTCCCTGCCCCTCTCGCGGGAAGCTTTGCTACTTCTCGATCTACTGTAGACTCTACCAAAACGCCCCTTCTTCATCCTTTTATCAACGACATTTCTCTCTAATTGGCGTCCTCTAGTTGTGGAGGAAGAAGATCTGGCCGCAGGAGAACGGGAACGTGATCGCCGGAATCCCTTAATTTTCTTATCCCAGGAGTGACCAAATAACAATTGAAGAGTAGAACTTCTGGGGTCTTCCACTGATTTGGACCTTTTCCCATCAACACGATGGCATCTGCCCATATCTAGACTATTTGGGCCAGCCCACTGACCCACCTCTCTCAACATATTTGCATTGGGCTGAGAATAGTTTCCATGAGTCCCCCAGCCCAAAGTTAGCTCCACATCATGTGTGACCAACAGGTTCTGCTGGGTGGGGTCCTTGTGATTAAGCAATGTCTCCCTAATCTTTCCCTTAGAATAAGACCGCCGCAATTCACCAGAACCCATTTCCCCAGAGCAGCTATTCCTCCTGCCACATGTCAAGTTTTCCTTCAGCCAAGGCACCACTCTACTTTGAGGTGAATCGTCAACCTTTTGATCTTCCCGACCCCTAAAATCCCCAAGCCCGTCGAACCAATCGATCTCCGACGAGATCTCCGCCCAAAAATTCATGTCCATCGCCCCGTTCTCCAGATTTTCTCCTACAAAATCACCACCCAAGGTTTCAGGAAAACCCTCCTCTATCGTTTCGACCATGATTTTGATCACATACGAGCGACCATTGGTTTTGATGGTAATGTGATTAGGAATGTCAAAGGGACTCGCCGCTCTGAGTAGCATCTGTGCCACTCTACAGTCCAACTTCAGTAACGTTTCTTCCCTTATCTTCACCAGCACCCCCCACCTATCCGCCAGCCGTGAGAAAAACTTCTCACTCCAGCAATTCAAAGGAACACCGATTAAGGATATTGAGCAGAATGCTAATGACACGCCTCCTTCCTTGGATACTGGTACAAGCCAATCAAACCAGAAGTTAACCTCATTAGCTTTCCTAGCCATTGCATCTTCCAACTCTTCCACTGAAGGAAAAGTTACTAAACAGGCATTCTTCGCATAACCCCACTTTTCCACCTTTGCATTGAAACCATCGCTAAGCAACCCTTTCTGCACAAGTTCCACATCATAAGTTTCTTTTACTATGCCAGTCAGGGAGGTCTTGATCCAACTCCTTTCCTCCTCCGGTAAGGAGACACTTAGAGGGCGCTTCTCTTTTGCTTCATCAGCTGTTCTTCTGCTTCGAAGGTTCTCTTCCGCTCCACCATTCCCTGCTACAACGTCCCTATAAGACCTACCATCATAGAACTTGTTTAGCAACGTTGTTTTGACACTAGGTGACTTATCCTGAGCCTCTACACTTTTCCTTGTTTGTTGATCTCCAACTTCTGAAGAGACCCGCACAGTCCGTCTCTTCTGATACTTCGCCACCTTCACCAAAACCCTTCTCCCGTCAATCCTCGCTTGGTTGACCTTCTCCACCGCGTTTAACAAATCCTTTTCGCTTCCAAAGTGGACAAAAGCAAAGGTAGAGTTCCTATATTTTGGCCTTCTATTTACTAACGGGATGAATACCCTTGTAACCTTTCCATGATGCATAAAACGTTCCCTCAAAGATCTCCTAGATACACGCTTGCTAAGGTTGTCAACGAAAGCAGACCAAGCCATATTCAGGCGATGCTCAAAGACTATCTCTCTCTCTCTCTCTATTAAATCAGACTCTTCGCCATAGTTTACATCATTGCATGTTTGAAACAAATTATTCGGAATGAAGAAGTTTTCTCATTAATTTAAAAGTTTCATATGCAAATGGGAAGATATGGGGGTGGGGGGGGGGGGGAACTGAATCAAATAAAATATAAATTGAAACCTACATCAGTTACAATGCTACATCTCAAATCTTTTCACAGTAAAACTATCTTCTAGAGTGTACCCTGCACGGAGATTAATGTTCGAGCAACTGGTATTTCTAAAATGAAAGAATTTTACATTTAAGTTCATGCATGGATAGTCAAAGTTTCTATAATTTCTTAATGACTACAAGATGACCTCTTGAACCATCTTTGCTTACAACGACAGCCTATTTAGTGAAGATCGCAAGAACATATAGTTACCAATCTTTTAGTTCATCATAAGAGGTGCATTATAAATTCGATACCGAAACTTGGCAACTTCAAGTTCAAACTACTATTTATAGCTTCTCCATGCAAGACAAATACAAAAATTAAACTCTCGGCAATGTCTAACATAGTTAAGCATTAATAACTATAAAAGAAACTAGTATCATATTTAACCCTAAAATGAAGAAATTGACATAAAACATCAAACATAAATATAATCATCTTGTAAAATGTAAAAAAGAGGAGAAGGAATATCTCAAACCTCTGCACCTGGCCTTCCATTGTCACAGCTAAACAATGGCTGTCCCCGCAAGCAATTTGTTTAATCATCAGACCATGTAATGCTTTAATGGGTTGAGGAGTGAATAAGTCACTAAAATCTCCATGACCAAGTCTTCCAAAGTCACCCCTGGTATCAGTAACATTCAGAAATATCCTTGAGTTTCCTTTGAAATCAACTGGGGTCTTGTTCCTCTTTTAAAGTTTTTCAATTTTCGAATTACTTCTATTTTTCATCGCTAATTCATAAGGTGTCTAACATATTGTGTTTTGGGGATTTTATTTCTAAAATTTTAACACACTCTTCCTTATGGTCGGAATCTTTCTCCACCTTGTTTGACAATCTTCAGTCATCATTTGCTATGTAACTAGCACTATAATGTTCTATTTGTTTTCCTCAAATTTGATAAAATTCAAATTAAAGTTTTTGACTTATCTTGATCCACAATTTGTACAGTTTTATTAACTTGGAGTTGAGATATATTGTTTTCTCCTCCTTGTTGACCTCTCCACCATCCGAATTTAAAAGAAAATACTCTAGTGCCGGGAGTCCGAAAATTTGAGTTTGAGAGAAAGTTCCAGGGCATTTTGTATAAATTTACCAAAGAAATTCAAATGGCGTTAGGCATGAGGTCGAGTAAAGTAAACAAACAAAAACAAATTGAAAGTCCACTTCACTGATGAAATTAAAAATCTTTAAAATTGAATGACCAAAATAGAAATATAAAAAAGTTGAGTGATCAAAAAACGTAACCATGTGTTTATAGAAATAGGATAATCTAATGACGGTAAAGTTAGAACGTAAATCTTTGCGGTTGATCAACATGATGCATTTCTAGTTCGTTCTAATCTTAGTGTTGCACTTCTTTTCAATTCATCTCTCATGAGTCATGAGACACTTGTACTTAAGGGTGTTTATAAAAAAACGAATATTGAAAATTTTGAAAAACTAGACTAAATGGTAGGTAATCAAATTAAAAAAATTTAGTTGAAATAGTACGGTAATCGTACCGATAAAATTAACAGTTAAACGATACGATAACATTTACATTCTTTTAAGAAACGGTTAACCGAAAAAACCGCCAAAATTTAAAAAATATTATAAGACTTTAGAGTTCTAGCCAATTCAATTAGCCCAAAAAAACTTTGTTATTTCTACTAAAATTTTGTCCCCTTCAGTAAGCCCAAAGAAAAAGATGAAAAACTCATTAGTAATTTTAAGGTTTATCTAATTTAGTAATTCACTCATCCTCCCAATCTCTCATAAGACGACAACTCATCTTTCTCTCTAAGCTCTATATATTTAACGATTGAAGGAAAAATAAAGTTCGTTACAAGTTTTTTTTTTAATTTTTAGCGTCAATTTATATCATTCAGTATTGTACAATATTGGTTACGGACAAAGATAGTAATTCCACAATGTTTCACTCAATTTAAAGTTTTCTTAAAGTTCGATATAGGTTCTAGCCTATTTTTGTTATATACTTAAAATAGTATTTTGATTTATTATTGTATTATCCATAATTGAAATTCGTATTGATTGCATGATAGAGCAGTATAGTTTTAATCATATGTTATTTGAATATACCGACACTTGGAGAAATATATTTTTGCTATGCTATGCTCTTGAGAACTAAAAAATATAACGTTATTTATAATTTTTTTTTAAAAAGTTAGATTATATGATAATAATTTTAAGCTATATTGGTATGCAGTAAATATACACTGAATTAATGGTTAAAATTTCTTTTTAATTAAAATTTAATTACATAGTCTAAAAATTAATATATTTTTGTTTCTATAAAAAAAATACTAATATCATTTTTTAAATTTTCTTGTTTTTCTAATTGTGTTATTTTGATAAGCTACAGTTGGAGTCTAGCATGGAAAATTATGATGCAGTGAATGTGAATTCAGGCTTTAATTTATTTGATAGTATCAACATTATAGAAGATGATGATAAACTTGGAGAGCTTCTTCCAAAGATGAGTGAGAAGGCCACTGAAAAAAAAACGACTTAATTGTCCTGTAAGTGATTCTAAACCTACTGTAAAAAAGAGAACATCACCTTATTGGACTCATTATGATGAAACCAGTTATCCTACTGTTATTAAGTGCAAATATTGTTCTAAGGAGATTACAGTTAGCTCTGCAAATGGCACAAGTAGTTTAAAAAATTATACAATAAGGTGTAAGAAATCCCCTGCTAACTTGAATAAGAAACAAAAACTACTTGTTTGAGTGTAGACAAATTATTAACGATGTTAGAATTGTTGACACTGTTAATATTTCAAAGTTGTGGGTGTTTGATAATGAACTTGCTAGGAAAGCTTTTGCTAGAATAATTATCGTGGATGAATTGCCCTTTAGGCATGTAGAACATAAAAATTTTCATCAATTTTGAAAAGCCATGAATCTTGAATTTGTTGTCTTTTCCCGTTCAACTGTGACTAGAGATTGCTATGGCTTATTTATTGATGAGAGGAAGCAATTAAAAAATGTCTTGAATAATTTGACTTCAAGAGTTTGTCTTATTACCGATACTTAGACCTCAAGTCAGAATTTGAGTTATATGTAGGGGTGTTCAAAATTACCCGGCCCGATTGACCCGACCCCCTGACCCGCATACCCGATTTAAATTTTCCGGGTATTTTTTTAAAAATTACCCAAATTTTCGGGTCGAGTACTCGGCCCGTTTTTTTTCTCGGGTATCCAGGTCGGGCCCAGGTCATAAAATAGCTCCAAATCGGGTACCCGACTACCCGATACCCGGTTTATTATTATTTTTTTATTATTTTAACTAAAACTCACCGTTTTAGGTGAGAATTTTAGTTACATGCTGATGTGCTCTCTGCCCCCCTGCGCGTCTCCTCTCCCTCGACCCTCACTCAACACTCAGACAAAAATTTCCCCAAATCGACCTAGTCCTAAATTCCCAATTTCCCATCGCTCAGACGCTCACTCCTCTCACTCCCGTCATCCCGTGAGTCGTGACAGCCGTCTCCCTCGTCTACACCGGTCAGCACAGCAGCCTCCATCGCCGGCCACAATCCTCTCACTTTGTTCGGCCGTCTCCCACTGCCCAGTGCCCACTGCTCGTCTTTTTGCCGGTGAGAAGAGGTGCGAAAATAACACTATGCAGTGTTATATCTTAGTTCAAAGTTTAGTTCAAATCAAAGCATATCTTAGATCAAATTAAAGTGATGTTATTGTTGGATATGTATGCACTATGCAGTGTTATATCTTAGTTCAAAGTTTAGTTTTAAATAGTTGGTCTCCCTAATTTCCCCTTGATTTCAGTCTTGGAATATCAATGTTTAGTTTTATATGCTAATTGGCAATTGCTATGCATTGTTTAGTGTTTAGTTCACTTCAACCTAAAAGTTGCAGTAGTGCACTGCTCTGCAATAACACTATGCACTGTTTGAGTTTGTTGTTTGATTGCAGAAAGCTCACTTCAGCCATCACTTTAGAATTCAAAATAGCCGGTAAAAACAAGTTGTTGTAGATAAAGTATAAATAAGTTGTTGTAGATAAAGTATAAAAAATTATAAAAAATTTTCAGCTCAAATGGTAATTTATCTAGAACAAGCTCAAATGGTAATTTATCTAGAACAAGCTCACTTTATGTTTTTTCAGCTCAAATGGTAATTTATCTAGAACAAGCTCACTTTATCTAGAACAAGCTCACTTTATGTTTTTTCAGCTCAAATGGTAATTTATCTAAAACAAGTTGTTGTAGATAAAGTATAAATAAGTTGTTGCAGAAAGCTCACTTTATGTTTTTTCAGCTCAAATGGTAATTTATCTAGAACAAGCTTGCGTAGACTAGACCACTTTAAAGTTTAAAGAAATTTTTATAGCACTTTCACAGGCTCAGCACTTTAAAGTTTCAAGCTTAATAACTTAATAAGGACATCTATTCTCTTTTTTGAACGCCATGATATTTAACCCTCAATTTCTTTAAAGTTCATATGTATTGTATAGTGCTATGAAGCTGTCATAATTTTCAAACTAATTTGATAATTTTTTTTTCAGATAATGTCAATGACGGGGGGAAACTGTGATGATGATTTAATGAGAATATCTTCCTCAAATGAGTCTCCTAACGAACCTGAGGCTGACAATGTGGTAGAGACTCCAACAATTGCAAAAAACAAAAGGAAAGGGAAAAAGATTGCTGAAGCTTCGAGTGAAAGAGGTAAAAGAAAAAAAATCTGTTGTTTGGGATCACTTTAAAGAAATTGAGGGTGATAAATATCACGCTGAGTGTATTTATTGTTCTCAAAAGATATCTTGTGCATCTAGTAATGGAACTAATGCCATGAAGCGTCACACTAGTCGGTGTAAGAAAGCTCCTTTTAATGTAGATACAAAACAAACAATCTTAGATTTTGAGTCTAAGACAAAGTGCAATGCTGACGACACTATTGAAACTGTTAGTGTTCCTAGATTATGGCATTTTGATCAAGATGAGATTAGAAAAGCACTTGCTAAGATGGTGATTGTTGATGAGTTGCCATTTAGTTTTGTTGAACGTGAAAGATTTCGTCATTTCTGTAAGGTTGCAGTTCTTAGTTTTGTTCCTCCTTCGCGTGCTACCATTACTAGAGATTGTTATGCTCTGTTTATTGAAAAAAGGAAGAAATTGAAGAGCTATTTCAGCACTTTATCTTATAGGGTATGTCTTACCACTGATACATGGACATCTGGTCAAAATTTGTCATATATGTGTCTTATTGCCCATTTTATAGATAATGAATGGAAATTGCGTAAAATGATCATCAATTTTGTCCAATTGCCGGTCATTCTGGGGAGCTTATTGGCAGGGTTGTTGAAAAATGTCTACTAGAATGGGGTCTTAAGAGGATAATGACTATAACTGTTGATAATGCTAGTTCTAATGATCTAGCGATCAAGTATTTGAAGCAAATTCTTAATTTGTGGGATAGTTGTGTGTTGAATGCTGAATTTTTACATATGAGATGTGTTGCACATATTTTGAATTTGGTTGTTAAAGATGGACTGAAAGATGTTGATGTCTCCGTTATAAGAGTTTGTGCTGCTGTGAAATATGTGAGATCTTCTCCTGCAAGGCTTCAAAAGTTTAAAGCTTGTGTTGAAGAGGAGAATATAAATTCTAAATCTCTTTTTTGCTTGGACATTGAAACAAGGTGAAATTCTACATTTTCTATGCTTAAAAGTGCTTTGGTGTTTAGGAAGGCATTCAAAAACATGAAAACTAAATATCTTCCTTACACAAAGGAGCTTCGAAAGGTTGGTGGTGCACCCGATGATGAAGATTGGGATAAAGTTGCATTCTTTTTGCTTTTTCTTCAGATCTTTTATGAGACTACATTGAGTTTCTCTGGATCAAGGTATGTGACTGGTAATACTTTTGTGGAAGAAATATATGATATCGGGTATACAATTAACCGTTCTGTTGATGACCCGAATGAGGGGATTAAGAGTATGGCACGTCAAATGAAGTTGAAATTTGACAAGTATTGGACGAATGTTAATAATGTGAATGTGCTGATGTTCATTGCTTTAGTTCTTGATCCTAGGCATAAGTTACGATATGTTGAGTGGATCGTTCGTCGTTCTTATGATTCTTGCGACTCTTATGACTTGTGCCAACGGATTAAAAGTACTTTGACATCATTGTTTGATTTTTATGCTTCTTCGCATCTTTCGTCAACTCAAATGAGATCATGCTCTTTCAATCCTTATTCTAGTGGTCATGGTGGTGATGGTGAGGGAGAAATAAGGAAGTTAAAAGGAACAAATTTGAGAAAGGACTATGAGACCGAGATAGAATTAAATGATACTTCTGAAACAACAACTGAGTTAGAAAGATATTTGGGAGACAAATGTGTTCGCGACAATGATAATTTTGATATCTTGGCTTGGTGGTCTGTGCAAACAAATAACTATCCTATTCTTATGAGCATAGCACGTGATGTACTTGCAATTCCGGTTTCTACCGTTGCTTCAGAGTCCGCTTTTAGCACCGGAGGGCGCGTTCTTGATTCTTTCCGCACCTCTTTGACTCCTAAGATGGTGGAAGCTCTTATTTGTACTCAAGATTGGATACGTGTTTCTCATGACCCCATTGCGATAGAGGAGAGCTTGCTAGCATTAGAGAATATGGAAGAAGGTAAGTTTTCGAATTTAAATTTATTATTTTTCTTTTTGTGTTATTTATTTTTATTATTGTTAATTTGCTATTGATATATTTGAAATGCTTTATGTAGAAATGCAAGATTTGACTTCCGAGCAACCAACAATCATCATTGATGAGACCAATGAAGTTTCAGAAGAATGAAATATATTTCTTTAGTTGCATTTTCTTCAAACTTTTTAGTTTTATATTCAAATTATGCAATTTGAATTTTTAAACTCTATCAACTTTTATATTTGCATTTTGTTTGGATTATGTTCCTACTTCGGTACTTCCTACACAATTTGGTTTGTATGAACTATGTGCTTTATATTTGCATTTTGTTTGGATTATGTTCCTACACTTGTTGTTTTCTAAGGATGGAATCCAAGTACTAATTTCTTTATGTTTACATGATAATACAAGTTTGGTACTTTTAGTGGAAAAAATATTTGTTATTTTATTTTATGTCTAGAGTTTTTTTTATCCTAATTACTACATACCAAACTTGAATGATACAAGTTTGGTATGTATAATTTATGATCGGCGTAACATAAATAAATAGGAGGTTCGGTTGGATCATAAATCCATAATATCTAAACACGTAATTCGGTAAATATTTATGTAAGAAATGAAATAGGATTAGAATATAATAGGAATAAAATTAAAAAATCATAGTTTAGTGGGTGAGCTGAGCATCACTGCAGCAGTGGCGCACTACTGCAAGCAACTTGCAGTATGCTTTCAAGTTTCAAACCTTTGAAATGAAGCATATTACTAGCATACACAATTCCTTTTAAATTATATTTTGATTTTATTTTTTTAATTTGTTTTTACAAAATAAAAAAAATAAACAAAAAAACGGGTACCCTATTACCCAAATTAGCGGGTACCCGGTTTGCGGGTACCCGGTTCTTATAGGCCGGGTATCGGGCCGACCGTTTAGTACCCAAAAATTTCGGGTACCCGAAAACCCGGGTACCCGGAAATGAACACCCCTAGTTATATGTGCCTTACTTATCATTTTATTGACAATGATTGAAAACTGCAAAAAAGAATAATCGATTTTGTCCTATTGTTGGTTATAGTGGTGAAATCATTGGTAGGGCTGTTGAGAAATGCTTGATTGATTGGAATATAAAAAATATTTTAACTCTTACAGTAGACAATGCTAGTTCGAATGACTTGACAATTCAATACTTAAAAAGAAGGGTTAATCATTGGGAGAGAGGTGCACTAGAGTCTAAATATTTACACATGCGCTGTGTTGCTCATGTTTTGAATTTAGTTGTAAGGAATAGTTTAAATGAAGTTAGTGTATTTATCTCGAGGATTCATACTGCTTGTTTAATTTAAAGTTTGTGTTGTAGAAAGATTGCCAAATAAACATCTTGTGTGTTTAGATGTTGATACAAGATGAAATTATACTTTTTTATGCTTGAAAGTGCACTGAAACTTAGGGAAGCATTTGATAATTTAGAATCTAAAGGTGGACAATGTGTTAGAGAGTTTAAGAAGTTTGGTGGTCCACCTAAGGATGATGATTGGAATCATATTACTTGCTTACTTTCGTTTTTGAGTATTTTTTATGATACTACTTTGAAGATATTTGCTTCTCTTTATGTGACTGAAAATTGCTATGTGCCTGTAAAGTATAGTGTTGAATTTTTAATTTCTGACTATTGCAACAATGATGATGGCAATGTAAGAAACATGGCACAAAAAATGAATCTCAAATATGATAAGTATTGGGCAAATATTGATAATATTAACATTTTGTTGTTTGTTGCATTAATTTTGGATTCTAGACATAAATTAGAGTATGTTGAATGAGTTATCAAAGGTTCTTATGATTTGAAAAGTGCCACAATGCTGTGTTCGAAGGTTAAGGTTACTTTACGTGAACTATTTGAAATGTATTCCTCTTCTCTACATCAACCAGTGAAGATTGCATCTGTTCCTTCTTCCACTTCTTTTACACCTTTTTTAGGTACTAGTTTTTAACCATCTGCCCATTTGGGGTACACTTGATGCCTAACAACTTTTGACATTAAGATACAAGATGATAAAAGGTATATTTGGAGATGTTGAGAAAAAGAATGAACTAGAAAAATACTTATCTGATGATTGTGAACCAATTGAGCCCAATTTTAATATTTTAGGATGGTGGAAGGATCAACAAAGAATGTATCCTACTCTTTGTAAAATGGTGAAGGGCATACTCATTATTCTCGTTTCAACAGTTGCATCCGAGTTTGCCTTTAGCATAGAAGGTCGAGTTTTAGATTTTTTTCCCACTTCTTTGACTCCTAAAATGGTGAAAGCACTAATTTGTGCTCAAAACTGGTTGCGAACACCTTATGGTCATCTTTCAATTGAGGAAAATTTGTTTACATTAGAAGAGTTAGAAGATGGTAAGTTTAAAATTTTTTATTTTGTTGTTTTTATATTCATGTTTTGTTTTTATGTACAAAACACTAATTGTTATGAAAATTTTTATTATGCAGAAATGAAAGGTTTGCCACTAGAACAATCTGCATTTGTGATTGATGAATCATTTTCTATCATTGAAGAGTGAAGACGGAAGAACATTTTTATAATTATTTTAGAGTTATTAATTTAGCTCATTTGGATTTTATTTTTGTTTATAAAACAATGAATAAAGAGAAAAAAAATAGATATTTTTCTATTAAATTTTTAATTCACTATTATTTTACTGACATTATTTGTTTGACACTTTTAATTCGTTGTTTTATAAAGAAAAATTTATTTTATTGTTGGAGTTGTTGATTCAATTGTTGGAGATGTAAAACCGTTTATGGTTAACTGAGTACCTGTACCGAGTAAACTGATTAACTGTTTAAGCGGTAATCGATTTAAACAGGACGGTAATGGTTCATCAAAATGTCGAACTGAAAATTTAAATAACCGTATCGATAAGCTATGGCGGTACATTTAACTGTCTATGAACACCCCTACAGTTGTGCTTTATATGATCCTATCTATCTCTCTATTGCTTTTGTTCCCATCAATGAACCTTTTATTAAAAAACCTAACCGTGTCTGTCAATATATAGAATAATAATTCATACAAATATAATTTATATTAAAGACTATTATCAAGTACACTATTAATGGAAGTAAAAAAATTTCACAAGCATATTGTTATATTAAATATATGATTATTATTAGGATGAGTCTACTACGCTCGACGAACACCGCTGAACATCGCTGAACACCGCTGAACACCATTAAATTAATTAATAAATATTAAAAATTTCAAAGACTCAACATATAATTATAAATTATTTAAATAAAATTTCAATTCAATTATTTTTCATACATATTATTTTTTATTCTTTTTTAAAATAATTGAATTAAATACCAACTTTAATCAATTTAAAAAATAAAAAAAATCATAAACCCTAAATACTAAACCCTAAACTATACATCTCTCTAAAATTACTTAAAATCAACACCGTCATCCAATCACCTCAACCACTAGGTTCACCAGTTAATAGTCGGAAGTAGGTAATAAAACTAGGGCATGCCAAAGTCAAGGAGATTCAAGTGGAAACCAAGCATGATTGAAGAGCCTCTAGTGGCGGAGGAAAAGTTTCGGTGGGCGAGGGAGAATGAAAATTTTAATACTTTAGGGTTTAGGGTTGAGTTTAGGGTTTTAGGCTTCGAGTTTTAAGTTTAGTACTTTGGGGTTTGAGTATATAGTTTTGGGTTTTGAGTTTAAGATTTTGAGTTTAGGATTTTTTAATTTTTTTTAATTGATTAAGGTTATATTTGATTCAATTATTAAAAAAAATTTAAAATATTATATATATGGAAAATAATTTAATTAAAATTTTATTTAAAATAAAATTTATAATTATATGTTGAATTGTTGGTATTTTTAATCTTTATTAATTAATTTAATGGTGTTCATCAGTATTCAGCGTTAGTGGTGTTCAACGGTGTTCGTCGAACGTCGTAGAATTTATTATTATTATTATTATTATTATTATTATTATTATTTGATATACGATGATAGAGAATTTTTCTCCACAAATAACTTTAATTCAATGACATATTTATTTAATATTAATTTAAGATTATTTGTGAAATTTTTATTACTAATGTATCAAATAATAATTATTTATATTAAATCATATTATCAACATGACATTGTTGTTAATTATATTTGTCCTCAAATTAATAGTTATCTATTAATTTTACAATTTTCTCAAATTATAATTCAATATAATTTATCTTTTAAATTAGTAGAGATAAAAATTAAAGATAATTGAAATTATAAAATTAAAATAATATTGCCATATTATTTATTTTACTAATCAATATTTATGAAATAAAAGTATACTTAATCTAAGTTGGGATTAATTTTTTAATTATTTTGTAACCGAGTTGATCATTTTAGGTTCAAGCCTATCAGGATTGAGACATTTCAAGTTTGGATTTTTATTAGATATTTTGGGCAAATCGGGTTATTAAATTTTCATGGTTGAATAAAATTGGATCAAGTTTGATTCGCATCATCTATTCATCTGAGTTGATTTTTTTATCTTCCTATTTTTCGTTATTTCGAGTTCAATCACTTTAAGTGGTTTTCTTGTTGTACGAAATTTGGATGTCAAACATTTTATATCTAAATCGAATCGAAACATGTTTAGAATATTTGCATACACAATATATGAATTATTCGTGATTTGTTATAATTATATATTAAAAAAATATTTATAAACTTATATAATATTATCATATTCACTATTAAATCAATTATACTAATAACTAACTATATATTATATTTATGGACAACAATCCCTTGCCTATTTTTTGTACCCATTTCTATGCCTAATACTGAAAACACTAAAAAATTAAATTCTAAGACCTAACCTTAAATTCTCCATCCTACAAAATACATCATACCCCAAATTCTATAAACTTCAACCTTAAACTTTAAACCTTAAATCTAATTTTTAGCGTGGAACATAAATAGGGACACAAAAAAATAGAAAATAAAGATTTTTATTATTATGTTATATGTTCTATTACTCAATTTGCTTATTTTTTAAAACCTAAAATTCCAAACACTGTTTGTAAATTGTTTTAAAATTGAATAACATATATTTTTATCATTTAAATAAAAATTATTATTTCTTAGAGAAGAAATAATCAGACTATATATTGTGGTTTTAATAGAGTGAAAATGAATATGCAGTTGTATATCAGAACTCTTATGCTAGAAATCAATTTATGTATTGAGTAAGAGAAAGTTTCCTTAAGCAATTCAAGATTCAAGGAAATGTATGAAAGTGAAGAGTAGAGAACTTACCATCCCCAGCTATAAACTTCTGTGCGTGACAATGAATATGCAGTTGTATGATCAGCTCCACAAGTAACAGATAGTATATCAAGTCCATCTAATGCACTCAATCGTGTCGGTGAAAGCCGATCTTCCGCGTCACCGTGGCCTAACTGTCCATCCTCTCCCCGTCCCCATGAGCAAACAATATTTCCTGCTGTTAATGGTCAAGAACAAGAAGATATAGCCTTGAGACACACACAGAAGCAATAAAACAATACTACTATTTATGACTATGCTCTCAACAATCATGGTTTCCGGGAAAGTTAAATTAGTTTTTCATAGACTAGAGGCCTCCGATACATGAAAAGCTTAGAAAAACTGCTCACCCTATGATAGACACGTATTCGTATTTGACAGTCACACCCGAGTCTAAATAATATAGCTAAGAACCGGAATATAAGGAATAGTGGTGCCCCATAAGCTCTTAAAAGTTCCTCAACCATCATAAACTGTACATCCATTTGTCTTCCTACATACTAAGAGTAAGAGGTAATCTAGATGAAGTGTTTTTTCTCTGTGACATATGCAAAAGGAAAGTAGTGGATTGGTTTATTAACATTAAAAACATGTTATAAATAAAGGTTTCATTTGTCAAGTTTTCAACAGTATAAAGTGAACAGTAATTGATGTCTTAATGGGCCAAAGTCAAGTAGATATGACAGACATCTGTTTCTAAACAGGTAATAAATTCTAGATCTATGTTGCTCCGACTCTTATTTTCAACACAAGATTATGGGGATATGAGTAGCTTCCGCAGAAGAAAAATCTAACCATATTTTTATGAAATGTAAGTTTATCCTTGGAAATAAGAGTATGAATGGTATTTCAGGGAATTATCCATTATTTTGTTTGGTTCACTTAGCTGAAATGTAATATTATGGTGTTAGATTCAGGGATTGTAAGATTATCTGGAAGTACATTTCATTTAGCTAATTCGTGTCTTATCGCTTTCAAAAAAATATATTTGAAGAAAATAACCAAACTGATTAAAATGATAAAAATAAAGGATAAATTGGTCCAAAGTTTAAGATTACATTTTGTGATTTTAGATTATCCCATAATCTTAGATTATGTGAGGAATAAGCTGTTATATCACATACTGTAATTCTACATCAAAATCTAAGATTACACCCTATAATCTTGGATGATACGAACAAATACTCTTTGTAAAATACGTATCAATATTTAATACTCGTACCCAACATCGAGTAACATAACCCCAGACCATGCTTCAACTTTTCATTACACAACCTTGAAAAGATATTCCGACAGAAACACCTTTTTTCGGTTCTAGGATCCTATTCAAAAAGATGGAATGCAATGCAATAGTTTATTCAATTAGGAAAAGTCAAGCACGCAATCAGTCAATGGTATTTTCCAACATTTAACAGTAGAGATTGGCCTAAAAGTCAAGAGATGAGACGTGGGGTGAGTCTAGGGTGCAACAGGGTTACGATGCAGTCGTGGTGCGACATCAATCGAAATGTTATAAAACACGAAACTTAAAATATTAGACACTAATCTAAATGTTATATTTTTTTATAACATTTTAAGTTGGTGGTTAAATATTGAAACTTGACTCCGAGAATCGATACTCGTCACTTCTAATGACATTTTAGGTTAATGTTAAGTATCTGAACTTGTCTCCGAGTATCGATACTTATCGTGAGACCATCAACCTAAAATATTATAAAAAGTTTAACACTTTAAGTTGGTAGGTAATATTTTAAGTTCTCTGTTTTATAATATTTCGGTTGGTGCCACGTTATAACCGTAAACCTACATTAGACTACCCAAGACATGTCCCAAAACAACCTAACGCAATTCGAGGTTCATTTGAAAAAAATACAAGAACATTGCCAAAAATGCATTAAGGAATGCCAATAATCAAAGAAGAAGAATCAAGTCATAAGGAACGCTAAAATCAAATCATAATACAAAGAAGCAAACAGAAGGAAATCTATGAACTTTGACCGATCAAAAGCATTAAAATAACGCAAAATGGCATAATCTGGATTACAATTAGCATGGCCTGTTTATGCAAGATTTGCAGTTCCAGTGAGTTCAATAAGTAGAATATAAATGTAAGAAAAAAGGGTGGACAGTAAAGACTGAAAATCAAAAGCAGAAAGGAGAGGGGAAAAGGAAAGGAGCAGTACATAGAAGAGCAACGGAGTGGCTAGCACCAGCAGAGATGAAAAGAACCTGACGAAATGGAGCGGTGACCTCACTCATACTCACATCCTCGTCGTCTGCCATCTCTATAATTCTCCTCACTCCCCACAAAATTTGTGGGATCTTTTTTGAAATCTCTCTCCAAGAAAAGGGTAAAGATCTTTGTGTTGGTTTGATGAAGAAGAGAGATATTTTTAGAGGGTAATAAATAACTTGGGGGTGTTTGTTTGAAAGTTTGAATGGGAATTGAATAGGAATTAGGAGAAGACAATAATGGTGATGGGGACGGAAATGTAAGGGAAGTAATTAATAGGGAGCGGGCAGGGGTTGTTTGTAGTGTGACAGGGAAAGGACATGTGCATTATAAGCCGGGAAAAAAACGAGGGCCGTGTCTCGGGGCCATTAGCGAATACTAAAACTAGACTATTATATAATGAAAGTATATCTCATTACGAACAGAAATTTTATGTCGCTATTTACGCTCCAACAAAAAAAGTTAGGTTTAAAGTTTAAGGTTATGGTTTAAGAGTGTGATTTAAGATTATGTTTTAAGGTATTGGGGGTAGAGTTTAGGATTTGGTATTTAAAAGTTAAGGTTATGGCTTAGAATTTAATTTTAGTGTTGGGCATAAAAATGGGCACCGAAAAGGGTAGAAATTATTTATTTATTTTATTACTTTGAACAATTAATTTAATATTTTAAACACGTTATTTTCATGATTAGATTAATTTATTTATTTATTTAGGAAAGATAATTATTTTTTTACCATTAAATTAATTTATTTATTTGATAAATTAAAATATAAGAATCGAAAAATATGAATAATTAAATTCTAGAAGTCCTAGACTGATTGAGGGTTCTAGGATGGTTAAGGGGCTCTGAGCGGTCGCTCATGGTGCTCCCCTTAAAGTCGGCCATGAAAAAAACACAACACAACGAACAACGTGTTGGTCTAAGCCATCTAACGAGAAAAAATATTAAAATTTTAATCAAAATCAAGATTTGAGTTTTCGTGATGTAAATAGAAAAAATTATGTTAGATAGTAATCGACCAATAAGATAGATACCAATGGACACCATCTTTCTTATATTGATATTAATGCCTCTTGTTCAGGCTTTTTAAGCCGTTTGTTTGTCCTATTTTGGTTTGTCTTAACTAATTTCCACTTTTATTTGTTTTAATAAAAAAATTCGATCGTTAACCCCAAAATGTAATAGTAAAGGACAATAATTCTTGTTGACATTAATTTTTATGTTTGATCCTAGACAATCTCCTTCTAAACCACTTATTAATTCACATGCCAACATAAACAAGTTAGTATTAGAGGTGACAAACGGGTCATTCAGTTCGAGTTATTTTAGGTTTAACTACATTCGGTTTAAGTTTAGTTTAGGTCGGTTTGAGTCTGGTTCGATTTTAGTTCGGGTCTATGGTGATTTTGGTTTGGGTATCGGGTCAAGATGTCGGGTCGGTTGACTTTCGGTTCGATTGACTTTCAGTTCAGTTGACTTTCGGTTTGGTTGATTTCGAGTCAGTTATTTTCAGGTCAGTTGATTTCGGGTCGGGTCAATATCAGGTTAATAGGAAATCGATCGGTTTTAGTCGGGTTTTCAGGCTGAGTTAGGTTTTTCCACCCTATATATGACTTTATATAGCATATATATTTGACTTTTTGGTGAGTTGTGCAACAATTCACATCTCATCTTTATTTATTTATTTATTTTAATATATTTTTATTTCTGGTCACCTTCGGTTCGAGTTACTTTCGGTTCGGTTCCATTCGGTTCGGTTGAAAATCGGTTCAGGTTCATCCGGTTCGGTTGAAAATCGGTTCAGATCCATTTTTGGTTCAACTGAAATCGGTTCGATTCGGTTTATTTCGAGTTCTGGATCATATTCGGGTCAATTTCGGGTCTCGATTCGGTTCTTAAGTCTCAGGTCAAGTTTGCCATGTCTAGTTAGTATTGTTGATGCCGAAATAAGAAGTCATCAAAATCTAAATGTTTTGATAATGTTTTATTATTAAGAAATAAATTAAAGATTTTAATTGTTTATATAATATATATTTATAATCAAATATAAATAAAAAGTGGTAGTTAAATAGTAATTTGTATCAAACATGTTGATGCATAAAATGAGTAGACATCGAACAAGGGAGGTGAAAAAGAGGACCAAGGTAGTTGGTGACGATTTCAGGTGGTTCACCCCGGTTGATTTGGGGTGGAGAGTCGTATATAGTGTGGTGGTTGGAATAAAGGGAGGAGAAATGGGAGAAAAGAGACGGAAGCTACTCTTTTAGTCTAGCCTCTTCCTTCTCTCTGATTCTTAAGGGTACTTGTAACCGCTGGTTTACTGGTGGGATGAAGTCAAGCCTAGTGACAACGATTGATGGGTCAAAAGGGTTAGACTCAATTCTTAAGTAATATGCTTTGCAGTCCGGTCACGTGGTTTGGCAATGATTCTGCGAGGCATTGTAGCTCATGATCGTGTAGGGCTCCGGCATCATAATATATGATGTTGCTTACTCTGGAGGAGTTGCCACCATGAGGTCGCTTCTGGAGTTGCCAAGCGCGAAGACACTATGGGCTAATTTTGGAGCTCTTGAGAGTGGAGATACCAAGGGTATAACACTTATCTCCTTGGTCTGAGAATAGCATAAAGTGGTATCAGCTGAGACTTGTAATTATAGTCTTGTTTGTAACCGTTGTGCTTGTTGTAACTAAACAAGTGCCTGAGCAGAGGTAGTTCGACACTTTGGAGAAATCATGGTGGTTCACCCTGTTGATTTGGGCGGAGAGTCGCAGTCTAGTAGAGAAACAATGTAAAATGAGCAGAGGCGTCTTTGCAGGTCCCTATTGCGTTTAAATCGAATGAATTCTACGAAGACATCCCACATTGTACGGACACAAGGGGTGGTGAAATCCACGACCTTAAGAATGCATCATGAATATAAGTATATAGGCGAGGACTCGACCTTGAGAAGTTGTCAAGAGAGTATATATATAAGCAAATTACTCGACCCTAGAAAATCATTAGGGGAGTGATTATGTAGCAAATAAATCGGCCCTGGTAAACCATCAGAGGAGTTAATAAGTAAGCAGATGACTCGACCCTAAGAAATCATCAAGGGAGTGAATATGTAAGCAAATGACTCGACCCTGAGAAATCATCGAGGGGGTGAATATGTATCTCGTGTGGTTCGAGATGTGAGAGCCATTTGAGGCTGAGGAACACATGTAATCATTTGTACCCTTGTAGAGCTGGTGTTACCATAGCACAAATGAGTACACACATCTTCGCTCTTGTCAAACAACAATGCGAATAACATTGAGGTAATCCTCTGCTGGGGCAAATATTTATACCCTTGTAGAGTCGGTGTTTTCATAGCAAAAATGAGTATAAGCATCTGTCACTTTTTAAAGAAATAACGTTGAGGGTTATTGTGCAAGTGGATGTGTTCTCTATTTCTTGTAGAGTCGGTGCTATCAATAAACACAAATGAACATAGGCATCTCCGCACCCTATGGAGAATTGCAATGCCAGAGGCATTGAATGAGTTGGAGGCATTCATCTACTATGGTAAATATCCACATTTTTAGATCATGTGTCATCTGAGACACAAAAATGTATGTATCTTGACGCCCTAGGAGAAAAACACAATGTCAGAGGCATTGAATAGGCGGAGGCGATCAATTCTCTGCGTTCTTGTAGAGTCGGTATTGTCATATCACAAATGGATACATGCAACTTTGGTCTCGTTGGAGAAACACAATACCGGAGACATCTTAAATGCTTGGTGGAGTAAAAATATTGGAGGATGGTGATGTAAGCGCATGGTTGTGTATTGAAATGCTGGAGGATTGCGAGTGATTGCTAGTTGGCATTGGTACTTACATACATACATTCATCTATACATTCAACTATTCTATCATTCAAGCACTCAACAATTCAACATTTCAAACATTCATTCAAGCAATCATAAGGCATTTCAAGCAAACTCCCCTAGGATTGTACCAAGTTAATAGGGTGCTTTAAATAATACGGGATTTTCGCATTACCTGATAGTTTGCAGAAGAAAACGCTTACAAGAGAAGCAGTGTGGAGAGTTCAAGTAATGCTCATTCTTTCATTATTCTACTTGAGTGTCATAGAACCTTAATATCTTTTTTTACATGCACACAATAGCAACACGACAGAGGAGGTTACCATTTCATCAAAAAATTATACATTTGCAATGGCTGACATATGTTCTGGAAATGTCTAAATATCAAACCACCTATTATGGTTAATGCTATCTATGCATATAAAAGTATTACAAAATGAAGGAAAACTTGAGCCCAACGTGTTTCTCCTGCACGCTGAGCTTGGCTGCTTGTGGAGCTTTTGCCTGTCAAGATGATTTTGATGGTTTCTGAGGCCATCTTCTCTGCTTTATTTTTCTCCATTTTGATAGGCTTTGTTGAAAAACTTTAGGGATATTGGGGGAAATAGAATCATAGATGACCAAACCATCTACTTTTTTAGTGGCCTCAAACAAACTAACTAACCTCGATGCGACTTGAAGGCTTCAACAGTAGATACCAGATATATCTTCTTCTCACACCTAAATAGGTCTTGAATCAATTGAGGAGAGTTTTAGGCTTTTGTCTTATCGTTCCAACCGATAAAACTAGGCTTGCCAACTTCTCTCTTCTCTGAACAACTCTCTAAAAGGAATTTCGTCGTCATGAACACCATATTGTTCGACGGTCTCTTTTTTTATCAAACGAGTATAATTTTATTAGGCAATCATACATATAAAAATCATTGTGAGCCTCATTAAAAATTCTTAAACCTAGTTGGAGAAAAAGAGTGCTCACAATAATATAAAGAACAAATATCGAGATAATCAACACCAAATGCACAAAATGAAAAAGCCAACCAGCACGCAAGCCAAGCATACACAATCACCCAAGGAAGACAACACTCAACTTGCTGCGCTGAGAACAAAAACCCAGCACCACATAACATGGCACTCACAGGTCACAATCGTTCCTCTATTTGCTCCCTACATTGAAGCCTCTACAAGCCAACTAACTCGATCCACCCTACCCTTGGCCAAGGCATCCGCCACACTATTCGCCTCCCTATAAACCTGGTGAACACAATCACACGTCAGAGCCAAACAAGCCCCATCGAAACGCCGAAAACAATGCACAAGTTTCCAAGGTCGACGCTCATGAGACAACACCCAAGATGTGACAACAATGGAGTCGGACTCCACAACAAGTGAAGGACACGATCGAAAGCCCGATTGCACCAATAATTCTAACACAATAACCATAGAACAAAGCTCCGCCTCATTCGAGTCAAGGATCTCCAAGGGTTCAGAAAACAAGGCGAGAATGCAGCCTTCCGTATCCTGCAATACCCCCCACATCCTGGGGGACCCGGCTTACCCCTCGCCGATCCGTCAACGTTAATATTCAAGACCCCATGCAAAGGAGAACACCAAACGATACCATGATGACTCATAGTTTTCCTATCTTGCGGAAGGCACGACCAAGGGCAAGTCCACCATTTCGACTCTTCAACAATCAAATTTGAAGACGCCGCTTTGACCCAGAACAAGGAACGAAGCTTCACCAAAAAGAAAATATCAGCAACCTGCATCCGCTTACCATTAAACATACCCTCATTACGGGCTAGCCACAATGTCCAAGGAACCGATGCACAACCCCCTAACCACCAAAGCCGCCCAACCCACTAAAACAGCCATGAAAACATTGTGTTAAGAACTCACCCAACAATCGTGGCCAAACCATATCAACACTTCACCATTGGAAAAATAGCAACCAAATCCCTCGGGCCACAACACAAGTGTACAAGATATGGTTCAAATCATTCTCGCCCTCCCCATACAACACACATACGAACGAAGTGTCGCCAAAACTTATACCACGTGAACGAAGCATAACCAAAGTTGGCAACCTTTGCATTTTAACAAACCACAAGAAGCATTATATTTTTGGTGGAACCAACACCTTCCATACTTGAAAAGCTTCCAATCCATCATCCACTAAACCAAAAGAACTCATGAGGGCAACCAAATCCTTAACCGTAAACTTACCCACTCTATTCGGCTCCCACACAAGGACATCATGCCACCCAACACGCAAGGCAAAAGTACCCACTGTAGCTTTCAAATCCTGCAACATTTGCAACTTAAATACACGAAGAGGACGCGTTACCCGCATCGTCAGTCGCAAAGATTCGGCGTGTTAAAAGTATCACCGAGAAAAATGCAAGGTGAAGGCCAAAATAGCTAAAAGTAGAAAAATTATCATGGCTGATTCCGTTGGTTAGAAGGATCTCCATGTTCACCGTACCAATTGATGATGCCTAAAATGTGTAGACACCGAACAAGTGAGGTGGGGAAGATGACTAAGGAAGCTACCCTTTTATCTAGTCTCTTCTTTCTCGTTGGTTCTCGGGGGTATTTATAACCCATGGTTTGCTGGTGGGATGAATTCAGGCCTAGTGACAACTATTGATGGGTCAACACGGTTAGGCTCAGCTCCCAAGTAATAGGCTTTATAGTCCGGTCACGTAGGTTGGTAGTGGTTCTGCGAGGCACTGTAGCTCTTGACCGTGTAAGGCTCTGATATCCTAGCCTATGATGTTGCTTAATCAGGAGGAGTTGCCACCATGGGGTCGCTTCCGGAGTTGCCAAGCGCGAAACCACTAAGGGTCAATTTCAGAGCTCTTGACATCAGATATACTAAGAATTTGGAAATTGCAAAGCCTATTACTTGAGAATTGAGCCTAATTTTTTTGACCCAATTTAGAGTTGTTACTAGGCGTGGTTCCATACCACTAGCAAACTAGGGATTATAAATACCCTTGAGAACTAGAGAGAAGGGAAAGGTTGGACGAAAGGGGTATCTTGCCTCTCACCTCTCCCATCTTTCTTCTTTTTATTCTGGCCATTACACTATTTTCGACTCTCCGTTCCAAATCAACCGGGGTGAACCGTCTAAAATCACCATCAATCACCTTGTTCCTCTTTTCTACCTCTCACGTTCAGTGTCTACTTATTTTAGGAATCAACAAAAACTAATAATAAGATGTTCAAACACTACTGTTTTATAGATCACTTGTGTTAATGCTCAATAAATGCATTTTTATATTAATTAAATTAGATTAAGTAAATGGATAGTTTAAACATTTAGTTGGTTGGTGAGGTTGGTAAATTTTTGACACCATGGTTAATGATAATCTCTACTGGGTAAGAAATTAATTTTATTTGATTTAGTTAGAATTTGTCTCTATTAATATTAAATCTTTGGTTGATTTTTTATTGCAAGTTAATCATAATAATTCAATTGAAAAAAACTAAAAATAAATTTTTTGATTGAATATATATAACTATAAAAGATTTTTTTCCATCTTTTCATATCTAGATATAAATTTTAAATTAAATAAATAAAAATCTCTATTTAAGAAATTAAGTATTTAAGGATTAAAAAATATTAATTAAAATGTAAACAAATTCTATCTCAGTCATTTTTTCTTGAATGATAAAATTATTAGTTTAATCCTTTTAAAATTTAAAGTTCGAAAAAGATAACGATCAAATGAATGGGTCTAAAACAAACGACACATACTACTGAATTTTTAATGACTTTCAAGTAAATATTAAAATTCTCAATGACTTGATATACAATTAATCATATTTTAAAACAAAATTAGAATTTGAGTCAAATAACCTCTCTTATCTTTTTATCTTCAATCTCTTTCATCTTACCTCTAATTTTTTGTTTTATTTTTTTTCTTTTCATTGAATTTGAAATTTTTATGTTATTTATCAAACCTAATTTCAGATAAATAAAGTATTTGTTATCCGAATCTACAAAAGGGAACTATATTCATTTCATGGTCGTATGAAACGGTGAAAAAATGTAAACAAAATCTGAAATGTCTTAGAAAAGCTTTTAAATTTGTTAAAAAATTGGCATTTTAGGGTTTAAGATATTAAAAATAAATAAAAAGCCGCAAAATCTTAGTCCGCAGTCGGTGAAGTCTTATTACATTGTTCAGCGCAAAAACCCAGTCTTTTATTTCATTTCAAGGACTTTGAAACTTTCATCTATTACCAAAAGACAAGAGATTTCTTAACTCTAAATTCTAATTTTATTTTGAAATGTGATTAATTTCATATTAATTTTATGAGAATTTTAATATTTATTTAAAAATTATAAAAATTAATAATGTGTAACAATACATAACGTTAATAGGTCAACCATCTTTAGAACAATTAGTTAAAAACTCTTAATTGACACATTCTCCTCCTCAAGATTGTGGGTAGGGGCGAAGCTCCCTTGAGGCCCAAGGGGCCCCGACCTCTTCTTCTATTATAAAATTTTATTATTCGATAATTTTAGTTTAATAACAATTTGGTCCCTATAAAAATAATTATTCAAATTAAAAAATATGAGAGTTTATTAAATATAGGGTAAACTATATCAGGTACCACCAAACTATTGGATGTGACCCGTTTTTACCATCAACCTTTCAATTGGTCCAAATTTTCTACCAAACTTTATTTTTCGACTCGTTTATACCACCACGGCGTTAACTCCTTAACGTCGTGATGATGTAGATGCTAGACCAAAACGATGTCGTTTTTCTAGAGGAAAATATGAAAAATCATGCACTCAATATGATTTGAACCTGAAACCTCTAAAATCAAAGACAACCTCCTAACCACTAAGCCAATTTAACATCTATATTTTATTTTCAGCACAAATAATATATATTTCAAACTGCAATTTATCATATAAATAACTTTACTCTATATAATTAATATAAATATGTTATAAATAAAATGAAATATATAAATAGATAAATATATTATTATAAAAACTAAAAGACTAATTTTCAAAACCCCAAAATTTTAAAAAAACCCAAAATTCAAAAAAATCTTAAACCCTAACCCTAAACTATAAACCTTAAACCCTAAAATTTTATTCATAAACAAATAATATTAAAATATATAAACAAATAATATATTATTATAAAAACTAAAAAACTGATTTTAAAAATTTAAAATTTTGAAAATTTACAAAAAACCCAAAAGCTCACTAAAGCCCTAAAGCTTAAACCCCAAATCTATCCATTTTGGCTGCTAATGAGTTTATGACTTTAAGGTTTAAGATTTATGATTTAGGGATAAGTAAGAATTTAATGTTTTGGTGGATTTTGGGATTTTTTTTTGTAAATTTTGGGGTTGTGAAAATTAGTTTTTTAGTTTTTATAATAATATATTATTTGTTATGAATATTTATCTAAGTGGATGTCTATCATGATGAGAACTTTATCTAAGGAGTTTGATTTATTTATTATTAGGAATATTATCTCTATTAATTAGAGTTTAATGTATTATGTACTTCTTATGCCTGTAAATAGATGAAGGCATTTACAGAATTCTAGTTTTTTGAGAATAATACGAATCTCCCTCTTTCTCTCATCTCTTTGATCTTTTATTCTTGTTATTTGTTCTTCGTTATTTTATTTCTAACACGTTATCAACACGAGACTCTAACCAACTGAGGTGTTTGTCGTTCAAATCCTAAAAGAGTTGCCGAAAAGAATTGATTCTAGGATAAATTAGAGATAAGTTCTTCTCCTCAATTATATTTTAATTATCGGTTATTTTTCTCTCTTGATCTTCAATTTGATTTTAATTTTTGAAAAATCAATGGTTGCTCGAAAGATTTTGGTGCTTTTTGTTCAAATCCCTAAGAAGTTACCGAAAAAATTTTGATCCTACATTGAACCAAAGATGGTGGCATGTTTTGAAGGTTTGAACGAGCTATGGATTTTGAAGCACGATCTCGCTCGATTCGTGATTCTTATTGGTGATTCCCTGAAAGAATTTCAATTTCATATTGATGACTACAATTTTATGATCTACGATGAAAAGAATGCGAACCAATATTTGATTGCTAAGATTTTGGCTTGAATGCACCCCTTAAATCTTGATTAGCGGTCCACTAAATCAAAGGTCACGTTTTCATTTTTTTATTTTCAAAAGAAAAATTCTTTATTTCTTAGCTTATATTTGAACATTAGTATTTATTCACGATTATTATAATTATGAGATTTGGTATTTTCAATCGTGTTTTGAGTTTTACACGTGTTTAAATGGCTTGGAAAGAGACGTGATATAAAGGGATTATGAGAAGCTATTTCGGTCATTTCCTATGTGTAGAGTGTTCACAAGTTCTATATTTTGTACACATCCCTGCCCTTATTATTGCTGTTCTTAAGCTCATTTAGGCATATTTAGGTGCATTGCATACATAATAACAATATTTGCTCTTTTACCATGCTTTTATTGAATATTCTATGTTTGGTTAAGAAAAGATACTGTTTTAGTTTAGTTTTCATTTTCAGGTGCTATAACTATGTAGAGGAGGAGAGGACAGGAAAGCAGTGAGCAAAAGGAGCTGTACTGAAGCAGTTCTAGTTGTCGCCAAGGACGCCGCCGCAGCAGCATTTCCGCCGATTGCCGCCCAGGTAGGAGTTAAACTGACTTAGTCAAGATGGGTTGCGATTGAAAGAGGGAAATTCCATGAGCCCAATGAGCCCAGTCTTACAACTATCTGAAGCCTGTAGCGGTCTGAAAAGCTGATTGAAGATTGATAAGTAGGAGTACTTATCTTTACTTGCTGAAGAAGGCAACATCCAAAGAGTCCATATTCAAGTAAAAATGAGTAAGCATTTTCATGTAAAGCTACTTTAAGGACTTCTACTTCAAGGATGACTCAACTTAGGCTATGAGCCCTATATATACCCATGTATGTAAGGGTATAGGGGCATAGTGGAGAGGTAGATAGATAGATTTAGTGGGGGTTTTGGAGGTCGCGACCCAATTCTCTCTTAGGGTATAGGTTTTTGTATGTAAAGTAGTTGTGAGAAACAATTGTATTAGTTTAAGTTGTGTTTTCAATAAAATAATCTCAAGTTTGCTTAATTCATGTTCTTCACTTCTTCAATTAGTTTCAAAAGTCCAGTTGAAGAAATCCATTTGTCGGGCACAAGAGTGTCAAACTCACGAAAGAATTAAGCACAGTCTCATCATGTCGAGGTGTTGACTAATTCGGCTTAGACATAAGTTAGAATTTCAGCGGCTAAAAGGAGTAACCAAACGTCGACTGCCTGTGTTAGGTTTACGCTGAGATTGCTAGGTATTGCCTACATCACGTGGTGACAACATCCTTGCCTATACATAGGAATGCTCACTTCAGAATTTCTCTGCCGAACTTGGAGTATATTCCAGTCTTACCCCCAGGACTTTTCTCTATCTCACCTGTCAGGACAGCAAAAGTTGCAAGCACATAGTTCCGCTATGGCAGCGAAAGTTGCTGCCGCTTCAATCCGCTATTACCCGCCGAGGCAGCAGATCGTGGCAGCGCAAAACACACTTAGGCTTTACAACGCAGTCTACACACTACTGAGCTGCAACTACCTGACCCAATCTATCAACCTCATCTCTCCCTATCACTATCTTAATTTACTTGTGTTTTTATTTTTATGTTTTTATTATTCAGAAATTTAATTGTGCAATTTACTAATTCCTTGTGCAGGAAAACACTCATAGTAGTTGTTCCAATCCCTGTGGGAGACGGTATCTTTTATACTATAACTTGACAAGAGTGTGCACTTGCGCTCATAAATAGAGAACATCCAAAACGCTCTACAAGTTTTTGGCGCCGTTGCCAGGGATTGGCAACAGCAACTGCGTTTGAATTTCTGCACTTCTATTTTAGTTTTTGCACTTAAATTTCTGTTTATTTTATTTTATAAAAAAATGCCTCTTGCTTGTCTTTGGTGTATGTCCCGCCAGGGTGGCAAAGAGGGCAACCAACACCCACCTGAGAAGAGGGAAGACATACCCGGACGAAAAGCCAAACGCAAAGCCCTCAGGAAGTGGTTATGTTTGGGAAATGCGCAACCCAACATAACCTGATTTTTATTTTTAAATTTTAATTTATTTTTATGTATTAGGATCAGATTTAATTCCCAATTATTTTTATTTAATTATTGCATTTAATTTATTTCAGGTTAGGAATGAAGGCAAGATCAAGAAGAATAAAGAATAAAGGAGAGGCCCAACCCAGCGGCCAAGGCAAATGAGCATAACGGCTAGCGTCTTCATAACGGCTAGCTGCAACGGCTACATTTGCAACAGCTGGCAGAACGTCTATCTACGTAACGGCTAGAATCGCGTAAAACGCACCGCAATCATTGTTGCCTGTTGGCAGCGTGCTCGCCAAGACAACAGAGAGTAGCGGCTATATAAGGCCAACTATTCTCTCCTCATTCTTCACTTTATGAAAGATGCATCAGTCTTTGATGCAATGTAGCATAAACGAATTGACGTTGCACGTAGGGAAGCGAACCGTGCCATTTCCATAACTTCTGGTGGTACATTGAAGTCAAGGAAACTTGGTGCAGAAGCCTTCGCATCCTTAGTCCACCTACTTATAATCAAAGACTTAGGAAGAGGTGTATAATCCAAGTGCTTCAAAACATGTAGTTGATGGAAACATGGAATTTATACGGTCTCGAATTTCCTACACGAGCATGTGACGATTTCCGAAACAACGTCAAAAAATATGTGAAATCTCTTGCTCTTTTCCTTGTACTTTGACAAAACAAAATTTTGACATTCATCTGATAAGGACTGAATTTGTTCCTCAATCCGGTACAAGGTCTCCCGTTGCAGTTCTTCTTGGAAGATCCGAAATGATTACCGCATATAAATTTCACCAGCATGGCTTTCTAGGTCAATCAGTTTAGTGATCTGGAACGGCTTTGTCTGGGAACTTAAGTAATCCACTTTCAACTCGTTGATACGCATTTTACTAATACCTTGTTCAATTGTACGAACAACTTCTACATATGTCTTCTTCTTTTTCAGTGCAATTGCGAGTGAAGCATTCAAGGACTCGCACCTTTGTGTGGAGCGAATATTCGCAAAGAAATGACCGGTTAGATATGCTTGAGCCCATAAGTTCCAAGTATTTCTCTTCTCAATCACCTATGGACGCTTTCCGACATTGAATTCTAAAATCATTGCAGACCATTGTATATCAAATTCTTCTGTTGTCCACAAGGAACCCATACATCTAGAAAATGTTGTGCTAAATTTGCTTTCACCAATGTTAGCTTGTGCATTGCGAGAAAGATGCCAAGAACATAATATGTGCTTAGCAAAAGGGATAACACATTTTATTGCCCTCTGCATTGCCCTATCCCCATCGGTGACAACTGAAAGAGGCGATTTATGCATCATGGCTTGTAAAAAATTACGCAGCACCCACTCGAATGATTGAGTCGTTTCGTCAACGATGATTGCAGTAGCAAATACTATTATGCTATGGTGATGATTGACACCGACAATAGGCATAATTGGTCGTCCATACAAATTACCTTTGTACGTTGTGTCGAATGCAATTACATCACCGAAGCAAGTGTAATCTGATCTCGATGTTGAATCAGCCCAAATAAGATTATGCAATGCCCCTGATTCATCTATTGAGTATGTCATAAAAAACCCCGGATCATCTTCTTTCTTATAATCAAAGTAAGCAATTAGCGCATTCACATCTCCATTGACGATTTCCTTTGCTTTACCTCTTTCAAGTGCATTGTAGAGGTCTTTACTTGTAAATCCAACATTCTGATAACCCCTTGCCTGATTCATGAAATAATTCATTACTTGTGATGTCCCAACACCAACATCTTTCAATGATGTTGCCTCATTCACATCAGCCTCACTCACAGCTCTATTTGAACGCATAAATGGTGTCATAACAGGTGTGCATAATGCATGAGTATGTTCCTGAAAATACTTACTTAGAACCCACTGATCATT
Source organism: Hibiscus trionum (assembly GCA_030270665.1). Taxonomy (NCBI): domain Eukaryota; kingdom Viridiplantae; phylum Streptophyta; class Magnoliopsida; order Malvales; family Malvaceae; genus Hibiscus; species Hibiscus trionum. The sequence continues at coordinate 9,798,176 of BSYR01000052.1, read as the reverse complement.
TGTATTTGTTGCTGTGACCACGATTTTCGCCTTGCATCCTGTTCTTGTGACTGGCATATGAGCACGTTGACGATAAACAGTATGGATTTTGGATGACCGAAACCCTTCTTTTGAACAACAAAATTCTTGTGTCTTCACATTCCCTTCCGTATCCAGCCGTGTTGTTCCTGGACGTGCACTAAAACCATGTTTCCTAGCGTATTCCTTGTAAAAACCCCAAGCTTCCTCACGTGAAGAAAAGAGTTAACCGAGCAACCGTTCCGACTCATCAACGGTAAATATTTCATGCCCCTCCCCGCTTGAATGAACATCGTTGGATGGAGTATCGTCCATTTTGGTAAACACGATCGGTGAAAGTGGTCCAAACAAGAGTTGTGTTTTGCTTTCAATTTCATTAGGTGGTGGTGGTTGATGTCTGGCTACAACATTTATTTCTTAGGACAAAGTTAGTTGTGCAATAAATTATAGTAAAATATCGATACTATTAAAGTAAATACCGATACTTTTAATACAAGTATCCATACTTTTAGTATAAGTACCCATACTTTTAATTTAAGTATCGAAACTTTTTATGGAAGTACCCATACTTTTATAAAAATAATGTAACCGGTCTGGCTACAACATTTATTTCTCAGGACAAAGTTAGTTGTGCAATAAATTATAGTAAAATATCGATACTATTAAATTAATTACCGATACTTTTAATATAAGTATCCATACTTTTAGTATAAGTACCCATACTTTTAATTTAAGTATCGAAACATTTTATGGAAGTACCCATTCTTTTATAAAAACAACGTAACCGGTCTGAATACAACATTTATTTCTTAGGACAAAGTTAGTTGCGCAGTAAATTATAGTAAAATATCGATACTATTAAAGTAATTACCGATACTTTTAATATAAGTATCCATACTTTTAATTTACGTATCCATACTTTTAATTTAAGTATCGAAACTTTTTATGGAACTAGTTGAAACATGGCTAGAAAGTATCGATACTTTTAATATAAGTATGGATACTTTCGAGCCACATTTCAACCAGTTACAATATTTTTAATAAATTATCGATACTTTTGTAATAGAGTATCGATACTTATTCGCTACCTATTACGTTACACTAGTAACTGATTTGTTTAAAGTTATAATATTAATGTAAACGATAAAATAATAACAAATTAGGCGCTACCGAATATTTTGATACTCTTATCAACAAAATAGGTAATTTTACCGATTTTGTTATCGTGAGATATCCAAGGCCCCATCAGCTAAACTTTAATAACAAATTAGGCGCTACCGAATATGTTGATACCCTTATCAACAAAATAGGTAATTTTACCGATTTTGTTATCGTGGGATTTCCAAGGCCCCATCAGCTAAACTTTAATAACAAATTAGGCGCTACCGAATATGTTGATACTCTTATAAACAAAATAAGTAATTTTACCGATTTTGTTATCGTGGGATTTTTAAGGCCCCATCAGCTAAACTTTAATAACAAATTAGGCGCTACCGAATATGTTGATACTCTTATCAACAAAATAAGTAATTTTACCGATTTTGTTATGTTTGTATCGATACCTACCGATAACTTAAGTTTGCCGGTTACTAATTTTTTATAATATTTTTTTCATGTTTTCTACCGGATACATTATATTATATCAACATATCCGGTAGCGCTTTACCTTTTTGTTATTTATCTTATAATATTTCCGGTAACGCCGTTTCTTAGCCGTATATTAGTCCGCCTTTCCTTAGAATTTCCCTCAATAACGTAGGTTACCAGTTTGTACCTTTCTTAAAGACGAGTGATTAAACTAAGAAAATTAAAACAAAAGTGACCAAAATAGTAGTTTACCCTTAAACTTAAAAATGACATAAAAATGGAGGGAATTAGAAAAAAAACTTTGATACACAAGTTGTGTAGTTTATAAAAGCTTGTTAATTTTAGTGTTTATGGTGTTAGTTTAGGGTTTAGAGGTTTAGGCTATTGAGTTTAGAATTTAGGATTTAGATTTTAGGGTTTAGTACTTATGTTTAGGGTTTATGTTTTATGTTTAAGAATTTAAATTTTAAATTAAAAAATTTAGTATATTATATTTTTGAGTAGCTCACGAGATTTTCGAGTTGGGTATTAAGTAGCTCGACTCGATTTGTTAAGAACTCGAGTCGAGTTTGAGCTCGAGTCGAGCTCAATCAAATTAAGTATTAATCGAATTTTGACGGAATTAAACTCGGATAGCGCACAATATGTACCGTATAATTGGTTTGGTTTGGTTTTGTTTGTTAGTGGGAGTTGCAGGGAGGGGACAGACAGGTAATAAAAGAAACTGCGGCCATTCATTGCCAAAGGGACCCATTTTGGCATTGGCCATTTACATTTACCCTTTTCTTTCATTTCACTCGGTTTCACTTTCTTTCCTTTTTTTTCAATTACGTTATTTAATTTATTAATCGATTAATTCAAATCGATTTTTGTAAAAGCCCATTATGTGAGCACTCTTTAAACTTAGATTTTTTTCATTTACAATGTTAGAATTCAAATCTCTAATTTACTTAAAAAATCTAGCGTTTTATCTAGGGAAGGACACGGGTCGAGCTTTTTATCGACCCGAACCTGACTTGAAAATAATTACCCTAAACTCAAATCTAACCCCATACTTTAAAAACCCCACCCAAAAATTATGTACCTCAACCTAATCTAAAAAAATCAATTTTATGGACCTAATTGTAAAAAATTAATTTTAAAAATCTAATTATAAAAAAATTAATTTTACGAACCTAATTATAAAAAAATAAAAAGATGGGACATTATTATAAATATACATAAAAAATATAAAGAAAATTTATATTATTAGTCCCAGATTAAGTCGAATATTTTCACCCTAAATTTAAATCCAACATAACCTAACATCACTTTTAATAAAAACTCGACCTCAACCTATTATTTTTTTTTCAAAAAAATTAACCTGGCAAAATCGGGTGAAATGCCCGTCCTAGTTGTCCGTTAAACCAAGTGATTGTTTATATTTCACTAAGTTTTTTCAACCACCGATTAGAAAGAAGAAGAAAAAAACCCACCCACTCCCGTCCTTGTCTTTAAAAATATAGTTTAGGTTTGAATTTTAACATTGATAACTAAAGTCAGACTCAGTTCTGTTTGTTTTCTAAATTTATAAAATATTATATTAATATTGTTTTTTCTAGACTAAAGTGGTATTTTTACTTTCGAGTTTGACTCAAAAAATTAGTTCAGCACATCCCCAAAAAACACACTTTATTAGGCTCTCTAGTTTACAAATTGCATCAAATTGGCCCTTTGACTGACGTTGATCGTTACAGTGCTGACGTGGCAATTAATGGTACTGTTGTGGCGGTCTACGATGCTGATGTGGCAATACATGTGTGATGATGATGTGGCAGAGGAGCTGAATTGATTATTTTAACCGAATTCGAGAGCATAATTGATTTTTTTTACCGAGTTCAAGAACATAACTGATTTTAATTGAAAGTTCAATAACTTACTTAATCTTTAAGCTAAAAATAAAAAATATTAAAAATTTTAAATTATTTAATTAATATTTAAATATTCATAAAATATTAAAAAATAAAAATACTATATTGAATTGAACAATTTTAGTAAGAAACATAAAATTTAAAATATAAAAATTTATAAATATAGAAAAAAAACAAAATTTAAAAATATTTATAAATCATCGAAAAAAATCTTCAACTGTTTCTAATTATTTCAAGCGTACTAATATTCCTTGAACATATTTCGATGGAATCATCCTTATATTTAGGGGTGTTCATTGTCGGATATCAGATCAGATTCGATCTAGTTTTATCGGATATTTAGTTTTTTTGGATCGACGATATAGTGATATGTATTCGATCTAGAAAAATCAGATATCCGAATATTCAGATAGGATATTCGGATATCCGATTATCTGAAAATATAATTTGATTTAACTATTTTTTTCGAATTTAAAGGTCATATTTATGAAAAAATCAAAATTTCAAATATAACAAACAACAAATTTCTAAATATAACAAGATACACATCTATGGAAATTTCATTTTTTTTTTACTTTCGGGTATAACAAGCATCAAATTGTTAAATATAACAAGATTAATATTCATGAAATTTTAAATTTTTGATTTTTTGGATAATCCGAAACTTGAAATATTGGGATCCGTATCTGATCTGGAAAAATTTAAAATCGAATTAGATATCCGATCCAGAAATAAAAATCAGATCAAATATCTGAATTTTCGAATCGGATCAACGAATAATTAAATCGAATCAGATATTTTTAAACACCCTTACTCATGTTAGAGTAGTAATAAAACCAAAATTCTCCTTCACTTTTCTACATCAAATATAATGAGCATCAATTTGATGTAGAAAAGCGAAAAAAGTTGAGTTTTATTGTCACTCTAATACTAGGTTGATTTCACTGAAAATTTGTTTAACAAATGGTAATACTCAGACTGACGAAGTCGAAGACATTTTCGATGAAAATATTCAATTTTTAATACTTTATAAAAATTTTCTAATACATTTTAATTTCTTATTTTAGTTTTTATTTTCAATTTATATTTTGAATATTTTATTTATTTTTATTAAGTTTATGAATATTTTATAAGAATAGAAGAATACTTTGATTTTTTGTGTGAGCGTTATCACTTTGCTTATTTTTAAAATTATCAGGGACCCAAAGGATATTTACATCAATTTGTTAATTGATTTTTCATATATTCTACTTGTAAAATTTCAACTCAAAAAATCAAATTATTTCTCCAATTTTATTCAAAAACTAAACAAATCAATTAAATTAGCTTAAAATTTAAACAAATTATTTATCCACTAAATTAACTTGAAATGTAAAAAATTATTTATTCAATTTTAAAAATTTTAAAATTTTAATAATCTCTTAAATTCTTATTTTTTTAACTTAAATACTAAGTAAGCTATCAGACTTTCAATTAAAATCAATTATGTCATGAACTCGGCAAAAAAATCAATTATGTGCTAGAATTCGGTGAGAAAAAATACCAATTCAGCCCCTCTGTTGTCACGTCTGTAACCCCCTCGACCTGGCCTAGCTGCCAGACCGCATCGAATGGGTTACACGGGGAAAACCGAAGCGAAACCCGTTAAGGCTCCACTCCGATTAGCAACCCTAAAAAATTTCTTTTAAAGTTATCTTTTCTAGATGCGTTAATTATATCCTATATGAGGGGACATGCAGCGGAAAACACACTTGGATACAAAACAAGCAAAACAGGCCATTAAAATAACCCTTTTTAAATTTTATAACAGGTCGTATTGATACGCTAAAGGACCGTATCGATACGCCTGTACTTGGTCAACATCTCAGAGTCAACCCTAGGGAAAACGTATCGATACCTACAGGGAGGGTATCGACACGCCCTCAACGATCAACTTCCCTTGGTCAACTATGAAGACCGTACCGATACACCCGAGACCCGTACCGATACGCCAACATCTCGTCAATTTCTCAAATTTCCAGAGAGCATTTTGAGTATCGATACGCCCCCGCGTACCGGTACGTCTTGCCCAAAACAAGGGACCGTATCGATACCGCTCTTGAGCGTATCGATATGCCCTGCCCTGCAAGACTGGTTTTAGCTGCTAAAAGCATAAGGAACTCAACACAAGAGGCATTAACAAGCATTTAAGCAACATACCAACACACATACAACACAAGGCATCCATGGATAAACACATAAAACAAAATAAACACTTAACAAGTCAGCATCCAACATGATAAGATTTTTAAAGGAAACACACATATTTAGCATTCACCAACAAGCTAAAAACTAATCCATAACATAAATCATCATGGTAAAAGGCATTACAAGCCCCAAGAAACTAAACAAACTTGTCTAAGCAAAAAGAACATGCCATCAACACCTCAAACATAAAGGTCTTATCCCATTGCTTAATACTAATTATTGAAGTCTAAACTCATACTTGAGCAAACCAAACTCCCTTGGATTCTCCCTTATTCCCCGAGTTGCTCCGTAGGTCTAAGGGCCTGCATTGTTGGAAAAGAGAGCGTAATCGTTTAAGCTTAGTGAGCGGTGCTCAAAACGGTAACTACAACAATGCAGTTTTAAAACATTAGTTTGCTTGCAAACCAAAACCATTTCCAAATCATTTCCACATGCTTGAACACATAACAACGTGCATTTACCTTCACGTGCATTACCGAATGCAACCACAAGCCATAGGCTTACCACATGCTCATTCTCATAACGCAAGCATAGTAACCGATAATGCATAAGCATAAAAGAAGAAATCAACAACATGTTTAACATGATAATTAAAGCATCATGAGTATATTGACATTCATCGTTTCTACTTGGATATGCGGATAGTTTCTCAAACTCACTAGACACTTCCGGTGGAATCTCACATCACCGTACTCACCCGTCTAGTAAAAACATAACTTCCGGTGGAATCTCATATCACCGTACTCCTCCTTAGTGGAATCTAACATCACTAAGGCCACGTGCGACTTTCACCTTGAGTGCACTCTAATCCTATTGATCGATCAATTATATCCGGTAACAACTCAACACGTGTCAATATACTCATTCACAACCACAAGCATTACCGATGCCTGAACCACTTACCAAGTCCAAACTTCCATGCAAGGCATGTACTCAAGATACAAGTATAAACACAAGACATAAGTCTCAACATGTATAACAATGCAACTAACACAATATTAACATGACATGTTCACATTGCATCAAGAATCATAAAACACATATTAATTGCATAAAACCTTTAAAGCTTACACTTGAGCTTGGATTGGCTTTTCAAGCTCAATCCAAACTCCCAAAACATTCTCTTAACCACGTTAAGGCTTTTAAAATCGATCCACTCACAAGCCAACACACAAGCGATGTCCAAGATGCCGAATCAAGCCTCCGAACTACCCGGATTTCTGTCCACGAAGCCCGAATCTAATTCATCTGTTTTGAGCAACCCAAAACTAAACGTTAGAACACTATTACACTCACAAACACAGCAAGAACCCGGAACTCAACAATCTTACAACAACACACATCGATTCAAGCCCAAACTTCACCCAAAACATTATCAACTCAGTCCCAAACTACTTGCAGCCACACCCAACGAATTTACCATAAAAAATCCATCTTTTAACATCCCTAAACATCAACCCAAAGCTATCAAACCTTCAGTTGTCATTTAGACTCAAAACTCATCCAAAAACTCAAGATTTTCAACTCCCAAAATCACCCACAATACCCATTTGGGGTTTCCCATAACAACCCACCATTTTCATGTTATTTTAGCAATAAAACAAAGTTAAAAACACTCTCAAAATCAGCATAGACAACCCAAAACAAAAAATCCATAAACTCCTTTTCATTTCAAACCAAGCTTTAAAAATCAAAACAAGTTTAATCCACGAGTTTTGCAAAAACTTTAGCATTTATGACTGAAGGAAGATGAAACAAAGTTAAGGAGCCATTTACCTTGAAGAAATCACTTGGATTGAAGTGTTGAAACCAATGGAATAGTGAAATGGGTTTTGTGTGAAAGTAACGTTGGGAGAAAGTTGAGGAAGAAGATAGCTTTTCAAAAATCCCCTTTTCTTTATTTCTTTTTGTGGGCAAAATTCCCATTTGACCCGTTTGATAAAAATCAAGGTTATCCATTTAAAAATCGTTTTAAAATCAACCTAACCCGAAATGGTTTAACTAATGCGATATCTTCCGGCCCTAAACTCGGGGCGTTACAACGTCATCATCCCACGTGTATTGCAACGTTAGCATCATTGACCACCACATCAGTATCTTAGATTGCCACGTTAGCAGTGTATCGAACAACGTCGGTCAAAGGGTCAATTTGATGCAATTTGCGAACTGAATGACCTAATTAGATGCGTTTTTCAACGAGAGACTGAATTGATTTTTGGGGTCGAACTCAGGGGAAAAAAATAACACTCAACCTTTTTTATATATTACTACAATTCTACTGTACTCATTTTATGAGTGAAGAATATTTTTTTTAAAAAATAGCTATATCGTGAATATAATTTATATAAAAGCTAACCATATTTTTTTAAAAAATAACCATTTTTTTGAATAAGTGGTGTTTCCATTCTCATTATTCAAAGAAGAAACCTAAACTGCTACAAAAGAACTTGTACAATATGATTAGGCATTCAAAGACCCCAATCAAGGCAAAGTTGAGTATTTACATCTTTATGTTATAATCTAATTCTAATAATCTCTGTATAGAATCAACTATCAAAACAATATCTTTAGCAAGATTTAAAAATGCCTCGCGTTCCTTTCTTGTCATATACTATAAACAAAAGAACTCTGAACAAGTTTAAAAATAACAACTAAAAGAGATTTACCCTTTAAGTAGGAGTATACCCATCATAATTCATCATCCCAATCTTCTATGTTTTGGTCAACTTTGTAAAGCTTCGAAACTATGGTCCAAATACCCTTCTATTCACACTCAAGGAAAAGATGGTTGCGAGTTTCACTAGCCAAGCCACACAAGTTATGTAACACCTCGATATCAGTTCTGATATGAAGTGCTGCATTCAGGTCACCCAAAATTCAACCCAAAAAATTTCTATTAAAAAACCCTTAGATTTAGCCATAATTTAAAACACTGCACCATCTATCACTTCATATAATTAAATAAGTAGTATAAACCAATTTACAAATAGGAGCTCCAAGTTATTACACTGCATATCAAAATAGAATTTCAAAATAAAGTTACAAACTTGACCACACGTAGTCACGAATTTTATCCACCCCTTTAAATATGTTTTGTATATATAAATATATATTTGTAACCCCCTAGAACCGACTATGCGACACACCTAAATCTAGGAGGTTATATTAGGGCCACGAGAGCGACCCACATTAAAAATCCACATAAAAATGTTTTTATTTAACCATATTAAAATCGAAAAACAAAATTCTAGTTAAAATACCATTTTAGGAAATCATCTAAACAGTTGAGTGAATCAATCGAATCGAAAATGGCCAAGAGGGGGTGAATTGACTTTTTAAAATTGGAAGAGAGCAAATTGAAAATTGTAAATTGAAGACAAGACAATTTATAGTGGTTCAAGCTTAGAACAAGCTCTACATCCACTACCTTAGTTCCCACTAAGGATTTTCAACCAATTTCACTAGAAATTCGTCCCCTTTTCTCAGATTAGGAGGAAACCGTACAAATCGGTTAATCTTTCTACCCAAAGATTAACTAAGGCTCTCTTAAATACAAAAAAAGATTGACAATATGAAAAATGCCTCTCACAAGGTTGATAGATTGTCCAATTACACTTAAACACTTCCTAAACTTGAAATAAGATAATTCAATGAAAGATTACACAAGTGGGGTTACAAGAATTTGACTCTAATAGCTCAAGGGTTTGGATATATGCTTGGATTGTTGCAAATAGGTTCAATAGTTGTTGTTGTAGCTTTAGAGGCTTGCTTATATACCCTTGCATTGATTTCTAGCCGTCTTGGTGGTTGAGATCATCAATAGAGCCGTTGGGCTTCATTTTTCTCGCAATAAATGCACTTCTACAGCCTACCGTATCGGTACTCAAACAAGCGTATCGATATGTGTATCAAAATAGAAAGAGCCGTTGTGCACATTTAAGAGGAGCGTATCGATACATGTATGGGCGTATCGGTGCGGGTATAGTGTAAAAATAGGGGCGTATCGATACTCAAAGACTGTATCGATACTATTTTTGCTCACTAGAATCTTGAGGAAAACTTTAGCAAAAAGTGTATCGATACGCTATATGGGCATATCGATATGGTCCAACGACCGTTTAAAATTTTGCTGTAATGCCCCGGTTTTGGGCCTAGGGGTTTTAAAGACGGTTTAGGGTCCGTAAAACCTAGACTAGAGATCTAGGTCGATTCGGAGTTGGTTCAGGGAAAACTTGGTTCGGTATGTGATAAAATTATGCGAAAAATTTCTAAAATCCTCTTTAAATGTATATTGAGGAAAAGTAAAGCCAATTTTGGAAAATGATTTTTTGGAAAGTCGACATTTCGGTTTAGTGACTAAAATGTAAAAATTGCAAGTATCATTTTAATGACTAAATTGAAGAGAGCTAAAACTTAGAATCCTTAGGAAGCTATTACACCAAGGTGTTATTAGCTATTTTCTTGATTTTGTGTTTTAAATGATTTAATTAATTGATTTAATAAGAGAGTTTTATTAAAAGAGATTTTAAAAGGCTAAATATTTTCTTACGTAACTACTTTTCTCCTAAACTTTTCTCTCAACTTTCCCAGCAGCCAAACTATCTTTTCATCACTAAAATCTCTAGAGATTTATATCATTTAATCTACTTTTGATTCCTAAATGATGCCCATGGATTTCTACAACAACTAGCTAAAGTTTTCTTGAAGGATTTCTTCAAAATCATTGCAAATCAAGGGGAAAGCTTGTGTTAGAGGTGATCTTTCTTTTCTATCCTCTAATCAAGGTTCTTTATTGAAATTCCCAAGTCTATGGTTCTCTAATTTTGTTTAATAACAAGGTTTTGTAATTTAATTGATGAAAATTGCTAAATCAAGCTTTGGAAGATGATTTTTCAAGAAATTTTGTTATGATACTGTTTTGATTGATTTGAGGATGATTTTAATCATAATTTGGATGTTAAATGATTTGGAAATAAATATTTTATGATAGTAATCCCGAAATAAGTTGGATCTCTAATTGTTAGATTGTCAAATTTTGGGTTTTTGTGGTGTTTGTGTGGAATCTGAGTTACTGGAGGTATAAGGATGTAATTAGGTTGATTTTGGATGTTGATTGATGATTAAAATTGGATGGAAGTGATAGATTATGGCTGGGCTGAGTTTATAGAGTGATCGAAGATGATTTCGGTTGTTTTCGGATGGGTGTTTCGGTGCTTTGGGCAGAGCAGCAAGATAATTTAAGTTGCTGGTGATTTTAATGCATTATGATGCATTAATCCTCTATTCTTGTGTGGTATAAATAGGGGAGAACACATCGAAAGCAATCAGTGAGGTTCCGGGGGCTTCAGACGCTTAATTTCGCGTCGACGAATCTTGGTTTCACGAGTCAGTGAGTGAGAACGTGATTTCTAGCTTTGAAACACTTAAAAGGTGGTTTTGGGAACTTAGTATAAGCTTGAAACGCTTTACTAAGTTCGGAAGTAAGTAAAAGGATTTTCTCCCTCGGATTGTGCCATTATGAGTTTGTTGATGCACTTGATTTTAAATGTATATTACCTACTGATTAAAGCATGATTTAAAGTAAGCGATTTACCATTTTTGATGTTATATTGATGAAAGATGCACATGGTAAGTGATCCTTGTAAGTATATGCCTATACTTGTATTATGAAGCATGGTTTGATGCTTGGAAACGTGGTTTATTGGTAATGCTTTGAAAACAATGAGGTTTATGTTAAATGCGAATTATATTGGCAAGTAATGTTGTGAAAATGGTTTATAAATGAAATCAGATATGGTTAGCTAGCTATATGATTGAGTGCACTATAAACAAGTTGCCTTGGATGTTTAGGGGTTTATACGGTGTACCAAATACTCCATCCAAGTACCCTAATGATTGAGGAAAATGATTGGTGTCCCGTCTCTCGTTAGTGGGGTTATACATCTACCGATGAGTGGTGTTGAGGGGTTTATATGGTGTACCGAATACTCTACCACGAGTGTTACATCGGTGGAGGGTAGCTCCCGTGTGTGAACCTTGAGATGCCGGTGAGAATGTATGAAGTGTTGGGACAACACTTGAGAATCTGTGTATCCGATGTGGTTTTGAGAAATGAGCTTGTTAATGATCACTTTTGAGCCAATATAATTGATGATGTATTATGGTTTGGTTTATGATGCATAATATGTAAAATGCATATTTTACTCTTTAAGCTTTGCATATGTTGGCTATGCATGAGAAGGCTTAAATTGAGTGTTGAAAAAGAGGTTTTTATTATTGAGATCATAATACATGTTGTTGAGGTTTATATGCTGATTTTTGATTAAGGTAAGTGCATGGTTTTGAAGGCATGATGGTTTACAAATGATGTGTTGAGGCATTTGAAATGAGATTTCAATGTGTTCTTGGAAAATGGTTTTAATGCATTGATGGTGTTTTGTTTTTGAGCACTCCTTACTAAGCCTTGTGTGCTTACGCTCTAATTTTGTCCATCAATGCAGAGAATTGAGGTTTTGGAGGTAGGGTAGAGCAAGGGATCGCAAGAGACTTCTTTCGAGAATGTATGTTTCGGTTTGGACTATACGTAATAAGGGCAATGGGGGATCCGTTCTGTTTTTGGGAGAATTGTGTAAACTCCCTGTTTGAGCAAGTGTTCATTGCTATTTTAGACTTGTAAATGGCCTTTGGCTATTGGTTTGTGCCTTGTTATGCATTTTGGTATCTTGCTTGGTTTGTTTGCTAGGTTGCATGCCTATAGTTTACCTTTGATGTAAAGTGCCATGATTTAGTGTTGAATATGCCATGAATGATAGGGGTTGGTGTTTAAATATGTTGTATACATGTTGGAAGCATGTTGGAATGGTTTAGTATGGATTAAAGAGTGAAAAACCAGGAAAAAGTGTCATTACAGGTGTAATACCATAATTTTGTCTGGGTATACCTATATATAAAAATATATATTATATTTTCACTATAAATAAAACCAAAAATATATACATAAATAAATAAATGTTGAAGGTAGTCCAAAATACTAAAATCCATTACATATTGTCCAATTTACATATAATATCCCAAAGCCCAAGTTACAAAGCCCAAAATCACTTTACAATACAAATCCCTCTTCTAAACAAGCCTTTCCCACCCAAAAACAAAACTCAACGGGTCAAAGGACAAAACAAACACAAATGTGTTTGTTTGGCCCGCCAAAATGGCCATCTGACAATCCCTCATTGGCCAAATTCATCTTCACATGGATCAAGGGGCCGGCTGACGTAGGCATGACATCAAATCCCACTTACCTATAAAAGGGGAAGAGAGAGAGTGTCAGGGAATTAATGACTAATGATTAGATATAATAAAAAATAATAAAATAAAATAAAAATAGAGAGAGTGTATTACCTTGGGAGTTGGAGCGCTGGAAGACGAAGAGCCGGTAACCGAATTGTCACCGTGAAGAGGAAATGTCACCGGGACTGCGCCAGACCATCTGAGCTCGGTCGGAGTAAATCGACCGTCGTTTGAAGGTAAATTTTTTCCATTTTCTTTTCGATTTCCTGAAAAAAGAAAATAAATATGTTAGATTTTTTATAAAAAAATGAAAGGAAAATAAATGAAAGGTTGCCGGATCTGTTTGGTGGCCGGAGTATATTATCGACGGAGTTGAAGAGGTTGGGATCGGGTAGTATAGGTTTAGATTTGGGGAAGTTCGGGTGGTTCTATCGAACCAAAAGTAGGTTTTAGGTCGTTTAGAGTGAAAATCGGAATTTTTAGGGTATTTTAGGTTCGGTCAGGCGGCCAAAAAATGCCTCACGGCGGTGACCGGTCTCCGAGATTGAACCAGACGCAGCCGGAAAGTTTGAGTTGGTCGGAGACGATGACCAAAAAGAAGAAGAGGATGACCGAAGACAACGATCGGTGACCGTTGTCACCTCCGACAGTCTATAAATAGAACAGATAAGGGTTCCAGCGGCGGTCTTGGATTGAAGTGGGAAAATGAGAAAAGTTTGGTTTATGTTCATAGGAAATTTATGGTTTGATCTTCAAAAACTTTAAGGGGAAGAATATTTTGTGTTTTGGAGGATTAAATGGCTAAAGATGAAGAACAAATGATGAATATTTAGGTATTTTCGGTGTTTGATCTGAGAAAAACAAGGCTTCAGGTGAATTTGGTGTTTATAGTGGATCAAAATGGGGAAATAAGGATGAACCGATGAAGAACGAGGGAAAAGTTTGAGTTTTGATCCATTTGGATCGTGAAATCTGGGATCAGAGTGTTAGGTAGAGAGAAGTGGGGGAGATTCGGGTAGAGAGAGAGAGAGAGAGTAAAATCCAAAAAAATAGGGAAAAGGGTTCAAATGAAGCCCATATATAGGCAATGGATTCAGGCCTGTAAGCCCGTGAATCCCGGCGCGACCCCGGTTGGGCCCGCGCCCTACTCTCTTGTTTTTTATGCTTTGGCTTCTTAGTTTTTAATTCATTCCAATTTGGTCACCTTCATTTGTAGTTTGGGCTCTATGGTTTATAATTCAATGCAATTTAGTCCCTGTTTTTTTTCAATTGTTTAAGTTATTTTAATTTGCTTGATTATTTGATTGTTGCATGTTTTCAAATTAGCATATAGTTTTAATTTTAGACAATTTAATCACTTAGCTACTAATAATTAGAGCCTTTAGCCTAGGTTTCTTAATTATTCAATTAATTTGCTAAGAAAAGACATTATAGAAAATAAATGAATATTGGATGAAAGCTTAAATGTCCTAAGTTGATTAGTATCACATTGCAACGTGATATTAATCAAGGGGATATTTAAGTAAGTGATTCAATATTTCATTTGAACATAGAAAATGGAAATCACACATACTTAGTTTAATAAAAATTGGAATTAGGATTAAATAATTAGAATCACAAATAATTAGGAATATTATTGATTGAAGAGTGATTAGATGTTCTCTAAATATGAGCGCAAGTGCACACTCTTGTCAAATTATAATATAAAAGATATAGTCTCCCACGAGGATTGGACAGCGAACTCGAAGATAAATTCCTGCACAGAAGATATTAAATGCACAAGTAAATTTCAGTTGTTTAAAAGAAAAGTAAATAAACACAAGTAATTAAGAGAAGAGATCAGATTGATAGAATGGGCCAGGTTATGCTGCTTTGTAGTGTGAAACTACGTTGAATATGTTAAGTTGTATTGCGATGCCAGACTTTGCTGCCTCATCGGAAGATGGCAGATTGGTGCTTCAACAACTTTCGCTGCCTCGGCAGGTGGAACGGACGAGTGGCTCGGCGGCAAACTCGACAGACCTTCAAGACTCGGTAGAACGCTTCAATAATGATTCAGCTTATGTCTAAGTTAGAATATTGTTGATGCCCGCTGCAGAAAATACCCGACGGTGTGAATCTTGCAATGAACAACAACCTTTGGTTCGTCCTCTTTTAGCCGCCATAAACCCTAACCTATGTCTAGGCTAGATTGATCAACACCTGGTATGGATGAGATCGTGATTACTTCTTCCACGAGTTTGACTCTCTCGATGCCAAACAAATGGATTGCTCACAATCGATCTTTCGAACTCAATTGAAAACAATGAAGAACATGAAATAAGCAAACCTTGAAGTTATTGCAATAACAAACTTAAACCTAAACAATTGTTCTCACAACTAATTTACAACACAACCCAAACCTTAGAGAATTTAGAACATAATGGCGGCAAGAAAACACAAGAGAAACTAAGCTATGCCAAGATGTCTAGATGTCTAAAATACAAAATATGATGGGGTATATATAGCGCATGGCCTAGGTTAAGTCCTCCTTGGAGTAGATATCTTCCTCTTGATAAAGTAGCTTTTGCATTAAATGCATCCTTTAATTCTGACTTCTTTGACTTGAATTTGGACTCCTCTTGTCGTTGCCTTGTGTCGCAAGCAAGCTTTGATCTTCTCCTTTGGTGGCTCTGTCCGCTGTTTCCGACATCTGTAAATTACATGGATGGGCTCATTGGACTCAGAAAATTATGCTCTTCCAATCGCACTCCAATTTACCAATTCCTCAAGTTGCTGCCCTAGGCGGCATATATGGCGGTGGCAGCTACTCGGCAGAATCTTTCTCTGTGTTGAACTGCTTCAGTACAGCTCTGTGATCTGCTGCCTCAGAATCAGCTCCTCTGATTTCTCCTCCTCCTGACAGCTTCTAGTATCTGAAACTAAAACTAAACTAAAATAGTATCTTTTCATACCAAATCAAAGATATTCAACAAGAACAAGGCAACGCAAAGAATACTGTAAATAATGCATGTAAGCACCTAAATATGCCTAAAATGCACCTGAAAATAGCAATAATATGAGATGGAATGTATACAAAATATAAAACTTATGAGCACTTTACACACCCCCAAATTCGAACTATTGCTTGTCCTCAAGCAATGCAATCCTAAACATACTTTCCCTTACACTAATCAGTAAGAGAAAAACTTGTTTTAAACTTGATTTAGTACCTCAAGGCCGTGGCACCTAAAATTAGATTAGTGAAAGGAGAATAACATGAATTACCTCATAATTAGACTATTAGGCAGTGCAGTGTGTGCAGAAACTGTGTACAAGCTGAATCTGAAAAATATTCCAAGTAAACAAAGATGTTGTCAAGGTAATATAAGGTTGCTGCCGAGGCAGCACAATTAAGCAAAATTTATAATCATGGAAGTAAGGGCTTTAGCTTATCACAACTACTCTTTAGGTTTGAAATTAAGATAGGAGCAAACTAAAAAACCCCGAACCCATTGAGTAGAGTCATCCCGTAAAGACTTTCATTCACTCATGCTAATTTGTCCGTCACTTCAAAAATTTTCAGATACATGGACTTTGATAGCAGCAGAGTGTCCTTGGCACATGATTCTTCCTAGAGCCTGTTTCGGGCACATCTAGGGTAAAACATCATATATATTTTTTTTTCTGCCGTAGAAGTTGTAAAGTGTCCACAAGTTCTATATTTCATGCACATTCCATCTCATATTATTGCTGTTTTTGAGTACATCTTAGGCACAATTAGGACCATGCATTGCCTTTTACAGTATTTCTTTGCTTTGCCATGTTTTTATAGATTATCTTTTATTTGGTGAAGAAATGTATTGTTTTAGTGTACTTTTGGTTTTAGGTACTAAAGGCTGACAGAGGGAAAGAGGAGCTGAGGATGTGATGCTGAGGTAATGAATTAGGGAGCTGTACTGATGTAGTTCTAGACAGAGACAACAGTTGCCGAGTAGCTGCCACCTCCCAAGACAACAGACTATGGACTTGGAGAACCGGAGTGCGATTTGTAGAGCAGAAAATCATGATTATATCGATATTGTCCACTCAATTTTCCGACGTCTGTAGCAGCGTGCAAAGCCGCCGAAGTTAAATCTCGAGATTGCTTGCGGAACAAGGCAACATGATAAAGTCCACATTCAACTTAAAGAAGTTAGAGTTTAAAGTCACATTTAATGTGGAAAGCTACTTTGAAGACTTCTATTTCAAGAAGGACTAGACCTAGCTAATGCCTATATATACTCGTTGTAATTCTAATTCAAGATAACTTAGGTTTTCCTTAGGCATAGTTTAGGTTTTCTTACCGCCGACATGTTCTAATTCTCCCTTTGGGTTTGGGTTATGTTGTAATTAGTTGTGAGAACGGTTGTTTAGGTTTTCAAGTTTGTTTTTGCAATAAAATACTCTTAGTTTGCTTAATTCATGTGCTTTGCTTCCTTCAATTAGTTCCAAAAGTCCAGTTGAAGAATCCATTTGTCAGGCACGAAAGTTTCAAACTCACGAAAGAATTAAGCACAGTCTCATCATGACGAGGTGTTGACTAATTCGGCTTAAACATAAGTTAGAATTTCAGTGGCTAAAAGGAGCAACCAAATGTTGACTGCCTGTGTTAGGTTTACGCTGAGATTGCTAGGTATTGCCTACATCACGCAACAACAGTGTCCTAGCCTAGACATAGGTAGGATCACTTCAGAATTGCTTCGCTGAACTTGGAGTATCTGTCAGACTTGCCGCCGGGACTTCTCTTTATCTCACCTGCCGGGACAACGAAAGTTGCAAGAGCAGAGTTCCGACATGGCAGCGAAAGTTGCCGCTGCCTCAATCCGCCATTACCCGCCAAGGCAGCAGACCGTGGCAGCGCAAAACAACTTGACCTATTCAACGCAGTTTCACACTAAGCAGCAACATAACCATGCCCTCTCTATCAACCTGATCACTTCCTTTATTATTACTTGTGTTTTTATTTTACTTTTCTTCTCAAACAACCACCTTGCTCGTGCATTTACTTTTCTTGTGCGTGAACAACAATTCAAAGCAAGCTGTCCAATCCCTGTGGGAGATAATATCTTATATACTATAACTTGACAGGAGTGTGCACTTGCGCTCATAAATAGAGAACACCTAACCGCTCTACAAGTTTTTGGTGTCGTTGCCGGTGATTGGTAACAACAGATTTCGTCTTTAATTTCTGCACTTTTATTCCTTTACCTTTTATTTTATTTTTATTTTTAATCGATTTTTTTTACAATTTCCTTTGCTAGTGTATCACCAGGGCGAATCCAAAAGGAGAAATTCTCTTCTACGCCGATATCGAATGTAGAGCAAGAGAGCTCAAGAAGGAGATCAGAGTAACCTTAGGGAAAACCAAATAGGAAAAAGACAAAGCAAATGTAAACATGGACCCTCCCAACAATGCCGCGAACGGCAGGGAAGGGCAACAAGATTTGCCGCCCAGAGAACAACGAGATCCACCAAGGCAACAACCCCCTCTTCCGCCCAGGCAACCCCTGAATGTTCGAACCACTAGAGATTATCTGGAACATGACTTTAGAGGGTTTGATTTGACAATAACAGAACCTGAGATTGAGGTAGATAACTTTGAGTTGAAGCCCGATATGTTTAACATGATCAACACGTTAGGGCAATTTGGAGGGACTGCCATAGAAGATGCCCGTCCATTGTCACAGACAGACTACGAAACGAGATAAAAGCCTTCCGACAAGGGGATGATGAGCCGATGTATGAAGCATGGGAGCGATACCAACAGATGCTAAACAATTGCCTGCTACATGGTCTTCTGGCTTGGATACATGTATCAATATTCTACAACGGGGAGAACTACCCAACACGGATGATGATTGATGCCTCAGCCAATGGAATGATCATTGACAGACCACTAGAGGAGGCACTGCGGATTCTGAACCAATCTGCTAAGAATGACTACAAGTATCCAATAGCCTGTTGAGGCGGCGTTAGGCGGCCATCCACTGTAAACGATGTAGAAGCCTCAGAATCTGTCATTGCCCGTCTCGACAAGCTGACAGAGCTGGTCATGAGCATCGTAAAACCTACTGGGAAAATCTATGAGGTAAAGGCTGTAGAGCCGTTCTATGACGAGTGTGGGGGCAACCATGATTCCTCTGACTTCACCTCATCTACCAACTTTATGGGAGGATACGAGAGGAACAACAGACCTGCCCAGAACACATACAACCCCGGATGGAAGAACCATCCCAACTTCTCCTAGAGCAACCCAAAGACTGATGCAAACTCACAACAGCAACATGGAGGCTACCAACAAAACCTGTCTAGACAGCAGGCTCAGCAGCCGCAAAACAATAATTCACTAGAAGCAACTTTTCATACTTTTATGTCTAGAACTAGTGATTTTATTTTTCGCACTAATAAATTCATTGATAAAACTGAGTCTTTCATGGACAGGACGAAGATGAAGATGAACAACCAGAAGGCTACAATAAAAAACCTAGAGACCCAATTTGGGCAGTTCAGAGAAATCTTCAGTAGCATAACAATGGGAGCAACATCCAGCAGCACAGAGGCAGCAGCCAAACCCACTTACGAGCAGTGCAAAGCCATATCTACAAGAAGTGGGAAGCAGTTGGATGAACCTAGGGTGGAAAAACAAATAGAAACACATCCAACATAAAAAGAACAGCCTGCCGTGGCAACATCAACACCAGCCGCCCCGACAGCTGAACATAACAGCGGTCCTGAAGTAGATGATCCTTCACAGATCAAGTTCCCATACAAGGAGCGTATAGAGGACATCCTCCTGCCAGCACCTTTCCCCTAGAGACTTAACCAACAAAAGAAGAAACACCAGTTCAGAAGATTCCTAGACATTCTAAAACATGTGCACATAAACATCCCTCTAATATAAGCCATTCAGAACATGCCAAACATCTCAGGGACATGGTTTCTAAAAGAAAGAGGATTAGGGAGTTCGAAATAGTTGCTGTAACAGAAGAGTTCATGACAATACTGCACAACGAACTGCTGCCCAAGCAAACAGACCCGGGCAGCTTCGTTATCCCATGTAGGATAGGCAGCAAACACGAAACAAAAGCCCTGTGCGACTTGGGAGCCAACATCAACCTAATGCCCAAAGCAGTCTTCGATAAATTAGGAATTGGGCCAGCCAAACCTACCTTTGTCATGATAAAACTTGTCGATCATTTGTTTGTACAACTAGAGGGTAAAATCGAAGACATCCTAGTGAAGGTGGGCAACCTGATTCTTCCAGCTGATTTCCTCGTCCTAGACTGTGAGGCTGATGAAAAATCCCCTATTATCCTTGGGCGACCATTCTTGGCCACGGGCAGAACGTTAATAGATGTGGAACATAGGGAGTTGACCATGAGGGTAGACAACCAGAGCATAAAGTTAAATATGCTACAACCCTCAGAAAAAGAAAAAGGAAGGATACCCAGATGCAAAAGCTGCCAAAATTAGCATAGAGACAGGCCAAGGCAGCAACTGTCGCGACAGACCAAAGGCCAGGCTGAAGGACCTAGCAACACAACACCTGAAAGAACAAGAGGACCCCAGGAGGGAAGGACAAGCCAAATTACCTCAGGAAGTGGTTATGTCTGGGAGCTGCACCCAAATGCACTCCCAACATAACTTAATTTTTTTATATAATTTCTTTATTTTTATTTTTATGCATTAAGATTATAGTTTAATTTATTTTAGGATTAGATTAGTTTCTAGATTTTTATTTTTCAGAATTTATTTAATTGCTTTTATTTTTATTTAAGGATTAGGAATAAAAGAGCCAGATCAAGAAGGAGGCCCAGCAAGGAGCCCGCCCACCATCCCGCCGAGATAGCCCAGGGCAGCCCAGCGCAGAAACGCATAACGACTAGTTGACCACTAACGGCTAGCTGCCAACGACTACGAAAATAACGGGTAGAAATCTCGTAACGTGCGCGAGACAACTGGACCGTTAGACATTTAATGCCGCCACGACACCTCTCGACAACCTCTATTTATACCCTTCTCACTTCATTCATTTACTTGACTTTCACCTTCTTCCTATCTATTTCTTGCATCCACTACTCTCACCTATTTTCTTTCAGAATTTCAGTAAACATCAATCGTCTCACATGGCTTCCTCATCAGCATCCAAACCCACATTCCAACGATTCTTCTCCCGCACAGCTGAAGAGAGATACCAAACTCAGTTCACAAAGCAGAACATATGGGAGGAGCAATGCTTTCACTACACAAGGCATATAGGAGATCTCGGCCTAGAACCAAAACTGTTCGAAACCATCCACAGCAAGGGATGGGAAATTGTTGCGTGTAAATAAGGCTATCGCAATTGAGTGCAAGTATACACGACACAAGTAATATAGTGATACGAAGTATATGATATTGTCTCCACAAGGATTGGAAATACTTCTAACTTTAAAAGTCTACATAAGAAATGAGATAAATTTAATAAAGAGTTTTGAATAATCTTGAAGATAAACTAAAATAGATGAAGAAATCAGATTAAGAAAGCAGGCTGGTATTGATTTGTTTAGTAGTGCAGGTGTTGCACTGTTCATAGGACTTCTGTTGTGTATGTCGTCAAGCCTGTCGCGGCAGCACCTGTCGCGGCAGAGATCTGTTGATGTCGCGGCAGCGAACAACAACTCTGTTACTTCAAGTTCGGCAAGAACCCCTGTTGTGACTTGTCCTATCCCTAGGTCCAAGTTCTGTCGATGAACACGTCTTGGATGATACCTCCCGGCGTGAATCGAAGGATGAACACCGATGTTTGTGAATTCTTCTTTAGCCGCTTAACCTTGTACCTATCCCTAGGACAAGATAGTTTAACCATAAACTGGAAAACTGTATTTACTCCTTTCTTATACTTAACTCTCCCGATATTAAGTAAATAGATAACCTTACAATGCTCTCCCAATACTTTTATGAGATGTTGAAACCAGAGTAAATAAACTTGAAGTTTTATTGATTTAACAGAAAAACCTAAGAAACAGTTTAACCCTTACAACTACTTTACAAGATCAACCCTTAGCCCTGGGGAAGGTCTAGAACATGATGAAGAAGAGAAAAGCTAGGGTTGATGATGGAAGAGGGCTAGGAGCTAGGTTGTCCTTCTCTAGGTCGAAATACAAGCATATATATAGGCCTTGGGTGTAAGCTTTCTTAATGGCCAAGAATACTAGTTTGAATTAAAGTACAATTTATTTAAAAACTAAATCTCTTAGTAGACTTCCTTTAATTTTCCCTATCTTCTTGCTTTGACTTTCTCCTCAAACTTTGGGCAAGGCCTTCCTTGTGCTTCTGGGCTCCAAAAATTATGCGAGTGGTCTCTAAAAATTAGGCTTGAAATCCTCTATCATTTGAACTCCACTTCGCATTTTCCATCTCTTCTTCTTCACTGTCGCCACCTCTGTCACGGCAGATGTCACAATAGCGAGTTATAAGGCAGTTTGCTTCAACCCTTTACTCCAGCTCTGCAGTTATCTTCTGTTCCTCTGCTGCTCTGGATGCTGCCATGACAAGTACCTGCAAGAATTAACCGAAATTATCAGTATCTGTCAGAATTATCCATTTGTGATGTTTATGCAAATTCTATCCTAAAATGCAACTAAACATGCTTGAGTGCATCAATAATATGGGTAAATAAGGGTTAAAATATATAAAATTTATGCACTCAACACACCCTCAAACTCAAGTTATTGCTTGTCCTCAAGCAAATGCAATCTAACTAAGAATGAATCTTTTTGGCTTTGGCTTAACTTAATGAACAACCATTACCTACAACACCTTCACCATCAAGATCAATATCTTTTCGAATGTTTGTGGATTTATCCGGAGCAATACTATAATTCTCGTGTGAGTGTGTGCAGGTTTTGTGAACAAATATGACTCTAGACTCTTTAGCAACTAGAATAGTTACTTAACTTACTTGAGTTTTACTTCAAAAATAATTCTTAACTAGAGCCAATTTTGGGAATCTCTAGTTTTCTTCTAAAGTTTTTCTATTTCTACTAGAGCCGGTTTCAAGCACCTTTAATTTAATTTCCTAGAGCCAGTGTTAGGCACCTCTAGGAGTACTTCTAGTTATTTTCCTAGAGCCAGTGTTAGGCACCTCTAGGAGTAAACTGAGTCTAAGTTTTCTTTCTAACTCAAGTGGCTAAGCTTCTTATTCTAAGTTTACTAACATAGTCTTAACAACATATAAGTCACAAAGGTGTTTTTAGAGTTCAGAACTATAGTAAGGCTCTAAATACTTCCTAAAACATTCTAAAGTTACTGTCACGACAGTGAATACCGCGGCAGATAACAGAAGTTCAAAAACTTAAGCCAAATATATTTTTTTAGACACAAAATAAATAGTTATGAAACACCAAATATGATAAGTTCATTAATAATAAGAGAACTACCTACCCCTAAACTCGAGGGTTGCATTGTCCTCAATGCATGACAAACAAAAATATTAAAAAAACATCACAAATAGGAAACAGAAGCACAGACGATAGAAAGAGTAAAAAAACTTAAGTTGAAGTGCCAACATTGCTGTCGTCACTGCTGTCGTCTATGCGCAGCTGTCGGCGGGCAGTTACTTTTGTAGCTGAGGCTGGCTTCGTAGTTGGAGAGGATGAGGCTGCCTTCTTCTTTGCCTTTCGAGGTGGCTGGATTCTGGTAGGTGAAACTTTTGGAGCTTTATCCAGAATCTCGAGCTCACTATCACTTTTGATGTTGCTTCTGCTGCCTTCTCCACTGTCGCGGTAGGGTCCCTCTACATCGATGTCAAGCTTCTTTTTCTTCATAGGAGGGAAGTCCTTTGCTATTTGGCGGATGACAGAAGGCTCAGATTCAGAATCATCTTGCCAGACTAAAGAGGAGGAGAAACCTTCGAAGTATTTTGGATCAATTTCTGGCAGTGGTTCCTTTCTCTTTGTTCCCCGGGAGGGCTGGTCTGTCTCCTTGGGAGAGGTAGGAGGTGATGCAGACCGTATGTTGCCTAGTCTGCCGTGGCAGATGGCAAGGCGGAAGCAGTTGTCGGTGTGGTCGTCTTGGGGGAGGTGACAGGTGATGGGGCATAGAGAATGTTTTTTGGAAAAGAAGGGAACTGCACGTTGGGATAATTAAGTTTAAATTTAATAAAATTTACCGTAGTAGTGTGGAAGTCCCTCATATACTCCATGTAGCCTTTCTGTCGTGCCTCCATTCGTTGCAGCAGGTGAATGATTTGGCTAGAGGAAGTGCCTTATGGCCTGTCAGGTTCTGTCTGCTCAGGCTCTGCCGTGGCAGGTTATGTTGAGTCTGGTTCTGTCGTGGGCTTTGTCGTGGCAGAATGGTCGATGTATGCCATTGGTGTGGCTACCTTGAGCTCCATCAGGCTGTAGAGATTCTGCTGTGTCCACCCCTTGCCCTGGATCTTGACATCCTTTTCAATTTTGGGGACGTTGTTGGCTCTACAGAGGGCTGTGATTAAGTAAGGGAAGAAGAGGGGGCCCTTATCCTTCAGTGCGCACTCAAAAATTCCATCAAGGATGTACTTCCCCATATTGATCTGTCGTTCGTTGAGAATGGAGTGAACGAGGGCCATCCTTTGTCTGTCCACTGTCGTGTTGTGAGATGTGGGCATGAGGCGTTTCTTCATGAAGTGGTTCCATAGCTTGGAAACAGGCGTGAGTTGAGTCATTCGAACCGTCCACTGATGTTTTGGGTCGTCATTCCAGCTGGTGCCTTCTTCGGTGAGGTCTGCCATAATGCTGTCGTAGTCTTCTGGCGACAGATTGCTAATGAACCTTCTGTGCTCGTCCTCCTTCCTGCCCACATACATGCCATTCAGGGAATTGATGTAGGCTGGTTCTAATTTGATTGTCTTACCCCTGATGGTGACTTGAGAGGTGTCCTTAGAGGTGACGACAACATAGAATTCTCGGACGAGGGTGACATTCATTTCCTCTGGTTGTTTAGCAAACATCTGCCATTTCAGACCGATGATTCTTTTGGCGATGAATCCTTCTAAACCTAGATCTCCGGTCTTCTTTAGGTAAGTAAAGCCCCTTTCCTCCCACATTTCTCTTTTCTGAAAAGACTCGTAGTATCTTTTCTCCGTTTCTGCTGTGGCGAACCTTCTTCGAATTCTACTGTGTGTGGGAGTGGAGACTGTCGCGACAGAGGTGGAGGCAACACTTCTTCGGGTTGATCTTATTGTCATCGTAAGGGTACTGTGGAAACAAAAGGAAAGAAAATATTGAAAGCTAAAAATATTCTAAAATAGAGTAGAAAGAGTAGAATGAAGGTGAAAAATGAAATGGGAGTGAGGGTTTATATAGAACGAGATTTCTACCCGTTGAAGCTGTAACGGTTGGCTGGAAAATGGAGCCAGCTGTCACGCGTTTTCAGGTTGCGTTTGTTACGCATTTCCGTGTTTTTCCCGTATCTGTTGCGTGTCTGCCGCGACAGCAGGTGACAGGCTGTCTTTGCGTGTCTGTCGCGACAGCTGGTGACCGGCTGTCACGACAGCCTTTTTACCATTGAGCTCTCTCTTGGGCTTTTTGGGCTGAGGTGAATGTAATGGGCTGCTTCATTCCTTCTCTTTCCCTTATTTCTTTTATTTGCCTGAAAACTAAAAGAAACTAATATTAAATTCCTACTTCCTAAAGCAATAAAAATAAAAGAAATAAAAAATAAAATTAAACTAAGTTAAATTAGGGATTCCTTAAGGGGCATCTCCTAAAGTAACCACTTCCTATTCTCTTGGGGCTTCAGTCCCCTAATAGTGCTTGAGTCTAAGTCATTTGACTTTGAACTGGTGACCGTCCTTGATAGATCTTATTGTGATGGCACCATGGGGAAAAACCTGAACTACCTGAAAGGGTCCAGACCATCTAGACTTTAGCTTCCCTGGGAAGAGCTTCAACCTGGAGTTGAACAGCAACACCTTTTGGCCTGGTGTGAACTGTCGTGGTAGAAGTTTTTTGTCGTGCCACTTCTTTGTCTTGTCCTTGTAGATTCTGACGTTGTCGTAGGACATGGCTCGAATTTCTTCAATTTCGTTTAAATCCAAGAGCCTTTTCTGTTCTGCTCTGTCCCAATCCATGTTAACTGTCTTAATAGCCCAGTATGCTTTATGTTCTATCTCGACATGTAGGTGGCAAGTTTTTCCATAGATGAGTCGGTAAGGTGACATTCCCAATGGTGTTTTGAAAGCAGTCCTGTAGGCCCATAATGCATCATTCAAGTGAAGAGACCAGTCCTTCCTAGTTGGCTTAACTATCTTTTCCAGAATGTTCTTCACTTCTCTATTGGAGATCTCGGCCTGCCCATTGGTTTGAGGGTGATATGCAGTTTCTATTCTGTGTTTAACTCCATACTTCTTCAATGCATTATCAATCACCCTATTGTCAAAATGCTTACCCTCATCACTAATGATTGCCCTTGGGATGCCAAACCTGGTGAAAATGTGTGTGTAAAAATCTTTGAACGATTTTGGCATCATTCTTTTTTGTAGCGATGGCTTCTACCCACTGTGACACATAATCCACTGCTAGCAGTATATACAGGTTCCCACAAGAAGCTGGGAATGGTCCCATGAAGTCGATTCCCCAAACATAAAAAATTTTGACTTCAAGAATGTTCTGCAAGGGCATCTCATGCCTTCTAGAGATGTTTCCTGTCCTTTGGCACTTGTCACAACGCTTGTAAAAGGCTTGTGCATCTTTGAACAGTGTAGGCCAAAATAAATCAGACTGCAGAACCTTGGCAGCAGTTTTGTTTTCTCCAAAGTGTCCTCCATAAGGAGCAGCATGGCAGTGGTGGAGTACTTCTTCCTGTTCTTCCTTCGGTATGCATCTCCTGATAATCTGATCTGCATAATGTTTGAACAGAAGAGGTTCGTCCCAATAATAATGTTTTGCGTCATTTTGGAACCTCTTTCTTGCTTGGTAGTTAAGTTTAGGAGGTAATAAACCACTAACAAGATAGTTTACTATGTCAACATACCAAGGAAATTCAGAAGACTTACATGTCGCCGTGGCTGTCGCGGCAGCACTTGTGTGTACTTCCATGGCAGTGAATAACTGCTTATCAGGGAAAGTCTCCTGTATGTTAACCTTGTTTTTATCTTGATCCTTTCCCATCTCCAGTCTTGACAAGTGATCAGCTACTTGGTTTTCTATTCCCTTTCTGTATTTGATTTCTATATCAAACTCTTGCAGCAGCAGAATCCAACGTATCAATCGTGGTCATGCATCCTTTTTGGTGAACATGTATTTTATTGCTGAGTGATCTATGTGAACCACCACTTTTGTTCCAAGTATGTATGGTCTGAACTTGTCGAAGGGGAATACCACAACTAGCAACTCATTCTCTGTTGTGGTGTAGTTTATTTGGGCATCGTTTAAGGTCTTGCTGGCATAGTATATTACGTGGAAGAGTTTCTTCTTCCGCTGCCCTAGTGCTACCCCTACATCATAGTCACTGACATCACACATTATCTCGAACGGTAAACTCCAGTCCGGTGGCTGTACTATTGGGGCTGTTACCAGCTTCTCTTTCAGTGTCTTGAATGCTTCAGTACATTCGGTATTGAAATCAAATGCCTTATTCTGTTCCAACAAAAGACACAAAGGTTTAGTATTCTTAGAAAAATTAGCAATAAACCTACGATAAAAACCTGTGTGTCCTAAAAAACTCCTAATGCCCTTGACTGTGGTGGGTGGCGGCAGTTTTTCGATGACTTCGATTTTGGATCTATCCACTTTTATGCCACGACAGGAGACTTTGTGTCCTAACACTATGCCCTCATCTACCATGAAATGGAATTTTTCCCAGTTCAGTACAAGATTTGCCTCTTCACATCTTTCAAGCACTTTCTTCAAATTGCCTAGGCAGTTGTTGAAGCTGTCTTCAAAGACGGAAAAGTCATCCATGAAGATCTCCAGGAAATCTTCCACCATATCAGAGAATATTGCCATCATACACCGCTGAAAAGTTGCTGGTGCATTACACAGTCCAAATGGCATCCTCCTAAAGGCGTATGTTCCATAGGGGCATGTGAAGGTTGTCTTCTCCTGATCCTCTGGTGCAATGGCTATTTGGTTATAACCCGAATAACCATCAAGGAAACAATAGTAAGGTTTTCCCCTAATCTATCTAGCATTTGGCCAATAAAAGGTAAGGGGAAATGGTCCTTCCAGGTAGCTTTGTTAAGCTTCTGGTAGTCCATACAAACCCTCCAACCGGTCACAGTCCTTGTTGGGATTAGCTCATTATCCTTGTTGGTTACTACAGTTATTCCTCCCTTCTTGGGTACGCATTGCACAGGGCTCACCCACTTGCTATCCGAGATGGCATAAATAATTCCAGCGTCAAGCCACTTGATAATTTCCTTTCGCACCACCTCTCGTATAGCTTCGTTTAGTCGTCTCTGAGCATCTATCGTCGGCTTATGATCATCCTCTAAGAGGATCTTATGCATGAAAATTTCCAGACTGATGCCCTGGATATCGGCAATGGTCCATCCAATTACATTCTTATGCTGCTGTAGCATACTGATCAACTGATGTTCCTATTCCTGCATCAACTTAGAAGAGATGATTACGGGCAACGTATCATTGAGACTAAGAAAAACATATTTAAGCTGCCCTGGCAGGGGTTTAAGATCTAAAGAATGTGGCTAATCTATGGAAGGCTTTTGAATCATATGTTCGTTAGAGGTATAGTTCAAAGGTTCGAAGAACTTACCTGGACGCATGCCTATCAAATTTACCTCCTCAGGACATTCAGTGTCAGAGGTGTTATTGTCCGAGGAGTTGCTGTCACCAGTGCTGTCGTGGCAGTCTTCTAGGTGGCTGTGGCGACAATGACCAATTTGTCTGTCGTGACAGCTTGATCTGATGCAGGGTTGGTCTAAAATTACCTCTGATATTAACTTACATTCTTCCTGTACATCAGCTTGTTTCATGGCCTGGAGAACATTTAGTTTTATCTGCTGGTCATTGACTCTCATAGTCAGTTCTCCCTTCTCTACATCGATCATTGTTCTACCTGTGGCTAGGAAGGGTCGCCCTAGGATGATCGGTGCATTCTCGTCTACTTTAAAGTCTAGAACAAGGAAGTCAGCGGGAAATATGAATTTATCCACTCTTACCAGAATGTCTTCAATTTTTCCTTTCGGCTGTATGTAAGAGCGGTTTGCCAATTGCAGCATGGTTGTTGTGGGTCTTGCTTGTCCAATACCTAATTTCTGAATAACAGATTTGGGCATTAGATTAATACTAGCTCCAAGATCACAAAGTGCCTTACCCACATACTGATCACCGATTATGCATGGTATAATGAAACTCCCAAGATCCTTCTTCTTTGGAGGTGTACGGTTATGTAGGATTGCCATGCAACCTTCTGTCATAACTACAGTTTCAAACTCCCCGAGTCTGGATTTCCTAGACATTGCATATTTAAGGAACTTTGCATAACCAGACATCTGCTTAATGGCCTCCAACAACAGAATATTGATATGTACTTGCTTAAAAACATCATAAATCTTCTTAAGCTGGTACTCATGTTTCTGTTTTTTCAACCGATGTGGAAAAGGGGGTGGAGGACGACAATCTTCGAGACGTCCTTCACATGGAATTCGGATCTGAGGAGGCTCACATTCTTCAATTTCTTCTATTGTCTCCTCTAATTCTTCTGCTGTCGTGGCAGGGTTGGCGACAGTAGGTTGTTTCAATTCTGCCAGGGCAGTGTTGTCAGCAGGTGTCTGTAGGGTCGGTTCCTTACTAGGCGTCTCTTTAATTTTCGGCCCTTGTAGCTGTTTCCCACTTCTCGTTGTTATAGCTTTACACTGCTCGTGTGTGGGTTTTCTAGTGACCTCAATATCACTAGGGAATCCTCCATTCTGTCTAGTGTTGATGAACTGGGCTACCTGACCCATCCGTGTCTATAGAGACTTCAAAGTGGCCTCATGGTTTGTCATTCTCATCTCTGTCTTATCCATGAATGTTTCAGTCATCTTGACAAAGTGATCCATGTTGGCCATATATGCTCCAATTTGAGACATGAAAGCTGCTAGGGTCTATTCTAATGTACTTGTGGATGATGACGGCTGCTGTTGTGGCTGTTGTTGTGGCTGCTGTCGTGACAGTATTCTGGGAGCTCCTTGGTTCTGATTATTTTGGATAGGAGGATTCAAGGCATTTTCTAGGTTACTCCAAGAGAATTTAGGGTTCTTCCTCCAATTCAGGTTGTAATTGTTGGAGTCGTAGCCTCTATTCTTGTTGAAATTTCCAACATACATTGCCGTTTCCAGTTGTAGGGGACACTCCTCTGTACTATGGTTTCCACTACACGTTTCACACATCTCCTCTGCAGAAAACACCGCCTTAGATTCGTTCTTCCGCTGTAGGTTTTCCACTACCTTGGTGATGTATGTTAATTGGGTTCTCACAGAGTTGTCAGATTTGTGTTCCTTGACAGATACTCCTCGTCTTCCTCCTCTTCATTCCGTGGGGAATTGTTCGTCATTCTTTGCCAACCTTTTCAACACAAGCATTGCATCTTGTGGCTCTTTATCCAATAACAAACCATTTGCTGCCGAATCTATCCTCATTCGAGTGGGTGCATTGGCAACATTGTAGAATTTGACGACCTGGTTCCATACAGGGAATCTGTGCATCGGGCAGTTTCGTAAGAGGGTTGTAAAATGGTCCCACGCCTCATGCATTGGTTCGTTATCTTTCTGTTGAAAAGTAGCAATTTCGTTACGCAATCTTTCAGTTAAAAGAGAAGGATTAAAACGAGAGAGGAATTCACGACAAAGATCTGCCCAAGTTCTTATTGAACCCGGCGTTAACTCATTCCACCGAGTTTTTGCTCTATCCCTCAATGAATGGGGAAATAGTCAGAGTCTCAGTACTTCCGGGCTTATTCCTAGTTGTCTAAATGATCCACAGATCTCCTGAAAGGTTTTCAAATGTTCATGTGCATCCTCTGTAGCAGAACCACCAAATTGTCCGGCTGAATTTATCATGCTGAACATCACAGGTTTTAGTTCAAAGTGTTCAGCTTCCACGTCTGGCAGTGTAGTTTGTAGTTCAACTTGATCATTGTCCATATATTCTCGACATGTCTGTTGTACTACCGGGGCAGCAGGAGGTTGCCGATTGTCTTGGGCATAAGCAGGAGGATTAACATCAACCCTGAGGTTGTTGTTATTGTTGTTGTTATTATTTGCCCCATCACCTTGTCCTTCGTTCTCCATTGCTTCGAGTCTTTCCTCAAGATATCAGTTTCTTTCTATCAAGAGTCGGGCTTGATTCCTGAGATGGTACGTTCGATCGATTTTCGGATCTAGTTCGTATTCAGGATCTTTACCACGTCTCGATCTACGCATAAGCAAGAGAAGAAAACCTTGTGAAAAGCACAGGGAAATATAACAACTAGAAACAGAAAAGAAATAAAAATAAAAATAAAATGTGCAATAATTAAAGGTAAAGGTATGTTGCCAGTCCCTGACAACGGCGCCAAAAACTTGTTGCGTGTAAATAAGGCTATCGCAATTGAGTGCAAGTATACACGACGCAAGTAATATAGTGATACGAAGTATGAGATATCGTCTCCACAGGGACTGGAAATACTTCTAACTTTAAAAGTCTGCACAAGAAAAGAGATAAATTTAATAAAGAATTTTGAATAATCTTGAAGATAAACTAAAATAGATGAAGAAATTAGATTGAGAAAGCAGGCTGGTATTGATTTGTTTAGTAGTGCAGGTGTTGCACTGTTCAGAGGACTTCTGTTGCGTATGTCGTCAAGCCTGTCGCGGCAGAGATCTGTTGATGTCGCGGCAGTGAACAACAACTCTGTTACTTTAGGTTTGGCAAGAACCCCTGTTGTGACTTGTCCTATCCCTAGGTCCAAGTTCTGTCGATGAACACGTCTTGGATGATACCTCCCGGCGTGAATCGAAGGATGAACACCGATGTTTGTGAATTCTTCTTTAGCCTCTTAACCTTGTACCTATCCCTAGGCCAAGATAGTTTAACCATAAACTGGAAAACTGTATTTACTCCTTTCTTATACTTAACTCTCCCGATATTAAGTAAACATGTAACCTCACAATGCTCTCCCGATACTCTTATGAGATGTTGAAACCAGAGTAAATAAACTTAAAGTTTTATTGATTTAACAGAAAAACCTAAGAAACAGTTTAAACCTTACAACTACTTTACAAGATCAACCCTTAGCCCTGGGGAAGGTTTAGAACATGATGAAGAAGAGAAAAGCTAGGGTTGATGATGGAAGACGGCTAGGAGCTAGGTTGTCCTTCTCTAGGTCGAAATACAAGCATATATATAGGCTTGGGTGTAAGCTTTCTTAATGGCCAAGAATACTAGTTTGAATTAAAGTACAATTTATTTAAAGACTAAATCTCTGAGTAGACTTCCTTTAATTCGCCCTATCTTCTTGCTTTGACTTTCTCCTCAAACTTTGGGCAAGGCCATCCTTGTGCTTCTGGGCTCTAAAAATTATGCGAGTGGTCTCTAAAAATCAGGCTTGAAATCCTCTATCAGTCGAACTCCACTTTGCATTTTCCATCTCTTCTTCTTCATTGTCGCCACCTCTGTCACGGAAAATGTCACGACAACGAGTTATAAGGCAGTTTGCTTCAACCCTTTACTCCAGCTCTGCAGTTATCTTATGTTCCTCTACTGCCCTAGATGCTGTCACGACAGGTACCTGCAAGAATTAACCGAAATTAGCAGTATTTGTGCAGAATTATCCATCTGTGATGTTTATGCAAATTCTATCCTAAAATGCAACTAAACATGTTTGAGTGGATCAATAATATGGGTAAATGAGGGTTAAAATATAGAACATTTATGCACTCAACAGAAATCTTCGCATGACAACTAGAGATAGCCAACATCACCATGGTCAGGGAGTTCTATGCCCACCATCCCCACCCAGAGATGCCATTCGTGTATGTCCACGGGGAACCTATCAAGCTCAACGCTGCCATCATCAACAAATTCTATGGCCTGGATATGCACGACAACCCTCTTGAGGAGTGGAGGCAGTCACTAACGGCTGCCTATTATGAGAAAATCAAGGCCAAACTATGCAAGCCCAACACGCCGTGGTTGGCAGGCAAGCATGGAGGATCTGTCCAACACCGCCATCTGCTGCTCAAGGCAATGTTGTGGAACACATTTGTAAAGAGGCGCCTGCTGCCCACCTCCCACAACTCTACCGTCGATCGGCCGCGCCTTCCCTAATTTATAGCATTCTGATGAACCGACCAATAAACGTTGGGGAAATTATCTGCAAGGATATCCACACCTACTTTCGAAAGACGAAGGGCAGGTTGTACTTCATGTCCCTCATCAGAGGCCTTTGCACCAACTTTGGTGTTCCGACCGACCCAAAAGATGAGATGACAACATCCAAAGAAGGGTGGACCAGAAAAGTCTGCCTGCAGATGATGCAGGCCCCGGAGACAGAGACCGTAACGCCCAGCCAGCCTTCTGCCGCCCAGTCTTACACTCAAGCCGCCCCCGACAGTACTAAAGCTCCCCCAGACAACAAAGTCCTCACGCTGCTGAACACTCTTATCAACAGCACCAAACACATCGATCAACAACATCTGACCTTCATGAAATACGTGGGGGAAGTCCAAGAAGCCTTTGCGGCTTACCTCCTGCAGAAATTCCCTGATGACGGACCCATCCTGCCTTCATATCCTACGGACCTTACAGCAGCAGTCCCAACACAAGGAACACCATCCGCCGCCGCTTCTCGCCATGCCGCTTCCCACCGCCAGGTGCCCTCTCTGACGCACTACCCATCTTACTCAGCCACCATCTCATCCAACACAGTGGCAGACTCCCCTGAGAGGCATCAGCAACACCATTCACCTACCTACACAGTAGTGACAGTGGCGAACACCTCCTCATCAGAGGAGATTGAGCAGCACCCGTCGGAACCAACAACATCAGTGGTAGTAGCAGCAGCAGCAGCCATCCCAATGGCGATTGACCCTCCGGCAGCACCCATGGAGGAAGGCACTAGGAAGAGGAAACGACACATAATAGCCATCGAGCTTGTGGACAACGAAACAGAGTCAGAAGAGAGCGAAGCACCTCCTACCGCTCCACCTGCGGAACCTCATGAAGAGCCTCGTCCCATGCCCAAAAGAGTCCAGCCTCCACGGACAGAAAAAATCACACCTGCTAAGACTGCCACCAAGACCTCTGTCGGCCGTCGCTTCATTATCCAAACCTCTTCCTCCTCCTCAGTAGAAAAGACTCAAGCCTCCTCTCAATCCTTAGCCAATTTCTAGTTTTTTTTTCTTTCCCTTTTCTTCAATTTTTATTTTTATTTTTTATGTTTTCTTTATCACTTGTAGTTATTTTTCTATTATGATATTTTCGTGTTATTTAATGCATTGAGGGCAATTCCCATCTCGAGTTTTGGGGGATAGCTCTCACATCTTTTGTCTAGGCATACTTAGCAGCATATAGGTTGCATTGTACTTGCCTTAGTAATAATCGGAACAAAAAAATTGTTATATAACTTGTGCCTATGATAGTTAGCCGATTACTTATTTTTGCACCAATAATAAATTGAACTTAATGTGGGAAAATCATGAAAAATGACTTGGATTTTTTTTTTCAATTGCCAAAACTGTCAAACACTACTGTTACTTGCTGGATTTGTTAGAATATCTAATGAACATTGCCTGCTTGTTTTTATAATTCTTTGCAAAGTTCTAACAATGATTGCAGGTAGCCGCCGAGGCAGAAAAGAGAAACAGAAAAATACAACACTACCACGACAATAGAAGTGAAAACAAAGAACATTGTTGTTTACCCTAGAGGTGCCCGCAACAGGCTCTAGGAAGAATCATGTGTGAGGACACTTTGCTGCTATCAAATTCCATGAATCTGAAAGTTTTGAAGTGACGGACAAATTAGCATGAGTGAATGAAAGTCTTCACGGGATAACTCTACTCCATGGGTTCGGGGTTTTGTTGTTTGCTCTTATCTTAATTTCAGACCTAAAAGAGTAGTTGTGATAAGCTGAAGCCCTCACTGCCATGATTAAAATATTGTGTTAAAATGTGCTGTCTCGGCAGCAACCTTATATATCGTAACAACATCTTTGTTTATTTAGTTATTCTGCATATTCAGCCTGTATACAGTTCTGCACACACTGCACTGGCATTAGAAATTAATTCTGAGTTATTTTCTTGCTAAGTTCCTTCACTACTCTAATATAGGTGACACGACCTTGAGGTATGAAATCAAGTTGAAAAACAAGTTTTTTCTTTCTGGTTATTATAAGGGCAAGTATGTTTAGGTTGCATTGCTTGAGGACAAGCAATAGTTCAAGTTTGGGGGTGTGTAAAGTGTACACAAGTTCTATATTTCATGCACATTCCATCTCATATTATTGTTGTTTTTAGTACATCTTAGGCACAATTAGGACCATGCATTGCATTTTACAGTATTTCTTTGCTTTGCCATGTTTTTATAGATTATCTTTTATTTGGTGAAGAAAGGTAATGTTTTAGTGTACTTTTGGTTTTAGGCACTAAAGGCTGACAAAGGGAAAGAGGAGCTGAGGATTTGATGCTGAGGCAACGAACTAGGGAGCTGTACTGATGCAGTTCCAGACAGAGACAACAACTACCGAGTAGGTGCCGCCGCCCACCTTGCCGCCCAAGACAGCAGACTATGGACTTGGAGAACCGGAGTGCGATTTGTAGAGCAGAAAATCATGATTCTATCGATGTTGTCCACTCAATTTTCCAACGTCTGCAGCAGCGTGCAGAGCCGTCGAAGTTAAATCTCGAGATTGCTTGCGAAACAAGGCAACATGATAAAGTCCACATTCAACTCAAAGAAGTCAGAGTTTAAAGTCACATTTAATGTGGAAAGCTACTTTGAAGACTTCTACTTCAAGAAGTACTAGACCTAGCTAATGCCTATATATACCTATTGTAATTCTAATTCAAGATAACTTAGGTTTTCCTTAGGCATAGTTTAGGTTTTCTTACCACCAACATGTTCTAATTCTCCCATTGGGTTTGGGTTTGTTGTAATTAGTTGTGAGAACGGTTGTTTAGGTTTTCAAGTTTTTTTACAATAAAATACTCTTAGTTTGCTTAATTCATGTGCTTCGCTTCCTTCAATTTGTTCCAAAAGTCCAGTTGAAGAATACATTTGTCGGGCACAAAAGTGTCAAACTCACGAAAGAATTAAGCACAATCTCATCATGATGAGGTGTTGACTAATTCGACTTAGACATAAGTTAGAATTTCAGCAGTTAAAAGGAGCAACCAAACGTTGACTATCTGTGTTAGGTTTACGCTGAGATTGCTAGGTATTGCCTACATCACGCAACAACAGAGTCCTAGCCTAGACATAGGTAGGATCACTTCAGAATTACTTCGCCGAACTTGGAGTATCTGCCAAACTTGCCACCGGGACTTCTCTTCATCTCACCCGCCGGGACAATGAAAGTTGCAAGAGCAGAGTTCCGCCATGGCAGCGAAAGTTGCCACCGCCTCAATCCGCCAATACCCGCCAAGGCAGCAGATCGCGGCAGTGCAAAACAAATTGACCTATTCAACACAGTTTCACACTAGGCAACAACATAACCCTGCCCTCTCTATCAATCTGATCACTCCTTTATTATTACTTGTGTTTTTATTTTACTTTTCTTCTCAAACAACCACCTTACTTGTGCATTTACTTTTCTTATGTAGGAACAACAATTCGAAGCAAGCTGTCCAATCTCTATGGGAGACGATATCTTATATACTATAAATTGACAAGAGTGTGCACTTGTGCTCATAAATAGAGAACACCTAATCGCTCTGTAGTAGTGCTTTTCTTTTTTCTGTTTGTTGTCTGCAGCGGCAGCTTCCTGCAACCATGTTAGAATTTTACAAATAATTCAAGCAGACAGTGTTTATCAGAAATTCACTCAAATTCAGCAAGTAACAGTAGTGTTTTTGATTGTTGGCAATTATAGAAAAATTCTAAGTTTTTGTAGAGTGTCCACGAGTTCTATATTCTGTACACATTCCTGCCCTTATTGTTGCTATTCTTAAGCTCATTTAGGCATATTTAGGTGCATTACATGCATAATAACAGTATTTTCTCTTTTACCATACTTTTATTGAATATTTTTATGTTTGGTTAAGAAAATATACTGTTTTAGTTGAGTTTTTATTTTCAGGTGTTGTAGCTGTGTAGAGAAGGAGAGGACAGGAAAGCTGGGAACAAAAGGAGCTATACTGAGGCAGTTCCAGGTGCCGCCAAGGATGCCGTCGTAGCAGAAATGCCGCCAAGTACCGCCCAGGCAGGAGTTACACCGACTTAGTCAAGACGGGTTTCGATTGAAAGAGGGCAATTCCCTGAGCCCAATGAGCTCAGTCTTGCAATTTTCAGAAGCCTGTAGTGGCCTGAAGAGATGATTAAAGATTGATAAGTAAGATGACTTATCTTTAGTTGCTGAAGAAGGCAACGTCCAAAGAGTCCATATTCAAGTCAAAAAGGAGTCAGCATTTAATGTAAAGTTACTTTAAGAACTTCTACTCCAAGGAGGACTCAAATTTAGGCCACGAGCCCTATATTACCCATGTATGTGAGGGTATAGGGGCGTGAGGGGATATGGAAGAGAGGTAGATAGATAGATTAATGGAGGTGTTGGAGGTCGCGGCCCAATACTGGTTTAGGTTTTTGTATGTAAAGTAGTTTTCAATAAAATATTCCAAGTTTGCTTAATTCATGTTCTTCACTTCTTCAATTAGTTCCAAAATTCCAGTTGAAGAAATCCATTTGTCGGGCACGAAAGTGTAAGACTCACGAAAGAATTAAGTACGATCTCATCATGTCGAGGTGTTGACTAATTCGACTTAGACATAAGTTCGAGTTTAAGCGACTAAAAGGAGCAACCAAACGTCGACTGCCTGTGTTAGGTTTACGCTGAGATTGCTAGGTATTGCCTACATCACGTGGTGACAGAATCCTTTGCCTAGACATAGGAAGGATCACTTCAGAATTGCTCTGCCGAACTTGGAGTATCTGTCAGACTTGCCGCCAGGACTTATTTCCATTCCACCTGCCGAGACAGTGAAAGTTACAGGGGCAGAGACCCGTTGCGACCATGTGACAGGGTTGTAGCTGTCGTCTGCCATTACCCATCGAGGCAGCAGATCGTGGCTGCGTAACACACACTTAGGCTTTACAATACAGTCTACACACTATTGAGCTGCAATTACCTGACCCAATCTATCGACCTTATCTTTCCCTATCATCACTATCATTATTATCTTTATCTTACTTGTGTTTTTATATTTTCACATTTAGAGATTTAATTATGCATTTACTAAAACCTTGTACAGGAAACCATTCATAGAAGCTGCTCCAATCCCTGTGAGATACGATATCTTTTATACTATAACTTGACAAGAGTGTGCACTTGCACTCATAAATAGAGAACACCCAAACGCTCTACAGTTTTCTTCATGCTTTCCCCAAGATTATGTTCTTTTTATTATGGTGCGAAAAATTTAATCGGCTATCCTATCATCGGCACAAGTTCTAACAATTTTTTTCCTTTGTTTAATTTTTAAGGCAAGTACATATGCAACTTAAATGATCTAAATAATACCTAAACAATGAATGAGTGCTAATCCCCCCAAACTTGAGATGGGCATTGCCCTCAATGAACAAAATAAAACAAAACAAAAAATCAAAGACAAGAAAAAATAATTAAAATAGAAAGAAAAAGAAAGAAAAGAAAACAATGCTAGAAGTTGTTTGATTGCAGAGATGTTGCTGGAGTTTCTGAGGCGGAGGAGGAAGATGATGATTAGATGACCATGCGGCGGATGACAGAGGTCTTGGAAGCAGGCTTGGCAGGTGAAATCTTTGCTGTGTGCGGCGGCTGGACTCTCTTGGGCGTAGGGCGAGGGGCTTCAATGTGGACCGATTCAGTTTCTGAGTCCTCATCCTTTGGCACCGGTTCGGTCGAGATTATATGCCGCTTCCTTTTCCTTCTTGGTTCCGCAATGGGGGTTGCCGATTGCTCTGCTGTGGCCATTGGTTCCCTTGTTTCTGCCGTCAGCTGCCCAGAATCTTTGGAAGGGGAGGTGTCTGCCACTGTTTCCGTTGTGATGGCAGGAGAGTATTGTTGGTGATGCCTCTCTTGAGTGTCGGCCACTGTGTTAGAGGAGGAGGTGGCGGAGTAGGACGAGTATCGTGTGGGAGAAGGCATCTGGCGAAAGAAGGCGGCGTGGCGGGCAGCTGCTTCTGGGGGTGTAGCCTCGCTTGGTTCAGCTGCGGCGGCCAAGTCCTCTGGAAATATGGGCAGTGAGGGGCCGTCATTTGGGAACTTCTATAACTGATAGGCCACAGAGGCCTCTTGAACTTCCCCCACGTACTTCATGAAGGTCAACTTCTGCTTCTAAATTCTCTTGTTGCTTTCGATCAGGGTGTGGAGCAGTTGGATGACGTCAGTGTTTTGAGCAGCCTCAGTACGTCCTCTTGCTGCCAGAGCAGCTGTGTTGTCGGCCGACGGCTGAGATGGTGTGATCGGCTCTGTTTCAGGCGCCTGCATCATCTGAAGCCTAACTTTTCTGGTCCAGCACTCCCTTGATGGTGTCAACACATCTTTGGAGTCGGAGGGGACGTTGAAGTTCACGCATAATCCGGTGATGAGGGAGGGGAAGTAGAGTTTGCCCTTCGACTTCCTGTAGCAGTTGTAGATCTCCTTGCAGATTATGTCACCTACGTTGATCGGTCGATTGTTCATGATTGAATGGATAAGGGTGAGACGAGGTCGATCAACAGTTGTGTTGTGAGAGGTGGGCAACATGCGTCGCTTGATGAAGGTGTTCCACAACATTGCCTCTGGCAGCAAACGGCGGCGCTGCACAGACCCGCTGTGTTTCCCTGTCATCAACAAGGTGTCTGGTTCACACAGATGCTCTTTCATTCTGTCGTAATCCCCTACTGTCAATGTCTGCCACCATTGTAACCACCCGGAGCCACTTATGCGTTTAACCTAACTCCAGGCGGTCACAACCTATAATCAGACTTCCTGTGAAATATCTCAGTCAAAATATCAAAACTGACATAGTTTCCCCATTTAGAAGATTTACGAACCATATTATAAAACATGTTAACGAAGATATATCAATACTATTCTCAGAACGATTATAAAATCTATCAGTATTGCTTTCAAATCCATCTCAAAATAGCAAGTAATAGTTTAGTAACATGAGGTTACCAAATAGGTGTTATGAAAGCATAAAGTGTTTAGTTATAAACTAACACCAACATCCGGCAAAACCAAAAGATAAGTCGTATCAAAATATAGGCATAAGTCACCCAAATACAGACAGTTTGGAAGATAAGAACATTACAACAGTCTAGAGCTGAATGTGGCGATCCTCCAGTTGCCGGGTCCAAAAGGGGTAGCCTATCACAAGTATTTGAAAGGGGAGAAGAGAAGGGCATGAGCTAGGGAGCTCAGTGTGTTCCAATAAGTGCAGATCAAACAAGCAATAAATACATATCAATCATATCATAAGAACACATAACAGATCAATACAAATGCTCGTGTGTATGCAAGGGTTTACTAGTGACAACCTTCCAACCTTACACCAAATGCAGTCCCCCAAAACTGCATCCATAGGGACTTACCTTGGGCCCGATGGGCATAGGTGCCACCTAAGGGGCTGCCTTAGGTCTATAAGGATTTACCCGTGCTAAAGCATCGACACCTACTCAATGGGATACCTTGAGTCCATAACGATTTACCAGCTGGATCAGGGCTGCACCTGCAAAAACTTCATAACATAACCCAACAGTATACCCCAGATAGTAATCAGTGTTCAGATTCCAGACATGAGTAACAGAATACATGTGACAGATATATTCTATTTAGAGTATCAGCAACGGAAGATTCATGCTTTTGACAGATAAATGTGCATACCATTGAGCAGACCAAACATTTTCATCATTCATCATGCAACAGACGGTACCATCATAGGTCAAGCTAACAGATCATACTATCAAGTTCATCAGACAGCCATGCAATACCATCACAGATCAAGCAATCACATAACAAGTATACATATTGAGCAGACATACAACAAGTAGGCATAGAATGTCATCATATATCCAGTTCATCATTTCATCTCATTTTCCAGCATAGTGATGCAATCTCAATAACAATTGAAATATTCATCAAACATAATATTATTCATGATTAAATCATTATACAATCCATTCAACAGAATATAGCACACATGGAACACACCTCAAAAGCTGGTCCGAGAGGGGTCTAACGGACACCTGCCTCGGTACACTCGGATACAGGGTCGGATCCTAGATCATGAAAGAGTAACAGTCATAATGTGAAATAAGTGCTAAACTTGTTCTTATGCACAAAGTTTAAATTCGTAATGATATTCACTGGAGCGTGAGGGTGAGCGGATCGAGAGGAGCTAGGCTGAGCTGGGGAGTGGTCACACGAGTCTCGAGTACCTTTACACAATTAATACACCATTTTAGTCACTTATTCGATTTACTATTATCTGAATTGAATAATTAAGTATATATGCATGACTTGGGTTTAAGGTGAGATTCGGGGGTCTTAGAGTCGAAATTTCGCAAAACAGGCTTCAAAAACGGACCCAGGACGTCGAAAAACATAAAATAGGGCTTTCCGGAAATTTTGACTTTTTGGTCAAAGTCAATGCTGATGTCAGTAGGTCAAGGTCAACGGGGGTCAGGTCAACTCTGACGTCAGCAGCCAACAGAAGGTCAACTGAGTTGACTTGGTGAGTTAACTCACTGAGTCAACTCGGGCGAGTTGACTCAGCGAGTTGGCTCAGTCTCAGGTCGGGTTCGAGTCAGAGACGGATCGGGTCAGAGCTAATGGGCCGGTCGGGTTTGGGCTCGGGTTGACTGAGTTTTGGGCCGAGCCGGTTCACTTACCCTCTTGGATCAACTTCGTCGGCCGGTCACCGGATTTGGTCACCAGAGAATATTTGGGCACCACCTGGCCTAAACAGAACGAAAATTAATCCCACAACATTAACGTTACAAAACTAGATCGGAAATAGGCCGGAATGTCGATGAATCTAACCTTTAATGTTCGAATTCTTTGGAAAGTACGATGCTCCGATGAAGGGTGAAACGACGGCCGAAACTAAGACCGAACCTTGGGTTTTGATCGGACCGATGAGAAGGTTCCAGATCTGTCGACCGCGACACGATAGGACGCTGGAAGCGCTTAGAAACGGCGGAAACTCCCAAGTCTCCGTTGAGCTTTTCGAGCTGTTTAACACGGCAAAAGGCTGACGGTGTTGCGCGTGGCTACCGGGATCGAGCTCAGGGACGGACGACGTACACGCCGGTGGCGGCGTTGTCGCGTACGGAGGGACGGTGAGGGGGCTAGGGCGGTGGCCGGATCTAGGGTTTTGGGGAGAGCGTTATAAGAGGAGGGTTCTCGAAAGGTTAGGGGGTGGTTGGATCGAATTAAATGCCCATTAAGGATGGTGGATTATTTTATCATTACTAAACCGTTATTTTAAAATGAAAACGGTGCAAAGGTGACTAAGAGCTTCTATAGCTCAGCGGCTGGGTCATCAGCTAATCAACCTAAGGTTGTGGGTTTGAATCCCGCAACTTCCACTTTTATCCATTTTCATTTTCATTCATCATTTTTTTTATTTTTTTGCATGGGTGTTACAACTCTCCCCTCCTAAAAAAAATTCGTCCTCGAAATTTACCTGAATCAAACAGATGCGGACACTGCTTCCTCATGGATCCTTCGATCTCCCAAGTAGCCTCACTAGGAATCCGATTTCTCCACTGTACCTTTACCATCAGAATGCGTCGGTTCCTCAGAACTCTCTCATCAAAATCTAATATCTGAATTGGTTCCTCCTCATAGGACAAGTCTGACCTCAACTCTACATCCTGAACTTGAATGACATGACTCGGATCTGGATGGTATTGCCTCAACATGGACACATGGAAGACATTATGGATACGACTGAGCTGATGAGGTAAATCAAGCTAATAGGCAACTGGCCCAACTCTCTTCACAATACGGTACTGCACAATGAATCTCGGACTCAGCTTACCCTTGCGCCCAAATCTCAGAACTTTCTTCCATGGAGATACTTTCAGAAAGACTTGATCACCGACCTCAAACTCAATATCCTTTCTTCTCCGATCAGCATAAGATTTCTGTATGTCAAAGGCCTCTTTCAGATGATCACGGATTAACCTGACAGTCTCTTCAGTCTCTTGGATCAACTCCGGACCCAAAGTCTTCTTATCATACAGCTCGGTCCAATAGATAGGAGTTCGACACTTACGACCATACAGAGCTTCATAATGGGCCATGCCAATACTAGCCTGATAGCTGTTATTATAAGCAAACTCGGCCAAGGGCAAGAAATCTTCCCAACTACAACGGAAGTCGATCACGCATCCCCTCAACATATCCTCCAGAATCTGAATTACTCTCTTAGACTGACCATCAGTCTGAGGATGGAAGGATGTACTGAAATTCAAACGTGTACCCAAAGCATTATGCAAGGTTGACCAGAAATGAGAAGTGAACCTCGGATCTCGATCAGATATGATAGATAAGGGTACACCATGCAACCTGACGATCTCTGAGATATACAGCCTAGCCAGCTTATCC
This sequence comes from Hibiscus trionum, assembly GCA_030270665.1. Lineage (NCBI taxonomy): Eukaryota > Viridiplantae > Streptophyta > Magnoliopsida > Malvales > Malvaceae > Hibiscus > Hibiscus trionum. The sequence continues at coordinate 9,754,368 of BSYR01000052.1, read as the reverse complement.
AGAGAATAAGTAACTCGTACAGGAATAAAGTTAGCTGACTTGGTGAGTCGATCAACAATAACCCATACAGAATCCTTTTTAGAAGGAGTCAGAGGCAACCCGGTAACGAAATCCATCGTGATACGCTCCCATTTCCACTCAAGAATCTTAATGGGTTGTAACTAACCAGAAGGATGCTGATGCTCTGCTTTGACTTGCTGACAAGTCATACACTTCGATACATAATCTGATATATCCTTCTTCATACCCTCCCAACGGTACCTTTGCTTAAATTCTGATACATCTTGTCTCCACCAGGATGCATAGCATAAGGGCTGCTATGAGCCTCACTAAGTATGGCTCGCTTCAGGTCGGTATTATCGGGGACACAATAACGACCCTTGAAGCACAGGACGCCATCCTGATCGAAGGCATAAACAGATGTGGATCCCTGCTCAACTTGTTGCATGACTGGAAGTAAGGAACTATCTAAGAGTTGCTTGGCTTTAATCTCTTCGGCCAAAGTTGGTTTAACTTGCAACTCTGCTAGCAAACTGCCATCACTATAAATACTCATCCTGGCAAACAAGGATCTCAGGTCGAATATGGTCTTACGACTCAAGGCATCGGCAACAACATTGGCTTTTCCCGGGTGGTACTCAATCACACAATCATAGTCCTTTAGAAGCTCAACCCAATGACGTTGCCTCATATTTAAATCCCTCTGAGTTAGGATATACTTCAAGCTCTTGTGATCAGTAAAGATATAGCACTTCTCTCCGTAGAGATAGTGCCTCTAGATTTTCAAAGCAAATACCACCGCGGCTAACTCGAGGTCATGTGTCGGATAGTTACATTCATGTGGTCGTAATTGACGTGATGCATAAGCGATAACCTTCCTATCCTGCATCAGTACACAACCAAGCCCGGAGTGTGAGGCATCACTATACACTGAGAAGTCCTTCCCAGACTCGGGTTGTGAAAGAACCGGGGCTTGAGTCAAGGCTGCCTTCAGTTTCTCAAAACTAGCTTGCTAGGCATCAGAACAAGCAAAAGGAACATTCTTCCTCAAAAGCTTCGTCAAAGGGGCAGCAATAATGGAGAAACCCTCGACAAAGCGGCGATAGTAACCCGCTAAACCCAGGAAGCTACAGATCTCAGAGACATTCTTGGGTTGCTTCCAACTGGTGATAGCCTCGATCTTACTGGGATCAACCTGGATACCTCGAGCTGATACAACATGCCCCAAAAATGTCACTTCTCTGAGCCAAAATTCACACTTTCTCAGCTTAGCATACAGACGATGCTCTCTCAAGGTTTGTAGAACAATCTTCAAATGCTCAACATGCTCAGATTCTGTCAGAGAATAAACCAAGATATCATCAATAAACACCATAACAAACTGGTCTATATAGGGTTGGAACACACGGTTCATCATGTCCATAAAGGCCGCAGGTGCATTGGTCAAACCAAAAGGCATCACAAGAAACTCATAGTGCCCATATCTAGTGCGGATAGCTGTCTTAACAACATCAGATCCCTTTATCTTCAATTGATAGTATCCAGACCGAAGATCAATCTTTGAAAAACTGTGGCTCCCCAAAATTGATCAAACAAATCGTCGATCCTGGGTAACGGGTATTTGTTCTTAAATGTCAGTTTGTTCAACTTCCGATAATCAATGCATAATCGGAGTGAACCATCTTTCTTCTTAACAAAGTGGACTAGAGCTCCCCAAGGAGAGGAGCTAGGTCGAATGAAACCTCGATCAAGCAGCTCTTGCAATTGAATTTTCAACTCCTTAAGCTTCTTAGAGGCCATACGATAGGGATTCATGGATACAGGTGCAGACCCCAGATAAGTCTCAATCTCAAACTTAACATCCCTATCCGGAGGTAACCCGGGCAACTCTTCGGGAAAGACATCGGGAAATTTGCTGACAGTGCGAATTTCTTCAATCTTGGATAGAGAACCCTTCGTATTCAAGAGACAAGCAATGAAGGTCTCGTATCCTTTCCAAATCATTCTGTTGACAGTCAGTGTAGATACTACATTAGATAGATAACCTCGACGTTCACCGATTAGAACCACTGACTGACCATAAGAAGTCTTTAAGGTTGCCCTTTTCAATTCACAATCAAGGTTAACCCGGTGCTCGGTCAACCAATCCATACCCAAGACCAGGTCGAACTCCTCCATTGGAAGCTCCATGAGATCAACCAGAAAGATCTCCCCTTGAACCTCAAGAGGACAACACCTAAATACTTTATCCACGGTCACTGACTGGCCCACTGGGCTCATAACTATAACAACATTCTCTGTGGCTTCTATCGGAAATGGAAGGTCTCGGGAAATGGATCTTGAAATGTAGGAGTGGTAGCATACACAAGTGCTGCCCATCTTGAAATGCAAAGTATGGAACAGAGAAGATGGTGAATGTACCTGCTATAACATCCGGCTCATCTCTATCATCACGTCGCCTGGTAGCATACACAAGTGCTGGCTGTCTAGCCTCAGACAAAACTGGTCCCCCACTCTGATAGGACCGTGCTCTAGAGTCTGTCCCAGCAGCAGATGCAGAAGGTCTACTCTGACTACGACCCCTGGACGGAGTCTGTACGGAAGTCTGTGAGTGTGCAGGGGTCTGGGAGGATGCCCGAGGTGCAGAAGATGGAACATGGCAATTCTTCAGAAAATGGTCTCCGGACCCACATCAAAAATATGTACCGGTCTTCCTTCTACACTTGCCCCCATGTCGCTTGTCACAGTGCACACAAAGGGGTACATGGGTGAAACCAGACGAATCACCTCTACTAGCAGCCGAAGTCGAAGAAGCATCAGGTATGGATCCAAAATTACCTTTCTGATGACCAGAAGTGTGATTCCTCTTACCAGGACACGAGGAAAGCTCAGGATTAGGAGGCTGTTGAGTATGTAAAAGTTCTATTATTTACTCCCTATGTAACCCATATTTCTGCTGCATTCAAGCATTATTTATTGCAATTAGGTCAATTTATAGCAAAACATCACAAATATATTAAAAGGCACAATTTCTACTAAGAATGGCTGTTTTTGCAGGTTACTGCTGTAACAGACGGAATGGGCAAGCGCTGGGCAGTGAAGCAGAAGAGCTAGAACTGGACAAGCAGTCAAGAAGGACGATGCTGCCATGGTTGCCGCCGTGACAGTAGAGGACGACAGCAGTTTTGAGGAAAAGAAGCAAAGTGGACCTCGACAGATAGAGAAAATTCAGCCCGTCTGTCGTATGAAATCCCTATATTTTTCCAAGCCCCAGATCAAAAGGAATGCCAAGCCCAAAGTTCAAGGAGAGAAAATCCCAAGCAAGAAAGATGACGGCTGGAAAATAGATTCCTTGAAGATTTAGTCTTTATTAGAATTATACTTTCATTTAAAGTTGTATTCTTGCTATTTTAGATAACTTGGACCCAAAGCTTATATAAGGGCATATATTTTGACCTAGGAGGCATAACCGATTACCCTAGCTTCCTTCCCAAAACTCTAGCCGTTTTCCTTCCCACAACATGTTCTAAATTCCTCCTAAGGTCACGGGTTGATTTGTAAAGTAGTTGCAAGGGTTGTTTTGTTTTAGGAATTTTCAGTTCAATAAAATAAACTTCAAGTTCTCTTATTTTGGTTATTAATATCTTGCAAGAGCATCGGGAGAGCATTGTGAGGTTATCTATTTACTTAGCATCGGGAGAGTTAAGTATACGAAAGAAATAAGAGCAAGTTCTCTAGCTTATAGTTGAACTATCTCAGACCTAGGGATAGGACGAGGTTAAGTGGCTAAAGAAGAATTCATCGACATCGGTGTTCATCCTTCGATTCACGCCGAGAGGTATCATCAAAGACGTGATCATCGACAGACTTGGACCTAGGGATAGGCCAAGGCACATCTGGGACTCTTGCCAAACTTGAAGTACTGAGTTGATTGTTCGCTGCCGCGACAAGCAACGGACTGCTGCCGCGACAGGTGCTGCCGCGACGGGGACGACGACAGAACTGGAGTTCCGAGGCTTAGCAATACCTGCACTACTGAGAAATTCAATACCAGCCCATACTCTCTATCTTGATTTTCCTACTCTTTTATTTACGTTCACTTTATTATTCTCGTGACAACTTCTTAAATATTTTCTTTACTTTCGTGCAGTGAATTAAGATGAAGCTATTAGCCCAATCCCTGTGTAGACGATATCCGATACTTTGTATCACTTTACTACTTGCGTCGTGTATACTTGCACTACCATTGCGATAGACTATTTACACGTAACAAGTTTTTGGCGCCGTTGCCGGGGATTGGCAACATAACTCTACCTTTTCTTTTACTGCACTTTTTGTTTTTATTCTTCTTTATTTTTTGTTTTTCTTTGGTGTGTTCAACTCTTGCTTTTCACAAGGTTCCTTGTTTATGCGCAGATCGAAACGAGGTGAAGATCCTGAGTATCCATTAGATCAAGAAATCGAACGTTCATTTAATCTCAAGAACCGACTTCGTCACATACTAGCCAGGAACGAGTACCTTGAGGAACAGTTAGAGACAATGGCATACCGAGGAGACGACCCTCCTGTTGGAGATGGAGAGGTTAGACCGCCTGTCGGCAACCCGCCCAACGCTGCCGGACGACGGTCCTGTCGTGACTACATGTTGAATGATCATGTAGAACTGGAAACTACGCTGTCGGACATAGAAGTTGACAACTTCGAGCTGAAACCTGTTATGTTTAGCATGATCAACAATGTCGGTCAATTCAGTGGTTCTGTTATAGAGGATGCTAGGGAGCATCTCAAAACGTTCCAGGAGATCTGTGGTTCGTTTAGACTACCAGGAGTTAATCCGGAGATACCGAGGCTTCGGTTATTTCCCCATTCGTTGAGGGACAGAGCAAAGACTTGGTGGAATAAACTTACGCCGGGTTCAATTAGAACTTGGGCAGATTTGTCTCGTGAATTTTTATCTCGTTTTAATCCTTCACATTTATCTGAGCGATTACGTAATGAAATTGCTACTTTTCAACAGGAAGATGACGAGCCGATGCACGAGGCCTGGGACAGATTTACCACTCTTCTACAGAACTGCCCAATGCATGGATTCCCCGTCTGGAATCAGGTAACTAAGTTTTATAATGCTGCCAACTTACAAACTCGTATTCGAATTGATTCAGCAGCAAACAGACTATTATTGGAAAAAGACCCGGACGAGGCAATGCAAGTATTGAAAAATCTGGCTAAGAATGAGGAACAGTTTCCGACAGCAAGAAGAGGGGGTAAACGGGTACTAGCTGTTAAGGATTATGAAGCCGACAGCACGATGAAATCACAGGTGGCATTCCTTACCAAGGCAATGAAAAAGCTCTTGAACGATGATGCACAACATGGATTTGCTGTCGAGGAGGTATGTGAAATCTTGGAGGGAAATCATAGTTCGGATGAGTGTCCTATACAGTTAGAAGAGGGAAAATATGTTGGAAACTATAAGCCGAATTACAATTCCAACAACTATAATCCCAACTGGAGAAAGGATCCCAAGTTTTCTTGGAATAATCCTAACAATGCCCTGAATCCTCAAGTGCACTGTAATCAGAACAAGGGAGGACCTAGATTGTTGACTCGATAGCAACTGCAACCGCAGAAGCAGCAACAGCAGCAACCTGCTGCCACAAACAGTATACTGGAACAGACTCTGGCTACTTTTATGTCTCAGACAGGTACTTATATTGAGAATATGAATCAGTTTGTCAAGAAAACAGAGACATTCATGGATAAAACAGAGATGCGGATGACAAATCATGAAGCTACTCTGAAATCTTTGGAGACACAAATGGGTCAGGTTTCCCAGCATATCAAGCCAAGGCAGACTGGAGGATTTCCTAGTAATACTGAAAATGCTAGGCAGCCCACACATGAGCAATGTAAGGCCATTACTACTAGGAGTGGGAAGAAACTACCAGGGCCGGAAAAGGAAGCGGAAACAATAAGGAAACCAGCCTTGGACAGACCTGCCGAGGAAGCTGCCCCGACAGGTAATAAACAGACTGCTGCCAATAAACCTGTTACGACAGCAGACGCGACAGACGAGAAAAATGATGAACCCAAACCTCCTCAGATTCGTATGCAGTGGGAAGGACGAATTGCTGATTATCGTCCCCCACTTCCTTTTCCTCAACGATTACAGCAAGCGAAGCAAGAATCTCAGCTCAAAAAGATTTATGATATTTTTAAGCAGGTTCATATTAACATTCCGCTGTTGGATGCCGTGAGGGAGATGCCCGGTTACGCCAAATTTATCAAGGATGTCATGTCAAAGAAATCTAAACTTGGGAAATTTGAAACGGTCAAGATGACAGAAGGATGTATGAGTATTCTTCATAGGCAGCCACCCCAGAAAAAGAAGGATCCGGGTTTTTCATCATACCTTGTGTAATCGGAGATAAATATGTGGGTAAGGCACTTTGTGATCTTGGTGCTAGTATTAATTTAATGCCAAAATCTGTTTTTTAGAAACTAGGTATTGGAAAAGCTCGGCCCACGATAGTAATTCTACAGCTGGCAAACCGCTCTTATGTTCATCCGGAAGGAAAAATCGAAGATATTCTGGTAAGAGTGGATAAATTCATTTTTCCTGCTGACTTTCTTGTTTTAGATTGTGAAGCAGATGAAAACGCACCAATCATCCTGGGGCGACCCTTCTTAGCCACGGGAAGATCACTGATTGATGTGGAGAAAGGAGAACTCACCATGAGAGTGAACGACCACGAGATTAAGTTGAATGTTCTCCAAGCTATGAAGCATGCTGATACAGACGAGGAATGCAAGGTTATCACTGAAGTTACCCTTGATCAACCCTGCATCAGGTCGGGGCTATCACGACATAAAAATTGGTCACTGCCTCGGCAGCCACCTACAGGACTGTCACGACAGCACTGACGACAGCAACTCCTCAGAATCCGATATATCTGATACTGAAGATCAGGAGAAGGTAAATTGGATAGGCGATCGTCCATGTAAGTTATTCGAACCTTTAAATTATACTTCGGATAACCATGCAATCCAAAAGCCATCTACTGTTGAGCCCCCTGTCTTAGAACTGAAGCCCCTGCCAGGGCAGCTAAAATATGCTTTTCTTGGTTCAAATGATACGTTGCCCGTAATCATCTCTTCCAAGTTGATGCAGGAACATGAACAACAGTTAATAGGGATGCTGCAGCAGCACAAAAAGGCAATTGGATGGATGATAGCTGATATTCAAGGCATTAGTCTGGCGTTATGTATGCATAAAATCCTTTTAGAGGATGATCATAAGCCGACTATAGATGCTCAAAGGCGGCTAAACCATGCGATGAAAGAGGTGGTGCGTAAAGAGATAATCAAATGGTTAGATGCTGGTATAATTTACGCCATCTCCGAAAGCAAATGGGTGAGCCCGGTGCAATGCGTTCCCAAGAAAGGAGGAATGACCGTGGTGACCAATGAAAACAATGAGTTAATCCCAACCAGGACTGTGACCGGTTGGAGGGTTTGTATGGACTATCAGAAGCTTAACAAAGCCACCCGAAAGGACCACTTTCCTTTACCCTTTATTGATCAAATGCTTGATAGATTAGCGGGTAAACCTTACTATTGTTTTCTTGATGGTTATTCAGGTTATAATCAAATAGCTATCGCACCGGAAGATCAAGAAAAAATGACTTTCACATGCCCCTACGGAACATATGCTTTTAGGAGAATGCTGTTTGGATTATGCAATGCACCCGCCACCTTCCAAAGGTGCATGATGGCCATATTCTCCGATATGGTGGAGGACTTCCTTGAAATTTTTATGGATGATTTTTTAGTCTTTGGGGACGATTTTGAGAGCTGCCTAGGCAATCTACAAAAGGTACTTGAAAGATGTGAAAAAGCAAACCTAGTCTTGAATTGAGAAAAATGTCATTTTATGGTGGATGAAGGGATAGTCCTTGGCCATAAGATTAGCTGCCGTGGCATAGAAGTCGACAGGGCCAAAATAGAAGTGATCGAAAATCTGCCGCCACCGACCACAGTCAAGGGTATTAGAAGTTTCTTGGGACATGCTGGTTTTTATCGGAGATTCATTGCAAATTTCTCAAAAATCACCAAGCCCCTATGCCATCTTTTGGAGCAGAACCGACCCTTTGACTTTAATGAAGAATGGACTGAAGCATTCAAGGTTCTGAAGGAAAAACTGGTAACAGCCCCAATAGTACAGCCACCAGACTGGACACAGCCATTTGAGATTATGTGTGATGCTAGTGACTATGCTGTTGGGGCAGCACTTGGGCAGCGAAGAGAAATTATTTCATGTCATATACTATGCCAGCAAGACACTGAATGACGCCCAAGTGAACTACACCACCACAGAAAAGGAGTTATTAGCTGTGGTGTTCTCCATTGACAAGTTTCGTTCTTACATACTTGGAACGAAGGTAATAGTGCATACAGACCATTCTGCCATGAAGTATTTGTTTGCGAAAAAGGATGCAAAGCCTCGATTGATACGGTGGATCCTGCTATTGCAAGAATTCGACCTTGAAATCAAGGGAAAAAAGGGACAGAAAATCAGGTGGCAGATCACTTGTCAAGGTTGGAGAAGGGACAGAGTCTACCAACAGATAAGACAAACATACTGGAGACGGGACAGAGTCTACCAACAGATGAGACAAACATACTGGAGACCTTCCAAGATGAGCAGCTCTTTACTGCCGCAATCACTGCTGCGACAGCCATGGCGGCAAGTAAGTCTTCTGAACTACCCTGGTATGCTTATTTCGTTAATTTTTTAGTTAGCGGAATAATTCCTTCTGATCTTAATTATCAAGCCAGGAAGAGGTTCCAAAATGATGTTAAGCATTATTATTGGGACGAACCTCTTCTTTTCAAAATATGTGCAGATCAGGTTATAAGGCGATGTGTACCACAAGAAGAGCAAGAAGACATACTTCATCACTGCCATGCTTCACAGTATGGAGATCACTTAGGAGGCAACAAAACTGTTGCCAAGGTGCTGCAGTCAGGGTTTTACTGGCCGTCACTGTATAAAGATGCACAAATCTTCTACAAGAGCTGTGACAGATGCCAAAGGATAGGAAACATCTCAAGGAGAAACGAGATGCCACTGCAGAACATTCTAGAAGTCGAGATTTTCGACGTTTGGGGGATTGATTTTATGGTACCTTTTCCATCTTCATGTGGAAATCTATACATCCTCCTGGCAGTAGACTATGTCTCTAAGTGGGTTGAAGCTATCGCCACTCAAAAGAATGATGCCAAGATAGTTCAAAGGTTTTTACACAAAAATATCTTTTCTAGGTTTGGCATCCCTAAGGCGATTATCAGTGATGAAGGGAGACATTTCGACAACAGGGTTATTGCTGCTGCCTTGAAGAAATATGGTGTCAAGCATCGGATCGCGACAGCATATCACCCACAAACCAACGGACAAGTTGAAATATCTAATAGGGAAGTTAAGAACATTCTTGAGAAGATGGTTAAGCCAACTAGGAAAGACTGGTCTTTACTCCTCAATGATGCGTTATGTGCATATAGGACAACTTTTAAAACCCCATTGGGAATGTCTCCATACCGATTGATTTATGGGAAAACATGTCATCTACCTGTCGAGATAGAGCACAGAGCATACTGGGCGATCAAGGCAGTGAATATGGACTTGAATAGGGCAGGGCAGAAAAGGCTGTTAGATCTGAACGAAATTGAAGAACTCCGAACAATGGCCTATGACAATGCAAGAATCTACAAGGATAAAACGAAAAAGTGGCATGACAAAAAGTTGCTACCACGACAGTTCTACCCAGGGCAGCTTGTATTGTTGTTCAACTCTAGACTGAAACTCTTCCCAGGGAAGCTAAAATCTAGATGGTCTGGCCCATTCCAAGTTGTACAGGTTTTTCCCCATGGTGCCATAACAATCCGATCATTAAAAGACGGGCATCAATTCAAAGTCAACGGACAGCGTCTCAAGCATTATCAGGGGACTGAAGCCCCAGGAATACAGGAAGTGGTTACCTTAGGAGATGCCCCACCTGGCATCCCTAATTTAACCTAAATTTTATTATTATTATTATTATTTATTATTTATTAGGAAATAAGATTTATTTTATTTGAATAATGTTTTTATTTTTATTGTTTTTAGGAAATAAAGGAGTCAAGAAGAACAGGAGAAGTGAACTAAGCCCACCATCCATCCATCATCCCAACAAAGCCCAAATGTTGAAGCCTGTCGTTACAGCTGCCGCGATAGACGCGGAAAATACAGGCTGTCATAACGCTGTCACGACAGACGCGGAAACAAGTCACAGATGCGGAAACGTGTGTCAGACGCGTCAGACACGCTAACGTACAACAGCTGGCCCCGTTATTCGCGCCTGCCGTTATACCTTCAACGGGCAGCAATTTCCTCTCTATATAACCTCGTTTCATTTTCATTTTCACTCACTTCTGCCTTTCTTACTTGCTCTCCCACTTTAGTTTCATTTACTTTCATTTGCTTTTCACAACCCTTGCACAAATATGTCTTCTAGGAAAACCCGACGCAATGCTGCCTCCAGTTCCACACCGGCAGCGACTCCCCCACGTTCCTTTGCTAGCAGAGACATGTGGGAAGAGAGAGGCTTTATCTACACACCAACGGAGGAAGATCTGGGCCTCAAACCATTCATAGCCCGAAAGATTAGAGCTTTACAGTGGCAAACTTTTGCGGAGCAACCAGAGGAAATGAATGTCACACTGGTTCGAGAGTTTTATGCTGCCATCAGCAGTAGGACAGCGACAGCAGTGTTCGTTCGAGGAAAGGAGGTGCCATTTGAAGCAGAATACATTAATACCCTCTATGGCTTCTACATCGGTATCAATGACGACGCCCACCATCAATTCCTGAATACACTAGACACTGCTGCCTACGACGCTGTTATGGCAGAGTTGACCAATGCTGGGACTCAGTGGAACACCAGCAGAAAAAATCCAAGGATTGTGAGAAGGACCCAGTTGCTGCCGGAGGTAAAGTTGTGGAATGCCTTCATAAAGAAGAGGATCATGTCGTCATCCCACAACACCACCGTCGACCAACCAAGGTTAGCGTTGATACACTCTATTCTACATGAACGACCCATTAATGTGGGCAGCTAAATTTGGGAAAGTATTTTGGAGTGTGCGCACAGGCCAACGGGTCCTCTCTACCTTCCGTACCTCATCACCTCGCTCTGTCGCAGCCATAATGTCCCAGAAGTGCGCACTAATTTGATAGAAGAAGGAAGAGGTTGGACTGAAAAGAACATCCTCAGCCTTATGGAGCTGACTGTTGCGACCCCTCTGTCGTCATTCAACCCTGCTGCCGCCACAGCCGATACGACAGAGCCACCACACACTGAACCAGCTGCCGCAGCAGCTGCCCCGACAGACTCCTCCGCCCAAATATTAGCCGCCATTCAGAAGCTGGAGGAACGACAGCTGGGCTTAATGACCTTCATCAGGGACTTTGCTGCCTCTACGGTAACATTTATACAAAACTCTCTAAATTTTCCTAATGCTGCCTTCCCTACTTTTCCTGCACATTACTTTACTGTCCCTACACCTGCCCACACTCCTACACCTGCTGCTACCCCACGGACACCCTCTGCCGCCTCAAGGCCATCGCCTGCCCCGACAGCAGCAGGCAGCACCCATGCTGAACCATCTGCCCGAGGCACAAAACGTCGAATGGCATCCGAGGATCTTAATGCCTTTGTTGCTGGGTTCTCCTCATCTTCTGTTTGGGCAACCATTGACACTAAACCCTCTATCAAGAGGAATCTGGCGAAGGAATTCACACCGGTAAAAAGGCAAAAGCGGATGGCCAATAAGAATAACATGCCAAAGGCTGGCAGCAGTAGCAGCAGTGACAACAGCAGCGGGGACAACAGCAGCAGTAGTTCCGATATTCAGGTTATGGAGCAACCCCCTCACATCTCCCCAACCAGGATCCAGCCACCACGGGAGGCCAAGGCCAAGAACACATCTGCCTCCCCCGTGCCCCAGCCAGCTCCGAAGGCCAAAGCCCGCCGCCAGATCCGCCTCAGCAGCAGCAGCGAAGACAACGATTAAATTTAAGTTTCTTATCTTATATTTTGCTGCCTACTATATATTTTGTGATGTACTGTCTTCTATTTTGTTTTTCATTGTCATTTGCATTGAGGGCAATGCAACCCTCAAGCTTGGGGGTGGCAACCCTCCATTAATGGAGTACATCTTAGTTTAAAACCTGTGTCTTTACTTAAAAAAATGATGAAAATATTGAAAACTTTGGCTGAAAACGGTGAATTGAACTTACCTGCTGTGACAGTCCTGTCGTGACAGTAACTTTAGGATAGTTTTTAGGAAAAGTTTAGAGCCTTTCTATAGTTCTGAAAACTTAAACACGATTGTGATTGTTATACTGCTTAGAACTTTTCTATTTAACTAGAATAGGAAGCTTAGCACTTGAATAGCCCCTAGAGGTGCCTAACACTGGCTCTAGGAAAGAAGTTTAGCAAAAGAGACTCAACAGCCCTAGAGGTGCCCAAAACTGGCTCTAGGAAGTTAGCTAGAGGTGCCCAAAACTGGCTCTAGTGAAACTTTAGCTTAAAAATAGAGAAACCGAGTCAAAACAAAACTCAAAGGAGCATGAAAAAGTGCCTTCAAAAGAAAAACTTCGGCATAAAAATTCGAGTTAAGAGCTGAAATATTCTAGTGAAACTAAGAGAGTCTTGGCATATAACTGTTCACAAGCATGCACACACTACACGAGAACTATAGTGAGACTCCGGACAGATCCTAAATTATCCGAAAGGTTGCTGCCGTCACAGGAAACGAACGACGGGTAAGGGAAAGTTCACTTTTTGAAAGCCAAAACAAAAATATTTCATTTTTCTTTTAGGTCTTAGTTGCTTGAGGGCAAGCAAAAACTTGAGTTTGGGGGTGTGTTGAGTGTGTAAAAGTTCTATTATTTACACCCTATTTAACCCATATTTCTGCTGCATTCAAGCATTATTTATTGTAATTAGGCCAGTTTACAGCAAAACATCACAAATATATTAAAAGGCACAGTTTCTACTAAGAATGGTTGTTTTTGCAGGTTGCTGCCGTAACAGACGGAATGGGCAAGCGCTGGGCAGTGAAGCAGAAGAGTTGGAACTGGACAAGCAGTCAAGAAGGACGATGCTGCCATGGTTGCCGCCGTGACAGCAGAGGATGACAGTAGTTTTGAGGAAAAGAAGCAAAGTGGACCTCGACAGATAGAGAAAATTCAGCCCGTCTGTCGTGTGAAATCCCTATATTTTTCCAAGCACCGGATCAAAAGGAATGCCAAGCTCAAAGTTCAAGGAGAGAAAATCCCAAGCAAGAAAGATGACGGCTGGAAAGTAGATTCCTTGAAGATTTAGTCTTTATTAGAATTATACTTTCATTTAAAGTTGTATTCTTGCTATTTTAGATAACTTGGACCCAAAGCTTATATAAGGGCATATATTTTGACCTAGGAGGCATAACCGATTACCCTAGCTTCCTTCCCAAAACTCTAGCCGTTTTCCTTCCCACAACATGTTGTAAATTCCTCCTAGGGTCACGGTTGATTTGTAAAGTAGTTGCAAGGGTTGTTTTGTTTTAGGAATTTTCAGTTCAATAAAATAAACTTCAAGTTCTCTTATTTTGGTTATTAATATCTTGCAAGAGCATCGGGAGAGCATTGTGAGGTTATCTATTTACTTAGCATCGGGAGAGTTAAGTATACGAAAGAAATAAGAGCAAGTTCTCTAGCTTATAGTTGAACTATCTCGGACCTAGGGATAGGACGAGGTTAAGTGGCTAAAGAAGAATTCATCGACATCGGTGTTCATCCTTCGATTCACGCCGGGAGGTATCATCAAAGACGTGATCATCGACAGACTTGGACCTAGGGATAGGCCAAGGCACATCTGGGACTCTTGCCAAACTTGAAGTACTGAGTTGATTGTTCGCTGCCGCGACAAGCAACGGACTGCTGCCGCGACAGGTACTGTCGTGACGGGGACGACGACAGAACTGGAGTTCCGAGGCTTAGCAATACCTGCACTACTGAGCAATTCAATACCAGCCCATACTCTCTATCTTGATTTTCCTACTCTTTTATTTACGTTCACTTTATTATTCTCGTGACAACTTCTTAAATATTTTCTTTACTTTCGTGCAGTGAATTAAGGTGAAAATATTAGCCCAATCCCTGTGGAGACGATATCCGATACTTCGTATCACTTTACTACTTGTGTCGTGTATACTTGCACTACCATTGCGATAGACTATTTACACGCAACAGAGGCCTATTAGACCGCTCTCTGTCAACTCTACCTCCACCAGTGGCTGCTAGCTCAACTTCTTCCAGGTCTTTAGCTTTCTCAACTATAGTATCGAATTCCTTATCCAGATGACCAACAACATGTACACATAGCTCATATCTTAGCCCCATCACAAATTTACGACATTTTCCCCTCTCGGTAGGCACTAAATTAGCCCTAAATCTAAGCAAGCCCAAAAATTCTGTCTCATACTTGGATACAGACATATCTCCCTGAGTCAAGGTCCTGAATCGTTCTTGCATCATTCTCATGTAGCGCTCACCAACAAAGCGGCTCTTGAAGCGCTCCTTGAAGAAGTCCCAAGTCAAACGGGCCGCAGGAACACTACTAACCACAGATTCCCACTAAGTACGAGCATTCCCATACAACATAGAGACGGCTCCCAAATATCTCTTGGGTGACTCAAGACCCAAAGAATCCATACGCCTCTCCAAATCGTGGAGCCATTCCTCTGCCTCGGTCGGGGCTCCACCAGTAGGGCCATCAAAAGTTCTCGCCCCATTCGTGATCAAAGTCTGAGAGATGGGAACCTCAGGGACAATACCAGCTGCTCTAACAGCACCAGTAATCAACTGTAGAAACTGCCTACTAAGGGCTTCGTCAGCAACAGATGTAGGAGGCTCAGAAGAAGACGATGCTCCTCTAACCGGAGTAGACACATCGATCCCAGAGGCAGACTGAGGAGCGGTCACTACAGTAGGGCCAGATGGTACAGAAGGCTCGGTAGGACCAAGGACAGGAGTTGAAGTAGGTGGCTTAACCACCGGATCATTCATAGCGTCGGAAAACCGGACAGGTCTACCGCGTCTTCGAATAGGTCGACGTCCTCTTACAGCACTCATAGCAGAGGATCTCTACAAGGAATAAGCTTAGGGTCAGTTTATAGCAATGGAGAATCGAACACAATTAAGCAGACAAAATTGGGTGACTTAGCTCATTTCAAAACACCTTTTTGTAAAACTTTTCAAACATTGCGTAAAATGGACTCATACACAGTCCGAGGTTTTTAAAACCAAGAGCTCTGATACCACTAAATGTAACCACCCGGACCCGCTTATGCGTTTAACCTAACTCCAAGCGGTCACATCCTATAATCAGACTTCTTGTGAAATATCTCAGTCAAAATATCAAAACTGACATAGTTTCCCCCTTCGGAAGATTTGCGAACCATATTATAAAACCTGTTAACGAAGATATATCAATACTATTCTTAGAACGATTATAAAATCTATCAGTATTGCTTTCAAATCCATCTCAAAATAGCAAGTAATAGTTTAGTAACATGAGGTTACAAAATAGGTGATATGAAAGCATAAAATGTTTAGTTATAAACTAACACCAACATCCGGCAAAACCAAAAGATAAGTCGTATCAAAATATAGGCATAAGTCACCCAAATACAGACAGTTTGGAAGATAAGAACATTACAACAGTCTAGAGCTAAATGTGCCGATCCTCTAGTTGCCGGGTCCAAAAGGGGTAGCCTATCACAAGTATCTGAAATGGGAGAAGAGAAGGGCATGAGCTAGGGAGCTTAGTGTGTTCCAATAAGTGCAGATCAAACAAGCAATAAATACATATCAATCATATCATAAGAACATATAACAGATCAATACAAATGCTCGTGTGTATGCAAGGGTTTACTAGTGACAACCCTCCAACCTTACACCAAATGCAGTCCCCCAAAACTGCATCCGTAGGGACCTACCCTAGGCCCGATGGGTATAGGTACCACCTAAGGGGCTGCCTTAGGTCCATAAGGATTTACCCGTGCTAAAGCATCGACACCTACTCAAGGGGAGAACTTGAGTCCATAAGGATTTACCAGCTGATTAGGGCTGCACCTGCAGAAACTTCATAACATAACCCAACAATATACCCCAGATAGTAATCGGTGTTCAGATTCCAGACATGAGTAACAGAATACATGTGACAGACATATTCTATTTAGAGTATCAGCAACAGAAGATTCATGCTTTTGACAGATAAATGTGCATACCATTGAGCAGAGCAGACATTTTCATCATTCATCATGCAACAGACAGTACCATCATAGGTCAAGCTAACAGATCATTCTATCAAGTTCATCAGACAACCATGCAATACCAACACAGATCATGCAATCACATAACAAGTATACAGATTGAGCATACATACATCAAGTAGGCAGAGAATGTCATCATATATCCAGTTCATCATTTCATCTCATTTTCCAACATAGTGATGCAATCTCAATAACAATTGAAATATTCATCAAACATAATATTATTCATGATTAAATCATTATACAATCCATTCAACAGAATATAGCACACATGGAACACACCTCAAAAGCTGGTCGGAGAGGGGTCTAACGGACACCTGCCTCAGTACGCTCGGATACAGGGTCGGATCCTAGATCATGAAAGAGTAACAGTCATAATGTGAAATAAGTGCTAAATTTGTTCTTATGCACAAAGTTTAAATCCGTACTGATATTCACTGGAGCGTGAGGGTGAGCGGATCGAGAGGAGCTAGGCTGAGCTAGGGAGTGGTCACACGAGTCTCGAGTACCTTTACACAATTAATACACCATTTTAGTCACTTATTCGATTTACTATTATCTGAATTGAATAATTACATATATATGCATGACTTGGGTTTAAGGTCAGATTCGGGGGTCTTAGAGTCAGAATTTCGCAAAACGGGCTTCAAAAACGGACTCAGGACGTCGAAAAACATAAAATATGGCTTTTCGGAAATTTTGACTTTTTGGTCAAAGTCAACACTGACGTCAGCAGGTTAACGCTGACGTCAGCAGGTCAAGGTCAACGCTGACGTCATCAGCCAACAGAAGGTCAACTGAGTCAACTCGCCCGAGTTGACTCATTGAGTTGACTCAGCGAGTTGGCTCAGTCTCGGGTCGGGTTCGGGTCAGAGACAGATCGAGTCAGAGCTAATGGACCGGTCGGGTTTGGGTTCGGGTTGATTGGGTTTTGGGCCGAGCCGGTTCACTTACCCTCTTGGATCAACTTCGCCGGCCGGTCACCGGATTTGGTCGCCGGAGACGATTTGGGCACCAATTGGCCGTAAACAGAATGAAAATTAAT
The DNA here is from genome assembly GCA_030270665.1 of Hibiscus trionum. Classification (NCBI taxonomy): domain Eukaryota; kingdom Viridiplantae; phylum Streptophyta; class Magnoliopsida; order Malvales; family Malvaceae; genus Hibiscus; species Hibiscus trionum. The sequence goes on along the minus strand of BSYR01000052.1, from coordinate 9,736,904 downwards.
CCCACAACATTAACGTTACAAAACTAGATCGGAAATAGGTCGGAATGTCGATGAATCTAACCTTTAAGGTTCAAATTCGTCGGAAAGTACAATGCTCTGATGAAGGGTGAAACGACGGCCGAAACTAAGACCGAACCTTGGGTTTTGATCGGACCGACGAACAGGTTCCAGATCTGTCGACCACGACACGATGGGACGCCGGAAGCGCTCAGAAACTCCTGAGTCTCAATCGGGCTTTTCGAGCTGTTTAACACGGCAAAAGGCCGAGGGTGCTGCGCGTGGCTACCGGGATTGAGCTCAGGGACGGACGGCGTACACGTCGGTGGCGGCGGTGTCGCGCACGGAGGGACGGTGAGGGGGCTAGGGCGGTGGCCGGATCTAGGGTTTTGGGGAGGGAGTTATCAGAGGAGGGGTTCTCGAAAGGTTAGGGGGTGGTTGGATCGAATTAAATGCCCATTATGGCTGGTGGATTATTTTATCATTACTAAATCGTTATTTTAAAACGAAAACGGTGCAAAAGGTGACTAAGAGCTTCTATTACTTAGCGGTTGGGTCACCGGCTAATCAACCTAAGGTTGTGTGTTCGAATCCCACAACCTCCACCTTCATCCATTTTCATTTTCATTCATCATTTTTTTATTTTTTTGCATGGGTGTTACAGCCATTCCTCGTGGGGGTTATCGTCTATCTCAAGCCTGTAAAATCTGTTAATGGTGGCGGCGTTAAGTTTTACTACCTCCCCTCTGACAAAAAAATGGAACTTCTAGGCAGGGTTGGTGGGCGTAGAACTCTCGGATGATGGTGATATTGGCCACCTCGGGCTATTTTGCGAAGATCTCCCATCCCTAGCTCGAGACCTAAGTCTCCCGTTTGCTGCGAGTAGTGAAACCCTTGCTCCTCCCAAACTACTCGATTGGCGAATTGTGTTATGTGCCTCTTTTGGTCTAATTCAGAGAAGAAACGCTAGAAAGAGGGTTTGGATTGTGATGATGCCATGGTAGTGAGACAGTTGTAAGCTGAAAGTAAACTGGAAATTGAAAATATTACGAAAGCAAGTTGACGCAGAAGAGGTTTAAACATGGAGGTGAAGTGAAGAAAATGAATGAAATAGTGAGGTATATATAGAGGTTGTCGAGAGATGTCGTGGCGGCATTAAATTCCCAATGGGCAAATTTTGCGGCGCGTGTTACAGGATTAAATGCCTGTTACGCTGTAGCCGTTGGCAGCTAGTCGTTAGAGATATTCTAGCTGTTACGCGTTTTGGTTGTTGGGCTTCCCTTGGCTGTTTCGACGACATGGTGGGCGGGCTCCTTGTTGGGCCTTCTTCTTGGTCCTGCTTATTTATTCCTAAACCTGAAATAAAAAATAATTAACTAAATAAAGAAAACTTGAAATCTGAAAAATAAAAAAATGTGGAAAATAATTTGCGAAAAAATTAAAATCTAATCCTAAAACATAAAAATAAAAAGAAAGATATTAAAAATAAATTAAGTTATGTTGGGAGTGCATTGAGTTGCATCTCCCAAACATAACCACTACCTGAGTTTGTTGTGATTTGCTTTTCGTCCAGGTGGGTCATCTTGCTCCTCAGGATCTTTGTTGTTGCCCTGCATTCTGCCTTGGCAGCTGCTGCCTTGCTCTGTTTCTATGCTGACTTTGGAGCATGATGGAGGTATCAGCTGGAAAATGAAGTTGCCTACTCGTACAAGGATATCTTCAACTTTTCCTTCCGGTTGCACAAAGGAATGGTCAACTAATTGAAGCATGATGGAGGTTGGTTTTGCTTTTCCAATTCCTAATTTTTTGAAGACGGCCTTCGACATCAGATTAAAGCTTGCTCCTAGGTCACATAGAGTTCTTATATCATGGTTGCATCCTATCTTACATGGAATGATAAAGCTGCCTGGATCTGTCCTTTTGGGCGGCACCTTGTTATGCAGCATTGTCATGCACTCTTTAGTGACAGCTACCATCTCAAATTCCCCAACTCTTCTTCTCTTGGAAACCATGTCTTTCAAATACTTTGCATAGTTCGACATATTTTGTATGGCTTCCATGAGTGGGATGTTGATGTGCACTTGTTTGAGTATATCTAAAAATTTCTTGAACTGGTGCTCTTGCTTTTGCTGTTTAAGTCTTTGGGGGAAGGGCGGCGGCAGACGGATGTCCTGGATGCGTTCCTTACAGGGAAATCTAATCTGTGGGAGTTCATGATCATCTGTCTCAGGGCTGCCGCCTATGTCCTCTGCATGGGCCTTAGTTTGTTTTGCTGCCACAATAGGTTGTTCGTGTGCTGCTGTGGCGGGTGGTTCTGGTTGCTTTTCCTTTGGCTGCTCCACTCTGGGATCATCCAATTGTTTCCCACTTCTTGTCGTTATTACTTTACACTACTCATAAGTGGGTTTTGCTGTGGCCTCGGTACTACTGGATGATGCACCCTTTGACCTTTTGTTTATAATCTTTATAAACTGCTCGAACTGGGTCTCCAGATTCTTTATTGTTGCCTCCTGGTTATTCATCCGTATTTCGGTCCTGTCCATGAAAGATTCAGTTTTGTCAATAAATTTATTAGTATGAACAATAAAATCACTAGTGCGAGGTATAAAAGTATGTAAAGTAGATTCTAGTGAATCATTGTTCGTATTATGTTGCTGCTGAGGCGGCTGTCAGGACAGGTTCTGCTTATATCCTCCTGGTTGCTGGTTTGGATTTGCAGCCATGTTAGGGTTACTCCATGAGAAATTTGGGTGTTTTTTCCAGCCTGGATTGTATGTGTTGGTGTTGGGTTTGCTGTTCCTCTCATAAGTCCCCATAAAATTGGCGGATTCATTGCATTCAGAGGAATCATGGTTGCCTCCACACTCATCACAAAAGGGCTCCACAACCTTAGCCTCATATGATTTCCCAGCGAGTTTGGCCATATTCATCACCAGCTGTGTCAGTTTATCCAGGCGGGTAGTGATAGATTCGGTGGCTTCTACTTCATTCACAACATCTGACCGCCTTATGTCGCTACGGCGGGATGTAGGGAACTTGTAGTCATTCTTTGCAATTCTATTCAGAATCTATAGTGCCTCCTCGGGTGGTCTATCTAGGATGATTCCAATTGGCTAAAGCGTCGAGCATCATTCGTGTTGGCTGATTTACTCCATTATAGAACATCGATACTTGAGTCCAGGATGGGAAACCGTGAAGTGGGCAGTTGTTTAGCATATGTCGGTATCTCTCCCAAGCTTCATACATCGGTTCGTCATCTTCTTGGCGGAAGGCAGTGATTTCGTTTCTTAATCTATCGGTCACGTTTGAAGGGCTGAAACGATCGAGGAAGTCCTTGCACAACTCTGTCCAAGTGTTGAATGATCATGTCGGTTGGTTGTTTAGCCATTGTTTTGCCCTATCCCTCAGTGAATAGGGAAATAGTCTCAGCTTAAGCACATCTTGGTGGACTCCATGTATCTTAAAAGCTCTGCAAATGTCAAGGAATCCTCTCAAGTGCTGCCGAGCATCTTCCATGGTAATTCCTCCAAATTGCCCCAATGTGTTTATCATGTTGAACATCACTGGTTTCAACTCAAAGTGATCAGCTTCAATTTCTGGATCTGATACAGTTGGATCAAATCCTTTGAAATCGTGCTCTAAGTAATCCCAAGTGGTTCGCACATATTGTTGTTGCCTGGGCTGAATTAGGGGCTACTGCCTAGGTGGCGGGTTTTGCTGCCCGTCAATGCCGTTCCGGTCATTGTTGGCAGGGTTGTCGTCTTGGCCATTATACATGGCTGCCTCTGCTTTTCCTTCTTCCTTATCTTTTCCTAGGGCTTCTCTTTCTTCTTTTTTAGTTCTCTTTCTCTTCGTTCGATCTCGTCTATGAAAACGATTTCGGTCGATGCGTTGGCTCTGGTCATGCACTAGACAAGAAAACTGTAAAATTCTCTTTTTTCCGAATAAAAAGGAAAAATGAAACTGAAATTAAACGTATTAAAATAAATTGCAGAAAAATAAAGATGAATTTACTGTTGCCAATCCCCGGCAACGGCGCCAAAAACTTGTAGAGCGGTTAGGTGTTCTCTAAATATGAGCGCAAGTGCACACTCTTTTCAAGTTATAATATAAAAGATATCGTCTCCCACGAGGATTGGACAGTGAATTCGAAGATAAATTCCTGCACAATAGATATTAAATGCACAAGTAAATTTCTGTTGTTTAAAAGAAAAGTAAATAAACACAAGTAATTAAGAGAAGAGATCAGATTGATAGAATGGGCCGTGTTATGCTGCTCTGTAGTGTGAAACTGCATTGAATAGGTTAAGTTGTATTGCGCTGCCAGACTTTGCTGCCTCGGCGGAAGATGGCAGATTGGGGCTTCAACAACTTTCACTGCCTTGGAAGGTGGAACGGATGAGTGGCTCAGCGGGAAACTCGACAGACCTTCAAGGCTCAGCAGAACGCTTTGATAATGATTCGGCTTATGTCTAAGTCAGAATATTGTTGATGCCCACTGCAGATAATACATGTTGGCATGAATCTTGCAATGAACAGCAACATTTGGTTCGTCCTCTTTTAGCCGCCTTAAACCCTAACCTATGTCTAGGCTGGATTGATCAACACCTAGTATGGATGAGATCGTGCTTACTTCTTTCGTGAGTTTGACTCTCTCGATGCCAAACAAATGGATTGCTCACAATCGATCTTTCGAACTCAATTGAAAACAATGAAGAACATGAAATAAGCAAACCTTGAAGTTATTGCAATAACAAACTTAAACCTAAACAACCTTTCTCACAACTACTTTACAACACAATCCAAACCCTGGAGAATTTAGAACATAATGGCGGCAAGAAAACACAAGAGAAACTAAGCTATGCCAAGATGTCTAGATGTCTAAAATACAAAATATGATGGGGTATATATAGGGCATGGCCTAGGTTAATTCCTCCTTGGAGTAGAAGTCTTCCTCATGATAAAGTAGTTTTGACTTCTTTGACTTGAATTTGGACTCCTCTTGTCGCTGCTTTGTGCCGCAAGCAAGCTTCGATCTTCTCCTTTGGTGGCTCTGTCCGATGTTTCTGGCATCAGTAAATTGCGTGGATGGGCTCATTGGACTCAGAAAATTATGCTCTTCCAAACATACTCCAATTTACCAATTCCTCAAGGTGCTGCCCTGGGCGGCAGATATGGCGGCGGCAGCTACTCGGCAGCATCTTTCTCTGTGTTGAACTACTTCAGTACAGCTCCGTGATTTGCTGCCTCAACATCAGCTCCTCTGATTACTCCTCCTCCTGACAGCTTCTAGTATCTGAAACTAAAACTGAACTAAAACAATATTTTTTCTTACAAAATCAAAGATATTCAACAAGAACAAGACAAACCAAAGAATACTGTAAATAATGCATGCATGCACCTAAATTGGTGGAGAGCCGGAGCAACATGGACAGGCTGGTCCAGGATTGGGTGATCTAGCGCCACTGGTTCAGGCGATCACCATAGCGTTTTAGGCTACGGTAGCTGGAGCGCAAGTCCAGGCACCTGTAGCTAGGCAGACGGGTCTGCCTTTGGAATGGCTGAGGAATTTGGGAGCTGTTGAGTTCCATGGCATGTCTCCTGAAGCATCGTAGGCATGGTTAGCCAGTACAATCCGTATTATGGATCAGATGGGATGCAGTGATATGCGCAAGCTGGGATGCGCAGTTTCTTTGTTCCAGGGTGATGCCTATAATTGGTGGACGACTATCACTGCTGGTTTTGAGCCCAATGAGGTGGATTGGGAGATGTTTCGGAATGCCTTTAGGAAGAAGTATCTTGGTGTGAGATACTTGGATGGAAAGAAGCGCGAGTTTATGTCGCTTGTTCAGGGAAGTCTTTCTGTGGCTAAGTACGAGGTCCAGTTCGTACGTCTAAGCCAGTATGCGCCTGAGTTGATGCCGAGTGAGAGGCATTGTTGTGATCGCTTCCGATATAGGCTGGTGCATGAAGTAAAGACCTATATGTTGGCTACAGATTACACAGATTTTGATGTGCTCGTATGTCGAGCTAAGGACATCGAGCAGAACCTGGGTCTGGCATCTCGTGGAGGTGGTTCTAGCTCTGGTAAGAGGGCTGCTGAGTTTAGTTTCAGAGGTGGACGGAACAAGAGAGGCCGAGATAGGAGGCATCAGCCTGATGTGAGGCGAGGTGCTCCAGGACAAGGTGGACAGGCTCAGGGTGGGTGAGTGAGGACTGAGCAGCACACGTGCTGGACGTGTGGATCGAGGGACCATCTGAGGCGAGATTGTCAACGTGCGGCTAGAGAGGCACAGGCTCATGTTGTGGTGACAGATAATTCTTGCTGGAACTGTGGTTCAGCATATCATATGAGGTGTGAGTGTCCTTTGTTGGCTGGTGGAGGCCAGGGACGTGCACCAGCTATGGCTGCACCTCAGAGAGGCCGTGGGCGCGGCCGAGGCAATTTTCAGCGGAGAAATGAGGGTCTGCGTGGTATCGCTCATGTGGTAGCAGTTCAGCCTAAGGGAGGCGGTCCTGCGAGGGTCTATGCTTAGCGCGAGGGGCGCAATGACACCGATGTTATTGCATGTACCTTTGTTCTACAGTCTTTATCATTGTTGGCTTTGATTGATTCTGGATCCACGCATTCTTATATCTTGAGTGAGCATGCGCATTTCCTTGATATACCTGTTGAGTTTCTTGAAGTAGGAATGCAAGTGACTAGTTCTTTTGGTGAGGCTGTAGTCACGAGGAGATTGTATAGGAGGTGTCCCTTATCAGTTCCGGGCCATGTCTTTCTTGTGGATTTGATGGAATTACCCTTTTATGGATTTGATTTGATTCTTGGAATGGATTGGTTGTCTTAGCATAGAGCAGTGGTTGACTTTGATGTTAAGCGAGTCACCTTAAAGCTTGCTGATGATTATGAGGTGGTGATAGTAGGCGAGAACGTGAAATTCTTGTCTAATGTTGTTTCGGCTTTGGAAGCAAGTCGTATGCTAAGGATGGGTTGTGATGCTTATCTTGCATATGTGATGAATCCTAGTACAAAGGATGTACGTGTGCAGGACATCAGAACCTTTGCAATTTTCTGGGTGTCTTTCCAGAAGAATTGCCTAGGTTGCCGCCAAACAGGGAAGTTGAGTTTGGTATTGAGTTGTATGAGAATACGACTCTAGTGTCTATTGCTCCTTATCGAATGTCACCTAAAGAGTTGAAAGAGTTGAAGACGCAACTTCAGGAGTTGCTTGATCGAGGGTTCATCCGGCCAAGTGTTTCACCTTGGGGAGTGCTGGTGTTGTTTGTGAAGAAGAAAGATGGGACAATGCGGATGCGTATAGATTATCGGCAACTGAACAAGTTGACGATCAAGAACAAGTACCCCTTGCCAAGGATTGATGATCTCTTTGATCAGTTTTGAGGAGCTTCGGTGTTTTCTAAGATTGACTTGAGGTCAGGATATTACCAGTTGAAGGTGAAGGATGCAGACGTACCTAAAACAGCGTTTCGGATGAGGTAAGAGCATTATGAGTTCTTAGTGATGCCTTTTGGTTTAACCAACGCACCTGCTGCTTTCATGGACATGATGAATCGTGTATTCTATGAGTTCTTGGATCAGTTTGTGGTGGTGTTCATCGATGGCATACTTGTGTACTCTCGTACCGAGGAGGATCATGATAGACACCTAAAGATAGTGTTGCAAGTGTTGTTGGAGAACCAACTTTATGCTAAGCTAAGCAAGTGTGAGTTTTGGCTTAGAGAGGTAGTCTTCCTTGGACATGTTGTATCGGTCGAGGGTATTCATGTGGACCCGCATAAGGTAGAGGCAGTGATGAATTGGAAAGTGCCTAAGTCAGTGACAGAGGTGCGAAGTTTTCTTGGCTTGGCTGGGTACTACTGTAGGTTTATCGAGGGTTTCTCGAAGATTTCTGCACCGTTGACTAAGTTTTTGCAGAAGAATGTTTGCTTTGAGTGGATTGATGTGAGGCAGGAAGCTTTTGAGAAGCTGAAGGAAGCTTTGACACAAGCTCATGTCCTGATTCAACCTGAGTCTGGTAAGGAGTTTTTGGTCTATAGTGATGCGTCCTATGTTGGTTTGGGATGTGTGTTGATGCAAAAGGGTAAGGTAGTGGCGTATGCATCTAGACAATTGAAGGTGCATGAGTGTAACTACCCTACTCACGATCTTAAGCTCGTAGCTGTTTGTGTTTGCCTTGAAAATTTGGAGGCATTGTCTGTATGGTGAGAAGTGTGTGGTATTCAGAGATCATAAAAGTTTAAAGTATCTTATGTCTCAAAAAGAGTTGAATCTTAGGCAACGTCGATGGGTGGAGTTGCTTAAGGATTATGATCTGTCGATCGAGTATCATCCTAGAAAGGCCAATGTTGTGGCTAATGCTTTGAGCAGGAAAGTGGTTGTATAACTGAGGGAGATGTTTGCTCGCTTGAGCATATCGCGAGATGGTGGTCATGTTGCTGAATTGCAGGTGAAACCATCTCTGATTCAGATGATCAAGGATAAGCAGTTGCTTGATGATTCCCTTGTTCCTCATGTTCAAGATATTGCAGATGGTAAGCCTTCGGATTTCAGTTTCAATGATGATGGTGTTCTATGTTTTGGGAGTCGGATAGTGGTGCCAAGTGATGTTGAGTTGAGGTGCACTATTCTGACTGAAGCTCATAGTAGTCCTTTCGCTATGCACCCTGGTAGTACGAAGATGTATCGTGATTTGAAGGATGAGTATTACTGGGTGGGGTTGAAAAAGGATGTTGTCGAGTTCGTTAGCAAATGCATGGTTTGTCAGGGAGTGAAGGCTGAACATCAGGTTCCTTCTGGGTTGTTTCAACCTTTGAGAATCCCAGAATGGATGTGTGAAAGGATTACTATGGATTTCGTGTCTGGTTTGCCTTTGTCACCATCGAAGAAGAATTCTGTTTGGGTGATTTTAGATCGCCTTACGAAGTGTGCACATTTCTTGCCAGTGCATAATGCATATACCTTGGAAATGCTGGCAGAGCTGTATATCGCTGAGATTGTACGGTTGCACGGTGTGCCGAAGTCTATAGTGTCGGATAGAGATCCGAGGTTCACATCAAGGTTTTGGGAATGTTTGCATCAAGCCTTGGGTACACGGTTGAATTTTAGTACTTCTTATCATCCTCAGATGGATGGACAGTCAGAACGTGTTATCCAGGTGCTTGAGGTCATGTTGAGATGTTGCGTTATTGATTTTCAGGGTTCTTGGGAGAAGCACTTGCCGTTGGTTGAGTTTTCTTACAACAATAGTTACCATGCAAGTATTCAAATGGCTCCATACGAGGCTTTGTATGGGAAAAGGTGTAGAACCCCTCTTTGTTTGGCAGAAGCTGGGCAAAAGTTTATTTTGATGCCAGCTATGTTGAAAGGAACCACCGAGAAGGTGAAGCTCATTTGTGAGCGCTTGAAGACAGCATCAGATCAGCAAAAGTGTTACACGGATCTGAATCATAAGGAGATTGAGTTTGCGGTTGGCGAACGCGTGTTCTTGAAGGTATTGCCTTGGAAGAAGGTGATGAGATTTGGACGTAAGGGTAAGCTTAGCCAGAGGTTTATTGGACCATATGTGGTTGTGGAGCGTATTGGTCTTGTGGCTTATCGGTTGAGGTTGCCTCCCGAGTTAGAAAAGATTCATGATGTGTTTCATGTTTCGATGTTGCGGAGGTATAGATTGGATCTTTCGCATGTGATGCTTGTTGAGGAGATAGAGCTGAATTTGGATTTGTCTTATGACAAGGAACCGGTGAGGATCCTTGATTCGAGCAGTAAAGTTCTTCGTGGCAAGACGATAGAATTTGTGAAGGTGTTGTGGCGACACCGAGGAGTTGAGGAGGCCACGTGGGAAAGTAAGGGGACATGCTGAAGCAGTTTCCGCACCTTTTTCCTTCAGGTAAAATTTCGAGGACAAAATTTCCTAAGTGGGGTAGAGTTGTAATGCCCTGGTTTTGGGCCTAGATGTTATGGACATCTGGTTGGACCGGTCAGAAACGGTTCGAATCGTATTAGGTGGTTTAGGGAAATCAAGGATCGGGAAAGGATAAAAATATGAAAAAAATTGCTAAAATCCTCTAAAATCATGTTTAAGAGGTTGGTCAAATCAATTTTACAAAAAGAGTTTTGGAAGTGGTACATTTTGGGTTGTGACCAAAATGTAAAGTTTTGAAACTATGGAAAATTGATAATTTCAAAAGAGGAGTCAAAATCTTAGAATCTTTAGGGAGCTTTTGTACAATTAAATCTTTTCTTAAATTGACATGTGTTTTAAATGATTTTAGATGATTTAATAAAAAAGATTTTTATTTAATTAAATTGCTAAAATAGTAAAATGGGAAGTTTTTGATGTAACTAACTCTCATTACAGCAAAATCCATTTTCTCAACCATTTCTCCATATTTCTTTTCTCCTAAACACACCCTCTTTAGTTTTTCATCTTTTTCAAAGAATTCTCTTCAAGCTCTTCAAGAATTGTGAAACAAAAACTTGTCAATCTTTAAGGAAGGCAAGGATTGGAGGTAAATCTCGTTCTCAACCTCTAATCTAGGTTCTTTATTGAAATTCCCAAGATATTTGGCTCCTAATTGTTTTTTTAGATGAGTTTTGATTATAGATTTGATTTAATATCAAAATCTTGCCAAAATAGTGATTTAAATCTTGATTTTCGGAGTATTGTTGATGAGCTCTGTTTTGGATTGATTCTAATTGAGTTTTGAGTTGATTATAATGTTGAAAAAGAGTTTTGATAATATAGATCCCGAAATCCTTGAGATCCTTGAGTTTCTTGATGGTTTTAGTTGGGTTTTTGAGGTGGTTTGATGGTGTTTTGTTTGTTGGAGGTATAAGGAAGGGTTTAGGTTGTTTTTATATATGTTTTGATGTTTAATAGTGGTTGGAAGTGATGTATGTTGGTTGGGCTTGGTTTAGGGAGCAATCGATTGAGTTTTCGGTTGTTTCGGATGGGTAAATTGGTGTAGTTTTGCTGAGCAACGAGTTTGTGTTTAGTTGCTGGTGTTGGAATGCATTTTAATGCATTTGGATCTCTGTTTTGATGCTCTAAAAACAGGGGATCTTGATCCGGAAGCAAGCAGAGCATTTTTGGAGGTTTCGGACGAGTGATCTTCGCGTCGACAAGCGAAGTTTCGCGTACCGGTGAGTGGAAAAGGATTTTCCAGCTTTGAAACGTTTTGAGCGTGGTTTTGGGAGCTTAGTGTAAGTTCAAAACACTTATATAAGCTCAAGAGTAAGTAAATCGAAAGTCTCTCTCGGATTGTGCTATGTTTTGGTTTGAAATGCACTTGATTTAAATGTGGTTTTATTACTGTTTTAAAGCATGATTTGAGCATTGATGTTGCTGGTTTAAAATGCTATTTTGTTAAGGATGCACATGGTAAGTGATCCTTGGGTTTATATGATTTATGCATTTGGTTTTAAGCATGTTGATGCTTGTGAAAATGGCATTGTGATTTATGCTTGTAAAACAGTGGATTAGTGATGATTAATGATTATATTGGCAAGTGATGGAAATGGTTTTGGTTACTTTAATCGGATATAGTTAGCCGGCTATAGGATTGGGTGCACCATGAATAAAGTCGCCTTGGATGTCGAGGGGTTGTGATTGTGTCGTAAACTCTATCCAAGTACCTTAACGATTGAGGCTAAGATCACAACGGTGGATGGTTTAATCCCGTGTGTGAATCTTGTGGTTTGTGTCACGTGCTCTCGTTAGTGGAATTATACAACTACCGATGAGTGATGTTAAGGGGTTGTGATTGTGCCATTAATCTCCATCACGGGTGTTGAGGGGTTGTGATTGTGCCATTAAACTCCTCCTTGTGAATCTGGTAGTGTGTATGAAGCGTGTGGGACAATGCTTGTAATCCGCGTATCCGATTGTGTCAATTGTGTTGGTTTTGTTATGGTTTGATATTGATCACTTGCGAGCCAATATAATGATGTTGAGTAATGATTTCAGCATGGGATGCTTGAGACTTATGCTAGAATGCATGTGATGTTTGGTTTAATCATGAGCAAAGGTTTTTGCTGTTGAATTGATGATGCTATGAGCATGTGGTTTTGAAAGTGCATTGGTGTTTTTAAAGTGCATATTTTAAAGGAAGACATGTGTTGCCAAAGGATGATGTTTTGGTTTTATAAATGCATTGATGAATGTTTGGTTTCACTGGTCCTCACTAAGTTTTATGCTTACGCTCATTTGTTTCATCAATGCAGAGAATTGAGCATTTGAGGTAGCAAGAGAGCAAGGGAAATCCAAGTGTTTTAGCTAAGCATAGTATGTGTTTTCACCTTAGTGTAATAAGAAGCAATGGGAGGGATTTCTACTCATGGATCTGTTTGGTGTTGTTAAATACTTTGAGCATGTTTGGTATTTGTCTTGAGACTTGTAAATGGCCTTTATTTGGTTTATGGTCTTGCTTATGGTATTGTGGATATGCTATGGTTTATCTTTTAAAGCATGTTTGAGTGGTTAACGCCTCACCATGAATTACCATGCTTTTTGCTTTTTGCAAATGTTTGATGATGCTTAAGTGTTGGTATGATGATTATATCATGTATGGATGTTTTGGACATGTTTAGATGTTGTTAAATGTGTTTTGAGGACTATTGGAAGTGCAATTCTAGTATTTGTATCGAAACTCGGGATTGCGTATCGATACACTATAGCTATTTTCAGGCTTTTCAGCTTAGGTGTACCGATACGAGTTGCCCGCGTATCGATGCGCATAGGAAAAGGTTTGAAGGCCGTACCGATACGGGGAAAAGTGTATTGATACCCTATTCCAAAAATTTGCCACTGCCATTTTGGTTATCGATACGGGCTCAAGCGTACCGATACATGTTCGTTATTTTCAGTTAAAAGTATCTTTAAAAGTCCTGAAATGTTGCATTTTGGTCACTGAATGTTGTATGTTCAATTGGTTGAGTTTGGATGATCCGTTTGAGGTGAATTTTGACATGATGGCATGCTACATGACTAATTAAGGATTGGTAGCTTTAAAATCTGAAAATTCCTTATATTTTATAGAAATTAAAATTTAGTCCCTAAAAGTCAAATGTATGCAATTGAACCCCTAATCGAACTCCGATTGCTGTGCCGTTTTCTTCTAAATGCTTTGCTGATCATATTGGATAATAATGTGCTTCTATAAAAGATAAAAGAAAAAAAAGTTCGTTAATCGAGGTTGACTTTAACGAGTTGACTTCGGTTTTCCCCGTGTAATCTTCCTAGTTCGGGTCGGGCGTCTAGGTCGGGCTAAGGGGGTTACACAAGATTTTCTATAAAAGAATAAGAGCTCAACAACAAGATTTTGGGGCAAATTTTGTCGGGCATGAAGAAAACATGAGTTTCAGATCATGCTCAAGAAGATCAAGCAAAGCCAGAAAACCTAACGAAGAAGTAAAAAATATTAGAATCCATTCAAGTAGAATTTACAAGAATCAGCAAAGAACAGTTAAGGATTTAAATTTAAAACTTCGAAATTGAAGAAGTAGGATTTAACAAAGATTTCAATCCGTTTGAAGAGACAGATCACATCAAATATTTCAATCCGTTTGAAAGAGACAGAACTTAGCGAGGATTTCAACCCGTTTGAAGAGACGAATCTCAACAAGATTTTCAATCCGTTTGAAGATGTGGATTTTAACAAAGTTTACCCATCCGTTTACAGAGACAGATTTCAACAAGATTTTCTAATTGTATGTACAAGACATATAGTGCATTACAATCCTAAATCCTTCGGGTCATCAATAAGTCCTTCTGGCATGATGTTAAATCCTTCGGGTCATCAGTAAGTCCTTCGGGCATGATGTTAAGTCCTTCGGGCCATCACCTTCGGGAGTGATGTGGTTGTTTTCACATGAAAGGAAGTGCATTACAAATCTAAATCCTTCGGGTCGTCAATAATTCCTTCGGGCATGATGATAAGTCCTTCGGGCTATCACCTTCGCGAGTGATGCGATTGTTTGCACAAGACAAATAGTGCAACGCAATTTTAAAGCCTTCGGGTCGTCAGTAAGCCCTTCGGGCATGATGCTAAGTCCGTTTAGACCGACACTTCCAAAAATGATGAGAACTTTTTTGATAGTGTTACAATAAGATAGTTGGACGGTTGGGGCGTGGTATTGACAAAAATATAATTTTTGGGGGGACCTCGGTTCAAAAAGTAAGGATAGAGGAGGAAAAATGGTTCGTGCTGTTAGGAGGGAAGCACGAGAAAGATCAACCTTAGGGTCAAATAAGGAAGATGCACAGTTACATATAGTAAAAAGAGATGGACTTATATAGAAAGAAACAAGAGACTTGATATGAGCTTAAGATTGAAAGATTGAGATACCTTTGACAGAAAGCAGTGACTCTAAAGATCTCAGCGCTTCAAGATGGGAATTGAAGATGTTTCATACTATTCCAATTTGAATTCTTATTAATTGATGATATTTCTTTTGCAGGTTTCAGTTCTTTTTTTCAAGACTAAAGATATATCGTTTACAGAGACGGATCTCAAGACACTCCATTTACAGAGGCAGAGACATTTCGTTTACAGAGACGGATCTCGGTAAAGATTTCAACATGTTTGAAGAAGCGGATCTCAGCAATCCGTTTGAAGAGGCGGATCCCGGAAAAGTCATTAACCTCTTTGGATACCAGTTAAAAAGAGAGAATGGAAAAAAAGATGGATCGACTTTGAGCTCAAATGAAGAGGATTCACAGTTTAACTGGTCATGCAATTTCTGAGTATAGAAAGAGATAGACTAATAAAGAAAGCAACAAGAGATCTGATACGGGTTTCAGATTGAAAGATCAAGACACCATAAGTAGAAAACTAGTGACTTTAAAGATTTCAGTGCTTCGAGTGGAAAGTTGAAGACATCTCATATTACACCAAGAAGAATTCTTATTAATTGATGATATTTCTTTTTACAGGAATAGTGAGCTCCTAATGAGAAGAGTCCGCCCAACAAAGATAGAACTCCTAATGAGATTAGTTCGCCCAACAAAGAAGGATTCCTAATGAGAAAAGTTCATCCCAGCAAGAAGAAATCTTAATGAGAAGAGTTCGCCAGCAAAGAAGAGCTCTTAATGAAAAGAGTTTTCTCAGCAAAGAAGGATTTCTAATGAGAAGAGTCTGCCCTGACAAAGACGGAACTCCTAATGAGAAGAGTTCGTTGTTTGAAGAATGAGGAAGTTCCTAATGAGAAGAGCTTGCTTATTCAACGCCTTTGCAGAGAGGCAAATCCATGTTTTCCAGAATAGTGAAGAGCTCCTAATGAGAAGAGTTCGTCGTTTGAAGAATGAGGAAGTTCCTAATGAGAAGAGCTTACTTATTCGGTGCCTTTACAGAAATGTGGACCAGCAAAGAGTGAGGAATGAAGAATTTCATAATAAGAAGAACAGCTTCAGACCTCAGAAGATGAAGAATTTCAAGGAGTAATACTAGACCTTAAAAGATGAAGAATTTCATAATGAGAAGAACAGTTTCGGACTCTACGGTTTGGCAGAAGATTGAAGGATTTCATAATAAGAAAAACAACTTCAAATTTTGATGGTCAGATAGTTCGGACAAAATCCATGTCTTTTCAGTCTTTGCCCTATCCTTGTTCCACAATAATGAGCAAAGAGGGGCAGATGTAATACCCAAATTTTGTCCGGGTATACCTATATATATAAATATATACCCCCTTTGTCATAATAAATTGTCACATTTAAGTTAAACTTTTTTAAGTTTGACTTCTTATAATTTAAAATTTATTATTGATAAAAATATAAAAAAAATACATTTTAAAAACCTCGAATCAAGTAGTTTTTAAATATATATTTTATAAATTTTAATTAATTAAAAGTTTTAAATAAATTATAGTTAAAGTTGAACAATTTTGACCAACATGTGACAGTTTAGTGGGACGGAGGGAGTATATTATATTTTCACTATAAATAAAACCCAAAATATATACATAAATAAATAAATGTTGAAGGCAGTCCAAAATACTAAAATCCATTACATATTGTCCAATTTATATATAATATCCCAAAGCCCAAGTTACAAAGCCCAAAACCACTTTACAATACAAATCCCTCTTCTAAACAAGCCTTTCCCGCCCAAAAACAAAATTCAACGGGTCAAAGGCCAAAACAAAATGGCCACCTTGCAATCCCTCATTGACCGAATTCATCTTCACATGGATCAAGGGGACGGCTGACGTAGGCATGACATCAGATCCCACTTACCTATAAAAGGGGAAGAGAGAGAGTATCGAGGAATTAATGACTAATGATTAGATATAATAAAAATAGAGAGAGTGTGTGTATTACCTTGGGAGTTGGATCGCTGGAAGACGAAGAGTCGGTAACAGAATCGTCGCCGTGAAGAGGAAATGTCACCGGGACTACGCCAGACCATCTGAGCTCGACCGGAGTAAGTTGAACGTCGTTTGAAGGTAAATTTTTCCATTTTCTTTTCGATTTCCAGCAAAAAGAAAATAAATATGTTATATTTCTTAAAAAATGAAAGGAAAATAAATGAAAGGTTGTCGGATCTGTTTGGTGGCCGGAGTATATTATCGACGGAGTTGAAGAGGTTGGGATCGGGTAGTATAGGTTTAGATTTGGGGAAATTCGGGTGGTTCCATCGAACCGGGAGTAGGTTTTAGGTCGTTTAGGGTGAAAATCGTAATTTTTAGGGTATTTTAGGTTCGGTCACGGCGGCCAAAAATCGCCTCACGGCGGTGACCGGTCACCGGGATTGAACCAGACAGCGGCCAGAAAGTTTGAGTTGGTCGAAGACGATGACCGGAGTATTACCGGTGATCGAAAAGAAGAAGAGGATGACCAGTGACCGTCGTCGCCTCCGACAGCCGGTAAACAGAACAGATAAGGGTTACAGTGGCGGTCTCGGATCGAAGTGAGAAAATAAGAAAAGTTTGGTTTATGCTCATAGGAAATTTATGGTTTGATCTTCAAAAACATGATGTGGGAGAATATTTTGTGTTTTGGAGGATTAAATGGCTAAAGATAAAGAACAAAGGATGAATATTTAGGCATTTTCGGTGTTTGATATGAAATAAACAAGGCTTCGAGTGAATTTGGTATTTATAGTGGATCAAAATGGGGAAATAAAGATGAACCGATGAAGAATGAGGGAAAAGTTGGAGTTTTGATCCATTTGGATCGTGAAATCTAGGAACAGGGTGTTAGGTAGAGAGAAGGGGGAGAGATTCAAGTAGAGAGAGAGTAAAATCCAAAAATGGAAAAAAAAAATTAAAAAGGGTTCGAATGAAGCCCATATATAGGCAATGGATTCAGGCCTGTAAGCCCGTGAATCCCCGCGCGACCCCGGTTGGGCCCGCGCCCTACTCTCTTGTTTTTTATGCTTTGGCTCCTCAGTTTTTAATTCATTCCAATTTGGTCACTTTCATTTGTAGTTTGGGCTCTATGGTTTATAATTCAATGCAATTTAGTCCCTATTTTTTTCCAATTGTTTAAGTTATTTTAATTTGCTTAATTATTTGATTGTTGCGTGTTTTCAAATTAGCATATAGTTTAAAATTTTAGACAATTTAATCACTTAGCTACTAATAATTAGAGCCTTTAGCCTAGGTTTCTTAATTATTCAATTAATTTTCTAAGAAAGGACATTATAGAAAATAAATGAATATTGGATGAAAGCTTAAATGTCCTAAGTTGATTAGTATCACATTGCAACGTGATGTTAATCAAGGGGATATTTAAGTAAGAGATTCAATATTTCATTTGAACATAGAAAATGGAAATCACACATAGTTAGTTTAATAAAAATTGGAATTAGGATTAAATAATTAGAATCACAAATAATTAGGAATATTATTGATTTAGGGCTTAATATGGGTAGCGCCCCATTATTTGGGTGTTATCTCATAAACCCTAAATCTTAATAATATTCATAGAATTTTAATTAATTAATTAATGGAGCCCTAATTAGGTTTTACATAAAAATATCAAGACAATAATTGGACATGCATTAAACTGTTTATGTTGAGATACATTTTAAATATAAATTGAAGTGTCCTAATGTACTTGGACGTTTCAAAACATATATTCGTCCAAAATGTATTTTCTTGTAAAAGGATATCCTCATTCGAAATATAATCCATTTTACAATTAAAAGACTTAATTAAATTCAAATTAATATTCGAAGTGCCAAAATGCCACGTGGAATTAATAAGGTACCGATAACGGGCGTTTGTAGGGGTGCTAACCCTTCCCTACACGTAACCGACTCCTAAACCCTCATTTCATTAAAAAATCTCTGGTCCGCTTCTTATGGTGTTCGGTCTACCAAAGTGATCGGTGGCGACTCCGAAACGATTTTTAAGAAAATAAAGGGAATTTGATAATAAAAAAGGAAAAATCCCTAATTTCTGGACCAAATTAAAATGAGAAACCCAAATTTCCAAAACCCTAATCGTCAGGCTATTTTTTCCACAAACGGGTCTCAAAAATGGCCGCGACAAAAGGCCCCAGGTGTTTCGGTACACTCGAGCATGTACCGAAACAGTGAGCCTGAAATGGCCTAAGGGTTTCGAAACAGGGAGATCTGTTCCGATACATTTTGCCACTGGAAACCTCTATTCTGAAACACCTTAAAGGTTATTTTGATACGGGCCCGTGTTCCAAGCCCTGTGAACCAGTTTTGGTATGCTTGTTTCGATACATGGCTAACTTGTACCGAAACGGCAAGCTAGTAAGTTAGTTGTTGGAATATTCTGAAGTTCTGATTCTTTGCGTTTTGGTCCTTGAATGTTGTGGATGCAATTAAATGAGGTTGGATGATTGCTTGGAGCTGATTTTTGACAAATATGCATGGAATGTGACTAATTAAAGGTTGGTAACATAAAAATGGCATGAGTCCCTATAATTTTTTAAAATTACAAAATGGTCCCCAAAATGTATTTGATTGCAATTGAGTTTCAATTCGTTGTCTGATCGAGTTGCAAATTGTTTAGTTGCGATGTTAAACACTTAGGATCTTAATGAGCATCTAGACAAGATAGAATGAAAAAAGAAAATAGGGTTTTTTATTGAGGTAAACCTTATGGTTTACTTCAATAATCCCCGTGTGATCTGTACGGTTCGGTCTTCCACCCAGATCGGGTCGAGGGGGTTACATTTTCTGAAATCATAACTGACAAGCAACGGTTAAAAACTTTAAATGAAAAGATTTATCGAATCAGATCAAATTGTATCGATATGGGGATAACCTTATCGGTACGTTATGCGTTAAAGTTAAGCCTGGATAAAATATCGTATCTATACGGGTATAACCGTATCGATACGCTTTTGTCAATTGAAATTCCAGAACCTTAAAACCGTATCGATACGACATGAGCGTATCGGTACGCCTTAGCGTATGTAACACCCGGGTTTAGGGGTCAGGTGAAAATAATATTTTAATATTATTTCGGTTTCGGTTTTGCAATTTAAATAATAAAATATTTTTATGGGCCTCGGGATTTCAAAATGTTTAAGGCTATGTTGGGCCTATCTCTTAAGTCCAAATTCATGGGCTTTAAGAGATGTGGGTTTGGCCATTCATTAATGGCATTTTAGTAAATAGTTGGTCTTCCAACTAAAACCCATTTTAATTTTAATTCCCTACTATTCAAATAAACAAAAATCTCATCTTCTTCCCCAAACATCAAAATTCAACGACAACTTCTCCCTTTCCATGGCTTTCACTATTCCATCTCCTCCCTCCCTCATTTTGGCTCGGATTTGAAAGGTAAACACATTCCCATCTTGCTCTCATCCTCCTCTACTTGGAAGTACAAATAGATTTCATTTTCATCAATGTTTTAGAATTTGAGTTTTTCAAAGTTTTGGTTAAAGGTTGTGACTTTATGAGTTTTTATCAAGGCTTTTGGTTTATTTATGTTAGATATGTTGTTTGTGAATCAAATAGTCCAACATACATGATTTTTAGAGTATTTTAAATGGATTCCCGAATTTGGGTATAAATGGGGTTTTTGGAGGGTTTTGGGTGAGTTTTGAGGGTTGTTTTAGGCTAGAATTGATAGGCTATTGGTAGTGCTATGGTTGGGGGTTGATTTGGGATCGTTTGTGGGTGCAATGGAGGTTGGAAACATGGTTTTTGGACATGGTTTTGGGGCTGTCCGAGATTGCAAATATTGGGGTTTGTTCATGGCTTGCAATGTTGTAAATTGAATTTGAATTGTGTTCCGGGTTGGTCTTTTGATGTTGGGCTGATTTGAAATTGTTTGAAATGTGTTTGAGGTTGTTTAGAAGCGGGAATTCGTGTTGGAGAAGCTTCGGGAAGAAATCCGGAAATTTGAGGGAGGTTGCTTGCTTGGCTTGGAGCTTGGAAGCTTAGGTGAGTGGTTAAATATTTTTAAATGGTTTTCAAGTGTTGGTTCAAGCATGTGAACTAGGTTGGGATTGGTAAACCCACCTAGAGTTGGGATTAGGGTGGTGGCCTAATCCAAACTTTAGTTAGAGACCTTGGTTGATCTTTAAAGTGTTGAATTATGCCTCATGGTTAATCATGCTTATGGTGGTTAAGCTTATGTTGTTATACATGTATGTGGGGGCATGGCTTAATGCATTGTTACATGCATGTTGATGATAAATGTGATAGAGATATACATATGAAATATGATGTGATATTTGTGTTATTGAGATGCATGTAGTGTTGACATGTGTAATGATGTTATGAGGTGATTGTATGATCCGAGGATCATGGTGAGTACATGCTAGGCATGGAAATGTGGTTTGTGCATGACGGTGAGTCATGGTGAGTACATGCTAGGCATGGAAATGTGGTTTGTGCATGACGGTGAGTCATGGTGAGTACGTGCTAAGCACGGAAGTTGTTATGGATTGATATTGTGATAGATTAATGAAATGTGTAGTATTGGCACTAGTATGCTTGAGTACAAATGATCGATCATTAGGATGTTTAGTGTGCACACGTGAGTCAAAATGCGCGCGTGGTCTTGATGATGGTAGTCATCAAGATGGAGTACGGGTTCGCCCGGAAATCTTCTTATATATTTATATGTCGGTGATGAGTGGAATCCCATCGACGGGCGTGAGGATGAGTGGAATCCCCTCCGCGTGAAATGAGGCTTGAGGATGAGTGGAATCCCCTCCGCGTGAACGGTGATGAGTGTAATCCCACCGTCAGGTAATGGTTGTGTTGTTGGATGTGAGTTCCAACGGTTATCCACGTATTCGAGTCATAGCTAGGTGCCAATACGAATTGTGGTTTATGTTGCCAATATGTGATTAATTGTGAGCCAATGTGATTTGGGATGTGTTGCTAACATGGTTTAATATATGTGATTTCATATGTTGTGGATTTAACATGTTGAGCATGACATGATATTGAATATATGTTCATGCATCATTTATAATTATGGCTCGTGTGGATCAGAGGTAAGGTCATGCATTTTATCTTGGTTGTAGCTCGTGCTTGGACCCTGCATTGTCGAAGGTTTGTTTTATGAGCTTACCCTCACTAAGCTTTTATGCTTACGCTCTCTTTTGTTCGACAATGCAGATCAATAGCTTGTGGGTGGCAAGGGCAAGGAAAGGCCTCCAAGTGTTGCTAATGGTTAGCTCAATGTATGATTTATTAAGTGGTAGAATGTAATAGTTAAGCAATGGGATAGGTGTTGTTGATTTGTGCTTTTGCTGGTTGTTTAGGAGCATGTTTAGACTCCTTAATTATGTTGTTTTGATTGGCTTGTTGATGCCATGTTTGAATTATAATCCATATCTAAATTGCTTTGTTATGAATGTTAGCCATGTGCCTCTTGAGGTTGCCTTTGTGTTTGAACCTTGAAGTATATGACTTGAATGTTTAAATGTCATCTTTGATTCAATTGCATGTCTTCCTTGGTGTATGTACATGTTGGGTGGTTGTATGGCTAAATAATGACCTGTAAACGTTGTATGAATGCTTGTTTGGGTCTAGGGAAGTCCTAAATTGCATCTAGGTCCGAGTCTTGTTCGTTTTAGTTGAGTTTGGAGGTTTTGCAGTACAGGGGTATCGATACTGTTGGTCCCGTATCGATACTGCCTTCTTGTTTCAGGCCTCGTGTATCGATACACGAGGGGGGCGTATCGATACCATTTTGGTCATAGAGCTACTGTCCATTTCGGTATCGATACCGGCCTCTGGTGTATCGATACCGTCATCTTAGCGTTGACCGTGGGAAGTCAATCGTTGGGGAGGGTATCGATACACTCCTTGGGTGTATCGATACGGTCTCTACGGGTTGACTTTGACCAGTTGACCTAGTCAAAGGGGTATCGATACACCCCTTAAGGGTATCGATACCGCCTGCAGTTAAAGCTTAAACCTAGTCAAGGGGTATCGATACACCCCTTAGGTGTATCGATACCGCCTGCAGTTTAAGTTTAAAATTGGGTTGTAACATGATTGTTTGAGTTCGTTTGATTGTTTTATATATTGTTGTTCCGCTGTATGATCACTTAGGGTTTAATATCCATTTAGACAAGATTTTAAAATGAAAAAAAATAGGGTTGCTAACCGAGGGGGAATTCCTTAGGGAGTTTTCACTCGGTTTTCCCCGTGTAGCTCACTCGGACCGGTCATCCGGCCAGACCGGGACGAGGGGGTTACATTTGTTGGTATCAGAGCCTAAGGTTTCCGAGACCTTGGGTAGGTAAGTGAGGTAAGTTGTGTTTTATGATTGATATGCACGGT
Organism: Hibiscus trionum; assembly: GCA_030270665.1. Classification (NCBI taxonomy): domain Eukaryota; kingdom Viridiplantae; phylum Streptophyta; class Magnoliopsida; order Malvales; family Malvaceae; genus Hibiscus; species Hibiscus trionum. Next base: position 9,714,152 of record BSYR01000052.1, on the reverse strand, counting down.
GTTTGCTTGCCATGTAAGCATGTTGCTTGTTATCCGTGAATGCTGTGTTGTGTGTTGTTTGATTGTACACATATGTTTGCTTGTTTAGCAAGTAAGCCTTGTTATATGCTTGGTTGAGCATGTATGTGTGTTGATTTGTTTGAAACATGTTTCGTAGAGTCCCATTGCTACTATTACATCAAAAAAAAAGATTTTAAGTGAGGGGAACATACTTGAGCCACTTGGAAGCCTTGCATTGCTAACCCAATCTTGTATGTTTTACTGTTGATGTTGTTGTTGATTTAATTGCTTTTCGGTAAGTAGAAGTCGTAGTTTCTGAAGGTGGAAGATGTTGAGGGAGTCCATCACCTCAGTTAGAGAGGTATGGTTGTACCGAAATTGAGGTACAATTTGTTCGTTTGAGACGGTGTGTATGTGGGTTGATTCCTGTGGATGAGGGACGATGTGATCAACACTGGCATCAGTTGGTAAGAAGAAGTGAAGGCATATGAGTGGGAGTTAGAGTGGTGTTGATGTTTTAACAGATAAGCCCTTGGTACAATAATAAGTTGTTTCCTCCAGTTGATTCTAAACCCGTGCTTTTGTATATCGATAGTGAGTATGCAAGTTTGAATGTGCCCGATGAGGTGTCAGAGGTAGGTATGAGTACCTTAGTTCTTTTGACGAGATCTAGGTAGGGGTCTCATGTGAGTAATCTGAATTTCAGAAGTGTTAGTTGGTGACCGTTGGGGTTCAACCTATGATTTTGATACAAGACAGCCGATCAGTATCCGTGAATTGGAATCAATTTGTGTGTTTGGGGCCAGTGTGCGTCTGGGTGGTTTTCCAGCATGGTTGTCTGTGTGTGCTCAGAACTGCGTTTTTGAAGTTTTAAAATGCTCTAAGAACGGTCTAGAAGAGTCAGATTTTGTTGAAGAACCAGTCTGAAAACAAGAGGACCGAAGACTATCAGTTGTGTACATGTGAAGTTGTAATTTCCGCGGATACCTCCTTTTGTGTGAGCATGTAAGAAATTAGATATCTTTGTTGAGACCTTAGATGTGGGGACACATGTGACTAGCCTTTTGGGAGATAGTAGTGATCAGAAAGATGTACAGAAGACGTTTGTTGGTGGTTCAGAGTTACTAGTTTCTAGTAGATGTGAAGTGATTGTCTTCCTACGGTTTCGATGTACCTTTTTGACATGGTTCGGCTTGTAGAGCACAAAGCTAGGATATACATTGAGACAGAGAGAGAATTGCCTTGAAGTCGCAGATTTTTGTGAGACTGTAGTAGTAGGTAAGGATGTGAACTCCTTATTGAATGTTGATCCAGCTTTAGAGGTCAAAGATTGGTTGAGTTTAGTCAACAGGCTTGCTTAGCAATTGTGATGGATTTGATTTTGAATGAAGATTAAACCACAGAATGTTAGAATAGTTGTGTTTTCTTTTCCTAGAAGTGTTTGGAAGAATTGTCGGTTTACCTCTTGTTAGAGGAGAAGAGTTTGTTATTGAGACCGTTTTCGAGGTTGCTTCTGTTTTGTTTGTTCTGTAACTTATGAATTCCGGAAGAATTGAGAGTGTTGAAGAATTAACTTCGAGACTTGTTAGACCTTCATTTCATTAGGCCTAGTGCATCATCTCAGAGTTCTACAGTGTAAATTGTGAAGAAGAAAGAGTGATAGTACGAGAATGTGTTCAGATTACATACAGTCGAAACAAGTGACAGTGAATGATTAGTATCCGTTTCCGAGTGTCAGCGATTTGTTGGTCAGTTAGTGTGTGCTTCAGTCTATTTGAAGATTAGTTTGAGATCCGTTTACTACCAGCTGAAAGTGAGAAAAGTTGAAGTACCGAAGACAGCTTTAGGGGCAAGATGTGATCACCTTGAGCTCTGAGTTATGTCGTTTTGTTTGACTAGTGTAATAGTTACCTTCATAGAGATGTTGAGCAGAATATTTTCCTGAGTTTCTTGATTAGTTGTAGTAGCTCTTCTAGATGTCACGTGAGTGTATTCAAGTGCCGAGGATGATCATGACAAGCTTTGAAGTTAGTATGGTAGATTCTATTAGAGAATTAATTGTATACCAAGTTGTGCAATGTGAACTTTGAGTTAATGAAGATGTTCTCTTAGGACATGTAAATTAGCCGAGTGTATTAGAACAAATCTTGAACAGACAGAGGAAGATGGGAGTTGAAAGAAACTGAAGACTGTGACAGGAACCTATAGTTTCTAGGTCTAGCAGTGTTACTACCGGAAGTTTGTAAATAGCCGTTCGAAGATAGCTGCTCTTTTGTTAGATTGCTACAGAAGAATGTTCAGTTGTGAGGTTAGATGCGAGACATTGAACCCTTGAGAAACCGAAAGAAACTTTGAAGAGAGCTTCGACCTTGATCCAACCTATACTAGAGAAAGAGCTTGTGAACTGTAGTGATGTGTTACATGTAGGGTTAGGTTGTGTGCTTATGCAAGACGGAAGATTGTGATTTGTTCATCGAGTTAGTTGAAAGACCGTGAGAAGAGTTATCCAATATGAGACGTAGAGTTAATTACATTTGTATTTGCTTCGAAGACTTAGAGACAAAGCTTGTATAGTAAGAAATGAACAGTGTGTACGTACGTATTATTAGAACTTAAATTGTTAGACAACTTAGGAAGGGTTGAAACTTGAACAACATGAGTTGTTAGAATTGCATGAAGACTGTAATATCAAGATTGAGTACCATCCGAAGATAGTCAACGTAGTAACCGATGTTCCGAGTTGTAATTGTTGTTAGATTAGTAGTTGAGTTGCGAGTTGTATTTGCCGAATTCAGTTACCGAATGACAGTATTTTTGTGGCCGCGTTTCATTTTGAACCTACTTTGAGTCAGATACTTGAAGAGAGACAGCTACAAGACAGATTCTTGGCACCTCACGTGTAAGACATGGCAGAAAGAAGACCTCCAGAATACAGTTTTAGAGATGATAGAGTTTGTATTGTTAGAGACGGATTAGTCATACCGATTGACATAGTGTTTTGAGATGTATTGTTTTGGCCGAAGCACACGGTAGTTCATTTGTATTGCATCTGAGTAGTATGAAGACGTATTGTGGGTTGAAGATGAGTACTTCGGGATTGAGATGATGTGTGATGCGGTTCAGTATGAGAGTAAGTGTATAATTCGCTAGCGTGACAAGACCGAGCATTAGCTTTTCTTCTAGTTTGTTACATCCGTGGAAGGTTCTTAATGGAAGTGAGTAATAGAGATTCGAGATTTCAACTAGATTTTTTGAAGATGTCTGCATAGTGTTTGGTTACATGTTGAAGTCAGAGGGTTAGTCAGAAAAAGTTATGGGTTGGGTATTCAAACAGTGCTGTATGAGATTGTGAATCGGGCTAGTTCTGTTGTTTAATCATTTTGGTTACCACCAGAGTTAGGAAGAGGTTTGTGATGTGTTCTGTATGTCTATGATTCGGAAGTGTGAGTCAGATCTGTCTCGTGCTATGTTGTTGAAGAGATTGAGTTGAGTTTTAATTTGACATGCGGTGGAAAACCAGTTGGGATCTTAGCATCAGATATATGTTGTTGTGTGGTGAGCCTACCGAGATTGGTTAGTGTGTTGTGGTGAGAAGGAAAATGGGTAAGAACAGACTTTGTGGTAATTCCTGTCCGATAAATTTCGGGGACGAAATTTCCTTAAGTGGGGGAGAGTTGTAACACCCGGGTTTAGGGGTCGGGTGAAAATAATATTTTAATATTATTTCGGGTTCGGTTTTGCAATTTAAATAATAAAATATTTTTATGGGCCTTGGGATTTCAAAATGTTTAAGGCTATGTTGGGCCTATCTCTTAAGTCCAAATTCATGGGCTTTAAGAGATGTGGGTTTGGCCATTCATTAATGGCATTTTAGTAAATAGTTGGTCTTCCAACTAAAACCCATTTTAATTTTAAGTCCCTACTATTCAAATAAACAAAAATCCCATCTTCTTCCCCAAACATCAAAATTCAACGACAACTTCTCCCTTTCCATGGCATTCACTATTCCATCTCCTCCCTCCCTCATTTTGGCTCGGTTTTGAAAGGTAAACACATTCCCATCTTGCTCTCATCCTCCTCTACTTGGAAGTACAAATAGATTTCATTTTCATCAATGTTTTAGAATTTGGGTTTTTCAAAGTTTTGGTTAAAGGTTGTGACTTTATGAGTTTTTATCAAGGCTTTTGGTTTATTTATGTTAGATATGTTGTTTGTGAATCAAATAGTCCAACATATATGATTTTTAGAGTATTTTAAATGGATTCCCGAATTTGGGTATAAATGGGGTTTTTGGAGGGTTTTGGGTGAGTTTTGAGGGTTGTTTTAGGTTAGAATTGATAGGCTATTGGTAGTGCTATGGTTGGGGGTTGATTTGGGATCGTTTGTGGGTGCAATGGAGGTTGGAAACATGGTTTTTGGACATGGTTTTGGGGCTGTCCGAGATTGCAAATATTGGGGTTTGTTCATGGCTTGCAACGTTGTAAATTGAATTTGAATTGTGTTCCGGGTTGGTCTTTTGATGTTGGGCTGATTTGAAATTGTTTGAAATGTGTTTGAGGTTGTTTAGAAGCGGGAATTCGTGTTGGAGAAGCTTCGGGAAGAAATCCGGAAATTTGAGGGAGGTTGCTTGCTTGGCTTGGAGCTTGGAAGCTTAGGTGAGTGGTTAAATATTTTTAAATGGTTTTCAAGTGTTCGTTCAAGCATGTGAACTAGGTTGAGATTGGTAGACCCACCTAGAGCTGGGATTAGGGTGGTGGCCTAATCCCAAACTTTAGTTAGAGACCTTGGTTGATCTTTAAAGTGTTGAATTATGCCTCATGGTTAATCATGCTTATGGTGGTTAAGCTTATGTTGTTATACATGTATGTGGGGGCATGGCTTAATGCATTGTTACATGCATGTTGATGATAAATGTGATAGAGATATACATATGAAATATGATGTGATATTTGTGTTATTGAGATGCATGTAGTGTTGACATGTGTAATGATGTTATGAGGTGATTGTATGATCCGAGGATCATGGTGAGTACATGCTAGGCATGGAAATGTGGTTTGTGCATGACGGTGAGTCATGGTGAGTACATGCTAAGCACGGAAGTTGTTATGGATTGATATTGTGATAGATTAATGAAATGTGTAGTATTGGCACTAGTATGCTTGAGTACAAATGATCGATCATTAGGATGTTTAGTGTGCACACGTGAGTCAAAATGTGCGCGTGGTCTTGATGATGGTAGTCATCAAGATGGAGTACGGGTTCGCCCGGAAATCTTCTTATATATTTATATATCGGTGATGAGTGTAATCCCATCGACGGGCGTGAGGATGAGTGGAATCCCCTCCGCGTGAAATGAGGCGTGAGAATGAGTGGAATCCCCTCCGCGTGAACGGTGATGAGTGTAATCCCACCGTCAGGTAATGGTTGTGTTGTTGGATGTGAGTTCCAACGGTTATCCGCGTATTCGAGTCATAGCTAGGCGCCAATACGAATTGTGGTTTATGTTGCCAATATGTGATTAATTGTGAGCCAATGTGATTTGGGATGTGTTGCTAACATGGTTTAATATATGTGATTTCATATGTTGTGGACTTAACATGTTGAGCATGACATGATATTGAATATATGTTCATGCATCATTTATAATTATGGCTCGTGTGGATCGGAGGTAAGGTCATGCATTTTATCTTGGTTGTAGCTCGTGCTTGGACCCTGCATTGTCGAAGGTTTGTTTTATGAGCTTACTGTCACACCCCGCCATTTTTCCCTAAAATCCAAACCGAGGTTCTTGCCACCCTTGGGCACTTTTGAGGCAAGCTAGCACCAAGGAAGGCACTATAAAGGCCTAGGACGGCCATGAAGACTCTAGAGACATGCCACAACGTTCTAGAAAGATCCGGGACATTCTCTCCAAGTCTAGACACACCCGGGAGGACCCAGAAGGCTCGGGAAGACTCGGGAAAGCTCGGGGCAACTCTGGAAGACCCTGGAGCTCTCTAGAACCTTTTGGATATATGTAGATATGTATACACATATGTAGAACTCTCTAGATTAGTGTAGTCTCTTAGGAGATATTTTGGGAGGCAACATTTGGACCATTGGATCAAATCGATCTCAACCGTCCATTGAGGAGGTGGGAGCCTATAAATAGGGCCACCCCCTTCATTTTGTAATCACTCAAGCAATTAGCCACTAAAGCCTTCTTGTAAAGCATACTTTGTAAAGCTTCCTTCTTAGTTCAATACAAGTTTCTTACTTGTAAACTCTAGCCTTCTCTTGTGTTCTTTGTTAGCCATTGTGTTGCGTGAAGGATCAAGGCTGGTTAGCACCATCAAGACTTGCTAACGCCGCACGGATCGAGTTTGAGTGAATTAGTCCGTGACAGTTGGTATCAGAGCGTGTTTCGAGACCCGGGATATGGCAAAAACAGGCAAGAGTCAAGCTGTAAGCTCATCCGACGTGGAAGTCGTGCATGATCGAGGGCGCGAGGAGATGGTTGAGCCTGTTGAGGCGAGGCCTAGGGCCAAGTCCAAGGACATGCTCTCTAGCTTGGAGACCCGTCTTACCCACATGGAGGAGAATGTGGTGGGTGTGAGCACCCAAGTGGACGACCTTACCAATCGGGTGGAAGGCCTTGAGGCGGAGGACGCCGAGCTCCACACAGCCATGAAGGCTATGATGGTGAAGCTAGAAGAAACCATGCGCGCGGAAATGGGGCAAATCCGCGATCTCCTAATGGGAGAGCTCTCGAAGGTACGTGACTCTTTCCAACAAGAGCTTGCTCATTCTCATGCTCAAATTGAGACCTTGCAAGGCGACCTTGCTTTGTGCAAGCGAGCCATGGCCGCCGGGCCAAGCACTACTTATGAGTCTAGGAAGGTCGAGGTGCCCAAACCTAGGACCTTCTCGGGTGCACGCAATGCAAAAGAAGTCGACAACTTCTTATATGGCTTAGAACAATATCTAGTTGCGGTGGGAATCGTGGACGAGGCCGCAAAGATTCAAACCGCCTCACTTTACCTCAGTGACACAGCTATGCTTTGGTGGAGGAGAAGGCGTAGTGATGTGGAGAAGGGCACGTGCACCATGACTACCTTCGATGACTTCAAGAAGGAGCTTAAAAGGCAATTCTACCCAGAGAATGCCGAAGATGAGGCGAGGGCACGATTGCGAAGGCTCAAGCAGTCGGGGAGCATTCGTGACTATGTAAAGGAGTTCACCACCCTAGTGCTTGAAATCCCCGATCTTTCCGACAAGGACTCCCTCTTCAACTTTATGGATGGCCTCCAACAATGGGCCAAGACCGAGCTCAAGCGACGAGGAGTTCAAAACCTAGCCGATGCCATTGCCATAGCAGAAAGCCTTGTTAACTACTCTAGCAACAAGGAGTCCAACAAGCCGAAGGACAAGAAAGGTGGCCATGCCAAAGGTGGGGGAGACAAAAGCCATCGCAAGGAGGGACACCATGAAGACAACACCTCCAAGCACAAAGACTCATCTTCATGGAAAGGCAAGGACAAAGGCAAAGCTAAAGACACTCGAGGCCCGAGGCGACCTTCATCCAACAAGTGTTTCATTTGTGATGGAGACCATTGGGTTCGAGAGTGCCCGCAAAGGCAAGCCCTCAACTCGCTCCTCGCGAAGCATCGAGAAGGAGGTGACACCAACAAAGAGGATGAAGGTGTCCAGATGGGGTCTATGCAACTACTCAATGTCATCCAATCCGCCCCTAAGACCGAAGCCAAGGGATTGCTCTATGTAGACGTCACCATCAATGGGAAAGCATCGAGGGCAATGCTCGACACAGGTGCGTCTCATAACTTTGTCTCTTTAGAAGAAGCTAAGAGACTAGGTCTTAAAGCCGTGGGAGGAGGCGGATCCATCAAGGCAGTCAACTCAGCCGCCAAGCCCATCCATGGGATCGCACGAGGGGTTAGGACCGTTGTGGGAAAATGGTCAGGGCACATAAACTTTTCCGTGGTGCCGATGGACGACTTCAAGATTGTCCTAGGGCTTGAGTTCCTTGATCAAGTCAAAGTATTCCCAGTACCCTTTGCCAACAGCATGTGCATCATGGATGGCAATCAAGCATGCATGGTGCCTACGACTAGGGCTACCAAGCAAGATGCCAAGGCACTCTCCGCCTTGCAGTTCAAGAAGGGCGTCAAGAGAAATGAGGAAAGCTACTTGGCCATCCTTAGTGAGTATGATGAAGAGGAGGCCATGCCCGACGAAGACCTTCCAAGGGAGGTAGCCCAGGTGCTTGATGAGTTCAAGGATGTTGCACCACCCGAACTACCCCGAAGGCTACCACCAAGAAGAGAAGTTGATCACAAGATCGAGTTGGAACCCAGCACGAAGCCACCAGCCATGGGGCCTTACCGCATGGCACCCCCAGAGTTGGAGGAATTAAGGAGACAACTCAAAGAGCTACTCGATGCAGGGTTCATCCGACCATCCAAGGCACCCTTTGGGGCACCAGTCCTTTTCCAGAAGAAGAAGGATGGTTCGTTAAGGATGTGCATTGACTACCGAGCACTCAACAAGGTCACTATCAAGAACAAGTATCCAATCCCTCTTATCTCAGATCTGTTTGACCAGCTCGGGCATGCACGATATTTCTCCAAGTTGGATCTTCGATCGGGATACTACCAAGTGCGCATTGCGGAAGGGGATGAGCCCAAGACCACGTGCGTCACAAGGTATGGTTCTTATGAATTTCTAGTCATGCCCTTCGGACTAACCAATGCCCCAGCAACTTTTTGCACCTTGATGAACAAGCTTTTCCATCCCTACCTCGATCGGTTCGTGGTCGTCTACCTTGACGACATTGTGGTGTATAGCAAGACCCTTAGGGAACATGTTGAACACCTAAGGGAAGTGTTCAAGGTTCTGCGAGAAAACCAGCTCTTCATCAAGAAGGGGAAATGCTCCTTTGCCAAGCCCGAAGTCATGTTCCTAGGGCACCGAATCAAGGATGGGAAGCTAATGATGGAGGATGGAAAGGTGCGAGCCATTCAAGAGTGGGAGCCACCCACCAAGGTACATGAGCTACGATCCTTTCTCGGGCTGGTGAACTACTATCGCCGATTCATCAAGGGTTATTCAGCGAGAGCAACACCCTTAACCGAGCTCTTGAAGAAGAACAAGCCATGGGTGTGGTCACCAGCCTGCCAAGAGGCCTTTGAAGACCTAAAGAAGGCCATTTGTGAGGAGCCAGTATTGAGCTTGCCCGACCACACCAAGCCCTACGAGTTGCACACCGATGCATCGGATTTTGCCATAGGAGGGGTTCTTATGCAAGATGGGCATCCGATCGCCTACGAGAGTCGGAAGCTCAACGACACCGAGAGGCGCTACACCGTGCAAGAAAAAGAGATGACTGCCATTATTCATTGCCTCAGGGTGTGGCGACATTACCTCCTAGGGGCTAAGTTCTTGATCCTCACCGACAATGTAGCAACAAGCTACTTTCAAACTCAGAAGAAACTTAGCCCGAAGCAAGCTAGGTGGCAAGATTTCCTAGCCGAGTTCGACTACATCCTACAGTATAAGCCGGGCAAAGCAAATGTAGTCGCCGATGCACTAAGTAGAAAGGCAGAGCTCGCAGCACTAAGCCAAGCCACCAGTCCACTTCTTGATAGGATCAAGGAGGGTCTACACCAGGAGCCCCTCGCCAAGAGCATCATTGCACTAGCCAACGAGGGGAAGACCCGACGGTTTTGGGTGAGTGACGAGCTACTCTACACCAAAGGCAATCGCCTATATGTACCAAAGTGGGGCAACCTACGCAAGGAGCTGGTCAAGGAGTGTCACGACTCCTTATGGGCCGGGCATCCAGGTATGCGACGTACTCTTGCACTCTTAAAGTCCAACTACTATTGGCCCCGGATGCATGATGATGTAGAAGAGTACGTGAGGACTTGTCTTGTGTGCCAACAAGACAAGGTTGTCCAACAACAACCAGGAGGGCTCTTAGATCCTTTGCCTATACCCGACAAGCCTTGGGAGAGTGTTTCTATGGACTTTATCACATGTCTTCCCAAGTCAGAAGGGTTTGGAAGCATAATGGTCGTGGTGGACCGATTCAGCAAGTATGCTACCTTCATTGCCGCATCACCCGATTACACAGCAGATGAGGCAGCAAGGCTATTTCTTCACAACGTGGTCAAGTGGTGGGGCGTACCAAGCAACATTATGAGCGATCGGGATCCAAGGTTCACAGGGAGGTTTTAGACCAAACTCTTCAAGATGCTAGGGTCCGATCTTAACTTCTCAACAAGCTTCCATCCCCAGAGCGACGGGCAAACCGAGCGCATCAATGCTCTCTTGGAGCTTTATCTAAGGCACTATGTTAGTGCCAATCAAAGAGATTGGGCCAAGCTTCTCGACGTTGCTCAGTTCTCTTACAACCTACAGAGGAGCGAAGCCACCAACCGAAGTCCCTTCGAGATTGTCTTGGGACACCAACCGACCACACCACTCTCCCTTGCCACGCGCTATGAAGGGAAGAGCCCCGCAGCCTACAAGCTTGCCAAGTCATGGCACGAGCAAAATGAGCTTGCTCGAGCATCTCTACACAAGGCTGCCAAGAGGATGAAGAAGTGGGCAGACAAGAAAAGAAGGCCCCTAGAGTTCAAGGAAGGAGACATTGTCATGCTCAAGCTCCTACCCCAGCAGTTCAAGACCCTAAGAAGGGTGCACAAGGGACTAGTCCGCAAGTACGAGGGACCATTCCCAGTAATCAAGAGAGTTGGCAAGGTGTCTTACAAACTTCAGCTTCCACCAAGACTCAAGATTCATCCAGTCTTCCATGTGAGTTTGTTGAAGCCTTATCATGAAGACTTAGAAGATCCATCGAGGGGAGTCTCCACTAGAGCACCCACAGCCGTGGTCACTTCCTTTGACAAGGAAGTTGAAGAAGTGTTAGCCGATCGACTAATTAGGCGAAGGGGCGTGCCAGCCTATAAGGAGTACTTCATCAAGTGGAAGGGTCTACCCATTGCCGAAGCGAGTTGGGAGACTGAAGAAGCCCTTTGGCAATTCAAGGACCAACTCCGAGAGTTCAACGAGGGCGTCGCGAGCTGAGGTGGGGGAGAATGTCACACCCCGCCATTTTTCCCTAAAATCCAAACCGAGGTTCTTGCCACCCTTGGGCACTTTTGAGGCAAGCTAGCACCAAGGAAGGCACTATAAAGGCCTAGGACGGCCATGAAGACTATAGAGACATGCCACAGCGTTCTAGAAAGATCCGGGACGTTCTCTCCAAGTCTAGACACACTCGGGAGGACCCAGAAGGCTCGGGAAGACTCGGGAAAGCTCGGGGCAACTCTGGAAGACCCTGGAGCTCTCTAGAACCTTTTGGATATATGTAGATATGTATACACATATGTAGAACTCTCTAGATTAGTGTAGTCTCTTAGGAGATATTTTGGGAGGCAACATTTGGACCATTGGATCAAATCGATCTCAACCGTCCATTGAGGAGGTGGGAGCCTATAAATAGGGCCACCCCCTTCATTTTGTAATCACTCAAGCAATTAGCCACTAAAGCCTTCTTGTAAAGCATACTTTGTAAAGCTTCCTTCTTAGTTCAATACAAGTTTCTTACTTGTAAACTCTAGCCTTCTCTTGTGTTCTTTGTTAGCCATTGCGTTGCGTGAAGGATCAAGGCTGGTTAGCACCATCAAGACTTGCTAATGCCGCACGGATCGGGTTTGAGTGAATTAGTCCGTGACATTACCCTCACTAAGCTTTTATGCTTACGCTCTCTTTTGTTCGACAATACAGATCAATAGCTTGTGGGTGGCAAGGGCAAGGAAAGGCCTCCAAGTGTTGCTAATGGTTAGCTCAATGTATGATTTATTAAGTGGTAGAATGTAATAGTTAAGCAATGGGATAGGTGTTGTTGATTTGTGCTTTTGCTGGTTGTTTAGGAGCATGTTTAGACTCCTTAATTATGTTGTTTTGATTGGCTTGTTGATGCCATGTTTGAATTGTAATCCATATCTAAATTGCTTGTTATGAATGTTAGCCATGTGCCTCTTGAGGTTGCCTTTGTGTTTGAACCTTGAAGTATATGACTTGAATGTTTAAATGTCATCTTTGATTCAATTGCATGTCTTCCTTGGTGTATGTACATGTTGGGTGGTTGTATGGCTAAATAATGACCTGTAAATGTTGTATGAATGCTTGTTTGGGTCTAGGGAAGTCCTAAATTGCATCTAGGTCCGAGTCTTGTTCGTTTTAGTTGAGTTTGGAGGTTTTGTAGTACAGGGGTATCGATACTGTTGGTCCCGTATCGATACCGCCTTCTTGTTTCAGGCCTCGTGTATCGATACGCGAGGGGGGCGTATTGATACCATTTTGGTCACTGGAGCTACTATCCATTTCGGTATCGATATCGGCCTCTGGTGTATCGATACCGTCATCTTAGCGTTGACCGTGGGAAGTCAACCGTTGGGGAGGGTATCGATACACTCCTTGGGTGTATCGATACGGTCTCTACGGGTTGACTTTGACCAGTTGACCTAGTCAAAGGGGTATCGATACACCCCTTAAGGGTATCGATACCGCCTGCAGTTAAAGCTTAAACCTAGTCAAGGGGTATCGATACACCCCTTAGGTGTATCGATACCGCCTGCAGTTTAAGTTTAAAATTGGGCTGTAACATGATTGTTTGAGTTCGTTTGATTGTTTTATATATTGTTGTTCCGCTGTATGATCACTTAGGGTTTAATATCCATTTAGACAAGATTTTAAAATGAAAAAAATAGGGTTGCTAACCGAGGGGGAATTCCTTAGGGAGTTTTCACTCGGTTTTCCCCGTGTAGCTCACTCGGACCGGTCATCCGGCCAGACCGGGACGAGGGGGTTACAGCGTACAAGTAGAGATTGGGCTATGACACTTAGAAAATTTTTGTTTGAACAATTTATTTGACTTAGAAATAGTTTTGGTTCAAATTTGCTTGTCAATTTGTGAGACTTTGAAATACTTAAAAAATTACTTTTACAAATAGGTCCTTAGACACTTTGTTATATCAAAATCAAATTAGGTTTTACAATCTCCCCCTTTTTGATATAACAAAACCAAAGTAAATTTCTAAGTATTTTGAAAACTTTGAAAAGTTTACTCCCCTTAATTTAATATTGGTTTTCAAAAGTTTGTAAAAATTTATGTTTTTAGACTTCTCTCCCTTTTTGTTAGATCAAAATAATGCAAATAATCATGGATATAAACCAAAGATAGAACAATAAAGCATAAGATAAAGCATAATTAAGTAACATAATATCATTAAAGTTCAAATTAAAATCCAAAGCAATAATAGTTCAAAATAACTTCAAACTTAAATCCAAACTTAATACTAAAAACAAAATCAAAGCATATCGTTCCTAAAGAAAAAGGTGCATAATAAAAGATAAATCCTAAATGATATGATATGTAATGATATGCTTAAAGACTACTTATCCCCATCGTCTTCGTCCTCGTCTTCTTCATCATCATCATTGTTGGCTTGAGATTTCTGAGTATGATTGAGCCAAACACCATGAAAAGCGGTGAGAGATACATCCATGAAAGTTTGTTGTTGTTCAAGGGCCTTGACTTGATCCTCCAACGATGTAAAGCAAGTATCAATGGCCGCAAATCCCACATTCATGTTTGTATCTAAAGAAGCAATATTAGTCCCTAAAGATGTGAATTACTCATTTAGATACGCCGTGAGTCCATCCATGGAAGATTGAGCTTGTTAGACTTGTGGACCTTGTGAAGCGACCGGAAGAGGTTGATCGTCTTGAGGAGGAGGGCGATTAACACGAACCCACTCATGATCAATATACTCAAAGTGAGCACGAGTAAGAGAGTGTTCATCGATCGGCTTGCCAAGAGGCTCGGCGGCATCATGAGAACAATCGATCTCCAAAGAGTGAAACAAAGAGCTCAAAGTCGTGCCATAGAAGAAAGACTTGACTTGATCAGTGTGACAGTATTGAACAAGGTAGACCAAGTCGGCAAACATGATTTGGCAAAGGTTAGGGCGCTTACCCTCACGAAAACAACAGAGCCAAAAAGCATCAACTTGGCGAATGGTAGAGAATTTCCCACCAGAAGGATGAATCCACCAAGAGATGATGAGATGGAGGATATGGTCATGGGCATCAAGGATGGTTACGAAGCCAAGTTGAGAATGCCACAAGGAGTGTTCATCGTCAATTTCCAAATTTTCAAACCCAAAATATTGCATAAAACACTTTGGTCATTACGAAATTTCTTACCCATAAGATATGATTCAATGGAAATTAAACTTTATCTTGCTTGATCATGGATGCAACGAGCATTAGCAAAGAAAATCAAAACGAGATTTCGATATAAAATCGGGGGTACACTTAGAAAAGTCATAAATTTCCATTGTTGTAACAATCCAAAATATTTGAACTTAAACGTTCGAAGTTTAGAAAGGGGATTGAAACAACTCTTTCATCCCAGATTGAAAAGGCTTGGTATTGTTTATAATGGGCCATAGCTAAAGGGGATTGAAAACTATTTTGAATAATAAAACCAAGGTTCGATTTAGTAATACCCTCATTTTCCGAATTGGGATTGGATGAACTAGAAGGCAATTCTTTCCTTGGTCTCTTTTAAGCCCCATAGTAACTTGAAAAACATCAAAACCATTTGAAAACAATGTATACAATTATCATCACATTCAATCCAATAATCATTCTAATAACTCAAGGTATTATGACAAACATTATATTTTATATGTTAAAAATATATACAAGTATATATATTAATTTTAGTAAAAATAATTTTGAAAAATAGTATACTAAATATATGGTATATGTATATATTCGAATAATTTTTCCCATATTTTAAAGAATTTTTGCAAAAACATCAAAACTCATACTATAAAAATACTATGTATACAAAAATTAGTTGAAAACAATAACAAAAATTAAACAAAAATCAAAAAGAAAGAAAAAGAGTTTTATAACTTGAGTAATGGATTTAGATGAATGAAGGATGATGAATGCACCAAATTGATAGCAAAGCTTAGTCTTGATGTGTTGATGAAAAACCCTCACGAGATTTTGAGTTTGGTGTGAAAAATCAAGGAGATTAGAGGGGGTTTTATAGTGAAAATGGCTAGGGTTTGAGAAGAAAAAGGGAATTGTGTTTTAATTAAAGTGAAACACCCATTTAATGCCCCATTTAAACTACAGCGGCTTACAGTATCGATACGCTTACATGGCGTATCGATCCACCGTATCGATACGGTTTTTATATTATATCGATATGCGTAGCCGTATCGATACTCTTTTGCCAAAAATGCATTTTTGAACAGACTTGAGTTCAAAAATTTGATTTTAAACGATCCTAAATGCATGTGTATAATGAATGAGCAACATATATGGACTAAAACAGATACATACTCCCCTTAGACACAAGCATAGACGCATAAAGAGGCAAAAATACCTAAACATGATCATCATTCAAATTCAAGCACCTTTTTGACACTTAAGGGCTCTAAAAGGTCAAGGTAGGCTAGATGAGTCCAAAAATGCTCTTTGTCTAATAGTTTTGTAAAGATATCCGCTAGTTGGTTTGAGGTATCAACATACTCTAGAAAAACATCATTCTTTAAGACATGATCCCTAATGAAATGGTGTCTTATCTTTATGTGCTTGGTTCTAGAATGTTGGATGAGATTCTTAGTGAGACATATGGCAGTAGTGTTTCTGCACTTAAGGGGTATGATACCTACATCAATTCCATAGTCTAAAAGTTGTTGCTTCATCCAAAGGACTTGAGCACAATAACTTCCATTCGATATATATCCACTTCGGTGGTAAATAAGGCTACACTATTTTGTTTCTTAGAGAACCAATATATGAGCATACTACCTAGGAATTGGCAAGTGCCGGAGGTACTTTTTCTATCTATCTTACAACCCCCATAATTCACACCAAAATAAGCATGTAGGTTAAAGGAAGAGTCTCTAGGATACCAAAGACCTAAACAAGGTGTGTCTCTAAGGTACCTAAAAATTCTTTTAATGGTTATAAGGTGTGATTCTCTAGGGCTAGCTTGGAACTTAGCACACAAGCAAACACTAAACATGATATCGGGTCTAATTGTGGTAAGGTAAAGCAAAGAGTCAATCATTGAACGATAAAGCTTAGAATCAGCACACTTACCTCCTTCATCTTTGTCAAGCTTAATTGATGAGCTCATTGGAGTGGCTTGAGGCTTCACATTCTCCAAGCCAAACTTCTTGAGCATATCATTGATGTACTTAGCTTGATTGATGAAGATGCCATCCTTCCTTTGCCTGGTTTGGAGCCCCAAGAAGAATGAGAGTTCCCCCATCATGCTCATCTCAAACTCACATTGCATTAACTTAGAAAATTCTTGGCAATAAAACTCATTAGTATAACCAAAGATAATATCATCAACATAAATTTGTACTACTAAGATGTCATTGTCATTTCTTTTAATGAAAAGTGTAGTGTTCATCTTGCCTTTTTCAAAACCTTTTTCAACCAAAAAATTTGAAAGCCTTTCATAAAAAGCTCTAGGAGCTTGTTTCAAACCATATAAAGTTTTAGTTAGTTTAAAAACATGGTTTGGATAAATTGGATCTTCATTAATAAAACCATTTAAAAATGAACTTTTAACATCCATTTGAAAAAGCTTGAATTCATGATAACATGCAAATGCAAGAAGCATCCTAATTGATTCCATTCTAGTTACAGGTGCATAGGTTTCATCAAAATCGATTCCTTCTTCTTGAGTATAACCTTGAGCAACAAGTCTAGCATTGTTCCTCACTATGTTACCATTCTCATCTAGTTTGTTTCTAAATACCCATTTAGTTCCTATAGTACACTTATTACTAGGTCTATCAACTAATGTCCAAACCATAGTTGCCCGGAACGTAATACGAAACGAAACGGGAAATGAAAACGGGAACGTGAAACGTTACTTTACTAAATCCGGTACGACGAGGGATATGATACAAAATTAATTTTATGACCAAGCATTTATATATTAAATCAATTTTATTATAAGTCTAAAAAGGTAACATTTTATTTACATAATTTTAAGACGAATTTCTTAAAAATTTAACATAAAATTATAAAAATTAATTAATAGCCATTAGTGACTTACAATGACTACCAAATCACATTTATTATATTAAAATATGAAAAATTTATTTAAATAATTTAACATAAAATAAATAGAAAAATATTAAAATTATTAATTGCCATTAAAGGGTTACAATGACTACCAAATTAAAAGTTCAATCATCCCATCTCAAATCTTCCAATCTCACGGTTGAATCATCAAAATAAGTACTTTCGGGGTCGATGTCCCACTTCTTACAAGGGCCTTCTTTGTAAGATGTCGTGAATCGAGACAAAAGTCTTATATTTGAGTGAATAAACACTAACTTGTCAGCACGCTTAGTATTTAACCGGTTTCTTTTGATATTGTGTATGTAAGAGTAAGGGCTCCACACTCTTTCTGCTGAAGAACTGCTAATATGTTGCGACAAAACTCTTATTGCAATCTCCGCCAACTCTGGAGTTTCTGAACCATAAGTGGACCACCAAGAAATAGGACTCATCGTTGTAGCATCAATCCTAGCATATGTTGTCCCAAACATCCCTTGCTTGTTTTGGAACTTAGCTAGTTGTTTACGTAACTCGGCCTTTTCATTTTCATCTTCACCGATTCTATCAAAAGCTTTCAGGACTTCGGCAACAATTTCTCGATCTTGATTTGGAGCACGCCTAGGTACTTCACCGGGAGCTTTAGCATTTAGATATTTAGAATCATAAAAGAAAGGGTTGAGGGCAAATCCCAAACAATGCATTGTGATGTTCATCTTCTCCCATCTAGATACTAGTATTTCTTCCATTTTCATATAATCAACTGCATGTTTGTTATTAATCAATGGATCCCTAATTTCTCCAATCATACAATCCATTTTCTCATAAATTTCCCCCATTTTTTCTCCTTCCCCATCTGCAAATCTTATCATCGAGTAAATTGGTTGTGTTATTACCAAAATATTTTCTACTTCTTCCCAAAATTCATCATCAATTATTGTTGATGTCACTTCCTTACCAAGAGCCTTAGTGTGCTCATCCCCTGAATTAACCCATTCCCTCCAACACCTAAGAACAGTAGTAGTAGCTAAAGCTTCCCTACAACATGACAATCTTTTCAATAGAAGATAATGAGAAGCAAACCTTGTTTTTGCTACCTTAAGCAACTCAAGATCAGATTGACTTTTAAAAATTGCATTGGCCTTTTCATGGTTCAAAAAATATTTAACAATGTCTTTCCCCTTTTTATATGTTTCACTCATCCATAAAAATGTGGCAGCAAAATCTTTACATATGAGATTAAGTGTATGAACCACACAAGGAGACCAAAAGATATGTTTGTGTACCTCTTCAATTTCTTTTCCTGCTGCTTTACAATTTGCTGCATTATCAGTGACAATTTGAAGCACATTTGAAGGCCCGGCTTCCTCAATGGATTCCAAAAGAAACTCTGCAATGTTTTCCCCTGTTCTTTCTTGTCCAGTAAAATCTTTAGCGTACATAAACATGGAACCACAATTGTTGGATGCCACAACGTTTATAAGTGGTTGCCGCTTCACATTTGTCCAACCATCAGAGACTATGGAAGTTCCTTGAGTTGTCCATGTATCCTTCACTAGAGTTAACTCCTTTTCAAGTTGTCGTTGACACTCATCCACCAAAGTTGTTCTTGCTCGATCAAATGATGGGGGTTTGTAGTCTTTTGGAGCTTGATTAACTCCCTTCAACATGGCAAGAAAGTCTGGATTTCTAAGAACGTTGAATGGGATGCCATTCGCACAAAGAGCTCTAACAATTAAGATATCAACCTGATGTCGCTCCACTGTCCCAAAAGATTTTGCAATGGGACAAGTAGTTGATGTTGGTCTACTGTGGCTGTTGTTGAGAGTAGATTTAGATAAAGACAGTGAAATGCCAGCATTCTCTGCTTCTTCAACTTTCTTCCTTATTCTTTGAAATTCTGCTCGATTGGTTAACAAAGTTTGACAACGAGCAACCTCTGATTTTTTCCAACCCCAGGACCAAAAAAATGTTGATGAATTCTGGAATACGAACTATTGTAAGATTTTTTACAATGGTTGCAAATCCATCTCTTTGTTCCTCCTGGATTTTTTCCCGTCCCATTCGTTGTGAATGTCATTTCATCGAGTAATGGCTTACAATTATTTGCCGATGAAGATGCACTCGAATTTATTGTAGTGCTTGTATTCGCGACTTCTTCTTCCTCTATTGGATAATTTTCTTCTTCTATGTCATGGATGCCATCAGTTGGAGAACTTTGATTTTGTGATTGTCCTCCTTCCAATCGTTGCCTTTTTTTACCAAACACCATTTGAAATCTGATTTTTTTAACGTATGTGTTGTGAGTTGTGACCTACGTAAATTGGAGAAGCTAAGATTGTTTAAATAGGAGAACAGAGAACCATTATGCATTGATTTAAGCTAACAACTAGTCCTTGTTGGAATTGGAATTGGAATCAAGCTAACAACTAGTCCATGTTGAAATTGGAATTGATATCATAATATATTAGAATAATTATAAAATTAAAACACTTAATTCTAGTAATTTAATAATAAAATAATTATTCTTTTCCATATTTATCTATAAAAATTTAAATTTTATAAATATTCTAATAATAAAATAAATTTTTATACAAATTTAAATTGATAAAAAGAAAAATAAATACATGTTTATCCATACGAATTTAAATTCTATAAATATTCTAATAATAAAATAAATTTTTATCCCATACAAATTAAAATTGCTAAGAAGCCAAATAAAAAGGTAATTTAAAACGTTTTTGAACAAAAAAAAGTTAAATTAAAACTTTGGGAATCGGGATTCCCACGACAGCTCATCGTCTTCTACCTCTCAACAACCCTAAATTTGCGTCGATTTCTTACCGTCGATTCCAGATCACCGCCGATTTCAGATCTACAAGCCAAGAACGGCGAGAACCCACTCTGACAACTCGCGTACCGGCGACTCTGACAACTCGCGTACCGACGGCGTTTTGTATCAGGTTTTGGGTCAAAGTTCCGAGAACGCAGTCCGGTGGGACGTTTCGCGTTCCTGATAACAGTGGTCCAAACTTTACTCCTCTCAAATTAATTAAGTTCTTATTATATGACCAATATCCAAAAATCATCTTTTAATGCTTCTTTGATATTTTTAGGCTCAATGCATGAGATGAATGCAACATTATTAAGAAATTTAAGAGAGGATCTAGTGGTTACCCTCTTGGATGGATCACCCAAGATTTCACCATCTTTGACATAGTAGAGTTCCCTTTGGGTAGCTCACTTCTTTTTCACCAAGATTCATGTCCTTAAAAGATTCTGTGGGAGGATCTTGTGCTTATTCTTCTTTAGTTGGAACCTCATCCACCTTTGATGATTATCCACCACCATTGGCTTCAATGATCCCTACATCATCATCATCACAAGAATCCATCCTCGGAAGGAGGTTATCATCGAAAACCACATGAATAGACTCTTCTACAACTAAGGTTCTTTTGTTAAACACTCGATAGAATTTAGAGTTTAAAGAATATCCTAAGAAAACAACTTCATCACTTTTTGCATCAAATTTACCTAAATGATCTTTTCCATTGTTTAAAACAAAACACTTGCATCCAAAAGGATGGAAATAGCTAATGTTAGGCTTCCTTGACTTTAAAATCTCATAAAGAGTTTTCTTTAAAATTGGCCTAATCATTACACGATTTATAATATAACAAGCGGCGTTTGTGGCTTCCGCCCAAAAATACTTAGGTAAATTATTTTCACATAGCATGGTTCTAGCCATTTCTTCTAAAGTACGTTTTTCCTCTCAACTACCCCATTTTGTTGAGGAGTGTGAGGTGCGGAAAAATTGGTGCTAATACCATTAGTGTTATAAAAATCCTCAAAACCTAGATTTTGAAATTCTGTTCCATGGTCACTTCTAATATGAGAAATGTTTTGACCAAGGTCATTTTGAGGAATTTTTTAAAATGTGATGAATTTTTCTAAAGCCTCATCTTTTGTACTTAAAAAGAGAACCGAAGTGTATTTAGAGAAATCATCAACTAAAACATAAGCATATGATTTTCCACCCAAGCTAGTTGTCCTAATAGGCCCAAAGAGATCCATATGGATCAATTGTAAAACTCTACTAGTTGAAACATCATTAATGGATTTAAATGAAGTTCATTTTTGTTTACCCTTAGCACAAACATCACAATTTTTATCTAAGAAAAATTTTAGCTTACATAAACCTCTAACTAGATTTTGGGAAACCAATTTCTCTAAAACACTTATGCTAGCATGTCCTAGTTTTCTATGCCATAACCATGCATTATTTTCATTTTGAACAACCAAACATGCATGGGATGTATGAATGTCATCTAAATGCACCATGTATATGTTACCTATGCGATGACCAATGAGCATTATCTTATTTGTTTTAATGTTCACAATTTTGCAACCAATAACATCAAAAAGAACATTAAAACTCTTATCACATAATTGACTAATGCTCAACAAGTTATGCTTTAGACCATTGACATATAACACGTCTTCAATAAGAATAGAAGAGAGATTACCAATGGAACATATATCATCAATGTGTCCTTTGGAGTTTTCACCAAATGTCACCACTCCACCACTCTTTGGCTTTAGCTCCATGAATCTACTCTTGTCGTCGGTCATGTGTCTTGAGTATCCACTATCAAGGTACCAAGTGTTTTGACTTGAAGTTTTGGCCTTGTAGCAATGCTCCCCTGCAAACAAAGATTAGTTCTTGATTTTTGGTATCCAAATCATTTTGGGTTCATGTGAGTTAGCTCTCAAATACTTGGTTCCCTTAGGAAACCAAGAAGCAATAGCATTAATATCATTAGAAACTACTAGTTCCTTTGGAACTCATACATTTCTAACCCTTTTACCTTTAGGATGCCTTTGAGAGCCTCTTTGTTTGTGGTTCACAAATTTGGTTCTAGAAGATTGGCCTTTTTCAAAAGTAGAAGTACCAACTTTGTTCAAAGAAGCTTTGAGTTCATTCACCACTTTGTGGTGATCATCATCAACTTTGGAAAGAAGATTGTTTAAATCAAAATTTTCATCTTGAAAATATTTTAAGTCATCTTGTAAAATCACAATCTTCTTTTCAAGTTACGAGTTGGTTTTGGAAAGGAAATCATTTTGGTTTTTCAAATCAGAAATTATTTCTTGTTTTTCAAAACCGATTCCTTATAGTTTTCTACCAACTTATGATAAACATCTTGCAACTCATCATATGCATCTTGAAGTTCATCAAATGTGAAATAGAAAGTAGATGAGTTAGGGTTTACCTTAGGATCATCGTCAATAGACATGAGGCAAAGATTAACCACTTCGTGCTCCTCTTCATCGGATGATGATTCTTCATCGCTCCAAGTAGCAACATGGGCTTTTTTTTCTTTTTCTTCTTATCGAAGCCCTTCTTCTTGAGTTGAGGGCAATCCGATCTTATGTGCCCCGACTTCTTGCACTCATAACAAATGAGTTGATCTTTCTCCTTTTCTTTTTTCTTGTTTTTGAAGTCTTTTCTCCTTTGGAACTTTCTTTCCCGGTTGGACTTCATGAACCGAGAGAATCTCTTGGATATCATAGCCAATTCTTCAAACTCATCCTCACTAGAATTGCTTTCCTCTTGAGAAGCCTTGAGAGCAATTCCTTGCTTCTTCTCTACCTCTTGCTTCTCTATTCTTTTCTCCTCTCTTTTTTTCTTCTTCTCTTCCTTGCTTCATGATCTCATGAGTAGGGAGATATCTCACCAACTCATTGAGCTTCAATGTCTTCAAATTCTTGGCTCGATAATTCCAGTTCTCTTCCCATCCCATAATTCGAGAAGAGAGTAAAGAAGCTTCCAGACTAGCTTGTCTTCGGGAATAATCTAACCGAAGCCCTTGAGACCATTTACTATGACGGAGAATCGATCAAATATTTTGGAGACGCTCTCATTCGGCTCCATCTTGAAGTTCTCGTAACTCAAATTAAGGATCTCAATCTTGGTCTCCTTTACATCATTGGTTTCCTCGTAGGTGGTCTCTAGCTTGTCCCATACTTCCTTTGCACTTGTGCACGATGACATCTTTGCATACATGTCGGGTCCAAGTGCACAAAAGATTATGTGAAGAGACTTGTCATTCACTTGAAGCCTTCTTCGATCTTCATCAGTTATTTTCGCTCTTGTTTTCGGAACTAGTCTTCCTTCTTCATCTCTCTTCATTGGAATATTTGCTCCATCTTCCACCACATCCCAAAGGACATAGTCATTTGACTTGATGAAGAGCCTCAATTTAATTTTCCAATAGGGATAGTTATCCCCATTGAAAATGGCGGCTTGGTGATCAATTGTGACTCAAAGAGGTTTTGGCTGGAGGCAGATTTCATAGATTGATTCGAATGTTGATTGATCTTCTTCTAGGATCTTCTCTTGTGGATGTGAGTCCCTCAAAGAGTTAGGTTTTGATACCAATTGTTGAGTGAATCAATTGAATCGAAAATGGCCAAGAGGGGGTGAATTGGCTTTTTAAAATTGGAAGGGAGCAAATTGAAAATTGTAAAATTGAAGACAAAGCAATTTATAGTGGTTCAAGCTTAGGACAATCTCTACATCTACTACCTTATCTACCACTAAGGATTTTCAACCAATTTTACTAGAAATTCATCTCCTTTTCTCGGATTAGGAGGAAACCTTACAAATCGTTTAATCTTTCTACCTAAAGATTAACCAAGACTCTTTCAAATACAAAGAAGATTGACAATCTGAAAAATGCATCTAACAAGGTTAATAGATTGCCCAATTACACTTAAACACTCCCCAAACTTGAAATAAGATAATTCAATGAAAGATTACACAAGTGGGGTTACAAGAATTTGACTCTAATAGCTCAAGGGTTTGGATATATGCTTGGATTGTTGCAAATAGGTTCAATGGTTGTTGTTGTAGCTTTAGAGGCTTGCTTATATACCCTCGCATTGATTTCTAGCTGTTAAGTGTCTAAAAGTCTTATTTTATTTACCCTTTTTACTCATATTATTGTTAGACTTATGCACATTTTAGTTGCATAGTTAGGCATTCATGCATATTCTCATAATTTCCTTCACCATTAAGCTTGATTACATATTTTAGTGTATTTTATGGAAAATGTGTTGTTTTGGCATGTATTTTAGTGCATACAGGAAAACTGCCGTCGAGCCGCGACAACCTGTTATTGAGCCTGATGCCCAGACAGACCATGCCGAGGCAACAAGGAGGGCAGAAGGAAGGAGCTGAACAATCAATGGAAGATGCTGATGAACCTGATGACGAGCTGATCAGACTATGCCACAGAGGATAAGCCCAGAGTAAGGAGCCATGCTGAGTTACTCACACCTACACAGATCTCTACCGATGCTACATACTGTATGTCGCCGAGGCAGCACCCCAAGGCAGATGAAAATATGCAAAGTGGTATGCGATTGGAAGAACACATCAAGCCCGATTTTTAGAGACCACTTGCATGCAGATCGGAGTCCAAAAGCTCAAGAAAAGTCACAGTCAAAGTTATGGTGGAAAAAGTCAAACGAGAATCTAGAAAGAATTAATAATAGAGATTTATTATTTTAATGAGTTGTAATCTGATTCTAACTAGTACTCCTACCCTAAACCGACTTTGACCTAGGCGCCCTATAAATATGTAACCTAGCCGACTAGAAGGAAGACGAGAGGGATCGAGAGTTTCTTGGAGAAAACCCTAGTGCTTCCATTCATCCATCATGTTCTAAACTTTTCCTGGGGCTAAGGGTTGGTTTTGTTGAGTAGTTGTGAGAGATTGCTTGTATTTGTTTAGGTTTTTAGTGTTTGCAATAAAATTTCGAAGTTTGTTTACTCTTGGCATTATTCTTGTTTGCAATCAAATCGAGAGAAGAGAGAGAAATTATCGATTTGTCTAATATCGGGAGAGTTAGACTCGCGAAACGAGTAAACACGATTTTATCCAAGTTGGGGTGAAACTACTTCGGCTTAGGAATAAGTTAGAAGTTCAACGGCTAAAGGAGGCTTAAGATTAGTTGGTGTTCATCCCTCGATTCACGCCGGGAGATATTATCAAGATGTATTCGCCAATAGCACTTCGACTTAGGGATAAGGAGGAGTCACTGAAGGAAGCCTTGCCAAACTTTGAAGCATCATTCAGCCGCCCGGGCAGCACATCATTCTCTGCCGCGGCGATCATCTACCGAGGCATCACCTTGACAACTGCCAAGACAACTGAGTCGATTTTGCAGCACTTGAACCAAGACAAAACATTAAATATCCACACTACGACGCATTCCAATACCAGCCCATTCTCTCAATTTGATTTCTCAACCTTTTAGTTTACTTGCTCTTAGTTTTAAATCAAATCTCAATCACTTGTGTTTTTACTTTTACTTGTGCAGGAAGATAAATTCTAAAGAATTTCTCAATCTCTGTGGAGACGATATCTTTTATATTGCAACTAGGCATCAGTGTACACTTGCACTTAAAGCATGACTATTTCACAGCCTACACTAGCCATTCTGGTGGTTGAGATCATCAATAGAGCTGTTGAGCTTCATTTTTCTAGCAATAAATGCACTTCTATAACATATCATATCGGTACTCGAACAAGCGTATCGATACTTGTATCAAAACAGAAAGAACCGTTGTGCACATTTAAGAGGGGCGTATCGATACACGTATGGGCGTATCGGTACATGTATAGTGTGAAAATAGGGGCGTATCGATTCTCAAAGACCGTATCGATACGATTTTTGCTCACGGGAATCTTGAGGAAAACTTTAGCAAAAAGTGTATCGATGCGCTATATGGGCGTATCCCCTCCAACATTGAGCACGCCCATTGCCCGCACCCTTTGGTGCACTCATTCGAGCCTCACGTATACCCTCCTACAACCGCACGAACCAACTAGCAACTACCAAATGAATTAACCGTTTGAATACCCTAGGTCTCCAATGATTTTTATTGTTTAATAATTTTAATTAGGAAAACTGATGACGGGCCTTTGGTCTCCAATGAACCAACCATCGCACAACCAAAATGGTCCCCTTTGTCCTTCCATTGACACCTGCACAAAGAAACAAAAGCAGCAAGAAATTCTTCACCAACCAATAGAATTCTAGGAATTTTATTTTATTTCTTAGTTATTCTCATTGTAATCTGGCTATAAAGCCGAATCAAACCAAATGTAAAGGGGGCTTTTTTTCCTACAATTTCAGAAATACAAAGAGAACGATTCCTAGGAATTTTTATCTTTCATCTTTTGCATAAGCAGTAGTGTTCTTTCTTCTTTTTTTTCTTTTTTAAAACAGAAGCAAAATTATTTTTCTTCCTTAATCTCTGGAATAAAAATAAAAGGAAGGGTTTTCGAAACCTTTGTTTGAATGAAATCTTGTTTCTAAATCAAAACCCAAAGAGGACTTTTTTCAGATTATTTTTGAATTTGAAGTTTCGGGTTTGCTTTTAGGTTGTGATTTTCGATCAAAATTTAAAAAGGGGATTCGAGTTACCTGTTGTCTGGGAAGAAAATCTCCGTGCACGGGTGTCTTTGAACGTCGGGAACGATCCGCGAGACAACGCCGCCCGAGAAATGGCGCATGAGAAAGGGGCTAGGATTTCTTTTTTCCTAAAAATATTTCAGTGTTTGCTCTCATTTTTTTTTTTGTAATTTCTGAAAACTAAAATGAAATGAAGGTTTAATCCAAATTTTGGGCTTCTTTGCATGTACATAGAGGTGGCAATCGGGTCGTTCGGTTCGGGTTCGGTTCGAGTCGTTTTATGTCTATCTAAAATCGGTTTAGATTTGATTCGAGTCGGTACGGGTCTGGCTCGGGTCTAATTCGGGTCTGTGATGAGTCGGATCCGGTTCGGGTATTAGATCGGGTCAAAATCGGATCGGTTGTTTTCAGGTCAGGTTAATATCGGATCGGTCGCTTTCAGTTCGGGTCTTTCAGGTCGCTTTCGGTTCGGGTCAAAATCAGGTCGTTCTGGTCGATTTCAGGTGGGGTCAATTCGGTTTAATTGAGTTTAGGGTTTGAGGTTTAGTATTTATGGTTTAGTTTAGAGTTATTGATGTATGAGATTAATTCTGATTCAACTTGTTAATCTATGCATTTGAATTTGATTAAATATTTAAATCAAAGTTTCATGTATCAATATCAAAATTTTGTGTATAATTATATTAAATCAAAGTTTATTATATGTAATAATAATAATAATAATAATAATAATAATAATAATAATAATAATAATAATAATAATAATAATAGTAATAATAATAATGTCTGAAATGAATTTATTTATTAAACTTAGGATCTAATTGAGCTAACTAAAATCTAGAAGCATAAATCACAAACATAATTAAAATAAGGATAAATATTATATACACAGGCGGTGAAAACTGAAAGTTTCCACAAGCGCCTTAGTTTTAGGGTATATGGAGTTAGTTTAGGGTATAGGGTTTAGGGGTTTAGGTGTATGGGTTATAATTTAGGGATAGTTGTTTTAGTTTAAGGTTTAGGATTATAATTTAGGGTTTATAGGTTAAAACCTAAATCCTTATCATATTACCCTAAAAACTAAATCCTAAACCTTAAATTATAACCCTAAACCTTAAATTGAAACAATTATCCCTAAATTCTAACCCCCTATATCTAAACCCATAAACCCTATACCCTAAACTAACTCCATATACCCTAAAACTAAGGCACTTGTGGAAACTTTCAGTTTCCACCGCCAGTGTATAGGATATTAATCCTTAAAATAATTCTAAAACTAAATGTGAAATTTCAATTAAATTAATTTAAATTGAAACTCAATTAAATTAAGAAAAAGAAAAACAGAAAGACAATTGGTAAAAATAGAGAGGGAAAAGACAAAATTTTGGAGTGAAATAAGCCATCAATTTTTTAAGCTAGATAGAAAAAAAAAAAGACAATTGGTAAAAATAGAGAGGGAAAAGACAAAATTTTGGAGGGAAATAAACCACCAATTTTTTAAGCTGGAGATTAATTACTTTTTAGGTCATGTTGCATTTAAAATGTTACATTTTACTACCAATATTCAACTTTAAGTTTTAGTTTAATTTAATTTAATCACAAGTAACCCCACAGTTTAGACTTCGGATATAAAAATCCCCTCCCCGTAGTGATATTTAGTCTCTAAAAATTTACTTTTAGTCGAAATTAACTAATGTTTGTAATTTAGTCTATTAATTTAATATAATGATATTTTTGTTATTTTTGTAACACCCCAATTTTGCCCTAATTGGAAACCCTAATAATTGGGGATTTTATCTTAAAAATTTAATTGAATTTCAGTGATTAAAATGAGAAATTTTTCGGAATTTCAGTGGCTAAATTGTAAAAGTTGTGAAATTTGGGTGCCGTTTTATAAACCCCAGAAAGTTTAGTGGCACGCTTCGTGATTTACCCATTTGTTAGGGTATTTGAATTCTTTTGAATCCCATTTCAGATATGGGAGTGGGGGAACCATTTGTTTTCTTCTTCGTGTTTCAGTAAAAGAAAAAAAATATAAAAACCCAACCTTTGTTTTTCCGTTTACCGTCCGGCAAGGAGCCAAACGACGTCCGTTCGACGGTCCGACGCCACCATTCGACTCCTCTCACCGTTCCGGTCAAAACCCTGGCCGTTGGTTTTGATTTCCGTTCATCGTTGTTGAGAAACGGTTCGGAAACCGTTCGTCTTCCTCCAAAGAGCCACCGTTCGAGTCGTTTCACCTTGGTTTCGAGTTTGGGTGAGTACGAAAAGGGCGTGAGTGGTGTTTGGTTGGCCGGAAATAACGTTTAGACGTTACCGGCGTGTTTTCCGGCGAGGAAAACCGATTAGGGGAAAACCCTAATTTTTCAATCGGTGGAATTTGGGGATTTTTGCTTGAACCGGTCTGAACCGGCCCAGGGGCTGAACCGGGTTGACTGAACCGAATCGGTTCGTCTTATTAAATAGCCGGCTGACGTCATCGATTACGTCAGCGTTGACCCGTTGACCGTTGACCCGTTGACCGTTGACCGTTGACTTTTTCAGAAAAGGGCTATTTTATGTTTTTCGACGTCCTGATTCCATTTCCGCTGCCCGTTTTCCCAAATTTGATTCCGAAAGGCTGTTTTGACCGCTTTTATTCGATTATGCACGTATTTAAAGATTTGAATATCGGAAGAATTAATTCATATTATTCGTATTTGCAGACGACATTGACTCGGATACTGAGATCCTTCCTCCCCCTCCACCTGGACGCCCTCCTGTTGCTCAGACATCGGGATCCGCTCGTGAGTTTAATTATTTATATATATATTCGATATTTATACTATCAGTGTCTTGGCATAGTAGTAGTTTTCTTGATGGAGGATTTAATTGTTATAGGAGCTGACTCTGACCGACCTAGAGATAGAGCTGAGCGTGGGAGACGTCACCGTCGACGTTGAGTGTTAGCTACTTGAGGTGTGTTCTCTTCTGTGTTATCTGTTTTACAGTGCTCTGTATGTAAATGTATTGATTTGCTGATGTGTATACTCGATGTGGTCTGATAGTATATGATTGTAATATTCTGTTGATTTGTGATGTTGGACTTGTTCAGCATTCTGTTATATTATGAAATATTTGTATATATATTCAGATTCGGAATACTGTATATCAGATTATATGATTATGCATTTCTGACGATAAACAATGCATTCAGATTCAGAACTCAGATTTTATGTCATCTCATTATGGGTGGGATTCTGTACGGGGAAGTTCAGTAGCTTCATCCTTCGGGATGATGTCTACTTCGGATCAGTGGTTTCGCCTACGGGCTGGATTCCACTTCAGATGGTGACGAGGTAGAGAGTGGTTCTGGGGAACCTTACTCTTCGGATGGT
Source organism: Hibiscus trionum (assembly GCA_030270665.1). Lineage (NCBI taxonomy): Eukaryota > Viridiplantae > Streptophyta > Magnoliopsida > Malvales > Malvaceae > Hibiscus > Hibiscus trionum. The sequence continues at coordinate 9,684,114 of BSYR01000052.1, read as the reverse complement.
GTTGTAGTTGGGTGCATGTCATATTGTGTTGCATATTCATTCGCATTTGTTTATGTGTTTGAACTGATTTATGATGGTAAATTGTATTCTGATAATATCTGACTGACTCTGTTGATATGATGATTCTGTTAGTCTTGTTGCACTGTAGAGACACACTGAGCGTTATCGCTGACCCCCCCTTAGTTTCTATTTTCAGATACTCAGGTCTAGGCTACGGTACTTGGAGGACCTCGTTTTCCAGCTTATTTATTTATTTTATCAGTATGAGACTTGGACATATTTTTTTTATTATATGTTTTATCAGATTGTGTATAATTTCAGATTTCTGAATAGATTATTTGGGATTATTGCGTTTTTATCATGCATGCACATTTTGAATATTTAATATTTTCAGGAATATTTTATCAGTATGAGTTATACGATATTATTATTATCTATTTAGAACTAAAGTTTTGAATCAGGTTATTGATTGAGGAACAAGCTTTGGGTTTGATTCCTTATATTCGACCCAGTTCTTCCGGGTCAGGATTAGGGGGTTACATTTAGTGGTATCAGAGCCAGGTTCAACACTCGGCCTGGGTTATTTAAATCAATTTTTTTAAAAAAAAACAAAAATAAAATTTTGCATGCATTATCAAATGTTTTTGGGTAAAACGGGAATTTCAGAAGAAAAAAAAATTTATTATGATCTTTTGTGAATAATATTTATACATATTCTGAATAAGGTCTCCAAGTACCGAATTTAATCTTAGGATTCTATCTTTTGTAGATATACTATTATGCCACCTCGGAGAAGTTCTAGAGTAGCGGCCGGTCGAGGCCGTGGCCGAGGTCGAGGTCGTACCGCGACTGCAGATAGTGACGTTCCACCCCTTGAGGGTTCGATACAAAATCAGGATGAGGTCCAGGGTGCGAATGTGGAGGAGCAACCTGTGGAGGAGACTGGAGCTCAGCAGACTGGAGCCCAGCAGACTGGAGCTCAGCAGACTGGAGCCCAGCAGACTGGAGCTCAGCAGATCGGAGCTCAGCAGACCGGTGGAGGAGACCCACATGTTCAGCCTGCTCAGAGTGATGGTCATCGTGATTCAGGGGACAGTGAGACAGTGGGCATGGATGCTGTTACTGTTCAGAGAGAGTTATTGAGATACCTTCGTCAGTCTGAGGGTGTTCGGAGACCCATATCTACAGAGTTTCTTGCTGCTGGGATGACTATGTTCGAGGGAAAGACGGGTACAGACCCAGCCGATGCAGAGTACTAGCTGAAGAAGCTTCAGCGATTATTTGTTGAGATGGATTATCCTACCGACCGGAAACTCAGGGCTGCCGTTTCACTGCTGCAGGGTGAAGCCCAGAATTGGTGGGAGGCTGAGGAGCTTGTTACTCCAGCTAGTAGAGTTACTTGGGATCATTTCAGACAGACTTTCCGTGATCGTTATGTCGGAGCTGAGTATATTGCTAAGTGTAGAGATGATTTTATGAATCTGAAACAGAATGATATGACTGTTAACGATTATGAGATCGAGTTTATGAGATTGATGCAGTATGTTCCAGGGTTAGTGACCACAGAAAAAGAAAAGTGTGATTGGTTTCTGAAGGGATTGCGTCCTACGATAAAGACCGGTGTTGCTTTACATATGGATCAGGAATACAAAGACATTACTCGACGAGCTAGGACAGCTGAGCGTAATGAGGCAGAGTTGAGACAGCTTGAGTTGCATGGATCTGATAGAGGGAAGAGACCAGTGTCAGTGTCAGTTCAGCATAGTCAGGGAAATCAGTCCAGAAAGAGAGCCAGAGATGAGTCAGACTATCAGAGTTATTCGAGAGCTAGACCAGTGACTCCTTCTGTTCCGACCGTTAGTGCTGGTGGTTCGACTGGTACTCGAGGGGTGCCACAGTGTTCCTTCTGTAAGAAGTGGCATTCAGACGAGTGTAGGAGGCAATCTGGAGCTTGTTTCAGATGTGGTTCATTCGAGCATCGTTTCAGAGATTGTCCGGTTCCACCTCCCTCAGCTTATACTACTACTCAGTCTCAGGCGTCAGTACAGACTCCCACCAGGGGGAGAGGTCAGGTCAGATCTGTTACTTCAGGCTCTGCTAGTAGAGGTAGACCAGCTCCGAGTAGAGGATCAGCAGGATCAGGGGCCAGACAGTCGGGGTTAGTTTATTCTACTAGGAGACACGAGGATCGTGATGAGCCAGGTGTTATTGCCGGTACATTCTCTATCCATTCTATTCCATATTTTGCTCTGCTAGATAATGGTTCGACTCATTCTTATGTTACGAGTTCTATGTCTGGGGGTCTTGAGATTTCTGTTGAGGATACTGTTAGTGCTGTTACTGTACACAGTCTAGTGGGTAATCCAGTTGAGGTTACTAAAGTTTACAGGAATTGTCCTCTTGAGATTCAAGGGGAGATCTTTCCCGCTGATTTGATGGAGTTACCCTTTGGGGAGTTCGATCTTATTTTGGGTATGGATTGGTTGTCTGCACACCGTGTTACTTTAGACTGTGAAAAGAAGAAGGCTACATTGAGAACTCCTGATGATCGTGAGGTGATTCTGATTGGTGAGCGCAGAGGGTTCCTATGTAACATCGTCTCTGCTCTCAAAGCTGAGAAAATGATCAGGAAAGGTTCTATTGCTTATCTTGCCTATATCCTTGATCCGAGGCAGTCAGATTCTGGATTAGATAAGATTCGAGTTGTAAAAGACTTTCCAGATGTTTTTCCGGAAGAATTACCTGGAGTACCGCCGAAACGGGATGAGGTTGAGTTTGGCATCGAGGTTTATCCGGGTACAGCTCCTGTGTCTATGGCACCTTATCGGATGGCACCGAAGGAACTTAAAGAGTTGAAAATTCAGTTGCAAGAACTGTTGGATCGAGGTTTCATTCGACCTAGTGTTTCTCCTTGGGGAGCTCCCGTTTTATTTGTTAAGAAGAAGGATGGGACACTTCGACTCTGTATAGATTATCGAAAGCTGAACAAGCTGACGATAAAGAACAAATATCCTCTTCCTCGTATTGATGATCTGTTTGACCAGTTTCAGAGAGCTACAGTATTCTCTAAGATAGACCTGAGATCTGGTTATTACCAACTCAAGGTTAAGGATTCTGATGTGTTCAAAACAGCTTTCCGGACACGATATGGTCATTATGAGTTCCTTGTGATGCCTTTTGGGTTGACTAACGCCCCTGCCGCTTTTATGGATATGATGAATAGGGTGTTTCAACCCTATCTTGACCAGTTTGTTGTGGTATTTATTGATGATATACTGGTATATTCTAGATCTGAGGCTGAACATGAAGAACATCTCCGGATTGTATTACAAATTCTGCGAGAGAAACAACTTTATGCAAAATTCAGTAAGTGTGAATTCTGGCTTTCTGAGGTTATGTTTTTGGGACATATAGTTTCTGCTCAGGGTATTCAGGTTGATCCGATGAAGGTTGAGGCTATTATGAGTTGGAAGCAGCCCAAGAATGTCCCTGAGGTTCGAAGCTTCTTGGGTTTAGCTGGTTATTATCGGAGATTCGTTGAGGGTTTCTCATCTATTGCAGCTCCGTTGACTAAACTTCTGAGGAAGGATGTTCCCTTCGTTTGGTCTGAGGCTCAGCAGTCTAGTTTTGAGAAACTTAAGTTTGTGTTGACTGAAGCTCCAGTTTTGATTCAGCCTGAGTCTGGTAAGGCTTATACAGTTTTCAGTGATGCTTCGTACACCGGATTGGGGTGTGTTCTGATGCAGGACGGGAAGGTAGTGGCTTATGCGTCTCGACAGTTGAAACCGCATGAGTGTAACTATCCTACTCATGATCTAGAGCTTGCTGCTGTTATCTTTGCACTTAAGATCTGGAGACACTATCTCTATGGAGAGAAGTGTTATATCTTTACAGACCATAAGAGTCTGAAATATCTCCTCACTCAGAAAGAGCTTAATCTGAGACAACGTCGCTGGTTAGAGCTTCTCAAGGATTATGATTGTGAGATTGAGTATCATCCGGGTAAAGCTAATGTCATTGCTGATGCATTGAGTCGTAACGCCATTTCAGATCTGAGAGCTTTGTTTGCTCGGATGAGTTTGTACGACGATGGTAGTCTGTTGGCAGAACTTCGGGTTATTCCTACATTGATTTATGATATTCGAGCTGAGCAGCCTAGTGATCCGTTTTTGATGCATCGTATCAGAGAGGTGCGCGAGGGTACATCTCAGGATTACTCTATTGATCAGGATGGGGTATTATGTTTTCGTGGCCGATATTGTATTCCGAGGAAATCTGGGTTAAAACAAGTTATTCTCCGTGAGGCTCATGACAGTCCTTATTCTATGCATCCTGGTGGTGACAAGATGTATAAGAATCTTCGTGAAAGGTATTGGTGGAAAGGTCTCAAGCGGGACGTCGTCGGATTTGTATCGAAGTGTTTGACTTGTTAGAAAGTCAAAGCAGAACATCAGCGTCCGTCTGGGTTACTTCAGCATGTTGAGATTCCTCAGTGGAAGTGGAAGCGTGTGACTATGGACTTTGTTAGTGGACTTCCTTTGACTCCGTCGAAGAAGGATTCCATCTGGGTTATTGTTGATCGTTTGACGAAGTCCGCGCATTTCATTCCTGTTCGAGTTAATTATTCTTTGAGTAAGTTAGCCCGGCTTTATATTTCTGAGATCGTTCGACTTCACGGGGTACCGTTAACTATTATTTCTGACAGAGATCCGAGGTTCACTGCAAGATTCTGGGGGGTCTCTTCATTCTGCTTTGGGTACTCGGTTGAACTTCAGTACATCTTATCATCCGCAGACAGATGGTCAGTCTGAGCGTGTGATCCAGATTCTTGAGGATATGTTGAGGGGTTGTATTCTTGATTTCAGAGGCAGTTGGGAGGATTTCCTGCCGCTTGCAGAGTTTGCTTATAATAACAGTTATCAGGCCAGTATCAAGATGGCACCGTATGAGGCTCTATATGGGCGTAGGTGTCGTTCACCTATTGGATGGACTGAGTTGAATGAACACAGATTATTGGGACCGAAGATTGTGCACGAGGCTGAGCAGACTGTCAGATTGATTCGGGATCGACTTAAGGCTGCTTTTGACAGACAGAAGTCTTATGCCGATTTGAGACGTCGTGATCTTGAGTTTGAGGTGGGTGATGAGGTTTTCTTGAAAGTATCTCCTTGGAGGAAGGTACTTCGGTTCGGTCGGAAGGGCAAGTTGAGTCCTCGTTACATTGGCCCTTATCGGATTATTCGTCGAGTCGGACCAGTTGCCTATCAGCTAGAGTTACCACCAGAGCTTCAGCGTATTCACGATGTTTTCCATGTTTCAGTGTTGAGACGTTATCATCCTGATCCATCTCATGTTATGCCCGTTGAGGATATTGAGGTCCGTTCTGATTTGCGTTTTGAGGAAGAGCCTATTGAAATTCTTGCTCAGGATAAAAAGGTTCTCAGAAGGAAGATCATTAAGATGGTCAAAGTTCTGTGGCGGGGTCGTAGTCATGAGGAGGCTACGTGGGAGCCCAAGACTGTCATCCGAGCTCAGTATCCGCATCTTTTTGCTCCAGGTAAAAAAAATTCGAGGCCGAAATTTCTTTGTACAGGGGAAGAGTTGTAACACCCCAATTTTGCCCTAATTGGAAACCCTAATAATTGGGGATTTTATCTTAAAAATCTAATTGAATTTCAGTGATTAAAATGAGAAATTTTTCGGAATTTCAGTGGCTAAATTGTAAAAGTTGTGAAATTTGGGTGCCGTTTTATAAACCCCAGAAAGTTTAGTGGCACGCTTCGTGATTTACCCATTTGTTAGGGTATTTGAATTCTTTTGAATCCCATTTCAGATATGGGAGTGGGGGAACCATTTGTTTTCTTCTTCGTGTTTCAGTAAAAGAAAAAAAAATATAAAAACCCAACCTTTGTTTTTCCGTTTACCGTCCGGCAAGGAGCCAAATGCCGTCCGTTCGACGGTCCGACGCCACCATTCGACTCCTCTCACCGTTCCGGTCAAAACCCTGGCCGTTGGTTTTGATTTCCGTTCATCGTTGTTGAGAAACGGTTCGGAAACCGTTCGTCTTCCTCCAAAGAGCCACCGTTCGAGTCGTTTCACCTTGGTTTCGAGTTTGGGTGAGTACGAAAAGGGCGTGAGTGGTGTTTGGTTGGCCGGAAATAACGTTTAGACGTTACCGGCGTGTTTTCTGGCGAGGAAAACCGATTAGGGGAAAACCCTAATTTTTCAATCGGTGGAATTTGGGGATTTTTGCTTGAACCGGTCTGAACCGGCCCAGGGGCTGAACCGGGTTGACTGAACCGAATCGGTTCGTCTTATTAAATAGCCGACTGACGTCATCGATTACGTCAGCGTTGACCCGTTGACCGTTGACCGTTGACCCGTTGACCCGTTGACCGTTGACCGTTGACCCGTTCACCGTTGACCGTTGACTTTTTCAGAAAAGGGCTATTTTATGTTTTTCGACGTCCTGATTCCATTTCCGCTGCCCGTTTTCCCAAATTTGATTCCGAAAGGCTGTTTTGACCGCTTTTATTCGATTATGCACGTATTTAAAGATTTGAATATCGGAAGAATTAATTGATATTATTCGTATTTGCAGACGACATTGACTCGGATACTGAGATCCTTCCTCCCCCTCCACCTGGACGCCCTCCTGTTGCTCAGACATCGGGATCCGCTCGTGAGTTTAATTATTTATATATATATTCGATATTTATACTATCAGTGTCTTGGCATAGTAGTAGTTTTCTTGATGGAGGATTTAATTGTTATAGGAGCTGACTCTGACCGACCTAGAGATAGAGCTGAGCGTGGGAGACGTCACCGTCGACGTTGAGTGTTAGCTACTTGAGGTGTGTTCTCTTCTGTGTTATCTGTTTTACAGTGCTCTGTATGTAAATGTATTGATTTGCTGATGTGTATACTCGATGTGGTCTGATAGTATATGATTGTAATATTCTGTTGATTTGTGATGTTGGACTTGTTCAGCATTCTGTTATATTATGAAATATTTGTATATATATTCAGATTCGGAATACTGTATATCAGATTATATGATTATGCATTTCTGACGATAAACAATGCATTCAGATTCAGAACTCAGATTTTATGTCATCTCATTATGGGTGGGATTCTGTACGGGGAAGTTCAGTAGCTTCATCCTTCGGGATGATGTCTACTTCGGATCAGTGGTTTCGCCTACGGGCTGGATTCCACTTCAGATGGTGACGAGGTAGAGAGTGGTTCTGGGGAACCTTACTCTTCGGATGGTGTTGTAGTTGGGTGCATGTCATATTGTGTTGCATATTCATTCGCATTTGTTTATGTGTTTGAACTGATTTATGATGGTAAATTGTATTCTGATAATATCTGACTGACTCTGTTGATATGATGATTCTGTTAGTCCTGTTGCACTGTAGAGACACACTGAGCGTTATCGCTGACCCCCCCTTAGTTTCTATTTTCAGATACTCAGGTCTAGGCTACGGTACTTGGAGGACCTCGTTTTCCAGCTTATTTATTTATTTTATCAGTATGAGACTTGGACATATTTTTTTTTATTATATGTTTTATCAGATTGTGTATAATTTCAGATTTCTGAATAGATTATTTGGGATTATTGCGTTTTTATCATGCATGCACATTTTGAATATTTAATATTTTCAGGAATATTTTATCAGTATGAGTTATACGATATTATTATTATCTATTTAGAACTAAAGTTTTGAATCAGGTTATTGATTGAGGAACAAGCTTTGGGTTTGATTCCTTATATTCGACCCAGTTCTTCCGGGTCAGGATTAGGGGGTTACAATTTTAATTTCTAAAAGATAATAAAATGTTATTATACCACAACTTTGATAAGAGCAACGGTCTCTTCCATGGTATAGTAAAAAAGATAATAAAACATACTTCATTTTATTATTCATTATATTGTTAAAAATAGATAATATTAAGAATAAATTATTCATTTATTTTACCTTAATTTCCGGGTTAAAATCGGGTCGATATTCGGTTTAGCTTTCGGTTCGGGTCAAATTCGTTCGGGTCTATTTCGGTTCAACAAAAAAAATTGGGTCGGTTTCGGTTCGGTTTATTTCGAGTTTCGGGTCAACTTCAGATCATCATGTTCGGGTCAAAATCGGGTAATTTGGTTCGGGTCTCGGGTCAAGTTTGCCAAGTCTATATGTATATATATACATACATACATACATACATATCACATGAAACGCTGTCGTTTTGGCAAGCATAGACTAGGGATGGGCATTTTACCTGATCCAGTCGGGTTCCGGCCCGACCCGGCCCGATAAGGTCGGATTTTTTAATGAAAAAAATAGGTTCAGGTCAAGTTTTTATTAAGGGAGCGCTCGGGTCGGGTTGGGTTCGAGTTTAGGATGGAAAATATCTGACTCGACCCGAGACTAATTATGCAATTTTCCCCTATATTTTTTAGGAATATTTATAATAATACATCATATTTATATATTTTTTATATGCTTTTATTTTCGGTTTGAAATCAATTCACCTACGACCTTACGGTGACCCGCACTGAGGTATGATTCATATTATTTATGGCATGGTTAATTTGGCTAACTAACTAACCTCTAACTCACTAACATCTAACCTTATCTCTGCTTCTACTTTCTCGCATTTATTTTATGTCTTAATTTATATTTTGCCATGCTTATTGTCATGTGTTGCATATTCGAATATATTAAATGTTAATGTAGTGTTCTATTATTTGGAGGTAAACTTGGTTACGCCAAAGAAGTTGGCGGTGATTTTTGTTTACTTTTCGAATAATGGGCCTTTAAAATAAATTCTCAATTGTAAACGGATCTTAAATTAAATTAAATTCGAACTCGCAAGTTCCAATTTTAAGGCAACGTGTAATCGACTAAGTACTGCTTTCGTGCGTGGTGGGAGTGCGAAACCTTCCTCACTCGTAATCGACTCCCGACCCCTAATTTTCAATAGTTACCTTTTTGGTGTCTGGTCTACCTTATCCAAGTGATCAGTTGCGACTCCTCTAATTTTATTTCAAAACCAAACTTTTCAAGAATATTCCCCCAATAAATTTTTTCAAAAAAAAAGAAAATTTAGAATTTTTTAGTCGCTATAACATGGCGACTCCGCTAGGTACAAAATTTGTATCTTTATAAAAAAAAAAAGTCAGACGACAAGTAGATTACCTTTTATCTTAATAATTAGAAATTGTGAGTTCAAATTTAATTGAATTTAATATTCTTTTATGAATGTGAGCTTATTTTAACACATTTAAAATTTGGCATATAAACTCGTCCCATTAATTGAGGGAAAACGATATTGTTTTCGTAGAGATAATGTTCCTTCGTTTGGGCCTAGCAAGTATCTTTGGGGCTCGAGTACTCTATGTTTTCGTAGCAATATCATTTCCTTGTATGGACATAGACGAATGTGTCCCCCTGAATTGAACTCAATTGAAAGGAGTCTATAATGAGTAATGACCAGGGGCTTTGCTACCCTTAGTAGGGGACAACTAGGACAGTTCGAGTACCTTTTTAGCATCAAACATGCATGTAGAGAATAATAAGAGTCTACCCTTTAGAGCAATGCAGTAACCCGAGTGATAGTTCTTTAAAGAGTATGTAATTTCCCTTAATTTATAGGTCTAATTGTCTCCACATTTGTGTCCATTACATTCATTTCTGCATTTTTATGTCTATTTCTGCATTTTTTCTAACTTAGTTTCAGTGACTCGTGTTTTGTATATTTTTGTCTCGTTGTCGCTACATTTCTAATGCCCTTGCAGAGGAAGTTTTCATCACTACAGCCAGTTCGACATTCATGGTTTAGGGTTTAGTAATTTAGTGTATAAGGTATAAAATTTAAGGTTTATGGTTAGAATTAAAAATTTAGGTATAGAGTTTAGGGTGCTTGGATTTAAGATTTAGGTTTTAAATTTTATAGAAGTATTGTATAAAAAAATTACACTGCTTGTGTATCAAAATATAGCCCATATTTTTTTAGTATGTGAAAGAATTACTAGTATATGAACTTTCAATATAGACTGAAACTCAATGATCTGTTATATATTTTGCATTGATTAAATCAATCAATTAATTCAGCATCCACAAAGGTAAATCAAAAGTATTTTTGGCTGTGTCCAAGAAATCTGCAGACCAGCTTTCTTTCACAGAGAGGGATGAAGAATCCTCAGGCAGTTCACATAAGATCATTGCATATAGATGCTAAAAGGCGAGCCTGCAACAGAAAAAAAAAACTACCATTTGATGAAATCTCATTCAGATCCATGGATTCAGTTAAGGGTTAATGTTAAACCCATCAACTCAGCAGAATCTTATAAGTGCACTAACAAGACAGCAATGGAAAACAACTCTGAGCTAAAGACATCTTCCTCAAATAAATTTAATAAACAGCCACAATAATGAAATATACTGATCCAGATTCCAGACATGAAGGAACTTAATTGATTGCAAACTATGATTCTCAAAATGGCTCCACCTTGATAGGAATTTTAAGTAATGACACTTAACAAGTAAGATCCCAGCTAAGATATGGGATGGCAATGGAGAAGAGCGGGGGATTGCCTCGTCTACCTCCGTCCCACTCTTTGCATGAATGTTGGTAACCAAGGGGTATACTCAAGACTTCTGGAGTTTGATCATTTAGAGACATTTGCTCCTATTGCAAATATTAAACACAGTTAGAGCATTGTTATCACTAGCAGCTACTTATGGTAGGGAGTTGCAGCAATTTGATGTCAAGAACACTTTCTTACATGGGGAACTACAGGAATTTGGCTGCTCATACCATGTGTATACTGAAAAAGGCATTAGATGGCCTTAAGCAATTACCATGGGAATGGTCAGGAGATTTTCACGAGTTATGCTGGTTATGGGCAAACAAAGCCAAGGGAATCACACATTCTGCATAAAACACTCTCCTGGGACTTATAGCTGTTCTAGTTATGCTGATGACATAATAGTAACCGGAGATGATGTTAAATAGAAACAAGTATTGAGTCAATATTTGGCTGAGGAGCTTGAAATTAAAGCATTGAGAAGACTGAAGTATTTTCTCGAGATTGAGGTAGCTTACCCTAGATAAGGAATTTTTATCTCTCAACAAAAGTATGACACAGATCTCGAGGAAACTGGTAAGTCAGCATGCAATCCAGCAAGTACCCCATATATCCCAGTCTTAAACTAGGAAAAACAGAGGATGCCGCAGTGGGCAGAGAAATGTATCAATGCCAGGTAGGGAGACTTATTTATCAGTTTTAGACACTACCAGATATAGCACATTCAGTGTTATCAGTCAATTTATGCATAATTTGAAGGTAAGTTCATTTGCAAGCAGCTCATAGAGTACTACAATATCTCAAGGGAACACCAGGGGAAGGTATCTTATCAAAAAGAAACGAAGAATTGACGCTTGAGACATACACTAATGCCGATTATGCAAGATCAAATGTTGATAGAAGATCAACCTTAGGATAGGATATTGCATGTTCCTCGGCGGGACTCTTGTGACATGGAAAAGTAAAAAATAAAGTGTAGTAGCTCAATCAAGTCCATAGGCTGAACTTTGAGTAATGACTCAAGGTGTGTAACACCCCCAAATTTACCCAAATTAAAAATTTTCTAATTTTTGAATCCCTAATTCGAAACCCTAGAATTTGGGAATTCCTAGTTTTAAACCCTAATTTGATTAAGGGGTTAAATTAAACAAAATCAGAATTTTGTGGCTTAATTCAGAAATTTGGGGTCGTTTTGGAATGTTGGTAAAGTTATGTTTCTGTTTTGCAAACCCTAAAAGTGTAAAGTGCCCATATATGTGATTTGCCCTTTTAATAGGGTATTTATACCCAATTATAGCCCACATCAGATTTCAATTTTTGGGGCAGCCGCATCCTTTCTTCTCCTTTTACCCCCTCTCTCGATATTGCTTCCTTTATCCTCTTCCTTTATTTTTTTTCCGGCGAAGCTCCGATTGAGCTTGCCTCGTCATCTGTTTTGCACACCGTCAACACCTTCTCATCCGTCGTCATCTCGTGAGACAAACCCGACCCCTAGTTCCCCGTCATCGGCCGTTGTGTGCTCAGAAGCGGTAAGAAACCGTTCGGCCTTTCCTTTGTTCATCGTCGCCGTTCGTTCCTTGTTTTGATCTGGGTTGGAGTTGTCACGTCTTAGCCTTGCATTGTTGTTGCCGCTGTTTGTTCATCGGTCGTCGATTTCCATGTTTTCATCGTTGTTGTCCTCCACCGTGCCTCCTTCCGATTTTGGTTTGGTAAGCCTTAATGTTGTGCTAATAATCAGTGGATTCTAAGTTATTGGTTGCTGATCTCGTTTTTCCTTTTTGGTTCTTGCCAGAAATCGACCATTTTGTGTTCACCGGGCGTGTTGTCGTCGCCACCGTTCATTCATCGGCCGCCGTCACTCTCGTCCTTGCTTCGCCGCCGCGTTGCTCAGCCGCCACCGTCTTTTTGGGTCAAAAAAACCTACTGTGTGATGTGTTGTAAAGATGAATGGATGTTGGGCTTACTAGGTTGTGGTGGTGGGTTGTGTGTGATTTGTTGAGCCCAATTTGATAGGCCCATATGTGTGTAACATGGTGTAGAGCCCGTCTGGTAAGCTTGAAGAGAGATCCAACCCGTGTTTCATTTTAGTTTGAGCCCAAACCTATGCAAATCAGACTGTTGGTGTTGCCTTGAACCGAATCAGTTTTGACCCATGAACCCAATCTTGTGAAATGATTGAACCAAAATGTTCTTGCGAACCGGACCCAGGATTGAACTGTACACGTGAGTTGACCGAACCAAACTTGTTGACCCTTTGACCTGACATTTGACTTTGACCCGTTTGACCTTGACTTTGACCTTGGACTTTGACTCGTTTGACCAGTGTTGACCTTTTGACCAGAGTTGACCAGTTTGACTTGACTTTGAACAAGGTTGACTTTGACCGGAGTTGACTTTTTTTTAGAAAATGTTCACCTCAACCTTTTTCGACGTCCTGAGTCCGTATCCGCTGCCCGTTTTGTCAAATTAGATCCCTAAAGCTCCATTCTCGTGTTCAGGTGCCGACCTTGAGACCGTTGGGTTACCTCCAGTTGTACAGACCGATCGTGCACATTCTTCGAGATCTTCACGTGAGTATATCTTTAGTTCGGTTTTCAGTGTTTTAGTCGGTGGCTTAGTGTTAGTAATAAATATTAATATAGTATTCATACCTTCATAGGTCCCAATTCAGCTAGATCTGAGCGTGAGATGCGCTTTTCTCGGCATTAGAGCTTCTGTTGCTTAAAGGTGTGTCTCTTCCTGTTTTATAAACTTGTGTGTTTCTTTCTGTGCTTTTATGGTATTAATATAAGTAAATGTTTTGTACATTTCGTGTGCATACTCTGTTGTGATTGGGTGAATGTTTTCAGACATCATGCATAACATGTCATACTGTGATTTAAGTGAAATATCGGATTTTCAGAACTGTAAAACATCGGATTTATAGTATTGTGTAACTTGAAATTTCATAATTCAAGTTTCGGATCAGATTTGGATTTTAAAATCCGCATCATATCATTGTGGGTATATGGATTGAGATTTGTTCGGGGAAGTTCAGTGGTTTCAACCTTCGGGTTGAATTCCGCTTCGGATTAGTGGTTTCACCCTTTGGGGTTGAATTCTGCTTCGGATCAGTGGTTCCACCCTTCAGGTTGAGTTCCACTTCGGATGGTGATGATGGAGAAAGTAGGTTCAGGGGAACCTTACTTTTCGGTGTATCGGAGATGGGTACTAGGATTCATATGCATCAGACATCATATCATCATGATTCGGTTTTGTTGTGTTTTCAGAAAAGTCTTTATCAGAAAATAAAATATTGTTTTGTTTTCGGTTGCACTTTAGAGACACACTAAGCTCTTTAGCTTACACCCGTTAGTTTTTACTTTTTCAGATATCTCAGACTTTTTAGGCGATCGGTACTTGGAGCATCTCTTGTTTATTCAGATAAATTATTATTTAGTACGAACTTTTCTGTTACCTCAGAATTATTATTTTAATATATTTTGGGATATTTGTGTAATATGGACATTGGAACTGTTTTTAATTTGGGTTTTATTAAATGCATGCACTTATGAAGTTACTTTCGGATTTTTAATTAATTATCGGGACATCGTTCAAAAGATTGAGTTTTATTTTAATTGGAATATTTGTTGAGTTTTACTTATTTAATTGATTCTTTTGAATTACAAAATATTTTAACCTAAATTGTTTCGTGAGGGACAAGTTTTCAATTGATACTTCTTAGATCCGACCCATTTCTTCTGGGCTGGGTTTAGGGGGTTACATTTAGTGGTATCAGAGCCTAGGTTTAACCCTCGGACTGTGGGCTCACAAAAGTTGTTTTCAAAATGTTTTTGACTTTTGCATGCATCAAAAATATTTTGGGATAAATGAGGATTTTTTTTTGAAAAATGTACTATGGTATTATGTGATTTTGACTTCAACGTTTTCAATGTGTTTTAAATCTGAGACTCCAGTACCGATTCTGACTCTAGGTTATTAGCTTCTAGTATATATATTTCATTATGCCATCGTGTAGGAGTCTTAATATATCATTTGTTCGAGGTCGTGACCGAGACCGTACTACTGCTTCTGGTAGTGATCACCCGCCTTCTGTTGGGCAAGCAGAAATTCAGAATAAGTTACATGTTGATGAAAACTATTCGTTGGGAGGATATCAGATCAGAAGTGATAACTCACTTGATATTGAGAACACTGGTCGATATGTAGGAGCCGAGCTTGTAGCGAAGTGTTAAGATTATTTTATGAATTTGAAACAGAATAGCAAGCCAGTGAATGATTATTAGATAGAGTTTCGGAGGTTGGTCAAGTATGCTTCTGAGTTAGTTGTGACTGAGAAAGATAAGTGTGATTGTTTTTTTAAGGAACTTCGTTTATCGATTCAGAGAGATGTTGCAACACATCATGATAATGAATTCAGCGACATGATTGATCGAGCTAAAACTGTTGAGAGGATTCTTACACTAATGGAAAATGAGGAACTTCATAATTCTAATCCAAGTCAGGAAAGAATCGGAATCATCTACTCAACCAAGTTTTGTCAACTCGTCTGGGAAGAGACCTAGAGATGAGTATGTTTTTCATAGTTATCAGAATGTGAGACTTGCAGTAAAGATGGTTCCATCTAATAGCATTGGTATATCAAAAGTTCGTCGACCTATTCCTATATGTGGTTTTTGCAATAAGAAACATAACAGAGTGTGCAGATTGTTGAATAAAACGTTTTTCAGATGTGGTTCTCAGGATCATTACTTAAAGAATTATCCACATGCACCTTCTGTTCATCTGTATAGATTCAGAGTCATGCATCAGTTCAGGCACCTCATCGAGGTAGAGGGGAGCGTAGGTCAGTTGTTGTTTTTTTCTTCTGCTAATAGAGATACACATGCTCAGAGTGGTGGATCAGTTAGATTCGCGATCAGACGTTCATGTTCAGTATATCCGACCGAAGTTCACGTTGAATTTGATGATATGCATGATGACAGAGCAAGTATATATATATATTTAATATGTTTCAGTTCTATTTTCAGTTCTATGTTCCAGTATTTTCGGTTATGATGGATCATGAATTCAGAATGAGAAAGTGTATACGTGTTTTAGCTGGTTAAGAGATCTATTGTTAAGTCAGGAAATTTCGAGGACGAAATTTCTTTAAGAGAGTGAGAGTTGTAACACCCCAAAATTTCCCCAAATTAAA
The DNA here is from genome assembly GCA_030270665.1 of Hibiscus trionum. Taxonomy (NCBI): domain Eukaryota; kingdom Viridiplantae; phylum Streptophyta; class Magnoliopsida; order Malvales; family Malvaceae; genus Hibiscus; species Hibiscus trionum. The sequence goes on along the minus strand of BSYR01000052.1, from coordinate 9,668,332 downwards.
AATTTTCTAATTTTTGAATCCCTAATTCGAAACCCTAGAATTTGGGAATTCCTAGTTTAAAACCCTAATTTGATTAAGGGGTTAAATTAAACAAAATCAGAATTTTGTGGCTTAATTCAGAAATTTGGGGTCGTTTTGGAATGTTGGTAAAGTTATGTTTCTGTTTTGCAAACCCTAAAAGTGTAAAGTGGCCATATATGTGATTTGCCCTTTTAATAGGGTATTTATACCCAATTATAGCCCACATCAGATTTCAATTTTTGGGGCAGCCGCATCCTTTCTTCTCCTTTTACCCCCTCTCTCGATATTGTTTCCTTTACCCTCTTCCTTTATTTTTTTTTCCGGCGAAGCTCCGATTGAGCTTGCCTCGTCGTCTGTTTTGCACACCGTCAACACCTTCTCATCCGTCATCATCTCGTGAAACAAACCCGACCCTTAGTTCCCCCGTCATCGGTCGTTGTATGCTCAGAAGCGGTAAGAAACCGTTCGGCCTTTCCTTTGTTCATCGTCGCCGTTCGTTCCTTGTTTTGATCTGGGTTGGAGTGGTCACATCTTAGCCTTGCATTGTTGTTGCCGCCGTTTGTTCATCGGTCGTCGATTTCCATGTTTTCATCGTTGTTGTCCTCCACCGTGCCTCCTTCTGATTTTGGTTTGGTAAGCCTTAATGTTGTGCTAATAATCAGTGGATTCTAAGTTATTGGTTGCTGATCTCGTTTTTCCTTTTTGGTTCTTGCCGGAAATCGACCATTTTGTGTTCACCGGGCGTGTTGTCGTCGCCACCGTTCATTCATCGGCCGTCGTCACTCTCTTCCTTGCTTCGCCGCCGCGTTGCTCAGCCACCACCGTCTTTTTGGGTCAAAAAAACCTACTGTGTGATATGTTGTAAAGATGAATGGATGTTGGGCTTACTAGGTTGTGGTGGTGGGTTGTGTGTGATTTGTTGAGCCCAATTTGATAGGCCCATATGTGTGTAACATGGTGTAGAGCCCGTCTGGTAAGCTTGAAGAGAGATCCAACCCGTGTTTCATTTTAGTTTGAGCCCAAACCTATGCAAATCGGACTGTTGGTGTTGCCTTGAACCGAATCAGTTTTGACCCATGAACCCAATCTTGTGAACTGATTGAACCAAAATATTCTTGCGAACTGGACCCAGGATTGAACTGTACACGTGAGTTGACCGAACCAAACTTGTTGACCCTTTGACCTGACATTTGACTTTGACCCGTTTGACCTTGACTTTGACCTTGGACTTTGACTCGTTTGACCAGTGTTGACCTTTTGACCAGAGTTGACCAGTTTAACTTGACTTTGAACAAGGTTGACTTTGACCGGAGTTGACTTTTTTTTAGAAAATGTTCACCTCAACCTTTTTCGACGTCCTGAGTCCGTATCCGCTGCCCGTTTTGTCAAATTAGATCCCTAAAGCTTCGTTCTCGTGTTCAGGTGCCGACCTTGAGTCCGTTGGGTTACCTCCAGTTGTACAGACCGATCGTGCACATTCTTCGAGATCTTCACGTGAGTATATCTTCAGTTCGGTTTTCAGTGTTTTAGTCGGTGGCTTAGTGTTAGTAATAAATATTAATATAGTATTCATACCTTTCATAGGTCCCAATTCAGCTAGATCTGAGCATGAGATGCGCTTTTCTCGGCATTAGAGCTTCTGTTGCTTAAAGGTGTGTCTCTTCCTGTTTTATAAACTTGTGTGTTTCTTTCTGTGCTTTTATGGTATTAATATAAGTAAATGTTTTGTACATTTCGTGTGCATACTCTGTTGTGATTGGGTGAATGTTTTCAGACATCATGCATAACATGTCATACTGTGATTTAAGTGAAATATCGGATTTTCAGAACTGTAAAACATCGGATTTATAGTATTGTGCAACTTGAAATTTCATAATTCAAGTTTCGGATCAGATTTGGATTTTAAAATCTGCATCATATCATTGTGGGTATATGGATTGAGATTTGTTCGGGGAAGTTTAGTGGTTTCAACCTTCGGGTTGAATTCCGCTTCGGATTAGTGGTTTCACCCTTTGGGGTTGAATTCCGCTTCGGATCAGTGGTTCCACCCTTCGGGCTGAGTTCCACTTCGGATGGTGATGATGGAGAAAGTAGGTTATGGGGAACCTTACTTTTCGGTGTATCGGAGATGGGTACTAGGATTCATATGCATCAGACATCATATCATCATGATTCGGTTTTGTTGTGTTTTCAGAAAAGTCTTTATAAGAAAATAAAATATTGTTTTGTTTTGTTTTGTTTTCGGTTGCACTTTAGAGACACACTAAGCTCTTTAGCTTACACCCGTTAGTTTTTACTTTTCAGATATCTCAGACTTTTTAGGCGATCGGTACTTGGAGCATCTCTTGTTTATTCAGATAAATTATTATTCAGTACGAACTTTTCTGTTACCTCAGAATTATTATTTTAATATATTTTGGGATATTTGTGTAATATGGACATTGGAACTGTTTTTAATTTGGGTTTTATTAAATACATGCACTTATGAAGTTACTTTCGGATTTTTAATTAATTATCGGGACATCGTTCAAAAGATTGAGTTTTATTTTAATCGGAATATTTGTTGAGTTTTACTTATTTAATCGATTCTTTTGAATTACAAAATATTTTAACCTAAATTATTTAGTGAGGGACAAGTTTTCAATTGATACTTCCTAGATCCGACCCATTTCTTCTGGGCTGGGTTTAGGGGGTTACAAGGTGTGTGTGAACTACTTTGATTGAAGATCATTCTTGAAGATTTGAAAATTAAGTGGGATGTTCCAATAAGATTCTATTGTGACAACAAATCTACAACCAGCATAGCTCACAACCCAATACAACATGATCTGGCAAAGCACATTGAAGTTGATACACTTTATCAAAGAGAAATTGTAGAGTGGATTGATATGTACATCTTATGTGTCAACAAATGGTCAACTTGCTGATGTTCTTACCAAAAAGGGTTGAGTCGCTTAGCTTTCCAGAGTCTTGTATCTAATCTTAAATCCAAGCTGAGAATGGAGAATACACATTCACCAGATTGAGGGGAGTGTCAAAAAAATGTGAAAAATAAATCCCTTGAATGCTAGGATTTGGCTCACAGATTTATTCCTTGAAACCAGGAATTGGATGTAGGCAGATCTTAGAAGAAATTAGCAGTAGACTTTTAGGAGAAAATATCAAATTTTTAAAAGAGATTTTATTGATTATGTATTTACTGTGTTTCCCAAAGTACCCTAGGTTGTCTAGTATAAATATGTAGAATTCTTTACTCAACAAATATAAGACAATTCCCCTTCTCAGTTTCTTACGCCTCTTTTCAATTTTCATTCAATTTCCAACATTACTCTTTAGTTTACAATAGTTTCTTATCAATAAAGTTGCAATAGAGCCATTGTAAACATTGATAATACCAATTAATCAATTCGTTGTATGCCAGGTTTTCATTTTCAGCAGTCTGCTGGTGGTGTATCTTTCTATACAATTTAAACCAGACATAGTAAGAAAAAAGTCAGCAGCAATTACCAGGCATTGAATACCGATGCTTAAAAGAATGCAGTTGTGCCAAAATATTACTTCATCAGAACTCTATGTAGAAGGTGCGGCATCAAAAGAGTGAAGGATTTCTTCCAATACTGCTCTTTTATGGGTATCAAGAGGACTTTCAGGTTTGTCAGAATGAGCAATATTAAGAAGGTAGAGCTTCTTTGACGCTACAAAAGCCGCTGAAAGGATCCTCTTCATTCCTCCCCTGGTGCTATCCACTTTGTACTCAAACTCGTACACTTGTAAGCCTCTTAGGCCTGGTCTCTCAGCAACTCCAATTACCTCAGCATCCTTTGTGCTTTCCTATAAATGAAAAGGGTATTGTATAAAACAATATTGTTTGAACTTTGAATTTCCTTAAACATCAAAACTGAATAATGAAATAGAAAAAAAAACAATCATATTTAATTGAACATATCTTCTAAATATAGAAAGAATGTTCAGTACATTACAATGCAGAAAGAATGTTCCTTACATTACAATGCAGAAAGAATGTTCAGTACATTACAAGTAGTAGTAGTTGTAGTATATTTATTGGCACACAGATATGAGAGAAGAAGGAGAAGCAGGAGGTGGAGGAGGAGAAGCAAATACATATGGTGTTGATTCAACTTTTTATCAACAAACGTACACTACTAATTTGACAGTTGATGAACACTTAACGGTGTATTCTCCATTTGTCCTAAATCTAAGCAGAGAAGCAAAGAAATCATAACCAGGCACTCGTAATTCAACACCAAAACAACACTGTGCTTTCTAACACTAACTAGCAAATTATTGTTATTGACATGCAATTATTTGTCTTGGTGGACACTGATCAAATTAGTTCCTGCAGAACCTTTTGAAAATGGGTGTAATGCTTCTTAGTTTCACATGAAAATACAAATATATTCCTTAGGGAAAATGATAAAGGAAGCCATGAATTTGATGGGAAAAAAAAGAGTTCGTTCATAGTACCTTGCGTTTTTCAGCCTGTATAAGCTTATCAGCCACAAATTGAGGAGTTCCAAATTCTCCAAGGCTGTCTAAACGAACCGGGTTCACAACAACCCCAACATTGTTACTTCCCGCATTTGCCTCCTCAAACAACACAGTCGCCCCTGCTTTCTCAACCTTAGCCACCCCATATAATTACATTACACGCAAACAAAATAAAAATAAAAAAAACCCCATAAGTCTGAGGCAAAAACTTCATGTTTTATCTTATATAAATGATGAATAAGTAAGCACCTGAATCCAAGAAGAAGGCCTAAGAAGAGTGAAACCCTGCTCAAAATCTGTGTATCTTTCGAGCTCCAAATCTTTTTCAACCGATGCATTGGCATTGGAAGGCAAAAGCCCAAAGAAGAAAAGGGCTAGTGCTGAGGAATTAAGGCTTCTCTTGGTGAGGGAAAATGGAGATAGCAATGTTTCTTTGGTGGGGTTTTTGTTGTTTTCATGAGAATGGTAGTTAATAGCTCTGGGTATGGAAGAATGGAACTTTGGAGAGGAACGACGGTAATGGTTGTAATATGGAGTTTGATTTGAGAGAGGGAGGCAAATTTGGGAAGCCATTTTAGTGGAGAACAAGCACAGAGGCTATTTTCCGAGATAAAACTGAAGCTCAACATTCCTAATTGGTTAAGATATGCTCCAACTCCCTGCACTTTTAATACATTAAAATTTAGTCCGTTTTTTTTTTAATAACGATTACAATTTTTTTAGTTTTAAAATACTTAAATGATTAAAATATTAAGGCAATTACATTATCTTGGTATTTATGTTAAGATTTTTGTATCCTTATTGTAATAATTATTTTTGGTTAGTTATTGTATTAATCTGAATGAATACATTCAATAAATTTTGTATTGCATTTATTTACTTTCTATACACATTATGTCCTTAAATTATAGAATTGCATGCATAGTAACAATAACAAAATATCAGTTCATTGATTATTAAACGATTTAACTAATTAAATGTAACGCCATAAAAATTGTTTTTAATGCAAAAGTGAACTTATGAGTAGTAGGTAATCCAAATAAATTTGTTGTAGTCCATGAAATTGGATTGAGCAAACAATTCATGTCAAATTATGTCATTTAAAGTCTAGAGATGAGATAATTTGTCTTGTCTATTGGAGAAGACTCCCCAATAGAGACAAATATGTTTGATCGAAATAGACAATACATTAGACTAGACACGATACGAATTCATCTTAATATATTTATATGTTAAATTTACTTGAAACGTTTAAAACGTGTTTACATTAATTCTAAGTAAATATACAATTATATGTGTGGCTTGCATGTTTTGATATATTAAGAACTGATGCGTCTTAAAACAATAAATTTATGGTTGATATGTTATGTATATAATTCATACATGGTATTGTTACATTCAATCATAATTCAATTAAAGAGTAAAAGATACATTCTCAATGATATTGCATGATTTATATAAAATCATTAAAATATAAAACGGTCGTAGGTCATTCATCAAGGATGGAAGATTTAATTATTGATTTATATAATAATCATGTTTATCATATATATTATATTAAAACATTGAAATAAAAGTTACCTTGCTAGAGAAACAGATAAAACCTAAAGAGATCACATATATCCTATGAAAATAAAATATTTATGACTATGCAATTAAACAAAGGCTTAAAAAATTGGTTTTCTGTAATAATAGACGAAAAGGCAATTTAATTCTGGGTTGAAATTGGAAACAAGGTCAGCTGGGATAACTAACAAATTATAAAGAAAACACTCAAAGAAACTTAAAGAAAAGTCAGCTGGGATAACTAACAAATTGCCGAATCATTTAACCCAGCTGTCAATAATCCTATTAGCCCCCTCAAGTTGGCACATATAAATCTTAAATGCTCAACTTGGACTTGGATTCTAAAAAAGCTAAAGTATGCTAATGCAAAGCCTTCATGAAACAATCTACAATTTAATTCTGGGTTGAAATTAGAAACAAGGTCAACACTCCTTGTTGAATCTTCTCGCGAACCAAATGACAATATGCTTCGTTTTCTAATGAAAAACTAAATTTTTTGCAATTTTGATAGCAGACAAATTGTCACAAAAGAGATCTACATAAGAAATATCAAATTTTAAATCAGAAAGTATATAAAGAAGCCATTAAACTTCACAAGTAACAGTGGCAAGGGCACGATACTCTGCCTCACTTAAAGAACGTGAGATGGTCTGTTGTTTCTTGAATTTTCAAGAAACAAGTGCAGAACCCAAAAAACACATAACTCTGTCACAGATTTTATTGAATCTGGACAAGATGCCCAGTTAGAATCTAAAAAAGCATTGATCTTAATAACATTGTTAGAAGAAAAAAATAACCCTTGACCAAGAGACCCTTTAAGATATCGCAAAATCCTATAAACAGCAAGTAAATGATCATCAGTAGGGGTAACTAAAAACTAAGAAAGTTGTTGAACAACATATGAAATGTCAGGCCTTGTATTAATAAGATATAACAATTTGCCGGTCAACCTTTTATATGAGGTTATATCAGAAAGATGAGTACCACTATTATTTGAAAACTTGACTTTAGAAAGAATAGGGGTAAGCACAAATTTATAATCAGTGAAACCAGTTTCTTCTAATAGTTCAAGAGTATATCTGCATTGACACAAATTAATTTCCTTACTAGTCCGTGCTATTTCAAGACTAAGATATTTCAAATTCTCTAAGTCTTTAATTTTAAAAGTGTCATGCAAATAGATTTTGATTTCATTAATAGGATCCATAGTAGGAATAACTAGAATGATGTCATCTACATACACAACTAACGCAATGAAAATTCTATTAATACCTTTAACAAAGAGAGAAATATATGATGAAGCCTGCTTAAAATCTTTTTCAAGTAAAGCAATTGTTAAACGCTTATTTCATTGTCTGCTAGCTTGCTTTAGTCCATAAAAACTTTTGTTTAGATTACAAACTAAATCAGGAGGAGCAGAGAAACCATGAGGTGATTCCATATAAACTTCTTTATGCAAAAAATCATGTAAAAAGTATTATTTACATCTAATTGCTGTAATTTTCAACCATTGGCAGCAGCTATAGCCAATATAAACCTAATTGTTGTAATTTTAGCAACAAGACTAAAAGTATTCATAAAATCCACCTCATGTTGTTGAGTATAACTTTTTTCTACTAACTTAGCTTTGTATTGTAACACCCGGGTTTAGGGGTTAGGTGAAAATAATATTTTAATATTATTCTAGGTTCGGCTTTATAATTTAACTAATGGTCCGGGTTGGTTTTCAAACTAATTAAATTGATGATGGACTAAGTTTTGGAATTAAACCCCAAATGGCCATGGAACTTATGTCCTTGTGAATAATCCATTTCATTAAGGGCAAAAAGGTCATTGGGCTTTTAAATTAAAACAAAACAAATAAAACCCCCCAAATTTCACTCATCTTCTCCCCCTCTCCCAAATATCACGACAAAACATCCCAAGCCATTGAAGTTACTGTTCCATCACCTCCCTTCATCGTTTCAACTCCGTTTTGAAAGGTAAGAGTGTTTTTGACTTCCCCTCATCTTCCCCTTCATAAAAGTACCTTTCATTTTGATTTCCATGGAAGTTTTAGAAAATGCCATTTTTGAATATTTGGATTAAAAATGGTGTCTTTATGATGCTAAGTTAAATGTTTTGAATTAATATGTTTAGTAATGATGTATAGAGGCCAAATGATACTACATATATGAATTTCGAATGATTTGGAGCAATTTTCGGAATTTGGCTTGAGAGGGTTTTTGGAAGGTTTTTAAAGTGGGTTTTGGGGCTGTTTAAGGTTGGGTTTTGGGGGCTGTAGGTAGTATGATATATGAGGATCTTTTTGGGTGCAATTGATGCTTGTTTGGGTGTTTGAAATGAGAGAATTCAGTGGGTCAAGTGGGCTGCTCGAAAATCTGTTTTTGGGCTTGTTTTGAGTGTTGGATGCTTGGTAATGTAATCCGGGTTAGTTTCGATGTCAAGATATTGATTGTGGATGTTTTGTTTGTGTTTGGGATTGATTAGAGTCAAGTTTGGGCATCGGTGAAGCATCGGAAGGGAATTCGGGAAGTTGAAGGTTGTTGCTTGCTTGGTCCTGAGCTTGGAAGCTTAGGTGAGTGGTTAATTGTTTTAAATGGTTTTTAAGTTGGTTGGTTCGAGTATATGGACTAGGTTGGGCTTGGTAGACCCACCTAGAGTTAGGATTAGGGTGGTAGCCTAATCCTAAGCTTGATCTAGAGCCCTTGGATGAACTTGAATGTATGAATGTATATGCCTCGTATGTGTTGTGATATGAATGCTTATGTATATTGTATTATACATGTGAGATGAGGCATGATTTGTATTGCTTAAAGCATGCATGGTGTTGGTTCATGATTGTGTTCATGGTGAGTACGTGCTAAGCACGGAAATGATTGAAATGAGTAATGTGGAACGAGTAAATTATTGGCACTAGTATACTTAAATACAAATGATCGATCATTAGGATGTTAGTGTGTACACATGAGTCAAAAGTCGCGCGTGGCCTTGGTGGCGTTGAGTCACCAAGGAGGAGTACGGGTACGCCCGGAAATGGTATTTAAATATAGTCGGTGATGAGTGGAATCCCATCGACGGGGCGTGAGGATGAGTGGAATCCCCTCCGCGAGACCGATGATGAGTGTAATCCCACCGTCAGGTAAAGGTTGTGTTGTTGGACGTGAGTTCCAACGGTTATCCGCGTATTTGAGTCATATCTAGGTGCCAATGTTGTTTGATATATGTATCAATGTGTTGAGACTAATGATCCTTGTGAGGATGTTTGATGTGGCTATTTATGTTGAGAAAGTTAGAGCTTGTTGATCATGACATTCACTTGTATACTTTGTTCATGCATCTTATATTGTGGCTCTTGTGGATTCTTGGTATGTTGTAAATGCTTTGGCTAGATCGTGCTCGGACCCTGCAATGTTGAGGTTTGTTTTTAGAGCTTACCCTCACTAAGCATCATTGCTTACGCTCTCTTTGTCCAACATTGCAGATCCTTAGCTCGTGGGTTGCTCGCGCAAGTGGAAGGCTCCAAGTGTGGTTTCTGGACTTGAGTTCATCAAGTATGGTTTTAATGTTAAGACATGTAATAGTTTAAGCAATGGGATGTGTAAGGTCTTGTCGGTTGTTGTTGGTTGTTTAAGAGCATGTATGGACTCCCCTATATCTTGTTTTGTATGGTTGTGTCACCATGATGAATGTTAACCCATGCCTAATTGCTTACTTGAATGTTAGCCTCATGCCTTAAGAGCTTATAGTCGTGTTTGAATGATGTTTGAATGAATGCATGTATGTGGGATGTTGCCTTGGTATTAAACATGTTTGAATCTTGTTAAAGCATGATAATAGTGTCGGTATATCTTGGGTTGAGTGGCCTTGATGTTGTTTGGTGTTTTGGTGGTGTTTTGGGGCACCCTTGTGCCTCAAAACAGCCCAGACGCGTCTGCAGACATGGGGTGTTTCGGAACGGGTACCCCTGTTCCGGAACGGTCCCTGTGCAAATGGCCTGCCGTTTCGAAACGGATGAGGGTCGTTTCGGAACATTTTGGCTACTGGAATTTTGAGAAATTGGCGAGATGAAGCCGTTCCGAAACGGGCCTTTGATGTTTCGAAACGGTCAAATCTCGTTGACCACGAGATATTGACCGTCAAGGTCGTTCCGATACGGGTCTCCCCTGTTTCGGAACGGTCACCTTATGGTTGACCCAGGGCCGTTGACCAAGTCAAGGCGTTTCGGAACACCCTAGGGGCGTTTCGAAACGGCCTGCTGAAAAACCTTAAAATGAACTGTTTGGTGGTTTGGTCGGTCTATGTATGTTGAAATGTTTGAAATCATTCCGCTGCTGTGCCACACATAGGTCTTAATTATGCATGTAGACAAGATAAGATAAAAAGAAATTTTTGGGTCGTTAACCGAGGGGAAATCTTAACGGGTTTCGCTTCGGTTTTCCCCGTGTGGCCCACTCGGACCGGTCATCCGACCAGACCGGGACGAGGGGGTTACATGTATCTTTTTAAAGTCCCATTAAATTTTAATTTAGTCTTATAAACCCATCTACAACTTATAGTTTGCTTGCCATGAGGAAGAGAAACCAGTTCCCATGTGTTATTAGCTTTTAAAGCTTTAATTTTTCTCATTCATAACTTGTTTTCAATAATTATATAAAATTGCTTGTTTATATTTTTTAAGTTTAGTTAAAATATCAGCGGCATTAACATAGAACTGATAAGAAGAAGGAAGTTTATCATAAGATAGCACCTGGGCAATTGTATGAGATGAAGTTCTAGACTTTGGCAAAATAAGTTGAAATTTTCTAAACTTTTGTGGCAACTGAGCTTGCCTAGAAGAACGAGCTCTTGAAGACTGTTAAGTTGGAATGGGCTACTCAGTTAGAATAGGCTTCTGAACTTGATTTGGAAGATCCAAAGAGCAATGCTGAAAATTACTATTTTCTAAAAGAATAACACTACTGGAAGACTGGTCATCTTTAGAAATAAGAGGCTCACAAGAAAAAATAAAATCAAAACCAAAATTTGTTTATGGATTTACAGTAGGTTGAAAAACTAAGTCATCCACTAAAGTACTGCCATTAGAGTCGTGCAACACAATACTCGAAGAATTAAAATTAACAAAAGGAAAACAATTCTAAAAAAATTAACATCACGAGAAACAAAAACAATCTTATTTTCAATATCAAACAACCTATAACCTTTAATATTCCTAAGATATCCTAAAAAATACATTTTTTAGCCCTAAGATCCATTTTTGTTTTAAGCTTAGGTAAAATAGAATCATAAGCTAGACAACCAAAGATCTTCAAATGTGTGAGTTTTGGTGTTTGTTGAAATAAAATCTCAAAAGGTATTTTATCAAGTAAAACATGGATAGGAGTAAGATTTATTAAGTATGCAGCATGTAAATTTTATCTTTTTTTGAAAACTGAGTTTCAATTAAAGTAAAAAATTGAGGGATTAACTCCCGTACTTCAAATTTAAATTCCATAGGATAAATCCATACAAACCTACTCTTGTCATCAACTATAGTCAAAGAATAATAATGACCATACAAGCTCCTAATGGGAAAAGAACCCCAAACATCCATATGAACTATATCAAAAGTAGATTCGATACATAATTACTTACAGGAAAAGGTAAGCACTTTTGTTTAGCAAGATGACAAATATCACAGTCAAACACGCCGGCATAAGAAATATCTTTATTCATTTGACAAAAAAATCATTCTTTGTTTAGAATGATGACCCAAAAAGGCATGCCACAAAGCATAATTACTAACAGAACTATTATTAACAAGAACAAGAGAATCTTGAACAGAATTAAAAGAACTTTGAACATAATTAGAAATCATAGTATTGTGTGAAAGAGAAACCTCAAACTCATAAAGGCCATTGGAGACCTTAACTAAACCAATCATCTTCGAGGCATTGAGGTATTGTATATAACAAAAAAAACACAAGAAAAAATTAAACATAAAGAATTATTCTTTGTCAATTGAGATATAGAAATTAAATTAAAACTAAAATAAGGAATGTGAAAAACATTATATAAAACTAAGGAATATGATATACGAACAGTACCATCATGATTAACCTTTACTGTAACACCTCTGCCCGGCCTGGTCGAGAACCGAGTCAGAAAGTGCTACCGCTGAACGATACGATGATCGGTGCGATAAATTTCAATCAATAAATAACACATAATCAATGTTATACTTGTAAAACATTATCGAATATAAGTCTTAGTCCAATTTATCCATTAGAAAATAGTAATTAATCATTTAGGACCAATTCTTAAACTATTACGAGTTTTAGGGACTAAACTATGAATCCGATAATTTAGAGGTCTATTAATACAATTGATTATGTCATAATGAAATTCAATACAACGAAAAAAAGTCTATAAATTTTCATCTTATTCGGAGTACAATTACTCATTTAATTAAGCCATCCAATTTTTAGTGACCAGTTTGTAAACAATGCAAAACTATAATATATGTCTTTTAACAGAATTAACCAACCTTGTATTGAAACAGGTAAGCCATGTTCTGGTACGGGTTGACCTTGACTATTGACCTGTTTCGATACAGGTTAGACCCGTATCGAAACAAGCATTGCTAGTAGCAAATCATATCGAAACGGCTCTAAACCGTATCGATACACCTTGTTTTCCAGTAGCCTTAATAAAAGGGCTGTATCGAAACACCATCACCTGTTTCAGTACACCTGACCTGTAATGACAGATTTTAGCAGGTTTTTATACAATTTGACTTATCAAACAGTGTCAAAATGCAATGAAACTTTACCAGCAAGTTTATAACCATTCAATATACTATCATGTCAAATTTCATGATCATTTGAATCCATTTGCTAAGTTTTCACCTTTTTAAGCCAAATATGCATATTAGACCATTATTAAGCAACCTTTAACAAGTCATTTAGAGCATTTAAACATTATACAACACATAGCCTTCATAAACATAGACAAAACATCAAAATCAACTAGTTTAACTACGTTGCCACCATTCTAGGAGTTCATAGAGACAAAATACTTTACTTTGGGCTTGAGGTGACTTGCCGATCTACCAACTAATCTCGATCTCGATACGAACACTTTCTTAACCTGAAATGTTATGGAGAATGAATACATTAGACTTATATAGTCTAAGTGAGGTAGCCATAAACAATGAATGAATATATCATGTAATGCAACATGTCTCATTATCTTCAATAATACTATGTCATGAACATAAACATCATTTTTATGCTCAATAACAACAATAACTATCATAGCATTAAAACTCAATATCATAACAACAATGAACAATAGCAATAATCAATATTTTCCTTGGATCGATTCGTCCGTATTTGGATACGCGAATTCCACCACAACACCAACAATAACAATAATGGTCGTGTCATATTTCCTCCGCCGCACCAATTGAACAATACACAACACATCCCTCTGCCGCACCAATGGCCGAAGCCCCAATACCCATACCAATGAGCTCATGAATTCTATGGCATGCCAATTGTATCCAATACTCTCGAATCCAAGGTTCAATAATCAATAGTTCAACAACGATATTTCAATAGCAATAAATCAATAGCAATATTTCAACATTACATTTTAATAACAATAAACATATATCAAAATTTCAATAGCAATATGCAATAATCAATATTTAATGCTCGATATACAGTACTTACTCATGCTTACCAATAGGACTTTCGATAGAGTTTTATGCAAAGACCATCAATAGAAAGTTAGTGATGCAATAATCAATAATAATTCGAGTTTGGCACCTAGCCAACTCTCGAGACTCCAACTACACTCACATTGATATTAAGGCTCTCGGGTAATGATTCCTTTATTCATAGCCTTTGTTAGAGACGATGGATTAGTCTTTTCCAATTCTTGAGCTAGGAAGAACAATAAGGAATTATTAGAATTAATAGGATAACATTAATACTTAGAATAGCCTTTAGCTATTTGACAAATTCATATTTTAGAGCTTAAGGATCAAAAGCTTAGCTTGAAGCCTTTAACTTGAGATTGGGCATTCGATGATCAAGAGAATCAATAATTGATTTAGGGTTTCTACTTACTCGATCGGTAGCTATGAATTGATATTCTTGAATCAAAGGAAGCTTAAACAAAAAGGTTCCAAATAGAGAGGTGTATGCTTAAGAACTCAAGGTTGAAGATAATAGAGGTGTTTGCTTGTTCTCTTTAAACAAAAGATGAGTTTGGTCTCGGTGAAACTCAAAACAAAGGATAAGAGCTTTTCTTTTTATTCATTTAAGGAAACTATAATCTTAATCATTTGCCACCTCACCAAGGACCAATAGAAAGGTTTCCCTCAATCAAGGGTAAGCTTAAACTATTCTTTTCCAATATTTATCTATTTTCAAATTCTAAGTGATTGATGACTAAAAGTCATCTTTTCTAATCAGCTTCCATGTGGGAGGGACAAACTCAAGCATGTGAGTCATTACCATGAGTCATTATTTGCAATTTGACTACTAAAAATCATTTCTACAAGGACCCGTTTCAAAACACGTGAAGTTGTATCGAAACTGCTAAGCAAAAAATCCAAAAGTTAGTTAAAACCGTTAGAACTGTATCGGAACGCTCTATAGCTGTTTCAAAATGGTTTGCCTAGCCCGTTTCGGTACATGCCCTACTGTATCGAAACACCTAACTCAAAAACAATATTTTAAGCATTTTCAAGGAGGTCATTAACTAAGAATTAGTTCAATTAGGGTCCCTTAACAATGTAATCTATAATTTAGGCAATAAAGACACGACATTTGAGCATTTTAATATCAATATTCCGATCATCGGAACCCAATTCCGACTAGCTTGGTTTTTGGGATGTTACAACTCTTCCCCCCTTAAGAAAAATTCATCCTCGAATTTTTACCTAGAATAATGTCGTGGTCATTCTCTTGTTCTTTACCTCTCACATAGTACATATGTTCGGAAGCTTTAGATTCAAGTTGGTACGATGCTTTAGATGAACATCTAGATTTTCCGAAGGATCCTTGCCTCGCTCCCTTGCCTTGAAAGGATTGAGCAGGGGACGAGTTAACGGATGCAGAGGCAAAATTATTCTTAGGGCACTCCCAAATGAGATGTCCCATCTTGCCACAAAAGAAGCAAGCTCTCGACTTCTTTCGGTATTGCCCTTTAGGATGTCTGTGTCGACAGAAATTACAAACTGGAAACTTTATCTCTTGTTTAGAGCCATCAATGCTCTCAATGGAGTTAGCACTAGGGAAGAAATGTGTCACAATTTGTGGTTTAACAGGATATTCATACTGGGAAGGTTGTGAATACACACTCGGTTTCGAATCATGGTACTTTCCTTTCTTGAAAGATTCATGAGATTCATCTCAGTGCTTTTTCTCATATTTGCTCAATCCACTATTCTTGTGAGCCTTCTAGGGATGGCAACGTGGCGGGGTGGGTCAGTTTTTTGGTCGCCCCGACCCTGACCCAAAAATCACATATGAATCCCCAACCCGCCCCGGCACATGAAAGGGAAGTACCTGCCCCGACCCCAACCCGCCTTATGGATTAAAGACCCGACTTCGACCTGACTTGAATTTATTATTATTTTTTAAATGTTCAAATTGTTTGATTAAATGTCAAATATGTACTCTTTCGTACCTTTGTACTTAAAATTGCATTCAAAATACATGTAAGTGCATAAATAGTCATTAACCATTCATAATATTTAAAATTACATCAAATGGCATGAAAAGAATCATTCACTCATTATGGAGAATTTTACAGTACTTGAATGTCACCACCACAATAACTACAATGCTCTAGAAAAAAATATTGATAGTATAATTTTACCAAATAAATCTATGAATATTCATATGAAAGCAAACTAATGTACCTTACCAAATTTATATGCATATGAAAGCAACAGTAAAGAGGTAAAAAAACTTGACAGTAGAGGCAAAGACTTTAAAAGGAAAAGAGTAGAATTGAGAACAAACACATCAAACTAAACTAAGATCACACATATACCAAATGAGAGAGAGAGAGGTTCAATGTTATAGAGCATAAACACATAAAACAAGTTTAAACAAGTCTAAACGCATAATACAAGTTCAAACACATAAAACAAGTTCGAACACGAGGTAATTAAAAACATAAGTCCATAACAAAGTTAAACTAAATTCATAAACACCAACAACCACACAAATGATAAACCGAGACATAAGCATAAACATCCAAATGAAGAAAATCCTTCATTGTCTTCGACTTGAATTTCTTCAAGCTTCTTTAAAAACACAAATCCTATAAAAATTATTGAATTAATATAGATGAAAAAAATATGAACAATAACATAATAAAAATAATAAATGTGAAATTATTCATTACCGACTTACCGTTATCATATAATGATAGATGATTCGCTTTTATCAACATCTTCATAGAAGGATGTTGTTTCCTTTGAATTTGATTCTAAAGTAACATAAATAAAAATAAAATCTAATAAGAAAACTAATATCTACAACATAAGAATAAAGATAATAAAAAATAAATTATAAGTATTGTTGTACCCTTCTCGGCCCATAACCAATTTTGACAACATGTCAAAGCTTTTAAAGTTGATGGGTGGAGTCTATTACGTTGTCCATTCACCAATCTTCCTCCAGTACTAAAACTAGATTTTGAAGCAATAGTAGAAACTGGTATGGCGTAAATATCTCTTGCGATAGCTTGCAACATAGGAAATTGAGGCCCAATTGTTTTCCACCAGTTCAATATGTCAAAGTCTGACTTTCTAGGAATGATATCTTTCTCCAAGTAGCGATCCAACCCGGATGAGACTTTGAATTTCTTTTGTTTCAAGGAAGAAACAAAAGCATCAAAATCCACTAAATTTTTTGAATCAACTACTGCACTATCTAGAGATGTGCTGAAGGATTGAGGTTTAGTATCAGACGACATCATATTTGCTTCATACTCTTTGAACAAATCCCGACATAGCTGGACAATTTTTTCAACTTCATATTCAACAAGAACCACATAAATATCCCGGAAGTAATACACCAACAGATTTGTTTTGTACCTTAGGTATAAAAGTGTGGCAAAACACATGATACCATTAACATCACTCCAATACTTCTCAAATTTATCCAATATGCGCTTTGTCATGTTTGAAATGGTGTCATGACTATGCTTAATCCATCCGTTTAATGCCACCATGATCGAGAAAATACTTGAAAAGTAAAGATTTTGCAGTTGTGTATTTTCGGAGAGTTTTTTAGTGATGTCATAAAATACCTTAAACTTCTCACAAATGATCTATGCAAAAGCCTAATCATTTTCTGTCGGCAAGTGCTTGTATAAAGGATCACCATGTAATTGTACACAACGAGAAAAGACATCCTTGTAAGACAGAGCTATTTGGAGCATCCAGTAGGTTGAATTCTATCGTGTTTTAACATTAGTGCACAACTTTTTTGCAGTTGAAATACGCAATTGTTGTGCTGACTCTTCAAATTTCTCCCACCTTTTTGGAGTAGCACTTCAAAAAATGACACTATGTCAAATCCTTTCTATACCATCTTCAATCACACTCAATTTATCCTCCACAATTAAGTTTAATATGTGCGCACAACATCACATGTGGAAGAAAGCACCTTTAAGCATTAATGTATCACTTCCTAGTTTACCAACCAGAATATCGACAACACCATCATTCACACTACAGTTATCAATTGTGTTAGATGAAAGCTTTCGATCAATATTCCAATCCAAAAAACACTTCATCAAACTAGAAGCAATGACTTGGGAAGTATGTGGGGCTGGCACATACTCAAACTTGATGATGCGCTTCTTTAAAATCCAAGAGTTATTTATGTAGTGAGCGGTAACAACCATGTATCCTCTGTTTTGATGATCAGTGGTCCACATATCAGTTGTGAGGGCTATTCGACCTTCGTTAGCCTCCAAGTCTTATATTTTATTAACCTTTTTCTCTTCGAACATGTTCAATATATCACACTTTACAGTGTTGCGTGTAGGCATTTCAAATAAAGGTTGTAGGCTTGCAGAATATTCTCTAAACTCTGAATGATCCACTATTGATAATGGATACTCATGCATAACAATCATCTTCACAAGCGATCTCCTTGAGGCATCTTGATTAAATGAGAAGGCCTTTAGTACTAATTTACCATCCAATTTCTTCTAATTAGCTACTAAAACTTGTTTTCGAATGTCCAGTTGACCACGCCTGTTGCATCTTGCTAAGTGATCACACAAGTGACTTGTCTTATTTTTAGAATCGCCACCAAGCTTCCTTTGACAATAATTGCATAACGCCTTCCATTCATTGTTGATCTTTTCCTTCTTGAAATGCTCTCATATTGCATACTTTAATTTTGATGGATTATAGTCACTTGCGAGGGATTTGTGTTTCCCCCAAAACTTGTAGCCCCCGCAACAATAGGTTGACTTAAAGAGGGATTAATGTTTCCCTCGGAGCTTGCATCCGGACTGCCATCATGTTGTAGTTGATGAGAGTTTAAAGATGGAGATGTTGACGAAACAGATTTCTCCATTGAATTAGACTTTTATAAATACGAAATACTTAAACAACACTACAAAATTATTACCACATTTCAATTTCTGGAAAGCATCATCATGAGTAGATTTGGACCTTTGGTTCCTAATAAGTTTCTAGAATCTTTTTGTTAATGTCTTACGCCTTACTTTTTTTATATTGTTTTGACATTTATTCATTTACCATATAAAATTAATTGAACTGTAAAGAGCAACTTATGTACCAAAAAGCAGAGGAATTGTGTTCGTAGTTCAAGTGAGAATTTAAGAAACAACCTTCTTAACATATGATGACATTACCTCCCTTCTCTCATAATCTATTTGCATTGTTCAAGCTTGGAAATAATTGTCTATCTTCTGTCTTGATCTTATCCAAGTTTTAGAAAGTAAAATATGTGGTGCAAGAAATTACAGGCATATTAGGAGTGCAAGAAATTACTGTCCTGAAATGGAAGAAAAGAAGTGAAATGTTCTGAACAGATTAAACTTAACTGTTAATAGATTATTTTAATTGATATATTTAACACAAAGCTGATACCAATAAAGAAATTTCATTAATCTTTTTGTTCAACTCAATGCCTTTCTCCCACTTTAACCAAAGCTTATCTATTTTGATGCAGAACAGTAATGGATATAACCCAACTTTCCTATTAAAGGGTTGGAGAATGAAGAACAAGACAAAGGAGAAAAGTAATCAAATTTACCTGACGAGCTTATCTTCCGAATCAGAATGAAGAAGAAGAGGGCAACGCGACCTTAGGATTGAAGAATGAAAATCGTTGAAAATCTATGGTAAATAAAAAATTATCAGAGTCGAGTTGAAGAAAAAAAATAGTTGAAGAAATAGAAGAAGATGAAGAAGAAATGAAAAGAATTTACCTGAGCTTTTTCAACTTTCAGATTTAGAACCAAGAAAAAGAAGGTTGCGTGAACTTAGGGTTGGGGAATGGGAATCGCAATCTTCATAGAGAATTTGTGGGTGAAGTAAAGACTAAAAATATATTTTTTTTAACATTTAAAATATATAGAGGGGTATTAAGGACAATCTGCACTATAACTATTGGGTCGGGTCGAGTCAGAGAGTTTTACCCCTAAACTCGACTCCGCCCCAACTCTAACTATTTTTTTGTTCAACCCAACCCAAAACCCGAAAAAAATTGGAAAAAATCACACCCTATCGGATCGGGTCGGACCCTATTGGATTCGGGGTTTTTTCATCCCTATTTGAGCACCTTCAGTAGCTTTGACTCTATTCACAAGGTTTTGAAAATCGGTGATGCACAAAGCCGTGAATATAGGACGTAGTTCATCATTTAAACAGTTGATGAACATCCTACACTTCTCTTCTTCTTTCTTGATATATTTAGCTCTATATCGGCAGTATTTGCAAAAGTCGTGAATATACTGCTTGATACATCGATCACTTTGCTTTAGATGAAGGAAGATATCGTGTCTCTCAGCAATGTAGTATTCACTAATGTATTTCTTTCGAAATTCTTTTAGGAAGAACTCCCAGTTTACAGTCTCTTTAGGGAGTGCCAGAATCGTTGCTTCCCATCAATACAGTGCTTCATCTGCTAATAGAGAGAGGGCACACTTGAGCTTGTGTTCATCAGAACACTACAACTGCTTAGTCAAAATTCATAAAGTATTTTCTAACCAATACTCAGCAATTTCAGGGTTATCATCATTTTTCCCGGTGAAAGAGTATGTCTGATGTTGACGCAACTTATCAATAGGAGATCAAGTACTCGAAATAGCAACAAAGGGAGATTGAAAAGCTTGCTCAACCTTTATCGATGTCATGAATACTTTGAACATGTCAGCCATGTTCCTAAAGCATTCGGTTTGAGCCGATTGTACTTCAGGCTTAGGGTTCCATACTGGAGGGTTTTACAGATTCGGAGGGCCCCTTATCCTAATTTCTTCACCATGAGTTGAGGAGTCAGTGATATGCTCATTTATTCGAACTTGATTAGAGTTAGGCATATATAAACAAGGTGATCGAATTAGCCAGCAAGTCATAATACTCAATAAAATAACTCATAGGTGGCAAAGTAACACAATAAACAATATAGACATGCATAGGTTTAGTCTAGAACCGACTAAACTCTAGCTCTGATACCACAAATGTAACAACCCCTACCCGGCCTGGTCGAAAACCGAGTCGGAAAGTGCTACCGATGAACGATACAATGATCGGTGCGATAAATTTCAATCAATAAACAACACATAATAAATGTTATACTTATAAAACATTACCGAATATAAGTCTTTTTTTGGATATGCGGTGGGAGAATTAATGTATGTTTGGATTGCGATGGGAGAATTGATTTTGGATCATCGTAATTTTAAGAATTAATTTTGTGTAAAATTGATTTTTAAAGTAACGTGATTTATGTTTGGGAGTTTTTCTCTTAAAAATCACGATTGCAAAAATATAGTGTAAAAATCATGACGAAACGCAAAAACTACTATCATGTAGCTTTTCCCAAAATCACGTTTGGTGCCCAGAATTGATTTTGGATTTTTACATCCAAACATGTAGGCACGGCGTTCGAGACACAAAATCCTAATGGAAAGAGATTTTGGCCCTCCCACCGCGGAAACAAACACGCACTCAGTCCAATTTATCCATTAGAAAATAGTAATTAATCATTTAGGACTAATTCTTAAACTATTAGAACCTTTAGGGACTAAACTGTAAATCCGATAATTTAGAAGTCATTTAATGCAATTGATTATGTCATAATAAAATTCAATACAACGACGGCAAGTCTGTAAATTTTCATGTTATTCGGAGTACATTTACTCATCCAATTAAGCCATCCAATTTTTACCGACCAATCTGTAAACAATGCAAAACCATAAAATATGTCTTTTAACAGAATTAACTAACCCTGTATCGAAACAG
The DNA here is from genome assembly GCA_030270665.1 of Hibiscus trionum. NCBI lineage: Eukaryota > Viridiplantae > Streptophyta > Magnoliopsida > Malvales > Malvaceae > Hibiscus > Hibiscus trionum. The sequence goes on along the minus strand of BSYR01000052.1, from coordinate 9,646,722 downwards.
GTAAGCCATGTTCCGATACGGGTTGACCTTCGTTAACCTTGACTATTGACATGTTTCGATACAGGTTAGTCCGGTATCAAAACAAGCATTGACAATAGCAAATCGTATCGAAACGGCTCTAAACTGTATCGATACGCCCTGTTTTCCAATAGCCTTAATAAAAGGGCTGTATCGAAACACCATAACCTATTTCGGTACACCTGACTTGTAATGAAAGATTTTAGCATATTTTTATACAATTTGACCTATCAAACAGTGTCCAAATACAATGAAACTTTATTGGCAAGTTTATAACCATTCAATATACTATCATGTCAAATTTCATGACCACTTGAATCCATTTGCTATTTTTTGCATTTTTAAACCAAATATGCATATTAGAACATTATTAAACAACCTTTAACAAGTTATTTAGAGCATTTAAACATTATACAACACATAGCCTTCATACACATAGACAAAACATCAAAATCAACTAGTTTAACTATTTTGCCACCATTTTAGGAGTTCATAGAGACAAAATACTTTACTTTAGGCTTGAGGTGACTTGCCGATCTACCAACTAATCCCAATCTCGATCCGAACACTTTCTTAACCTGGAATGTTATGGAGAATGAATACAGTAGACTTATATAGTCTAAGTGAGGTAAACATAAACAATGAATGAATATATCATGTAATGCAACATGTCTCATTATAATCAATAATACTATGCCATGAACATAAACATCAGTTCTATGCTCAATAACAACAATAACTATCATGTCATTAAAACTCAATATCATAACAACAATGAACAATAACAATAATCAATATTTTCCTTGGATCGATTCGTCCGTATTTGGATACGCGAATTCCACCACAACACCAACAGTAACAATAATGGTCGTGTCATATTTCCTCTGCCACACCAATTAAACAATACACAACACATCCCTCCGTCGCACCAATGGCCAAAGCCTAATTCTCATACCAATGAGCTCATGAATTCTATGGCATGCCAATTGTATCCAATAGTGTGAAACCGATATTTTAATTTTGATATAACTAAAGAACCTAAGGACTAAATTGAAAATGTGAAAATGAATTTTTAAGTCCTCAAACACCCCTACATGTTTTGAAGAATATGCCTAAGTTAAAAACTAAGTTTATAAAATATTTTCTAAGTGTTCTTAAAGCCAAAACCGTGATTTTCGAGTCCCTGTTTCGAAACGGCCTAAGGCGTTTCGAAACAGTTTTTGAAACTATCAACACATGTTTCGAAATGGGTATCGAAACAATTTCAACACTGCCAACCCGTGTTTCGAAACAAGTTTCGAAACGGCTTTAGAACATAGAGAAACCGTATCGAAACGACACTCAGTGTTTCGAAACGGTTCTTCATTTGATTTGAAAAATATGACCGTTGCAAGTTTTTAACTGATTTTTAACAAACCGTTAAGGCGCTTCGGAACGATCTCAAGACGTTTCGATACGACCCTTGACAGTGGCAAAACGTTTCGAAACAAGTTTCGAAATGGCTCTTAGCGTATCGAAACAGGTCTGACCGTTTCGATACGGGCTCTTTAATGCACCCCAACGACTCTTTCTATTTTGGTCTGTTTCGAAACAGAGTCGGGCGTTTTGTAACGGTTGGTTGCAGACTGCATTTATGGAGGTGAGATAACACCCCCAACGGCTCTATTGATGAATGCAACAACCACAACGGCTAGAAATCAATGAGAAGGTATAAAAGGGACCTCTAAAAGCACCAGCAACAACTATTGATCCAAAAGCAAACATCCAAACATTAAATCCAAGCATTTGTGCCTAAATCCCAATATTGTCTAGAAACCCCAATTGTATTTTTCATTCCTATCATTTCAATTGGGTTGAGTGCTTGTATTTGGGCTAGTTTATGTATTGAGAGATACTTGTTTAGCCATCAATTTTTTTGTTTTAATTGTGTGAGGATTGGGTCAAATTTTGGGTAGAAAATTTGACCGAAAATTGTAAGGGTTACCTCCTTAGCCTAGAAAAGGGGAAGAGCAATTAGTGGAATTGTTGTAAATCCTTAGTGGAGCTAAGGTAGTAGATGTAGAGTTCATTTGGAACTTGAACCACTCTAAAATTCCTTGTCAATCTTTTTATTTGCAATTTCCACCACCTACAACTTTAAAAATCCAATTCACCCCCTCTTGGTTTAGTTTGATCATTCGATCCACTCAACAATTGGTATCAGAGCCTACCTCTTTGAGGATTAACAACCACAAGAGGAGTTCCCAGGAAGAGTGTGATCATCAAAATATCAAGAAATGGCTTCTACCTTCGGTTTGGGCATGTATGAGTCTCAATCCACTACAAAACCACCATTCTTCAATGGTGACAACTATCCGATTTGGAAGAATAGAATGCACCTCTTCATCAAGTCCAATGACTACTTGGTTTGGGATGTAATTGAAGATGGCCCCTACATTCCTTTGAAGCAAGATAGTGAAGGGAAGATGGTTTTGAAGAAAAAGGTGGAGATGAGTGAAGAAGAAAGGAGAAAGATTCAAATAAATGACAAAGCTCTCCACATGCTCTTTTGTTCATTCGGTCAGGACATCTACTCCAAAGTATCATCCATTGAGAGTGCCAAAGAAGTGTGGGACACTCTTGAGACTACCTATGAGGGAACCAATGATGTCAAGGAGACTAGGATTGGAATCTCAATCTTAGTTATGAAAATTTCAAGATGGAGCCCGATGAGACGGTGTCCAAGATGTTTGATCGTTTCTCCACCATAGTCAATGGGCTCAAAGGATTTGGAGAGACAATACCGGAAGACAAGCTTGTCCGGAAGCTACTCTACTCACTTCCCGAGTCTTGGGATGGGAAGAGAACCGTCATCATAGAAGCTAAAAATTTGAAGACTTTAAAGCTTGATGAGCTAGTGGGTTCTCTCCTTACTCGTGAGATTATGAAGCAAGGAAGGGAAGAAGAGAAGAAGAAGGAAGAGAAGAGAGTAGAAAATCTAGAGGTGGAAAAGAAGAAGAAGATGGGAATAGCTCTCAAAGCTTCATTACTTGAGGAGAGCTCTTCTAGTGAGGAGGATGAGCTAGAAGAATTGGCTATGATAGCCAAACGATTCTCACGCTTTATGAGGTCCAATCGGGGAAGAAAAATTCAAAGGAAGATGGACTTCAAAGGTTAAAACAAAGAAGAAACAAGGGATCAAATCATTTGCTTCCAGTGCAATAAATCCGGCCACATACGTTTAGAGTGCCCTCAACTCAAGAAGAAGGGCTTTGAGAAGAAGAAGAAGCTCAAAGCCAAGCTTGCTACTTGGAGTGATGAGGAGTCATCGGAGGATGACGAACAAGAAGTGGCCAACCTTTGTCTCATGGCACTTGAGGAAGATTCCTCTATGGTAACCTCTAACTCATCATCTTTTGATTTTACATATGATGAATTAAATGATGCATATGATGAGATGCAAGAGGTCTATGATGAATTAGTTGAGAAATACAAGGAGTCGGTCATTAGGAATAAGAAAATTATTTCGGAATTAAATGATAAAAATGACTCACTCTCTCAAGCTAATTTAAAATTTGAGAAAAAGATTTTAGGGTTGAAAGATGAGTTAAAATTCTTCCAAGATGAAAATGTTGACCTTAATAATCTTTTATCTCAAAGTAATAGTGAACACCAAAAGGTGTTAGATGAGCTTAACAAGCTCAATGAGTCCTTTAAAAATGTTGGTAGTGTGAAGCATGAAATAGGTGAATCTTCTAAAACAAACCAACCTAAGAAAAGGACCAATAACTACAAACAAGGTAATCTTCCTAAACATAGTAGAACTAAAAGGATTAGAAGTGTATGGGTTCCTAAGGAACTTGTAAAATCTAATAATATTGTTGCTATGTCACCTTGGATCCTTAAGGGAAAAAAGTTAATGGGAGCTAACACTCATGGACCCAAAATGATTTGGGTACCAAAAACAAAAGCTTAATATCTTTGTTTGTAGGGGGAGCATTGCTACAAGGCCAAAGCACAAAGTCAAAACTCATGGTACCTTGATAGTGGATGCTCAAGGCATATGACCGGAGACAAGAGTAGATTCATGGATCTAAAGCCAAAAAGTGGAGGAGTGGTGACATTTGGTGACAACTCCAAAGGCCACATTAAAGGTATTGGCTCCATAGGTAATCACTCTATTATTCTTATTGAAAATGTCTTGTATGTCGATGGTCTTAAACATAACTTGTTGAGCATAAGTCAATTGTGTGATAAAGGATTTAATGTTTTATTTGATAAAAATGGGTGCAAAATTGTTGACATTAAATCTAATAATATTATGCTCATAGGTCATCGCATAGGGAACATATACATTGTGCATCTAGATGACATACATACATCTCATGCATGCTTAGTAGCACAAAATGAAAATGATGCATGGTTGTGGCATAGGAAACTAGGACATGCTAGCATTAGTGTTTTAGAAAAACTAGTCTCCCTTGATCTAGTTAGAGGTTTACCCAAGATTAAATTCACAAACGATAAAATTTGTGATGCATGCTCTAAGGGTAAACAACATAAGTCTTCCTTTAAATCCATTAATGATGTTTCTACTAGTAGATGTTTACAACTAATCCATATGGATTTATTTGGGCCAATTAGGACTATGAGCTTGGGTGGTAAATATTATGCATTTGTACTTGTTGATGATTTCTCTAGATTTACTTGGGTTCTATTTTTAAGTACTAAAGATGAGGCTTTAGAAAAATTCATCACATTTTCAAAACTAACCCAAAATGATCTTGAACTTAGAATTTCACATATTAGAAGTGATCATGGAACCGAGTTTCAAAATTTAGGGTTTGAAGATTTTTTGAATGAAAATGGTATTAGCCACAATTTTTCGGCTCCTCGAACTCCTCAACAAAATGTGGTAGTTGAGAGGAAAAATAGAACTTTGCAAGAAATGGCTAGAACCATGCTTTGTGAAAATAATTTACCTAAATATTTTTTGGCGGAAGCCACAAACACTGCTTGCTATATTGTTAACCGAGTAATGATTATGCCAATTTTAAAGAAAACACCTTATGAGATTTTAAAATCTAAAAAGTCTAACATTAGCTATTTTCACCCTTTTGGTTGCAAGTGTTTTGTTTTAAATAATGGAAAAGACAACTTAGGTAAATTTGATGCAAAAAGTGATGAAGCTATTTTTATAGGATACTCCTTAACCTCTAAAGCCTATCGAGTATTTAACAAAAGAACTTTAGTAGTAGAAGAATCTATACATGTTGTATTCGATGATAACCTCCTTCCAAGGAAGATTTCTTGTGAAGATGATGATGTAGGAATCATAAATGCCTTTGATGGAGGACAAACTTCAAAGGAGGATGAGATTCCAACAAAAGAAGATGACACACAAGATCCACCTCTTGAAGCCTTGAAGGACTTGGCTCTTGAGGAAAAGGAAGTGAGCTACCCAAGGGAGTTCAACTATGTCAAAGATAGTGAAATCTTGGGTGATCCATCCAAGGGGGTAACCACTCGATCTTCTCTTAGATTAATGAATCATGTTTCATTTATCTCATGCATAGAGCCTAAGAATATAAAAGAAGCATTGAAAGATGATTTTTGGATTATGGCTATGCAAGAAGAGTTAAATCAATTTGAGAGAAGAAACGTTTGGACATTAGTTGATAGGCCTAGTAATCAATCTACCATAGGAACTAAATGGGTCTTTAGGAACAAGCTAGATGAGAGTGGTAACATTATGAGAAATAAAGCTAGACTAGTAGCACAAGGTTACACTCAAGAAGAGGGAATAGATTTTGATGAAACCTATGCACCCGTAGCTAGAATGGAAGCCATTAGGATGTTGCTAGCATATGCATGTTATCATGATTTCAAGCTTTTTCAAATGGATGTTAAAAGCGCGTTTTTAAATGGTTTTATAAATGAAGAAGTGTATGTGGAACAACCACCGGGTTTTGAAGACTCAAAATTTCCAAATCACGTTTTCAAACTCACTAAAGCTCTTTATGGTTTAAAACAAGCTCCTAGAGCTTGGTATGAAAGGCTTTCAAACTTTTTAATTGAAAAGGGTTTTGAAAAAAGGCAAGGTGGACACTACACTTTTTATAAAAATGTATAAAAATGACATCTTAGTAGTACAAATTTATGTTGATGATATTATTTTTGGTTCTACTAACGAATGTCATTGCAAAGAGTTTGCTAAGCTAATGCAAGGTGAATTTGAGATGAGCATGATGGGTGAGCTCTCATTCTTTTTGGGACTCCAAATCAAGCAAAAGAAGGATGGCACCTTCATCAATCAAGCAAAGTACATAAAGGATATGCTCAAGAAGTTTGGCTTGGAGAATGCAAAGCCTCAAGCCACACCTATGAGCTCATCTACAAAGCTTGACAAAGATGAAGGAGGTAAGTGTGTCGACTCTAAGCTTTACCATTCTATGATTGGATCATTGCTTTACCTTACCGCAAGTAGACCGGATATCTTGTTTAGTGTTTGCTTGTGTGCTAGGTTTCAAGCTAGTTCTAGAGAGTCTCACCTTATAGCCGTTAAGAGAATCTTTAGGTACCTTAGGGGTACTCCTTGTTTATGTCTTTGGTACCCTAGAGACTCCACCTTCAACCTTCATGCTTATTCGGATGCGGATTATGGGGGGTGTAAAATCGATAGGAAGAGTACTTCGGGAACTTGTCAATTCCTAGGTAGTATGCTCATATCTTGGTTCTCTAAGAAACAAAATAGTGTAGCCTTATCTATCACCGAAGCCGAGTACATATCCTTAGGAAGTTGTTGTTCTCAAGTCCTTTGGATGAAGCAACAACTCTTAGATTATGGTATTAATGTTGAAACCATACCCCTTAAGTGTGATAACACTAGTGCCACATGTTTGACAAAAAATCTCATCCAACACTCTAAAACCAAACACATAGAAATAAGGCATCATTTCATTAGAGATCATGTCATTAAAGAAGATGTGGTTATAGAGTATGTTGACACCTTAAATCAATTAGCGGACATATTTACAAAACCTTTAGACAAAGAGCGTTTTTGGTCCTTTAGGAGAGAGTTAGGTCTAGCTAGCCTATCTTGACCTTTTAGAACCTCTTTTGTGCTTAAAATTGCTTGATCTTGTGAAATGCCATGTTTATGTGTTTTTACTCCTAATTTCATCCATGCCTATAGCTAGGGGGAGTATGTTTATGTTTGCATATGTTTTTCCTGCTCATTCATGTCATTCATGCAAGTTAGGCCTTAGAAAAATTCATTTTTCTACACTTTTAGAGCCTCATCTGCACTTCCAGGCCCAGATATATCGAAACGGGTGAACCTGTTTCGATACGGTTGCTTTAAATTTCTATCTGAGAGAAGGGTGTTTCGAAACGCCTTCCAAGGGTTTCGAAACGTTTTGGCTACTGCCAAGGGGTGTATCGAAACAAGTTTCGATACGAGTCAACGGGGATTCGATACGGTCAAACCCGTATCGAAACGGTCAGCTGGAGTTGAAAAGTCGGTCAATATTTCAAGCTCGCGTTTCGAAAAGGTCAAGCCCATTCCGAAACGGTTTCGCGGACTGCTTTAAAGGGGCCTTTAATGTTAAAGTTTAACACAAATTAAAACTCTCCTAAAAACCCTAGTTTCAAGTTTTCCCTATAAAAACCCTCTAAACCTCTTTGTTTTTCATCAAATCTTGAGGGGTTTTTCTCTTAAACTCAAGTCTAAGCAAGTTTCAACAATCTTGTGCAAGGATTTTTCTCTATTCATCCAAAATCCCAAATTAAGGTATTTTCTTTCTTTTTCTTTTCCCTTCAATTTATGTTCGAATCTTAGGTTAGAAAATTTTATTTTTGTATAGTTTATATGTTTTTATGCTTGGGTTTTTCATATCTCGTAATTTGTTTTCAAAATCTTCAGTTTTCTGATTCGAATATAAAAATTTTCACTCGTATTTTTTCTTTACTGTTTTTCTCTTAAATTTTTTTTGTTTTTATTTTGTTTTGTATATTTGTTTTAAAAACTTGTTTTTAAACCAAAGTGGGATTTACCATTGGATTGAATTAAGAAATCTATGCATACACTTAATTATTTTTAAAACTTGCTTGCTTATATTTTTAGGATGATGGAGAACGTTAGCAAAAAGCATAAGACCGATCAAGCTAGTGAATCGACTATTCGTCCCAATCTCACCCAACTTTTTCAGAAAACTCTTCGAACTCAAGAGATGAGGGATCGATTCACTTATGTTAAGGAGTACGAAGTCCGACGTAAGCGTGTCATTGATCTCAAATTTCTTGACTCCGAGCGTTTCCTTTTTCGTTACCTCGATCGTTTGAGAGAACGGAGTTTTCTTGGTCTTTTGAGCATCCCGGACATTTGTTACAAACACATGGTACTCCTCTTTTACTCCAATGCTTAGTTTATCAATAATGAAGATAATACCGAAGTGGTTGGCCTTGAGTCTTCTATCTTGGGCAAGAGGATTGTTGTTGATGTCCTTCTTTTGGAGTCTACATTTTCTCTCAAGAACGAAGGTCTTACGAATGAGAGTCAATTTGGTTCTCACACCGGCTCGGTGCTTACTTTGGATGTGCACGATTGATTCCTCCATTTGATGGTCTCATGGTTTCTTCGCCCCTCCGGAGGTAAATATTCTCACATTCGTCAAGTTGACTATTTTTGGCTTGAGTGTTTCCGTCGTGGTGAGCGCCCTAATCTAGTTAAGATCATATTTGCCGAAATTGTTAACAATGTTAAGCTTCGTGACACCGATGCCCTAAAATCTTTCACTTATGGAACGGTCTTAAGTCACATCTTTAGCAAGCTTGGTCTCGATCGCACCTACGACTCTCCAGAACCTCGAAAGTCAAAAATTGGTGAGTCCTCTTTCCGTAAGTCCGATTTTCGCTATGTAAACAATGGACAGTGGGAACGTGTTGATAGGAAAGCACCTCTTCCTCCTCCTTCTCCTCCCGTTGAACCTCAACCACAAGCTCAAGTTGCGAACAATGAAGCTCTCACGGCTTTCCTTACCGAGCGGTTCAACGCCATGGACACTAACATGGCTTCGGGCTTTGGTGCTATCAACACACGCTTGCAAAGTGTAGAGGATCGACTCCAATCCCTTGAGAATCAACACTCGGCCATGGATATGTCCTTCTCTACCTTTTATGGCCAATGGATTAAGTTTCGTCAATCTCAAGTCAAGAGCGATGATGAGTCCTCTGATGATGATGGTGACGACGAGGCCTAGGTTTCTCATGACATATCATATTAGCTATGCATTTTAGGATTAAGTTTGCATCTTTGCTTTCATTATGTTTTATGAACCTATGTTTTTTATTTTATTTGGGATTATGCTTTGAACTTATTGTTGACGATTTATGTTTTGGATATTTTAATTTTATGAATTAATATTATTATTGCTTATTGCTTAATGATTATTGTTATTAACCATATTTCTTCTCTTGAGCCTTGTTTATTTTTTGATCTAACAAAAAGGGGGAGAAGTAATCTAAGAGCCAAAAATTCGTTTTAAATGTTTAAAGTGTTTTTAAAGTTTTTAAACCTTGAATTTAAATCCTTTTAAAACTTTAAAAACCTATCTTAAATTGAGAGGGAGTTAGAATGTATTCAAAATTTTTAAAACTCTTAAAAAATTCTAACTTTGGTTTTGTTATATCAAAAAGGATGAGATTGTGAAACCGATATTTTAATTTTGATATAACTAAAGAACCTAAGGACTAAATTGAAAATGTGAAAACGAATTTTTAAGTCCTCAAACACCCCTACATGTTTTAAAGAATATGCTTAAGTTAAAAACTAAGTTTATAAAATATTTTCTAAGTGTTCTTAAAGCCAAAACAGTGATTTTCGAGTCCCTATTTCGAAACGGCCTAAGGCGTTTCGAAACAGTTTTTGAAACTGTTAACCCATGTTTCGAAACAGGTATCGAAACGATTTCAACACTGCCAACCCGTGTTTCGAAACAAGTTTCGAAACGGCTTTAGAACATAGAGAAACCGTATCGAAACGACACTCAGTGTTTCGAAACGGTTCTTCATTTAATTTGAAAAATATGACCGTTGCAAGTTTTTAACTGATTTTTAACAAACCGTTAAGGCATTTCGAAACGATCTCAAGACGTTTCGATACTACCCTTGACAGTGGCAAAACGTTTCGAAACAAGTTTCGAAATGCCTCTTAGCGTATCGAAACAGGTCTGACCGTTTCGATACGGGCTCTTTAATGCACCCCAACGGCTCTTTCTATTTTGGTCTATTTCGAAACAGGGTCGGGCGTTTCGAAACGGTTGGTTGCAGACTGCATTTATGGAGGTGAGATAACACCCCAACGGCTCTATTGATGAATGCAACAACCACAACGGCTAGAAATCAATGAGAAGGTATAAAAGGGACCTCTAAAAGCACCAGTAACAACTATTGATCCAAAAGCAAACATCCAAACATCAAATCCAAGCATTTGTGCCTAAATCCCAATATTGTCTAGAAACCCCAATTGTATTTTTCATTCCTATCATTTCAATTGGGTTGAGTGCTTGTAATTGGGCTAGTTTATGTATTGAGAGATACTTGTTTAGCCATCAATTTCTTTGTTTTAATTGTGTGAGGATTGGGTCAAATTTTGGGTAGAAAATTTGACCGAAAATTGTAAGGGTTACCTCCTTAGCCTAGAAAAGGGGAAGAGCAATTAGTGGAATTGTTGTAAATCCTTAGTGAAGCTAAGGTAGTGGATGTAGAGTTCATTTGGAACTTGAACCACTCTAAAATTCCTTGTCAATCTTTTTATTTGCAATTTCCACCACCTACAACTTTAAAAATCCAATTCACCCCCTCCCTATTGGTTTAGTTCGATCATTCGATCCACTCAACAAATACTCTCGAATCCAAGGTTCAATAATCAATAGTTCAACAACGATATTTCAATAGCAATATTTCAACATGACATTTTAATAACAATAAACATAAATCAAAATTTCAATAGCAACATGCAATAATCAATATTCAATGCTCGATATACAGTACTTACGCATGCTTACCAATAGGACTTTCGATAGAGTTTTTATGCAAAGACCTTCAATAGAAAGTTAGTGATGCAATAATCAATAATAATTCGAGTTTGGCACCTAGCCAACTCTCGAGACTTCGACTACACTCACCTCGAAATTAGGATTCTCGGATAATGATTCCTTTATTCCTAGCCTTTATTAGAGACGATGGATTAGTCTTTTCCAATTCTTGAGCTAGGAAGAACAATAAGGAATTATTAGAATTAATAGGATAACATTAATACTTAGAATAGCCTTTAGCTATTTGACAAATTCATAGTTTGGAGCTTAAGGATCAAAAGCTTAGCTTAGAGCTTTTAACTTGAGATTGGGCATTCAATGATCAAGAGAATCAATAATTGATTTAGGGTTTCTACTTACATGATCGGTAGCTATGAATTGATGTTCTTTAATCAAAGAAAGCTTAAACAAAAAGGTTCCAAATAGAGAGGTGTATGCTTAAGAACTCAAGGTTGAAGAAAATGGAGGTGCTTGCTTGTTCTCTTTAAACAAAAGATGTGTTTGGTCTCGGTGGAACTCAAAACAGGATAAGAGCTTTTCTTTTTATTCATTTAAGGAAACTATAATCTTAATCATTTACCACCTCACCAAGGACCAATAGAAAAGTTTCCCTCAATCAAGGGTAAGCTTAAACTATTCTTTTTCCAATATTTATCTATTTTCAAATTCTAAGTGATTGATGACTAAAAGTCATCCTTTCTAATCAGCTTCCACGTAGGAGGGACAAACTCAAGCAGGTGAGTCATTACCATGAGTCATTCTTTGCAATTTGACTACTAAAAATCATTTCTGCAAGGATCTGTTTCGAAACACGTGAAGTTGTATCGAAACGGCTAAGAAAAAATCCAAAAGTTAGTTAAACCCATTAGAACTGTATTAGAACGCTCTATAGCTATTTCAAATCGGTTTACCTAGCCCATTTCAGTATCGAAACATCTAACTCAAAAACAATATTTTAAGCATTTTCAAGGAGGTCATTAACTAAGAATCAGTTCAATTAGGGTCTCTTAACAATGTAATCTATAATTTAGGCAATAAAGACACGACATTTGAGCATTTTAATATCAATATTCTGATCATCAAAACTTAATTCCGACTAGCCCGGTTTTTGGGATGTTACATTTACAATTTCATTGTTAGGCAATTTAACAAATTTATTGTGAATAGGATAACAAGAATCAAAAATTTGCAATGAAGTAGCTATATGGTCAGTAGTCCCTGAGTCTAAGATCCAAGAAACATTCAAACTATTTAAAGAACAATTAAAAACCATACACGTCTCTTCGACTGGAACATCAAAGACGGAAGATAAGGCATTGACTTTGCATTCTGAAGTAGCAGGCTTTGAAAGAGCATTATTTCTCTCTTGAAACAAAGTCAGGATACTCTCATACTGGTTTTGAGAAAACATAACAGGACTATTACTAGAACAACTCTTGTTCAAAGAACCATAATTAACGTTCAAGGAGTCACCAGAATCATGAACTCCTACCATATTAGCCCTATTACTCTGGTTCCTACTCTTATACCTCAGAAGAAAACCGTGATTTTTATAGCATTTGTCCATATTATGCTCATATAACTCACAGAAGATACACAAAGGTCGTTTAGAACCACTTTCACTAGAGAATTTTTTAGAACTGAAACCCTTATTATCTAACCGAGAAGTATTACCCCTATCAGCCAACAGAACACTAGAATCAATAACAATATGACTAACAGACCGTTCATGTTGGATGACAATAGCAAAAACTTCATTAATAGAAGGTAAGGGTTTTTTCATGAGAATCTGTGATTTGGGCACTGAAAATTTTTCATTAAGCCCCCCAAGAAAACGAAGCAAGAAATCTTCTTTTCTATACTTAGAGGCAGAACAATCACAATTGACTAACGACCTGAGATTACAGATCTCATCCCACAAGACTTTTAGATTCGTATGATAGACTGAAATGGAGAGATAACCTTGCTGCAATGAATAAAACTCTTGAAGTAAGTCAAAAACACAAACCAGATCGCCCGGATTGAACCGATCGAACAAGTCTTGCCAAGGTTCATAGGCCCGATCAATCCAGATGACGCTTTGCCCAATATCCCGATTCAATGCGCATTGCATCCAAGAGAGCACGAGGTTATTGCCTTTGACCCAAGCTGAATAACGAGGATCATCTTTCTTTGGCTCTTTAATCAAACCGTCAGCGAACGAGAACTTGTTCTTAAAAACCAAAGACATCCGCATCGAGCGTGCCCAACCATGGTAGTTTCCTCCATTCAACAACGAGGAAGTGAGAATCAAAGTTGGGTTCTCATTTGGGTGAATATAGAAATCATCGGAAGGATCTTCGACCTTATAACGAACGGCGGATTTCAAATGAGAATCCGAGGAATGATCATATGATACAATGATAAACTTGTGATTTAGAAAGAATCTAAGATTTGGAAAAAAGAATGCTCGGAAGGAGAAGAGTTTTTGTTTTTAGGGATTGAGCGTGTTTGATATTTGGGAATTGAAACAGACTAAAAGAAACTGAAACGGTAAAAGAATTATTATTATCCAAGATTAAAAATAAAATACAACTTATTTAGGTATTTATAATAATAAAGAAAACACTTAAAAAACTTAAAGAAAAGCCAGCTTGGATAACTAACAAACTGCCAAATCACTTAACACAGTTGTCAATAATCTTATTAGATCCTTCTACTAGCTCAATATAACTTTTGAACATCCAATAAGTGTTGGGTGAAATGGCTACGCACATTACACTCTCAAAGAGATAATTCGGGCTTGAACCTTGAAAATAATATTGTTAAAAAAAGAGCCACAAATCCCTAACATGAACCATAAAATGAACATAAAATATATAAAAATACAACTTTTGAACGAAATGCATATTAAATTGTGAACTACTAGATCGGTGAAAATTATAGGGTAAACAACAACGGAGGTCGCCCAATTATGGGTAAGGTTACATTTGGGTCACTCAATTATTAAAAGTTACATTTGGGTCACTTAATTATGGGTAAGGTTACATTTGGGTCACCCAATTATTAAAGGTTGCATTTAGATCGTTCAATTATGGGTAAGGTTACATTTAGGTCACCCATCATATTTAAAAAAAGTATATCAATTTGTGTATTATATTAATTAATGATTTCAAATAAAGTACTCTAACATTAACGAGGATATACACATAATTTGGAAGAAAAAAAGACTAAATTGATGTACTTTTTTAAATATGAAGGGTGACCCAAACGTAACTTTACTCATAATTGAGTGACCCAAATGTAACCTTACCCAAAATTGAGTAATCCAAATGTAACTTTTAATAATTAGGTGACCCAATTGTAACCTTACTCATAATTAAGTGACCTCCGTTGTAGTTTACCCAAAATTATATCGCTGAAAATTACTTATTAAAGTAATTATATTTTCTCAAGAAATGAAGAGATGATTTAAGAATTGATTTAATCATTATATTTATTATTAGATTGGGAAAGTAATTTAAATATTTGGGTTTGAAGTAAAAAATTAAATTAATAAATCATCCTTATCAAAATTAAGGAGTTAAAATTTAAATTAGTAATTGAATAATTTTACATATACTTTAATACAATGATTTTATTTAAATTAAAATTAAACTATGTAAATATCTAACGAAGAAAAATTAATTTATCATAATATAGTTTAATTATAAATTAAAATTAATTTAAATTTTTTAATGAGAAAAACTTCAAAACACAAGCCACTTAAATTAAAATTTATACAAGCTTATTAAATTTAGGGTATATGAGGTTAGTTTATGATTTAAGATTTAGGGGTTTAGGTTGTAAAATTTAAGATTTAAGGTTATAGTTTAGTATTTTTAAGGTTTAAAATTTAAAGTTAAAAAATAAATTTTAGATTTTAAAGAGATGTGTAATATTTTGTATACATATTGTGTATCAAAATAAACATTTTTTAATGATTAAATATTAAATATGGACATTTAAAGTTTAGTGCCACGCTTGAAAAGAGGCGGAGGCATTAATCCCACGGAAAAAGGAGATCTTGGGATATATAAGCGATGGCGTTGTACATCCTATCAAACATGTCTTTTGGGAAGAAGGTAATGACCATGTGACAAGTAGTATTGGAGCGACCTTTTGACTGCTCGATTTCACGCCGAGCGCCTATAAGTGGGGTAGGCAGGATGAACAATCGTGACAATAGGCAATTATGAGTATGGTTGACTCATGACAAGGACCTCACAAGGTTGAGTGAGGTAGTAAAATAAAAATTAAATTCGGTCCATCTCTCAAAATAATTAATTTATGCAATGTAAAATATAATAAAGATCCAATCTACTATAAAAAAAAATGAAATATTGTGAAATAAGTGGAGGCAACATTCTCCAATTGTAGGCGTTGATGCAAAAGGAGGTTGAGGTTGTTACTGCACAAGGGAAAGCACAATCGACGGGGCATCGGAGTCGTAGCAATGTACCATTAAAGCACACTTCGAAGCCTAAATTGGTGCTTGTGCAAACAATTTTATGAAAATGATCGAGCAAAGTAACTGTAAATATAGAGGCCAAACCATAAAAGGTTATTACAAACAGTAGCGCTATATAGCGGCCGTTATTGCAATTAGTGCCGGATCCAAAAAAATTTAAAATAAGGGTCCAAAAATATGAGTAACAACATCACGACGACTGATTCACAACTGAAAAAATAGAAAACAACCAACGATAATTATAGTATGTTTCAATGTCACAATATTCTATAATCAACTAATGCAACCACAAAAGCATATAAATCAAGACAACAAATATTTACATACAAACTGTTTTAAATCAAAGGTAAAAAATCAGGAGACTTTAGAGTGATAAAAAAAACTCTACTATAATAAAATGTTCATCCGAAAGATAACATTATCCCAAAAATTCTAACAAGGATAATAACGAGTAATCTTTAACAAATAAGTGATAAGATTCTTATCACCACAAAAATAAAGCAGTTGAAAATTTTAAATTCTCGTTATTAGTGTTACAAGATTCTGATGAAAATTTCGACCGTACAAAATCAAAAATTTCAAATCACCCTAGTCGCGGTTTAAAATTCAACTTGATAAAGCTTCAATCAAAAAATTTCAAAATCTATTAAAAGCTTCAAATGATTTTTCTCTTCAGACTTTCTCAAAAGTTTGTTTGAGCTCTCGTTTAAATTTAATTCTACCGCACAAATAAAAAATAAAACAATAGTGGCAGACAAAAAACAAAAGAAATAATTAAATGTGCAATCAACACATGGCATAATGGGTTCACGCCACGTGCAAGAGGGTTTTCCCATATGGTGGGATCCACTCTCGAATTTTTAAATTTTAATATTAATTTTATTTATTTTGTAAATGGGTATGCAAAAAAAACTTAAACTTTTTTGAGAAAACTAACCTAGTGACCACCCAACTATTGGTCGACCTGTTTTGACCATCTAACTAAAAAAAATTTAAAATTTGACTACCCAACTATTTAAATAAACCTATTTTGATCCTCGGCCGTTAAAATCTAACGAAAGAATGACATGACCGTTAAAGTAAATTTGTATAATTACTCATTTAATCCTTGTTAATTACATATTATATCAATTTGATCATAATTTTTATAATTACCCAACTTATCATTGATTATTACGGTCTTTTTCATGTTCGATTGTTACTGGTATGTGGGTTTTGCTCGTGGGCCGACGAGGAGTTCGGTGGTGGCGGCCGTGTGACGCACGGACGACGAAGGCAGCCGAAATTGGTGAAAAACAAAGGCACTTGGGGTTCTCGATGAATTTTCTACTCAACTTCCACGGCGGACGGCGCAGAAACATCGCGAGTGGGAGGCATGGTTTTCATCGCGGGACAAGGGAAAATACAAATGTGGTGGCGGTGCAAGCCACGAATCGCGGGACGATCCTTCAAATTGATCTCCACGGCAAACGACAAAGCTTCACCGCGAGTGGTTTTTAGGGTGTGGTCGGGAGAGGCCGACAGCCGACGTGACGGTGGCTGAGATCGACGAGTGACCGATGAGGGGAGATGAAAGGTTTTAGAGGGGGAATATCTCGATATAATTTTTTAGATCTGAAATTGTAATAATTACAGGATGGTGGGTTAGCTTAATTTAATTTTGAATAACTGAAAACTATGGTTTAAAAATAATTCGGTGCAAGATTTAATTAGATATCAAGATTAGCATTGATGGTTAAGGATCGAGTTTACTTAACAAAAGGGCATAGGTTCAATTCTTCCTAGCTGTTGAATTTTTTTTTATTTAATTTCTTTCTTTTATATTTATTTTAAGGTAAATTAAAATTATGATCAAATTAATATAATATGTAATTAACAAAGACCAAATGTGTAATTATATAAATTTATTTTAATTGTCACATCATCATTCCGTTAAATTTTAACGGCCGGTAGTTAAAATAGATCTATTTAAATAATTGTGTGGTCGAATTTTGAATTTTTTTAATTGAGTGGTCAAAATAGGTCACGACCAATAGTTGAGTAGCCACTTAGTAGTTTTCCCAACTTTTTTTCTCTTTTGTAAACTAAAGATACTTGGAAACTCCCTCCAAATAATGGGTAAGCAGTTGGGCTAAACACATCCGCCTAGCAGACCGCTATTTGAAGCCCTACTTAGCAGAGGTTAACCGTATTCATGTCGCCTTGTTAGTAGGCGAAGACGCGAAGCTCACAAGACTTCTTATCCTTGTAACAAAGAGGTCTCAACATATACATTATAACGTGATTGGCAAGAGCCTCAATCAGCCTTCCCCTTGTATTATGATGTGATAAGTGATTGCTAGGAAGTCTAGGGATGTTTGGCTAAAGGAGTCTTGACTTATTCATTTTTTATGTCAAAATAAAACACTAATTTAATGCCCTAATAAAATATTCAAGCACTACTATTGATGAAATCTAATTCTCATTAAGTGAGCATACATAAGTTCTCAACCTATTTACTTACAATAATGTAGGTGGCTATAATTCAATCCAAAAGAACAAAAACAAACATTCATCTAAGTTAAATGACAATGGCATCTAAAATTGTTTCAATTTATTTCATTATACATGTTAAAAAAAGAATCAAATGCCGACATGGGTTGGCTCAGTTGCTTGAGTACTCATTAGCACTTAATGAGAATCAAAGTTTGAGTCTCGTCAATGATCCATTTTAATTGTAAAAAAAACAAATTCTATAATGATGACAATTTATTAAAATATACTTTTAGATAATCTTGCGTTTCGACAACCAAATACTAAAACCTGATATTGAAACCGAATAAACCAAATGAGTATGTTAACCAAGCAGTACAAGAGATCACTTTTATGTAACCATCAATTATCGGTATTCAATGTATCATATCGAACAATTAATAACGAAGATGGGATCACCAAAACTCCTATGAACAACTAGCAATTTTGCAGCACTCGTGTCTTCAATAGTTTATGACAAATAGCATAAACTATTAGGAATCTGTGTATTTTGTGTTTTTGTCTATCCACCTACCTATGGAGTATTTCTATAACTTAAGCTTCTCTTACGCTAATGAAAAATATTCATTTACCTTTCAATTGACATATGAGCCTTAAACTTAACGAGAAGATTCTTGCCTAAGAAAATTAGGATTTCAAGTTCTTAGTTCTCTTGGGAAATGGAAAATCCCACTCCAATTAAAGAGCATATATCCGCAAGTACACCAATTCACTTGAAAAAAAAAATAGCTTGGCAATAATCATTAACTACATCAAAATCTGATATTCAACCACAATGTCAAAGCACCCTAAAATGTTGATCATTTACGAGTCTTACACGAGGTCAAAGATCAAAACTTGTGGGGCTAAATAGATATTAAGCAGTCAAGAAACTTTTTCTTTCAATTCAACATATCCCAGGATAATATGCAGCCTTTATTCTCAAAAGACACATTGCCAATTCAAAGAAACAACCATTTATTCCTTCTGGTTATAAGAATCGTGGATCCCCTACAAACATGCATAATTTCCAGCTTAGTTCCAACTTAATATTGATTGAACCATGTCCAATAAGGTTCGATTCCTTTTCCCCACTACACCCTTTTGTTCCGGAGTTCTTAGTGCAATCAAATACAATGGAGCCCCATTCTCTTAGGTGTCCTAAAAGCTCGACCAATAAACTCGCCACCTCGATCGAATCAAAGCATTTTTAAGAACTTGCCTAATTGTTTTTGTTTTCACACGAAACTCTTTGAATTTGGCAAAGATTCCACTTTGCAATGCATTAGGTACACATCCATATAAGTAATCATCTATAAAGATTACACTATTCACACCCTCCATGTGCACTTAGGTTCATAAGACCGCATACATCGGTATGCACATGTTCTATGAATCCTATAGTAAATCAGAGTAATTCTCTTATTTTATTAGAAAGATTTGTTACATATTTATATACAAGCTATATCTCTATCTTAGGAAACTTTAAGTTAGGAAAGAGACTAATTCTAGGAAAAAGATATAATCCCTTAAAGTAAGGGATTGTAAATACAAGAAATATTCTCGTAATCCTTAATTTACTCTACACGTATATTCCTACATAACTAACACTCCCCCTCAAACTGTGTATATGTTGTATATACTCAGTTTGGATGTAAACTCATCAAAAATAACTCTTGGAAGTGCTTTAGTAAAGATGTCAGCTATCTGGCTCCTGGTAGGAATATAATTTAGCTGTGCAATACCACCATTCACTTTCTCATAGATAAAGTGTCTATCTATTTCAATGTGTTTGGTTCTGTCATGTTGCACTGGATTCTTAGCAATACTCATTGCTGACTGGCTGTCACTATAGACCTCGAACTCAGTCTTTTCATCCAAGTCCAGCTCTTTAAGAAGCCTCTTTGTCCACATTCCTTCACATATTCCAAGAGCTAATGCACTAAATTCTGCCTCAGCACTGCTCCTTGACACCACAACCTGTTTTTTGCTTCTCCAAGTAACCAAGTTGCCCCACAAACATAAGCACAATATCCACTAACTGACCTTCTATCAGTGAGCTCTCCTGCCCAGCTTGAATCCGTGTATACCTTCACTGTTCTGTCTGAATTTTTCTTGAAAATTAGCCCAGCACCAGGGGAGAATTTTAGGTACCTCAGAATTCTGCTAACAGCCTCCAAATGTTCTTCTCGAGGAACACTCATGTGCTGGCTTATAACACTCACTGAGTATGCAATGTATGGCCTTGTTAGAGAAAGATAAATCAGTATTCCAACTAACCTTTGATAGGGTTCTTTGTCAACTGGATTACCAGCTTCTTCTTTGTTGAACTTCAACCCTGGGTCCATGGGTGTCTCGGCTGGCTTGCACCCAAGCATCCTGGTTTCTGTAAGAAGATCTAGGATGTACTTCCTTTGGTTGATGACTAAACCTTCACTTGACCTTCCTACTTCCTTACCCAAAAAGTACCTTAGACTCCCCAAGTCCTTTGTTTCAAACTCTCGGGCAAGAACAGCCTTCAAATTCTCAATTTCTCTACTATTATCCCCTGTAATAATTATATCATCAACATACACAATTAATAAGGTCATTTTACCAGTTGCTGCAACCTTTCTGAACAGAGTGTGATCAGCCTGACTTTGTTTGAATCCATTCTTTACCATAGCCTTTGCAAACCTCTCGAACCAGGCTCTTGGAGATTGCTTAAGTCCATACAGTGACTTGTTGAGTTTGCACACTGTATTTCTAGTTGTTTTACCTTCTAGACCAGGTGGTATTTGCATATATACTTCCTCCTCGTGCCTCCCATTGAGAAAGGCATTTTTGATGTCTAGTTGGTGTAATTTCCAGTCCTTGCTCACAGCTATGGACAGCAAGACTCTAATGGTATTCAATTTAGCCACTGGTGCAAAGGTTTCTTGATAATCCACCCCATAGGAATGTGTAAAACCTTTAGCCACCAGTCTTGCCTTATACCTCTCAATGCTCCCATCTGAGTTGTACTTGATGGTGAACACCCACTTGCATCCAACGACTCTCTTTCCCTCTGGTAGATCTGCAAACACCATGTCTCATTTTTCTCAAGTGCCCTTACTTCTTCTTCTACAGCTTTCTTCCATTTGGGATTCTTTAAAGCCTCCTCCACGGTTTTAGGAATCTGCACACTGTCTAGGCTGGCTGTAAAGGCCTTAAAAGTGGGCTGAAGTCTACCATAGGCAACAAATTTGTTAATTGGGTGCATAGTACATTTTCGTACTCCCTATCTAATAGCAATAGGAAAGTCACCAAGGTCACTAGAATCTTGAGGAGTAATGTTACCTTCAATCTCAGCAGTAGCAGGATTTAAGCTCGGTTCAACAGCAACAGGACTTGAGTTTGGTTCTTGACAAGTGCTAGGCTGGTTATTTACTTCATTAGGGGCTCTTCTTCTCTTGGTATACACCTTAATTTGACTGTCAGTCGGTTGTGGATGCACAGAAGTAGGGGAAATTTGTGCTACAGCCCTAGGTGCTAGAAGAGGTGTTGTAAAAGGACTTGGTGATTTGTTGGTCTGAGGAGAGTGCATTTCTGTCGACATAGTGTTTTCTTTTCTGGTGGTTTCAGGATGGGATATGAGAGGAATGTCTGGTAGAGGAGAAATGATGGAAGGTGGAAAAACAAAGGGCTGAAATTCCTCATTTTTCTCCCCCTGAAGTTCAGTCCCTGCAAAATATGGGTTATCCTCAAAGAAAGTGACATCGAAAGAGACATGGGTCTTTTTAGAAATAGGAGAATAGCATTTGTAACCCTTTTGACTAGAGGAATATCCTATAAACACACACTTGATTGATTTAGGGTCCAACTTACTTCTATTTTTATCATGCACATGAACAAAAGCTGTGCTGCCAAATACCCTAAGAGGAAGAACAGAAGACAATGGTTTAAAGTGAGGAAAATGTTTGAATAAGGCTTCTGTTGGTGCTACAAAACCCAAGGTTTTGCTGGGCATTCTGTTGATAAGGTAGGTGGCAGTAAGTAAGGCTTCCCCCAAAGATATTTAGGTGTTTTGGCTGAAAAAAGAAGAGACCTCGTAACCTCTAGTAGATGTCTGTTTTTTCTTTCGGCAACTCCATTTTGTTGTGGAGTGTTGACACAGGAAGTAAGATGAACAATACCTTTTTCCCAAAAATAACACCCAAGAGATTGACTAAGGTATTCACGCCCATTATCACTCCTCACAACCTTAATACGTTTGTCAAACTGATTTTCAATCATTTGATAAAAAGTTTTGAAAATTGACTCAACTTCCGTCTTTTCCCTCATTAAAGAAGTCCAAGTAATCCTAGAATAGTCATCAATAAAGGTAATAAACCACCTACACCCATATAAGCTTCTGACCTTAGACGGACCCCAAATATCACTGTGGATTATAGAAAAAGGAGATGTGGGTGTAAATGAGGAAGGAGCATGAAAAAATATGAGAAGAAATGAATTTCTTACTTTTTTTTTGCTCTAACAGTAACTTACAATTTATAAGGAAGAATTAGTCTAAGTTAGGAAATGATTCCTAAGATCAGGGAATTAGATTAGTGACTATTTACATAAAGCAAACTCCTAGAAATAAGGAAAAAGATTTTGTCCCTTGATTCTAGGAATTCCAACACTCCCCCTCAAGCTGGAGTGTAGATGTTCATCAAACCCAGCTTGCTAGTGAGATCTTCAAACATGTTCTTGTTTAGGCTCTTAGTAAACAAGTCTGCAACTTGTTGTTTAGTTGGTAGGTAGGTTATGCATACTTCCCCTGATTCGACCTTCTCTTTGATGAAATGACGATCTATTTCCACATGTTTGGTACGATCGTGGTGAACCGGATTGTATGCTATGCTCACTGCTGCCTGATTGTCACAGTACAATTTCATAGGTCTGGTGTGAGGCATTTTTAATTCCCCCATTATTCGTTGTATCCAAATTCCCTCGCATATACCATGTGACACAGCTCGATATTCAGCTTTAGCACTACTACGGGCTACAACAGATTGTTTTTTACTTCTCCATGTCACAAGGTTACCCCACACGTAGCTGCAGTAACCGCTTGTAGACCGTCCGTCATTCACCGAACCTGCCCAATCTGCATCCGTGTAGATGTCCACATATCGACTATTTGTTTTCTTGAAGTATAGGCCCTTGCCTGGGTTCCCTTCAAGTATCTCAACACCCTATGGACAGCCTCTAGATGTTTCTCCCTTGGGTTATGCATATATTGGCTGATAACACTCACACTGAAAGCAATGTCAGGACGAGTGTGAGATAGATAGATAAGTTTTCCCACGAGTCGTTGATATCTCCCCCTGTCTATTTCCTCTCCATCTTCATTAGTTCCAAGCTTCAAATTGAATTCCATTGGGGTCTCTGCAGGTCTGCAGCCCAACATGCCAGTGTCCTTCAGTAAATCTAGAACATATTTTCGTTGTGAGATGGAGATACCTGTCCGAGACCTTGCTACTTCCATTCCAAGGAAGTATTTTAGATTTCCCAAGTCCTTAAGTTCAAATTCAGTGCTAAGAAACTCTTTTAAGCATCTGATTTCATTTGAATCATCTCCTGTTAGGATGATATCGTCAACATAGACTATAAGGATGGAGCATTTACCTTCCTTCGAGTGTTTGTAGAACATAGTGTGGTCTGCCTGTCCTTGGATATACGCCCTGCTGGTCATAGCCTTGGCAAATCGACTAAACCAGGCTCTTGGGGACTGTTTCAGCCCATATAGTGATTTCTTTAACCTGCATACCTGACCTTTTTCTTCTTCGAATCCTGGTGGAAAGTCCATATACACTTCCTCGGCTAATTCACCATTTAGGAAGGCATTTTTAACATCCAATTGAGTCAAGGGCCAATCAAGATTTGCAGCAAGTGACAGGAGAACCCGAATAGTATTAAGTTTGGCAACGGGAGCAAAAGTCTCATCATAGTCGAGCCCATATGTCTGAGTGAACCCCTTTGCCACAAGTCGAGCCTTGTGCCGGTCAATATTTCCATCAGCTTTGAATTTGGTGGTGAAAATCCATTTGCAGCCTACTGTCTTTTTCCCTTTAGGCAGATCTGAAATTTCCCATGTTCCATTGTTTTTTAGAGCACTCATTTCTTCCATTACAGCATGTTTCCATTCGGGTGATTCAAGAGCTTCTTTCACATCCCTTGGAGTTTTTACATGGTTGATATTTGTCACAAAGTTCTTGTATGACTTGGATAAATTTCCATAAGACACAAACCGAGAGATAGGGTGTTGGGTGCAGGTCCTTATGCCTTTTCTAATAGCAATTGGGAGATCAATAGATGGAGAATCAAGGGTTACCTCTGTTGTAGAACAGTCCTCGGTTGTGGATGAATTTGGCACTGCTATGTCAGTTTCAGGAGAGTAACGACGTCGTGAATAAACAAGGAGTTCAGGAGCACAATGTTGCTGAGTTTTAGGGGCAAGCTGTTGCTGTTTCTGCTGTTTTTCAGTGGGGAAATCTGAACTTTTAGGACTAGGATTATCATTGTGCTGCTGTGTGGAGGGAATTTGCTGCTCAGGAATTATGAGGATATCATTTGTATGCAAATTTTGTGGTAGATTAGGTTCGGGTGGTGGAGTAATAAGGAGGGTATTAAGGGTCTCATCTTCATTGAGAATCTCCCCCTGAAGATGAGTTGCTGAAAAATATGGTTCTGTTTCAAAGAAGGTTACATCTCGGGAAACAAATACACGACGCAAAGTAGGTGAGTAACATTTGTACCCTTTTTGTGTAGGGGAGTAGCCAATAAAAACACAAGTATGAGCACGAGGGTCAAGTTTAGATAGGTTAGGTTGGTAACTATGGACAAAGGCTTTGCACCCGAATATTTTAGCCGGTAAGGTAGGAACATGAAAAAGAGGGAAAGCCTTTTGAAGGGTATTTAAAGGTGTTTGAAATTGAAGGACTTTGGATGGCATTCGGTTGATTAGGTAGCATGCGGTAAGGACAGCCTCTCCCCATAGGTATTTTGGGATATTTGTGGTAAACATTAGGGCTCGAGCAACATCTAATAGGTGCCGGTTTTTTCTTTCAGAAATTCCATTTTGTTGTGGTGTGTCTGGGCAGGAGCTTTGGTGTATGATGCCTTGTTCTGCAAGGTAAGGACTTAAAACAGAGTTGAAGTACTCTCTTCCATTATCGGTGCGGAGCGTATGTATGGTGGAATTGAATTGGGTTCTAATCATTGAATGAAAGTTTTGAAATACTTTGGGTGTTTCGGACTTTTCTTTGAGGAGATAAACCCAACAAACTCTAGTATGGTCATCAATAAAAGTTATAAACCATCTAGCTCCTGTAATATTTTTCACTCGGCTAGCTCCCCATAGATCACTATGTATTAAGGAGAAAGGTTGGGATTGGTTGTAAGGTTTTAATGTATAAGGAACACGAGTATGTTTTGAAAGTTGGCAGATTTCACACTTTAGGAAATTTGGATTTTTATTTCGAAATAACAGTGGAAGCAAATGCTTCATGTACAGGAAGTTTGGATGTCCTAGCCTACGGTGCCATAGCATAATTGTGTCCTCGTGTGAAGCAGATAGAGCCAAACCTCCTTGGTTTTTATTGTCTTTATTCCATATGTAGAGTCCATCATCAACCTTAGCAGTGCCAATCATCTTCCCCGATTTCTGTTCCTGTACAACACAACCAAGAGCAGAAAATTCAACAAGAGCTGCATTATCCTCAATTAGTTTACTAACTGACAGTAAATTGCAGGATAAATTTGGGACATGTAAGACTTTGTCTAGAGAGATATTTTCAGTGAGTTGAACTGCCCCAATTCCAGCAACAGGCGAGTATGAACCATCAGCTATTCGGATACGAGATTGGTTGTGACAGGGGATGTAGTTGTGGAACAGGGATGAGTTACCTGTCATGTGGTCGGAGGCACCTGAATCCAGGATCCAAGAGGATTGATTACTGGAATCAGAAGTGATATTAAAGGCAGTACCTTGAATAGCCAAGGATCCATGAGCAGTGGATGTTTCAAGTATCTTGTGTAGGGCTTCGAGTTGAGATTTGGTTAGGCGAACATCCAAGGTATTTTCTATAGAGGATGAAGTGTTGGATGACAAAAGAGCCTTGGTATCTCTCTGATTTTTTGTGTTTCCAGGGTACCCATGGAGTTTGAAGCACTTCTCTCTAGTGTGACCAGCGCGGTTGCAGTGGCTACACCAAGGCCGTTCTCCAGTTCGGCTTTGACCTGAGTCACTCCTCTTTTGGAATTGAGGACCCCTAGATACAAGGGCTGAGGTTTCAACAGGACGATGTCCAGTGGTGGTCACTGGTTTTGGGTCCTTATTATCTCCCATCATAACCCGACGACGATTTTCCTCTCTTCGAACTTCTGCAAAAGCTTCACCAATGGCAGGAAGAGGAGTTCTACCCAAAATTCGTCCACGAACTTCATCCAAATCCCGATTCAGTCCTGCAAGGAAATCATAGAGTCTTTCGTTGTTGAGGTGTGTTATAAACTTGGAGTGTTCCAAACCTTCACCCCAGTCTGCTTCATAGTACATGTCGAGTTCTTGCCACAAGATCTTCAAGTTGTTATAGTAATGAGTTACCTCAAGCGTCCCTTGTCGAATGTCCTTCAGTTTTAATTTGATCTCAAATACTTGGGAAGCATTTCCCAGATCAGAATAGTTTTCCTTCACTGCATCCCACATTTCTTTTGTAGTCTTGAATAGGAGATAGGTACGGCTTATGTGGCTTTCCATCGAATTAATTAACCAAGCCATCACGATTGAGTTGTTGAGTTCCCATGTAGCATAAGTAGGGTCTGTGATAGTTGGCTGAGGGATTTCTCCATTGATATACCCTAATTTTCCACGGCCTCGAATAACCATTAGTACTGATTGAGACCACTGTAGGAAATTTTTTCCATCTAAACGGTGGTTGGTGATTATAAGGGAGGAACTCATGTCACCAAGAGGGATTGGCTGATTTATGGTTTGGGTAACATGTGAGGTTTCAGATTCGGAAAGAGTTTCTGGGAGTTTTGCCATAGGAAGAAAATAACACAAGGACGATTTCTAGAGAGGAAGAGCAGATTAGGATCGAATGAGTCCTATAGCTCTGATACCATGAAAAAATATGAGAAGAAATGAATTTCTTACTTTTTTTTTGCTCTAACAGTAACTTACAATTTATAAGGAAGAATTAGTCTAAGTTAGGAAATGATTCCT
Organism: Hibiscus trionum; assembly: GCA_030270665.1. Lineage (NCBI taxonomy): Eukaryota > Viridiplantae > Streptophyta > Magnoliopsida > Malvales > Malvaceae > Hibiscus > Hibiscus trionum. Next base: position 9,619,403 of record BSYR01000052.1, on the reverse strand, counting down.
AAGATCAGGGAATTAGATTAGTGACTATTTACATAAAGCAAACTCCTAGAAATAAGGAAAAAGATTCTGTCCCTTGATTCTAGGAATTCCAACAGAGCATATGTTTGCCTGGTATGTTTAGCAATTTGACATACTTCACACTTAAAAGAATGAGGCTTTTTATGGCTAAATAAATTGGGAAACAATTTTGAAAGATACACAAAATTTGGATGTCCTAGCCTACGATGCCACAACATAATCTCATCAGGGTTACTTAAAGAAGAAGAAGATGAAGTATTAAAACAACGTGAAACTGAAAAAATCTGAGTTGGTAATTCATCAAGGATATAGAGACCATTAGATAGCCTAGCACTGCCAATCACCTTCTTCGAGCCATGTTCCTGAAATACACACACATTAATTCCAAAGTGAGCATTACATTTAATATCTTGAACTAACTTACTAACTGATAACAAGTTACAGGCAAGATTAGAAACATATAGCACATTAGGCAAAACCAGTTTATCACCCACTTGAATAGTGCCACTTCCTTTTACTTGGGAGAGAGACCCATCTGCAACTTTGACGGAGGTTTTAGAGTTGCAATAGTTAAAGGTGCGAAATAGCTGAAGGTTGACTGTCATATGGTCAGAGGCACCAGAATCTATAATCCAGGAGAGAGGATTAGAAGTGGCCAAACAGAAATTATACCTTCTGTAGCAGGAAATGCAGTAGAATCTGATTGGGAGGAAATTGGACCAAACATCTGTTGGAGCTCCACAATCTGTTGCTTACTGAAATTGCTGGAAGGACTGTCTTGTGCAGTAACATCTGCTGGTCTCGCTGATTGAGACGGAATGGGAGAAAGAGACACATCCGAAAGGGTAAAATTAGATGGACGAGGGCTCACTGGAGAGCTAACTGCAGAAGCAGCAGGTTCTGCTGTACCCATATTTTCTAAATAGGGAAGAAAGGTCGAGAGAAGAGGGAAAAAAGAAAAAAATTGAAATTTGGAAGAGAGGATCGACCCGCATCTGATACCATGTAGTAAATCAGAGTAATTCTCTTATTTTATTAGAAAGATCTGTTACATATTTATATACAAGCTATATCTCTATCTTAAGAAACTTTAAGTTAATAAAGAGACTAATTCTAGGAAAAAGATATAATCCCTTAAAGTAAGGGATTGTAAATACAAGAAATATTCTCGTAATCCTTAATTTACTCTACACGTATATTCCTACATAACTAACAAATCCATAAGCACACATACTTCAGTTCCAAAAGACCTCATAGTCATTTTACCCTCGAGATAAGAATCCATTAGCATTCATACTTCAGCTCCAAAAGACCTCAAAATTTCCAAAGGACTCTCCTCAACAGATCTCATAAAACTTTCTTAAATAATATCATCTTAAATGCCACAAATACGTTACATCGAAGTGAGAAGTTTTAAGTTATCCACAATTTCTGTATCAAGTAAAGTACATCGTTGGTTTGATGATGCATATATTATTTTTCCATCCAGTAGTAGCAAAGCCAGGATTTTCATATAGTGGGGGCAGAGTGGAGTATGAGGTATGGAGGATTCTCATACCACTATAATAAGTATTATTAACCTCATATCCCAACAAATTAAGTGGGGTCAAATCCAATATTTCCTATGAAAAATTCTATATTAACTCCTTGAAAATCCATACCCAACAAATCAAGTGCGGTCAATTACACTCCTTCTATAGTAGCTCTGCATACGCCATCCAGTGTAGATATAAGGCTTGTTTTTTGAATCAACATGTTATTATTAAAAGAAACAATGCAATTGTCTTTAAATTATCAAACTCCTACTAAATGTAAGAGCATAAGAATAGTTTGTCAATAAAATGTATCTAAATTCATTAAGGGATATATGTTCATCTCTTACCATTGTTGCTAACACCAAACTCCCACCACCAATCTTTGGAAAATGACTCTTGTCATGCGAACTTCTCATTTCCTTATGCCCCTGTAGACAAATACAAACATGATTAGTGACTCTCAAATCAATGACCTAATTGTCTTTCGAATCTTCCACTAAATAAGCTTTAGTGTAAAGAAGATCCTTACCATTCTTGCCCTTGGCATCTGAAGAATTCTCCGCAAGTCTTCTAAAAAATATTTGGTCTGCCGCAATGACACTTAGTCATTTAGGGTCCTTAGGCTCATTCTTATTTTTGCTATCCGGCAAATAATCGACCAGAAAGAACTACCCAACTCCCCTAAGATAATTTTTCACTCCAACCACCATTTTTTAAATCGTCCAACCAGTTAATTGGCAACCAACGAAGCCCTTTTTCATTCTTAAGAGTAGCTAAACAATTTGAAAACTAAGTTATCAAATCTACATTAATATATGATACTTCTATGCAAGATTTGCATGCAAAATGTTCAACCACATTGCAAACATATCTTTCATAAAGTCGACTAAACCATGTTGTTCACCATGTCTTGAAAAATAGCATGGTGCCCGTTGGTTCAAATGGCTAGACAATCAACCCAGAGAGTGGCACATAAACTCTGCCTACTAAAGTCTACTCCATTGGTTCTCTTTTATCCTTGGTGGTGCCAGTTGATGAACCTAGAATCTTGTTTCCACAATTTCAATGATATTAGTTGATAATTAGTAGCTCACTATTTGTGGCATTTAAAATCACTAATCTCTCATCCTCTACAAGATCATAAAAACACCCATCCCAATTTCAATCAATTAGTTTGATTCTAACTTTTGTCTAGCCCGAGTTGTCATATTGTGATTAGCCTCGATGATTGTTTAGCTGTAGGGATTTGGTACGTCCAAATTGTTGAGGTTTTAAGGTTCAAGCTAAAACAAAAAGGATCTAATATGAAAACCAAGGTTCTCAAAGCATCAAAACTAACTTGATAGTTGAGGTTTTAACCTCACATGGTCACGATAGATTCTCAAAGCATCAAAACTAAGAGAAAAGTTGCTCACAACCACCTCAAAATCCAAGATCTAACTACACAAAAAGAACCATCTTGTTAAATCTCTTGAGATGAGAATAATACATGATGATGAACACGGACTAACTTGATGGCCTTTGATCATGGGATAAAACCCAATCATGCTATTGGACCAAAAGCTTGATTATAATACTAAATTATAAACCATGAGAAAATAAGGCTTATCTCTACCGAAGTTAAGATCACAATAGTTATCTCTACCAAATTAGTGGATGAATCAAGATCCCATGTCAACCCTAAAATTTCTAATAGTAATCACTGGCAATTGAAGTTTAGGTATTAGAACAATTCCTTTTCCTTCTATTTTTTTGTTTCCCATCAAAACAGCTAAAAACTACTTTCACCTCTGAAATTCAAACAATGAAAAAATCCATGAAAAAGCAAATCACATTTGCTTAAAACATTAAAAATCTATGAATTGATTAGGTTTATAATCATAAGGTGATTTTCTAAAAAACATTCAGATCTAATCAACCTATTCCTTACTTTATGCAAAAACTTTTTTTTTCCTCTCAAATTTGCAGATAACAAATTTTACACATGATCTAATTAAGAATATTACTTTTTAACACTTGATTTTATGAAAAATCAATTCAGTTTTAACAACTTTTAGAACGTGGATCAAACATTCCATGATTTGCTTCCATATCTATATTTGAATATTTATTTTGACAATAAATTTAGGTCAAAGAAAATAAATGTAAGGCGAAAATCTTAATTATTCAAATTGATAGTTTTAACAATACAATAGAACAGATGCAAGAAAAAGTGAGCAAAAAGTAAAAGCAAGAAAGGCCTACCATTGTGACTAAGAAAACACTTCCGGATATCTATTTCAATTTTCCAACAGAACTTTATCTTAACTTCAATAAAATAACATGCAGACAGAAGTGATTAGTACAGCAACTAGAAAGGTGTCAAGATTTTGCAATTCATACCAAGAAAAGATAAGAAAAAACTTATAAATGAAGATATAGATCAATATTCTTACCATTAAAAGCACTCTCATTCAAAAATCATTTAATCTGAGTTCTCATAAACACGTGGTGAGAGTTCTATCTTAACAAGTCAGGAGTTTGTGTGAGAATTATATGTTAGTCACATAAACAAAAAGGGAGACATATATCCACTGGTTAGATTTGCTATTTACTGCCACAGTTATGATGGCAATCAACAAACTAATTCAACTGCATCCCCCTAAAAGCTGTATAGGCAGATGATCACCTGTGAGTTTTTAATTACTTCCATTGATCAGTATCTCAATCTCAGCTAGCCAGTATCCGTCTATGCTTGCAGAATTTCTCGGAAAGTTGCATTAGTCCACCACAGTTGTTGACCAAATTTTCTTTCCCTATAACTTCTTCTTTCAGCCTGCGCTTGTAAAACAAGCCATTGAACATGTCCTCGCTATCAGATCCTTGCATGTGCTTCTACAACGTTAAAACAAGATTAAAATGAAAACTTCTGGATAAAAAACAGTGATTGTGCTGCTGAAATCAAGACAGCTAGAAAACCAATATTAGCACTGAACTTGATAGATGTTGCCCCCTAAGGGGCACGATAAATGTTTAAATACTAAAATTAAAAGCAGATAGATACAACTGATTTACAAACCAAAAAGCCTTTGTAACTAGAACCAAATGATTTGTCTGTACACACACACACATGTAACACAGCTAACATTAACTTAGCAAGATCCAGAAAAAAGAGCTCATATAACATGATTGTGAATCTAAGAACCAGGGAATACATATTAAAATATTAATGGCAAAGAAGAGATCATAGAAGATAACCTTAAAGATACTTGACGCATTTCCTCCAAAATCAGAAGATCTTCCAGCAAAATCTACAAGAAAGAAAATCAGGACAGGGTAATAAATACTGAAGGATACAGTTTTTTTCTCAGTAATAAGGAAAGCACCATTGGTACCTCTCATCTCCTTATTAATAGTAGAGTTACTAAGGAGTTTATGTAACATTGTCGTCCCCTGAAAGGCCAAAAAAGGATATCCCAAGAATTGCAGCCTTTCTGAAAAAGGCATTTCCAAGAAACCAAAGGATTTTTCCCATGTTTCTCTAAGCTGAGTTATTGCAGGCAAGACTAATCTCTCAATGCCCATTTGAACGAGCAGCTGCAAATGAAAATGTGTACAACTAAAAAAAGAGAAACTTTTTACATGCAAACCAGAGACAAGAGCACAAACAAAGAAACTACCTTCTCCAACTCCTGGAAGAGAAGTCGACACATACCCTGCCGACGACATTGGAAAGGTGTAGCAACTAGAGGCATCTCTGCCACCTTTAGTCCATATATCCTGAAAATCAAATATAAAAAGAAAAGAAGCTTATGGTAACCAAATTCCACAACCCTCAAAAAAATAACTAAAGGCATCTTTGCAACCCTTACTCCATGTATTCTGAAAATCAAATATAAAAGAAAATGAAATTTCCGGTAACCAAATTACACAACCCTCAGAAAACGGAAATAAGAAGAAAGCAGGTACCTCACTGTGGCAATTGATAAAATTTCATGACCATTATGGAGAACCATGGAATAAAACCCACGAAAATCTACCCGCTTAAGTTTGGACCTTCACCGGGGAATATGAAAGAAAGAGAGGATAAATATCAGTAACTAGCAGTTAATTTTAGATCCAGCTTTTACAAATGACTGAGTAATAAGATTACCTTTCTGCTAGTTTAAAAGGAATTTAACTAAAGGAGGAAAATAAGCAACTTTTTCTATACATAGTTTTAAGGCATCTAATAATGAATAGAAAGCAACTCAAAAGGATAATATACAATCTCTTAAAGCAATTGTATTAACCTAACTCTAGAAGCATCAATCTTAATGAGTAGCATTATAAATGAACAAAACACTATACAGAACTCTTTTGTTTGATGAAGGAACCAATGCCCAGAGAATATCACGGTGAACAGGTCAACAAGGAATGGCCGACCAAGGTCTTCAAACCAGCAGATTGACCAGCCAGGAAACATCAACGTAAAATCAGAAAATAACCAGTCACATTTCAACTTCTCATTATCCCTCCAAAGTCCAAACTCCAAACTCCAAACATTAAGTCCAGGAAAAATCCCCATGGAAGCTTATATCAGATTTTAACCATGTTTCTTTTGGGAAAAATAGATAACTGAAAATTTCCAGTTCAATAATGTGAATATTAACCAGGCCTAGCTCAGGTAATTGACAGACAAGATTGAGGCAGAAATCCACGTCTGAGCATAGTGCCCATTTAGTGTGACCATCAATAAAGTCTGGCATGCATAACGTGTAGAAAATATTGGTAAAGCTAAAATTGGATCTATGAAATAGCAAGGCAACATGCAGCAAACTATGGTGATATACAAAAAACCAATCATGACAATGGTATGATAATAACCCAAGATCCCCAATGCTCCTGCAAGAAGAAGAGATAGGCCACTCGCTGGATAAGAGAATGATTATAAATTTTCATGTCATTCACCAATGATTTAATGTTTTTCTAAATAAGAAAAAAGGTCTTCCAAGTATAAATTTATTTAATCATCTGTAAACTAAAAAATTAAAGAAATAAACTTACCCCGAATTGAAAACAACATCTCTGACCAAATCTCTCTTGGTATGGGGATCCTTGACAGGTTCAAAACACTCATGGATAACCCCTAGTACATTGGATGGCTTGATCCATGTGTGTGTTTTTGACATGTCAGGAAATTTATACACATCTTTCAATGATCTCATCAGTGTCCAGCTTATTCCATCTACCGTAGTGGGATTTGAAATTCCCAAAAGTTGATGAAGTTGGGCACATAACTGAACAGAGTATATATGTTGCCATGTATCATAAACATGTTGAAATGTCAAAAACTCTCGATCCAATTCTCAAAAGGCATACAAGCAAGATTAAGACCATTTAATTTTGGAATACAGAGAACCAAAATTTTCAAACCCAATTGAATAAACCACCTACAGCATGAAAATGAGAAAGAGACAGGTATAGGACTCAGAAGCAGGATAAAATAACTCCTAAAAGCTATTAAATCACAGCTTCAAATGAGGTCAGACACAATAAGGGAATTTTACCTTATAACAGGCCTCACTACAAAAACTCCCAAATGGATAGTCTGTAGGAGACATGCACTGAGCTTCACTAAGGCAAGCAACGTGATCTACAAAGAAAAAAGAGATGATTTATTAAATACTCGGAGATAGAAATCACAAAATTCTCACGAACTAAACTCACATTGGCGGGTGCATTGGAGACAAGCTTTTGTAAAATGTTCACTGCCATCCTTGCAATTTCTCAAGCCACATAGTCCACAACAGCAAGATGGACAAAACCACTTTTCACTAGGTACATCCTGAAACAAAATATAAGCAAATGTCAATCAAAATAAACTACCAACCCTATTTAAAGCACAAAATCAGAAAGTATATTAAGGGATTTAGAAATTCACAGTAGCAGCCACCAATCCCTTCATAACATAATGTATCATGTATACACTTTAACTCAACAAAAAATGAAGAAATTAAGAAGCCAATCAAGAAGAGAACTTTCAGAAAGCAAAAGTCTTTCGAGGAAAGTGTGAGGTAAAAGCCAGTGTGGAAGCATCAAATATATGCAACATGACACTACACCCTATAGCATATTTTTGCTAAAAGCATTTTGTGTCTTTTGGGGCTATTTTCTTTACGTTATTTTGGACTGCAATGACAAGACTTAGGTGTTGTTCTACAAACTCTGAAAGTTTAAATTCTGAAAAAACTAACTACAAAATTTATAAGCACTGCATTTGTATTATCAATATTGTTTAGTATATAGCTCAGTATTAAGTGTTGAATATAATTATATTGTTTGAAAACTATAAAATCTCAAATTTTGAAAATTATTTATTTCACAATCTTAGTCTTATTACATAATATTTTTTATATTGTTTCGAATAGTTCTGGGTTTTTGAAAGAAAAAAAGTAGCAATTTAAATATCTCATCTTCTGTAACAACAAAGAAAGAGACAATTGAATTTAAATATATACTCCATATATTTAAATGACTTTATATATCCTGCATTATGTGATAAGTAGCTCTCACCCACTTGTCGCACTCCACAATTTTTTGTTGAAATTTTTTATTAAGTAAAGTTTGATCTGGGTTATCAAAAATATTTTTTAAAAAATAAATGACGAAATTTTACTTTTTCCATGCATTGAAAATGCTTTATCAAACATATCCTAAGGGTTTCATCTTATAAGGGTTTCATGCTATACAAAGCATTATTATTGATGTAATCAAAGTAGTTTAGGTTCTACTCATGACTATTCAAGAAGCAAGCAACTATTCTTTCTATTTCCAGAACATTCCCTGCCCTTTTACACTGCCCTCTACCAGTCCCTCTCCTTTCGGTTCTCTTTCTTCCAAGAACCAAAAAATAGATAAATAACAAGTAAAAACATCCTAAATGCCCATAAAGCATGATAAACACGGCAGTTTTACCTTTATTTTTTTTAAAATGCCAACTGAATCCCAAGGGCTTACTATACTTAGCAAGATATTGAACTTCATAACAACGCTTGCTACACTTACCATGAGTAATTGCAATATTAAGCAATGATCCAGTGTTCTAAAGCATTTTTTTCTTTCAAGTAGGTTTGACCGTTCGAAGTCTGTTTTGGCATATCGTAGTCTGGGTGTAATACTAAAAAGATGCAATAAAAAGCTATGCAGGCATTAGACAAACTCAGTGCACCGTAAGGTGACTGAAATAAATTGTGACTTGTTGAGACATACAGAATATTAGGAATTGATTTAGCAAAATATTAGGGATTTACTTAGATGTAAATATTTATTGTGATATTTACCTTTTCATATTTGCATATGTACGATTACTAGTATAAAATCAGATTTTGACTTGAAGATTAACCAAGCTGAATTATTCAAAACCTATTTCTCTTCTTCTTTCTCCTCTTTCTCTCTCACAAAAACAGCGCCGTTTTCTTATTCTTTTATTTCTTCAAACTTCTAAATTCATCTACATTAAAATTAATTTCATCAGGTTAAACAAAGTTTGTCATGAGCAAACCAGCAGTCTTTATCTTCTAGCTATATGATCTTACTAAAGAACCAAAACTAAGTTGTTTTAACAGCTTCTGTATGTACGCATTAAAATGCATAAAAACCAAGGTTAATTAGTCGGTAAAATATTCTACTACCTTGCATCAAAAAATATATGCAAATGTCACTTTGTAACCCCCTAGATTAATTTTACCATGTGTGTTAGTTCTTTTCCGGATTTATTTTCCTAGCAGGCAATCAGGTTTCTATCCGAAAGTAGAATAAATGAAATCACTAGTCCATAACTCGATATAACTACAATAACTCTTTTCAGACCTAAAAGATTATTACATCAAAAACCCAAAAAGTAGCATTAATTTAACAGTACTGGAATGTGAATTCAAGCATCTAAAAGAAAAAAAATCAAAAGGTATGCACTATTTACCAGTAGAAACTGTAAATAAATTTTATAAACCAATAAAATTAATCATAGAAATACAAGACACAAAATTAAATAGATTCATGATACATGAATGAGAACAAACCTTGAGGTTAATGCAGCTTAAATGATATGAGCATGGACAGTGATCACAATTTATAAGATCTCCTCCATAGTGACAGACACTACATATAGTATCACGCAGTTGAGAACTACAATGTTTTCGCTTCCTCTTGCGCCTTCGAGAATGAGACACCATGTCTTTAAGCCTAACCTTTCCACTGTTATCAACAGGAAGACTCAAACAATGATAACCATCAACTAAATCATCCTCTAGGTTTATGGCATCTACGCCTTTCTCCTCTTTCTTAGGGTTGGCTTCAACTTTTGAATCAGCTTGCGTAGGTTTCTTTGAAAACCTTCTCCTCACCACTGAACCATTTTTATAAAGGAAAGAAGCCTTTTTATTCGCCTTCTTCAACTTTGATAGATTTTTAACCTTTGAATTTCGTCGCAGATGGTTTTTTGAAACCCTTTTTCTCATTAATGAAGATCTTCTCTTCTTAGGAATAAGAGAGAAGAATGCTAACCGGCTTTCCTGCATTTTTATAGAGTCAGGAAAAATGACAGCTCGATTACCATCAGTCTGCACATGCTCAGTGAAAGTCGCGTTAACTGATTGATTATCTTGAACATCAAAGACAGAAAAGGAAATGGTTTTACTTCCTCTAGAGCTGTCAATAGATTGCTGATTACCGTCATTTTCACCAAGTATAGGAGACTTTTGCTTGTCTATTTCACAATCAAGTTTACCAGATTCCGACATTTGCTTTTCCCCATACGACTTATCTGCCTGAAAACTTTTACTAGTAGATGCATTCATATTAGATAGCTCCTCATATTTCGATTTTGACATTACAGATTGTTTCCTTCTTTTGTGCTTACCAAGAGGACCTTTTCCCTCTCCTTTTTGACATGATCTAGCATCCTTGAAATCAATGCAGCCTTCTGCTTGTGCAGAAGCGTCAGATAAATGGGAATTTGCCTTCCCAGGATTCTTATTTTTTTTACTTTTCTTTCGCACCATCCATGCCAAGATTTTGCGATTAGCAAGATTTCGCCGGCTTGACCCAACTGCAATCTCCTGAACAACTTCCATGAAGTACTTCCTCCAAACAGTCTGAACGCCACAAGTCCACTCAGATATCATCTTTACAAACCCATAATTTAAACGTAAGGAGGACCAAACTTTCTTTACAGAACAAGCCAGGGGAACATCACCTTCAAGCTCCTTTGCTAACTCCACCAATATCCATATACCTCGGTCTCTCCAAATTCCCAGAAACTCATCCCACTCATGAGCTACACGTAATTGACTCACACTGAATTTGCACTCGTCATCCTCATCAGGAAAATACACAGACCGCTCAGATGCATTATCATCATTATCAAAAATAACCCCTTCCCACCACGCATCTTCAAAAAATGCATCAACACAAACCCCAAAACCCAGGTTTTGATTAGAATGAGGTTTAGATGAGGGAGGCAGAGGTCGTATATGCCCTCGATAGGTTGATGGAACATGGCGACGGCTATGAAGACCTTCAATTGCCTCTGTCACAGGGATGGACTCAATGAGCTTTGAATCACCTGATTCACATAAGAGTTCATCATACTCAATAGATCGGAATAAATGTGAAACACCAACAACCACCCCAGGGTGCCATGATCCCCGCAGCCCTTCCTCAAACTGGCGAACCTAAAAACAGTCCACAATGAAACTTGTTTCAATACATCCAGAAATCAAATAAATGCAACATTGTGACAAAAAAATGTAACAAGTATTTCAATATGTGAACTTTTACAGATAGACCGTTGATTAAAATAGGGGGAAGATTGCTTACATCAGGACCTTCTCTATGTCCTGCTTATATTGGGAGCTTGGGTACAACCTTCTCTTTCAAAGGAAAAGTTGAAAAAAATTTAGCTTGAAAACTGTAAAGAAGCATGACCAAGCTAACAAGTTCAATTTTAAATTTAAGTTTTTAAAATTCACTTTTATTCAAAGCAATTAAATACTTTCATCAAGGCATTGGCCACTTGTGCTTAAGATTTCCATAGTTTAAAAGATTTTATAATTTTTATTTGTAAAAGCCAAAGAAACTCGTATTTATGTTTACGAATTAGGTCTTAGTATCTTACCCAAAGGGAAATTAATGCAAATACATCTTAACTAACAAGAAATTACAAACAATTTAAGAATTACTAATCTTCCCAGAGAAAATACGCTCCCGCGTGGTTATCCAGAAAATGCGGGAAAATCAATTTCAAATTTGAAACCTTAATTGCTTCAAAAATCAGATGAAAACAGCGAAAGAAGAAACTTCAAAGCTTCGATCAAAGAATCAACTGAAAGACATGTAATTTGTCAATATTTCGCTAAGAAAACAAAATCTTTCGAAAGAAACAACAGTTAGGTCTCCTGTTTGGCTTCCGAGAAAATGCAGGATGAATAGAAAGAAATTGTCAACTCGCAGGAGGATCAGAATTTTTTTAAAATAAAACAAATCTCTACTTTGAACCAAATTTCTCTCGATTTTATTCACTACGAAACCAAAAAGAATAATAAGAGGAGTAAATAGAAGGGGGAAACAACAACAGCAGCAACAACAACAAGAACAAAATTAAATCAAAATTCAAAATACAAGTAGCATTACCTCGACTCTTTCACTGAGAAGAAGCTTCCGCTGGTTCATGAATTCAAATTTTGGTTTTCTTTTTTTGGAGAGAGACGAGCTACTAAACTGGATCTTGCTTTAACGGAGAGAAATTTTGTTTTTATTTTTATAATCTAATATATTTTAATTTAGCAATTTTAGGGCGGTAGGGTGATTGGCTCCCGCATCGTGAAAGGAAATATTCTGGTGCTACCACTTCTATATTTTAATCTTCGGAGCGGGTAGATCGGACTACGAAGTTTTGTTTTTAGGTACGTTTGTGTGATTCATTCCATCTAAGCCGTTGATTTCTAACCCTAAATATTCAGTCGACGGTTCATTAGCTTTGCCGCAAAATTTGGTAATAGTATGACTTCAGTCTATTTTCTATGACACGATCACATTTCCTTTTTCTATAATAATAATAATAATAAATAATGAAATTTAAATTTAAATTGGCATGTAATAAACGCGTGTATATCTTGATGGTCAAGTTTTTAACTACTTAAAATAGGACGAGTCTACCACGTGCGACGAACATTGATGAACACCACTAACGATGAACACCGATGAACACTATTATTTTTTTTTAATTTTAAAAATCTAAAGGACTAAAGTTATAATTGAAATTATCTCTTAAAAAATAAAAATCAAATTTAATAGTTACTTTATAATATTTTTTAATAGGTTAGAATCAAATATACTCAATTCTCCTAAACCCTAACAAAATCAATCTCTTAAAAAAATAAAAATCAGTTAGGGTTTAGGAGAATTGTGTATATTTGATTCTAACCTATTAAAAAATATTATAAAGTAACTATTAAATTTAATTTTTATTTTTTAAGAGATAATTTTAATTATAATTTTAGTCCTTTAGATTTTTAAAATTTTAAAAAAAATTAATGGTGTTCATCGGTGTTCATCGTTAGTGGTGTTCATCAATGTTCGTCGCCCGTTGTAGAATTTTCCCTTAAAATATCAACTATGTTTTATTTGTGGGTAAAATTTACAAATAGTCATTAAATTTTCTTAAAAAAATAAACGATAATTCAATTTTTAAATGTTATAAAATGACAATTAAACTTTATGTTTTTGTAACAAAATGATAATTCGACCGTTAAAAGTTGTCATTAGGAGTGTTCATATCCGGGTACCCGTATTTTTGGTACCCTAAATTTCGAGTACCCAAAATTTTTGGTACCAAAAATTCGGCCCATGACATGGCCCGTAAAACTCGAGTATCCGTAAAACGAGTACCCGTAAAACTCGAATACATGCTAATCCGGGCAACAGGTACCAGATTCCTTTCTTTCAAATGAAAATCAAGTTTTACAATCACTGCTGCACTAGAAATCTAGGGGGATTCTAGGGAACAACCTTTAAATACAGGCTAAAAACGGCAGATGTAAAAAGCGGTACACAAATTGTACATGAAGCGGTACACAAATTGATACAATTTTGTAATAGAAGAATGCATATACCTTTTTATTACAAAGATGCACTGTTTACTGGGTAAAAAGCGGTACATATTTATTACAAATCATGTACATAAATCTTTACAAGTTTGTAACACAAAAATGTATATACACAAAATGTTACATGATAAGAAATTGTGTACATGCACAATTTGGTACAAAGGAAACATAATTTGGTACAATAATAACAAAGATTTGTGTATATACACTAATTAGTACAAAATGTACACAAATTATTACAAATTTGTAAGAGAAAAAGGCACATACCTTTTTTATTACGCTATTTCACCAAGGGGCATCCATACCACCTTTAGGTGGTATCGATGCCGGTTTGGCAGACAAGAAAAAATTGGTACATTTATACAAAATGTGTATGTACACAACTTGTTACAAGGAAACACAATTTGGTACAATAATAACAAGGGGGCATCGATACCACCTAAAGGTGGTATCGATGCTGGTTTGGCAGACATGAAAAAATTGATACATTTGTTATACAAAATGTGTACGTACACAAAAATATTACACAATGTGCATATACACAAATGAGTACAAAATGTACACAAATTGTAACAATTTTGTAAGAGAAAAAGGTATATACCTTTTTTAATATGCTATTTCACCAAGGGGTATCGATACCACCTTTAGATGGTATAGATGCTGATTTGTATTTAGGGCCTGTTTTTGGTTGCTTTTGGCAACCAAAAATCACTTTTTAAAGTGCTTTTAGTTAAAATATATTGTTTTTGGTTGCTTTTAAAACTAGCTTTTCCACCCAAACCAAGAAGCTGGATTTTATAGCTTATTGGGTGGAAAAGCTAGTTTGAAAATAAAATTACTTTTTTACCCTTATTATTTAACTATAATTTATTGTGTAAGTGGTATGTCCTTATATAACCAAGAAGCTTTTATATTTATTATTAGGGTAAACTATCTGTTTGACCACCAAACTATTGTGAAAGTTTTAAAATGACCACCATAGAAAAAAAACGCGCCATTTCACTACCCAAACTATTAAAATGGGATCATTTTGGCCACCTGCCGTTAATGGGCTAACGAAAGGTGACGTGGCAGTTAAAAAATTAAAGGTATAATCACACATTTGGTCCTTATTATTTACACATTCTTTCAATTTAGTCCCTCTGAAGAAAAATCACCCAAATCCTACATAAAAAGACTCTCCCATTCATCTTCTTCCCCACAACACCCAAAGCTTCATTTCTTTCCCGCCCGGCTCCCCACAACACCATGCTTTCAGAATACAAAGACTCTTGATATGTGGATGTAAATATGTAAATATTGATTCTTGACTCTCACTTTTTTCTCTGTTCTCCTAATCCTCTATCATATACCACTTTCTGTTTCTCTTCGAATCTTCTGTTTCTATTTTATGTGGTCTGAGTTTAGAAAGGCCATTTAAGGAACATAGCAAGGAAAGTTAAACATATAAAGGATACTTGACTAACAGGTAAAGTGCATCATTTCAAAGAGAGAAGATTTGGACAAAAGGCATCTGCATTAGCATCTTAATTGGTGAGCCATGGCTTAAGTGCCTTCCAACACATGCATCATGGCCATTCTTCTCACCCACATTCTAAACTAGATTAGCACTAAAGTAATCAGTCCTGAATCTTTTGTCAGACACGTCAAAAACTTCAGACGAGTGATAACCGCCACATCAACATCAGGAAATTTTTCAAGCAGAATCCTAATCTATGCAACCATCTTCTTCAGCTATTTTCCTATTAAACTTCATTAGTAAACATACTTCACTCCAACAGACTTACAAATTCTTCATGCGAAAATTCACAAGAACAAGTAATAATGAAAACCATGATGGTTCTTCCATGCTTTTCAATCTTATTGAGTAGTCCACTATTTTAAAATTTTGAGTATGAGCTCGCGAAATCAAGACTCAAGAGGAAAACACACCTCAATTTAATCAAACCCCAAGAGCTTCATGAGAGAAAATGAGAAACCTAATTCCAATTGTTAAATCGCCTAAATCTTTAGTTATTCGAACCCCAAATTAAGGCTAACGCAAATTTAAGGTTAAATTAGAGTCTGATTACTCTGATCTTTTATTTGGTACCTTTAACTCAAAAAATCTCCAATGTGGTACTTTTTGCCTCTCAGCATATTTCCTTCAATCCACCCATTCACTCGGTTACCAGCAGATTTTGTCGGTTTTTTAAATAGTTGACATGAAAAAAGATCTAATACAATCAGTTTGTTCCCCAAGAGCAAAATTGTCTCCTACAAAACACTAGAAGATTGGAACAATTCCATGCATACATGAAAAGTACCAGGAAATCCCCCTAAGAAATTAAAAGCAAGAAGAAAAATCCAAGAAAACCTCGAGAAAAGCAGGTCATGGTATTAAGAATTACTTTCAAAAAAAATTCATTTTCTGATACCAGACAATTAACGAAAACAAGTCAGAGGATCTAGCCTGATATTCAAGTACCTTGAAAACATTAAAAGGCATTTGTTTCTGAATTCGAAAGCTACGAACTTTTTCATGATCTACCAGATCAAAGTATATATCCCTTCCAATCTGCTCAACTAGGTCTTCATTACATGCAACCTGATGGCATACAAACATAAGATAAGAAACATATAAATCTATAGAGAGAGATAGAGAGAGCAGCATAAAGAATGCTGTACCTTTATAACAGTATAGAGATGTGCCTCTGCTTTTTCCTTTCTCTTTTGCTCCTTTTCTTCTTGTTCTTTCTTCAATCTTATCTGAAATGTGAAGTTCAAAGTACACAACAACATTTTGCAGTGAACATAAACAGCTGCAAATTTAAATTAGTAATTAACAAAAATCGGGAGCAATCTTACTCTGAGGTGTTCAGCAATGTCCTTCTCATCCACATTACAGATTATTTTGTCCTTGTCACTTTCTCGTATATACACAAGCATATATGCATTTGAATATTTAGTAAATTTAAATGGTGTGTTGTTGAACCCAGGATTTGGGTGTTGTGGGGAGCCGGGCGGGAAAGAAATGAAGCTTTGGGTGTTGTGGGGAAGAAGATGAATGGGAGAGTCTTTTTATGTAGGATTTGGGTGATTTTTCTTCAGAGGGACTAAATTGAAAGAATGTGTAAATAATAAGGATCAAATGTGTGATTATACCTTTAATTTTTTAACTGCCACGTCACCTTCCGTTAGCCCATTAACGGCAGGTGGCCAAAATGATCCCATTTTAATAGTTTGGGTAGTGAAATGGCGCGTTTTTTTCTATGGTGGTCATTTTAAAACTTTCACAATAGTTTGGTGGTCAAACAGATAGTTTACCCTTATTATTAATGTGTAAGTGGTATGTCCTTATATAATCTAGAATGTAATTTATATTTTAAATTTTATAAAAATATTTTTTTATTATAATTGAAATTGATTTATTTCATAAATTATAACATTAATTAATTTGAACAATCACCCAAATTTACTTTTACTTTTTAATATTATGTCTAAAATAGATTTTTTATCTCATGAAAATCACTTTTTGACTTCAATGACAAACACTAACCAATTTTTCAAAACTACTTTTCAACAGCTAGTTTGATAATCACTTTTTTCACCACACCTTTTAAAGCAACCACAAACTAAGCCTTAGTTGGCTTTTAAGCCGTTTGTTTTTAGAAAAACCCGAAATCTAGTACATACTGCTATAAATTAACTTATTATAGCCTATAATAAGTTAAAACGGTTTTAACAATTGTTGAGTTACTTAGGGAAATGATGTTAGGAATAGAGGCAAATTGTTAAGCCGTTATTAGAAGGATATGTTCTGGGTACCTCTCTAATTGGGTGTCTTCCGCAGTGGAAGAAGATATCAGAGTTCAAGCTGCATTATTCGATTTTTGGGACCTAACTTACCCCCTCTGTCAAACATTGCCAAACATTTTGGGACCTAACTTACTCCCTCTGTAAGTTTGTACTTGTAATTTCGCATTTTTAAAATGAAATCTTTTTCTCTTTGATAAAAAAAAAGTTAATATAGATTCTATTTATGGTCAAAATGATTTTATTAACTTAATTTTAATATTAAGTTAATATAGGAAAGTGATGTTAAGAATTAATATATGGAAACGGTGCTATTTAGATTAATTTAATATAGGGAAGTGATTTAATAAAATCATATTAAGGTAATAAAATCATTTTTACCATAAATTTATACAGTTTTAAGTTAATGTAGGGAAATTATATTAAAATTGATTTATTACCGGCTTCTCTTTTTTTCAAATTAAATCTGCATTAAGTTATGGGTTTTATTTTGATGCACAAGCTGTGTAAATTTTTTTTACACAACCCTTTAATAAAATTTAAAATTTAAATCACAAACCCTAGCAACCTAAAACCTAAACCCTAAGCCCTAAACCCTAAACTCTAAATTCTAACCATAAACCTTAAATTATATACCCTACATACTAAACCCCTAAACCCTAACCTAAAATCTTAAACCCTAAACCCTAAAAAGGGCTTGTGTAAACTAAAGTTTACACAAGCTTGTGCATCAAAGTATTTTCCTTAAGTTATTTAGGGAAATGATGTTAAGAACCATTGATTTTTAGTAAATTAATAAAAAAATAAAAACGGATTCGGGTATCGGGTAGTCGGGTACCCGATTAAGGGAAATTTTGTGGCCCGAGCCTGACCCAAGAACCCGCAAAAATAGCGGGTCGGGTACCCAGCCCGTAAATTCATGTATTTTCTTTATAAATACCCAGTAATTTTTAATCGGGTAGGCGGGTCGACGGGTCGACGGGTCGGGTAGTTCAAACCGGATATTTTTAAATACCCATAGTTATTAAGTGGAGTAGCGTTGCAATTACGAAATTTGGATAATAGCATATTCAGTCTTATATATTTATAAACTCAATTAATGTAGTCATATTTCAAACAAGTGATAAAAAAGAGATGACATAAAGAGAGAAAAAAACATGATTGGGTGTTTGAAATAAGATTCTCTTAGTAATGGATTCTCTTTTGATTCCCCTTTATTAATGGATTTTTTTTTATTTTTCTGTTTAAAAAAAATCAGCTCTCGATTGAGAGTTTTGATGGAAAAAACTCAGCACTCGATTGAGAGTTTTAATAGAAAGAGATAATAATCGATGTGTTCAATGCAGTTTTGATTTTCTCCTTGATTGAAGTCATTCTTTAAAAGAAGAGTGAGTGCAATGTATGTCAAGAAACGTTGAGCCAGTGTTAGAAGAACTTATTCCATTGATAAACAAGGTCCTAATGCAATGTTGTTCATTGCAAAATCTTCACTTATTATTTGCATGCTACTTCAAACCCTTCTAATATTAAACCAGTCGAAGATAAAGAGAAGGTCGAGAACAAAAGGTTTCTGTACAATTTTTATTGCTTTCTATTTTGAAAAAAACCAGTAATGTTTAGGTTTTTAAGATTTTTTTTTTATGTTTACCCATCATAGTTTGTTTAAGAAGGTAATCTGCAAGGTTTAAACCCTAAAAATCAGAAAAGACTGAAAATGTTAAACCCTATAAATTTTCTTGTTTCCTCTCCATGTGATGATAAGGTACATCTGAGTGGCCTGATATTGTCTGATTCATTGGTCAAAAAACAACTTGATAAAGGATATATAATCCCGAAAAAGAAGTCTCAAGAACTTAGGCGAGCATCTGTGGGAGCATCCACATATCGATCATAAAATCAGGGATAAACTCAAGAACTTAGGGTTTATAGTTTAATTTTAAGTATTTTTTAGTATGGGGTATAAAAGTGGGCATATAAAGAGGATTTTTGTTCCCTAAACAAAGGCATATGCGAGCGCCTCCACCCCTTTCGGTCGCCACAAGGAGTTCTGGACACACAAAAGGCCCTGCTTGTCCTTGGAGAAAGTTGTGCTGACTTCACACTGCATTAATGTTCTCAAGCTCATTAGTGTTCTCGACATACTCTCAAGTTCATTAATGTTCTCGACATTGTCTCGAACAATAAATTGTTGGTAATACTTAAAGAGAGTAAGAGTATATAATCTCATATTAGATGCGAAAGGGTCTTGAGATGAGTTTATATAGGATCTTTCCTCGCTCTCCTTGTTGAATGAATAGATGATGAAGCTATCGCAGGCGCACGTCGTTGTTACTTGTTCAACTCGATTTGTGTTAACATATGTCTTCGACATATATTGCACGTGTAATATATTTTTGGAAAAATTCGTATGAACTTTACCTTGTATTTTTCTAAACTGTGAAAAAATTTCTTATTCAATTATTTATTAAAATCGAAAATATTTTTCAAATTGATTTCGAATTGTTAATATACAGGCTCCTTAATTGATGCAGCCACGTTAATTTGCTTTGGTTGGCTTGATGTAAAGTGCATTGAATTTTGGCCATTAAGAGCCAACATTTTGCTATAATTTCACCTCCAAACCCTAGATGCTTTCCACTACTAAAGTTCTTTTAATCCCAGCTGTTCTCTACTTTGATCAATCCCTTTAATCGGTGGTCGGCAATCAATTTTAGTATTGGTTGTCGACCACCGGATCTATCTAGTTTTCTTGTTTTTTATTTTTATTTTAATAAGAATATCTTTCTTTATTCTTGTGACACGCTTTTTTCTCTGTCCTTGTGACATATCTTTGTTTTTGTTTTTGTTTTGTGGTTTGATTCATCTGTCTCTGTTGCATGCTTCAGCATACCCTAGCGATCGGTTGTTGTTCGCACAGAGATTCAATGGGCGCTAGTTGCTGATTTATGTTTTTGTCAGTGGTCACTTGGAAAGTTACTCGGTTGATGGTTGTTTGCCGATGAAATCAGTCCTGGGTAGCGGTACTTTTTGCTTGACAGTTTAGATCGCGCACCTCTCCTTCCTTCTTTTTGCGTCTCGTTTGGACAGAGACAAAGAGATTCATGAGCTGCTAAATTTTGTTGGTATGTTTATCTCCATAGAAGTTTTCATTTTTCTTTACTTTTGGATTGTAAGGAATTTTTTAGTTGTTTAATCTAAATATTCTTTTTCTTGGATGCATTGTAATTGTAATTTTTCTATGAATTTAATAAAAATTTAGTTTCTTTTGTATAAAAAAAATCAACATTTTGCTCCAATTTTTAATTTATTTTGCAAACGTAAATTCAATTGAATTTTGGTTTTAAGATTCAACGTTTTTTTGCTGCAATTTGAATTGATATAGAAAACGTAAATTGACATGATTGCCGCAAGAAAATAAATCCATTTTTGACGGTTTTAGACAAAGGTTTTAAGTGTTTTAATACTGGATTTGTTTGACTGTTTTACCCTCTATTTATGTCTATAAATAAATAGAGAATGATTTAATTTTTATTCACTCAAGCAAGAAAACATCTTTGCTAAAAACCTTTCTTTCCTCCATTTCTCTTAAACATATTCAAGTGTTTTATTGAAAGTTTTCTAAAGCTTTTTCCGAGTTAGTGAAGAGAAGAGTAATACCATCTTAGTTTTTCGAAGTTTTTGAGTGTATGAATTTTCGGAGAGATCGTATTAATTTCAGGAAGTATTCGTCCATTGTAACTATTACACATATGGAGTCAATTTTACCTTTAAGGCAGTGGTTTATCACCACACGGTTACTTACTCCTTATTTCAGTTATTTTGATGATTATTGTTTTGACACTGCTAACACTATTTTAGAAAAATATTATTATTGAGAAATGTCGGTACACCCCATGGCGCAGCGAAAAATTATTTGACGAATTTCGTCAGTGACTCATGTACAAGGGACAAATTCGGGGTGAATAGGAATGAAATATTACCTTAATAAATTTGGTATCTTGATATCCTTAAGGAGTTAGGATAAATTAAATCGAGTTCGAGTCGTCACAATAGCATTCCGACCTCTACGCAGTCCACCCGAACGAAACGAACAATATTTTCTCTTCTCTAACTGTTAGAGAGGTTTTCCGAAAAAGCATACATTGGCTGCTAGACCTTATGTCTTAATATAGCATTCAAAAACTTAATTCTAATTAAATTCGGATTCATTAAATATACAATATATTTAACTAAATATAATTAAATATGTAGAATCTGATTCTACTTTAATTTGAATTCATTAAAAACACAAATATATTTAACTGAATATAATTAAATATGTAGAATTTGATTCTACTTTAATTAGGTTTCTTTAGGGATATATATATTTTAATAGTGTTTAATAATTACAATAATTATCTAGTATTACAAAATATATAAGCGAGATTATCTATAATTACAATAATTTCGTTTTAATAATTATTACATGTATAACAAGTTTGTACACATGCTATCTAGTCGATATTTGTTCGTTTCAATCATACGGTGTGACCCTTGTAGGTTCATGTAACATTAGTAGTAATATCTAGAACAATTCTAACATTACAAGCAATGAGTGGCATCTAGCAATACACCATTGATACCTAAGTTACATGAAGTCGTGGTTCGACTTTACTTTTTTCCGTGATTAACTTCTTTTTTGTAGACCTTGGTTAGAAGGTTGAACCACTATAAATCCTTGTGTAAATTGTCTATCTTTTCCTTCCCACAATTACACCCAAATTATCCAACTTCTCCACACTTGGCGAGCAAGAACGGTTGAAGGAATCGAGCCCCCTAAATCTCAATAATTGGTATCAGAGCTTGGCTCAATCGAAGAGGATTAACATCCTATTGAGAAGATTCAGCAAGCTCGATCAACACTTTACTCAACCGGCTCAATGGAACAATCAATCGACAAATCGCCCTTCTTCGACAGAAATCACTATGCCAATTGGAAGACAAAGATGAAATTCTTCATGAAGTCAATAGACTACATGCTGTGGGACATAGTTGAAGATGTTTCGTTCGTGCCTCAACGAAGCAAAGCGGAATGAAGTGTCGTAGATCGCAAGAAGATGGAGCTAAATTGCAAAGCCTTGCACATCCTATTTTGTGCTTTTGGCCCAACCATCTATGAGAAGATGTCCTCTTGTGAGAGAGCCAAGGAGGTATGAGACAAGCTTGAAGTCACATACGAGGGAATAAATGAAGTCAAGGAGACCAAGATTGGGCTCCTCACCTTAGAGTATGAGAACTTCAAGATGGGTTCGGAAGAAAACAACGAGAAGATGTTTGATAGGTTCTCCACTATCATCAATGGTCTCAAAGTTTATGGAGAAGCCATCCCGGAAGCGAATCTTGTCCGAAAGCTCATCTACTCCCTTCCCGAGTCATGAGACTCAAAGAGGACCGCCATCATCGAAGCCAAGAATCTCAAAACCTTGAAGCTTGATGAACTCATGGGGTCACTTCTCACTCACCAAATAATGAAGAAAAACAAAGAAGGGGAGAAGAAGAAGGAAGAGATTAGAGCGATGGGGAAGAAGAAGATCGTGGAGCTAGGCATCAACGCAAATGTCGTTGCTCTCAAATCCTCCACATGCCATCATGTAGATTCAAGTGAGGAGGAAAGTGAAGATGAAGAGATGACCTATCTCTTCAACAAATTCACCCGGTTCATGAAGAGCAAAATGGATAAATCCAAGCATGAATCGAGAAAGAAGATGAAGGACTCCCACAAATCCAAAAAGAGGGGATCATCTTCAAAACAAGCATATGTGGCCACATGGAGTGATGAAGACTCCACCGATGATGAAGTAGCCCACCTATGCTTGATGGCCCTCAATGAGGGGGAGGTAACTTCTAACTCGTCTATTTTTAATTCATATACATTTGATGAGTTGCAAGATGCCTATGATGATTTGCTTTTGGAATTCAAGGCATCATTTTCCAAGAACAAAAAGTTTATTTCAAAAATAAAAATTGAAAATGATTTGTTTTCCAAAACAAATCTTGAACTTGAAGCAAAATTGAAAGATTTTGAACAAAAACGTTTTGACTTACAAAATTTGCTTCTTAAAGTTCAAAACGAAAAAGATTTGATTTCCAATGAACTTGAAAAGAAAAATAGTTTTGGAAAATCAAATTTTTATGTAAGACAATCTAGTGCCCCTAGATTTGTGAACGGTAAATGTTTTAGAAGTGTTTGAGTCCCAAAAGGACTAACCACTTCAACTAAAAAGGATGAAATTGAAAAATGGATTCCTAAGGGGACTAAATTTTGTGCTACTAATGTCTATGGATCCAAAGCAATTTGGATACCGAAAATTACTTGATTGTCTTTTGCTAGGTGTGATGGAGAGTGACCAACAAGTCAAAAATTGAGGGGGAGCTCCATGCACACAAAGGAAGAACACTTGAAGAAGGAAGGCTTCACATCCCCCACTTGAGTTCAAGTATGGTAAAATCTAGTTGTTTTTGTTCTTATTTGATTTATTTTCATTTATGTCAACTATATAATCATATATGTTGAACTAACATTCTCATGATGCTTTGAGTAAGGGGGAGCCAAATTTTTAAACCAAATTTTTAAGTGTGTCAAATTTTCTTTTTGCCTCCTAAGTTATTTTGAGCTCAATGTCATTTTAAATTCTTTTTGATATAACAAAAAGGGGGGGAAATTGTTTGAAAAATTGATTTTTCAAGTTTTCAAGAGAATAAGAGGAGCCTTAATCAAATTTAAATTTTAAGTCTCTTATTCAATTTTTTAAAATACAAAGGGGGAGAGAATCCCAAACAATTTTTCAAGTTGGTTTTATTATATCAAAAAGGGGGAGATTGTAGAACTAAGTGTTTTGATATAATATTTGAAAAATGTTTTGGACTAAATTGAAAAGAATTTAAAATGTGTTTTTAGTCAAAAACAACTTGAAAATATGTTTAAGGGTTTTACAAGGCTTTGGAATGATTTAAAGTAGTCAAAACCAGCCTTTTCAAGTGCCCGTACCGATATGGTCTCAGACCGTACCGATACGCCTTAGGGTTTCAACTACCTGAATTTTCCAGTAGCCAAAACCCGTACCGATACGCTTAGCTGTATCGATACGGTGTGTTTTGAAATAGCCTAACGGCTAGTCGAGTACCGATACGTGTGTATCACATACCGATACGCCTAACTACCCCAACGGTCATTTTCCCAACGGTCTTTAATTTGCAGGACCGTACCGATATGCTAGGTAAGCGTATCGATACGCATCAGCTGAAGAAGCCCAACGGCTAATTCCTTATCGGGACCGTATCGATACGGTGTGAAGGGTATCGATACGCCAAGCTGCAGAACTGTATTTATGGTGGGAAATAAAGGCTCCAACGGCTCCAATCTAATCCTAACGGCTAGTAACGACCACAAACTCGTCAAGGAGTATAAAAGGGACCTCCAAGCATCTTGTAATGGTTAATGCTTCGATTGTTACAACATTATGATGTCAAAATTTGTCTAGAGCTTAAATTGTATATTTCTTGCTTAGACAACACTTGTGAGCTTAACATTGTTAAATTTGCTCAAGTGTTTAGGTTTTGGGTGAGTGCTTAGTATTGCAAACATATACCTATTAGAGGGATTTATAGTTTGCTAAGTCATTCTCTTGTAAGAGAGTGTTTGATCAAGCTTTGGGTAGAAAACTTGATCGTTGTAACGGTTTCCTCCTAATCCGAGAAAAGGGGACGAAATTCTTAGTGAATTTGTTTGGAAATCCTTAGTGGGAAGCTAAGGTAGTGGATGTAGACCTTGGTTAGAAGGTTGAACCACTATAAATCCTTGTGTAAATTGTCTATCTTTTCCTTCCCACAATTACACCCAAATTATCCAACTTCTCCACACTTGGCGAGCAAGAATGGTTGAAGGAATCGAGCCCCCTAAATCTCAACAAGGCTCACAATCATCGTTCGTGTTTTTAAGAATATGTTTGGATCAAGTTTGTTTATATGAGTTGTAAACTCTCATTGTATTTTAGATTTTTCCTCTTTTAATAAAACTAGTATACTCGCATTCAGAAAACATATTAATCGAATAAAATAATTTTTTCAACAGCATTAAATTGTATTTGTTTTTCAAGTATTACTTGTCTTCTTTATTTGATGCTTTAAATTTTTTTATAATCACCCGATGTTGCAAAGACTTATGGACTACAAGTGGTGGATCCAAGAATTTAAGAATGAGGTTCAAAATATTTTTTTTAAATGGGAATGCGAATTTTCATTTCCCCCTCTACACACTAAATTAATTTTTTAGAACAAAAAATTAACACTAAAAAAATTCCCCCAAATAATGGAGTTGCAAATGCTCCCATGCCGAGCAATGTGGCTTCGCCATTGTGGACGACACTCACAATCCAATTTACTTCATTTATAATGTTACAATTTGAACTTTAATTTTACCGAAAAACTAACACCTCATCCACTAAATCAACTTTATTCGGTGATCTTTCAAATTTTGTATACTATTAATTATTAGGGTTAATATTTGATTAACCATTGATGGAGTTTTTTTTACACAAGTAGGCTTCAAACGATGTCACATGTTATTTTAAGAGCATTAAACCCTAAATTCTAAAACCTAACCTAAAACCCTAATTCTAACCTTAAATCATAAAGCTCTAACCCTACACTCTAAAAATACATTGATAGTGGAAACTACACGTGCATCAAATCTTTTCCCTAATTATTATCCTTATATCATAAACCACATATTTTTTCTTCCTATATTACATTATATTATTCAATAGAAACATTAGGATATTCGATCAAAAGAAACATTAGGATATATAAACAGAGTAAGGAAGCGTAAAATCAGAGATTTCAAAATTATAGTTGGAACATCGAGATCTAGTGAAACAATGACTATGGAAAAAAGCATTAGATAGACAACAAACAGAGAAATCAGTCTCCAAACCTTGTGTGGAGCATAGGTAATGGACTGAAAGTGCGATTTTGGTCTGATGTGTGGCTGAATGATGTGGGACATTTAGCGCAATATGTTCCCCTGAGTCGTGTTTGAACCTTGTTGCCGGTTTCAGTTGCTGCGATGGTTGATGTCGCGACCGGGGAATGACGCTGAGACATTCTTCAAAAGCTGTTGCCAAAACCTCTTCTTTTGCAGCTTGTTGTGGCTAAGTGTCCATCTCCTCAATTTGATGCAGATCGCATTAGGTGGGGTTTAAATGTCGATCGTCGGTTCACGGTACGCTCTGCGTACGAAGTGCGTGTAGGTGTTTCGTATGGTGAGTCCGCCAAAAATTGGAAAGTTATACATCGATTTAGGGGGATACAAAAGATCTGGATATTCACGTGGATTGTTTGCTGTGAAAAGTTAATGACTAATTGTAGAAATATATGTTTTGATATAATAATTGAAAAATGTTTTGAACTTAATTGAAAAGAATTTAAAATATTCTCTAAGTCAAAAACAACTTGAAAATAAGTTTGAGGATGTTTAAAAATGTTTTGGCAATGTTTGAAACGTTTTTAAGTAGCCAAACCAGTGTTTTTAATGTACCCGTTTCGATACAGGCATAATCTGTATCGATACGTTTTGAAACTGTCAAAACCCGTTTCGATACATGGCTTAACTGTTTCGATGCATATAGGTGTGATTTCTAAACACCTTTTGGTGTTTCGATACGCCCACGTGGCATACACCCCAACGACTATTTCCAATGACTATTTGAATTGCAGGCTATTCCGATACGACACTAGGCGTTTCGATACGAGCATTCCGATAAGACCCAAGATGTTTCAATACGACCTCTTCAAAGCGCATAACGGCCCTTTCTGTTTTAGTCGTGTTTCAAAATAGGCAAGTACCGTTTCGATACGGGTAGTTGCAGAACTGCATTTATGGTGGGAAATAAAGTCTCTAACGGCTCCAATTCAACCCCAACGGTCCTCAACAGCTACAAACTCATTTGGGAGTATAAAAGGGACCTCCAAGCATCAAGGGAAGACTAATGCTTCAATTTTCAACAACTATATGATGAGAAATTTGTCTTATGGCTTAAATTGTTAATTTCTTGTATAGACAACACTTGTGAGCCTAAATTGTCAAATTTGCTCAAGTGTTTAGGTTCGGGTGAGTGCTTTAGTGTGCAAACATCAACCGTGTAAGAGGGATTTAGTTTGCTTATCTTTATCTCTTGTAGAGAGGGTTTGATCAAGCTTTGAGCTAAAAAGCTTTGATCATTGTAAGAGTTTCCTCCTAATCCTAGAAAAGGGGACGAATCAATTAGTGGATTGATTGTGAAATCCTTAGTGGGAAGCTAAGGTAGTGGATGTAGGTGCTTGTTAGAAGGCTGAACCACTCTAAATTATCGTGTCTTTTATCTTTTAGCTTACACACCTCAATCATCCAAAAATCCAACTTCTCTACCACTTGGCAATCCATAACGGTTGAAGTAAATCGAGTCTATCAAGCCTAACACTAATGTTGAGCGTGTTCAGAGGCATTTGTCTATGGATAGTGAAGAACTAATGTTTTGATATAATAATTTAAAAATAGTTTTGAACTAAATTGAAAAGATTTCAAAAGTGCCTTTAAGTCCAAAAAACTTAAAAATATGTTTGAGGATTGTTTTAAGAAGTTTTGAAGTGTTTTCTAAAGTCAATCTTTACAAAACCACCTAGGTGTTTCGAAACACCCTTAGGCGTTTTGAAACAACCATTCAAAGTTTCAAAACATTCTGAAACAGCTCTGCCTGTTTCGAAATGGGCTTTAATTTGGGTGAGACTTTTGCTTAGCGTTTCGATACGCCTATGTGGCAAAGACCTCAACGGTCAAAATCCTCAACGGTTATTTTCCCAACGACTTTTTAATTTGCAGCTCAACTGACACTCGTTCCGAAACAGGGTTGCTACCGTTTCGATACAGATCAAGGTGTTTTGAAACAAAAGAGGTGTTTTGAAACGGATTGCTGCATCAGACTTCAACGGCTAATTCTGAAGAGGGGCGTTACAATACGGGCTCGACTATTCCAAAACGGACAACACCAGAACTGCAATTAATGAGGGAAATAAAGTCTCCAACGGCTCCAAAACAACCCCAACGGTCCTCAACGGCTACAAACTCATTTGAGAGTATAAAAGGGACCTCCAAGCATCAAGTAATGGTTAATGCTTTAATTGTCAACAACACTATGATCAAGAATTTGTCTTAGAGCTTTATTGTTCAATTTATTGTATAGACAACACTTGTGAGCCTAATTGTCAAATTTGCTCAAGTGTTTAGGTTTTGGGTGAGAGCTTTAATTGTGCAAACATATACTTTCTAGAGGGATTTTTTGTTTGCTAAGTCTTTCTTGTGTAAGAGAGTGTTTGATCAAGCTTTGGGTAGAAAGCTTGATCGGTGTAACGGTTTCCTCCTAATATGAGAAAAGGGGACAAAATTCTTAGTGAATTTGTTTGAAAATCCTTAGTGGGAAGCTAAGGTAGTGGATGTAGACCTTGGTTAGAAGGTTGAACCACTATAAATTCTAGTGTTAATTTCCTATCTTTCTATTCCCACAAAAACACCCAAATATCCAACTTCTCTACACTTGGTGAGCAAGAACGGTTGAAGGAATCGAGCACCATAAAACCCAACAATTGGTATCAGAGCTTGGCTCAATTGAATAGAATTAACATCCTATTGAGGCAATACGACAAGCTCGATCAACATCTCAATCAACCGGCTCAATGGCGCAATCCATCGACAAGCCTCCTTTCTTGGACAAGACAAATTATGCTTATTGGAAGACAGTGATGATGTTTTTTTTTGTCAAATCCAAAGACTACAAGCTTTGGGATATCATTGAAGATGGCTCGTTCGTACCACAAAGAAGAAAAGCGGAGTGGAGTGTCGTAGATCGTAAGAAGATGAAGCTAAATTGCAAGGCTTTGTACTCTATCTTTTGTGCATTTAGCCTCAATATCTACGAAAAGATGTCTTCTTGCGAGAGTGCCAAGGAAGTTTGGGACAAGCTCGAAGTTACATACGAGGGGATAAACGAAGTAAAGGAGACCAAGATCGGCCTCCTCAACCTCGAGTATGAAAACTTTAAAATGGAACCGGATGAGGACATTACGAAGATGTTCGATAGATTCTCCACCATCACCAATGGACTCAAGGGCTATGGAGAAGCCATCTCGGAAGAGAAGCTTGTCCGGAAGCTCATCTACTCCTTTCCCGAGTCATGGGACTCAAAAAGGACCGTCATCATCGAAACCAAGAATCTCAAGACTTTAAAGCTTGATGAGCTCATGGGGTCACTTCTCACTCACCAAATAATGAAGAAAAACAAATAAGAGGAGAAGAAGAAGGAAGAGATTAGAGCTATGGGGGAGAAGAAGCTCAAAGGGCTTGGCATCAACACAAATGCCATTGCTCTCAAATCCTCCACATGCCATCATACAGATTCAAGTGAGGAGAAAAGTGAAGATGAAGAGATGGCCTATCTCTTCAACAAATTTGACCGGTTCATGAAGAGCAAAATGGAAAAATCCAAGCATGAATCGAGGAAGAAGATGAAGGAATCCCACAAGTCCCACAAGAAGGGATCATCTTCAAAGCAAGCATATGTGGCCACATGGAGTGATGAAGACTCTACCAATGATGAGGTAACCCACTTATGCTTGATGACCCTCAATGAGGGGGAGGTAACTTCTAACTCATCTATTTCAAATTCATATACATTTGATGAGTTACAAGATGCCTATGATGATTTGCTTTTGGAATTCAAGGCATCATTTTCTAAGAACAAAAAGTTGATTTCCAAATTGAAAAATGAGAATGATTTGCTTTCCAAAACAAATCTTGAGCTTGAAGCAAAATTTAAGGATTTTGAACAAAAAGTTTCTCATTTGCAAAACTTGCTTCAAAAAATGGAAAAGGATCATCAACAAGAAATTGATGATCTTAAAAGGGAAAAAGATTTGATTCCCAAAGAGCTTGAAAAGAAAAACAATGTTGGAAAATCAAATTTTTATGTTAGACAATCTAGTGCCCCTAGATTCATGAATGGTAAATGTTTTAGAAGAATTTGGGTCCCAAAAGGACTAAGTAATTCAACTAAAAAGGATGAAATTGAAAAATGGATTCCTAAGAGGACTAAACTTTGTGCTACTAATGTCTTTGGATCCAAAGCAATTTGGATACAAAAATTTACTTGATTGTCTTATGATAGGTCTGATGGAGATTGATCAACAAGTCAAATATTGAGAGGAAGCTCCATGCACACAAGGAAGAACACTTGAAGAAGAAAGGCTTCACATCCTCCCTTGAGTTCAAGTGTGGTAAAATCTAGTTGTTTTTTATTTGTTTAATTTGATTTATTCTTTTTTAATTCAACTAGATTATCATGTCTTAGATTATTTGTTAAGCCTAACAATGATGCTTGAGTAAGGGGGAGTCATTTTAAAACCAAAATTCTTATTTTTGTCATTTTTTTAACCTCCTAAGTTATTTTGAACTTAAAGTTTATTAAAGTCTTTTTGATATAACAAAAAGGGGGGAGAAATGGTTTGAAAAATTGCATTTTCAAGAGAATAAGGGGGAGCTTTAACTTCTTTTAATTTTTGAAATCTCTTATTAAAAATTTTAAATACAAAGGGGGAGAATCCCAAATAATTTTTCAAGGTGGTTTTATTATATCAAAAAGGGGGAGATTGAAGAACTAATGTTTTGATATAATAATTGAAAAATAGTTTTGGACTAAATTGAAAAGATTTCAAAAGTGCCTTTAAGTCCAAACAACTTAAAAATATGTTTGGGGATTGTTTTAAGAGGTTTTGAAGTGTTTTCTAAAGCCAATCTTTACAAAACCACCAAGGTGTTTCGAAACACCCTTAGGCGTTTCGAAACAATCATTCACAGTTTCAAAACGTTCCAAAATAGCTCTGCTTGTTTTGAAACGGGCTTTAATCTGGGTGAGACTTTTGCTTAGCATTTCAATACGGCCTTACCGTTTCGATATGCCTATGTGGCAAAGACCTCAACGGTCCAAATCCCCAACGGCTATTTTCCCAACGGCTTTTTAATTTGCAGCTCAACTGACACTCGTTCCAAAACGAGGTTGTTACCGTTTCGATACGGATCAAGGTGTTTTGAAACAGCCAGAGGTGTTTCGCATTGGATTGCTGCATCAGACTTCAACGGCTAGTTCTGAAGAGGGGCGTTCTGATACGGGCTCGACTGTTCCAAAACGGACAGCACCAGAACTACAATTAATGAGGGAAATAAAGTCTCCAACGGCTCCAAAACAACCCCAACGGTCCTCAATGGCTACAAACTCATTTGAGAGTATAAAAGGGACCTCCAAGCATTAAGTAATGGTTAATGCTTTAATTGTCAACAACACTATGATCAAGAATTTGTCTTAGAGCTTTATTGTTCAATTTATTGTATAGACAACACTTGTGAGCCTAATTGTCAAATTTGCTCAAGTGTTTATGTTTTGGGTGAGAGCTTTAATTGTGCAAACATATACCTTCTAGAGGGATTTTTAGTTTGCTAAGTCTTTCTTGTGTAAGAGAGTGTTTGATCAAGCTTTGGGTAGAAAGCTTGATCGGTGTAACGGTTTCTTCCTAATCCGAGAAAAGAGGACTAAATTCTTAGTGAATTTGTTTGGAAATCCTTAGTGGAAAGCTAAGGTAGTGGATGTAGACCTTGGTTAGAAGGTTGAACCACTATAAATTCTAGTGTTAATTGCCTGTCTTTCTATTCCCACAAAACACCCAAATATCCAACTTCTCCACACTTAGTGAGCAAGAACGATTGAAGGAATCGAGCGCCATAAAACCCAACAGATAGTAGTTGCGTCTTTTGTCATGCGTCTGTGGAAGATATTCACCATGTTCTTCATTCATGTCCCACATCATTTACCATTTAGCAATGTGTAGTGCGGCAAGATAGGCTGGATGAGTTCATGTCATTGGAGCTGAAGGAGTGGATTGACTTGAACCTTTCCAACCCGTCCTATTTTGTGTCTCAGTTCTCTGATTGGGATCTTTAGTTTGGGGCGATAATCTGGAATTTATGGCTGCACCGTAATATAGTGGTGTTCAACAGCCCAATTGAGGATCCTGGTGGGGTTATTGCGAGTAGTCAATGACTTGTGGACCTTACCCTTGCTGCTGCAGCGAAGCCGGTTGTAGTACCCCGGTCGGGAATGCCAGGGTCGAACGTGGATATGGTATGGGTGCCACCGAAAATAGGATGGGTGAAGCTAAATACAAATGAGGCTCGGAATGCCGTGGATGGTTCTGCTGCTTGTGGTGGAGTGGCTCGTAATAGTGTGGGGAACTGGATTTTTGGTTTCAATAAATGTTTGGGAGTGTGTACTGTTCTGGATGCTTAGTTATGGGGAGTGTTCTTAGGGCTTGAGCATGCTTAGCGTCGGGGTTTGAGGAAGATTGTTATCAAGATGAATAGTATGGATGTGTTTCGGTTACTTACAATTAAAATAAAAGCTTGGGGGAGTTGTTCTTCGCTTCATTATATTATAGAGCTATTTAACCGTAAGTGGGAGGTTTCTTTTTGTGTTGTTAGGCGACCGACGAATCAGGTTGCAGATTGAATTGCTAAGATGAATCATTGGAGTGATCTTGCCGTTCGATTGTTTGAAGATGTTTCTGATGCATTAGTTGACGTTGTACAGGCGGACATGCATGAGGATGTTGGCTAGGGGTATTCCATGCAACCTTGGTGCTTGGTTTGTGAACTGGTTTAATTTTGTGTTTTGTTATGAGCTTGTTATGAACATTATTAGTATATTCTGAGGTACTCTTTTTCTCTATTTAAATTTAGTGAGGTTTTTAACGAGGCCTCGAATGTATTGTTCTTTCCCCTCTCACCGAAAAAAAAATCATATTGATTAAGGAGGTTTATATTCAGGGGCAGAGGGTAACAAGGGCCAGTAGGAGCCCCCAACCCCCTAATTTTTTAACATTTTAAATTTAGCCTTTAAAATTTTTAAAATTTTAATTTGGCCCCTCCAAAAAATTTAAAATTTGTATTATATTTAAAATTTTGAATATTTTTAATTGAATCTCATTCTACAAATTTTAAAACTCTCGGTAATTCTCAACTTTTATAAAAATTTTAGTTAAAACCCAACTTTTTTTCAAATATTTTAAATTGAACCCTTTAAAATCTGAAAATTTCAATTTAGACCTCTAGAAACTTTAAAAATTTAAAATAGGCCCTCACAAGCTTTATTGTCAAGATCCGCCCCTATTTATATTACCTTATTTTGTATGAGTCTGAATATTAGTATAGATAATACTTCTCTATTTAATTAAAACAAAGTTATAATAAAAATGATATTTTTGGTTACTTAATTTTTAAAAATTATAAAATGAACATTAAATTTTTTATTTTGTTACAAAATGGTATGGTGTCACTAGTTGTTTTTAATCAAAATGGCGTCATAGTTGTTATTAATGGTTGTTGAAGGATAGATATGACACATTACATTAATAGATAATATTTCATTTGACCCTCTAACTATAAGTATAATTTTATTTTAATATTTTTCTTATATTTTCAAGTAATAATTCTAAAAAAATTAAAAATTAATTTAATATATATATATATATCCATAATTTTTTTAAAAAAATTTAAATTTGAGATTTTTTTTACAAATCCTAAAATTTTAATAAAATTTTCATATTTCTCATAGCTTATCCTCTCACCTCCCTCTAACCTATACAAAAGTTTTATGATCAATATTTTATATTTCTTGTTGTAGAACCCGTATTTTGTCTGGGGTGTTTACTATATTAATAATAAGATATAAATAAAACTGAATATATATAAATAAATCCAAAATAGTTAAATAAAAGGCCCAAATCTTTTAAATGTCCCTTTACATATAAATTCTCTTTACAAATTAAAATCTAAAAGCCCAAATTGATTACAAAGCCCAAATTACAACTGTCCACAACTCATACCCAACCCAACAAACACAAAAATCCTTTCGACTCATTTCGTGTTTCTATTTCCCGCTCAAAGTCGAGCACAAATGGACACGTGGCAGGTCACTATTGGCTCCATTCATTTCACACGGATTGTAACCTGCCTGGAACCACCTGGCATCGCTAGTGAAGCAAGATGACATCGCAGTGCGTCAACCTATAAAAGGAAGAGAGAGAGTAAGTGGCCGACATAGACATTAATGCGCAATAATTACGAGATTAAAAAAAGGAAAGAGAGAGGAAGTCGAGGAGTCTTACTAGAGAAGGGGAAACGTTGCTGGGATACTGATCGGACACTGTGGACCGTCACCGAAGTTTACCGAACCGAAGTCACGCTACAAAGGTATAACTCGACCTATGTTTTCTTTCCGTTCCTACACACAAAATGTAAACAAAATCAATATATGCCTAGATCTAAAAATCCAGTAAAGGAAACCGGAAGTAAAAAATAGTAAAACACTAGATCTGACTTTGCATGTCTCAAGATTCGAAATAGAAAGATAGATCCAAAGTGAAATAGGCCGAAACGTAAAAAAAAGGAGAGAAAAAATGAGAGACTTATCTTTTCTGAATGTTGTCGAGACCAAAAGAAGTGTTGTCGAACCAGTGACGGGGATTTTTCGCGGTGTCAGAGTCGAAAATGAGTGAGAGAGTATCTAAGAGAGGGTAGTTAGGCTTAGGAAATGGTGAAGAAGGGTGGATTCAGTCAAATCTGAGTAGATTTAGGCTTAGGTAAGGGAAGATCTAGGGTTTTGCGGTAAAAAAATTAGGGATTTTTGAGAATTAGGGATTCGAAGTATGGCAGAAAGGGAGATAAAAAATCGCTATGCGGTGGCCGAAAATCGCACCACAATGGCCGGAAATCGCCCCGTGGTGGAAGGAACCCAAATTGCGGTGGCCGGAAATCGCCAAAGGCGACCGAAAATCGCATTTGGGAGAGGATTTTTGGGGTAGCTGAGTTGAAGCGAGTTGAAAAATGGCGAAAATGGATGAGTGAGCTCGGGATGATGCATTTATAGAGTAATGGGTGCGACGTCGTTTTGAGAGGCGGGTCGAATGACCCGCGTGTTTTTGAGACGGATCCGGATACGAGGCCTCAACCCGATTCGCGACCTGGTAGTCGATCCAGGTTGTTTAGGGCCGAACCGTTTGAGTTGAAACGCTCGGTCTAGACCAGTTTTAAGGATTTGAGCCAAATTAATGGGCTAGGGCTTGAAATTTTAATAGATTTAGACTTGGACTTTCCAGTTTCTCCTCTTTTACATTTTAGTCACTTAAAAATTGTAATTCAGTCTTTATGTTTTGAATTTAATTCAATTCAATCTTTTAATTGTAATTTAGTCAACTTTTTTTTGCTGATGTGGCACGCTCATGTGGATTGGATTGATGATGTGGCATGTTCACATGTAATTTTAAACATTTTATTAAATTAATTATAACCAATATGATGATGACACATGACATCATCCGATTGATTCAAAGACAAAGGAAAGATGCAAAATTTGAATATGTATTTGGTGGGAATTGAACCCAAGCCTTGTGCATGGAAGGCTAAACACTTAATCATCAAGCTAAGCTACTATTTTAAAGTTTAATTACCTATTATTAAATCTATCTTTATATTTTAAAAGTGAATTTAATTATCACTTATTATATCTATTTTTATATTTTAAAAATGAAGAAGTAAAAAATAGTGAGTAAGAGGAATCGAACCCAATACTCTTGGATGAAAAGACAAATAAACTAATTAAAATTATTTTTATATTGGTGCCAAATATTTAATTAAAATTAAAAAACTCAAATATTAAATATTAGAAATAAATTTAAAAAATATATTCTCAATAATTTAAAAGTATTATATTAGATAAAAAATAAAGGTCATCTCATAAATATACTGTAATTTATGTTATAATTAAGATAATTACAATTTAAACTAATTAAATTTAATTTTTTGTAATAGCAAATTGAAAGTACCTAATTGATTTGGTGGTAAAATATACTTCAATTTCCTTTACCACGAATTTTTACTTCTTCACTTTTTAAAATGTGGGATAATGAATATATAATAAGTGACTATTACAATTTTAAATAATTGTTTAGCTTAGTGGTTAGGTGTTTAGTTCTCCGTGCATAAGACTAGGGTTTAATTCTCACTAAATATTTTTCAAATTTTGATTCTTTTCTGTCTTTAAACCAATCGGATGATGTCATGCGTCATCATCAAATTGATTCTAATTAATTTAATAAAAAATATTTATAATTACACGTGGTCATGCCATGTCATCAATCCAATCCACATAGATGTGCCATATCAACAAAAAAATTAACCGTTAGTCAACTAATGGTTTCTATCCAAATAAAGTTATTTTGACATAAATTGAAACATTAGGACTTAAATGCTCCAAAAATAGAATAGGGGCTAAAGTGACAAAACGTTCAAATGTTGGAGATAATTTTAGCTTTATGCTTTTTTGTTATTCTATTATATTTTTATGATTTTCCAATTTAATATTTTTATAACTTTTAATTATTTTTATAATTTTTATTTGTATACATTTCAATATTCTTACTATTTCATATTTTTAGTAATATTAATTTTTTTTTGCAAATTTTTAATGTGAATAATTTTTAGATAATAAAATATAAAATAAATGACATTAATTGTATTAGCAAAAAAATAATGTCAGCCTAACAAATCTGGATGGAAATTCTCTACCCTTTTCGGTGCCGTTACTTATGGCTCACGCTTAAAATTAGGTTTAGGGTTTAGAGTTTAGGGTTAGGATTTATGATTAGGGTATAAAAAATTTAGGGTAGGGTGTATTTTTTAGGATATAGGGTGCAGGGTTTATGATTTAGAATTTAGGGTTAGATATTAAAATTTAATTTTATAGTATTTTTTAGTGTTGGAGCATAAGTAGCGTACCGAAAAGGGACAGATGATTTTTATCCAATAAATCTACTTTATTTTCCGTCTGATAAAAACTGAAATTTAAGGGTTAAATGAAAGTTCGATGTCTGAAAGAGGTGTAGAAAAAATCTAAGGGTTAAAATGATAAAACTGTTCTTCCAAAATAAAAATAAGAAGAGAGATTTCACTTTCTCGCGTTATGTGAAGTTTATAAACTGGATGCAAGAAACTTGTCCGGTACTAAACTTATGAGTAATATTTAGGATTCAGAAGAAAAAAATTTAAAATTCTCCTCAGTTTTCCTACATTTTCTTTGATAAACAAAAAGAAGTTAAACTTCTTGAGAAATCCCCAAACCCAACCCTTCCTCTCTAGTCATTTATCGCCACCAACATGCCAGCGGTGTTGGAAGAATTTGAGCCAATATTCGGCGAACCCAAGGTCGAATGGACGGGTTCATATTCGGGTTTGGGCCAATCAAGCGGGTTCGTTTTCTACGTTCATTCTCCGGATTCA
The DNA here is from genome assembly GCA_030270665.1 of Hibiscus trionum. Taxonomy (NCBI): domain Eukaryota; kingdom Viridiplantae; phylum Streptophyta; class Magnoliopsida; order Malvales; family Malvaceae; genus Hibiscus; species Hibiscus trionum. The sequence goes on along the minus strand of BSYR01000052.1, from coordinate 9,581,481 downwards.
TCTCACCTAAGGATTTGCGTCTCTGATTTCCGCCACACCACTTGGGAGTCCGTACGCTCTGTTTCGCAGCTTGATGACATGGTCTTCTTTTTCTTTTGCTTTCATGGGTTTATTTACTGAATTCTTTATTTATTTTTAATTTGTGTTAATAATGGTTCAATGTGCAGAGGGACAGTGTTGGAATAGGCGGCCCTTGGTCTGACTTCATTCACTATATGGTAGCCTCCATTAAGTCTGAGGATGTAAAGCTTCTCTTGGAAGCACTGCCTGATTCAAACGGTAAGCAATAATGGTCTTTTTTATTTGCTCTATTTGACCATCTGTGAAACCTCTTGTTTTAGCTGCAAATTTTGAGTTTCTAGTTTCCCAAGTTGGCTATTTTATTGTTGAATTTTGCATATGCATTTCAATTTCTTTTGGCTTCAACCATATTTTTATTTTATATTTTTGAAAATAAGAATATTTGGAGGTGGATGTTCCGTTTACACACTTCACATAGATTTTGGATAAAGAACATTTATGATATGAAATTGCACAGTAAAAATGAAATGTGTAATGCCAATTATTGATGCACCATTTCTTGTATTTTATATCACCAATTTTTATTATCAATTTCATGAAAAGTACCCTAGGTAATGGTTAGTGATCTCATATCTATTATGTTGTTAATTTTTGTCCAAAAATTGACTGAAATAAGTATGGTGGCCAAATCCAACAAAATTGAAGTGCAATCTTGACATTAAAGACTGAGCAATACTATAGTGGCAACTTCGATGATTATCTCTTGAAATCCCCTTTGGAAGCACTGGCTAGTGTGCTGGGAAGGGCTTCCAACTAGACTTGCTTGGAAGGATGAAGAAATTTAAACTTAAGAGGATTGAATTATTTTTTCCAATTTCTACTTTGTAATGATTTTGTATCAAATGTAAACCTTTTGGATTTAAGAAAAATAGAATTTGTGAACAAAGTTCAATCGTTGTGATATCTGTTCTTTCTGTGATTCAGATGCTAAATCTGCAAAGTTAGTTGCTCAGAAATCAAAAGGAATGCCTCGGATTTCCTTTTCTCTTACAGAACTTACTGGTTCTTCTGCTTCTGATGCTATGGCTACTCTTTCACTGGAACTTTTTAAAGCATTTAGAGGCTTGCAACATCTATTTATGCAAGGTCCTATTCTCTTTGCTCATTCTTTGAATCCTATGTCATTTTCTCTTCTATATTTTCTGTAAGAAATTTTATAGCAGTTTCTTGCTATCTTTATTCTTAGTTAACCGATACTATTTCTTATAATTTTGAGACACGTCCTATTCTAAAATGTTCCTTGTTTGCAAACACCATTGGAAGGAAGATAAACAATTGAAAAAGACCTTGCAGTATCTTGGTAACTGACTTTTATTGTTTAGTTAGAGGAATATATATATTATAATGTTTAATAATTTGCAACTTCTATCATCAGTTAATGTAAAGGGTTGCCTGGTTTTAAGGGGTTATTAGTTTTTCGGGCTGATGTTTTAGACTTGTAGGGAGGGTTTGACCCGCTATAGAATTTAAGATGCTTGGTGGTTTGAAAAGTAACCCTTTTCCCTTTGAAATCCTTATTATGGAAACTAGATAGGTCTGTAGGGTATGCCGATTTCGTAAGTTGTCGACCATTATGGCACGCAATGCAATGTGGGAAAACATTATCTATGCAGTATCTTCTCAATGGAGCTTTTTTTTTTTTTTTGGGGGGGGGGGTATTGGAATTGCTTCTCTATGTGCAAATTCCTCACTTACACGTGCATATTTCTTTAAAGTGCATTTATTTTAGATGTTGGTTGTACAATTCCAGCCATGTTTTATTGTCAATGTGAAAGAAAAAAAAAGTGAAGTTTCTGCAATTAGAAGTTGAACCCCTTCAAAAGAGCAACTAATAAGTCGTGGAGCTAACTGCCTTATTTCTTCGGTTTTATGCTCTTAATATCTATGCCTAAATTTGTTTTGCCTGGATATTATTGCCTTCCCCTGATTTTCACATGTATGGAAATCAAAGCTAGATGAGAAAATGATTTATTAATTACACATGCATTTATTACGTACTAAATCTACACACACTTCGCATTATGTGGACATCATGCTTTGACTTTTGCTTGAAAGTTGAAACACTTTTTTGTTACGGGCATCAGGATTTTGTTTTGGACTATGGTATGCGTTTGAGATATGTATCTTACTTGTTTGGCAAAATTTTCTTTTTAATTTCAATAATTTAAGTGTCTTGCACATAGAATTCAAGAGCGTCCAACAATTTTTATGTGATATATTTAAACTTAGGAGTCTCCATTATGTGTACCTCATTAGGGTGAGATTTTTTAACCTCATATTCAACAACAATTGCCTTTTCTCCAAGGGGTTACAAACTCCAAAAAAAATCTTAATATTTTGCAAGTATGTATATAATAATATATTAATATACTCAATGTTCTTCAACCCTTTGAACTTTCACATTTATAGCAAGTTCTAATGTTCTATGTACATTATTTAAATTTTCTTAGGTAAATATTACTAGGAAATGTATTGAGACATATTATCGTTTGCGATTAGTTACAAATATTTTCACCTTATTTTTAAAAAAATGGATTTCTTCAGTTTTTTTGATGAGATGATATCTCTGATTTCTGGAATTAATATTGTTTCCTTTTTGTTTTTCTCTTAGAACAAGAGCGCTGTTTGCAGTTGACAAAAGTGTTGTCAGCTGAAAAGGTATTCATGCTTCTTTTCTTGAAACTCCCCTTTTTGAAATATAATCCGTTTTGGTTTTGCTATACTTAAGCAAAGATAGATGTACAAGTGCTTATCCCTCTGGTAGCATTTGTGTTTTTAAGCTGGCATTTGCTGTATTTTTATTAATACTTTTAAAGTTCTTCACTATGTAGCTATAATGAATGATATTATTGTAAATAGTCTTTCTATTTACCAGGAAAAAAATGAAACTACTCAGAGCCAATTCGAGCTAAATTCAAAGAGGCAAAAGTTACAAAGGACGATGAATTCATTAGACAAAGCAGATGTTTCTGCTCCTTTAATAACGAGTGGCCAAAATTCCCCAGGTAAATGTTGCATTTCTGTGAAATGCTTTTGTGATTTTTCAGGTTTCGTTGGTTAATTTTGTATTTTCAGTTCACCAGTGAATTCATTACTATATGATTTAGTTCGTTTTTGAAAATGTTGAGATTATTTTCACAATGGAATCTGGATAGTAGTTTATTTATTGAAAAAAGAATGAAAGAAACTGGGATGGTAGGTTTGCAATCAGAGTGGCTCCCAAAAGTTAGAAGTATGCTTATATAGTAAAATCAATATTACCAAGATACTTTGTCAAAAGGAATGTAATTGTGGACTGTCAAATTAGTAAAACGTGATTAATAAGCTTCCATATTGTAGCAAGGTACTTGTTAGAAACCAATGAGTTTTATTGATTGTTCGAAGGGAGAAGGGGATAGTGACAATCTCTCACTTTCTTTCAGTTATCTCTACTTCCCAAATCTTTGAAAGTTTATCTTTCTTTCTAAGAATCTTTTTGCTAATAGTTTGGCTTTCTTAATTTTCTGTTTTTATTTTTTCTATTTCCCTAAATTTGAGCTGTCTTGGAATTGGTTTCACGAGTAACTGTTTTTGCCTCTTTCCTTTTTTCTCTTTTAAATCTGGACACTAGACAAACAGGCAGCTCGGGACCCTGGCCCAGCAAAAGTGACTAAACGTGCTGTACCTGCACATCGCAGGTATTTTTCATCATTCTTATTAAGATACATAATTACACTGAATCAGTCAATACCAATGACTTAAATTTGGTGGACAGGGCAAAAGTGAGGGGTGTCGTTTTGCAGGATAGTGAAAATGACAAAGATGGCTAGAAGATAAGGCACTCTAGTCAATCTTACAATCCAACTATTGTCGCCGTTTTCATTTCTATACAAAGGTACATGTTTCACATTGATAGGAAAGAAAGAAGTGAGCTTAGAGTATTTAAGGCTGTTTGTTGCATAGCTAGCCTCCTCCTGCTGTATATTGTTTAGCAAATCTGAATGTCACATATGTTGCCATGTGTGCTCTTGAAAAATTGTAGATACTTGATCTAATTTCTTGCTCAGGATTGTACATATTAGTATCTTTTTAAACCTGCTATTTATCATGCTTGAAGACATGCATATTTGACCCATTAAAAAATTTTAGTTCCTCACATAGGAAATTCAGGAGTAGCAAAAGCTGTAAAACTGTAAGTCAAGAACTTTTTTTGGCTGCAAAACAGGGTTACTCTTATTTTTGAAAATCTCACCTTTCCATTTGAACAGTAGTCCTAGAGGGTGGTGACTAAGGACAAAGCCTTAACTGTAAAGAGATTTCTTTCTGAGTAACATAGCCTGAGAATCTCTAACTCGGCTTTTTTTTTTTCGGGGTGTTGAGATGATGAAAATTGAAGCGCCTACATGTCCCAACGGGGATATCAAATCAGGAAGATTTCATGCTCCATTGTGAACATGGTTTTGCTTTGCATTCACATTATTTAGGACATGCTTCATACTTAGATCATGCCCGGCAAGTCTTCATGCTACTACTCTGCTATTAAGGATAATTATGCCATTCACTGTCAAGGGACTCCGAATGCAAATAAGATTGCAAATGTCAACATTTGAATCTCAAATCTATTGGATATTACTTTTCAAAAATGATTACAAAAACCAACTAAACTGAATTAATGGGTTTTAAAATGTACATGTACTTAACAATGGATGGCAGGGACAAGGATTACTAGGAAAGAGATGAAACAGTTAGTTCTCAACCAGTTTAGTGAAGAGGCTTGGATTTCTCTTCTAGGGATGCTCTAACTGCATTGAGGACTAATGGCATCAACTTGTGATTGGAAACAACGATACCGGTATCCAGATCGAGATACTTTCCCCTTGAAAAATCCAATGGGTTCCCTGCAGCATCCGTGACCACTCCCCCAGCTTCTGTAAATGATGAATCACAAATCGACTTCATCATAAAGTATTAAATAAGAGTGGGTGCAGGTCAAGTATTTACATCGTTTCCATACCAGTTACAACAATAGACCCAGCAGCATGATCCCATATTTTCTCTCGATACCCATTGCGAGGAAAGCGTAGATATATGGCTCCATCTCCTCTGGAAAGAGCCCCATACTTTACCTGGCTATCCATTCTAATAGGTGCTGCTTTAACCCCAAGTTTCTGTTTCAATCTCAATATTTTTCACTACATTATCCAAAAATAAAACCGAATATATATGGGAGTGAAGGAGAGAGAGTACTTGGGCAATTAAACTAGATAGATCATGCATGGAATGTGCTGCTTCATATGACTCGAAGAATGATGCTTCTTCAGGATTTTCAACACCACTTACTTGCACCTGAATAACATACAAATGTGATTCAATAAACAAAATATCTGCAACTGCGAATTTGAAGCCCGAATTATGGTTAATCATCAATGACCTTGACCGTAAAAGAACCGTCAAGCGGCTGCATATACGTTCCTCCACCTACTTCGGCAAAGAAAAGGCAGCCAACTTCATTATTTTGACACTGTGGATCGGCAACACCAGTGGAAGTTAATGGAAGATTTGGACAAGCCAGCACACCCAAAACGACCTTTCCTCTGTCTAGCAAAGCCAACGCTACTGCATATTGGTCTCCTCTCACAAATCTAATGTCAAATATCAGAAAGCATAACTATCTGAGTTTTTACTTTAACTCAAAGGTGAACATCATATACAGATAAGATATATACCCGATATAGGTATGTCCAATTTAAATATTCCAATACATTTGAAGGATCTTTTGAAAGTCGAATCTGTGTACTCATGTCAGATACGATACGAATGTCGGTGTTCGAATAAAAAAAAGAATCTAAGTGTACATGAATCATAACTATATCGGACAGTAACTTGTTTATGACTAAGCAAAATCAGTGATGTGAGATACAGTAGTAAGTTTTGGAGCTCACTCACCCTTTAGTACCATCTACAGGATCCAAAACCCAGTGTCGACCTTGGGAACCACCTTCAGATTTGCCACTGTCAATGGCTTTAAGAACATCTTCTGGGGATAATGTAACATTGTATGATCCATCACTAGTTAGAGAATCATTCACAAGTTCGGTAATTCTCTCTACTATTGCCCCTGCACCATCCTTGCGAAGATCATTCGAATCCTAAACAGAAAATACTTTTAGTATATATACTAAAATCATACATACATATGTTTTATATATTCTATATATAATAATTATTGGAGAATACTTTCATACACAAGCTTTTTAATTTTATAGTTTAGAGGTTTAGGTTAGGGTTTAAGATTAAGGGGTTTAGGTTGCAAGGTGTATAATTTAAGGTTTAATGTTAGAATTTAGGGTGTTAGGATTAGAAATTTAAGTTTTAGATTCTATAGTTTAAATATGAAGGGTTAGGTAAATTTTTTACACGACTTGTGTATCAAAATATAATCCATAATTATATTATAAAAATACTAAAAACTTATGTATATTAAAATTAATATAATAAATTTTATAATATTAAATTTTTTAGTAAAATTTTTAAACAGGATGAGGCAATCTCCAACCTGTCCTAGTCCATTACCATTACTAACCCTACCTACAACCATTTTCCAGAGCATATAGAATTTTACCTCTTCGGCGATTAATGAGAATTCACCCGGAAATTCTTGCTGCAGCACAAAACTAACCAATGCTTGTGAGCCTGATGAAAGTTTTAATGTTTAAAAACATGTCAAGGAAACACACAAGTACTCAATTAAGATTTGGCATGCATGGAAAGAGCAGATTACATTAGAGGAAAGCTAAACAGGAAGGGAAAATTGAGTAGACAAATATGTTTTAGGATATTTTATTCGGACTTGGTGCCAGCGTATGAGTGTCGAGTATAGGTATGTGTTTCGGTACAATTATGATTATATTTTTTTAAGTTTTTTCATGCATTTAGAAGATCCTTAAAAGTCATATCTCTATAGTGTAAGACATAGGTTAAGGTGCTAGATATGATTACTTTAACAAAAATGAAAAGTCGTAGCAACATAAATTACAGAACAACGAGCATGAAATAAAGCACCACATACTACCGCTTTAGATTAACTATGGCCTTTTAATCCACCATTAGGGGGGGGGGGGAAATCATCCATTACAAAATTTTTCTTAATTCAGCTAGGAAACATCAAACTACTATGTAAATTTCCTAGTAAAACAAATTAGGAAATGCAGGTAACAATTAAACAGCTCATTTATACAGTGTATTAAATAAACTAAATAATGAAAACAGGACTACACATGAAAAGAACTAAAGAACTCAACCAAGGAAAAATAGAAGATATACTAAAACTAAATAAAATTAGTTCATAAATTATAACTGTATATACGCAAGCTTATCTTTAAACAAATTTAAATCCAAAAATTAGTTTATTGTCCTCGTATCCGTTTTACAATCCACATAGTTGTCTCTCTCAATAATTCCGTTAATAATGCGAACAATACCAAAAAGGCATGTCAAAAGAAAATTGGGAAAGGCTAAGGTGCGGCACCATAGCGTGGGGTAAAATACAACCAACATAAATTTTTACTAAAATGATAAGAATTTATATAAGACTAAGTAATAATTTAAATAAAAGTGATTATTATTAATTGAAGGTGCGACAAAAATACGGTCAACATAAATTCTTATATTTGTAACTTATTTGTGTATATTTTACCTTTAAGTAAGAATTTGTATAAGAGTCCGCCACATTTTAGCTGTACTCTAGTGCTAGTGTCCTCACGGTAGAACTACCCAAATTAGCAAGTCAACGAGTGATTAAGGTGCAAGAAAGTTGAAGAAACGTACCATAATCGGCAACAGTTACGGGACTTTGATGCCTACCGCTTTTTGATCGAACATCTGATTGAATCAAAGCCTTTTGCACTTTCTGAACATGAAAGAAAAGAAAATGCCCATAATTCCAAATTCAGGTTTACATAATCAAAATTTGTAGAACCAGCACCTTTTGATATAAAGTATGGTAATTCTCAAGAAAACCCAAATACTTCGACTAGAAAGTGATATATAATTTTGTGATTTCAATACCCATAACATTAGAAGTAAAGCAAAACCATACATACTGAAAATAACCATTACAAAATGAGTTCAATAGCCAAATCTCAAGAAAAAAGCAAAGCATTGAAAACCCAGAACAAAATATGCAGAGAAAACAGGTTTTCCTTTGGCGAGAAACAAATTACCCGACAGAGACGAGCGGCGAGGGAGGCAGCTTTAATGGCGGCCGCCAGCTCTTTATCGTAAGCCATTGCAACAACCACTAAAGAAAGCGGAGGCAAGTAATTGAGATGACAAAGAAGAGAGGGTTGTTACTAACAACTCTCAACTAATTAAAAGGCGTATGAAATGAAAGCAGACAATTGAAAAAAGTAGGACGCCTTGCTCAATCAGCCGATTGAAAATGAAATATCCCTGCGAATTTCACGTGTTTGAATAATGAATAATCGACTTCGGAGCAAAGAAAAGTAGAGTGAAATATTGAAAATTCATTGGCCTTTGATGCTCGGTGCTTCCTCGATCATCACCCAACTCTTTGTTTAATCTGATTCAAAGAAGAAAAAAAAATCTCTTTGTTTAATCAAGTTTTATCATTTGGCAATCATATGATAGTTTTATTTATTTATATTTGTCATTTTCAGCTTTTGAGTTAATTTTGAGTTAAAAGAAGTTAAATTACACCATATATCACTCAACTCTAGGTGATGTATCATTTGTACCACAAAATCGGGTTATTGCTTCGATCAACTATCTAGAGTATATAAAAAGTTTAATTTTTTTCCTGAAATTATAATAATGCAAAGAAGTTTTTTAAAAACTATTTTGACAACTTCCGGGGTTTTTTTTTATAATTTTATTTAAAAATTTATATGAAATATTTCTATAATTCCTAAAATTTATTTCTAAAAAATTTAGAAAAACATAAAATATTTTTTTGAGTGTTCTAAAAGTAATTATAAGGTAGTATCTGTTCATACATATTCTTTTTTTTGAAAGCTAAGTTGATTACAATGTAGTATCTATTCATACATATTCTTAAATTTTTGACAATACACATACACCTTGTAAACAAAGTGATTTGAACTCATGTCTTCTAGGATGAACATCATCTGCTTTTTCACTAGGTCACTTGTTGGGTTAAAAAAATAAAATATTTAACATTAAAATATTTTAAAAAATCATTTTAATAATTTCATAAAACTTTATAATTCCTTTTTTTTTGAAATTTTATGTTTTTTCTCTAAAAAAGCATTGTTTTACATTATTATAATTTCATAAAACAAATTTTGATTGACAGGGATGAAACCTCTATCGGACCCTCCAAAATTTTTAAAAATTTAAATTTTATCTCTAAACTTTTTAAAAAATTTAATTTGACCCCTCGAGATTTTTAAAAATTTATATTAAGTTTCAAAAATTCGAATATTTTTAATTAAACTCTCTCTTAAAATGTTTAAAAATTATGATTATATCTATCTAAATTATTAAAATTTTTAGTTAAACCCTCAAAATTTTTGAAAAATTTCATTCAAGCCTCCAAATTTTTTTAAAAAATATTTTGATCCCCCACTGCTCATAGATGACGTGACATTCCATATATTATCTTGTTTTTGTTTGTGTCGCGACCGTTTTTTTTGAAAACCTGCTTTTTAAGTTTGAAAAAATAGCCTGACGATTAAAATTCAAAAAATGGGGTTCTGACCAATTTTATCTTGTGATTAATTAATTTTTTATTTTTAATCAAAATCCCTTTTATTTGCTTAAAAATAGTTTTGGAGTCGCCACCGGCCACTTTGGTAGGCCGAACACCATAAAAACGTACAAGAGATTTTTTTAAAAAAAAAAAATTCAGGTATGGGAGTCGGTTACGTGTAGGGAAGGGTTAACACCCCTACAAACGCCCGTTATCGGTACCTCATTAATTACACGTGACATTTTGGCATTTAGAATATTAATTTGAATTTAATTAATTCTTTAAATTGTAAAATTGTAACCCCCTCGTCCCGGTCTGGCCGGATGACCGGTCCGAGTGGGCCACACAGGGAAAACCGACATGAAACCCGCGAAGGTTCCACCCCGGTTAGCGACCCTAATTTTTTTTCCTTTGAATTACATTTTTAACTAGAGGCATAAATGATTCTTAAGTGATCTATACAGCGGAAACTAGACTCCTTGGAGGCCCTACAACAGAATAGGCCTAACCCAAGCATTGAGACCCTTTAGAGATGCCTAAAAGCCCACATTCAGGCCTGTGTTTCGAAACAGGCACAACCCGTTTCGAAACACAGGCTCCAGGTAAAAAGCAAGTCACCCGTACCGAAATGCCTCCACCCCGTTTCGGAACAGGGCTACGAATTTGCCTTGACGTTTCGAAACATGCATGGACAATGGCGAAATCGTTCCGAAACTTGTTTCAGAATGGGGGCTCACAGTGGCCAAACCGTATCGAAACGGGTTCCGATACGGGGTCCCTGAAGCCTTACCCGTTCTGAAACGGCTCAGCCCGTTTCGAAACGCTGGCTGTCTGCAACTTTCAAAAATCAGACTTAGGCAACTCCAAATGATCCCAAAAGCCCTCAACAACACCAAGAAGCATACATCACAAACAAATATCCTCTAGAGGCATGCTCCCTAATGCAAACATTCATAATCATCACAAGATTTAAGATAAGACAATCATTCCAAGAATCATCCAAAGCATACTTAAGCATTTAAAAGGCCCTTAAGGCTCAATTCACCACACATAGAGTTACATGCCACGACCACACATGTACTCATACAAAAGCATAGCATCACAATCAAGCATTCATCAAGGCTTAACATGGTTTACGAATTCAACAAAAACGTAAATACCAACAACCTCCAAGAGTCATACAAAGCTCAACAAAACACACACACTTGCCACATTGCTAGACTACTACATTAATTGTTAAATCGTACTTGAGCAAAAAATAACTTGGAAAGCCCCTTCGCCTTGCTCCTTGCTAACACCACGCTAATGATCTGCATTGTTGAAAATGAGAGCGTAAGCTAGAAGCTTAGTGAGGATGCTCTAAAATAAAAAACAACAATAATGCAGGGTCCAAGCATGCAAATCCTTAACCTTACAAACAACATTCATATGTATCAACAAGTCAACTTAGCTAGTCTTTCAAGAGTCATAATATGACATCTCACTTCATACTAAGCTCAACAACAATTATCTCAATTATCAAAACATCATAAACATGAGAGCAATATCATTGGCCACTATTAGTTTACCCGGATGTACGGATTTACTCTCAACAACAACATTACCTCGGTGGGATTACACTCATCACCGGACCTTGCATGGGCGGGATTCTACTCATCACCACATGCTCTACAAATGGGATTCCACTCATCATCACGTAGAATATATATAAATTTCCGGTGGAATATTACATCACCGTACTCCTCCTTGATGGCTCAACGCCATCAAGGCCACGTACGTTTTGACTCAATTGTGTGCACACTAATCCCAATGATCGACCATTTACACCCGGTAAGTTAATTAGTGCCAATCTCTTTAACCACATCATATATCCACCATTTATATCACATACACATATCAAGATACACACGTACAAGTCAATCCACATTTCACAAGAACAAGTAGGCAATGGCATATCATTTATCAATAGAAAAATCAAGGGGTTAAACTACCAATTTAACTCCCACCTAGGAATGGCCTACCAAGCTTATTCCCACACTTCCACTACACACACTTGAACCAACTTTAAAACCAATTTAAAGTTTTACTCACCACCCTTCCTTAGCAACCAAAGCAAGCAAGCAAGCCTCCTAAATGCCCGGATTCGATCCCGATGCTCCTCCAATGTCTCCTCTTGTTTTTAGCCAACCAAAACACAACCATTACTCACAAATCAATGCTAAATTTCAGTCACCAACTTCAACGCACAAGTACAAGCCACACTTCAACAATTTCAAACCCAACAATCACCCAAAATCTCCATTTTCGAGCTCCCTTAAAACCCAGCTGAAAACCAAGATTTCAAACACCCAAATGACACCTAAATGGTCCCAAAACACTTCCCTAACATCCCTAAACCATCAGCCCTTCAACCTAACCCTAAAACACACCAAAAATCCAATTTTTGACACTTCAAAAATGGCCACAAGGACCTATTTCGGGTTTTCACCCAAAGTCACCCATTTTAACATATTATGTGTATTTTAATGAGACTAAACCAACACCCAACTTAACATTTCAAAATCAATTGAAAACCCCCTTAAAAATCCAAACTTTTATCAAACTTAAAATTCCAAAAAAGATGGTAGTTTTCAATTTCAAGACTAGGTAAATGTAGAGGATGAAGAGGAGAGTGAGAATATGCAATTACCTTTAAAAATACCCTTGAAACAATGGAGAAATTTGATGGAATAGTGAATTTGGTGTTTGGGAGGGTTTTGTTTGGGTTTAACGTTGGGGTGAAAAGGGGAGGAAAGATGATGGCTTTTTCTCCCTTTTTTTTTGTTCTTTTGAAACTCAAAAAGGTTGTCTACCTTTTAAATGGTTTTGGCTAAATTACCAAAATGATCCCTCTTTATTTAAAATTCAATTACATCAAACCAAGGTCAATTTGATTAAAATTAATTTTACTGACTCGGACCAACTAACCCGACTAACTCCTAACCCCAAAACACGGGTGTTACAAAAATGAATTTTATTCTGAATAGGGTATCATTTTGTAAGAAAATACATTTTGGACGAATATAATTATGAAACATCCAGTTACATTACGACACTTCAATTTATATTCAAAATGTATCTCAACACAAAAGGTTAATGCATGACCAATTATTGTCTTGTCACTTTTAAGTAAAACCTAATTAGTCACCATCAATTTAATTAATTTAAAATTTTAAGAATATTATTAATTTTTTGACATAAATGATAACATCCTAAATAATATTGGACACTATCTTTAATGAGTCCAAAAGTAACAATATTCCCTAATTAGAATGATTCTAATCATTAGTCCTATTTTAATTTTAAGGGTAAACTATACTAATAACCACCGAACTATGGGGTTGGTGTCGATTTGACCACTATATTTTCAATTGTGTTAAATATACCACATAACTATTTAATTGGTTCTAATGTAGCCACCTGCCATTAAAAAACATAAAAGTTGACAGGGCTGTTAAAATAATTGGTATAATTACAAATTTGGTCCCCTTTATCTATACAATCTATCAATTTGATCCTAATTGAGTGATTTTAATTATTTTTATTTAACTAAATTAATTAATTTCCCCCTCCAATCAGGTGGTGACACGTATGAAAACCAAGGAACCGCCCTTGGTAGGAATCGAACTCGGGACCATGGGGGAATAGCGCACGCGAATTTACCACTAAGCCAATCATATACTTGTGATATGTAATACTAATAATAATATATGTGTTATAAGATTGGAGAAAGAAAAAACAAACAATATACTCGCCCTTGGTAGGATTCAAACCTGGGAATCCTTAAGGGTTGTGGCATGGGTTTGTCACTAGGCCAAAAAAGTATTTTCGATATGAAATACTAACTATAATATATATCTTATTCGATTGTAATTTAGTTTGGAATATTTTATATATAATAATATTAAAATAATCAAAATTTAAAATTTTAAAAGAAAAACAAACATAAAATATTAAAAAATATTTTTTAAATTTTAATTATTTTAACATAATTATATATTTAATATTTCAAATTAAGTTTTCCTTTAATTGATTTTTTAACTTAATTTTGATTATTTTAATATTATTATATATATAATATTCCAAACTAAATTACAATCGAATAAGATATATATTATAGTTAGTATTTCATATCAAAAATACTTATTTGACCTAGTGGCAAACCCATGCTACAACCCTTAAGGATTCCCAAGTTCAAATCCTACCAAGGGTGTGTATATTATTTGTTTTTTCTTTCTCCAACCTTATAACACATATATTATTATTAGTATTACATATCACAAGTATATGCTCGGCTCACTGGAAAACTCGCGCGCGTTACTCCCAGAGGTCCTAGGTTTGATTCCTACCAAGGGCGATTCCTTGGTTTTCATTTTTCCCACTCCAATCAGGGTGACACGTGTTACCACCTGTGGGGAAAATTATTAATTTAGTCAAATAAAAATAATTAAAATCCCCCAATAAGGTTTCACCACCTAATTAAAATAAATAAATTTTTATTAGATTAAAATTAGGATCAAATTGATAGATTATATAGATAAAGGGGACCAAATTTGTAATTATACCAATTATTTTAACAGCACCGTCAACTTTTCTATTTTTTAACGGCAGATGGCTACATTGGAACCAATTAAATAGTTATGTGGTATATTTAACACAATTGGAAATATAGTGGTCAAATCGACACCAACCCCATAGTTCAGTGGTCATTAGTATAGTTTACCCTAATTTTAATTAATCTAATTGTGTATTATTTCCATTTTCTAGGTTAAAATGAAGCATTGAAATCTTCATTTGAATATTCATTGATTAACATCACTCTACAATGTGATACTAACCAATCTTAAATATTCAAATTTTATTTCAAATATTCATTTATTTGCTACAATGACCTTTCCTATTTAATTATGTAATTAAGTGGTCTATGCTAAAGGCTCTAATTAATACAATTGAGTGATTTAATTCACCTAACAAATATACTACATGTCTAGTTTAAAGAATATACAAACATACATTTAATTAAATCAATTAAATAAAGCAATTAAACACATAGAAGAGACTGAATTGAATTAAATTCGAACTATTGAGGCCAAATTATAAACATATGGTGACCAAACTGAATTACAATTACAAGCTCCGGGGACCAAAATGGAAATTTCCCAAAAATTCCAAAAACATACGGATCTTGAGCGCCCGACCCGACTCGACGCGCGGATCCTCCCCTTAACCCGGTTACAAAACACTGACGTCTTGATTCGCTATAAATGGCCTCAAACTGAGTTAACTCACCCATTTTATCGTACTGCCCTCTATCTCTAACTCTCTCCCCTCTCTTTAAACAAACCCGGCCACCATCTTAAACGCCGACGCCGAACTGCCGTATTCTCTGCCCCTAAACCATTCGCCGACCACCGTTGTCTACACCGAAAAACTTCTCGGTCACCTTTCTTTTTCCTCCAGTCATCTCCAACCACCATTGCTCCGCCACCGTTCGAACCGAACACCTCAAAAAAATATGGCGGCCGTGAAACGATTTTCGACTGCCGTCAAGCGATTTCCAACAAATATTAAAACCCTAAAAAACCCTATTTTCTTTCTGATTTCGCCTAGATCTATCGTATCTGACAGGATCCCTAACTTCCCCAGCCTAGATCTACCCAAATCGACGCTCGTTTTCAACTCCGACCTCATTTAAACCTCACCGGCGACCAAAGCTTTAAAAAACGACCACTCTAATATGTTTCTGTTTTTCATTATTAACTCCAATCTAATCCCTTTTCATGTTTACGCGTAGGAAATCAAAGTATAGAAAAGAAACTCACATTCCTGGCGGCAAAATATCGGTTTCAACGGTGTTGACGAAGCTCCGGCGGCATCTACTCAGCTTCCCGCGGTGGCGATCGGTATCGGCAACCCTTCAAATGGCTGTTGACTTCTCGGTTGCCGATATTAATTGTCTGACAATATCTCTCCTCTATTTATAGAACTGACTCACTGACGTCATCGCACACCAGCTGTATCCAGATCAAAGCTTAATCCGTGTGATAACTTTTTGAACCAATGAGGAAGTGTCACGTGGCTGGTTTAGGTGGGAAAAAGAAACACAAAATGGATTTTGTGTTTGTTGGGTTGTTTTTTTTTACCCGAAATGGGTTGTATGTGAGCTATAAAGGGTTTTGAAAATTGGGCTTTGGGTATTTAATATATAAAATGGACACTATTTATTGGACATTGGATATTATTTTGGGACTATTTATTTATGGGCTTTATATATCGAACTATTAATATAGAACTATACTCGGACAAAATACGGGTTCTACAACTGCCCTTCTTTGCTCATTGCTATAGAACAAGAATAGGGCAAAGACTAGGAGGACGCGAATTTTGTCCGAACCATCTGATCACTGAAGCTTGAAGTTGTTCTTCTGATTATGAAATTCTTCAATCTCCTACCAAACCATAGATTCCGAACATGTTCTTCTCATTAGGAAATTCTTCATCTTCTAAGGTCTAGTATTACTCCTTGAAATTCTTCATCTTTTGAGGTCTGAAGCTGTTCTTCTTATTATGAAATTCTTCATTTCTCACTCTTAGCTTGTCCATATTTCTGTAAAGGCACCGAATAAGCAAGCTCTTCTTATTAGGAACTTTCTTATTTTCAAAAGGGCGAACTCTTCTCATTATGAGCTCTTCATTCTTCTGGAAAACATGGATTTATCTCTATGCAAAGGCGTCGAATAAGCAAACTCTTCTCATTAGGAACTTCTTCATTCTTCAAACGGCAAACTCTTCTCATTAGGAGTTCTGTCTTTGCTGAATGAACTCTTCTCATTTGGAATTCTGTCTTTGTCGTAGCGGACTCTTCTCATCAGGAATCCTTCTTTGCTGGCGAACTCTTCTCATTAGGAGTTCTTCTTTGCTGGGGCGGACTCTTCTCATTAGGAATCCTTCTTTGCTGGGACGGATTATTCTCATTAGGAACCCTTCTTTGTTGGGGAGAATTATTCTCATTAGGAACCCTTCTTTGTTGGGTAAACTCTTCTCATTAGGAGCTCTTCTTCGCTGAACGGGCTCTTCTCATTAGGAATCCTTCTTTGTTGGACGAACTCTTCTCATTAAGAGCTCACCATTCATGCAAAAATAAATATCATCAATTAATAAGGATTCTTTTTGGTGTAATATGAGATATCTTCAATTTTCCGCTTGAAGCACTGAAATCTTTAAAGTCAATGATTCTCTGCTTATGATGTCTTGATCTTTCAATCGGAAACTCGTATAAGATCTCTTGTTGCTTTGGTCTATCTCTTTCTACACTCAGAAATTACATGACCAGTTAAACTGCAAATCTTCTTCATTTGAATTCAAAGTCGATCCATCTTGTTTTCCTTTCTCTCTTTTTTAACTGGTAACCCAAGAGGTTAATATCTTTGCCGGGATCCGCCTCTTCAAACATGTTGAAATCTTTACCGAGATCCGTCTCTATAAACGAAATGTCTCCGCCTCTGTAAACGGAGTATCTTGAGACCCGTCTTTGTAAACATGTATTTAAGGTCTGCCTCTATAAACGGAACATCTTGAAATCTGTCTCGGAATGTCTTGTGATCCGCTTCTATAAACGAAACGTCTTGAAATCCGCTTCTGTAAAGGAAATATCTCGAAATCCATATCTATAAACAGAATGTCTTGAAATCCATCTCTGTAAATGGAATGTCTTAAAATCCGTCTCTGTAAACGGAATGACTTGAGATCTGCCTCTATAAACGGAATGACTTGAAATCCACCTATGTAAAAGGAATATCTTGAGATCTGCCACTACAAACGGTATATCTTGAGTTCTGCCTCTGTAAACGAAACCGAAACCTGCAAAAGAAATATCATCAATCAATAAGATTTCAAATTGGAGTAGTATCAAACATCCTCAACTCCCATCTTGGAGCAATGAGATCTTTAGAGTCACCCCTTTCTGTCAAAGGCATCTTCATTTTTCAATCTGAAACTCATATCAGATCTTTTGTTTCCTTCTATACAAGTCCATCTCCTTCTACTATATGTGACTTATTTGATCCTAAGGTTGATCTTTCTCGTGCTTCTCTCCTGGTAGCATGAATCTTTTTGTTTTTCTTTCTTTTCTCTCCATTTTCCTGTTTTAAACTGAGACCCCAGAGGATTAATATCTTTGTCAATACTATGCCCCAACCGTTCGACTATCCAACTGTCTTATTATGACACCATTCAAAAAGTTCTCATCATTTTCGGAAGTGTCGGTATAAAATGACTTAACATCATGCCCGAAGGACTTATTGACGACTCGAAGGATTTAGATTTGTAATGCACTTCCTTTCCTGTGCAAACAACCACATCACTCTCGAAGGCGATGGCCCGAAGGACTTAACATCATGCCCGAAGGATTTAGATTTGTAATGCACTTCCTTTACTATGCAAACAACCACATCACTCCCGAAGGTGATGGCCCGAAGGACTTAACATCATACCCGAAGGACTTAACATCATACTCGAAGGACTTACTGATGACCCGAAGTATTTAGATTCGTAATGCACTTCCTTTCCTGTGCAAACAACCACATCACTCCCGAGGATGATGGCCCGAAAGACTTACTGATGACCCGAAGGATTTAACATCATGCCCGAAGGATTTAAGATTGTAATGCACTATCTGTCTTGTACATACAATCAGAAAATCTTGATGATGTCCGTCTCTTCAAACGAACTGGTAAATTTTGTTAAAATTCGCCTCTTCAAACGAATTTTGTTAAGGTCTGTCTCTTCAAACGAGTTGAAATCTTTGTTGAAATCCGTCTCTTCAAACGGGTTGAAATCTTTGTTGTGATCTTTGCAATTCCTTGTTAAATCTTCTTCCTAAATCTTGAAATTGTAGATTGAAATCTGGTTTACTTTTTGTTGATTCTTGTAAATTCCTGCAAAAATGTATAAAGATGCTTTGAATGCATGCTTTAGAATGTCCCTATATTATGGATGCCTAACTATATGATGTATGGATTGTGTTAACTGAGAACCACTTGGATGGGCTCTGATCTTCTTTGCTTCCTCGTTGAGCTTTCTGCTTCTTCTACTGCGGTACTTCATCTCTTCAGACTGCTCTTTTCAAATCCGACTTAGCTTGATCTTCTTGAGTTTCATCTACTGCTCTTATTATCTTCTTATTTCGACAAACTTTGCCCCAGAATTTCACTGTCATGCTCTTTTTCTTCTCCTTATCGCTTCCATCAAATCTTGATCAACGCGACCTTCTAAAGCTCTCATCGTCTTCAGGCTTTGTCAACATTTGCCCCAAAATTTTGTTGTTGGGCATATTTTCTTCTTGAGCGAATTCTAACTTCTTTGGTGATCGAATTCTTTCATCAAATCTTGATCAACGTGACCTTCTGATCTATTCAAACTTGGATTCTCATGCCCCAAGAATCTCATCTTCACGGCCAATAATGCCCCTGATCTCTTTATTTCTTGCCCCACCATGGAGATTTTGCCCCCTTTCATCATTTAGGGCGAACAAATGCCTCAAGTCTCTGAACTTTTTGATCCTTAAACTTTTTCGGTCCCTATTCCAGTCCCTGAACTTTTTCAAGTCCCTGAACTTTCATCAAGTCATACTTTAATTTCAAAAATCAACCAGAACTTCACAGTAAGACCTTCTTTAAGTCTCTGGATTTTCTCCAAGTCTCTAAATTTTCTCGATTTCTATGTGTCTTCTTCAGGTTTCCGAACTTTATCAAGTCATTATACTTTCCTCATGCCCATTCTACTGATTCGATTAAAAACCCAAGGTAGAGACACACTTTGGATCCTTTATCTTTCCAATATCTACATTCTTGTCACTATTCTCACCACAACCCCTAGTGAATGATTCTTCTTCTTCGGTCAAAAGATTGCCGAACAGATGGGCGTCCCATACTCAGCCATATCTTTACCATAACAAGATAACCATTCGCCTCCATGATCTTGCATACTAAAGTTTATCTCTGGAGCAATACAAGGAAATCTTTTTATTTTTGAAAAAGTCAGCTTGTTGATCGTTATTTCAATAGAGAGCGCCTTATTAGGCCTGGAAAATCATGATCTTAATAAAAAAGAAAACAAAATAGGATGCTCCGGATATCAAGTGCAAGAGCGTTTTAGATTCAGCCCTCCCATGGGTAGCATAACTCATGAATGTTGTAGCAACGTCTGAGGTTATGAAATTTCTTCCAAATCACTCGGTTCACACCCTATGATTACCGTGTTCTCGATCCAACAAGAAAACAACTATTTTTCTATTCTCTTTATCCTTTTCCATTCATAAATGTGTTCAAGCTTTCTGGACTTGTTTAACCAGTAGAGTGCAAAATATCATTCTAAGAATAGAGTTCTATAAGTGCATGTGTGTGTTTCAGATTGTTATTAATACTTATTATTATATTATTATACACATGTCTTCAAAGATACATCTTTGACGCTTGGGTATTAGACAGGTGGAGCGTAGCTCCTTATTAGATTTATCGACATCCTCCACAGCTCCATCAAGATGTTCCGATACTTATTTATTCAATAGTTCATTGCCTCACTCATCCCTTTTTTTTTCTTTCATTTTCTCTATTTTCTTTTTTATTCTCTTTCTTTTTCACTTTTTTTCTTTTTTTCTTTTCCTTTTCTTTTTTTCTTTTTTTTTCCACTTCTTCTTTTTTCATTTTTCCAATTTTCTTTTTCCTCTCATTTTCTTTTCTTTTTTCTTTCTCGCTCTTATTGTGTCTTTTAGGGTATAGAAGACTACGCTTAGAACTTCAATTTCAAGCAACTCTACTTGGTTAAAATCGCCTAGTATGCTTCAGTGTTTATGAATTTCAAGGATTTGTCATCGAACATCATCAAAAGTGTTGTGATCTGGCCTTTTCTTACTTTGCTGACCTGAGTAGACTAGGAAATAAATCTCACTTCAATGTCTTCACAACATCCTATCGTTATTCGTACCGGAATCAATATTGCACATTGGAATTGGCATCTAGGGGCCTACAAGGGAAAGAAGAGAATATACATATATTCATTGATTAAAACATCCCTTCATTGAAATGAAAACCATCAAACATGACATATGCCCCTAGAAAATGGTCTTTACTACTTTCAGGCCATAAGTAGCAAAATTATTTCCTTGTATCACTTCAGAAGCAGTCCTTGCACAGACATGAGTAAGATACACTCTTCAGAACTCTAGACAGTCTTGGAAACATTCATCCTGGTTCTCAGATTCTTCGGTTGGTATAAAAACTTGCTATATTCCCCTTGTCTCCCATTTATGAACTAGTTCCTGTGTTAGGACTCTATTACTGACTAGTTTCTTGATCTCTTCCATTAAAGGCCTACACCTTTTGGTAGCGTGTTGTAGAGCGTTTGGGTGTTCTCTAAATATGAGTGCAAGTGCACACTCTTGTCAAGTTATAGTATAAAAGATATTGTCTCCCACAAGGATTGGACAACTTATTCGATTCGCAATTCCTGCACAAGGGAAATTAAATGGACAAGTAAATTTTAGTTGATAAAAGAATAAAAAGTAAATAAACACAAGTAATTGATAGAAATGATCAGGGTGATAGAATGGGTTAGGTTATGCTGCTAAGTAGTGTGAAACTACGTTGAATATGTTAAGTTGCTTTGCGCTGCCAGACTTTGCTGCCTCGGCAGAGGATGGCAGATTGGCTACTTTTACGCTTTCGCTGCCTCGGCAGTGGAACGGACGATTGGCTCGGCGGTAAACTTGGCAGACCTTCAAGGCTCGACATAATGCTTCGATATTGATCCCACTTATGTCTAAATCAGAATACTGTTGTTACACGCTACATATTATACCCGTCACGGCGTGAATCTTGCAAAGACAACAACCTTGGTTCGTCCTCTTTTAGTCTCCTTAAACTCGTTCCTATGTCTAGGCCGAATTGATCAACACCTGATTAGGATGAGGATCGTACTTATCCCTTTCGTGAGTTCGACTGTCTCGATACCGAACAAATAGATAGTTAACAACTAATCTTTCGAACTTAATTAAAAACTATGAAGAGCATGGAATAAGCAAACCTTGAAGTTTTATTGCAAAAACAAACTTAATTCCTGAACAACCATTCTCACACTAGTTTACAACATAACCTAAACCCAAGAGAAAATTTAGAACATAATGGCAGCAAGAAAACCTAGACTAAGCCCAAAAAGAAAACCTAAGATGTTTTTAATTACAAAATATGTCAAGTACATATAGGCATTAGCTAGGCCAAGTCCTCCTTGGAGTAGAAGTCTTCAAAGCATCTTCTGCATTAAATGCAACCTTTAATTCTGACTTCTTTGAGTTGAATGTCGACTTCTTCTCGTTGCCTTGCACCGCAATTTATCTTGATCTCCTCATTCGGCAGCTCTGTCCTCTGCTCCAAGCATCAGAAATTGAGTGGATGGCATCGTTGAAATCAGGATTTTCTACTCTACAGATCGCACTCCAATTCTCCAATTCCTCAGCTTGCTGCCCTGGGCGGCATGTATGGGGGCGACAGCTACTCGGCATCGGCTTTCTCTACTTGGAACTGCATCAGTACAGCTCCCTGGTCTGCTGCCTCTGCATCATTTCCTCTGATCTGTCCTCCTCTTAACAACTTCTAGCACTGAAATACAAACTAAACTAAAACAATGCCTTTTCCTTACCAAATAAAAGATAATCAATAAAATCATGGCAAAGTAAATAATACTGTAAATATGCAATGTATGAACCTAAATATGCCTAAAATTTACTTAGGAACAGTAATAATATGAGATGGAATGCATATAAAATATAAGACTAATGAACACTTTACACGTGTCTTGGTGCCCTCATGTGAAAGTCACAAACACTGTTTGGATCATAGCTATGGGCGGATGGCTTTGACACGACCTTCATTGGCCTTTATACTTATGTTTTGTAGGAGTTTGCGATCTGGAGCCAAGTCTATAACATACTTGTATTGCCCCAAAAATGTTTTGGCCAAATCGACCCACGATCGAATCTATTCTCGACTCAATCTATTGTACCATACTACCGCAGGTCCAACCAAGCTATCATGGAAACAATGGATCAACAATTTATCATCATCCAAATGTCATTCTATTTTTCTATAGAACATTGCCAGATGGATTTTAGGACAACTTGATCCGTCATACTTCTCAAAACTGGGGATCTTAAATTTAGGTGGAATGACTAGGTCAGGGACTAAGCAGAATTCCCTTGCATCAAATCTGGGATCACCAACACCTTTTCCTATCTCGATCTCTTCCTTAGGTTTTGTATATCTATCCTTCAACTGTTCAAGTCCTGATCCTAAAACAATAGGCTTTACAAGACCTATTTCAATATTCGGGTTAGATGCCCCAGGGTTGATTGTTAAACATGGCGTAAAGGTGCGACTCTTTACACTCTGTCGATGCTCGGTCATTTGCTCTTATGACCTTTTATGAGCTTGTTTAGTTTCTTCCATGACTTCATCCATGATGACAGATTTCCAAACTTTCACTAATTCCTGAATTGTTGCCATTGAAATCCTGATTGTTTCAGATAATGAATGTGAATGTGATGCTATTGAATGATGATGTTATGTTGATAAATATGCAATGCATGTATGCACAAATGCAGAAGGTATTGATTCTAAAAGTGACTATCGTAGAACAACTTTCATTGAAATGAAAAGATTTGATACATCAGATGTTAGATTCCACAAATATTGGTGGGCTCTGACTCCCAACTTCTTAACTTCCTCTAAGAGCCAAGTTAACTTCCCTCCGTGGTCTAATGCTGGTTCAATATTCTGACTCAGTGCCACCGCTACATCAGCCAAGTCTGCTACTTGTTGAGCCACTTCTCGTGCTTGGGTTATGTCATCTTCCATATCATTGTCTCTTTCTCTTATCTTCATTCTCGATCTCTGAAATTGAACATGCCGCTTTTCCTCACCTTCTTGACAGTCTTTCTTGATATCCTCTGTTAGATCCTTGTACTTAAGTGTGATGTGGAAGTACTCATCTACCTTCTTCTTTAGTGTTATGTTTTCATCTTGACTGACCTTCAACTTTATAGTAGTATCCTCATACATTTGCATGTACATTTTCATCATATCACGTTTAGCTTCGCTGACTTTTAACTCGTCTATGACGGCATTGCGTTGTATTTCCATTGTCTGCAGATCACAAAGAAACTTGTTGAATCAATTCTCATTTGCCTTACAGTTTCTTTTCCAATATTCAACTTCACACTTCAGTTCTTTAATTCTTATCTTTGATTTTTCCAAGGTCACACCCAAACCAACATTCATGAGCATCGAACAAATTCTTTGATATTCGAATTGCAGACTCTTCAGCTCTTCATCCAGATTATCCTTCTCCTGCCTTAGCTTCCTTATTTGAACCTTATATTTTAATAGATATCCCTCTTTTTGGGTCCTTTGATCGCGTGTCTCCCACTCAGTCACAGAATCATGACGGTTTTCTGTCTCAAATTTCCATTTTTTGTGTTCTAAAAGAACTTGAACTCGATGCTTGAAGGTGATGCAATTTTCAATAGAATGTCCCTGGGTTCTATCATGATATTCATAGTGAGCCTTGGCGTCAAACCATTTTGGGTACGGAGGTTGCAAAGGTGTGACAAATTGTGGGGTCACTAATCAGGATTTCAGCAGCTAAGGATACAATTCTCTGTATGAAATAAGGATTGGATCAAAATGAAACTTGTAATCTCTTGTCCTTTGGTAACCTGCTAAAAGGATATTGAAGTTTGAACTTTGTCCGAAACACTAAATCGATTCTGATGGATTTGGATTTTCCTTCATCTTTGCATCTCCAAGTATTCTATTAATTGTCAAGCTTCTTGGAAATTTGGGCTTTCCGTCTTCAAAACTCAATAAGCATGCCTTGATAAGATTTTCGACCTTGTTCTTCAAAGCCTCACAATTCTCATTAGTATGGTCTGAACTGTCCTGATGATAATCACATATTGCATTGTCGTTATAACCTCCCGAATAAGAAAATTCTTTGGGCTTGGTCCAGACTGGGCTCACAAGTTTCTTTTCTACCAGAAGCGGGAGTAAATTTGCATATGTCATCGGGATTGAATTAAAAGACTCTTCATTTCCTTTCACTCGGGCTTCTTCCGGATCCATCATTACATTTTCGAAATTCATCATACTTTTACCTCCAGTTAGTTTATTAATGCGAATTATAACAGTGCTCGGACCTGATCGTTTATACATGTTCTGATTTTTGTTCAAGTATTCTTTCAGTTCAGTATGCCCCTTTTCCTTGGTCATAGTTGTCATCATAGTCATCATTTTAGCCATTTGTCTTTTCAATTCATGTATCTCATTCTTGTCAGCATTGGCATAATCAGATGTACAACCCTTGGATGAACTGCTCTTTATTTTTCTCGTGACTCATCCCGGATACTGCCTCATATTTGTAGCCTCTTCTATCGGATTAAGATTCCCTTCATCTGTCATGATTGTCTTCTATTGATAACCACTTTTTGAATCAATACCTCTATGTAATGATGATGCGATGCAAAATACAAAACAAAAAAATAATAAAAAATAAAAGAAATGATTCAGTATGGTAAATTAATTGTGTAAGCAAAAATTAAATTGTTGATAAATAAAACAATTTAATTAAGTAAGAAAATAACCAGAGAAAAGTATTTAAACCGGCAGCACCTGTCTTAGGTCCATGTCCGACTCTAGTGGGTGGGCTTATAAAATATAATGTGGGCTTTGTTCTAGACTCTTGGTTCCCGAACTGTCGTTACCGTCTACTGCGACAGTAAGACATCAATTCGGTAGTATAGGTCCCTTATAACGGAGGCGTGAGCCCTATGACGCATAAGGTTAGTATACCGGAAGAAGATAAAAATCTGAGCTCGGAGCTGGAGAGCATCACGTCGGATATTGTCTTACTCCAACTTAAGGGTGAAAACCCCGGGTTTAGGGTTTATGCATGAATAGCAGATATAACATACACAAAACTACCCCCATTCTTCTTAAAATCCATCGAACAATTCTTCAGAAAAAATTAAATCCAAATTAATGTTAGAAATGTCAAAATGCCACATGTAATTAATTATTATGTATAACTCTCAATTATATCCCCAGCAGAGTCGTTAAGCTGTCGAGACCGTTTTTTTGAAAACCCGCTTTTTAAGTTTGGAAAAACAGCCTGACGATTAAAATTAAAAAAATCGGGGTTTTTACCAATTTTATCTTGTGATTAATTAACTTTCCATTTTTAATCAAAATCCCTTTTATTTGCTTAAAAATCATTTTGGAGTCGCCACCGGCCACTTTGGTAGACCGGACACCATAAAAACGTACTAGAGATTCTTTTTTGAAAAGTTCAGGTTCGGGAGTCGGTTACGTGTAGGGAATGGTTATCACCCCTACAAACGCCCGTTATCGGTACCTCATTAATTACACGTGGCATTTTGGCATTTAGAACATTAATTTGAATTTAATTACTTCTTTAAATTGTAAAATTAATTTTATTCCAAATTGGGGTATCCTTTTGTAAGAAAATATATTTTGGACGAATATAATTATGAAACGTCAAGTTACATTAGGACACTTCAATTTATATTCAAAATGTATCTCAACACAAAATGTTTAATGCATGACCAATTATTGTCTTGTCACTTTTAAGTAAAACCTAATTAGGCACCATCAATTTAATTAATTTAAAATTCTAAGAATATTATTAATTTTTTGACATAAATGATAACATCCAAAATAATATTGAACATTATCTTTAATGAGTCCAAAAGTAACAATATTCCCTATTTAGAGTGATTCTAATCATTAGTCCTATTTTAATTTTAATTAATGTAATTGTGTATTATTTCCATTTTCTAGGTTAAAATGAAGCATTGAAATCTTCATTTGAATATTCATTGATTAACATCACTCTACAATGTGATACTAACCAATCTTTAATATTCAAATTTTATTTCAAATATTTATTTATTTGCTACAATGACCTTTCCTATTTAATTATGTAATTAAATGGACTATGCTAAAGGCTTTAATTAATACAATTGAGTGATTTAATTCACCTAACAAATATACTATATGCCTAATTTAAAGAATATGCAAACATACATTTAATTGAATCAATTAAATAAAGCAATTAAACACATAGAAGGGGCTGAATTGAATTAAATTCAAACTATTGTGGCCAAATTATAAACATATGGTGACCAAAATGAATTACAATTACAAGCTCCAGGAACCAAAATGGAAATTGCCCAAAAATTCCAAAAACACGTGGATCTTGAGAGCTCGACCCGAATCGACGCGCGGATCCTCCCCTTGACCCGTTTACAAAATGCTGACGTCTTGACTCGCTTTAAATGGCCTCAAACCGAGTTAACTCGCCCATTTTATCATATTGCCCTCTCTCTAACTCTTTCACTCTCTCCCCTTTCTCTAAACAAACTAGACCACCATCCTAAACGTCGATGCCGAACCGTCGTATTCTCCACCCCTAAACCGTTCACCGGCCACCGTTGGCTACACCGACGAACTTCCCAGTTACCTTCCTTTTCCCTCCGGTCATCTCCAACCATCGTTGCTCCGCCGCCGTTCGAGCCGAAACACCTAAAAAAAATCTGGCGGCCGTGAAACGATTTTCGGCCGTCGTCGAACGATTTACGGCAACCATTAAAACCCTAAAAAAACCCTTTTTTCTATTTGATTTCGCCTAGATCTACTAGATCCGACAGGATCCCCAACTTCCCCAACCTAGATCTACCCAAATCGACGCTCGTTTTCAACCCCGACCTCATTTAAACCTCACTAGCGACCAAAGCTTAAAAAAACGACCACTCTAATATGTTCATGTTTTTCATTATTAACTCCGATCTAATCCATTTTCATGTTTGCGCGCTGGAAATCAAAGTATGGAAAAGAAACTCACATTCCTGGCAGCAAAATATCGATTTCAACGGTGTTGACGAAGCTCTAGTG
Source organism: Hibiscus trionum (assembly GCA_030270665.1). Taxonomy (NCBI): domain Eukaryota; kingdom Viridiplantae; phylum Streptophyta; class Magnoliopsida; order Malvales; family Malvaceae; genus Hibiscus; species Hibiscus trionum. The sequence goes on along the minus strand of BSYR01000052.1, from coordinate 9,553,632 downwards.
GCGTCTACTCGGCTTCCCGCAGCGGCAATCGGTACGGGTGGGAGAAAATACCCGACCCGAAAACCTGACGACCCGAAACAAAAATACCGGGTAATTCCCGAAAAAAATTACCCGACTGGGCCGGGTACCCGACCCGGCAAATTTCCCGGGACACGGGCCGAAAGTTTTCCCTTACCGGGTACCCGACCCGACCCGATAAAATTTAATATATATATTTTATATTTAAAATTATATATTTATTTTATGTTTCTTAATATTTTCACTCTAAAATTAAGTTTAAATCCCTACATTTTTTATATGTTTGTATTATATTCTTTTAAGTTTTAAGTTTAATTTTTTTAAATATTTTTGTGTTTAACATGTGATTTTTTTAAATTTTAAAATAAAAAAATAAAAAAAATAGGAACCGGGTACCCGGTACCCGATTACCCGAGTACCCGAATTTTACGGGTACCCGGATATAATGGGCCGGGACACGGGCCGTTTAATGAGGTACCCGGATGAACTGGGTAACCGGTTTTCCGGGTACCCGAATCCCGGGTACCCGACAATTCCCACCCCTAGCAATCGGTATCGACAACCCTTCAAATGGCTGTTGACTTCTCGGTTGCCGGCGGTTCAACTCCCTGGCGCGTCGGTTCGGTATACGAAGGGGTAGTTTTCTCACTCCTTTATTATTTTTTTAATTATGGGATATTATTATTTTAAGAGAGTATTTATGGCTAGTATTAATTGTCCGACAATCTCTCTCCTCTATTTCTAGGTCTGACTCAGCGCACACCAACTGTATCCAAATCAAAGCTTAATCTACGTGATAACCTTTCGGACCAATGGGGAAGTGCCACGTGGCTGGTTTAGGCGGGTAAAAGAAACACAAAATGGATTTTGTGTTTGTTGGGTTGGTTTTTTACTCGAAATGGGTTGTATGTGAGCTGTAAATGGTTTTGAAAATTGGGCTTTGGGTATTTAACATGTAAAATGAACACTATTTATTGGACATTGGATATTATTTTGGGACTATTTATTTAGGGCCTTTATTATATCGAACTATTAATATAGAACTATACTCGGACAAAATACGAGTTCTACAATTTGTTTATTAAGTATTATGTCAAAAAATGTCTCTAACGTTTTATTGCATAGTCACTTTGGTTATTATTCCTTTTTGATCCACTTTTACCCTTAATATTTTATTTTGGGTCAAAATGGTCTCTTTATAGATAAAAACCATTAGTAGACTAACGGTTAACGCGGAATGCTGACGTAACATGATAACGTGACACCTTGCAAATGACATAAAGTAACTAAAACTCAAATTTGGAATTTAGGAGATTCTAACCCGAGTCTCTAAATTGAATACCCTAACAGCAAACCAACTAACCAGATTTGAAATTTAGTTTATCTTTTACCAACTAACCAATGTTTAATTTCAGGTACTTTATATCCTACTCTTCAAATGATATTATGACACATGTTATTATTTTATTATATAATAAAAATAATTTTTTATTTTTTTAAAAAAGTGATGACATGGAAAAGTGACACCTTATCGTTCCCAGCCAAGTCAGCATGCCACGTTGACCGTTAGTCAGCTAACGGTTTCTATGCACTGAGAGACCATTTTGAACCAAAATAAAACGATAAAGCTAAAAATGAATCAGAAAAAATAGAGACCAAAGTAACTATTCAAATAAAATGTTGAGTACATTTATAGGCATTATGCCATTTATTAATCTTAATCCTTTTTTTTGATAAAGAGTAGGAAAGAGTTACAATAGGCCTCGTTAAAAACCCTCCTAACCTAAACAGGGAAAAGAGTACCTATATATAACTCGTACAAAGCCACGAGATAAACTCGGCCGATAGACAATCTAAACAATACAACTAGAGACAATCCTCCCGAAGTAGATCAACCACCCAAACGGTGAGTAATTGTAAAAACAAGTCTCAAAACTACTTCTCAACGACATCCTCGCCATCACATCCGCCACCCGATTAGCCTCCCGATAAATATGCCGAAATTCCACTCCACCATGAGTCGCAACAAGCTCTCAAATGGGGTCAATCAAAGAAGAAGAAATGGATCAATTCACTGGGTCCGATAGAGCACAAACCACATCTAAATTATTCGATTCAACCAACACCTTCACACCGTCCACTCCCATAGCACATTTAATGCCCTCAAACACCACACATAGTTCTGCTTCAAGTGCCGAACACTTCCCTATATATTTGGTGAAACCGGTGATCCATCCGCCTTTAAAATTCCGGATTACGCCTCCACAAGATGCTGCCCCATCTAGAATGCTTTGCGCACCATCCACATTCACCTTAACTGTCCCTCTATCCGGTGGTCACCACCTCATGTTGCGATCCTGCCGCGGCTCACTACCCATTGTGCACTGACGAATCACAAGCACCGTGCGCTGCGCACCATCAAGCAAGTGTCGGCTGTGATCAATAACCGTGTCCCCTTGCACTCTCCACGTTGAAAAAATCCGTTCATTACGGACGCACCAAAGGGTCCATAACAACCCCCCCAAAGAAGACGTCCCAACTTGGTTCATCCGCAACAAAATACTCCACATCCTCCAAGTTTCGCCTTAACCAATCCTTCAACGGTAATGCAAGGAACTCCGGAAGTCGCTGTGGTCGAACCAATGCAGTCCATGTCTCCAAAGCCATAGGGCAGAAGCGAAGGATATGGTCGATATCCTCACTCACCGCTCCACAAACTGCACAAGTCGCCGAATCCGCCAAATGTCTCCGAACCCGCTCAACATTAGTTAGAATACGACCCTTGCCGATGAGCCAATAAAAGGCTTTAACACGCGGTAAACCTTTATAAGCCTGGATCAGCTTCCAAAGCTTATCTTCGACCACCACCATAGGGTGCGAGCGCGCCTCATAGGCCGACCGAATCGTGAAGGAACGCGCCCGATTCCATTTCCATCCCGGCCAGTCAGGGCCGTTTTTCGCCCCAAGCGGCTTAACTGACGCAATGTGCTCCAGCACCTCCCTAGGCAGAACATCCCTAAACGCTTCCCAAAGCCAATCCCCATCGGTATCTACCATGGCACGAACAAACGTGAAGGTCGTCGCCAGCAACGGACTTGTCTTTCGCTCTACAAGGGGTCCAACATCCTTAACCCAACAGTCCCTCCAAAAATCCACCAATTCGCCATTACCAACGTTCCAAACAATGCCATCTCGCACATCGCTCCACACCGTGCTCACTCCTCGCCATAAAACCGAACAAATACGTCGATCAATACTAGACGGGAGGAGATCATAACACTTATATTTAGCTCGTAAGAATCTGACCCATAACAGATCCGTCTTAGCAACAATATTATACGCCACTTTCATAAGGAATGCATCATTTTGCCTAGACAAACATTTGAATCCAAGGCCACCGTTTGTAATAGGCGATGTAACATCTTCCCAATTCACAAGGTGAATCCCTCTCTTTTGCGTCGAATTCCCCCATATGAATGCACGAATAATACCCTCAATCTTCTCGCAAACACCCTTAGGGACTCTAGTCGTTTGTATAGAATAGAAAGGTATCGTCGAAAGAAACGACTTTGCCAAAACAATGCGCCCAGCAAACGATAAATACCGTGTCTTCCAACCACTCAAGCGATCCCGTACCTTTTGTATCAAAAAATCATAAGTACCATTCGTCACCCGTTGATGCAACATAGGAACGCCCAAGTATCTCCCTAAATTTTGAACCTCAACAAACCCACAAACATTACAAATAGATTGGCGCAATGGAATTGGCACATTCTTGGAAAAAAACACATTAGTCTTCGCGACACTCACCTTCATCCCTGATGCACTGCAGAATTCTGCAAGGGCCGAATGCACCACCCCAATATGTTACATGAATGCCTCAACAAACAAAGCCATATCGTCCGCAAACATAAGATGAGAAATAACCAGACACTGACGAGACACTCGAAAGCCCTTCCACTCACCATGAGTCACTTTGTGATCAATAAGCTGACCAAGCCTCTCAATGCATAGGACAAAAAGATACGGAGACAACGGGTCTCCCTGTCGAATCCCCCTGGTTGGTCTAAAATGCTCCGTCTGCGCCCCATTCCATAAAATTCGAGTAGACACAGAAGATACACAACGCATAATCAACTCACGCAACTTCCTTGGCAAACCAATGTCTCGAAGCGTATCAACAATAAAAGTCCATTAGAGGCGATCATAAGCCCTTTCAAGGTCTATTTTCTCAGCCATCCACCCTTTAGCCCTAGTCTTGCGTCGCATGGAATGGACCACTTCCTGGGCAATGATAATGTTATCAGAGATGAGCCTTCCTGGTACAAAACTAGTCTGATTATCCTTCACCCACTCAGAAATGAATGGCTTAATCCGATTCACAACAACCTTGGTAACGATCTTATACAAGACCTGACAGAGGCTAATCGGCCGAAACTGACTCATATTCTCAGGCGATTTAACCTTCGGAATCATGACCGGTAACGTGTCATTCAAATTTTCAGGAAAGGGAGCTCCCTCAAAAATATCTTGAACCAGGCGACATATATCAGCCCCAACGATATTCCAATTGCGCTGATAAAAAAGAGCGTGAAGCCCATCAACACCAGGTGCCTTAAGCGCGGCCATATGAAACACAGCCTTGCGTGCCTCATCCATGGACACATGACTGTCAAAATAGTCAACCGCAGAGTCACTAAGAGGAAGGAATCTACCATGAATCGAAAACTGAGAAGCATCCACCTTCCCGCTAGTAAATAAATGGCTATAAAACTCCACAGCATGATTTCGAAGCTCCTCTTGCAACTCCAACCAACGACCACTACCATCCCTCAACCGTGTTATCAGATTACTCTTCCTCATGCTAACCGTGGATGCATGGAAATATTTCGTATTCCTATCGCCTTGCATGATCCACCGACATCTTGATTTTTGAAACCACAAGCTCTCCTCCTGTTCTAAAACAACATCAAGCTCCGCCCGTAGGTTCTTTTCCAAGTCCACTAAGAAATCCGAATGATACCTACGAAGTGCCTGATCAATCCCTCTTAACCGTGCAAACAACTTCTTTTTCTGTGTACCAATGTGGCCAAAAACCTTTACATTCCATTCCGAAACAGCAACCTGAAACCTGGCTCTGTTCGACTCTATTGAATCTGTCGGCTTCCAAGTATCACCAAGAAGCTTTGGAAACTCCGGGTGTTCCTGCCAAGACGCGAGGAAACGGAATGGTCTATCATCATCCGCCCGGGTATACGTCCCACTCGTAAGTAAGAGCGGGAAATGATCCGATCCCAAGCGGTCCAAATGTAATACCAATCTAGTCGGTAAGACATCCTGCTAAGTTCCATTCACCAAGCACCTATCAAGTCTCTTATACAACCGACCACGCCTCCAAGTAAAATCATCACCCCTATAATCCACTTCAAAGAGGCCCGCCTTGTAAACAAACTCTTGAAATAGCGAACTAACTCCAGTGACCCCAGAAGAGCCCCCTAAACATTCCTCGACTCTAAGGATAGAGTTAAAATCTCCACCTAATACCGACGCATGCCCCGCACTTGGTTGGACCTTAAGTAATTGATCCCAAATAAGCCTACGCGTGGTAACCGAAGGTGATGCATAAACAACCGTGAAGAAAACCCACTGATTAGTTCCCTCCTAAAAAAATCTCCCATGCACAAACTAATTTGACGCTACCAAAATCTCAACATCCACCTCCTCTTGCCAGAGGACCCAGATACCACCACTGAACCCGCGACACTCCACGCGAAAAGAATTACCAAAACCCAAACTCCGTATCACCCTATCCGCCTGCAAACCACTAACCCGCAGTTCAACTAGACACACAACTTTAGGATCATGCCGTCGTACAAAGGATTTAAAATGACGGCAAAATTCGTGGCTCGCCGCACCCTGACAATTCCAGAACATTAAATTAATCATCAAAGATAAGAAAGCAATAACAGAACCTTAAAGAGAGGGAGTGGAATTCTCCTTCTCTAAGACATCCGCCGCAACTTCAACGTGATGTGTATTTGCAGCGGCATTCATACATGTGGGAGACGGCCGCAAATCACTATCCCGGGAGACCCCATCCCTGCTCACCGCCCCTTTTGCGCCCAACACTGCATGATCGTGCAAGTCCTGAAGCTTCCCCGAGAACGACTGGACCCATTCTGCCAACACAGGCTTCGCTGGGACTCGCGCAACTTGCCCACGCTTAGACACTTTCGATGATTTTTTAAGGGCCACCTTCACGGGTAGGAGACTCTTCCCGCGACCACCATCCTTCCGTCCCCCTCCCACAGCACCCTTGTCATGGTTTCCTTCAACAATGGAGATGGCTTTATAGTTACCAATAGAAAAGGCTGGCGCATGAGCTCTAACGTGTACCGATGAATTGGAGGCTAGTGAAACAATTCGTGTCCCCTCATGCTGAGTTGAGCCCTTGTTTGTAACATTAGTTAGAGGGACCCTTCCCGAGGCAGATTTCCCGGCCCTAACCTTCAAGTTCACCATATCATTGCCGACTACATCCTTCCTAGCTGCACTAGCAGTTCCCTTACCGTTAGGCCTCACTTCAGAACTCGCACTGACCCGCGTCTCCCCAGCCTGATCATGTTGTGCACTTGATTCGCCTGACTCCTTCTTGCTACCATCAACCTTCTCCAAAGCATGGAATCGAGATCCCCTCTTACCAGTTTCATCTTCAACACTATGCTGCCCCGCAACCTTTCGTGGTTTCCGTCTCCTATTATCAACAACCATCCACGGGCCATATAAATGTTCCGGATCAGCGTTCACATCCTTGTCACCCTCACAAATTTGTTCGCTTGCCCCAGGGTCTTTGCCCGAAACCATCTCAGACTGTCGTCCACACACATCCAATGAGTGACCATAGGTGCCACACTTAAAACATATTTGGTTAAGCCTCTCATACTCAAGCTTCTGAATAAAACCGTCAATTCTAATACACGGAAGCAGTGGCTTATGCAGATCCACAAGGACCGCAAGCCTAGCGAACTTGCCCCTCTCTCCTGCTGTTATATTATAATCAATCCTGATAACAGTTCCTATGATGCTTCCAATCAACCTGAATAAGGCTTTGGTATAATACCTATACGGAAGTCCTAGAAGACGGACCCAAACCACAATCTGCGATGGATGCTTCTGAGACGTCGAAAAAGACCGCGACCACGGTTGAACCGTCAAATAACTACCAAATAGTGTCTACGGACCAGCCGAGAGAACTTTAGTGTAATCCTCAATCGATTCAAAATTTACTAGAAAATAGTTGTTATCAAGATCCACAACGTGATAGTCCCCAGTTGGTGACCACAGGCTAGGGATACGCGCCAACAACGTCTTGTATCCAATAGCCCTACCGAGCAAACAGACAATCACTGCTCGTTTCATACTATCATCGATCGAGGCGTGGACTCATTCGAAAAACTTTATCATTGGATACGAACCACTGCGATCAATAGAAAAATCTGTATCCAAAACCTGCACTCCATCCGTAGCCATGGATGACTTATGACGACCACCAGTACCCGAAAACCGAGCCACCATATCGGCGTAGGAGCCCTTGCTCGGACCAGAAGGGTCCATCTCCACCCCACCTGCAACCGCAGCCTCCGCTGGCTTCCCCACAAATTCCGGGATATTTCTCACAGCACCGCCAACCTCCACTCCATCGTCAGCAACAACTTCCATAGGAGCCACATGCTCCCGGCACAACCCCCCCCCCCCGCGCGACAGCGGTGACCCAGGCCTTGCAAGGGGGGTGGGACGGCAGTCGGAGGCCCCCTCCCGGTGGCTGGCCGCCAGAGTTATTGAACTGCATGACATTAGGGTTTTGCCCGTTAGGGTTTCTCACTTCCAATAAAACAAGAGAGGACAATTTTCACTCTATATATTGTCAAAAAATTTATTAATCTTAATCCTTTGAGTACATGTATAACAAAATTAATTATACCCTATTGTTTTTAATATGGTTTTGATTTGATGTTCTATACACGTGTGCATAAAATTAATTATTTTAAAACATTGACACAATGTCACTTATTTTATATTGTCTCACAATATTATTGTGTGGTGCTGCATGCTAAACAAAATTAATTTTTTTTTAAAGTTAACGAATGACACTAAAAAACGTTAACATTTGATCAAAATTATACATTTTAATTTTATGATGTTTTAGAATTTAACACATGAGAATATCTTATAATGTCATGTGTCAAACAAAAATGATTTTTAATGTTATATTAAAAATTAATAAATGACTCTGTAAAAATAATGACATGTTTTACATTTTTAGTGTTATTGAAAAAGACACCACTAAGGATGGCAATTTAGATATATGTAGATATTCGATCCATTTTGGGTAGTTCTAAGGTGAAGCACCCTTAGGGTGCAACTAAAATGAGGCGAATTTACATAAATTTTTACAATTTACACAAATTTTTACGGGTAAGAATTTAAGTTATAATATAAGAATTTATGTAACTACACAAATTCTTACCTAAAGTAGAATCTACACAAATTCTTACCAAGTTGATAAGAATTTATGTAGTTACACAAATTCTTACAACAATTAGTAAGAATTTATGTAGTTACCTAAATTATTACCCGCCTTACACAAATTCTTACAAAATGATAAGAATTTATGTAGACGCTTCACCCTAAAATTTCTATTTTTGTGGATCTAAATATTGTAGGTCTAAATATTAAAATTATTTTCCACCGCAGCTTCGGAGCAGTTATGTATAGAAACACTCATATATTTATCATTCATATTGCATTATTTATGCGGATTACATATTTAGATATTTGAATCTTACTCTATATTACAAAATGAACAATATGTTTGTTTTTAAAGGAATTCAAACCTCGGACATCTAACTTTTTAGTGAATTTAGATATTTAACATATGATTTAAATCTTTTGAATTTTGAATTCTATTTTTTTTTTTGGATTTAATATCCAATGATTAATAACATTTGGTTCGAATTAAACTGATGGAGAAAGACTACCCTCCTCTTTTGGAGAAGATTAAAACTAAACTGAGTTTCTGGTCGAGTAGAAAATATTTGAGCTATGGCGGAAGGCTTCAGTTAATTAAAACAATACTTTTTAGTATCTTTAAATACTGGAGTGGACAACTCATTTTGCCTAAGAATGTGATCCGTAAAATTGAGCATCATGGGATTCTTCTAGAAGAGAGATAACATACCTCCTACAGAAGCCTGAGTCAGTTAGTATCAAATCTTACTGTTACAATCAGAGGGAGGAGGAGCTGAAAAATCTGCATTGCTGGAGCAAATGTGTGAGCTACTCCTTGTGAAGAAAATGTTGGCAGGAGAGGGGTCTTTGTGGGTGTCCTGTGCTAGAAGGAGATATTTGTAGCATGTCAAAATTAAATGTGAGAGATCAAGCTATGGCCCTATATGCTTCGGTTAACCGGTTTATAGTGACAAGTAGGTGGGTATGGGAAAATGTGAGAGAGATGAAGGAAAAAGGTAAGTTGGCAAAATATTATTTGCTTCTTTAAGCATATTCCAAAGCATTCCATCATTACTTAAAAAAAAAAACAAACTCTCAACTAATAAGATGGAGAATTGTGATGGAAGACACATGTTTATTATGTGAGAAATCATTGGAGAGTATGAATCATATTTGGGGGACAACTTCAAAGGAAAATTATTCATGATTCAAATTTTAAGGTTGGCTTGGACTGATTTTTGTATCATATTTGAGAGGAGAGGAATGTCAGGCGGTATTACTAATTTACTCGATGAAGTATATTTTGGAAAATTCTACAATAAATATCACTGAACATCATTAACGATAAATATCGCTGAACACCATTAATTTTTTTAAATCCAAAAGACTAAAATTATCTCTTAAAAAATAGAAATCAGATTTAATAGGTACTTTATAATATTTTTTAATAAATTAGAATCAAATATACCCAACTCTCCTAAACCCTAACAAATTCAACCCTTAATATTCTTTGCAACCGGCGCCGCCTCCGCCCCCCGCCGCCAGCGCCATCACCAGTGTCGTTAGCGTGCCTGCCGGCGGTTTTATACACTGGCTGTTTGCCTGCCGTGATCGGTAGCATCCTCTTGCATCCCTAATCGCTTCTGTCGCGATCTGCAGCATCATCCCCGTCGCGCGCTGCCGAAATTGGCGTGTTGCGTCGCTGTGCATCCAGATTGCTTTGCCTGTCCACTGTCTAACCGAACTCCATTGCCGGCCACCGTGCATCCAAATATGTTTTCTCTACCCTAGTCGAACAATCCTTTAGTCGTCTGTTTCGTCGTCAGCATCGGCCTTGATCGGTTATCGCAGCACAGTCGTCCCTTGCCTCCCAGTCGAACCAAGCCCCACTACCGGTTGTCGTCAATTATTTCGTTAATTAAACCCTAATCTTCAATTATTAAACCTTAATTAGAAAATTAATCCCCAATTAAACATAATCCCCAATTGTTAAACTCTAATCTTAAAATTAATCCCCAATTATACCTAATCCCCAATCAAACGCTAATGTGTTTATCCAGAAATGTGGGAAGTTTGGATGCCACCTCTGCGGAATGTCTGGCTGTCAAGGAGGCTTGTGTGTTGTTTAAAAACTACCAATGTCATGCTCGTTTTCATCTCATTATCGAATCTGACTGCTCTATGGTGGTGGAATGGCTCAAGTTCCCTTTTCGTGCCCCTGCAATTTTCAAAGAAGTCATTCATGAATGCTTGGAAATCTGTTCTGCATTCAATTGGAGCATCAATCTGGTTGAACGTTTTTGCAACGAATCTGCAGACTGTCTGGCCAAATGTGGTATTTCCAGGAGTAAGGATTATCTTTTTATTGCTTATCATCCGTGACTGCGGTTTGTGACAGTGATGAAGGTGATTATAGTTGTGTCATTGGTCCTTTTTCAGTGTGGTTCCACTCATTTGGAAGGTTTGGGCTGCCTTCTAATGTGTGTTTTATCATTTTTGCATGAGAACGTGGTGTATTTGAGTCTTTTTTTTTCTTTTTTACCTTCAACATTGGCATTTTGTACTCTTTTCCCTCCATCTAGGCTTTAGGGAGGTTTTTTAATGAGGCAAATGTCAATGTTTCCCTCAGTTATTCGAATAAATTCAACTTTCAAAAAAAATTGAATTAATCTCCAATTAAACCTTAATCCTCAATTATTTAACCCTAATTCAAAAATTAATCACCAATTAAACCCAATCCCCAATTATTAAACCCTAATTCAAAAATTAATCCCTAATTAAACCAAATCCCCAATTGTTAAACCCTAAATATAAACGTAATCCCCATTTTTTTGAAAGTTCAATGATTATTTTATTACTAAGGAACACTAACTCGGGCCTCGTTAAAAAACATCCCTAAACCTAGGTGGAGGAAAAAGAGTATGCCGAGTTAGTGTTAATACAAGGTACATACTCAACAATCAAAGACTTATACAAAATAAATCCATTCTACCCGAAAATCAAAATAAATCCTAAGAAAAAACCCAGTCCTACTTACACCAGAGCTGCAGCCTGCAGCATCTCATTGCCTTGAACAGGGCGATTACCACACTATTCTGCATCCTAGGACCATATTCAAAAGAGGTGGCACCAACCTTTTCACATCATCCACCAAACACACCTGCAACCCTGAGCAAATTGATGCTACTGGTCCTTATTGATATGGATAGAACCATAAGAAAGCGCAGCTCTTAAAATTCCAGAAATCTCGGGGCTGTCTGCATAATATAACACCAATGCAGTCTGGTCCCACCCCTATCATCTACAGCACCTGCGCTTACTTTGCTTGCCAAATTCTTCATATGCAAAATCACTTCATCGGCAGAACTCTGTTGATACCTGCTTTAGCTAGTTTATCCGCTGAAACATTCGCACCCCTAGAAATCGCCACGATAGACCACAAAATCGCTTCAGCAAGGTTGAGGCAGTCCCGAATAAAGTCTCTAACAGAGATTGGGGCATTTGCAACATTGTAAAACCAACCTACACACGCATTACAATCAGTTTCCAAAATGAGCCTTGAAATCCCAGCCCATCTAGACCTACGGAAAAGCAAAATGGCCTCTTTAATCGCTAGGATTTCAGCAGAGAGGGCATCACATTAACCAATGTTCTTTGAAAACATGATCAGAGTTTCATTTTCTGCATTTCTGCATAAGCCACCGATTCCAGCTCTACCAAGACCATTCTCCACAGCACCATCGACATTGAATTTCACTTCATTCGGCTTTGGTTTAATCCACTAGCACTCCCCCTTCTTCATAATATTCACGTCCAATGACTTGATAAATTGAGGCCAATAAAGAAAAGTGTCATAGGATGCTGCCGAGGCCGACCATTTCACTTGACACTAGGGGCGGGAGAAATTACCCGACCCGATTGACTCGGCCCAAATACCCGATGACCCGAATTAAATTAGACGGGTAATACCCTAAGAATTTTTTTTTTCGGGTCGGGTATTTAGGCCGGGTCAATCGGGTATTTGGGCCGGGTCAATCGGGTCGGGTAATTTCTCCCGCCCCTAGTGTCAAGTGAAATGGTCGGCCTTGGCAGCATCCTATGACACTTTTCTTTATTGGCCTCAATTTATCAAGTCAAATATTCCCCCAAATCTTAGTTAAATCCCTAATCTAAATCTAGGCAGTCCCCACTCCCCGGTGGTCCTCCACCACGGCTCCACCTCCTTGTCGTCGACTCGTCGCCGCCGGCTTCAGCAGTCAGCACTCAGCACAGCAGCAGTCCACCCTCGTTCGCCCTCACCAATCGGTCGGCAGTCACCACTGGTTTGCAGTCGAGCAGAAGCCTGCCGCCGCCCGCCGGTCCGTCGTTCGCCCACCGCCACCGGTCAGTCGCTCGTCCGCTGCTGAATTTTCACAAAAGGTACTTGCTTAATGCTTAGTTGCTTTGCTAAATAAAATTTGTTTTTATGCTTAGTGACTGGTAATTTACATAAACCCTTTGCTGACTGCTGAATTTTAACATTTTGAATATCTAATTGAAACACCAAGGAACTCTTTGCTTAATTTTAACATTTTAGCAATCACCTATAACCCATGTTATCATTAGTGCTATCATGAATTCATGATTACCTTTTCTTATAATGATCATCTTTTCTGATTAATGTTACTGTAATTGATGGTATGCTTTTGATGTTGCTAATCTTAATGTCTAAAGCCTTTTGTTTTGTCTATTTGTTTCCATCATGTTTATTAACCCCTGCCCCAAAAGAGTTGCTGTGGTTTTAGCTTACAGTGGAGTTTGATCATGTTGCTAATCATGTTGCTAATCATGTTTATTAACCATGACTGTGGAGTTTGATCATTTCCATGGTCAAGTTCCCAGATTTCAAGTGCACAGAGATAGTAGATATAACCTTTAATTAAGGAAAAAACAATACCTACCAAGCTTACAGTGATGTTTAATTGTTTATCACACTGCTAAATGCTAATCTTCGGATGAACTTAGCCCTCAATTATTTGGAAAAAAAAAATTGGCGGGTACCCGGTACCCGATTACACGGGTACCCGGGTGTGTCGGGTACCCGGAAAAAGTGGGCCGGGACACGGGCCTTTATTTGAAGTACCCGAATGAACCGGGTACCCGAAACTCGGGTACCCGACAATTCCCACCCCTACTTGACACTAGGGATGTAAAAACAAGTCAGAACCTGGTAACCTGACTGAAACCTGCCCGAGTCAGAACCTGATTTGACCCGAGTTTTTGTTGACCCGAACCCGATCTGCAACCGACTGTTGTTGATCCGAACCCGAATTTGACCTGTTACTGTAGCAACCGAACCCGATCTGCGTCCGACTGAAAACGACCCGAACCCGAATTGGACCTGTTAATTTGGACCTGAAACCCGACCTGCGTCCGACTGAAAAGAACCCGAAGCCGACCTGGCAAATAACCGAAATTACCCGACTGAATTGACCCGATATCCGATTTTACCCGACCTGAAATGGACCCGACCTGAAAATGGACCCGACCTGAAATGGACCCGACCTGAAATGGACCCGACCTGTTAAGTGACCCGACCTGTTATTGACCTGAGCTGAAATTAACCCGAAACTTATGACATGATGAATTAAATTTTTTTATAAAAGTTGATATACCATATACATATATAATGTATATACATATACACTTACATATATTGATATAGGTGATGTATATGCGCGCATACATATATATATATTAAGTACTAAAGTTTGAAAAAAGAATAAGTAATTGATAATTTATGAAAATAAAAAATTAAATGAAGAGTTGTTTTTAATTTTAAAGTTTATTCATTAACTTGAATAAAATTGTAAACTTACAAATTATAAAAAATTAAATAACAATTGTAAACTTATTTGTAGTTCATAAAATTTACTAAAGTTATAACATATGTATAGCATTTGTAGTTCAAAAATTTATAAGTCTACAATTTTATAAGTCTGCAATTTTATTTTTTTATACTTAACTGTTAACACTTAACAGATTCTTCAAGTTTGTAAAACTTAGTGAAATTATAACTTATGTATAACATTTATAATTGAAAAATGACTAAGTAAATTTAGAAATTATAAAAAAATTGAAAGTCTACGACTTTAATATTTTATACTTAACAGATTCAAGTTATAAAAATTGTAAGTCTTCCTACAACTTTTGCAGTTCAAAATTGATAAAGTTATAAAATATATGATTTTACTTAATTAGAACAAATTAAGTAATTGTTGTCTTAAGTTACAAAATGTAGAATTAAGTTAAGATATAAAATAAAATTCATACACTTAAGTAAAAAAATTAACAGATATAAAATAAAAATAACTAGAATTCCAGATTATGAATACTTTATTACTTAAAAAAATATCAATACAAAATGTAAAAAAAATACAAGATAAAAGTTTACACTTATAATTTTACAAACTGAATGTCACAAAATACAAGTTTGTAATAAAATTAGCCCTCAGATCTTATAGCAAAGCTAAAAGCACTTTGCTACCAGATAATTCTTCATCGGGCTATCTCATCTAAATGCTATCAACAGTTAATTATGGGTAACTGGTAAGAAACCAACATAATTATGGGCAACACTAAGATAAGAGAGGAACAACAAGCTACCAGTAACCAGCAGCAACACCAAGCCATTAACAGCAGCAGCAAACAACATCACCAACTCACAAACAGCAGCAGCATTCAGCTAAGAAATAAAAAAAAAACAGAATCACTAAGACAATTAAAAAAACAGTCAAAGAAAATACATAACTTAAACATGAGCATTCAGCAAAACCAAATAACAACAGAATCACTAAGTCACTTAAAAAAGCAGTCAAGGTAATACCTCACTTAAACAAGATCATTCATCAAAATCAAATAACATGAACAGAATCACTAAGTCAAATTAAAGAAACAGTCAAGTGAATACCTACTTAAACAGGAGCAATCAGCAAAACCAAATAACAACAGCTTAACTAAGTAAATTAAAGAAACAATCAAGGGAATACCTCACTTAAAGAGGAGCACTCAGCAAAACCAAATAACAACATCATCACTAAGTCAACTAAAAAAACAGTGAAGGGAAATACCTCACTTAATAATCAGAAGCAACATAGTTGACTCATGAGCTCTAAAGTGTTTCCTGCAAAACAGATTCAAGTCAGAAACTATATTGAAAAATAAAACAAGAATTTACAAAAACACAGTTAAGGGAAATACCTCACTTAACATCAGATGCAACATACACATCAGATACTTCTACATTGAAGTGTTTCCTGCAAAACAAAACAAAGTCAGTAACTAAATATAAAAATAAAACAAGAATTGAAAAAACAGAAAAAGGATTATACCTTAACCTTGAAGTGGATCTTCAACAGACACATCAGAGACTGAGGCATCTTTCCCAACAGCAAGAAATTTTTCATCCCTTTCCTCAGGCTCAAAACCATACAACCAATTTCTGGTTGTTACAAATACTTCTACATTTTTAGGCAAAAGCCTAGCCCTCAACTTGTTCAAAATTCGACCTCCCATACTAAATGAGGATTCAGAAGCAACAGAGGTGATTGGAATGGCTAACACATCTCTAGCCATGAGTGAAAGTATTGGAAAAGACAGATTGTGTTTTCCAATACTCTAAAATATCGAACTCAGCATCTGATGTGCGAGGGAGAAGGGGCAAAGAAATGTAGGAGTCAACATCGGACTTACCACTCCTAGAAGCTGCCAAATTGGCATCAAATTTCTGCATTAAATAAAAAAAATTAGTAAACTGTAAATGAAAAATATTAACTATAAAAACAGAAGCAAAAAGATAAACTGACCTGAAAGAGATTAGATTTTTTGAAGGTCCTAGGGCGACCAGAACTTGACAGACTTGAACTTTGAGTAGAGTTACTTTGGACATAAGAATTATTAGAAGAAGTACGTGCAGATCTTGAATAATAAATATACATACTTACAAACTCATTATAAACAACACTTACCCTCCTTTCAACCTCATCCTCAACATAGAGGACACCAAACAACTCCTTCAGAAGTTGTAACTTATACCGAGGATCAAGTAAAATAGCAAAAGACATAATAGTTGAATGATCAGACCAGTATTTCTCATACAATTCAAGCATAGGACCAGCCATTGCAGAGATGCCCTCACATGGATCATTGTGAGCATCACATAAAAGTTTCTCAATGGCAACAACATTAGCCAAGTACAAATTAGCAGTAGGATACTTGGATCCTGAGAACAGAGTAGAAATTTCAAAGAAGGGCTCAAGGAAATCACAAATTAATTGAGCAGTTTCCCACTCAACATCAGAGATTACATCCAAACCATTTTCCCTATTAACAAACAAGTTAATAGCATGTTTAGCTTCTAGTGCCCTACGAAGCATCAGGTAAGTAGAGTTCCATCGAGTAGGAACATCCAAGACCAACTTACCAGAAAAATCAGAACCACAGTCATTAATAGCAGAATCAAAGCAACAAAGTCTAGAATCAGAAGAATCTATAAATTTAGCAATCTCACGCAATTTAATAACAGAGGAGTCGATTACCTTCAAACCCCTTTGAACTATCAAGTTCAGGATATGGGCAGCACACCTTATATGAAAAAACTTACCATTGCATGACAGAGGAGAAATTGCATGCAAACATCTTTCAGACGCCTCACCATTCTTTCATTTGCAGAAGCATTATCAAGAGTCATTGTAAAAGCTCTCTTCTCAAGACCCCACTCAGTTAACATATTTTTAACAAACTTATAAATAGACTCACCATCATGGGGAGGGGGGAAACGATGAAAATTTAAAATCTTAGACTGAAGTTTCCAGTTATTATCAACATAATGTGCAGTCAGTGCAAAGTAAGAACGTGAAGTGCAAGCAGACCAGCCATCACATGTAAAACAGATACGACTCACAACAGATTGCATTGAATCAAAAAGAAATTTCTTATGCATCTCATGCTTTAACATGCAAGCCTTAGTAATAGAATATCTTGAAATATCTTTCACATTAGGATTTAAATAATTATGCAAAACCCTAAGTTTATCATGCTCAACAACACTCAAAGCATAACCATGACAAAGAATTGCTTCAGCAAACAACTCACAATATCTTTTCTGATCAAAAGAAGCTTCTGAACTACTATTGGGATTAGTAGCAAGAAACTCCTTATAAGCATCACACTTTTCAGTATGCCTTTTAGGATTAGAAGTACCAATATAAGAATCAGCTTTATACCTTTTCTTTTTGCAGTACTTACATTCTGCAAAAAGCCCTTCTGGAAGCTTGATGAATGTGTAATGATCCCAAACATGAGATGTTCTTCTCCCAATGTCCCCTCCAGTTGAAGCTGCAGACTTCCTCTTGGAGGTACGAACTGTCTCAGACAGTTGATCATTTGCATCCTCTTCTAGCAATAAAAAAAGAGAGTCAGAAATAAACAAAATATAAGTTAAAAAAATCATAATGAACAAGGATTAATAAATTACCTTGAGACAGTATAATTTGGTCATTTAGATTTCTTTCACCAGGAAAGTCCAACTCATAAGAGAAAGAATCCATAGCTGTCACAAAACTGAAAAAGTGCAAATCAGAGAACCAAACATAAAAAATATACAAAATCATATATACAAACACCCATAAACAAAAAATAAAATATCTAATGGTTTCAGTTTAACCCTTGTACGTGGCATTGTTACACCTATCCACAAGGACAATTTAAAATCCCCCTTTGGCACCAGTATCCCCGCAGGTCAGGTAGTCCAGCCGATATACTCAGGTTAAACCAAGGAAACCCTAAAGACTCGAACCATACATATACATACATGCATAAAGATATAACATGCAAACTGATAGAAACAAACAGATATAATATGCAAAAACAGATCTCAGAAAAGAAACATACATATAACCAAACATACTCGGACCATACAGAAACATGCAAAAACATACAGAAACATGCATAAAAACAAACAGACTCGGACCGTACATATACATACATGCATAAAAATAAAACCATAGAAACTGACATGCATAAATACAAACTGACAGAAACATACATGATACAGATCTCAGAAAACAGATATAACATGCAAAAACAGATCTCAGATAACATGCAAACTGATAGAAACAAACAGATATAACATGCAAAAACAGATCTCAGAAAACAAACATACATATAAACAAACAGATCTCAGAAAAGAAACATAAATATAAACAAACAGATATAACATGCAAAAAAAGATCTCAGAAAGAAACATGCAAAAGGAGATATACAACCTTCCAGCTTGATGAACAGACCCTCACGCAACAGGAACAGACTGACAGAAGCCAGAAACGATTCTGAGAAAAAAAGGAAAATAGTAAGAAAATTGTAATCAAACAAAAAAATAAATAGAAGAAAATAAAATATATAACTTACCTGAACAGATCTCGGAAAATGAAAAGGCAGAGAAGAACAGCTCTCGGAAAATGAAAAGACAGAGAAGAACAGATCTCAGAATCTGAAGAGGTAAGATGAGAATACGAAAGGATGTTGGGATTAGAGGTTAGGGTTTGTGGATTAGATGTTTAGGGTTAGGGTTTAGATGTTAGGGTTTCAGATTTAGGGTTAGGGTTTTAGGATTAAGGGTTTAGATGTTAGGGTTTTAGATCTAGGGTTAGGGTTAAGAATAAATTAGGGTTTAGGGTAAAACAGAAATGAGTTTGGGTTTTGGGTTTAGAAGGATTGAAGATAGAAATTCTCAAGAACACGAGGTTGTTCTTGAGAAAAGTAGGGGGTTTGATCGAAGAAAAACATGTTTAAGGAAGAAATTTGTATTTGTAGAAGATCTGGGAGGAAATTTTGGAAGAACAGGGAAGAACTTGGGAAGAACACGAGATTTTGATCGAAAGAAATGAGGAAGATCTGGGATTTTGGTGTTTGTGGATGAGAGAGAATTTGAGACGATATTTCGGCAGAGTAACAGTAGGGAGAAATGAGCAATTTTGGCTGAGGGGTGAGGGTGTATTTATAGGCCTCGAGCCGGGTCAGAGGATCCGCGCACTTTGAAACGGGTTATTCGGGTTTTGCTTCGCAAGCACTCCTTCTTTGCTTTCTTTCAATTTCGTCCTTTTTGTTTTGAAATTGAGCTTAAAGCTTTGATTTTTTTTCAATTGCATCCTTAATTCAGTTTTAACTTTTAATGTTTAGGGTTATGGTTTTAATTTAGGGTTTGTGGTTTTAATTTAGGGTATAAATTAAGGGTTTACTGATTTGTTTATGGCTAATATATTTTATTTAGTTTTTTGTTTAGGGTTAATATGTTAATTTAGGGTATAAATTAAGGGTTTTGGGTTTTTCATTTAATGTTAATGTGGTTTAGGGTTTATGATCTTCAATTAGGGTTTTAATTTAAATGTTTAGGGTTGAAGGGTTTTAGGTTTTAGTAATTAATTTTTAGTTTTAATACTTGTAGGGTTTTGATTTAGGGTTTAGGGTTTCATGAAGCAATGTACTTCGAGTGTTTAGTTTTAATGTTTAGGGTTTAGTGTTAGGGTTTAGGGTATAATGCTTATGGTTAGGGTATAATGCTTGGGGTTTAGGGTATATGGTTATCATTAGGGTTATTATTAGGGTTTAGGGTTTAGGGTTTCATGAAGCAATGTACTTCGAGTGATTAGTTTGTAAGGTTTAGGGTTTAGTGTTAGGGTCTAGGATATAGTGCTTAGGGTTTAATGTTATGATAACATGTGACATAGGGTTTTGATTTTATGGGTTTCAATTTAGGGTTTAAGGTTTAGGGTATAGAGTTATCATTAGGGTTTCATGTTTTTTTTTAATTTTAGAATTTATATTACAATATATGTATATAGAAAATTGGAAACCCTAAACCCTAATCCCTAAACCATAAAACCCTAAGCATTAAACACTAAACCCTTGGATCCTTACCCTAAACCCTAAGCCCTAAAGTATGTAAGTATTTATGCATTTAGGTTTTACGGTAGTGTAATGAACTAAGGTTAATTCGAGTGATTAGTTTGTAAGGTTTAGGGTTTAGTGTTAGGGTCTAGGGTATAGTGCTTAGGGTCTAGGGTATAATCCTTAGGGTTTAATGTTACGATAACAAGTGACTTAGGGTTTTGATTTTATGAGTTTCAATTTAGGGTTTAAGGTTTAGGGTATAGGGTTATCATTAAGGTTTTAACCCTAAACCCTAAACCCTAAGCATTAAACATTAAACCCTTAGATCCTTACCCTAAACCCTAAGCTCTAAAGTATGTAAGTATTTATGCATTTAGGGTTTACGTTAGTATAATGAACTAAGGTTAGTTCGAGTAATTAGTTTGTAAGGTTTAGGGTTTAGTGTTAGGGTCTAGGCCCTAGGGTATAGTGCTTAGGGTTTAATGTTACGATAACATGCGACTTAGGGTTTTGATTTTATGAGTTTCAATTTAGGGTTTAAGGTTTATGGTATAGGGTTATCATTAGGGTTTTGAACCCTACACCCTAAACCCTAAACCTTAAACCCTAAACCCTAAACTACATACACTAAAACACAACCCCTAATGTATGTAAATATGTACATTTGTACATATTAATGCATAAACTCTAAACCCTAAACCCTAAACCATAAACCCTAAACCATGAACCATAAACCATAAACTATATACACTACAACACAACCCCTAATGTATGTAAGTATGTACATATGTACATATTAATAAACCCTAAACCCTAAACCATAAACCCTAACCTACATACACTACAACACAACCCCTAATGTATGTAAGTATGTACATGTGTACATATTAATACATGAACCTCAAACCCTAAACCCTAAACCCTAAACCCTAAACCCTAAACCTCAAACCCTAAACCATAAACACTCAAACCCAACCATATTGTATATAAGTAATTAAGTATATACGTGTGTACATATTAATGCATGAACGCTCAACAGAAAACACTAAACCCTAAAGTTTATTTTTATTCTAAATTGACATATAATTATTGTTTTTTTTCATTACTCTAATTTTTATACTTTTAATTTGATATTTTTGTTCATTATAGTCCCTAAAACTTTATTTTTATTCCAAAATACCCATTTTCCTTGTTTTTTTTAATTTGTCTAATGTTTTATAATTTTAATTTGATATTTATGTTCATTATAATCCCTGAAATTTTATTTGTAATCCAAATCGACCCATTTTCTGTCCAAATCGACCCATTTTGATTATTTTTTTAATTACTCTAATGTTTTATAATTATAATTTGATATGACTTTAAATAATTAACTCAAAATTAATGACGATTGACGAAGGTCAACATAAAGTCTATCAACTACTTATATGGTTGTACGACCGAACTCAAACTGAATACGAATTTCAATCCCAAAAATACCCTGACCTGAATTACCCGACCTGAAATTACCCGACCTGAAATGCACCCGACCTGAAATGAACCCGACCTGAAATGAACCCGACCTGAAATAGACCCGACCTGAAACGGACCCGACCTGAAATGAACCCGACCTGAAACGAACCCAATCTGAAATGAACCCGAACTGAAATGGACCCGACCTGAAATGTATCCGAACCCGAATTAACCTGCCAATTATCTGCTTCGGACCCGACCCGTTCTAACCCGACCTGAAATGGACCCGGTCTGAAATGGACCTGACTTGGAATGGACCCGACCTGAAATGGACCCGCACCCGACCCGAGTCGAGTCAATTTTTTTTTTTACCTGAAATGACCTGTATCCGATTTTACCCGACCTGAAACCTGACCGGTTACCTGTTTTTACATCCCTACTTGACACCACCAACCAAATTTTGCCATGGACATCTCGAAACACCTATTGATATCTACTCTGGAACATTTGAATACAATATCATTCCTATGCAACCATAATGACCAGACAAAGCAAAAGAAGCTTAATTTCCAGAGCAAAACAACCTTAGCAGGAACCTCAACATGCATCCAAAGTAAGAAAAAAAGTTTGATGTCACCTGGGATTACAACGTCAACATTCCGCATCTGGAACCATCGGACCCACAACTGCCAACTAACAGCGCACTTACAAAACATGTGATTAATTGTCTCCTCATCCCCATTACACAAAGGACAGCTCAACGATTGTAATTTCAGCACACCCCTTTTAGCTAGCTCACTTTTAGTAGGGATCTTACCATGCAACAATCTCCAAACAAAAGCTTCAACATTGGGCGGAGCTAAATTTGCCCAAACCAGGCTCCACATGTCGTCTTTGAGCCTGTCAACATATGAAATAAGTTTGTTGTAACTATTAGCATTATAATTACCGGAAGAGTCTCCAGCCAATCTCAAACTATCTTTGTTCAATGCTCCAAAGTCGATACTATTGATGGTAGCCAAGAAACCCTCCCACACCCACACTTCCCATCCATATAATCTTCTTCGAAGAGCTACATTCCAAGCCCAACGACCATTTTGAAATCTGCCAAAATCCGCAATCACTCCACTTTTCAACTCGGCTAAAGCGTATATTCTAGGAAAAGACATTTTAAGCGGCATGATACCCACCCAAATATCCTCCCAAAATGATATATTTTTACCATCGCCAGCAATCAAACGAATGTTCCTAGTAAACAAGTCATCACCATCTGAGAGTGGGGCGATAATACTTTTCCAAACCCAACTTTTGTTCCCTGGCTTGAGATTGCGAGGCAACAGGTTGTTTTCCTTCTCGCCATACTTAGCGTTAATAACTCTTCTCCATAAACTGCTCGTTTCAGTACCAAACCTCCAAATCCATTTATTCATTAAAGTCCTGTTCTTTGCACTAAAATTTACAAGTCCCAGCCCTCCACACTCCTTAGGAAGGATCAATGTTTCCCACTTAACCCAGTGAACCACCTTGTTCTCCACCTAACCCCATAAAAATTTAGCAACCAGTCTCGAAATTTCAGCGCTAATGAAGGCCGGCATCGGAAACAGAGATATGAAAAAGATTGGTAGACTGGATAAAACTGATCTTACAAAAGTCAACCCCCCCCCCCCGCAATTTGCTCTTCTATGCCGAGAGTTTCTTTTTGAACTTCTCAATAATGGGTTGCCACAATTGCACCGAATTTTTCATAACTTCTAACGGCAAACCCAAATACTGACACGAAAACTTTTCCCCTTGACAATGCACTAGAGAGGCCCAGTGATCGACTGTTTTCTCATCCACGTTTATGCACATAAGCTTGGACTTCTTAAGGTTAATTTTCAGGCCAACAACAAGTTCAAAACCCTTCAGCAATCTCACCACATTTTTAACTTGAGTTTCCTCAGCCCCACAAAACAAAATTAAATCATATGCGAACTGGATGTGAGAAATTTCCATAGCGTTTTTGCCTATCAGGAAGCCTCTGAAAAAGCCACGCTCAGTCGCCTTCCTTATCAACACACTCAAACTTTCAGCCACAATATTAAATAATAGGGTAACTACACAGATGATCACTAAACTATGGGTTTGGTGTCAAAAAATCACTATATTATTTTTTGCCGCAAATGCACCACACAACTATTTAAATAGTTCCATTTTAGTCACACGCCGTTAAAAAAACGAAAAAATTGACGGAACTGTTAAAAAATTGGTATAATTACACATTTGGTCCTCTATATTTATACAATATATCAATTTAGTCCTAATTTTAATCTAATAAAATAAATTAATTATTCAATAAGATGGTGACACATGTCACCCTGATTGGAGTAGGAAAAATGAAAACCAAGGGACTACCCTTAGTAGGAATCAAACCTAGGACTTTGAGGTGTAGCACACATGAATTTGCTACTGAGCCAAACATATACTTGTGATATGCAATACTAATAATAATATATGTGTTATACATATGGAGAAGGAAAAAACAAACTCACTATGGGTAGAAGACGTCTCATGTAAAAAAAAAAACAGCGTAGTTTTTCGCTATAAACAAGATGATCATGTAATAAAAACCTCAATGTCGTACGCTCCTTTTACAAGAATTTTGAACACAACAGTCCCAGTTTGAGAAATAAGAGAGTCAATCTCCTTTAGCATAGCCCACAACTTCCTTAGCCGGGACTCAATATCCTCTATCCATCTAACCGCGGTAGCCGGGTCGGATTCAATAATCAATAGAGCTTTCCCCTTCCTTTCAGCTTTTAAGAAGCTCTCCAATGCATATTTAATGTCCAGTAGCTCATTTGCAGGGAATAGTTCCACACTTCATTTGTTTCTTGTGATTAATTTAACAAATGTCTTTGGAGTTTGGAATAAGCCTACAGAGTCCTGGGTTGCCCTTTTTCTTTCAAAACCTCTGTCACACACAACTAAGTATCAGCCTATGTTTCTGTTGTTTTATTCTTCAACGTCCATGGCAATAGCCAATAACCTGCAACCAATTTTGAGTGTATTTTGTAAAAATAAAAGAAAGATGATATTTTTCATTTTGTAAAAACAAATTGGTTGAATTTGAAAAGAAAAGAGGAGATAAAATGTAGGAGAAATATGAATTAATTCAATATATGCATTTTCAACTCCTTTTACTACCAAGCACACAACTTATAAGATCTTACAACATCTTTCACCAAACAATCCTTGGCGTTCACTTCTTTTACAAGAATTTTGAACACAACAGTCCCAGTTTGAGAAATAAGAGAGTCAATCTCCTTTTGCATATCCCACAACTTCCTTGGTCTGGACTCAATATCTTCTATCCATTTACTGCGGTAGCCGAGTCAGATTCAACAATCAATAGAACTTTCCCCTTCCTCGCAGCTTTTAAGAAGCTCTCCAATGCATATTTAATGGCCAGTAACTCCTTTGTGTCTTCATCTTGGATGCCTAACAAGGTAAAAACATATCAAATGTTATTTGGATTGATATTATATACATTATGACACCAGAAATAGGGGCATCTTTCTCACTTTCCTCTTCAATGTGTTGATTACTTGAATTCTTTTTTGTTTCAACTGCTTCTTTATCAGATGCCTCAGGAAAATTCTTCATTTTCTTGGCGCTTCCTTCTTCTGAAACTTGGATTATGGGCTCCAATCTTTCCACCACCTCACTCATCTCGGGCCGTTCATGGGGAATTCTTGATAAACAAGCATCCGCCAACTTAGCAATTTCACGAGCTGCACCAATCGAATACTGGTTTTCAAGTCGAGGATCCATTAAAAGTCCAAAACGGTCAGCAGGGAACTGTTTCATCCATAATAATATATGTGTTATACATATGGAGAAAGAAAAAACAAACTCGCTATGGATAGCAGACGTCTCTTACAAAGGCCGGTTTGTTAACACATATATTATTATTAGTATTGCATATCACAAGTATATGTTTGGCTTAGTGGCAAACTTGCGTCCACTACACCCTAAGGTCCTAGGTTTTATTCCTACCAAGGGCAGTTCCTTGGTTTTCATTTTTCCTACTCCAATCAGGGTGACACGTGTCACCACTTGATTGGAGGGAGAAATTAATTAATTAATTTAAATAAAAATAATTAAAATCCCCCAATAAGGTAGTGACACGTGTCACCATCTTATTGAATAATTAAATTATTTTATTAGATTAAAATTAGGACTAAATTGATATATTGTATAAATATAGAGGACCAAATGTGTAATTATACCAATTTTTTTAACAGTTCCGTCAACTTTTTCGTTTTTTAACGGCGTGTGGCTAAAATGGAACCATTTAAATAGTTGTGTGGTGCATTTGCGGCAAAAAATAATATAGTGGTCATTTTGACACCAAACCTATAATTCAGTGGTCATCTGTGTAGTTTACCCTAAATAATATCGGGGAAAGTGGGCAACCTTGCCTCAACCTACGACCAATTGGAAATGCGTCTGTAGGGGAACCTTTCACCAAAACCGAAATAATTGATGTCGATATGCAGTTCTGGATCCACTGACACCAGATGCACCCAAAACCCATCTTTTGTAGAATGAACAATAAGAACCTTCGATCTACGGTGTCATATGCTTTGAAAAAGTCTACTTTAAAGACTTCCCCTTCGAGTCCTTTCCTCTTCGTGTAGTCAATTACTTCATTTGCTATCAAGGAGCAGTCCAATATCTGTTTTCCAGGACAAAACGCGAACTGTTGTTCTCCTATAACTTCATCAACCACATCGTTTGATCTTACAGCTAGAACTTTCGCCAATAACATGTACACACAACCTACCAAACTAATCGGGTGGAATTCCTCAATAGCTGTAGGACTTTGATTTTTCGGGACGAGAATAATAAAGGAATGGTTGAATTCGTGATCTAAGCCTTCCCCTTGATGAAATTTTCTAAAGAAATCAACCACTTCCCCTTTCAAAACTGGCCAAATTTTTTTCAGGAAACCCATACTAAAGCCATCTGGACCCGGTGCTTTCGAAGATGCCATAACTGAAAGAGCAACACATATTTCTTCTTCCGAGAAGGGTTTTTATAACCTTGTCGTTGATACCTTATTAATCTGTTGGAAATCACCATCAAAATCTTTAAGAGGAATGGTGTTAACCTCCTTGTAGATACTCATAAAGTACTCATCGATAGCCTTTTTAACCTCTTTAGGCTTGTCGTAACCAACTCCATTAACCTGAACCTTCCCAATGTAATTTCCCCTTCTTCTAGCCGACGCCACCAAGTGGAAATATTTAGTATTCATATCACCTTTGATAGCCTATTTGACCCTAGACTTTTGAATCCATTCACGTTCTTCCCTTCGGGTGAGATCCCATAGCTTCTTTCTTTCCGCAAAAAGCTTCCAACGCGTAGCACTATAGGCTAAACCTTTAGAAATGATCTTCTCCAAGAACTCAAACTTCTTTTCCAATGCGCTAATGGCCTCCGAAGAGCTCCCGCCCTTTCTCAACACCCATTCTTTTGAGACTTCCTTGTAGCTTTTTAAAATCAACTCAACCTCAACGCCTTTCATTGTAACACATGCTTCACTAATTTTCTTAACTTACTACTTATCATCACTCAGGTATTCGAACCATTTGAATGGCCTCAGACCCCCAAACAGCTCCCATTGTAGACAAACTTATCAGATTATGGTCTGATATGCCTTTAGGGTGTAGATTCTGAATAACGTCTGACGATACTCGCAAGAACTCTAGTGACAATGGAAATATGTCGAGACGACTAAATGATGGAACATCTCTGAAGTTCGACCCTGTAAATTGTCCACCATGTAAAGGCATGTCAACCAGTGAAAAATCCTCGATGAACTCTGCAAAAGCTTCCATGGATTTCTTAATACAACTGACTCCAATCCTCTCTTCAGGTGCCTTTACTATGTTAAAATCGCCATCCAGTTTAACCGGAATATTCAATCCATTGATTAAGCTGCTGAGTTCTTGGAACATCAAACCCCCTTTCTTTGACATCATTAGGGCCGTAAACATCGAAGATAGCACACTCGAGCTCACATTTCTTTAGTCTCCCTCTGATCGCTATAAAATTTCTATTAACCAACTTGTCTTTGCACTCAAAGAAATCAGAGTCCCACATTGAAATCAACCCACCTGAAGCTCCCGCCGAAGCAGAAAACTCGTACTGAAATCCATTTCCGAATCTGCATAACTGATGCACACACTTCGGCTCCACTTGTTCGAGCTTAGTTTCCTGAAGAAACATAATTTTCGCCTTCGAAGCCCAGAAGAGTTTCTTAATCGCCGCTCTCTTCTCCACTCGTCCCATGCCACACACATTCCATGAAATAAGAATGGGTTCCATCAAATCGATCAACATAAAACACACCAAAATAAAAACCCAACTTTAGACTTTGCAATTCTTACCAATTTCCACCAGCTTTCGTACAATTTCTTCTTGGTCAGCATCAAATCGCAAGCCAGCACCTTCACAAACTTCTACAGTTGCCCTTAGTTCAGCGGTAGATTTGGGGCAAAAACCCATTTTTAATAAATATATAGGGTTTTGGCTCCCTCCCACTTTTATTTGGGAAAATGACCCCTAAACTTGCCACGTCGGTTAACCTCGCGTTCTGCATAACGCGATATCAGTCTACGTGGCCTTGTTGTTTGGGTTAACGGTTTTACAGAATACCGCGTTCTGCATAACGCGAGGTCCCCGGGAATTTGAAAGGGCGGCTGAATATATCGTGCAGACCTCGCGTTCTACAGGACGCGAGTTCTGTGCAACCCTGGGCTGAAGAACTAGGAAAAACAAGCGTGGGTAGGCCTGCTCGAGCCCAATTTCGGGCGTGTAAATCGTATATTTTTAGAGAACATCGAGTTTGGGGTCGCAGTACTGGAAATTCTCTATCGTATGACACCAACACGGTCAATTTCCGTCCATTCTGAAATGGTTTAAAATGGCTTCGAAAACCCTATGCTATCATCCTTTTTTGAATGAAGTTCATTTTAAAGTTTAATTATAATAGACATTAAATAAACATTTTAAAGACTAATGATAATAGATAAACAAAATTAAAATATGACATTATAAAAAACTGAAATTAAATAAACATTTTAAAGTTTAATTATAATAGATAAACAAAATTAAAATACGACATTATAAAAAACAAATGTCTGGAATAAAAATATTAGAAACATAAGTACATATCAATTAAAAAAAGACTAATGATGCCTATGTCCACCCGTTCCGCAGTCGGGTGGACGACGATCACGATCTGGATACCTCCGAACATTATGTGGTGGGCCCTGGTCCCCATCAACGTCACCATCGTCTGTGATACACGGACCTCTGCTGGGCCCAGGCGGGGAGTAAAACAAGCTACCCGGCGGCGTTTGCTCCACAATTCTAAAGTCATACTGAGATGCCAACGGTGGAATATCGATAAGCGGAAGGCCACTCGTCGGTATATGGGGACGGTAGGCATCGGGGAAGCCGAACTCGGGTGGAGGCCTCATCTGCTGAAAACTCGAAGGACCGCTAAAAGTATGAAATGTTGTGCCAGAAGATGAGGCCCCTGCAGTGTCATGTCGTGGTCTCGGACCGCGCTGCCTCGATTGGCTCTGGCTCTGGCTCACTCAACGTGTGCCGCGTGGGCAGTTTTGGGGAGGCTGGGGAAGCTCTTTCTCGCGCTCGTCCTGAGTAAGGATATGATGCTTCCCATTGACCCAATACCACTTAAAGTAATTGAAATCGACCGAATCGCCCCCTTCTATAATGGGTCGGAGAAGGGGTAGGCGGCGGGCAAATCGATTATCCCAAAACGCTATCCAATCAGCGTGGTAAAAGGACCAGTCAACCTCCATCTTCCCCTGGCGCGTCAGATGGTGGAATTGGTCCATATTTTGTGGAGTCATGAGTGGAATATTTTGGACGTACCTGAACTGTCGGAGAACCCTATCCGTAGCATGCCACACGAGAATTTCGTAGTTGATCAGCGGCACTACAGAAATCCATACTTGCTGCTCACGCAGAATCTCGGGTGGAGTAATCTGCTGAATATCCTCTGAAGCGTAGGGCCTCCACACGAACTAAAAAAATGAAAACGTTTCTAACGGTTATATGAAATATTATTGGAAAAATAGTATGAAAAAATTCAAATTAATTTTCGAATTACCTAGTCGTGCCTCAACTTATCCAAAACAAGCATGTATTCTTTTTGGTTGTTCGGCAGGCCGTGGTGGGTCAGTGGTTCGCTCCACCTATCAGTAATGAAAAAAAAAACAATTCGTTAAATAAAATAATTTAAAAATAGAAAAAATATAATATATTACGTAGTACCTCCGTAGAAGCGGAAATGTATAGGTGGCGGGCTGTCTACGCTGCGGGCTTAAAAAAGGCATCCGAAACCAAGCCCAAGACTGAAGGAGTAAACAGCATCCTCTCATCGCTGATCTAGATGCGTCCACGTTTCTGCAGAGCTCTCTATAAAGAAACGCCAAGACAGCTGCTCCCCAACTTTTTCCTCTAGATTCATCGAAATTTGTAAGATGAAGAAGCCACATCACGTGCACCTTGGTGCGAGATTTGTTTGGCATTAATATCCCGCCGATAATGCGCAAGACGTGGGCACGCGCAAACCGCTGTGAAAATAAATATTTAATAAAGACATCCTAATTTTCAAAAAAAATATTTGTAACTTCATCCTAAATTTAATAAAGGCATCCTAAATATTTAATAAAGGCATCCTAATTTTCAAATAAATATTTATAACTTCATCCTAAATTTAATAAAAACATCATAAATATTTAACAAAGGCATCCTAAATATTTAAAAAAAGGCATCCTAATTTTCAAATAAATATTTGTAACTTCATCCTAAATTTAATAAAAGCATCCTAAATATAAAGGCGTCCTAAATATTTAATAAAGGCATCCTAATTTTCAAATAAATATTTGTAATTTCATCCTAAATTTAATAAAAGCATCCTAAATATTTAATAAAGGCATCCTAATTTTTAAATAAATGAAATATATTAAAAATATATAAAATAGTGAAAAAATAAAAAAAAATACATGAAGTGTATCTTCATCCGCATTGGGGGGAAGGTTTGCAAATTCAGCCTCCAAATAAGATAATTCTATTTTCCCACCGTCACACACATCCTCTAGGGGCATCACTCTCATTTGTTCAGCAAATAAAGTTGGCCAATGCCCCAACGCGACACCCGTAATAACGTTGCCGTCTGTACGCAACCCTAGATGGTAGGCAACATCCTCTAGCGTTATTGTTGCCTCGCCTATCGGGAGATGAATCATGTGCGTCTCTGGCCTCCATCGTTCTATTAGTGCGCTAATCAACGATGGGTTACACTTCACCCCCTATGATCCTTGCTACGTGGCCAAAACCAGCGCGATCAATCCACGTCATAACAACATGAACTGGTGTGTTGTAGATACGGTTAAGGTAACATTTTAACCAACGTTCGTATCTCTTCAAAAATAAAAAAATAAAATAGTTAGCAA
Source organism: Hibiscus trionum (assembly GCA_030270665.1). Classification (NCBI taxonomy): domain Eukaryota; kingdom Viridiplantae; phylum Streptophyta; class Magnoliopsida; order Malvales; family Malvaceae; genus Hibiscus; species Hibiscus trionum. The sequence continues at coordinate 9,522,187 of BSYR01000052.1, read as the reverse complement.
AATGCATGTAAAATTAAAAAATTAAAAAAAGGAAAAAGTAATACCTCTGGATTTGTTCTCCAATAGTGACAACAGTGATTCACCTCGTTGCGTAGTAAGCTCTCCATTATATCGAATGTAAAATTAGGATAATTTGTTGTAAAAAACTAAAGAACTCGCGTTATGTAGAACGCGAGGTTCATTGAAAAGTCGCGTCACGGAATAGACGCGTGAACTGAACGGGCAGAAGTGACCTCGCGTCATGTAGAACGCGAGTTTCCAAAGACCTCGCTTTCTACAGGATGCGAGGTCGTGGGGTTTTTTAAAAGATGACTTCCAAGGTGGGAAAGTCATTTAATAACATATTAAATATGTATTTATTATTAATAATAATAATATTATATTATTATTATTATTATATTATTATTATTATTATATATTTACTATTATTATTATGATTATGATTATGATTATGATTATTATTATTATTATTATTATTATTATTATTATTATTATTATTATTAGGCATAATATACTCAAGGGAACGTACATATGCAACTACAAATATCAACATATCGCAATATTCGGGAAATTCGTTTGAAAAAAATTTCCCAAATACGCGATATGTTGCCATTAGTAGCTGCAATCGAAAATTGCTGACTTGGATATGGTGACGTATATACGCAACTACAAATAACAACATATCGCAATAGTCGGGAAATTAGTTTGAAAAAAAACTTCCCAAATACGCGATATGTTGCTATTACTAGCTGCGACCGAAAATTGCTGACGTGGATATGGTGACGTATATACGCAACTACAAATAACAACATAGCACAATAGTCGGGAAATTAGTTTGAAAAAAAAACTTCCCAAATACGCGATATGTTGCTATTACTAGCTGCGATCGAAAATTTTATTAATTGATCGGTGGGTGGTCCTTGCCTCCCCAGGAGTTTGCTATTTATAGATGGAGGTGAGTATGCTGACGTGGCAAACTCGCGTTCTGTAGGATGCGAGGTCTCTTAAGCCTCGCGTTGTACATAACGCGAGGTCACTGAAAATCGCTTTGTGAATAAAGCGAGGTTGGTCTATATATTTGCACGCCGATGGATTTTCGTAACCAATGAAGTTTTTTGCAGTTGAATATGATTTCGTGTTATGCTTCGTTTTTTGCAGTTGAAGTTTTTATGTATTTTTTGTTCCTTTATGATAGTTGGAGTTCACTTAAAGATTTGTGTTCTGCTGGGAACAAACCTTCACATGATACGTTGATTGAAGAATACTAACCGACATATCGCAATATTCGGGAGCTTGTGGGCTGCTGCCATTTACCGCGAAGAAGTGCCTTGAAATTTTTCAGTCAAACTTTCGAGGCACTTCTTGGGGACTCTTTTGTTAAGTTCGCAGCTTGTCCGCACAATCTGCAAAAAGTACAGAGTGAAAGAAGCGAGGGCAGATTCAGATCGACCATGTTGCCGATGCAGCCCTATTTTGCGAATGCGGTCGGTGCCGATTATATTTGCTAATGTGGATCAAAGCTGCTACCATTTCAGAAGAAATCTGATTATCGCGCTCTGCTTCTTATACTCTGGACTTTTTGCTAAGGAAGACTTGTTGAAAGTTTTGTTAAATGAAAGTTTGTCCTTCGAATTACCTATAGGAAGACTTGTTGAAAGTTTTGTTAAATGAAATGCGAATGAAATGTTTCATTCGAATTAAATTTACTTATGTGGTGTTTTTCTTTTACTATAAATATCGAACAATTCCACCATCATTTACTCATTCACGTTTCTCTCGAAAACACCCATCATTTACTCATTCATTTACTCATTCATGTTTTCAATTGTCTGAAATATTCAAACATGTTTTCAATTATTCAAATATAACACGTGTATAAAAAGTATGAGTATTATTAACCCTGAAGAAAAGGGACCTCGCGTTCTATAGAACGTGATGTCTGGAGGAACTCGCGTTATACAGAATGCGAGTTCACTGTGGTTTCTGATATCGCTTCATTCTGAAAGCGAGTTTGATCTATATATTTGCATGCGGATGGATTTTCGTAACCAGTGAAATTTTTTCATGATTTCATGTTTTGCTGGGTTTTTGAAGTTGTAATTTTTATGATGGTTCTGTTCGTTCATGATAGTTGGAGTTATGTCATGATTTTGTGTTCAGTTGGGTTGAGACCCCCACATGATACGTTGGTTGAAGAATACTTACCAACATATCGCAATATTCGGGAGCGTGTGGTCGTTTGTCATTTGTCGCCAAGAAGTGCCTAGAGAGTTTCCAGTAAAACTTTTCTAGAGACTCTTGGGGAATATTTTGTGAAATTCGCCGCTTCCCCTAACCATCTAGGAGACTCTTGGGGATTCTTTTCTGAAGTCTAGAGTCAAAGAAGCAAGGGCGGATTCAGATCGACCAGAGTGAAAGAAGTCGGTGCCGATTACATTTGCCTATCAGACTTTTTTCATATACTGTTTCGACTTTTTGTAGATATTGTATCGACTTGTCTCAATTTACTTATTAAAGAATACTTGTTGAAAGTTGAAAGTTTTGTTAAATGAAATGTGAATTAAAGTTTTCATTCGAGTTAAATTTACTTATGTTGTGTTTTTCCTTTACTATAAATACCCACGAATTCCACCATCATTTACTCATTCCAATTTCTCCCTAAACACCCAATCTTTGCTCCCCTTATGGCAAAATTTTAGGCAACATTTTATTTTCTCGATACTTATTTTGAATCAACAATCACCAGCAAAATGTCACTCAAAGATTTAATACAGTTGACAGCAAGCGAGGTTAGTAAACGCACCGACAAACAAATTTCTTCCTTGGAATGTCGAATCCCAACACCGTCAGCAAACGAAACACATTATGTTATGAAGCTTACGAACGAAACAAACGTTCGTAACATGTATGACCAGCTCAATTCAATTGGAGCTAAATACGTCGATTTAAATGTTAAGTTTGATGAGGTCAACGCTGACGAAGGTAGTACGTTTGCACCCGGACAACCTGCTCCGAACAATGAACACGCTCCGTCTTCACCGGATGTTGATGCGGCTGCCGACGAGCTGCAGCTTTTTATGTACAGACGTAGACAAAGAAAACAACAGCTGATCGAAGAACTAAACCTAAGTTTAGACGTGTCCACTGACTACGATGATTCAGATTAACCATAAACTTCTGAAATCATCGTCCAATTATGTTATATGACGTCTTTTTCATCCTTTATTAATATTCAAGGGACCTCGCGTTATGTAGAACTTCTAGTATTCAATTAGATTACTAGACTACAATTGTCTCAATTATTCAAACAGAAAACGAGTACACAGTACGAGTTTTATTAATTCTGACGGAATCTCTGTCTCAATATATATAAAGGGACCTCGCGTTATGTAGCACTTGTAGTATTCAATTACATTACTAGACTACAATTGTCTCAATTATTCAAACATGTACTCAATTATACAAACAAACAACGAGTACACAGTACGATTATTATTACTTCTGACGGAATATCTGCGACAATAGAATTAAAAGGGATCTCGCGTTATGTAGAACGCGATATTCAAAAGAACTCGCATTGTACAGTACGCGAGGTGCTTATCGCATTGTGTAGAATGCGATTTTCTAAAGCCTGCCTCCCGGTACAATAATTTCCCTTACACACCCGGATTCTCCGGGATTTCCTGTGTCAATAATAAGCCATAAGTGTCTCCTTATATGAAGCAGAACCATAAACCATAAATATATGTTTGAATTGCCAAAAAAAAGTCCTCAAAATTTTCAAGTATTAAAAATTCACAAGTCTTTGACAAAATATTCAAATGGCGAGACGAAGAGGAGTTACTACTCTAGTTTACTACGATGGGCAGATATTCAACGATCCCGAACTCGACGTCATTTTTCACTGCGAAGATCTAGTAACGCTAAAGATTCCGAGGAGATTATCGTTCAAGAAGTTGGTTAAGGAACTAGAGGCCAATATCCCGCATTTTGAAAACCACCGTTTGTCTGACGTGAAGTATCGGCTGCCAACATCTATAGCCCCTTTAACATACTCTGTATGCAGCATTGCGGAAACTGTTGATGTAGAGATGATGTTGGCTACCCACTTGGACTATTCATTGGGGGGCCCCTAGAGCTGTATGCACCGTTCTTGGAGTCTAATCCAGCTATCGAAATACCAAGCTGGGGTCGAGCAAATTTCGACTTCGATCCGAATGCCAACGTTGATAGCCCGACCGCAAGTCTACGACATGATTTTAACCTACTGTGCCAAGACAACAAGTTTGGTGCATCGTCATCTGCTGTGCCAAGACATTCGTGCGTAGCTAGTATCGGGTTCGATCTGAACCAACCCCCAAACGATGAATTCGATACACCAACAAATGCATCGTACAATCCATACAATCCGTATAGTTTTGGAGGGGAGAGAACGTCGTCTACTTATGTCGCGCACGACCATGAAGCATCATATGGCCGACACTCAACGTATGTCCCTGGCACGGACTACGGTCAACCATCTATGGAGAGACATTCTTCTTTTGGATGGGAGGGAGCGTCGTCTTCTTACGCTATGCACGACCATGAATCCTCATATGGACGACACTCAACGTATGTCCCTAGCACGGAGTACGTTCAACCATCTATGGGGAAACATTCTTCTTATGGTGATCTTGATTTTGGTCTTGGAAATGCGGTTCGTGAGCAATCTCGTGAGAGGTCTCGCGATCATCGACCCCCATCCTCGCCTCCAAGGGTAGTGATCGACGAAGCTCTACTATTCCAGCTCCCAGATGATGCTTCTAACAAAGAACCGATTAGAGAACCCGGGCCCGACGGATACGAGATGGAGCCATTCTATGATGAACCAGAAGACTTGACAGTTCCACCGGAAGACGATACCGTTCCACCACCATATTTCGATAAACAGCCGGCAGCCACCAACTTTTCTGTAGACGCAACACCAATTTCTATGTTCTAGCCACCATCCCACTTCACAACGGTTGATATGAATGCCATGGACGTCCCTGATTTTTCGCATGACCACACAATAGACAGCACTCAACCGTTCTGATGGTGAACTGAGAATTGGTATGACGTTCTTGACAAAGGAAACTGCGGTGGCGGCAGTTAAGCAGTACAACCTTCGTCAGGCTGTTGAGACGACAGTGAAGAAAACCCAAGCCAAATACTACAAGGCGCACTGCACCCAAAAGGATCACGGCTGTAAATGGAAAATCCGTATATCACTGTTGAAGAAGGTAGGCGATCGTTGGAGAATAACAAAACTTGAAGCGCCCCATACATGCACCGTTGCTAGCCTCAGCCAGGATCACAAGAACCTTGATGAAAAGTACCTCGCCGACATCTTTATGCCACAGGTGAAAGCAAATCCCACAGTGTCGGTCCCCACATGTCAGGCTGCAGCTCACACTGTCACCGGCTACCGTCCTAAATATTACAAAGCATGGTATGCGAGGAGGCGGGCCAAACAAGAAATGTTTGGCCGATGGGAGGAATCTTACAAAGAGTTGCGCCCGTGGCTAAATCTCCTGCAGAAACACATCCCCATAATGGTTGTCAAACTTGATACGGTTCCGGCATACGAAAATGATCGTGTCGTTCGAGGTGTTTGTCAATTCCACCGGTTATTTTGGACTTTCCCCCAGTGCATCAATGCATTCAAGCACTGCAAACCGATGGTCCAAATCGACGGCACATGGTTGTACGGAAGATATACACAGACCCTACTTCTAGCTATTGCACAGGACGACAATCGAAAATGCGTTCCTGATGCATTCGCAATCGTCCAGAAGGAGGATTTGGAGTCTTGGATGTTCTTCCTTCGAAATCTACGAAAATATGTCCTTGATCCTGTAATACGATCAAGGGAAGGAGGGGTATGTGTTATTTCTGACAGAGGCACAGCGCTGTTTTGGGCGCTAGAAAATTTGGGTGACTATTGGAAGCCTCCATACATTTACCACCGTTTTTGCTTGCGGCACATAGCCGCAAACTACCTACAGCAATTCAAGAACCGTGATGAACATGAAATGGTGCTCACAATGGGTACGTCCTTTATGTCATTTTCATTTACTATATTACTTGTTGCTCGCTTTCATTTACGACCTTTTTGCATGTGTTGTTCGCCCATAACTATTCAACTGTCATCCCGTAGGCAACTCACACTACAAACACGAGGTGGATGAGCTGCTCGAGGAACTCAGAGCGAGAAACAAACATGGCGCAGAATACCTTGAAAAAATCTCGAGGGAAAAATGGCTTCGATCGTATAACGAGGGTAAACACTATGGTCACATGACAACGAACTTGGTTGAGGTAGTGAACTCATCACTGAAGGGAGTGCGGCAGTTGCCTATCACTTCTATTGTCAAAGCGACCTATTATCGTTTGGCTACCCTATTTGCAACCTTGGGAAGGCAAGCAACTGAGTACATGGCAGGTGGACACATAGTCCTTCCGAATTTCCGCACAAAACTGTATACTCAATTGGGCCAATCAAGACAGATGACTGCAACTCTCTTCTCGCGAGAAGGACACAAGTTTCGTGTTTCAGAATTTTCCAGGCGGTTGGAAGGCATTCAGCACAACGCGTACGTGGTAAATCTGAGGGCAAGAACCTACGAGTGCAGAATTTTCCAAACATTCAAATACCCGTGCGCACACGCCATTGCTGCTTGCACAAACCAACATATACAATACATGCATCTGGTTGATCCAATATACTTACTCAAAACGATGTTTAAGGTTTACGAAAAAGAGTTTCCTCTAATCGAAAATGAGGTTGATCCGAATATCGTGGACACTGAACCGACCATACGCCCAGATCCAGCACTACTAAGAGCCAAAGGACGTCCATGGTCTACAAGAATACACTGTGCCGAGGATATGGTCGAACATCGAGAAAAAACCGGAAAAAAGAAGCATTGTAGTGTATGCCTAAATCCTAGACACACAAAGCCTACGTGTCCTAATCGCTCAGCCCCTCGCCTTAATTAATTATTTGTAATTTGTTTATGCGAGTTCGCCCATAACAATCGAATCAATAAAGTCAGTCTAATTCGATTTATACAGTAGGTCATCTTATATTTTCAATCATTGAAAAAAAATATGTTATGATAGCGTTTTCGAAGCGATTTTAAGTCAGTGTAGAATGGACGGAAATTAACCGTGTTGGTGTCATACGATATAGAATTTCCAGTACTACGACCCCAAACTCGATGTTAGCTAAAAATTTACAATTTATACGTATGAAATTCTGCTCGAACATGCCTATCGACATTTGTTCAAAGGCAACTTCATTAAAAAAAGGATGATAGCATAGGGTTTTGGAAGTCATTTTAAACCAGTGTAGAATGGACGGAAATTAACCGTGTTGATGTCATACGATAGACAATTTCCAGTACTACGACCCCAAACTCGATGTTCGCTAAAAATATATGATTTACACGCCCGAAATTGGGCTCGAACAGGCCTACCCACGCTTGTTTTTCCTAGTTCTTCAGCCCAGATTTGTACAGAACTCGCGTCCTGTAGAACGCGAGGTCTGTGCGATATATTCAGCCGCCCTTTCAAATTCTCGGGGACCTCGCGTTATGGAGAACGCGATATTCTGTAAAATCGTTAACCCAAACAACGAGGCCATGTAGACTAATATCACGTTATGCAGAACGTGATATCAAACCTCACTTCCTACAGAATGGGAGGTTAACCGACGTGGAAAGTTTGGGGGTAATTTTCCCAAATAAAAGTTAGAGGGAGCCAAAACCCTATATATTTATTAGAAAGAGGTTTTGCCCCAAAATTGCCTAGTTCAGCCATCTCATCGTCAGCTAAATCCTCCCCCGTATTATCCCCTGACCTTCTTAAACGATTACCCACGGTTTTCTCAGCATCTGGGGACCCCAACTGCAGGACTTCGTTATTGCAACCTTCTGGAGGGAAGGTTCTATCGCTAGAAGCTTTAGGCGCCGAGTGGGGACGCAGACCCCCATTGGGGGCACTGTCAGATATTGATATGAGAGACCAAGGGCCTAACAATTTCGACTGTTTAATATATTTGGGCTTTAAGTGAAACATTCCTGTCTTTGGGTCTAACACTGGTTCGGGGCTAGAGCTTTGACCTGACTCGCTATTAGATTCCAACGTCTCAACAATTGGGATATCGATTAGTTCGTTTTCCTTACTTGGACCCACTAGCCCATTAAGCCCTACTGGTTTAGAAGAAGGCTTTTCATTTGATGAAGGCCACTGACCAAAAGATTGACACCCGATACCGCTTATGTATTTACTAAGGAGATCACGTGGTTTAGCTTCCCAATTCCCTGTGTCAATTACAGCCGACTGCACTTTTTTGTTATCAACTTCCAACATATTAGGGACATGAACAGGCACTTAAGTTTCGCATGCAACACCGGCTCTTCGCCTAAAGCCCGTCGGCGAGACCTCAAGCTGTCCGTTCACCTTCTCCTCGTCAATCCATCATCTGTCTTCCTCGAACTCAATTATGGTAATTCTCAACCTGTAAACAACACCTTTTGTTTCGAAGATCATGAACGGCGAGATTACGGCGAGATTACGACAATATTCTTAACCCCCACCAGGATCCGAGCCACATCTAACCGTCATCTTCCAGCTGTATTGTTAAAGGTAGTTAGATTGTTATAGTCTGTTTTCGAGTGGAAAAGGCTAAGCCCCGGGCTAGTGATAGCCCAAGGTTGCCGCACGGGGGCGATGTCCTTGCGCCAAGACTCTGACCCCGTGAAAGATGGTATCAGAGCCAGTCCGTGTGCTAGCTGTGAGCTTACCAAGCGCTTCATGTGCTGCGTAGTGAGTCAAAGTGGACGAGCGTGTGTCTCGCACCCGGTAAAGGGGTGTTCGCGAGTGGGGCCTCTAGAGACGAGGTCGGGTAGGCAGGAAGCTGCAGCGAAAGTTCGCCAAGCACTCGTGCCTCCAATGAAGAGGGCGAGCAGGCAGGGAATTGCACACGAGATCCGGGCTAATTAAAAAGAAGAGGGTAAAGAGCTTTCTCCCCATGCACGAGGGCGTGCATAAATTGAGTGGGGGAGTTTGTCACGGTCCTATTCGCGTGATAGGCGAGACCGTGACAGGATGCTTGCTAGTTGTGCTTAATGCGGGATGCGGGATAGCAATAAAGGTGTAGTACGTGCCGTACAGCCGTTCAGTCCTGGGGACGGGCATGCTGGTTAGGCACCACACTGGTCGGGAGCTGTCCCCGCTTCCCTGATGAGCCCATGGGAGGGCGAAACCAGTAAGCATCGAGTGGAAAAGGCTAAGCCCCGGGCTGGTGAGAGCCCTGGGTTGCCGCACGGGGGCGATGTCCCTGCGCCAAGACTCTGACCCCGTGAAAGATGGTATCAGAGCCCTGGGTTGCCGCACGGTGATCGGACGCCGAATCCAGCCTATCTGACATTTATCAAGCAAGATGGTTCTCTTGCGTCCTGGTTATTAAGCATTGTGAGCCCCTCGATTCTTCCACAGCTAGTTGGGTCTGATACTTCTGCGTCTATCTGGAAGGCCATTGTCCGTTGGTATTCCAAGCTTTCCACGACGCGTATTATGCACCTCCACTGCCATCTTCGCTCACTGAAGAAGGGCTCTCTGTCTATGCGTGAATTTGCCACACAAGTCAAGGAGATTTGTGACCTTCTTGCTACTTGCGGAAGTCCAATCTCGGAAATGGAACAGGTAGCAACTCTTCTAAATGGTTTACCGTCTGAATTTGTGGTCGTTGTTGCGGTAATTACTATTGCTCGTGAGCCCTACTCATTCGATGGTGATGTGTCTGTGCTCACTGATGCAGAGGCTCGACTTAATGATCCGCTCCGTTTACCTGTTGGAATTAATAACACGCACTACAAGCCCTCTCCTGATGGTTCTGATGATGAGAGGCAACCAGTTTACTCTGATCGACCTTCGTTTCCTCCTCGTGGTGGGAGATCTGGAGGTTCTCATCCTGGTCGTTTCAAAGGACGCTCTCGCCCACATTGTCAGCTCTGTGGTAAGATCGGCCATCTGGTCAACCGCTGCTGGTACAGGTTTGATCGTAACTATGCTGGATTTCCTCAGTCCTGTCCTGCTAATGATACTCAAGCCCATAACTGTTGTTGTTCTCCGGATGATCTTGATGGTTCTTATACACCTTTTGTCAGTACTTCTGCAGGCTATGCTCCCACTGCAGGTTCTTCTCAACATGAAACTGCTCAGGTGAACACACTTGTGGCCTCTGGCACTACTTGGTTTCCTGACTCCGGTGCAACGCACCATGTTACTAATGATCGTGCTCACCTTCACGCCAGTCAGCCATATTCTGGTAAGGTTACTGTGCACATAGGAGATGGTTCTTCCTTACCTATATCTCATATTGGTCAAACTTCTTTGCTTACTTCTGTTCGACCACTGGAACTCACACATTTGTTACATGTTCCGCATATTACAAGGAATCTGCTCGTTGTTTCTAAATTTACTGCTGACAATTCAGTATATTTTGAGTTTCATTCCAACTGTTGCTATGTGAAGGATGAAAGCACAGGATCTACCTTACTGACAGGGACACAAGAGAATGGTCTGTACCAGTTTCACACTTCTTCTGCAGCTTTAGAACCATATGTTCTAGCTTGTATGTCCTCTCAAAATTTCTCTAATTACTGGTTGTGGCATCAGAGGTTGGGGCATCCTTCATCTGAAGTTGTAAGTTTGGTCTTGAATAAATCAGTCATACCTGATAGAATAAACATTTGTAATGCCTGTCAGTTAGGAAAGAATCATGCACTGCCATTTCTGAATTCTACTACAGTTTATACTAAGCCTTTTCAACTTGTTGAAGTCGATGTATGGGGTCTTGCATCTGTTTCATCTAATGGATTTTTCTACTACGTCTCATTTGTTGATTTATATAGTAGAAATTGTTGTCTTTATCTACTGAAGAAGAAATCTGATGCTACAGTAGCTTTCAATATGTTTCTTGCTATGGTGAAAACTCAATTTGATTGCCCTCTGCTTGCTTTTCAAACTGATGGGGGAGGGGAATTTAAATTTTTAACCCCTCTCTTAGCTTCTTTAGGTATCCAACATAGGCTTACTTGTCCTAGGACCTCACAGCAAAATGGAATTGTAGAGAGAAAACACCGACACATTGTTGAAACTGCCCTCTCCTTGTTAGCTCAAGCTTCTTTACCTCTCAAATATTGGTCCTATGCAGTCTTAAGTGTTGTATACCTTATAAATCGAATGCCTTCCAAAGTATTAAATAACTTGTCTCACTTCCAAGTTTTGTTTCATAAAGCACCTGACTATAAATTTCTAAAAGTTTTTGGATGCCTTTGCTATCCATATCTCAGACCCTACAACAAACACAAACTTGATTATCGATCTAAACCATGTTTATTCCTCGGTTACTCACCACAGCATCATGGCTATCAGTGCTTAGACAAGTCAACTGGCAGAATTTATGTTACTAGACATGTTGTGTTCAATGAATTAATCTTCCCATCAGATGCTGCATTCGTGCTTAGTCCTTCTGCTGCAGATGAATTTCTATCTCCCCCACTTGAGGTTGATTCTTCAATACCTCCTTCCCCTATTCCTATCAGCAAACCTACTTCCTCTCCCTCTACTGATTCTGCTTCACCTGTATGTGCTACTGATGTTGCTAATTCTACTCCTGATATTGCTAATTCTACTCCTGGTGCTGATAATTCTACTCCTGCACCAGTCTCTGATAATTCTGAGATGGAACGTGCATCATCTACCCCTGGACCTTCTGCTGATACTAGTACTGGTCCAAATTGTCATATGAACAGATCATCCTACGATGCACCCTATGATACTGGACCTTCTGATTCACATCATGATGCACCCTATGATTCTGGTGGAACTCAGCCCTTGAATGATGTTTTTGATCCTCCCTCAATTGAAATTGATGACTCTTTCTCTGTTCCTCCTGAAGGAAATGCTCATTCTATGGTAACACGCTCCAAGGCTGGGATCTTCAAGCCAAAAAAATTTCATCTTCAGACTAAGGATGATGTTGTTCCTGTATCAGTGCATGATGCTCTACAACATCCACAATGGACTGAGGCTATTATGAATGAATACAAGGCCCTGATGAATAATGACACATGGGATCTTGTTGACTTACCTCCAGGAAGAAAGCCAATTGGTTGTAAATGGTTGTTCAAAGTCAAAAAGCATGCTGATGGGTCAGTTGAGAGGTATAAAGCTCGCTTAGTGGCTAAGGGGTATTCGCAAATGGCTGGATTTGACTTTGTAGATACCTTCAGCCCAGTTGTAAAAGCCTCCACTGTGAATGTGTTGCTCTCTCTTGCGGTTTCGAATCAGTGGAAAGTTAAGCAAGTAGATGTCAATAATGCATTTTTAAAGGGGGACCTTGAGAAGGATGTCTACATGCAACAACCAGAGGGTTTTCAAGTCCTTAGCTCTACTGGAACTCCTCTTGTTTGCAAACTGAAAAAGGCTTTATATGGCCTTAAGCAGGCTCCTCGAAACTGGTTTTGTAAACTGAAGGATTTCTTAGATACTTTGGGTTTTCAATCCTCAAATGCTGATGTTTCCCTCTTTGTCTATCACAAGTCTGATGTCACCACATATATAGTGGTTTATGTGGATGATATCTTGCTGACTGGGACATCATCTTCTCATATTGATCAAGTCATTCAACTGCTCCATCATCAATTCTCCTTGAAGGATCTAGGTGATCTTCAATATTTCCTTGGTATTGAGGTCAGGTCAGTTAATGGTGGACTATTTCTCACTCAGAAGAAATTTATCATTGAACTTCTTGTCAAAACTGATATGAGAGATCTCAATTTGGCTGCTACTCCCATTGCTGTATCACCCAAGTTATGTAAAGATGATGTTATTTCTCTTACGAATGCTTATGAATATCGCAGTGTGGTAGGGGCTCTTCAATATATTTGTCACACCCGTCCGGACATTGCTTTCTCTGTAAGCAAACTGGCTCAATTTATGCAACAACCAACAGACACACATTGGCTTGCTGTGAAACGGATTCTTCGCTACCTTAAAGGTACACTGGAATATGGCCTATAGTTCTCACCTCAAACTTGCCCCTCTTCCAGTTTGATTTCTTTTTCTGATGCTGATTGGGGTAGTGATCTATATGATCGAAGGTCCGTATCTGGTCACTGTACCTTCCTTGGTTCACATTTGATATCTTGGTGCTCAAGGAAACAAAGATCTGTCTCGAGATCTACTGCTGAAGCAGAGTTTAGAAGCCTTGCAGATGCTGCATCAGAACTGATATAGCTTAAAGCCTTACTTAGTGATATGTGTATACCTCTTGAAGAAGCACCAACAATCTGGAGTGACAACACTAGTGCAGTTTCCATGGCTGCAAATCATGTCATGCACATTAAAACTAAGCATGTCGAGTTGGATTTATTTTTTGTTCGCGAGAAGGTGCTTTCCCATGCTCTTCAGGTCAATCATGTTCCTGCTCAAGAACAAGTAGCTGATATTTTCACCAAGCCATTGCCCATCATCAAGTTTGAAGACTTTCGCGCTAAGCTCAGTGTTTGCTGCTTTTCAGATGTTCTTCAAGATGTAGAAAGTAGGGAAAATGTTAAAGGTAGTTAGATTGTTATAGTCTGTTATGATGAGCTGTGTGTTTGTTATATTAGCTGGGCTAAGTTGTTAGGTTTGTTAGACAACTTGGGCCGGCTATATAGCCTTGAAATTAGGTCTTTTATGACTCACTCAGTTTTTACCAAATGATTAATAAAATAACCATATTTTCCCCAAATTCTATTCTCTGTAGAAATCCCTAATTTGCTTCATCTCCTTCAACCGTTACTTTCAATATCTAAGATGTATTCGGGTCAAGCTTAATGAACTTGCCCCATCTATTACGAATTGCTCTCAGAGTTAGTTCATTCCATACATCCAACTGGATACCTTCCATGCACATCCACACTTTAAGCTTGAAATTGTTCATAAAATCCTCCATAGAATCAACATCCGTTAACCATTGTTGTAGCCATGTTTCTTTCAGATCACAGAATATCTCCCTTTTTTTCTTCTTCCTCAAATTGTACAATAGCATAGAAACCAAACCAGTGGCTGACGGTAACCTTGAAGCCTTCTGAGCGTAGAATTTGTTGGATAAACTCTGTATCGTACATGGGCGCTATTTGTCCAACCAAACTTTTCTCCAACAAAGAAGAGTCTGCCACAACCCTTATCGTATAATAAGACCCTTCAATCTGAGAATTTCTAGATAAACCAGCCTCGTTGGAGTTACGACCGTCCTTTTTTAAGTTCTTCGTGAAATTACTTTTTCCCTGACTATAGAACATCTGCATTTCGTTACCACCGATATCTAGCTTCTCATCCGTAGCTAGCAACCCCTCCCTCAATTGATACACCTGCTGATATTTCATTTCCACTTTGCTCATTAACGCATCCTTATAAGACCATTTGTCTACAAACTTGTTAAGACTTCTGGGGCTAGACTGTACTTCTATCTTACTCCTTCTCATAACTCCATTCTCAACTACCTTCCCATAGGCTTTCTTATCCAAAAACACCTTTATTGCAAACCCATCCATTCTCCTATCAGTAGCTAAGTCTGCTGCTAACAACGCTTCCCACAGGTTTGAAAACCGTACAAAGGAAAAGGTACTCTTCATCCCAGCTCTCTTTGGATTATTGTAGGCTATATAAACATCTACGATCTTTCCATACTCTTGAAATGCTTCCTTTAAGGTTGATACTGTTGGTGTAAATTACTGCAAAATGATATGGTTAGCACTGACTGGAAAATAGTAAAAACAGAAATGAAGATAGGTGAATCGTGTCATGGTATGTTGGTCACTGCCTTAAAAACAAATCTGCCCCGAACAGTGTAGTCGCTTCACAGGCAGAAAGTCCCCCGAGGTGAACACAAACGCTCCAAGAATCGTACACTCGACTCCGAAGTGAACACCGTCGGTACTGCTACTTCAGGCGATGGAGGAAAGCAGAGAGCTTTAAGAATGTTTTTCTGTGTGTTTGTTGCATACTAATGTTGCATGAAGGACCTCTATTTATAGGCTGATTTGCATGGACAGAAACTTAATCTGCTGTAATAGCGCGGATGTGTCTACGCGCGAAGATGTCTCTTGTTCTTCCCCACTCAATAAGTGAGGAGGGAAACATGGATATAAATACTCTTCACAAGCCTTTTTCCCAACCAATGTGGGATATAGGCTTTTGCCTTTGTAACAACTTAAGCATTACCAACAGATACATGTATTTTCTTGCTAACATAGTTGATAAAGACTGTGACTCCATGGTGGCTTGCTTTGCTACCATCCTCGTTCCTCCAACTTACTTTGCAACCGTTGTAGCTTTTGAAATTGTTGAAGCCGTCGAAATCCTGCCTTCCATATATGTTCTGTCGCCGGCCGCTTTTGTCCCAGTGCTCCACACCCCTTTCTTCTTGCCTTTCTCCAGCCACTCCGCTCCATGCTCTATTTGTCACCAGTGAGACAAATTGATTTTTTTCCCATCAAATCGAGATGAAAATTTCGATTTGTCGAGTTATGTTGACAAGTGTTTTAATTGGTTAAAATTAATCCCCAATTAAATCACACATCAGCTTGAATAATTGTTTTATCGTTTCAATCATATATTTAATTATTTATTTTTATGGTAGGTCGTCATATATTAGAATGTAAGCATTAGCCATTAAATTGACAAGATTTTTTGCAATAATATTAGAAGAATTAAACTTCAACTGTATTGTTCGTTTGTTGCCGTTTCAGTGAAGATGTGATTATTTTCTTTCTACAACCGTTTCTTCATTGGCATTGCCTAGTTTGGTATGTTTCAATGTTTGATCTCCGTTCTCTACTTTGGAAGATTAACTTAAGCTTTATTGCACCAAATGAAGCAATGAATTGAGAAAAATAAGCTGGTTTTACGACACGCGTCATTTTCTTGTTTGTGAATTTGTTAATGAACTCTAATCCTTTGTATTTAGATTTGATTCGTGACATTAATTCAGTTAGAAATAGATTATAGAAATGATAAATATACATTTTGGTATTTAATATTGGTTTTAAGGTTCATTTTAATATTTTAACCCTTTTTTCTGTTCAACGAGTTACCAAATTTGTATTTATAGTTTAAAATATTAAAGATCTGATTGGAGAAGTTTAAATAACAATTTAAACCAAAAACAAAAGACTGGTTCTAATTTAAAGCAAGAAAATCAATTCAAAAATTTATTTAAATTGCATTCCTTAAAATTTCATATCACTCGGAATCATGCGATAGATAGTTAATTCGATTAGCTTCTGCATTCCAGTTCACATACTTCTACTAAGTAAGACCTGAACTAGTTATAGAAAAAAAGGCTCAGACATGGAAAGGCAATGTAAGAAAGAACACATGTAGATTTATCTAAGATCTATATAGATGGACAAAAAATATGCAGCAAGAAAATAAGTACAATTTTTATCTAATGTCAAATTTTATATCTTGAGAAGCACCTCATCTTCTTCTGAATTAGCCATTAAGTTGACAGGATTTGTTGCATTAATAGTAGAACAATTGATGAATAGGGTTTAGCTCAGATGCATACCATCTATATTCTACCTTATGCATTTTGTAGTTCTATTGTGGCATTGTTCCCCTATAAGTGTTGTCCTAACACATTTGTAAATGGCTTTTTTTTTTCTGTTCCAATCCTCTTGGTTTCTCAAAGTTTTGGGCGTTATTGATCTTCTTTGTTTCTTTTTTTTCCGGTGCTCAACCAAGGGAGGTGGAATTGATATTGAAGATTTGATTAGTTACAGAATAAAAGTGTGGTGGCCTCGGGATACGAAGTAAGCAATCAAAACTTTTGCTATTCTTTGCAGCAGATTCTAAAAATTTACCGAGAATTATGCTGTGAAATAGATTGATTGCCAGTCTCTATTTCTGATGTAGTTCGTATGTTATTATGCTGCATTCATGTGTTTGGGAACTCACATAAGGCTTCATTTTCTTACTATTGAAATTCTAAAAATGAGTTTGTGCTATTTGTCGATGTTGTATGACTAATTCAGGTTTCCCCTAGTCAGACTTACAAATTTATCCTTTATTCCGGTCTTATAACAGCTCAAGGTTTTTGATTTTATGTTTAGCATTATATGAACCCTTGTGCTTATCTAGTCAACTTGATAGTTTCCCTGCGAGTATTAATTTGTTTCTAGTCTGTGAAATTTTTTCAACTTCCTTTTGACTGTCTTATTTTTCTTAGTTAGTAAATTTTACTGTATATTGATGAATAAGAACTGTATTGAAGGTTACATATGATTGGTAACTTGCAAATTCATGTAGTCATGTTGACCATATATCTATGTATATATGCATTCAGATTAATATATCATATGCCTACATACATACATCCATGGATACATGTGTATAAACATATAAAGTTTACAACTTTTTACGATTGGTTCTCATATACAAAATTGAATTTATTCTCCTACATTCTTATTGTTAGAAGAGGTGCTTGGCTAAATTAACACAGACATGTAATGTTTTTATTTTTTTGCCTTTAGTTATGTCTTGTTAAGCAGTCAGCCTAAAACTGTTTGGCTATAAGTTGAGGGACTCAAACTGAACATAATTCCACAAGAATCAACTGAGTTGCTAATATTAGTTTCTTAGTACTAATATGAATGTATTCTCCTCTACTTATTATCAATTTCCACAACTAATGGGAGATAGACCCTGCAATTATACTATAACCGAGTCTAAATATTCATTAACTCCTAATTAACACTCTAATGATTAGAAAACAAAACCCTTCCCCTTGATTATGGATCTAATGCCAACATAATAAGCTAACTGGGTGGTTGCTGATCTATATCTATTATTATTGTTTCAATGATTTTAAAGGATCTAAGCCCACTCAGGACTACCGTGCAAAAGCCAAGATGATATGATGAAATTAACAAACACAAAGCTTGATCTAGGTATGACTAAAGACAAAGACAAAGACAAAGAGTTAGGTATATTATAATACGACTAAAGACAAAGCGTAAGCCTTTGTTCTGAAAATATGTTAGTATATGCAACTCAAAAAAGGAATCGCGACTTGTTTAAAAAGGTGTTTAACAAAAGGAAAAAGAGTCCTTAAATTATTATTATTATACTGTTTTTTAATAGTGTTGTAAGCCTATAATCATTATTGAAGAAATCTAGGTACTAGATCATCACTTTCATGTGCATCAGCACAAATCCCTTTTCCATTTCCAAACATAATTTGATTATTTATCACATTTCTCCACCATGGCCATCATTAACTTATAATAGGAAAAATGAAAACAATCCATTTTTTCTAATTCCAAATCATAAACAAACTGGCCAACTAATGCCAACAGACTTCTCTTTCCTTTCACCACAATTAATGGATTCTACTGTCAATGTGATGAATACATATTTTGATTAGAAGTTTGATTCTTTTGGATTCTACTGTCATATGGTGCTCGTAATGCAATGCTTATATATGATATGTTTAGACTTAATTGGTTTTTATCAAATTGCTTTGGAAAGTTAATCAGATTTCCAAAACACATACACATATTTTGGAAAGTTAAGGTGTTGGTTGTTTGGAACTGCAATTGTTGGTATGTTATCTCTCTCGGGTATCTCTCTGATGCATCCAGTGTTATGAATATTTTTATTGACGTTCTCTTAATTGACTAATGCTTTTTGAATGGAAACAATGAAGCTCGGTCTCAACTGCCATTTTTTGGATCTTGATTATTTGTTCGACTGTTTGGGTGTTGTCTTATGTTAGATTCAGTAGCTGTTGAATCGTGTCTTTTTGGAAGTTGCAAGTCACTCTCCTTGAGCATTTTCTGTGTAAGTTGTCTTGACTAAAATCCTATGGATAGCATGTGTTAGCATAACATAGTTTTTTAATGTTTTGAAGTATTTCGGTATGTATAGTCTTTAGTTGATTAGAAATTTGAATCTTTTGTATTCTACCGTCACATGGTGCTACTTTTGTCCATTAGAAGTGCAAAATAAGACTTTTTCTTGAATAAATGATGGTGGGCGTGGGATATTCGTAGAATATTGGCGGGTCAGATTTTTAGGCTTTCTCTGACTAGATATTAAATTTAAAAATGATTCAACTTCAATTTAATAATAATTTTTTTGTTTTGAATACGATGATAACAATATAAGTGCTATTGTTTTGGATAAATAACTTGTAGAACTAATGTTTTGATATAATAATTGAAAATTGTTTTGGACTAATTTGAAAAGAATTTAAAACTTGGTTTTAAGTCTAAACAACTTGAATTTATGTTTGAGGGATCTTAAAAGGTTTTTTGCCGAGTTTGGTCACTGCCAAAACCCGTATCGAAACAGGCTTGGCCGTTTCGATACGGATCGGGATCGTTTCAATACGCCTGCTAAGCGTACCGATCCCCTTTCCAACAACCCCAACGGCTATTTCCCAACGGCTATTCAAATGTGAAACCGTACCGATACGCCCTCAAGCGTATCGATACGCCTAGGCTGGCAAGAGCCCAACAGCTAGTTTCTGATGAAGGCCGTACCGATACGGGTCCAAGCGTATCGATACGGAAGGCTGCAGAACAGCATTAATGAAGGGAAATAAAGTCCTCAACGCCTCCAAATCATTCCCAACGGCTAGTAACGGCTACAAACTCATCAAGGAGTATAAAAGGGACCTCCAAGCATCAAATAAAGGCTAATGCTCATATTGTCAAACAACAAATGATCAAGAATTGTCTTAAAGCTTAAATTGTCATTTATTGTATAGACAAACACTAGTGAGCCAAAATTGTCAAATTTGCTCAAGTGTTTTAGGTTTTGGGTGAGTGCTTAATTGTGCAAACAAACACCTATTAGAGGGTTTTAAGTTTGCTTCTTGTTTCTCTTTGTAAGAGAGGGTTTCAATCAAGGCTTTGGGTAGAAAGCTTGATTGTGTGTAAGGGTTACCTCCTAAGCCTAGAAAAGGGGAAGAGCAATTAGTGGAATTGTTTGGAAATCCTTAGTGGGGAGCTAAGGTAGTGGATGTAGACCTTGGTTAGAAGGTTGAACCACTCTAAAATCATTGTGTCAATCTTCATTTTAGCTTCCTAAACCCTAACACCCAAAAATCCACCTCTCCACCACTTGGTGAGCAACATCGGTTGAACGAATCGAGCCCCACACAACTCAACAATTGGTATCAGAGCTTGGCTCAATTGAGGAGGATTCACATCCTATTGAGAAGATCCGGCAAGCTCGATCACTTATTCATCAACCGGCTCAAATGACACAATCAATCGACAAACTGCCTTTCTTTGACAGAACCCACTATACCCATTGGAAGACAAAGATGAAGTTCTTCATCAAATCTAGAGATTACAAGCTATGGGATATAGTTGAAGATGGTCCGTTCATGCCTCAACGAAGTAAAGCGGAGTGGAGTGCCGACGATCGCAAGAAGATGGAGCTTAATTGCAAAGCCTTGCACATCTTGTTTTGTGCTTTTGGCCCAACCATCTATGAGAAGATGTCTTCTTGTGAGAGTGCCAAGGAGGTATGGGACAAGCTTGAAATCACATACGAGGGGACCGATGAAGTCAAGGAGACCAAGATTGGGCTCCTAACCTTAGAGTATGAGAACTTCAAGATGGATCCGGAAGAGAACATCGAGAAGATGTTTGATAGGTTCTCCGCCATCACAAATGGTCTTAAAGGTTATAGAGAAGCCATCCCGGAAGAGAAGCTTGTCTGAAAGCTCATCTACTCACTTCCCGAGTCTTGGGACTCTAAGAGGACCGCCATCATCGAAGCCAAAAATTTGAAGACTTTGAAGCTTGATGAACTCATGGGGTCACTCCTTACTCATCAAATCATGAAGAAGAACAAAGAGGATGAGAAGAAGAGGGAAGAAATTAGAGCTATGGGAGAGAAGAAAATCAAAGGGCTAGGCATCAATGCAAGTGCCATGGCTCTCAAATCCTCCACTTGCCATCATGTCTATTCAAGTGAAGAGGAGGATGAAGATGAAGAGATAGTTCATCTCTTTAAGAAGTGTGCCCCGTTCATGAAGAAAGCCTTGAGAGAGCTTGAACGAGAACCCAAGAGAAAGGAGAGAGCAAGCACTTCAAGCCATAAGAAGAAGACATATGTGGCTACTTGGAGTGATGAGGACTCCACCGACGATGAACAAGCCAACCTTTGCCTTATGGCCATCGAAGAAGATTCAAGGGTAACTTCAAATTCATCTACTTCATGTTCTTATTCTTTTGATGAATTACAAGATGCCTATGATGATTTGGTTTTAGAGTTTAAAAATCACATTTTGAAAAACAATAAATTGATTTCAAAGTTAAAAATTCAAAATGATTTGATTTCTAAAACCAAACTTGAACTTGAAGCAAAACTCGAAGAGTTTGAATTAAAATGTTTTGGTTTACAAAATTTGCTTCAAAAAGTTCAAGAGGAAAAAGATTTGATTTCCAAAGAGCTTGAAAAGAAAAATAATGTTGGAAAATCAAATTTTTATGTGAGACAATCTAGTTCCCCTAGATTTGTAAAAGGAAAATGTTTTAGAAGTGTTTGGGTCCCAAAAGAACTAACCACTTCAATTAAAAAGGATGACATTGAAAAATGGATTCCTAAGGGGACTAAAATTTGTGCTACTAACGTTCATGGATCCAAAGCAATTTGGATACCAAAAGTCACTTGATTGTCTTTTGCTAGGTGTGATGGAGATGTTCAACAAGTCAAACATTGAGGGGGAGCTCCATGCACACAAGGAAGAACACTTGAAGAAGGAAGGCTTCACATCCTACCTTGAGTTCAAGTGTGGTAATATCTAGTTGTTTTTGCATTTATTTGCTTTATTTTTATTTAATTCAACTAGATGATCATATATGTTGGACTAACATCTTTGATGATGCTTTGAGTAAGGGGGAACCATTTTAAAACCAAATTTTTAATTTTGTCAAAATTTTACCTCTATTGTTATTATGAACTTAATGTTTTAAATTCTTTTTTATATAACAAAAAGGGGGAGAAATGGTTTGAAAAATTGAATTTTCAAATGAATAAGGGGGAGCTTTATTTGATTTCATATCTTCAATCTCTTATTCACATTTTTAAAGTTAAAGGGGGAGAATCCCAAACAATTTTTTAAGTAAGTTTTATTATATCAAAAAGAGGGAGATTGTAGAACTAATGTTTTGATATAATAATTGAAAAATGTTTTGGACTAATTTGAAAAGAATTTAAAACTTGGTTTTAAGTCCAAACAACTTGAATTTATGTTTGAGGGATCTTAAAAGGTTTTTGGCAATGTTTTTATTGATTTTAAATAGCCAAACTTATGTTTTCAAGCTACCCGTACCGATACGGTCCA
This sequence comes from Hibiscus trionum, assembly GCA_030270665.1. Classification (NCBI taxonomy): domain Eukaryota; kingdom Viridiplantae; phylum Streptophyta; class Magnoliopsida; order Malvales; family Malvaceae; genus Hibiscus; species Hibiscus trionum. Next base: position 9,499,743 of record BSYR01000052.1, on the reverse strand, counting down.
ACCCGTATCGATACCTTTTTTGCCCAGTTTGGTCACTTCCAAAACCCGTATCGAAACAGGCTTGGCCGTTTCGATACGGATTGGGATCGTTTCGATACACCTGGTAAGCGTACCGATCCCCTTTCCAACAACCCCAACGGCTATTCAAATGTGAAACCGTACCGATACGCCCTCAAGCGTATCGATACGCCTAGGCTGGCAAGAGCCCAACGACTAGTTTCTGATGAAGGCCGTACCGATACGGGTCCAAGCATATCGATACGAAAGGCTGCAGAACAGCATTAATGAAGGGAAATAAAGTCCTCAACGGCTCCAAATCATTCTCAACGGCTAGTAACAGCTACAAATTCATCAAGGAGTATAAAAGGGACATCCAAGCATCAAGTAAAGGCTAATGCTCATATTGTCAAATAACAAATGATCAAGAATTGTCTTAGAGCTTAAATTGTCATTTGTTGTATAGGCAAACACTAGTGAGCCAAAATTGTCAAATTTGCTCAAGTGTTTTAGGTTTTGGGTGAGTGCTTAATTGTGCAAACAAACACCTATTAGAGGGTTTTAAGTTTGCTTCTTGTTTCTCTTTGTAAGAGAGGGTTTCAATCAAGGCTTTGGGTAGAAAGCTTGATTGTGTATAAGGGTTACCTCCTAAGCCTAGAAAAGGGGAAGAGCATTTAGTGGAATTGTTTGGAAATCCTTAGTGGGGAGCTAAGGTAGTGGATGTAGACCTTAGTTAGAAGGTTGAACCACTCTAAAATCATTGTGTCAATCTTCATTTTAGCTTCCTAAACCCTAACACCCAAAAATCCACCTCTCCACCACTTGGTGAGCAACATCGGTTGAACGAATCGAGCCCCACACAACTCAACATAACTATTATCTGTTATCGATGAACATGTGAAGTTCTTAAGAACAATTATACTATGGACGGATTGAATTTTTTAGAAATGACCTTGTCTTGAATTAAATCATGATCTCTTTACTTGAATGCCTCCAATTCACCTCTGATACGGTGGTTTTGGATAGATAACTATATATGCTATTGACGAGCATGTGAAGTTCTTAAGAACAATTATAATATGGACGGATGGACTTTTTAGAAATGACCCTTGTCTCAAATTAAATCTTGCTCTCATTGCTTGAACAGTTATAATATGGTGGTTTTGGATAGATAACTATATCTGCTATCGATGATGTGCTCATCTGCAATTGAACATGTTTTTATGTATTGGCTCTGTTATTGGAGTACTTTTTAACATTGGTTGGGATATTTTTAATCATTATGTTAAAACAGAACATGTGGAAAAAATTGTGAAAATGGATTTTCTTTTCTAGTTAAAATTTAAGCTTTTATAATACTTTTCATCTCATCACATACTTGTCGTATTTTGTCTCTCCCAATCGTATTAAAGTGGTTTTAAAGTGGTAATGGTTTGAATATTATGTTCTTAGTCATTATACTCATGTTTTGCAAGGAACAAACGTAGGACTATGTCCTCAAGGGGAAAGCAAAGCCACGATCCTGGTAAGTTAAAATGCATTATGTTTTCTAACATTGACCGCACATTTTTAATCAACTACCACACCTTCCCTATTGTAATAATGCTTTTTTTATTTTCTGTAAATGACATAATTATTAGAAATGGTAGATAATCAAGATACCGAAATTGAAGATAGAGAGTTGGAGTGTTATAATCAAGATAAAAGTGGTATAATCATGACGAAGATTTCTACAACAGTGAATCAGATTATGAAACTTATGCTGAAGAAGAACAAATTGAGAAACATATAGATGATGAGAAGACAATTGACTATTTCATTAACGAGAATATATGAGACAAGATTGGGAAAGAATTACAAGAATACGATGGGAATGATATGAATATGCTGAAGTGGAAGACTTTAGATGATTGTATTGAGTTTTATTATACCTATGCAAAAGTGAAGGGTTTTGGAGTTCGAATGAGTTAGTCAGTGAAAAGTCGAAGTGGTGGTCACATAATTTCAAAGAAACTGTTGTGCCGTAAGGAAGGATATAGAGAGGAAATGTGGGTTAACTTGCCAAACAAAAAACGTAACCAAAGACTGATCAACAGAGTTGGATGCAGAGCATTTATTAAATTTAAATTGGACGAACGATATCAATATTGGAATGTTGCTAAGTTTCGCGCAGAACATAACCATTAGATGGTTCAGCCAACACAAGTTGCTTATATCAGGTATGTAATCAATCAATAAGTAAATTGTTACATACTAACTTCTAGCTTATATATATATATATAATGTTATGTTAATGCTTTATTTTGTAGGTCATTCCGAAAAATTAGCGAGTTAGACGAAATTAACATTAAGAGCATGCACAACTCTAGAATTGCTCCATGTAAAATTATGCGAAATCTCGTGAATGAAGCTGATTCAATTGGGAATGTTGGATTTCTACCGAAGGATTTGTACAATTATCTATATAGAATCAAACGAGAAGAAGTGCGAGATGGTGATGCTGAAACAGTGATGGCGTATTTATATGGAAAGCAAGAATCTGATCCATTTTTTTTGTGAGGCACACGAGAGATGAATTTGGAAACCTAGAGAAGTTGTTATGGTGCGATGATGTATCACGTGCCGACTATAAAGAATTCAGTCATGTACTTGCATTTGATACGACTTACAAGTGCAATGCATACAACAAGCCGTTCGTTGTTTTGGTTGGTGTGAATCAATCATCGAAACACAGTGCCATTTGGATGTGCATTGATTGCAAATGAGAAAGAGGATACCTATGTGTGGGTGTTAGAACACTTGATTGAAGCGGGAGATGGCTACAGGCCACTTACTGTTATTACTGATAGATATAAGGCCATGGAAAATGCTATTTCTTAAGTTTTACCTGAGGCAAAACATAGATTGTGTTTATGGCATATTATGAGGAACGTGCAGTCTAATGCTCACCACGGTTTTCTCGATGGGTTTTTGAGATGCACTGACAAGTGTAGAACGCCATCCGATTTTGAAATGGATTGGAAAGAATTAGTGGACAAACACAATGTTGAAGGAAGGAAATGGGTACAAGAATTGTACGAAGATAAAAAGAAATGGACAGAAGCATATTTGCAAGGATATTTTTATGCAGGTAACATTTTATAAACTTTATTTATATTATATATTATAATTATGTATTGCATTTAACCAAATTATTAAATATTTTGGTGTGCAGCAATGAGGAATACTCAACGGTGCGAGTCAATGAATAAAATAATGAAAACTTGGTTAGACAGAAAGGTAATGTTGTATCGATTTGTTGAGAACTTTCATAAACAACTGAGTGCTCTAAGATGGGATGAAAGTCATCAAGACTACAAAATAATGGATGAACAACCGTATTATGACGTTGTGTTGGGAACTTTAAAACGTAATGCAGCCCAAGTATATACGAGAAATGCTTTTGCTACATTGTGCAAAGAAATATCCTATGAGGATTATTATTTGGTCAAAATAGGGAAGTACAGAATGAGTTCATGTGTTACTGGTTAGAGAATGTTGAAAAAGAGAAGATGTATCTTGTACTTAAAGTTACCACACATGATACTATGTATTGTTGTTGCATGAAGTTGGAGTCTGTTGAATTTTCATGTCGTCATATGTTTGCCGTGTTGAAATATTAAAAGGAAAAAGAAATACCTCAATGATGTATAATGAAATAATGAACTATTTATGCGAAGAAAGATGTTGGATTATAACAGAAGAATGTAGATGTCAAAGATAATAATCCAACAACAATTCAAGCCAGATATTCCACTCTAGCCTCTTATTGTATGACTATATGTCACCGTGCATCACAAACATTTAAAACTTTCAATGAGGTTAAAGATCAATTTGCAAAAATGAGTCTCAAATTGCAAGCGGTGAAAGTGGGATGTAAAAAGAGAACCAGTAAAAGTGGAGAGCTTCTTGGAATTGGCGATCCTATAGTTCTTGAAACGGGAAGAGGAAAACCCAAGAGAAATAAACGCCAAGCTTCATCGTCCAATCCAACACATGTTTTATATGATGACGATGCCACTTTGGGATTCCATGAAACCTCTAAACCTTCACCGAACAAGCCTTCTGATCAGAATACGAGACATAATGATGCACCTCAAATATCAAAATTAGTTGTATATATGCCCGACACATACAAAAAGACGATATATCTGAGGTAATTAAATATGAAATATAATAGTAATTACTCTTTGTTGTTATACATAATGATATTAATATTTTTTGCAAGCTGCATATACCAATGAATTGAAAAATATGAAAAAAGATCCAACTATTTTGGATGGGCAACCAAATAAAGATTGGTAGTGTGCGATTTTATCCAAAAATTATATTCTTTGCTCTTGTAAGTTAAGAAGATTTTTTTAGTAATTTATTGACTTAAAAATTATGTATTAATTTCTTTGTTGATTGTGATTACTAATGTTAGTTTTTACGTTTTTTTCTCATGATAAACAGGATTAAGTCTAAGCGTAACGCAGTAACATATCAAGATTCGAAGTAATTACCGCATAATGGATGAGGGTCGCGGTTTTCCTTCTTCTCTGTGTCTATTGAGAGATTTATTTTAGTAATGTTATTCTAGCTATACATACATGAAATACTAGTTATATGCAGGACATGTTGATTTATAGTTTAAACTAAATGCGTATGCTCTTGAGATGGATGATACAAATGAGATGGAGAAGATCTCTATTTATAATTGAGTCTCTTACATTCGACGGTCTCTATTGATTTATATCGACAACTAAGATCGAAGTCCACCCACCACAAAAAAGTAAAAATATAGAATATTCCCTAGATTATAATCTTTAACAAAAGAAAGAATATTTCAATATTTGTTTCTAATATTTATAGTTTACTCCAATATTTGTTATTATTAATAACATTATTTTATTTAAATGTTAATATATAATAGAAATAAATAAAATAAAATATTTTAATATTAAAGTAGTAATTTTTTAGATAAATTAAATTACCTAAAATTTGAATTAATAATTGGAATATAATTAGATTATGATTCGAATATAGTATACACATGATTCGAATAGAATATAAATATGATTCAAATTTTTGTTGAATTTTATTCAAAAATTATAATTCGAATATAGAAAAATCCGAATTAATAATTATAATATAATTGAAATATGATTCGAATATAATTTAAATTTTCTCAAAAATACGATTCAAATTTAGCAAAATTCGAATCTGATCGGAATATGATTTGAATTTTTCTCAAAAAAGAATTTAATTGGAATAAGTAATTGTTTGAGTCAGTTTTAATTAATTTAATTTATCTAAAAAATTAATAATTTAGTATTAGAATATTTCATTTTATTTATTTTTATTAAATACAAACATTTAAATAAAATGATATTAGTAATAATACCAAATATTGACTAAATTATAAAAATTAGAAACAAGTAGGGTTTAATTGAACACAAATATCAACTTATTGTATATATATATATATATATGATGAATTTATTAAAATTATAATGTAGTAAGGGTTAATTGTGGGTTAAATAAAGTTTATGAGGACTAAATTAAATAAAAACATCAGCATATTAAAAATACTGGACTAATTTATAAAAATTATAAAGCAATTTGGGTCAATTCAGGTTAAATAATGCTTTTTATGATTGAACAAAAAAAATTTAGACTTAGCGTGCAATTTACCCATCTAAAATAAGACAATTGATTTTTTTTGTTTATTACTAACACGTGTCACGTTTTTATTGGCCCGTTAGAATTTTTTAACGACATATCAGGTAACGATTTTTAGTTCACGGTCCAATGGTGGTCACGGTTTATAGTTCATGGGGTAAAATGCACAAAAAATACCTTAGGAATCAGTTCGATAGTTTGTGTATACTTCGAGGGCCAAATGAGTCCTTAAGCCAAATTTAAAATCCATACTTATGGCTAATGGTTGTTTAAATGTCATACATCTTTGAACTTATTTCAAAGTGTCTTTAATGCCAATAATAGTCATAAACATTTAGAATGCATATTCGTATCAAATCGGGGGCATACAAATAAATGAAAAGTATGTTTCTCTTATATAATCTCATCGTGTTTGTATTTGTCTTCTTATATTAGGTATGTGTTGTTCGAATGTGCATTTTTAAATGTTGTACCATATTTTTTTGGTTTTGTATATGTATATTTGCTTGCATAAAAGCATGTGTTTCTTATATTATATCATCCATTACTTAGCACATGAAGAAAATAAATGAAAAATAAAAAAGAGGGAAGGTTGTGAACCATCCACAAACCAATATAATAGCATTAAAAAATTTTGTAAATAATGAAACCCCACACACACATATATATATATATAGTTTTTATTTCTTTTGATCATGGTATGATATAATTATAAAGTAAAAAATGAGAAAAAAATATGATGTAACTATAAATTTTACTAAATTATTACAAACTGACTTCTGCTATTTTAGCTTGTATTACCACATTCATTTTCCCAACTTCTAAATCTTGTGTGAACAGTTCACGACGATTGAAAAAATCAACTTCATTGTGGTTGCTTGTAACAAGATTTGCCAAAATTTTCAGTCGTTCAACTCTCATTTGTTGCCTCTACATAATAAATATATCATGTTATTCAATATCATACAATAGCTAAACAAAATTGTATGATATACTTTACCGTGAAAGTAATCATCGACCAATCACTTTTATTATCGGCTTCTATATACTTCAACATGTACATGCCACAGTCATATCTGAACCCAATATAAAATAAATTAATCTGTAAAAAAGAAATTTTAGAGATATCTTAAAAATAACTTTTATTTTTAATTTAAATTACGTACCAATTTGGCTGCTTCGGTAATTCAACACAATTAATTGGAAATTTTGTAGCATTTTCAAATAATCTGCCCAAATGAGCATGGCCCTCATACTTAAGTGGAGCTTTATTCAACTTTTATAATAAATCAAACAAAAATAAAAAATCAATAGTTAAAAATATACGAATTCTAGTAGTTCTCATAAATAAATAAAGAACTTACTATATTTTCTGCGATCTTTTTACGCACTTCATTTGCGCCAAGAGAGTCTAAAACGTAATTTTGCTCCTCCACAACATGAACAACTAATACAAACGAGAAAATGACGCAAGGCGTAAGGCAAGAAAGGCAAGGCGAAGATCGGTGTTGGTCCCTTTTCATCTCGAATATACCCGTTCAATTGCATTGGAAGGGGGTTTGGCAAGTGTTTGATCGCCATGGGTGGTAGTTGATGTATTTATCCCGAGGAAAAAAGCAGTGGACGGGTCTCGTTTTGGTTTTGTGCGGATGAAATCTAAGGAGGATGCTCTTAGGGTAATTGAGCGGTTCGATGGATTTTGCCTATATGGTTTCCGTTTACGTGTGGGTTTTGCACGACGCGATCCGCGAAACCAATTTTGGAAGAAGAGGTAATTGAATCAGAATCAACGAGAGGGGATGAAGGGGCAACAATCAGATCAGCCGCGTGCGGCAATGGAGGGTGAAGAGAGGATTATCGATCATAAGGAGACTAAGGAAGGTAGGGAGCAATTGGTTCGACAGGTGGATGGAGAAGTGGATCCAGACAAATTGGAAATCCTAAAGAAGTATGCGGTGGGTTTTTGTAAAAAGAATATGAAAATACGTGATCTGGCGGCGGAATTGAAGAAAGCAAAATTGGAGGGTTTTTCGGTTATGCGAGCAGCGGGCTCGACCGTCTTATTATTGTTTGAAGATATTGATACGCGCCGGAGATTATTGGAGGAGAATTGCTTCGAGCAGTGGCTGGAAAATGTGATGATATGGGAGCCGACATTTGGAATGCCGAATCGACATGTTTGGGTATCGGTCAGTGGCTTACCGATGCATGTGTGGTCAGAGAAAACATTCGAGAATATCGCATCATTATGGGGTGAATTGGTGCAAATCGATACGGAGACATTAGCACCATCGACATTTGAAAGATGTCGATTCCAAATTGCAACATATTGGATTCTGGCGATAGATGAACTGTTGGACATTCGGATAGATGATCACATTCATAGGATTCGGGTTGTCGAAATGGAAGAGGTGTTGGGATCAAAATGCGAGTGCTGTTGTGGTATAAATGTGGCAAACTTTGTGGCTGACGACGAGGGGAATGGGGATAGTACTAGTAGTGAGCAAACATTAGGCGAAGATGAACAATTTGATAGTAGCCACAAAGATGAATTGCCCGACTCACATCAAGATACGGTGGTGCAGGATACGTATAACTCGGAGAGACGTAGCAGGGAATTAGAGCATATGTGGGAGGATAACCAACGAGTGGATATGCGGGTGATAGAGGTGACGTCGAGTGTAAATTAGTGGATGACGGATGAAGATGTGGGCATGGTGTCGAGAACATTGGAAGGTGAGGGTGGATCCGAGTCTTTTGTGGCACAGTGGTGCCGGAATATGCAGATTGGGAGATGGATTTGAGAGAGGAAAATACGGGTGGGATCATGGTTTGCCATTCACCGGGTAAGGATGTTAATGGGCCACGGTCCGAGTTGCCAAGGGCTGGAATTGCAGATGTAATAGAGGCAAATGGTGAAAAAAAAAGAGTGCGCAGCATATCCGAAATAAACCTGAGTTATATGTCGCCGGAGAAACGACAAGAGGCAGTGCTGAAAGCAACGAAACGGGGCCGAGGGAGACCGCGGAAAACCACAAAGGTACAACAAGAGATTGTTAACGGATCGCTATCAGACACTGATTTTGAGACGCGCAAACGTTCTATCCTCCGCGAGGCAAGGGAGACGTTAGATTTGGGAAGATTGATTGGTGCCGAAACAGTGGGTAAAGAGGAAGAAATTGTCAGTGATATCGCGCGACTGATAGAAGCGCGAGTACCAAAACAATAGCAGCAAGTTATGCGGATGTTGTCATGGAATGTGCGTGGTATGGGTGCGACGAATAAACGAAGAGCCATTCAATACCTCGTACGGCAACATCGATGTGAGATGGCGTTATTCCAAGAGACTAAGTTGGAGGAAATCACAGGTATGTTAGTAAGTAGTGTATGGGTGTCGGATGAGTTTGAATATATTTTTGTGCCTTCTTTGGGGAAATCGGGTGGGATTCTCTTGGTTTGGGAGAAAACGAAGTTTCGTTTGATAAATTCAAGGGTTGGGGAACGGTTCATTTTGGTCGAGGGTTGCTGGATCACAGAAAATTGGACTTGTGTTATGGTGGGAGTATATGTATCGTGTGTGTTGGAAGAACAATTTGTTTTTTGGCGTAAGCTTAGTGAGATAATTCGGACATGTGATTTACCTTGCTGTATTTGCGGTGATTTTAATATGATATTACATCCGAGGGAGAGAAGGAATTGCTTACGGATATCGCGTGGCATGGTGGAGTTTACTGTGTTTGTGGAGGGTAATGGACTGTTAGATTTGCCGTTACAAGGGAAACAGTTTACGTGGTTTGGACCGGGGTCGAGATGTAGTCGAATAGATAGGGTCCTCGTTTCTCCAAATTGGTTGGAGGAATTTAACAACTTGCGGGTACTAGTGTTACAAAAGGGGCTGTCCGATCACACTCCATTGGTGGTAATTACGGATGCATTCGATGGAGGTCCGCGTCCCTTTCGATTTATTAATGCATGGCTTTGTAAGAGGGGATCGATAGTGGAGATGAAGGAGGAATGGGGGAGGTTGTCATTAGTTGATGCGACAGGGAATTTGGTAACCAAGTTACGTGGAATGAAGAAATTTTTGAGAGGGTGGAACCGTTCAAATTTTGGAGATGTGGATAGTAAAATCGAGGGTGTAACGAAGGATATTGAGTGCATTGATCAAAGGATGGGTGAGAAGGATGTATCGAAGGAGGTGCTGGTGGAAAGGGGGAGATTAACGGCTGAGCTGTGGCGTTACTCTAAGTTACGCGAGTCTATTTGGCGACAAAAATCGCGTATTAAATGGCTTAAGGAGGGGGATCGGAACACGGGATTTTTCCACAAGGCTGCTAAGTTGCGAGCTCTACGGAATGGGATTTATGGTTTGCGAATTGAGGGTGAGTGGGTGCAAGAACAAGATCGCATTAAAGAGTTTATTTTCAGGGCATTCCGAACGCATTTTGATCGACAAGTAACGTTGGGTTCGATGCTTGCGGCTGTAGAGTTCCAGCGATTATCTAAGGAGCAGGCGGAGGTCTTAGAGATAGGTATATCGGAGGAAGAGGTGAAGGCGGCAATATGGGGGTGTGAGGGGTCGAAATCGCCGGGACCGGATGGGTTCACATTCGAATTCTACAAGAAGGGATGGGAGTTTCTTAGAGAAGATGTGATGCGTTTTGTGCAGCAATTTTGTAACTCATGTCAGCTACCAAGTGGTGTTAATGCAACGTTTGTTGTGCTGATCCCAAAGAAAGAAAATCCGCAAGGGGTAGGTGATTTTCGCCCTATATGCCTTCTGAATTCGCTATATAAAATACTCGCGAAATGTTTAGCGAAACGGTTGCAAACAGTGCTGCCATTGTTGATTAGTGATGTGCAGTCGGGTTTTATTTGTGGACGACAAATTTTAGACGGAATACTGTTTGCAAACGAGACGATTCACTCATTACAAAAGACCCGATACAGTGAAGGTGGGATTATTCTTAAATTGGATTTCGCAAAAGCTTACGATTGTATAAAATGGGAGTGCTTGGATCATGTTTTGAGTGGTATGGGTTTTGGTTTGACTTGGCGAAGATGGATTTGGAATTGTGTGAGCACGGTGAAGATGGCGATTCTTGTGAATGGATGTCCGACGAAGGAATTTGCCATGAAGCGCGGATTGAGGCAAGGGGATCCGTTGTCACCTTTGCTTTTTGTTATTGTCGCGGAAATTCTGCATCAATATTTGTGTAATGCGGCTAGCTTGGGGAAATTTGCGGGGGTACAAGTGGCCGAGGGGTTCGTGATGTCGCATCTCCAATTTGCAGATGATACGATACTATTTTTTAAGGCAAATTTGCAGCATGCGGAGAACTTGAAACGAGTATTAACCTGCTTTGAATATACGACGGGGTTGCAAATCAATTACAACAAATCATGTATCTATGGCATACGGGTTGAAGATGAGCTGGTGTCGAACATTGCGCGAGTGCTGGGCTGCTGTTGTGGAGTATTGCCGATTGTTTATTTAGGGATACCTTTAGGGGTGAATCCACGCGGAATGCAGGTTTGGGATCCAATAATACATAGGTTTCGCAAGAAGTTGTCGGGGTGGAAACGTGGTTCACTGTCTTTTGCTGGGAGGCTTATTCTGGTAAATTCGGTTCTTTCTTCCTTGCCTTTATATTATATGGGGATTTTTGTTGTTCCACGAGGAGTGATTTTGAAATTAGATAGGATCCGCCGACGATTTCTGTGGGGGGGTTCGGAAGACAAGTTGCGCATGAGTAGGGTGAGTTGGGCTGTGGCTTGCCGTCCGAAGAGGTATGGCGGTTTGGGTGTGGTGAATTTGCGTACGCGCAATTTAGCGCTACTTGTGAAATGGGGACGGAAATATGCGATGGGTGAGACGTCACTTTGGCGTTCTATTATAGAGGCAAAATATGGGCGTGACACATTGCTTTGGTGTCCGAATGTGCTAGGGAAACAACATATGTCGGTTGTGTGGCACAGTTTGGTGGACGTGCAACGTGATGAAATGGTGCAACGTTTCATGAGTGTGTCGGATTTTATGTGGCAAGTGGGGGATGGTACTAAAGTTATGTTTTGGCGGGATAGTTGGTTTTTGGAGGAACCTTTACAATTTGTGTATCCGAGACTGTTTCGGATTGTCTCATGTTCGGATGCGTTGGTATGTGATTATGCGCATTTGGGGAAGCTTGACCATGACAAGTGGGAGGTGTTGTTTCGGAGAGCTTTGCGGGAGTTCGAAACTAGACAATTGAATGAATTGAAGGCTTGCGTACGGGGCTGGAAATTAGTAGCACACGAGCAGGATCGTCTTGTGTGGAGGCCGGATCGGCGGGGGGTGTTTTCGGTGAGTTCGTTGTATGGTTTGATGGTGTCTTTTGGCTTAGAATCCATGTCCGAATTAAATGTTATTTGGAGGTTGCAAGTGCCGCCGAAAATCCAATATTTTGTGTGGTTTGTGGTGTTGGGAAGGCTGCCTACGATGGATCATTTACAGAATAGGGGGATTGTGTTTGACGGTGATAGGGGGCGTTGCTGTTGGTGTCGGGAGGTGGATGAAACGATGGATCATATCCTGTATGGCTGTGATTTGGTGTGGGAGATATGGAGTTTATTTTTTCAATGGTGGAATGTGATATTGATTAGGCCGCGAACATTATTGGAGTTTGTGTGGATGATTTTCGATGGATTCTTTGTAGGGTCAGTGCGGGATTGGTGGTTAGCGGGGTGTGCGGCGGTGCTATGGTCATTATGGTTGGGTCGAAATGGTGTGATTTTTAGGGAACAACAAGTGTCGAAGAGTGAGCTATTCTTCCTCGTCAAAATTAGATCGTTGTATTGGGCGCGAAATGGGACGGACGAACATATTGCGGAAAATCTATGGTGGGAATGCCCTTGGGTGTGTTACACTCGACAGGATCCGAAGGCTGCTCGGAGGAATGTGGTTTGGGAAAAACCACCTTTGGGAGTGCTGAAATTTAACGTTGATGGGTCTTCACGGGGGAAACCGGGTATGGCAGGATGTGGGGGGGTGTTGAGGGATGATTGTGGGCGTGTGCTAGCTTTGTTCTCGGGGCCGATCGGGGTGGTGGATTCGAATGAAGCAGAGTTACAAGCAATTTGTGCTGCTTTGGAATTGTTGAGTGCTTCGAGGTGGCGTGCGTCGACAACGATTGTGATAGAATCTGATTCAGCGATAGCTATCGCATGGGTGATACAACGAGAGCAACGCCCGTGGCGTCTTGCACGTTGGTTTTCGAGGATTGATGAAGCTTGTCGGTCTCTGATGGATGTTTGCTTCCATCATGTATTTCGAGAGGCAAATGGTATGGCGGATGCACTAGCGAAGAGTTGAGTGGATCGTCCCTCGTGGGTTCAATGTATTGGGTGATTGGTTCTTTTTCGCATTACCGGGGTACTCTTTTCCTCCATTTAGGATTAGGGAGGTTTTTAATGAGGCCACCGGTAATGTTTTCATGTATGATTATTCTTTAATAAAATCATACATTCTGAGCAAAAAAAACAACTAATACAAACCAATGACTGCCTTCTACATCATGTAAAGGTACATATACCTGCTAAATCATGTGAGTTGAAAATCACTATCAACTACGTACAAGCAAACAACAAACTATAAATATACCTGTTCAACATTACTACTATCAACATGTATAAAGTCCTCTATCCATCGGGTATGAAATTTAAAAAGGTTGTTACTTATTCTCGACTTCTTATCATCTGTGAAATCTTCTATCAAAATCCGCAACAAACATAACATTTGAAAATGTCATGAAATAATGAACTGAAAACAATGTGATTCTTAACCCATATATTATTTTTTACCTGAATGAAAAAAGAAAGATATAACTTCTTTGACATAGACTCCTGTCTTAAGTACAAATCGTACCCATAGATGTCGATAAACTATTAAATATTTAAAAACAATAAAAATACTTGTATTAGTAACAGAGAAAAGAACAAATATTGATTATGTAAAAATTTAATAATTTAATCTATAATACCTAATCAGATAACCAACTATTTGGAAAAACAATATAAGCATTTTCAACGTTTAAAATATTATTTTTGGCCATGTAAACAGTGTTGGTGGAGGTGGAGGTGGGCCTGCTAAATGGGGAAACTGATGTTTCTTTTGATGAAATATGATCTCACACTCTAAATGGTAAAATATTTCGATCTGAAGGGAGTGTTCGCATGGGCCTGAGAGCTGGCCTGGATAAATTCCAGTGGTGGGCAAAACAGTCCAAAAGAAACCCAAAAGGAAAAAAAAAGTGGTGAAAAAAATAAGGAAAGGCCCAATCGTGAATGATAAACCGTTGAAGCTGCTGTCTTTACTTCCTCATAAATCTCCTTCACCTTCATCTCTTGACTTGAAAAATAATTTCGACGAGTTTACTGAAGCAGTAGCAACGTTGAACACAGGGAATTTGTTGGGCGTCAATTTCGAAGCCCCAGTGGAAACAGTGATTTCCCGTCTAGTGGACGTAGAGATAGGGAAGGGTCGTATGTGAGGTAAGTATTCCCAATTCATCTCTGGTTTGTTCGAATACTTTATGAATTCTTTGATGCTAAGCTGGAATATACGAGGAATGGGTAGACCGGAAAAGGTGAGAGCGCTGGGCAATGCTATCATCTCCAGCAAATGTAAAGTGTGTCTGATCCAGGAAACTAAACTGTCAATTATTAAACCATGGTTGGAAAGTCGTCTTAAAGGCAGAAGTTTTGGTGGGTTTGCATTCTCTCCATCTACAGGGGCGTATGGGGGTTTAATATCTCTGTGGGAAACAAATTTCTTTGAAGTCGAATTTAAAATTATAAAGAGTAGAATGATAATACTTGTGGGATCTCTTGGGTATACAAATAAGAAGTGCGGGATTATCAACATCTATGCCCCCAATGATCCGAGTGAGAGAAGGTGTTTCTTTGAGGAGGTTACTGATTGCATTGCTAATCTAAATGTTCCAGTGATTCTGGGTGGAGACTTCAACTCGGTGAAGAGTGCAGAAGAAAGAGTAGGGGCGGAGGCAGGGCCAGAGTCGGGGTATATTCTGGAAAATTTCATTCAGAAAAATAACCTGGTGGATTTGTCGTTGGTGGGAGACAAATTCACTTGGTTCCGAGAAGGTACTTCTATCGCGTCTAGTAGATTGGATAGATTCATCATGTCTCCAGAAGTATTCCTGTGGTTTTCGAATATGCAACAACGAACGTTGCCTAGGAGTTTATTTGATCATAAGCCGGTGTTGATTGCTGTAGAAAAGAAAAATGGTGGTCCGAGGCCATTCAAACTTTTTTCTCATTGGTTAGAAGTTCCTGAAGTGGTGAATATTGTGAATAACACTATGGCCAAACTGAAGAGTAAAGGTATGGGTATCACTATGAAAACAGTTAAAGAGGCAATTAAATCTTGGGTGAAAGATTTCCGAGCAAATGAGAAGGCATCGACACGAGAAATTGAAGAAAAGATTTCGGTGCTTGAAGAACTGATATGTACAGAAGGTTTTAATGCTCAGATAGGGTCTAAAACCAAATCTTTAAAAATTGCATTATGGGCCCAATATCGTAGAGAAGAACGAGAATGGTACCAGAAATCGAGAGTCAAGTGGTTCGCGGATGGTGATAAGAACACGAAGTTTTTCTATTTAGTGGCCTCACTACGAAGAAGTAGGAATTCAATCTCTTCAGTCGAATGGAAGAATGAAGTGTTTTCTGATGATAAACAAGTAATGAAAATTTTTGAAGAGGTGTTTAGGACAAACTACAACAAGTCTGATACAATCCCAATTAAATGCTTCAATTGTGATTTTAATCAACTCATTAGTTGTTCTGCTAGGAGACTTGAAGCACCTTTTACGGCTGAGGAAATATGGGAAGCAATTGGGTCTGCTGATGGTAATAAGGCCCCGGGGCCAGATGGTTTTAACTTCGACTTCTACAAGAAGTTTTGGCCTATTCTTAAAGATAGTGTGATGAACTTCTTCAATGATTTTTACAGGGGGAAGATAAAGGACAAATTCTTCAATCACTCATTTATCACTCTGATTCCCAAAAAGGAATGCCCAGTTTCAGTAGAGGACTACAAGCCAATTTCTTTAGTAAATAGCATGTACAAAATCCTTGCAAGGGTTCTTTCGAGAAGGCTCGGTCAATGCATTAACGAAATAGTTGGGGACAATCAATTCACCTTTATTCCTGGCAAACAAATCTTCGATTGTGTGTTGATTGCAAATGAGGTAATAGACGACTTGAGAAGAAGAAAAAAAGAAGCCATCATTTTCAAAGATGACTTTAGACGTGTATACGATACAGTTGACTGGTCCTTTTTGGATTTCATTCTTCAAAAGATGGGGTTTGGAGCAAGATGGAGGAAGTGGATATCGTTGTGCATTTCAACTGTTATGACCTCGGTTATAGTGAATGGAAAGCCAACTAATATGTTTCCAATTAAAAGAGGATTGCGTCAGGGGTTTCCTCTTTCGCCCCTCCTCTTTAATATTTTGGGAGAGGCCCTAAGCTCCCTGATTCATAAAGCTGTGAACGTGGAAATTATTAAGGGGGTTGAGGTGGGCGTTAACGGCTTCACGATTTCACATCTGCAGTTTGCAGATGATTTAATCATCTTTGCTAAAGCTAATCTGGAGAACGTGGTGAATATTAAAAGAGTTCTAAGACTGTTCGAACTAGCATCTAAGTTGAGCCTTAATCTCAAGAAAACCAGCTTGTTCGAAGTTTCTGTGGAAGAAAGTTGTGTCAAAGAATAGGCGAAAGAACTTAGATGCATCTCAGGTATTTTACCTTCGACCTATCTCGGTTTACCTTTGGGTGCCCCTCGAAACTCAACCCAGTTATGGAAACCGATTATAGATAAGGTTCTGTCGAAGCTAGCATGGTGGAAAGGAAAGCTTCTCTTTATTGCGGGAAGAGTATGCCTGGTAAGGTCAGTTTTGAGCAATTTACCAATTTATTTCCTGGGTCTATTCCAAATGCCGGCCACTATTGCTGAATGTATTAACAAACACATTGCACACTTCATTTGGGGACCTAATGTCCCTAGACCGATTCATTGGATTAAGTGGGATAACCTAGTAAAACCGAAAGCGTATGGAGGGCTAGGTTTCTTTGACATGAAGCACAAGAATTGCGCCTTGCTGAACAAATGGGTTTGGAGATTCAGTCAAGAACCGAAAAGCCCGTGGAGGAAGATTATTGGTGCGAAATATGATTATTCTGATAATGCACTGCTACCAGGAATATCGAAAGGGAGAAACCATTCGTGGGTTTGGAAAAAAATCACGAAGCCTCTTCACAATCCGAAGGATGTTTTTACAAAAAAATATTTGTTGCATCCTCGGTGACGGCAGAAACATTAGTTTTTGGGAGGATCATTGGACTGAAATTCCTGCACTTAAAGTCGCGTTCCCAAGAATCTATTGCCTAACAATCAATAAAGTTGGAAGGGTATGTGAGTTTGGAACTGTGGTTAATGGCAGGTGGATTTGGAAGATTGAGCTAAGAAGAAAGCTTTTTCAGTGGGAAGAAGAAGTATGGGATGAGTTTCTTCGCATAATTAATCGTGCATCTGCAGCAAAATATGTAAAAGATTGCTTGAGTTGGTGTGGTTCGTCGTGCGGTATGCATAAGGCTAGGGATTATTGTAACAACGTTTCCACGAATGGGTTGATTGCTGACAGTATGTGGAATTTTGTTTGGCAAAACTTGGTGCCACCCAAGGTGGAAATTTTTCTGTGGAAAGCTATTCAAAACAAAATCCCAACCTTCTATGCATTGAGGAAACAGGGTATCTCAGGTTTAGATGTTGGTTTATGCGTTTTCTGTGCTAAATATGAGGAAACCAGTGACCACTTATTTTGCCATTGTCAGTTGACTTGGAGATTATGGCAGAATTGGTGTAACAAATGGAAGGTTCATGTGGTAATGCCAACCAAGTTAAAAGATTTAATGTTGATGTGGGATAATATATCTTTAAGACCCTCGGCAAAACCAGTGTGGAGCATCGCGTTTTTTGGGCTGATATGGTCAATCTGGTTAGAAAGAAATGAGGTGGTCTACAACAAGAAAAGAGTATGCGAAGAAAGTTTGTTTGATGCAACTTTGATACGGATTGGGTACTGGTGTAAATGCAAATGGCCTTCATGTTTCCCCTCCATGCTCGACTTTGTCAGACAACCAAACTTATTCAATATTGACAATGGGAAGGCTATCAAGTTTTCTATAGTTTCATGGGTAGATCCTCCTATAGGAGTTCTTAAATTCAATGTTGATGCCTCAGTGATTGGAAGCTTCGGTTTAGGAGGTGTCGGAGGTATTCTACGGGACCACAAAAGAAACCACTTGCTAAAGTTTTCAAAATCTATTAGTATGGTGGATCCTACAAGGGCAGAAATCTTAGCCATTTTAGAAGCTTGCTGCCTTTTCCACTCGACATATGAGAAAACCGATGTACCGCTGATTATAGAGTCAGATAGCCAACTAGCAGTTCATTGGATCAACCAAATCAGTCATCCTTCAGGTACCTTTGTTGAATTAATCACAGAATGCAGGTTATACTGTTCTAATACACTTTGGAAGGTATTTTTTGCTGATAGAGAGGTTAATGGTCATGCCCATAATCTAGCTCGTCAAGGAGTGCATAGGACTGAAAAATGGGTTTGGGTGGGGTGCTAATATTCGCCAGTGAGTGTGGTTAGGGCAGGTATGTTGAGAATGTAGGATAATGTGAGGTTGCAATGAGGAGATGTAATCAATCATGTAATAATTTTAATGTATTTGATTATTGAATAAATAAATTGGGCACTCTTTTCCCCTTATTTAGGATTAGAGGGTTTTTTTAACGAGGCCCGTTAATTTTCAAAAAAAAATTGAAATATGGTTTAATAATTGGAGATTATGTTTAATTGGGGATTAATTATAGAATTAGTGTTTAATAATTATGGATTAGGGATTAATTGGGAATTAATTACTGAATTAAGGATTAATAATTGTGGATTGGGGTTTAATTGGGGATTAATTAACGAATTAAGGATTAAAAATTGTGGATTAGAGTTTAATTGGGGATTAATTAACGAATTAGGGTTTAATAATTGAGAATTAGGTTTTAATTAGGGATTAAATAAAGAATTATGGTTTCATAATTAGGAATTAGGGTTTAATTGGGGGAAAATTAATTGGGGATTAGGGTTTTTAATAGGAATTCGAAATTGGGTAAATTTTAAAATTAGGGTTTGATTGGGATCCTAATTTGGGAATTAGGGGTAATTAACGACATAATTGACAACGGTCGATAGTGGGGCTTGGTTCGACGGGGAGGCAGGGGACGACGGCGCTGTGATAACCGACCAAGACCGACGCCGACGACGAAATAGACGACTAAAAGATGGTTCGACCATGGCAGAGAAAACATACCTGTATGCACGGCGGCCGACAGTGGAGTGCGGTTCGACGGCGGACAGGCAAAGCAATCTGGATGTACGGCGACGCAACACGCTGATCCCGGCTGCGCACGGCGGGGATGATACTATAGATCGTGACAGAAGCGATTAGGGATGCGGGAGGATACTACCGATCACGGCAGGCAAATGACCATCGTATAAAACCATCGGTAGACACGCTAACGGCACCGGTGATGGCGCTGGCGGCGGGGGGCGGAGGCGGCGCCGACTGCAAAGAATATTAGGGGTTGAATTTGTTAGGGTTTAGGAGAGTTGAATATATTTGATTCTAATCTATTAAAAATATTATAAAGTACCTATTAAATCTGATTTCTATTTTTAAGAGATAAATTTAATTATAATTTTATTCGTTTAGGTTTTTAATTTTTTTTAAAAAAATTAATGGTGTTTATCGTTAGTGGTGTTAAGCAATGTTCGTCGCACATGGTAGACTCATCCTTTTTTTTAATATTTTACAGAGTACAATTAGCATTAAAATATATAGGTTTCATATAGACATGACTGATAGAGTAAAATTACAATTGTGTATAGCTTGAGAAATTCAGTAGTACTGATTCCTTTTCCCGATTGTATATGTTATTCTTGTAGCAGATTTTGCTTCCTAGATAAATAAAATCAATCATTTATTCAGAAAAATGTTTGATTTGTATTCTGATTTGGATACTAATACCTAGATTATTTATGGCTAAAAAACAAATTTTCTTTTTAAGCAATTTTACATATTCATATAACTAAAGAATTGTAAATATTCGACTCGCTACCATTCATTAGGGGTGTGCAAAAAAATTCGATCTGACTAATACGACTCGTTTATCCGTTGATCTGATCCAATCAGAATATGTGGATATTCGATCCGTTTTTTTATTTTTCGGATAATTTGGTTCGGATACGAATAATGATTTTACATTCAGACCGAATATCCGAAAATCTGAAAATTCAATTTTTTATATATATAAATCTTGTTATATTTGATATTTTCACGTGTTATATATGAAAAATTGAAAATTTCATGAGTACAAATATTGTTATATTCAATAATTTATTGCTTGTCATATTAAAAAAACAAAATTTTCATGGCTATGAGTTTCAAATTCAAAAAATACTTAAATTAAGTAATAAGTTCGTGGATATGGAACGTCAAGCAGGCTCTGGCTCCTAGAGAAGAAGAAGAGGCTCAACTGACCAACAAGCACGATATCGACCGTGGAGGAAAAGAGGAGACCTAACAGCGAAGCAAGGAAGACAATACAACAGAAAGGAAAAATATCATAGACCAGACGTTACGGTTTTTGTGGATTGTGTAAGCAAAAGGATCCATCGTTCAGCTTTAAAAGAAGCTTTCTCGGTGTACGGAAGAGTGATGGATGTCTACATCGTATAACAATCCGGGCAGGTTTAACAAGAAGCACACTTTTGCCTTTATAAGATTTTTCTCCTTGGAGGAAGCCACAAAATCGGTGGAGTTAGAAAACAATAAAAAGATGGATGGCTGGTACGTCAGGGTCTACATGGGGAAAAGCCAGGAATCTGAAAAAAAAAAGGCTACGACATATCAGAAGAGGAGACAATGCTCAAACCATGTATATCCAAAAAAGTAGACTACTCCAAGTTAACCGACGAGAGATCTTACAGGGAAGTCCTATCGTCAAAGCCGGCACATGCGACTGAAAGTGTTATAGATGCCAACAGGAAAGAATGGGATATTAGATGTTCTGCGAAAATCAGTAAAGAGCAGCTAATAAACCAACCTTTCCATTATAGCCTAGTAGAGAAAGATATTGTGTGGCTAAAGTTTTGCCTAGTATGGCAAGTGAAAGGTATGTATGATGCAAATTTCATTGAACAAGCCCTCAAATCGGAAAGATTTAAGGTAAAGGTTAGTCCATGGTCGGGGTTCTATGCGTTGATTCAATTTACGGAACAAGAGCAGATTGAGATATTTTGGGACCTCAAGGACTCAATGCTCAATTCATGGTTTGATGAATTAGACACAGTAGAACACTTCTCGTCAGAAAACAAGCTAAAGGTGTGGGTGTCTTTGAAGAAATTCCCTTTGGAAGCTTGGAACGGTGATATCTTTAGATCCATTGTAAGCAGATGGGGAAGAGTTATTAGAATTGATGAAGATAATACGTAGAAAAACAAATTTGATTGTGCTCGAGTTCTCACTGGAGTAAATTTTTTATCAGACATTCCTAAATCCGCCAACGTGTTCATCAATGGAGTCTGTTACAACATTTCAATATCAGTTGAAGAGTACGAGGATGAAAGAAGATGGATCGATCAAGAAGATCAGAAGGGTGTGCAGTTTGAAAGTCCCACATAAACTTGTGATGAAGCTAACAACTTGCGCATAGAAGATCTAAGTCAAAGGAACAATAAATTGGCGGCTGAGGATATTCCCAAAACCTTGAGAAAAGCAACAAATGATCATCCTTCTACAGTCACCAGTACACGTGGAAGATATGAAGATATCCAAGAGGCTAATGCAAAACAAGACACTTCATCCCAGACAGACAAAGATATTCTTAACTTGATTGATGTACCTATTCGGTGTGTGTCGGAATCGTCAAAGGATTCCTCGGGGTCTAGCGAATCGTGTGTAAAAACCCTGGATAAAGAGACTGGGCTGTTTATCATTAAGCCCCAAAGTCTAAAACAATCTAAAGCCCAAAACCTCAACTTTTTTAGAACCACTTTGGACAGGCTGAAAATAAAGCCCGTTAAAAAGAATGGCCTTGGAGAATCTGGTTCATATAAGCATAAGAAGAAGGTACCAGATCCCACAGAGACGTTACTGAGAGGCAAAGAAAGGATAGATGCGAAACTTAATCATCTGCAGGAAGACGCAATAATGGCTGAAACAAAGAATACACTAGAAGTTTGCAACATGGCAGGAATTCTGTTCGCAGAGAGGAATGAAGTGGTATGCTCGTAACTAGCACAACTAGCAGTGGAAAACTCCGAGCTTGATTAAGCCAGCGCTAAATATGAGTAATTTTAGTGTTTTCTCAATTTGATTATGACAGCACAGGTTTTGTTCTTAACTTGGAATATTCGGGGGCTGGGCAAGATTGAGAAAAAAACCTCCTTGAGAAGATTGATTCGTTCGAGCAAGGAAAAAGTATTCTTTATTCAGGAAACCAATCTTCAATCTCTTGATGATAGAACAACAAAATCGGTGTGTGGAAGAGGCTCAAATTTGTGCAATCTAATATCTTCGTCTAATGGAGCAGCGGGCGATCTACTAACACTATGGGATCGAGATTTCTTCAACATGGAAGTCTCCCATATTGAACCTAGTTTTATCGCGATAGTGGGTACGTTATCTCCATCCAACTTGAGATGTTGCTTGATAAATGTTTATGCCCCAAATGATGGTTCCAGGAGAAAAGAAGTTTTTTCAAATATAGTCACAATGGTCGAAAGGGTGAATCTACCGGTACTCATTGGAGGCAATTTCAATATAATGAGATTATCCGAAGAGAAATTAGGCATGTCCAGCCAGAAAAATGCCATGGCAATCTTCTCCAATTTCATCGACAAGCTAAAACTTTTAGATCCACCTCTACATGGAGGAAAATTCACTTGGTCAAATTTGCGTGACCCACCATCCTTTAGCAGATTAGATCGGTTCCTAATGTCCCCAGAAGTGGTTATTTTATGGCCAAGCTTAGTCCAACACTCTCTCCCGCGGGGCCTATCCGACCATAACCCAATTTATCTCTCTACATATGGTGACAATTGGGGACCAAATCCATTTAAATGGTTTGACCATTGGTTCGAGAATAAGGAGCTAGTGCATCAGCTACAATCCACCTGTAACTCCCTCGAAGGTAAAGGAATTGTGGCCCTACTTCGCCAATGCAAAGCAGTCACTAAGGAGTGGGAACTAAGTAATCGCTACAAGGACCAGGATTCAGTTCAAGAAATTGAAAGAAAATGCCAATTAATTGAAGATAAGTTGGCCAATGGGGAAAACATACAACAGAGTTCAAGCAAATTGAAAATGCTTCGCTCTAAGCTATGGTCTCGGACAAGGATAGAAGAACGTGAATGGCTACAAAAATCAGGAAAAAAGTGGTTTGAAGCATGGGATAAAAATACAAGCTTCTTCCACATGAGAAGAGCTAACTATATTGCAAATCTGAAAGTTGATGGTTCTACTATGTCAAAGCCTACTGAAGTTAAAAAAGCTTTTGAAAATGTGTTCAAAGGCGTGCATAATAATTGCCAGACTATTCCAGTAGCCAAGTTGGAATGCGATATAAAATCTGTATCTCCTACCTCAGCAGCAAAATTAGAAAAACCTTTCTCAATTGACGAAATTTGGACAACACTCTCCTCAATAGATGGCAGTAAGGCATCGGGACTAGATGGATTTAACATGGCATTTCTAAAGCAGTTTTGGCAACATTTGAAAGCTGATATAGTGAGATTCTTCGAACATTTCTACAAAAGGGGAGATCCTGGATTCTTCTTTTAACCATTCTTTTATCGTCCTCATTCCGAAGGTCAAAATCTGATCTTCATGGATGACTTCAGACCCATTAGTCTAGTTGGAAGCATTTACAAACTTCTGGCCAAAGTCCTCTCAATTCGCCTCAAAGCAGTAGTCGATGAAGTAATTAGCAAATCTCAATTTGCTTTATGTCCTAGCAAACATATATTGGATTGTGTTCTCATCTCCAATGAACTGATCAATTACACCAGAAAGAAAGGCCTTAAAAGTGTGATCTTTAAAGCTGACTTTCGTAAGGCCTACGACACAATTGACTGGAAATTTTTTATGTTCACTATGAAACAAATGGGGTTTGGAGATTTATTGTGCTAATGGATCTGGAAGTGCATTTCAATGGATCCCATCTCGGTTCTTGTCAATGGTTCACCTACAAAGCCTTTTTCCATAAGCCGCGGGTTGCGGCAAGGTTGCCCCTATCTCCAATTCTATTTAACTTGACAGGGGAAGTACTAAGTGCCTTATTACACAAGGGTAGTTCATTGGGCCTCTTCAATGGAATAAGGATTGGTAACAGCTCGGAAGGAATCACCCACTTGCAGTTCGCCGACGATCTTATAGTGTTATGTGGTGTATTTGAAACAGAGCTGAAAAACATCATTGAATTTTGAAAGGTTTTGAATTGGCAGCGGGATTAAAACTTAATCTGAAGAAATCGAAGCTACTGGATGTTAATATGAAAGACTCGACTATCAAAGCGTGGGTTGCAGATATGTTTTGTAAAAGCGAAAGCCTCCCCGAAACTTATTTGGGGTTGCCATTGGGCCAATCGAAAAATAACCTCTCTATGTGGGAACCGGTCGTGCAGAAAGTTAAATCGAAGTTAAAAGGGTGGAAAGCCAAATCACTCTCTTTTGGGGGGCGTATTACTCTGGTAAAATCTATACTCTCAAATCTACCATTGTATTACATATCCATCTTCCCTATGCCTACAAAGATATGCAAACTTATTACGAGCTTAATCGTTAAATTCTTGCGGGGTTCATCTGATCACCGAGCAATCCACTAGATTAGATGGGAGACACTGTGTCTTCCCAAGTGTTGTGGCGGCCTAGGTCTTGTAGATTTCAAAGAAAAGAATGAAGCGTTAATGCTTAAGTGGATTTGGCGGTACGATACTGAACCTAACAACCTTTGGCGAAGGGTCATTAATTCTAGATATGAGGCGAATTCCCAATCCCTTATGCCGCACAACCTGAGTAGTTCTAATAAATCTTTTGTTTGGAGAAACATTTAGGCCCTCGCTGCATCATCTGGTAACTTATTCACTCAAAATATCTGATATTTAGTGGGTGACGGTAAGAAGATTCAATTCTAGACTGATATTTGGGTTTGTGACACAATTTTGATGGATGCTTTTCCTAAAATTTATGCCCTAGCATGTTGCAAGAGTAGTGTCTTAGCTGAACATGGTTCGATTGTTGATGGAGAATGGAGGTGGAATATACCTCGTATGAGGCGGCTATTTGATTGGGAAATTGGTGTTTGGGAATCCTTCAATAACACAATAAAAAATTTCAAATCAGACTCCTCTATACCAGATAACATTAGATGGAAAGCAAGTTCAAGTGGCTCATTCTCAGTAAAATCCTATCGTGCACTGGCTGCAATTAGTGAAGAATTGAAAGATGTGTGCTAGAAGATAATTTGGTCTACTCTAGCCCCTCCGAAAGTCGATGCCTTCGTTTGGAAAGCAGCCTACGGACGACTGCCTAGGAGAGTAAATATGTATGTTCGCGGCTTAACTCAAATCTCTTCAATCATGTGCCCATTTTGTGAAGAGGCACCCAAAACTGTCAATCACTTGCTTTGTCACTGTAAATATACTTGGTCTGTTTGACAGAAATGGTGCTCTATATAGGATGTCTACCTAGTTTTTCCAGAATCTGTAACTGACTTGATTAGAGGCTGGTTACACCTAAATCCGCCAAGTTTGAATGTTGACGTGTGGAAACTTAGTCTCTTTTGCTTCATGTGGTCGTGTTGGTTGTTTAGAAACAAGGTTATCTTCAAAGGAAGACTAATGGACTACGCCCAAATATTTGACATATGTGTACTTCGATTGGCATGGTGGTGCAAAGGTAATTGGCCTAACACCAATATATCTATAAGTGATCTAATAAATTCCCCACTGTCTTTCAAATTTGTGCACTACAGCAAGACAAAGTTTGCCAAGTTAGAATGGAAACCTCCTAAGAGTGGTGAAGTCAAGTTCTATACAGATGGCGCGGTCAATGAGAGTTATGGTCAAGTAGGAATTGGTGGATGCTTGCGAAACGACAGTTTGAGGTGTTTGATAATGTTTTCAAAATCTGTGGGCATTGCAGATCCCACCACTACTGAAATTTTGGCTGTTAAAGAAGCTATTTCGGCATTCAAGAACTCCTGCTGGGTTAATAGGTGCAAGCTACATATCGAAACTGACAGCAAACTCATGGTGGATTGGCTTAATAATCTAAACTCAGCCCTTACTATTTTCAAACAGTTAACTGTTTCGTGTATGGAGCTGCTCAAAGACAACAAATGGAAGATTTCATACATCCCCAGAGAGTGCAATTCTTGTGCGAATAACTTGGCAAAAAAGGAATTGGGCGAGTGGCAGATTATTGTGAGGAGTGGCAAGACATCGAACACGATAAAACGAGTTTTGAGGTTGAGAACCTGGATGTGATACATGTTCAATAAGTTGAAGCTAAGTTAATAGGATTATATCATGTAACATTGGATAGTGTAAGTCAATGTTGAGGGATCCATGTTGGGCTATGTTGGCTACATTCAGTCCAGATCGTGATGAAAGCAGTGGTGGGTACTTTCACCATAGTGCTGCAATTGTGGAGGTTAAATGATAAGGGTATGATGTCTGTATGGTGGGATGGTTATCCTAGGAAGCTGAACTTTATGGTGTATTTGTAACCCTTCAAACATTAGTAGGTTGCACTCTTTTTCCTCCACCTAGGATTAGGGAGGTTTTTTAATGAGGCTCTTACTAATGGTTAATATGAATAAAAAGTCATAACTTTTAAAAATAGTTCGGATATTTGGATATCCAATATCCGATCCGAAAATTTGATATCTGATCCAAAATGCACACTCCTACCATTCATAGTCATTTGACATGAAATTTCAAATACCTAAATTAGAATTTTGGAAATACATATACCATAATAGAATATTAACTAAATTAGAGAGGCCACTCATGCCCTTATCAATTACATAATAATTAGGGTAAACTACACCAGTGACTACCGAACTATTAGGGCATACCTATCTTGACCACAAAATTATCAAACTCGTCAATTAGACCAACAAACTTATTAAATTGACATATTTTGACCACTGATGTTAAAAAACTAACGGATGGGTGACGTGGTAGTTAACAGAATTTTGTAAAATTACATATTTAGTCCATATTATTTACCTATTATATCAATTTGGTTCTAATTTTAATTTAGGGTCCGTTTGTTTCACTGAAATTTGTTTTCGGGAAATGAATTCTAGAAAATAAACTACATTTTCTAGAAAACAAACTACATAAAGTATTTTCTGGTGTTTGGATGATGTGTAATTCTTTTTTCGCTATTTGGTAGAGTTTCTTGATAATTTCATGAACAGTCCATAAACAAGCATTGATAATGCTAAAAACAAGTTTCAACCAAAACATAGTTTAGGATTTATGGTTTAGGGTTTATAGTTTAGTGTTTATGTTAGCATTTAGAGTTTAGGGTAGTATTTAGGGTTTATGGTTAGTGTTTAAGGTTTAATATTTAGGGTTTAGGTTAGGATTTAGGGTTTAGGGTAGTGTTTAGGATTCATTATTTATGGTTTATGGTAATATTTAGTGTTTAGGGTTTAGAGTTTAAGGTTTAAAGGTTATGGTATAAGTTACTAGCTAGGGTTTATGGTTTAGGATTTAGGATTTACGGTAGCATTTAGGGTTTAGGATTTATGATTTAGTATTTAGTGTAGGATTTAGGGTTTAGCATTCAGGGTTTATGTTAGTTTTTAATGTTTAGGTTAGAATTTAGGGTTTATGGGTTATTGTTTATGGATTATAGTTTAAGATTTTGTTAGTGTTTAGGGTTTAAGATTTAGGGTGTATGGTTATGGTTATGGTTTCAGGTTTTATGGTTTATGGTTTAGATTAGTGTTTAGGGTTCATGGTTCAAGTTTTAGGGCATTATTTAAGGTTTATGGTTTATGTTAGTGTTTAGGGTTTATTGGTTAATTTTTAAGTTTTAGGGTTTAAGCTGTGGTTATGGTTTATGGTTTATGATACCATTCAGGGTTTAGGATTTATAGAAGCATTTAAGGTTTAGGGTTAGGGTTTATGGTAGCATTTATGGTTTAAGGTTTAGGGTTATGGTTTATGTTAATATCCAAGGTTTAAGGTTTAGATTAGTGTTTAGCATTTAGGGTTTAAAGTTGAAGAGAATGTAGATTGTTTTACAGAAAAATATCGTAAAACAAACTGCAAAATAGTCATTGTAATTCAAACTCCTTTGACCATGTGAAACTACATGAACCAAACACCGTAAATTATGAAAATTGAATTCCGAAATTTAAACTACATGAAACAAACACAACCTTAATTAATTAAAATTAACCAACCAACCAAATGACGGCACGTATCATCACATATATTTTCCTCACAAATCAGGTGGTTAAAGGAAAATTGAAGATGGATGGAATTGGGGGTGGGAATTGTCGGGTACCAGGGATTCGGGTACCCGGAAAACCGGGTACCCGGTTCATCCGGGTACCTCATTAAACGGCTCGTGTCCCGGCCATTATATCCGGGTACCCGGGATTCGGGTACCCGTAAAATTCGGGTACCCGGGTAATCGGGTACCGGGTACCCGGTTTCTATTTTTATTAATTTTAAAATTAAAAAAAATCACATGTTAAACACAAAAATATTTTTTAAAAAAAATAAACTTAAAAGAATATAATACAAACATAGAAAAAATGTAGGGATTTAAACTTAATTTTAGAGTGAAACATAAAATAAAAATATAATTTTAAATAAAAAATATATATTAAATTTTATCGGGTCGGGTCGGGTACCCGGTAAGGGAAAACTTTCGGCCCGTGTCCCGGGAAATTTGCCGGGTCGGGTAATTTTTTTCGGGAATTACCCGGTATTTTAGTTTCGGGTCGTCGGGTTTTTGGGTCGGGTATTTTTGCCCACCCCTAAATGGAATGGCCTTGGGGAGAATTGAACCTATGACCAAAAGGTGTTATTACCACACCTTAACCACATCACCAAGCTAGTCTTGATAAAATAAAATGCACCATTTATATACATGTCTTATACTGCAGTAAAGGTTAGGAAAAAAATGTATAAATGGTTGAAAGGTGACTCGAACTTAAATCACTTGGGATGTGTAAAATCACACAAACCACCAAATTTTCGAATATTTTAAATCAAATTTCTTTTCTTTTAAAACGATTATTTAATATTTTAATAAATATTCTATTTAATTTAAATATGAAAAATAAAAAATATTTAAATACTTTAAATCACTTTTTTCTTTTAAATCAAATATATAATATTTTTCATATTTAAATTAAATCGAATATTTTTAAAATATTAAATATTCAATTTAAAAGAAAAGAAATTTGGTTTAAAATATTCAAATATTTTTTATTTTTAAATTTAATAACTACTTTAAATATTCGATTTAATTTAAAAATAAAAATATTAAAAATTAAATCGAACATTTAAAGTAGTTATTAAATATTTGATGTAATTTAAATATGAAAAGTATTGAATATTCGATTTAAAAGAAAAAATTGATTTAAAATTTTCAAATATTTTTTCTTTTTCATATTTAAATTAAATCGAATATTTATTAAAATATTAAATATTCCATTTAAAAGAACAAAAATTTGATTTAAAATATTCGAATATTTGGTGGTTTGTGTGATTTTACACATCTAGATAATTTAGATTCGAGTCACATTTCAACAATTTTTACTTTTTTTCCTACCCTTTACTGCAGTATAAGATATGTATATAAAATGGTGTATTTTATATCATGAAGAGCGGGTAGGGATGTAAAAAGTTGACCCGACCTGAAAACCCGACAGAAACTTGCTCGAGTTAAAATCTGGTTTAACCCGGGGATTCGATGACCCGAACCCGATCTGTAACCGACTGTTGTTGACCCGAACTCGAGTCGGACCTGTTACTGTAGTAACCAAACCCGACATGCATCCGACTGAGAACGACCCGAACCCAAATTGAACCTGTTATTGTGGACCCGAAGCCCAACCTGCACCCGACTGAAATGAACCCGAACCGAGACTGACCTGGCAGATAACCGATATTACCCGACTTAATCGACCCGAGATCCGATTTTACCCGACTTGTTTTGAACCCGACCTGTTAATTGACTCGACTTATTTTGAACCCGACCTGTTGTTAACCTGAACTGATATTGACATGGTTTGATAGTTGATAATGATATTTACCTGACATTTGAAGAAGTCTATAATTTGATGAATTTAAAGTTTCAATAAATGCAAAGTGTTAAGTGTTGATGAATGTAAACTATTACTTTTTAAATCAATTTAAAATGTTAAATAATACTTTTTTATATATACATATATAATCAATTAAAAATATATACAAAAGGGAAGATTGGATTTAGATATTCGTTTGACACTACTAAGTTTAAAATTTTATTAAATAATTTAATGCTTAGTAATAATCCAATATGCTTAGCACGAACTCATTCAATATAAATTATTTGTCAAGTTAATAAGAATTAACATACTTAAATTCATTTTTAATGACATATTATATTTTGCTTCTATTTTTACGCATAAAAG
The DNA here is from genome assembly GCA_030270665.1 of Hibiscus trionum. Classification (NCBI taxonomy): domain Eukaryota; kingdom Viridiplantae; phylum Streptophyta; class Magnoliopsida; order Malvales; family Malvaceae; genus Hibiscus; species Hibiscus trionum. Next base: position 9,469,203 of record BSYR01000052.1, on the reverse strand, counting down.
ACATAGTCTTTTTTAATTATCTTTTTGGTAAAGTACACCATAACTTGAATAACTTTGTCTTTTTTTCTTATTAGTTTGACCAAAATTTATTAGGGAAGATTGAAAACTCACTATTTGTTGATTACTTGATTTGATAAGAACCTGTAGCGACTAAAAAAATTGTAACCCCCTCGACCCAGCCTAGCCGCCAGACCACATCGAATGGGTTACACGGGGAAAACCGAAGCGAAACCCGTTAAGACTCCACTCCGATTAGCAACTCTAGAAAATTAATTTTAAAGTTATCTTGTCTAGATATTTCATTATATCTTATGTGAGAGGACACGTAGTGGAAAAACACACATGGATACAAAACGCGCAAAGTAGAGAGTTTAAACGACCCATTTTAACTTTTACAACAGGCTGTATCGATACGCTATAGGACCGTATCGATACGCCTAGACTTGGTCAACTCCCCAAAGTCAACCTAGGGAGACCGTATCGATACGCTAGAAGGCCGTATCGATACGCTCGGTCAACTTTCCCAAGGTCAAACTACAAAGACCGTACCGATACCCTCGGGACCCGTACCGATACGCCAAAATCTCTTCAATTTCTCAGATTTCCAGAGAGCTTTTGGCGTATCGATACACCCCCGCGTATCAGTACGCTTAGCCTAAAACAAGGTTCAAGGCAGGGGACCGTATCGATACAGCCCTTGGGCGTATCGATACGCCCTACATTACAACCCTTATTTTGGCTGCAAAAGACACAAGGACTCGACTCTAGGTGCATTAAACGACTAGCCAAGCAACATACAAGCACTCAAATACAACACAAGACATCCATGGATAAGCATACGAAGCAATTTAAACATTCAACGAAGCAACATACTACAAGATAAGATGTTTAGATGAAACATGCATATAAGGCATTCATCCACATAGGCAAAAGTTAAACTAAAGCAAACTTCAACATAGCATAAGGCAATACAAGCCCAAAACGTCATGGCAAACTTGTCTAAACAAAAGAACATGCCATCAACATCACAAACACAAAGGTTCTATCTCATTGCTTAAATACTAATTATCGAATTCTAAACCATACATGAGCAAACTAAATTCCCTTTGAATCTCCCTTGTTCCCCTAGCTATTACGAAGGTCTAAGGGACTGGATTATTGGAAAGGAGAGCGTAAGTGTTTAAGCTTAGTGAGCGATGCTCAAAAAAAGGTAACTACAACAATGCAGTTTTTAAAACATAGTTTGCTTGAAAACCAAAACCGTTTCCAAATCATTTCCACATGCTTGAACACACAATGTCATGCTTTTACCTTTCCGTGCATTTACCGAATGCAACCACAAGCCATAGGCTTACCATATGCTCATTCTCATAACACAAACAAAGTAAACAACAATGCATAAACATAAGCATAACAGATAGAATCAACAACATGCTTAACTTGAGAATTAGAGCATTCATGGGTATATTGACATTCAACGTTTTACTCGGATATGCGGATAACTTTCTCAAACCCACTAGACACTTCCGGTGGAATCTCACATCACCGCACTCCTCCTGAGTGGAATCTAACATCACTAAGGCCACACGCGAATTTTACCTCGAGTGCACTCTAATCCTATTGATCGATCAATTATATCTGGTAACAACCAACACATGTCAATATACTCAAACACAACCACAAGCATTATCGATGCTTGGACCACTTACCAAGTCCAACTTCCATGCAAGGCATGTACTCACAATGCAAGTATAACACAAGTCTCACATCTCAACATGCATAACAATGCAAACTAACACATAACAACATAACATGTTCAACTCGCATTCAAGAATTGTAAAACACAATTTAATTGCATAAGCCTTTAAAACTTACTCTCGAGCTTGGATTGGCTTTTCAAGCTCAACCCAAACCCCCAAAGCACTCCATTATCCATGTTAGGGCTTTTAAAATCAATCCACTCACCAACCAACACACCAACGATGTCAGAGATGCCGAAATCAAGCCTCCAAACTACCCGGATTTTCGTCCACAATGCCCGAATCCAATTCCTCTGTTTTGAGCAACCCAAAATCGAACATTAGAACACAAATACACTCACAAACACAGCGAAGACTCGGAACTCAACAACCTTGCATCAATACACCTCAATTCAAGCTCAAACTGCACCCGAAACATAGCCAATTCGAACCTAAACTACTAGCAGCCAAAACCAACGAATTTACCATAAAAAATCTACCTTTTTACATCTCTAAACATCAATCCAAAGCCACCAAACCTCCAGCTGCCATTTAGAGACAAAACCCAACCAAAACCTCAAGCTTTCTAACTCTTAAAATCACCCACAATACCATTTCGGGTTTCCCTTAAAACCCCACCATTTTATGTTATTTTAGAGTTAAAACAAAGATAAAAACACTCCCAACTCAGCCTTAAATCAACCCAACGAAAACCCAAAGATTTCTTCTCATTTCCAACCAAACTTTAAAAATCAAAACTTGTTTTATCCATGAGTTTTACAAAAATATCAACATATAAGGCTTAAGGAAGATGAGACTAAGTTGAGGAACCGTTTACCTTGAAGAAAACACTTGATTTGGAGGCTTGAAATCAATGGAATAGTGACTAGGGTTTGGGGAGGGTTTTTGAAAGTGAACTTTCAAATGGAGAAGATGATGACTTTTTGATAAAACCCCTTTTTTATTCCTTTTCATGAAAAATCCCCTTTTTGCCCCTTTAGTCTTTTAAAACTCCTTTTCGGTGTATTTAAAAATAGTTTGTTTCCAAATTGAATTTTAATTGACCCGGTTGACTAACCCGATAACTCCCAGCCCTAAACTCGGGGCGTTACAACTCTCCTCCACTTAAGGAATTTCGTCCCCGAAATTTACCTGGCGGAAAGAGATGCGGAAACTGATTTCGCATGTCATCCTTTCTCTCCCAAGTGGCTTCTTCCACCCCTCGGTGACGCCACTTAACCTTAACCAACTCAATGGTCCTTCCTCGCAACACTTTGTTGTCCGAAGCCAAAATCTCAACTTGTTCTTCATAGTAGGTCAAATCCGGATTCAATTCTATCTCCTCAAATGGCATAACATGTGACGGATCCGATCTATACCTCCGAAGCATCGAGACATGAAACACATCGTGAATATTCTCTAGTTCGGCGGGAAGCCTCAATCTATAGGCAACAGGACCAACTCTCTCAACTATCTCTATGGACCAATGAACCTCGGGCTCAACTTGCCTTTCCTACCAAATCTCATCACCCTCTTCCAAGGTGAGACTTTCAAGAACACTTGGTCGCCCACGGCATACTCTATTTCTCTTCTTTTCAAATCCGCATAGGATTTCTATCTATCCGAAGATGCCTTCAAACGGTCACAAATCAACTGAACTTTCTCGGTAGTACCCTTAAGCATATCAGGAAAAGGTATCAATTTCTGTCCCGCTTCAGCCCAACTAACAGGTGTTCTACATTTTCTACCATACAGAGCTTCGTAAGGTGCCATCTGAATGCTCGCTTGATAACTGTTATTATACGCAAACTCTACTAACGGTAGATGTTTCTCCCACAAACCTTGAAATTCAATAATGCAACATCTCAACATATCTTCCAACACTTGTATGACTCTCCCTGACTGACCATCGATCTAAGGATGATATGAAGTGCTGAAATTCAGTCGAGTACCCAAAGCATTATGCAAACTCTCCCAAAATTTAGCCGTGAACCTCGGATCTCTATCTGACACTATAGATTTTGGTACACCATGCAATCTCACTATCTCTCTGATATACAAATCAACCAACTTATCTAGAGTATAAGTGGTGTGAACGGCTAAAAAGTGCGCACACTTTGTAAGACGATCAACTATTACCCAAACCGAATTCTTATTAGAAGGTGTCAATGGCAAACCCGATACGAAATCCATGGTGATTCTCTCCAACTTCCACTCGGGAATTCTCAACGGTTGTAACAAACTTGAAGGAAACTGGTGCTCGACTTTAACTCGCTGACAAACCATGCACTTACTCACAAACTCGGCAACATCTTTCTTCAAACCAACCCAGAAATACTCATTCTTTAAATATCGATACATTTTCGTGCTTCCCGGATGCATAGCAAACGGACTACTGTGAGCTTCAGTTAGGATGGTGCGTCTTAAGTCTACATCTTCCGGAACAACTACTCTACTCTTGAAACACAAAACTCTATCACTACTAAAACAAAAATTTGTTAGTTTACCCTCCGCTATGTCTTGTACATGAGATGCTAAAGATCTATCTTGCAACTGCTTCTCACTAATCAACTGAAGCAGAGAAGGTCTAACTTGCAACTCGGCCACTAAACCACCATCTTGAGACAAACTCAATCTAGAAAACATAGCTCGTAACTCCACTGCTACCTTTCTACTCAAAGCATCAGCCACTACATTGGCTTTATCCGGATGGTACTCAATCGTGAGGTCGTAGTCCTTAAGTAACTCTAGCCACCTACGTTGTCTAAGATTCAACTTTCTTTGTGTCATTATATACTTCAGACTCTTGTGATCTGTATACACTGTGCATTTCTCACCATACAAGTAATGTCTCTACACTTTCAAAGCGAAAACCACTGCATCCAATTCTATATCATGCGTAGGGTAATTATGCTCATGAGTCTTCAACTGTCTAGACGCATAGGTCACTACTCTTCCTTCTTGCATAAGCACACAACCCAAGCCAACATATGACGCATCACTAAAGACTACAAACTATTTCCCTGACACGGGCTGAACTAAAACAGGAGCTTCGGTTAAGGCTTCTTTCAATTTCTCAAATGCTTGTTGTCTTACATCAGTCCACTCAAACCGAACATCCTTATGTAGCAACTTAGTCAAAGGAGCCGCAACCTTCGAGAAACCCTCAACAAATCGTCTATAGTAACCGACCAAACCTAAGAAACTACGAACTTCAATCACTGTCTTCGGTGGTTTCCAATTCACAACTGCCTCAACTTTCTTAGGATCCACTCGGATTCCCTCGGCTGATACAATATGGCCTAAGAAGACTACTTCCCTAATCCAAAATTCACATTTGCTCAACTTGGCATACAACTGATTGTCTAACAATTTCTGCAACACCAAACGAAAATGCCGATCATGATCTTCCTCAGTAGGGGAGTACACTAAAATATCATCAATGAAAACTACCACAAACTGATCTAAGTACTCATGAAATACTCTATTCATCATGTCCATAAAAGATGTCGGTGCATTAGTCAAACCAAAGGGCATCACTAAGAATTCATAGTGCCCATAACGAGTGCGAAAAGCTGTCTTCGGTACATCTTGATCTCTTACCTTCAACTGATAATAACTGGATCTCAAATCTATCTTTGAGAACATTGAAGCACCTCTCAACTGATCAAACAAGTCATCAATTCTCGGCAACAGATACTTGTTCTTTACTGTCAACTTATTCAATTGTCGGTAATCGATACACATTCTCAAACTACCATCTTTCTTTTTCACAAACAACACCGGTGCACCCCAAGGTGAAGTACTCAGACGAATGAACCCTCAGTTTATCAATTCCTGAAGTTGTGTCTTCAACTCTTTCATTTCTTTATGAGCCATTCGGTACGGTGCAATCGATACTAGAGTTGAATCTGAATAAGTCTCAATAACAAACTCTACATCTCTATCTGGAGGCAAACCAGGCAATTCTTCTGGGAAGACACTCGGAAAGTCACAAACTGTCCTAATGTCTCGTGGTCGTGCCTCATCCATATTCGGATTCATAACATAGGCTAGGTACGCCTGACAACCCACATCCAACAACCTCTGAGCCTCTAAGGCTGAAACTACATTGGACAAGAACTTAACGTTCTCGCCCACTATCACTACCTCGTGATCCTCTAAAAGTCTCAAGGACACACGCTTTGTCTCAAAATCTACTCTAGCCCTATGCTCTACAAGCCAGTCCATGCCTAATATTACATCAAAACCATAAAACGGCAATTACATTATATCCACAGGAAAAACATGACCCCGAACCATCAAAGGACATTTTTTGTACATCTTTCTGACCACAAATTTCTCACCAAAAGAACTAGTGACATTCATACCCACATCTAATATCTCAACCAGGATATCTAACATTCTTGCATGCTCACTCAATATGTACGAATGCGTAGAACTAGAATCAATCAAGGAAAGAAAAGTCAAAGACTATAACGAGAAATTACCTGCAATCACATCTGTGTCATTCCTGTCCTCACGATGTGCATACACTCTAGCTGGCCCACCTCCTCGGGGTGAACTGCTACAACATGGGATACATTTCTTTGACAGTCATTTCTAGGCTGAAAGTTACCTCGACCGCGCCCACAGCCTCTCTGATGGTCGACAGCTTGTGTAGGAGCTTGTCCATCCCTAGACGGATGTGGACAATCGCGCTTCAAGTGCGCCCTAGACCCGCAGTTCCAACAAGAACCATAAGTGCCCCAACACTCACCGTAATGACGCCTACCACACTTGTTGCACTCGGGAGTATGATTCTCAGTCCCTTGGTCGTGATGGCCTCTCCCCGTATTACCACCTCCGTATCTATGGTCATGATGAGGTTTCCTATCCTTGTGCCTCCTGGCACGATCTTTGTCCCAATCAGCATTCCTCTTTCCGGAACTAGATCCACCATTGCGATCTGCAAGTCCCAAAGACCGTTCGATGTCCTTGGCCCTAGCGACCAACACATCAAAATCAGTATAGTCGGAAGCCAACATGTAGGTCTTCACATCCTGAACCAACCCATAACGGAACACTCACATTGTTCCGCCTCAGTGGAAACTAACTCAGAAGCATACTGACCCAGTCGTACAAACTGCACCTCATAGTCGGATACGGTCAAGCTACCCTGAACTAGAGCCATGAATTCTCTCTTCTTCTCATCTAAGTATCGAGGACCTAAGTACTTCTTACGGAAAGCATTCCTGAAGAACTCCCAAGTAACCTCGGCTTCGGGCATAGCCGTAGTGATAGTAGTCCACCAAGTGTATGCATCTCCCTGAAGCAAAGAGACAATGCAACCCAACTTATGTGCCTCAGAGCACTCCATCTGACTCAAGATATGAACTGTGCTCTCAAACCATGCCTCGGAACCCTCAGGAGATAACCCACGGAACTCAACCCCGCCTAAGCTACAGAGTCACTCTAACGGTAAACCAGAACCTGCACCCTGAGGCGGTGTTGCAACCCGAACGCCCGCTAAAGCTGTCTGTATAGCCCCGGCTATAGCCTGAATCAAGGATTCACATCAATACATGTCTGTCCCTGGCTGGCCTGGGGTCCAACACCTTCCGAATTCGCTCCACCACCCGGAGGCGGAGGAGGAGGAGGAGGCAAGTTCTCTCCTTGCACATCCTCGACATTCTCAATCTGCTCAACCCTCGGCCTTCCCCTCGGTCTCACCATGCTAACAGATGCAAAGCTAATCAACAAAAACAACAAGTGAAAATGATTTCGGGTTAGCATGGAACAAAGTCCAAGGAGCTCAAGTCCTTAAACTTAAAATCACTTACAATAATAGTATACTAGCAATGGGCACCTTTAACTACTTCTCAACCAACACAAGAATAATCACAAGCATGCTTACAATCACCGTGCAATCACAATCAACAAGTTCGCACTACAAAAATTACCTCACTTACCTTTCGGCTTGCGGAAACTTAACGAACCTAGGCATAACCTAGGCTCTGATACCAACAAATGTAACCCACTCGACATGGCCTAGCTGTCAGACCGCATCGAATGGGTTACACAGGGAAAACCGAAGCGAAACTCATTAAGGCTCTACTCCGATTAGCAACCCTAGAAAATTTCTTTTAAAGTTATCTTGTCTAGATATTTCATTATATCCTATGTGAGAGGACACGCAGCGGAAAAACACACATGGATACAAAACGCGCAAAGAAGACAGTTTAAACGACCCTTTTTAAATTTTACAGCAAGTTGTATCGATACGCTAGAGGACCGTATCGATATGCCTGGACTTGGTCAACTCCCCAAAGTCAACCTAGGGAGACCGTATCGATACGCTCTCAACGGTCAACTTTCCCAAGGTCAAACTACGAAGACCGTACTGATACCCTCGGGACCCATACCGATATGCCAAAATCTCGTCAATTTCTCAGATTTCCAAAGAGCTTTTAGCGTATTGATACACCCTCGTGTATTGGTACGCTTAGCCTAAAACAAGGTTCAAGGCAGGGGACCGTATCGATACAGCCCTTGGGCGTATCGATACGCCCTGCACTGCAACCCTTATTTTGGCTGCAAAAGACACAAGGACTCGACTCTAGGTGCTTTAAACGACTAGCCAAGTAACATATAAGCACTCAAATACAAAACAAGACATCCATGGATACGCATACGAAGCAATTTAAACATTCAACGAAGCAACATACTACAAGATAAGATGTTTAGATGAAACATGCATATAAGGCATTCATCCACATAGGCAAAAGTTAAACTAAAGCATACTTCAACATAGCATAAGGCAATACAAGCCCAAAACGTCATGGCAAACTTGTCTAAACAAAAGAACATGCCATCAACATCACAAACACAAAGGTCCTATCCCATTGCTTAAATACTAATTATCGAAGTCTAAACCATACTTGAGCAAACTAAATTCCCTTGGAATCTTCTTTGTTCCCCGAGCTACTCCGAAGGTCTAAGGGCCTGCATTGTTGGAAAGGAGAGCGTAAGCGTTTAAGCTTAGTGAGCGGTGCTCAAAAAAAGGGTAACTACAACAATGCAGCTTTTAAAACATAGTTTGCTTGAAAACCAAAACCGTTTCCAAATCATTTCCACATGCTTGAACACACAATGTCATGCTTTTACCTTCTCGTGCATTTACCGAATGCAACCACAAGCCATAGGCTTACCATATGCTCATTCTCATAACACAAGCAAAGTAAACAACAATACATAAACATAAGCGTAACTGATAGAATCAACAACATGCTTAACATGAGAATTAGAGCATTCATGGGTATATTGATATTCAACGTTTTACTCGGATATGCGGATAACTTTCTCAAACCCACTAGACACTTCCGGTGGAATCTCACATCACCGTACTCGCCCGTCTAGTATTAACATGATTTCTGGTGGAATCTCACATCATTGTACTCCTTCTTAGTGGAATCTAACTTCACTAAGGCCACGCGTGAATTTTACCTCGAGTGCACTCTAATCCTATTGATCGATCAAATATATCCGATAACAACCAACACATGTCAATATACTCAAACACAACCACAAGCATTACTGATGCTTGGACCACTTACCAAGTCCAACTTCCATGCAAGGCATGTACTCACAATGCAAGTATAACACAAGTATCACATCTCAACATGCATAACAATGCAAACTAACACATAACAACATAACATGTTCAACTCGCATTCAAGAATTGTAAAACACAATTTAATTGCATAAACCTTTACAACTTACTCTCGAGCTTGGATTGACTTTTCAAGCTCAATCCAAACCCCCAAAGCACTCCCTTAACCATGTTAAGGCTTTTAAAATCAATCCACTCACCAGCCAACACACCAACGATGTTTGAGATGCTGAAATCAAGCCTCCGAACTACCCGGATTTCCGTCCACAATGCCCGAACCCAATTCCTCTGTTTTGAGCAACCCAAAATCGAACATTAGAACACAAATACACTCACAAACACAGCGAAGACTCGAAACTCAACAACCTTGCATCAATACACCTCAATTCAAGCTCAAACTGCACCCGAAACATAGCCAATTCGAACCCAAACTACTAGCAGCCAAAACCAACGAATTTACCATAAAAAATCTACCTTTTTACATCCTTAAACATCAATCCAAAGACACCAAACCTCCAGCTGTCATTTAGAGACAAACCCCAACCAAAAACTCAAGCTTTCTAACTCTTAAAATCACCCACAATACCCATTTCGAGTTTCCCTTAAAAACCCACCATTTTTATGTTATTTTAGAGTTAAAACAAAGATAAAAACACTCCTAACTCAGCCTTAAATCAACCCAATAAAAACCCAAAGATTTCTTCTCATTTCTAACCAAACTTTAAAAATCAAAACTTGTTTTATCCTTGAGTTTTACAAAAATATCATCATATAAGGCTTAAGGAAGATGAGACTAAGTTGAGGAACCATTTACCTTGAAGAAAACACTTGATTTGGAAGCTTGAAATCAATGGAATAGTGACTAGGGTTTGGGGAGGGTTTTTGAACGTGAACTTTCAAATGGAGAAGATGATGACTTTTTGATAAAACCCCTTTTTTATTCCTTTTCATGAAAAATCCCCTTTTTGCCCCTTTAGTCTTTTAAAACTCCTTTTTGGTGTATTTAAAAATAGTTTGTTTCCAAATTGAATTTTAATTGACCCGGTTGACTAACTCGATAACTCTCGGCCCTAAACTCGGGGCGTTACAAAAATTTAAAATGTCTCACTTTTTATAAAAAATGATTGAAGGTGGAATTTGAAAAAAGCTCATGTTTTGAAATAAAAATTAGGAGTCGTCACCAGTCACTTGGATAAGGTAGATCGGACACCAAAAACAAAACTGGATATTCAAATGGATTCGAGATTTGGTTACGAGTGGAGAAAGTTTCACTCCCCACCACGCCCTAAAATCGACACCTAAGGGTTTGTGTCAGATTTACCAAGAAAAAAATAAATTTTGATCTAATTTAAAAAGTAACCCCTAAAATATATGCATGCATGATAACATTATAAAATGTTTCGACATTCACGGTACCAAAAGAGATAACACCCGAAAATTAGGGATGACACTCCCACCAAAATACCGGAACAATAATTCTTAGAGGATCATGTTTAGGGTTTACGGGTAAATGTGTTTAGTTGATTGTTTAGGGTTATGGGATTAATTTAGGGATTTATGGGTTGAGATTAGGGGATTGGGCTTGAACCTTAATTATTAGTGAATAGTGTTTGTTAGATTTATGTGTTCTAGTTTAGGGATTAGGGGTAAATGTGTCAAGTGGACTATTTGGATGTAATAGAAATAGTTTAGAGGTTATGGGATTAGGCTTGCACTCTAATTATTAGTGAATAATGCTTCTAAGATTTAGGGGTTTATGTTTGGGGGTTAGGGGTAAATGTTTTAAGTGGAATGTTTGGGGCAATATGATTTGTTGGGATGTGTAGTGCTCGATTCGTTAAACCGTTCTTGCTCACCAAGTGGTGGAGAAGTGGAATTTTGGGTGCAAGTTGTGTGGAAGCTAAAAAGATTAAGGACACAATGATTTATAGTGGTTCAACCTTCTAACCAAGGTCTACATCCACTACCTTAGCTTCCCACTAAGGATTTCCAATCAATCCACTATTGATTCGTCCCCTTTCCTAGGTTTAGGAGGAAGCCCTTATACACCGATCAAGCTTTCTACCCAAAGCCTTGATCAAACCCTTTTTACAAGAGAAAAGATAAGCAAACTTAAATCCCTCTAATAGGTATTTGTTTGCATAATTTAGCTCTCACCCAAAACCTAAAACACTTGAGAAAATTTAACAATTTTGGCTCACTAGTGTTTGTCTATACAAAGAGATGACAATTTAGCACTAAGACAATTTCTTGATCATTTGTTGTTGACAATTGAAGCATTAACCATTACTTGATGCTTGAAGGTCCCTTTTATACTCCTTAATGAGTTTGTAGCCGTTACTAGCCGTTGGGGTTGAATTGGAGCCGTTGGAGACTTTATTTCCTATCTTTAATGTTGTTCTGCAGCCTTCTGTATCGATACGCGTGGACCCGTATCGCTACGGCCTTCATCAGAAACTAGTCGTTAGGCTCTTGCCAGCCTAGGCGTATCGATATGCTTGAGGGCGTATCGGTACTGTATGACGTTTAAAAGACCGTTGGGAAACTAGCCGTTGGGGTTGTTAAAATGGGGATCGGTACGCTTACCAGGCGTATCGAAACGATCCCTCTCCATATCGAAACGGCAAGGTCTGTTTCGATACGGGTTTTGCCAGTGACCAAACCTGGGCCAAAAATTATCGATACGGGTTTGACCGTATCGGTACGGGCAACTTGAAAAATACAAGTTTGGTTGTTTTAAATCATGAAAAACTTTGCCAAAAACCTTTTAAGATCCCTCAAACATAAATTCAAGTTGTTTGGACTTAAAGACAAGTTTTGAATTCTTTTCAAATTAGTCCAAAACATTTTTTCAAATATTATATCAAAACATTATTTCTACATGATTAATTTAGGGATTTAGTGGTTGAGGCTAGGGGTTTAAGGGTATAAATAATACATGTTTAAGTTGAGTGTTTGGAATTGAGGTTATGAGGTTAGTTTAAGGATTTGGGGATTAGGCTTGTACTTTAATTATTAGTGATTGTAAGATTTAGGGGTTGAGGTTTGAGGTTTAAGGGTAGAAGTGTCAAGTTGAGTGTTTCGGGTTATAGGATTAGGTTAGGGATTTGGGGTTTATTTCTGTTCATATTACTACCTAATTTTTAACCGAATTAACCCCAATTCAAAATTTTCTAATATAATCCAATGTTTTAAATATGATGATGCTTTTGTTCAATATAGTCTATATCTTTAAAAGGATAAAATTTTATTTTTAGCCGAAATTGACTCATATATATTTCTATTTTTGATAATTTAATCGAATACTATTTTTTCTTATTCTAGTACTTACAATTTAATTTTTAATGCAAATTAACTTTTTTCATAATTTAGTCCAAAATTAAAAAAAAACATTTTCAATTTCAATTCCCAAGTACCAACGGCGGCCAATTCCCATTTTCAATTTCATTTCCAACTCCAATTTTCAATTTCAATGAATTTGGTCAAAAAAAAAATAGAGGGAAAAAACCCCGCTCATTTTTAATGGTTATTTGTACTTTATAACATTATTAGTTTAAGAACTTTACACTTAAAGAATAAAAAATTCTTTAGTTTTAGTTTGATTTATTTTAGTTTCAATTTTAGTTTAGTCCAATGTCTTTAATTTTAATTTAGATTTTAGTCATTAATTTAGTCCAATGCCTTTAATTTTAATTTAAATTTTAGTCACTGGTTTAATCTAATGTCTTTAATTTTAGTCACTGATTTAGTCCAATGTCTTTAATTTTAATTTTTTTTGTTTATTATAGTCCCTAAAACTTTATTTTTATTCCAAATTGACCCTTCTTCATTTTTTTTAACTTAGTCCAATGTTTTTAATATTTTAGATATGAATCATTTGATGATATTTTGTTCATTCTAGTGCATAATATTTATTTTTAATGTGATTCGTGTTCGTGAAAGTCGAAAGGCGTTAAATAATTCACTCGAAACGAACACAAAGTCTATCGACTCCGACTATTTTTACCAAACTCAAACTTAAAACGAATTCGAAACCCGAATTAACCCGACCTAAAATGAACCCGACTTGGAATTACCCGACCTAAAATGAACCCGACTTGAAGTCTACCCGAGCTCGAATTAACCCGTCAATTAATTGATTCTGACCCGAACCGTTTTGACCTGACCTGAAATGAACCCAACCCGAAATGAACTCGACCTGAAATGAACCCGACCTGAAACTGACCCGCACCCGACCCAAGTCGAGTCAAAACATCAAATCGACTTGAAATGACCTGTATCCGATTTAACCCGACCTGACAAGACCCGTCCTGAAACCCATTCGATTACCTGTTTTTACATCCTTAAGAGCAGGTAGGTATAGTGTTAAAGGTGTGGGTATAACACCCTTTGGTCCCAAGTTTGATTCTCCCCAAGGCCATTCTATTCATTTTTAATTTTCCTTTAACCACATGGCGACTATCTGATTGGAGGGGAAATATATTGAATAATTAATAAAAATAAATTAAAATTTGAGTAAATTTATCCAATTAGGTGATGACAGGTGTCATCATTTGGTTTGTTGGTTAATTTTATTTAATTAAATTAAAATTAAGACCAAATTGATATAGTAGGTAAATAATAGGGACTAAATGTGTATTTTTATAAAATTCCGTTAACTGGCACATCACCCATTGTTAGTTTTTTAACAGCGGTGGTCAAAATAGATCAATTTAATAAGTTTGACGGTCTAATTGACGAATTCAATAGTTCGGTGGTCAAAATAAGTACACCCTAATAGTTCGGTGGTCAATGGTGTAGTTACCCTACTAATTATGAAAATTGACCAACTTTGAGACGGCCGAAACTTGAGACAAACAAAATCTAAATGGATTTTTTATAGGGTAAATGCCACAGAGAAATATCATTCAGTGTTCACGCCATAGAAAAAACGAGTGTCGAGGAAGCGAATATTAGAAAAACAAAGCACTTATCCTTTGAGCTCAACGGGAGTTGGACAGGAATTGACATAAAATTTTATGTGATGAAGTGTAAATTATTAAAAAATTATATTAGAAATTTAAAAACACACGAAATTATAAAATTTTAGAGGTATAAAATTGAATCATCAATAAAAAAAATATAAAAAAATTGAACTCATATCAATACTATTTAAAAAAATGTTATATCATTTGATTTTATATATTATATTAATAGGTAATATTCAACATATAAATACTAATAAAAATAAAACCAATTTTAGTGCTGTTTAAATGACTAAGTATTCATTCATTCTTCGTAGTTGAATGAACAAAGACTGAGTAACCAAGTAATTCAATTGTTCCAATCCAAAATAATCATACAATTTGGAATTCTACACGATACACCTTTGAGATATAAACTGGATTTAGCAACAATGCTATACACTACATGGAGATTTGAGTTTCATACGGAAATGCAAATCCAAACAGTAGGCAACTGTCGGAATCGGGAGAGAACCAACGTGCTCGGGTATGAGATTTGATAATCAGCAGCAACCACTCGCAGCTGCATCCGGTTGTGGCGGGTTCTGTCTGAAGATGTTCCTTTTCACACCTTTGGAGCCCTCGGCCAAAAGGCTCGGAGTTTCTAGAATCTGCATGGTGATAACATCGTCTCATTAAAAATGTAAGCCCCATGTTGCCATAATCATCAGTCCTTAGCTAAGGAAACCTTTTGAAATATATAAGAGCAATCAAGAAGAGTTCAAACAAACAAAAAATATCTGCTTAAACTACTGCTATTTCCACTGTAATATTCATCGCAGCAGACTACTGCTGCGACACATTTTGCGTTCAAAATTAACACAACCATAACATCAATCAAGACGAGTACGAGAAATAAACCCAAAATATCTGCTTAAACCAGGGAGGTAAGTCATGGTTGATATTTCAACTGCCAATATTTTTATCGGAATTGGCTGCTATAGCATCTATTATGTTCACAATTATGGTAAACAAGATCGATTGAGAAAACAACCATAATTGCAACTTAAATACCAGTTTAAAATATCTTTGAAATAATTTTTACTAAAATTTATTTCTTGAACCTAGGTATTGTGAACGAAGGCAAAAATATCAGAACAACAGTTAATTCCGGTACCTTCGTAACAAGCTCATCGAAGCACTGCTGTACGTTGACGCGTGTTTTAGCACTACATTCGATGAAGAGGCAACCGCATTCTCTAGCAAAGTTTATTCCCTCTTTCTTTGTTACAACCCTCTCACTTTCCTGGAAAAAACATTTGATGATAAAGGCATACAAGGAAAATTCTCAAATAAGGAAAGAAAGACAGATTTGAAAAAGAAACCAATTTCAACGGCTCATATTTGTGATGCCAAATTACTAAGAAACTGAAATAATGTAAGTAATTATAAAGCACACATTCGATGTTAATGAAAATATGAATACCAAATAAAACCCAGAAACAGATCTA
This sequence comes from Hibiscus trionum, assembly GCA_030270665.1. Lineage (NCBI taxonomy): Eukaryota > Viridiplantae > Streptophyta > Magnoliopsida > Malvales > Malvaceae > Hibiscus > Hibiscus trionum. The sequence continues at coordinate 9,453,359 of BSYR01000052.1, read as the reverse complement.
CAATTACTAAAAATAACAATTGACATCATAAAAGTTCACAAACTTAATAAAACTCTGAAAAAATATGTCCTTTCGTTTATCCTTAGAATTGCATGGTTTTGGTCGCTCCCAATTTATTACTAGTAATGAAATTTGAAACTCTTATGCAACCAAGCAAAAACAGCCGCATCCAAATGAAAGAAGTTTGAACACAGACATTCTTCTACTGTGTTAACCATAGAGTATTTTCTTGCCCCCCAAACAAAATAGAAAGCCATGGCCTTTTCAACTTAATTGCAGCAAACACCCACCCTACCATATTAAACTAGTCTGACTATAACTTCAAAAATGTTCCTCAAGTTTATCTATGGGAGGAATAATGGTGGAAAAGAAGGGTTTCACATATATATGTAAATTTCAAAAGATGTTCAATGCCCATCTCAACTTTATCAACAATTGTTCCATAATTTTTAATCCAGGCCTTTATGTCCTAATGTCTAACCACACTCCAGGTTTTATACTCATTTGCTAAACAAAAAGATAAAATCCCATGTTCATTCAACCCTTCAAATCCTATAAAAGTTCAAAACTATGAAAACAATGGATTCCAAATTGTCAAAACAAAACATAAAGCTCAGCACTAGTTTTTTTAGGAAAGGAATGCTCTTGAAGAAGCTGAAATCAATCAAACCACCAGGTTACCTAAATCCAGATCGCATTCTTCAGGTTCGCAATACATGGGTATATTGATTCTTGTTTGAAGACCCAAAATCCCAATGAACAACCCAAGTCATTATGCAATGCTGTCTCAAAATGAAAACTCAGATTCCAAGGAGTAATACAAGGTTATAAGACCAAACTGCCCTCGATGTATGTCTATTGATAAAGTGCAACAGCACAAACAATTCCCATTCCACACCAAGCCTCAAATATGTAACAAAATTGCTTTATTTGATTTTCTAACCTTCCCAAATACTTCAGCAACATTTTCCTCACTTTAAACATTTCTTCTCTGACCTTCCTCTTCGAGTCTTTGGATGCACAGCCTTTGTTCATGTGCACAACCAACATCGAGGCAAACTTGATCCTAGGTCCTTAAGATGTGTCTTTCTAGGGTACTCCTCAACTCAGAAGGGTTACAAATGTTACTCTCCCACTACTCAAATTTTTTTTGTCTCTTTTGATGTTACTTTTTTCGAACATCAACCCTATTTTAACATGACTGCTATTCAGGGGGAGACTTACAGGGAATTTCAGTCCTTGTGTGATCTACAACCTTTTCCTCTCTTGCCTATCCTTGATGGTGAAACCACTAGTACTTCAACACAACCAACACAATCTTCACAACAGCCTGGTCCCTCGAATGAAGTTGTGGTTGTTGTCCCTAATAATCCAATAGATACACCTTCCTCACAACAGCTTAGTCCTTTGCAAAGTTCCAGTTCTCATACAACACCTCCTCCAACTCTTAAAGCCATATCACATTTATCCCCAAATTTTTTGACTCCTCAAATTGCAGACAAACAACTCAGTGTTTATACCAGAAAGAAAAGAACTCTCCCTGAGGCTATTATTCAACCTAATACTTGCCAAGAGCTAATTTTGAGCCCTGCTACTGTCAAAACAGGAGGTAATGGTATTACTCAAAACTCTAATACTATTGCTTTAGATGATTTTCCCATTGCTATTAGAAAGGGAGTAAGGAAATGCACTGCTCATCCCATTAACAGATTTGTGGCCTATGGAAAACTGTTATCTGGTTTTAAAGCTTTTACAGCTAGTCTTGACAGTGTACAAATCCCCAAGTCAGTAGAAGAAGCTCTCGAAAGTCCTGAGTGGAGGAAGGCAGTAGAAGAAGAGATCAAGGCACTGCAAAAGAACAATACTTGGAGCCTAACTAATCTACCAGAAGGGAAGAGAGCTGTTGGGTGCAAATGGGTGTTTACAGTGAAGTATCACTCAGATGGAAGTGTTGACAGATACAAGGCGAGGCTTGTAGCTAAGGGTTTTACTCAATCTTATGGAGTTGACTATCAAGAAACTTTTGCACCAGTGGCCAAGTTAAACACCATCAGAGTATTACTTTGCTGTTAATAAGGACTGGAAGTTGCACCAACTGGACATTAATAAGAATGCATTTCTTAATGGAAACCTTGAGGAGGAAGTATACATGGAGGTTCCACCAGGTTTAAAGGAAAAATCAACAAAGATGACAGTATGCAAGTTAAATAAATCCTTGTATGGATTAAAGCAATCCCCTAGAACTTGGTTTGATCGATTTGCTAGGGCTATGGTTCAGAATGGATTCCAGCAAAGTCAGGCAGACCATACCTTGTTCAAAAAGGTAGGACCAAATGGTAAGATAACCCTTCTAATAGTTTATGTTGATGACATAATTATTACTGGGGATTTTGTGGAAGAGATAGAGAAATTGAAGACTTCTCTTGCAAAGGAGTTCAAAACAAAGGACTTGGGGAGTCTTCGATACTTCTTGGGAATGGAGGTAGCAAGATCTAATGAAGGGTTAGTTATTAACCAGAGGAAATACATTCTGGATTTACTAACAGAAACCAGAATGCTCGAGTGCAGGCCAGCTGAGACTCCAATGGAACCAAGCTTGAAATTCAACAAAGATGGAATGGGAAATCCTGTGAACAAAGAGTCCTATCAAAGGTTGGTAGGAAAACTAATTTATTTATCACTTACTCGACCTGACCTAGCATATGCAGTGAGTATAGTGAGTCAACATATGAGTGATCCTCGAGAAGAGCATATGGAGGCAGTAAACAGGATTCTAAGGTACTTAAAATTTACACCAGGATCTGGGCTTATTTTCAGGAAAAGCCAAGAGAGAACAGTTAAAATCTACACAGACTCAAGCTGGGCAGGTGAATTGACAGATAGAAGATCTGTAAGTGGCTATTGTACTTTTGTATGGGGTAACTTAGTCACTTGGAAAAGCAAAAAAACATGTTGTGATATCTAGAAGCAGAGTTTAGAGCCATGGCTCTTGGTATATGTGAGGGAATATGGATTAAAAAGCTTATTACTGAACTAGAACTGGATGAAAAAGCAGAGTTTGAAGTTCACAGTGACAGTCAAGGAATCCAGTTCAGCATGACAGAACGAAACATATTGAAATAGATAGACATTTTATCTATGAAAAGGTCAACAGTGGGACTGTGAAGCTCAACTACATTCATACCACGAGTCAAATTGCTGATGTTTTCACCAAGGCACTTCCAAGGGTGACCTTTGATGGTTTTTTATCCAAACTGGGTGTATACAACATATACACACCAGTTTGAGGGGGAGTGTAGGTTAGTACATGTAAGTATGGGAATATATTATGTATCTTGTACTTATGGAAAGTTACTTTTAGTAGGATATCTTTAGAGATCATATCTAGGGTAGTATCTTGTAAATTAACTATAGAATCTTTAATTACCTAGAATACTAAGTTAGTCTTTTGTATATATATTTCTACTCTCCTATGAATAAAATTAAGAGAGAATTTCCTACAATTCTACATTTTCTAGGGCATCGTAGAGAAAAAACAACGGTATTGTTACAAGAGACAGTGATCAGCACTATTAAGGAGTAAGGGGGAGAACAAAGCAATATGTTAAAAAGAAAGCTCATGTGGAACCAAGACCTAAACGTCATAAAGTCAAAAGGGGAAATTAGAATTCAAAGATCTCAATAAAGGTACCTTATCAACTTTGTTTCCAACAAGCATCTTGATGCAGTCTTGATTTGTTGAGTAGAGTTCAACTTCCTTGGCCCAGACTTCAGAAAGATTAGTAAATGTCTCCCTCCGTGTTACATCATAAACTGTTAAGATCAGAGAAAATCTCATATTGTGATTCTCCAAACACGTTAAGAGAAGAAATACATACTAAGTCATATAATTTATCAGAATGATAGAACCTAAAGTTGAAGATTAAACTGAGGCCAAGGAAATATGTAAACATATTAGCTACAGCTAAAAAAAAGCAAAGACTATAAGAGGGAAAATAAAGTGCATTTTAAGTTGACGTAAACATGATTTTACCCATGACACAGGAGCTACTACTATCATGCTATTTTCTTATTTCAGTTTTATTTATTATTTATTAGGCATTTAGAGTTAATGGTTAGTATTACAAGTTATCTTACTAAATGGAAGTCTCACTGATAAATCTGATTGTGGAGGAAGGAAAAACCCTTTCATGAGGTTGATTGGAGCAGTTGGTGCATGCCCTTAAATTAAATCAGTTGTAGATTTTCATGGTAAGATGCATGTGAAAGAGTACAAGGATAATATGCTAGAGCCTATTTATGATGAGTATGCTGGAAAAGACGTTAAGAATTGATGTGTATTTAGTTCAGGGAGAGTCTTTGGCTGTTCATAGAGTGATGACAGCCACAGCCTCATATGCAAGGGAGGATTGGAGGCGAGCTGGAAATATTTGGGTTATCTCGAGGGACACAAGGTTGGGTGATGATTCTAAAGAAGCATCAAATAAAGGAGCCATTAAATAGATTAAAAACACATTTTTTAAAAAACTTACTTCAAAAACTAGAGGTTCATGCAACCTACATATTTCAAGAGGCCCAACTTCCATCTTACTCGTTTTCAACCTTAGTTCTATTGGTTTGCTGTTTGCTTTCTCTTTAAACCACACCAACCCACTTAACAATTTTTCTTCGTTTGAAGTCAGCTCCTTTTCAATGTTTTCATTCAGTTATCATTATATGAAGAGGAAGATCAATTACATTTTTGTTGGGAGGGGGAGAAGAGGGTAGAAGTGACACACACATATACACACAAAGAAACATTAGAGGCAAAACAATGCTTATTTTGCTTCCACAAATTTACAAAAAAAAAAAACCTACTCCAACGAGAAATTAAAGTAGCACTTTTCCCAAGAGAACAAAGAATGAAGAGCACAGGTTTTGTAAGAGGAGGGGTTTTGCAATTAGAAACAGGGATAATATTTACCCATAATGACCCCTTGTGCGCCTCTGTAATAAGAGCTTGTCAATGTTCTGAACCTTTCCTGCCCAGCTGTATGCATATTCAGCATAGATAAGTCACACTGAACTGGGAAAAAAATTCCCCCCTACATGAAGTCATGAGCAATAGAAAAAGCAACTTTCTATCATGCAAAATGATTTACATCATAACAAATAATCAGATCAATAAGGATTCTTATAGCAATAAGACAAATCATTATAAGCCCAATTGAGTAATCTAAATAAAAAGTCTATCCAAAATAAATGATGCATAGAATGACAAAATAATTACCACATAATTTGCATCTTTCACAGATATTTCCACAAAGGACATGCTTGCATCTCAATTCAATGATTTTAAAGGCAAAAAAAATGTCCAGACCATTGCAATGTCATATTTAAAGTAATCATAAAGCTCAGCTCCATTTATGCAATTTTCTACCCCTGAGCACGATAAGATTAAGTTGGTTCGTAAAATTTCATCATGGCCATGCCAAATACGAGAGCATACATTATCTTTATGCCTTTTCATTCTCACTTTGAAAAAGGTACAAAAGCATTGTGCATGCAAAATTAAAATGAGTTCCACCAATGGAAAAAGCTCCATTTGAAGGCATTGCAAAGTATATAAAATAAATATATTGATGTGGTAGCATACACGATTCCCCTAGGTTCCAGTTCTTTTTTTCTTTTCCTATTTTTTCTTTTAATGACTAGAAAAAAAAACAATAATAAAGAATGAATAGCAATCAGCTAGCTCCACTTCAAGTGGCATTCCCCCTAACCACAATTCATCCATGATTCTTTAATATCAGTACAAAAGGAAATAACAAAAGCATCACTCAAACAGTGCTTGAGTATACTCAAAACTCTTGAGGCTACTCTCTGGTTAATATTTTCTTTGAATAAGCTTATTTTCAGAAATAAGTGACCATTTAGCAACACATCTACTCCCCCCCCCCCCCCCCCCACCAAAAAAATATCTAAAAAAGCCTGTGCACTCATCAAATATAGGTGAGACAAAACTTTGTGGTTTGAAAAAAAAAAATAAAGGTCTCCCTTCTAGAGATGCTCAACAAAATCTTGATAAATTTACATGTGATAGATTAAGAGGGAAACCAAGCAAAGTAGCCAAAACATCATTGTAAATGATGTGACTGTGTGTGATAGGACAACTTTCTACCGGGATTTAATTTATCAAAGACAAGAAAAGTCGAAATAATATACGCGAAGTCCAGTTATATAGCACAAAAATAGAGAATGCAGCAATCATTGAAAACCCACTTCCATCATGTATAAACATTAAAATTCAAGAGAAAACAGAAATAGTACATTAGCATACCTGTATCCCAAATTGCAAGCTTTAGCTTTTTATCCCCAGCCTTTACATATTTCACTTTAAAATCAACACCTACACAAGATGTAGGCCGATTAGTGATTCTTATAATCAGTTTAATGTGAATGCACTGAAGGCTTACAGAAATTGAATAGTTTAACCAAGAGGACGTTTTAATATCACTATTACATACTTGAATTTGGATAAAATAATCTTTGCTTTCCTCTTCTACTTTCTTACTGTTCAGTCACCTTATTTCCTTTTCTATTTATCAAAGACAACAAAATTATCCAAAGAACAAAACAATAACCCAGAAAACGTAGCCACATTTCCCATAATCATAAAACAAATAATTAATTTCACACATACAACATTTGAAATCCAATGGGATTAAATTTTAGCATTAGGAAGCTCTAGTCTTAACCATTTAGATCATTTCAATTGATTAAACTAGAAAATTTGGAGTCACAAAAGAACCCATACAAACGTAAAATCATATATTTTCTTTCAGAAAAAAAGAAAGTCATGTTTTCAACTTTCTTCAAAATTATTTTTGTTAATCCACCTTTTAATCTGAAACAAAAGAAAAGAAAAGGGAGCCTATATAACTTCATGTTCCACAGATCAAGACACTGCCATTATAAATTATAAGACATAAAAAAAGGAAGTATAGTTGACGAGTGCAGTTAAAAATGAATACTGACCAATAGTGGGAGAGAGTTCCTCAAAGGAATCGGAAGTGAAACTTAAAAGAAGACTACTCTTTCCAACTCCTGAATCTCCAATCATCAGCAACTTGAACAAGTAATCGAACTCCGGTTGATTCGACGACGACTCCATTTTCTAACCAGATAAACTATCTTCAAATTAATTCTATCAAATAACACAAAATTTCTACGATCGGATCTCCCAAATCCAGCCCTCTCTCTCTCTCTTTCACCTCATCAACGAATCTAAACCTGAAAAACCACATGATATCAAATCAGAAATGTAGATTTGGATTCCAACTAGATAAAAGGTTGAATCTAACAAGATCCTATAATTTTTCACACACAAAAAAACTCCTTACAGAGTTAGATCAATATCGATCATACATATTTATAGATTTTATTTTATACATCAAAATTAAAGATAATGAGAGAGATTACCTTTCAAGAGAAAAAAGTGGAGAAGATGAAATTATGGACGAGAGAGCGAGACAGAACTTGAAGGATGAATAAAAGGGGAAAAAAAAAAAGACTCTTCTTAAACTAAATTATAACTTAACCTTGTAAATGATCCCTAAAAACAAAACTGGTAAATGCAAAAGGTCAAAGTAAGAAATTGCTAGAAAAGTGGCGCGCGTGAGATAATTGTTTTAGATAAACTACAAAAACAGTCACTGAAATTTGAATGAATTTCTTTATTTCACCACTTAAGTTTTAAAAGTTACAAAACAATCACTAACATTATTGTTTTATATTGATTCTCTTTCGCCGTGTTGGCTATGCTTTGACTAGGGATGATAACGAGCTGAGCCGTGCCTGGCCAGGCTTGGCTTGGCTCCGAAATAGTATTATTGGGCTAGGCTTGGGCTTGAAGCTCGCCGAGCTCAAAATGCAATTAATTATATTTCAAAATATAATTAGAAGAAATTATTTCATGAATCATTCTCACAATCTCATCCATGATCCTACCCAATTAAATAAACTCACATCATCTTTATTTTGCACATAATATTTTTAATAAAAATAAAAGTTACAAATCATCTTCTTCCTCGTGACTCATATATTTATTCTAATATATTAATTCTAATATGTTAATGAATAAAATCGTTAAAATAAAAAAAAAATTCCAAAAAACTTAACCCACAAATAACGAAAACAAAAATAAAATTATTATTAATGAAATCATTATATTCCAATCTCAACCCATAAAATATATTGCTCGCCCATATTGAAAAAAAAATTCTAATCAGGTCTTCAACTTGTTGGACAGAGCATAATCTCCATAGTTTGGCTATCGATTCCATCTGAATTAATGTCTCCTTCAGTTTTGATTGTTGCATGGTTCAAGAACCTACATGCAATAGAAACGATTTCCCAGCAATAAAATAAGCAAGCCCAAAAAATTAAAAGCCGCTCAAATTCCAAATCTCACTCCCCAACTAATATTATTTTCAACATAAACAATGCCTACAGAACTAACAACACAAGCTGCATAAAATGTGAAGAAAAACCAGTTGAAGAAACTTCCTTGATCTGTTGGATTATCAAATTGATTGGCTCCTAATGTTGCTAATGTAAAACGAAACACCCCCGACACATTTCATCGTTTTTAATTTCCAAAATTATATTTGAAAATAAATAAAATTAATAAAATATTTCAAAGCATCAAAATTCCCCATTTATCCTTATTGTCCCATCAAATTTCCCTCATCGCCTGTATCAAAATCCCATATTTGATTCATGGAACCAAAAATTTTCTTTCACCATTTGTTTCCTTTGCCGCTTTGGTTTTGGCATACAAACAAATAGTTTTCAATTGAAAACCTTATTTCAACCGTACCCTAATCCTATGACTTCTCAATTTTGAAAAAACCCAGATTTGTCATGAGCTTTTTCAAATACTCCTCACCTTTGGTCTTCTCAATCTTGAAAAAAACTTAGATTTGTGTTAACAATGACCGAAAAAATAGGGTTTTGCTATGTTTCTTGAACTAATTAAAATCAATCTGAAACATAGCGACGATTTTGGGTGAGAATTTCTTGTTCGGTGAGAAAAAATCTTAACTAATTAAAACCAAGATTTCGAGCTTGAAATGAAATAAGGAACAATAGACATGGCAGAAACTGAAACTGTGATTTCGAACAAAAATGCTAAAGACTTGCTACAATCCTATCAAAAAATCATGAATTCTTGTGTGGAGGATTTTGGGTGAGAACATTTCTTGTTTGGTTGCCGAGAAAATGGATAACGAAAGAAAATTAACGTCCGTCACGGCGAGATACTTATTAAGTAATGAAAGAAAACGTTAGGTACATATTTAGTATAAAATATAGTTCAGGTACCTATATAAAAAAAATGGTATAATTTAAGCACTTATTTAGTTAAGCCTATATTTTATGTGCTAAAAAGTTAAAGATAGTTGCACGAACCAACTTGCCTCAGTGGTTAAGGGAACGATTGTTGTTCCTAGAGGTCACGGGTTCGAACAGGTGATTGAGCATGCATTGACAAATGGTTGAGAGTATATTATTCAGAACAGATACTACTTGTAATCACCTTAGCTTCAAAAAAATTATAGATAGCTACGTTGCTACTGGGTAAGCATCTTATCAAATGAGATTTATGTTCCTCATTTTAGGGGTGTGAACTTTTAGGAAGTTGTAGAACTAAGTATTTTGATATAATAATTGAAAAATATTTTGGACAAATTTGAAAAGAATTTAAAACATGTCTTTAAGTCCAAACAACTTGAAAATATGTTTGAGGTATTTAAAAAGGTTTTTGGAAAAGTTTTTAATGTTTTAAAGTAGTCAATCTTAACTTTTCAGCAAGCCCGTACCAATACGGTATACCCCGTATCGATACCTTTTTCATCCAAGTTTGTTTCTGCCAAAACCTGTACCGATACAGGCTTGCTCGTATCGATATGGATAGAAGTCGTTTCGATACGCCTCTTAACTGTATCGATCCCTGCTTTAACAACCCCCAACGGTCTTTTAAATTGCAGACCGTATCGATACGCTCTCAAGTGTATCGATACGCATAGGTTGACAAAGAGCCCAACGGCTTATTCTGAAGAATGGCGTACCGATACGCCTTCTCGTGTACCGAAACGGTAGGCAGCAGAACTGCATTTATGGTGAGAAATAAAGTCTCCAACGGCTCCAATTCAACCCTAACGGCTACAAACTCAATTAGGAGTATAAAAGGGACCTCCAAGCATCAAGAGAAGGCTAATGCTTCAATTGCTACAACACTATGATGAAAAATTGTGTCTAGAGCTTTAATTGTAAATTCCTTGCTTAGACAACGCTAGTGAGCTTAACATTATTATATTTGCTCAAGTGTTTAGGTTTTGGGTGAGAACTTATTAGTGCAAACAATTACCTATTAGAGGGGTTTCAAGTTTGCTTTAAGAATTTCTCTTATAAAGAGGGTTTACTCAAGCTTTGGGTAGAAAGCTTTGAGTGTTTAAAGGTTGCCTCCTTAGCCTAGAAAAGGGGACGAAATTCATAGTGAATTTGTTTGAAATCCTTGGTGGAAAGCTAAGGTAGTGGATGTAGGCTTTGGTTAGAAAGTTGAACAACTCTAAATTATTGTGCAAAACTTCTATCTTTTTGCTTCCACCACCATCACCCAATATACCACTTCTCCGCAACTTGGCGAGCTATTCAGTTGAAGGAAATCGAGCACCATAAAACCGAACATAAGTTATATTAAAAAAATATTGGTGCAAAATTACAAATTTTTAGGGGGTGTGAACTTAGATAATCGATAAAAAATATATAAAAAGGGTTAACTATTGGGATGATCACTTATGTTTCCCCAGTACAGAGTTGGTCACCGATTTTCAAAAATGACCAGTAAGGTCACTTACGTTTTTTATTTGTAAACTTTTAGTTACTGAGACGTTTGTTGTCGTTAAACTTAAACGAGAGCCTGATCTGGCACAATAAAAAAGGATAAATTACCTAGGTAGTCCTTAAACTATTACTTCACTTTTATTTTGACCACCGAAATAAAAATAATTTGTATAACTTCACATTTAATCCTTCATATTTACAATTTTTTTTATTTCTTCTCCTTGGAATTTGAATTCCAGACTCAGCAATGCTCCACAAGGCTGGCTTCCATTGCCCACCACCACTACCACCGCCATGATGTCTACCTATGTACCTACTGTTGCTGCCACCACCACTTATGCTTCCTAATCTATTAACTTTCTGCTCCACCTGCAAAAGATTAAAGGACATGACAATTCCATAAGACTTTTGTTTGGGGGGTTCCATTATTTTGAATTGTATGAAAAGTTTGTGTACTCTCCAAGTCAAATTTGAAATCAACTTTTCCTCTATATTTCATCGACCTTATCCTGTAACTCCCCGGTTTTGGGTCTAGAAGTAATTGAGGTTGACTCGAGGTTCGTAGGACCTAGACTGGAGATTCAGGTTAGTTCAGGAGTGGTTCAAGGAAAACAAGGTTCGGGTTATAATAAAAATATGAGAAAATGCTTAAAAATCATTATTAATTATATAAATGATTTTAGTAAAATCAATTTTAAGAAAAGGACTGTGGAAGTGGGACATTTTGAGTTAGTGACCAAAACGCGATTTTTACAAAGCTGATTTTAGTGATTGTTTTGTAAAGGGATTGAAAATTTGAATCTTTAAGGAGCTATTTGACCTACTTGTTTTTATCAGATTTTTCTCTCAATTAGGATCATTTTAAAGAGTTTTAATTAATGATTAAAAGAATTTAATAAAGGGATAGTTGGTTATTTCATTAAAAGTCATTTTACGTCATTTTCTCTCATTCTATTTTCTCTAAAAGTTTTCCCTCATCCAAACACTCTCCATTTCAAGAAACTTGAGGTAAAGCTCTTGATTCACTAATCTTTTGAATTCTAAAGGATTCTTTAATCTTGATTCATAAAACCTTATTGTTTTCCTTTGATTTTTTCAAGAAAAACACATCCAATTGAGAGAGATTTCATCCATTAGAGGTAATGTTCATTCTTCTCCTCTAATGATCAGTTCTTTACTAAAATTCCCAAGTTATCAATCCTTTACATATGTTTTCTAAGTTGTTTTGATGAGTTAATCATGGAAATTTTGTTAAATTATGGATTATTGGTTGCAATCTTATGATTTTCGTAATGCTATTGTTTTGATTGATTTGAGGTTAATATTAATCATGATTTGGAAGTTAAATGATGTTGAAATAAAGGTTTTATCATAATTATCTCGAAGTAGGTTGGATATCTAGTTGTTAGATGGTTAGATTTGGGGTTTTGTGAAGATAATGTGGTTCTGGTGTTGCTGGAGGTATAAGGATGAAATTAGATTGATTTTGGATGTGAGTTGATGATTAAAATTGGATGGAAGTTTTAGGTTTTGACCGGGTTGAGTTTATAGAGTAATCAGATGTGTTTTCGGTTGTTTCGAATATGCGTTTTGGTGTTTTGGGCATAGCAGCGTGATGGCTTTGATTGTTGGTGGTTTTAATGCATTGAGATGCATTAATCCTCAGTTCTTGTGTGTTATAAATAGGAGGAGAACATATCGGAAGAGATCAGTGAAGTTCTGGGGGCTCCGGAAGCTTGATTACGCTTCGGCAAAGCGAGCGTGGCGTTGTCGATGAGTGGAATTGGTTTTAAAAGCCCTTCAAAGACTTGAAAGCAAGGTTTGGGGGTTTAGGTTGAGTTTGAAACACTAACCTAAATCCGGAAGTAAGTTTGAGATGTTTTGCTCTCGTTTCTCGATTTTATCCCATTGGTTTTATGATCATGCTCATGTTTTGAAGATAGAATTATACCTATTGTTTTATGCATGTTTTGAGAAATGATATGATGATTTACATGATCCCATGAGATAGATTTGTTATTTCAAAGAGATTGAATTTATTGAGAAAATGCTATGCATGGTTTATGCTTTTGAAATGGGATGAGATAGATATATGTTTATGCATTGAAAAACAATAGATAAATGATTTTTTAAAATGAGTATATTTGCATGAGATGAGATTATTGTTACAGGATATAATTGGTCGACCAATAGGATGAGAAGTGCACTATAATATGCAAAATTTGTATGCGCTCTTTGGTTCGAGCAATGGGCTAGTGCCATCCCTTTCCAAAGTGAGAGTGTGGTGATGAGAGATTCCACCACGGTAGGTCTTGATGAATCCATCAAGCTTTGTGGCAATGAGAGATGCCGCCATGAGAGTCCAGTGATGTGAGATTTTACCGGGGTAGGACTTGATGATGTGAGATTATGTCAAGCTATCCGCATATCCGAGTAATGTTGCTAAAATGCCAATATATAAGAGTCACGTGTACCTTGTTTATAAATGAGTTAATGAAATGAGATTGCATATGAGATTATGTTTTGAGATATGTTCTATGAGATTTAAGCATGTAAGGCTTTGCCTTTAGACATTGCATTTTGATGAATGCATGAGATAGATGGTACATGCGGTTTAAATGTAATAGAGCATGATGCAATAGAGATTTCTAATGAGATATGGTTTTAAAATGCATTGTTGTTGTTGGTTTGTTTTGAGCATCCCTCACTAAGCATTTGTGCTTACGCTCTCTTTTTCCAACAATGTAGAAAATTAGCATATTTGGGGCAGCAAGAGGTAAGAAGGATTCCAAGGAGTGGGATTAAGCTCAAGTATGATTTTACATTTAATTATTAGTAATAATGGTTGGGAATGGGAGGACGTTTTAATGTTTTGGGAGATGTGTTTTGAAACTCCCTGTTTTGTGGCAAGTTTGTGTTGTCTTTAATGACTTGTAAATGGCCTTTACTTGTTGGTTTATGCCTTGGTTTGTGTTTTGACTCTTGAGTGAATATTTTGCATAAGTTTCATGCCTATAGATTCCTTTGATGCATATGGACATGTTATGATGTTGATTATGCCATGCATGATTGTGGTTTAAAGTTTAACTATGTTGTATGCATGTTGGAATGGTTTTGTATGGATTAAAGTGTGAAAAAAACAACAAAAAGTGTCATTACAGGGCCAGGTGTTTCGGTACACTCTACCCTGTACCGAAACGGTGAGCTTGAAATGGCCTAGGGGTTTCAAAATAGGAAGGGGCGTTTCGGTACGTTTGGCTATTGGAATTCCCTGATCTTCGAGACGCTCGAACCTGTTTCGATATGGTTGTTTCGATACAAGGCAACCTGCACCAAAACGCAAGCTGTTAAGTTAGTTATTGGAATCTTCTGAAGTTCTGATTCTTTATGTTTTGATCACTAAATGTTGTGGATGCAATTAAATGAACATGAATGATTGTTTTGAGCTGAGATTTGTCAAAGAGGCATGTAATATGATTAATTAAAGGTTTTTAATTTAAAAAGTGAAGTAGTCCATGTATTTTAATAAAATTACAAAATGGTCCCTAAAATGTTTTTGAATGAAATTGAGTCCCAAATCGTTGTCTGATCGAGTTGTAAATTGTTCCGCTGCAATGTTAATCACTTAGGAGCATAAAGAGCATCTAGACAAGATAAAATGAAAAAAATAGGATCGTTTATTGACGGTTTACTTCAATATTTCCCGTGTGATCCGTTCAGTTCGGTCTTTCGCCCAGACCGGGTCGAGGGGGTTACATATCCATTCATTTGCGAGCTTTGCATTAGACTACACCATAGGAAGGAAACAAGATATTGGACTAAATTCTGATGGAAAAATTAATAAAGATGAAATGGAAAATATAATAATACTATGCAAATTACAAACACTTTACAGATGAAGATTTTCCTCTTTCACTTTTTTATTTCACCTTTTCAGACCATAAAAACTTGAACCATCCGTCTATAGAAAGGAGAAGACTTGAAGCAAACGAGCACATAATTAGTGTTATGATTTTAATTATATGTCTTGAAACTCGAGACCCAAGTTTATAGTACTCGTTTCAGAAGCTTAGCTCATCTTTCCTGACAAGTTTTTGTTAATTTTAAGAAAACTAGTTCACACATACACAATGTTTGTAAGGCTTTGAGTTAGTTTAATTGCCTGAACATCATTGTCGTTGTCAGATTTGGAGTTAAGTTTTGGGTTCATATTGGAAACAATTGTGGGCAAATCCTTGGTCTTCAACTCCATCCCAAGCCCCAACCCTCTGTTTTGTTTCAACAGTTTCCCAAGTTTCACGCATGTGTTCACAACAAATTCTTTCAAAACATATGCTCGAAAGAAGCCCCATTTTAAAAAGGAAAAAAGAAACAATCCTCAGCTATGCATGTAAGGGATTAAATGGTGAGAGTGGGAGATAATCTTGGAAGATGACGAGTTGGTAAACATGGTCGATTAACAAATTGTCGTCGGGTTTTCAAAGCTTGAGCTACTTCACCGGCTTGAAGTAATAGTTTAGAGATTATCTAGGTGGAGGGGAGAAGAAATAAAAAAATTGTAAATATGGAAGATTAAATGTGAAATTATACAAATTGTTTTTATTTCGTTGGTCAAAATATAAGTGAAGTAATAGTTTAGGGACTATCTAGGTAACTTATCCTTTTTTATTGTGCTAGATCAGCCTTCCGTTTAAGTTTAACGACAACAAACGTCTTAGTGACCAAAAGTTTACAGATCGTAAACGTAAGTGACCTTACTAGTCGTTTTTGAAAATCGGTGACCAACTCTATACTGGGGGAAAACATAAGTGACCATCCCAGTAGTTAACCCATATAAAAAAATACATAAAATATATCGAGTTTGAAAATTTTAAGGGGTGCAACTGCCCCCTCTAGCAATCCTTTATCCATCACCGAAGACAATTATGGATTGTGCTTGTGATAGGCTCTAGGGGTGGACGGTAATCGGGCCAATGAGAGCCCTAACCTCCCCAAAATTTAAAAAAATAGGGTTCATTTGATTCTAAAAAGTAGAGACTATTTTCATTTTCTTAGAAAATCAAAACATTGAAGAAAACACATTTGATTGCAAAATCAGAAAATAAAAAAATAAGTGAAAAAATGAAAACATAAAAAATCTTTTCAATATTCTAATTAAAATTATTTTGGAAATTTGGAAACAAGACACAACTGACTTTGTTAAGTCCACTGACTATGAAAAATTACAAAGGAAAAGAGTCACGTGACTTAAAACAACTAACAAATTGATTTTTTTTCGTTAAAATTTTAAAGATAAATGACGTGACAATTAATAAAATTAACATAATAGTAAATTTAGTCTTTAATTTTTACACTTTATTTTAATCTGATTCTAACTTTAAAAAAAAATAGCCATCGACATTTCAATATTTTATTAATCTAATCCATAATTCCCTCTTTTCTCCACTTTAACTTCCTATCTTCATCTTCTTCATCAATCCAAGCGATATTGAACTTACCTTAGCAACACAACTATCACAAATAACTCCTTGATTTGAAACACACAAAAAAAAAGCTTATAACACCTAAAAATGTTCTAACAAAACAACTAAACCAAAACAAAATTGTTGTTTCACACAATCAATTGTTCACATTTCATGATAGAAACACAAAAATCAAAGGATGCATGAATTGAATTATTTTGTTAATTAGTATAAACTCAAATAACACATCAAAATTTGATGCTTTGAATATGTCATATTTTTGTTAAGAATAAAAATTATTTTTTATTAATTTTAAAATTTTGTTTCGTTTAATCATATTTTATTTTTTATAGTTATAGTAATATTTTTTAATAATTATATTTTAATTTAATTATTAATTAATTATTTGTTCGTTTCTATTTTTGAAAAACTATATCTCAAACACATTTTTCATTTCTGTTAACAAAGCGTGATATCTGGTTTTGGAAAACTAAAACCAAAACTGAAAATTGTTTTCTGAAAATAAAAATAAAAAAAACAAACAAAAATTATTTCCTAGAACCAAACAGACTCTTATTATTTAGCACTTGAAATTTTTTAAAGTTTTAATTTGGCCCCTTCAAAAATTTAAAATATTATTATTATTATTATGTTTTAAAAGTTTTTGAATATTTTTAATTAAGCACTCTCCTAAAATTTTTAAAAGTTCTCATTAAATCTCTTCCGTCTTAATATTTTTGTCACATGTTGACTTTTCACAGAGTTTTAGGAAGAAAAAGTTTATAGGAAATGTGTGATGTAAAATAATTTAAATGACAAATTTGCCCTTAAAAAGTTAACTTTTGTTTTTGTTGGGAAACTAAAAAATGATAGAAAAATAAATGTGTATTATAAAAGTTGTTGAATTTTTCAAACTTTGTTACCGAAATCCGCCCTGGTTGGCTGGAAGCCTCTAACTGTAATGCATGGTTTGGTACGACAATGTTGGTAACTAAGATGAGAAATTTCCCCTCAGTAACGGTACAATTTCTGGCATGCTCAAAGGTTATTCCAGGATCAGTGCTGATTCATATGTTGTATTATAATTCTCAATGGTTATTCCGACATCAATGTTGATGTATATGTTGTATTACACAACTCGTTGCTTCTATGATCTGCTTTGAAGCTATCGTTGTTCCTTACTCTTGGAATTCTAGTGACATGTATATGTCATGACTTTTAAATTCTTTTCAATTTAAAAACAAAAACAAACTATACTTTTTTTCTTCTAAAATTCTCATTTTTTTTCAAACCGCCAAATTCTTAAATCTTCAAATCTTATTCTCGTCTTCGAATCAACCACCATCGATGATCCCTTCCGTTGTCAGACCTTCACTTCTTGTTTCCATCGATTGTCCCTCTATCGTTCACCTCTTGTCAACAGTGATGAACCTAGAAGGGGGCTAGAAGGGGTGGTCGCCCCCTAAAAATTTGAATTTTTTATATAATTTAGAAAAAATTTTGTAATTTATATGTATTTTCTATTGAAAATCTATTATCGCCCTTAACATTTTATAAGTTCACCCCTAGTATAAAGTTTTGCGTGGCTACCCCTCCTAACAATATCTCTCTAAACCCTGCTCCCTCTTCTTTTTGTTCTTGTTTGAAAGGATTTTGTCTTTCATTTCGGCTAATAATATGAATTTTTTCCTAAAATAATGATATTTTAATTCAGGAAACAACGATTGATGTTCAGTTGAGTTTAGCACGTCCTTAAACAATTGTTTTGAGATTCTAGTTGATTACTAAAGCTTAAGAAAGTTATGAGGGTCATTTAATACCATTTAAAGAACTTTTAACGTTAAACTCTCAAGTATGATTCTTTTAAGCAATGCAAAAGCATTTAAACACTTAACATACACGATACCGACAAGCAACACATTACATTCTTTTTAAAACATTAACCATTTCAAAAATTAAAGTTTACTTGTAACATCCAGATCCGAATCCGAAGTACTACATTCGGGTCACCTAAAACTGACCCAACTAAATTCAAATTAAAATCACAAATTTAACCTTTTTCAAAATGTCAAATCATCCATAAATGCATGTCACTAAAATAACATTTAAATAAGTTTACAAACAGGAGCTCCAAGTTTAAACACCGTATACTAAAATAATATTTCAAATAGAGTTACAGACTCAATAGTAGTAAGGTCCTATGAATACATTAGCCCAACTAAAATAACAAGTATTGTACTCTAAAGCGAACACGGTGCTGGGAAATTCTTGTCGATGTGCTCCTCCAAAGGGGACATGTCAACTTACGCACGAAAAAATAAACATATATGCACGTTGAGCTAACAAAGCTCAATGGTACATTTCTACTCCACAATAATTCGTGATTATCATAAAATAAACATGCAATATCAATATAGTCTAGAGAACATAGATAAGGCTTTACTATCTATGAGTTATCATCTAGCCTACACTAGCAGAGTTTTTAGATCACCTATCTCAAGGCATCATTAAGTCAACAACAAGCCATACATGCTTCCACAAAGCTTTGTCATACCCTAGGTCACATAGCCTATCGAGATACTCGAGTTCACACAACCCATCGAGTTAATACATGTCATACCCTGATCACTCAGCCATCAGGTGCATAAGCTATCATCTATAACAACCACACAACATACACAAGTAAATTCATACATTATTTACATAATGACCAACGAAGCCTTATTTTACCATGCCCACACAACCGCCGGGTTACCTGTGTTCAGATAGTCGTCGGGTTAAAAGAACTGTATCTGGATCACTATAGCCACAGATACGTCCTAGATATACTCGGATCAAATTAGCCACAAGTAGTCTTTACTTGAGGTCACTCAGCCTATCAGGGTTACTCGAGCTCACTCAGCCTATCAAGTTTATTACCTTATTCAAATCACCATAGCCATAGATAGATTTCTAACCCCACCCAGATCACTCAGCTCGTGGATACGTCAAATGTACTTGTTCACTCAACCCGAAGTACACATCCCCCTTGAAAAGGTATGGTAACCTTTCCTCAAGGTATGGAAGCTTTTTCTCAGAGGTTTGGAAACCTTTCTAAAGGTATGGGAACCTTTGTGGAAAGGTTTCGAAACCTTTGCTCTATAATCTATTTTTAATTCATAAGGTATCAAAACCTGTTCATATAGTTTCGAAACCTTAATTCCAGAACCACTTTCTAAGACTCGCTAATCACTCCTAACTTGTCTCTAATCGCTTTCAAACCACCCCAAAGTGTTACTAAAGTTTACCAAGTTATTTATGTGTATATTAGATTCATCTAACACCATTCACATCATCAAATTCATTACTTTGATTACTTAAAGCAAGCTCCACCCATACAATACTCATAAACCATAAAATTAACAAAGCAATAACTTTATGATCCTCAAGAATAATATGAGTCAGAGATGTACTGGCCTTTAGCAAATATTTTTGGATTTAAGCTTCTAACCAAACCCCTCGACTTCCTCTCTTAACCCAAGCTTGAGAGAAGCCCCCAAAACACCTTCTCTTGCCATACCAACATGAAAATGAGTCAAGACTTGAATTAGCAACCATGATGAGATTTAACTACAAATTCGTAACAAAAGAAATGGGTTGAAGCTCTTAAAACCTCAATTTCTTTAAAAATCAATTACTAGAAAAACTTACCTCTCCACAAGATAATACTTTTTTCTTGAAGCTCATGAGATGGGGAACAACATACTTAAAATTCGAGTTTTGAATAGAAAAAATGATTAGGAAAGCTTAGATATTTGTTGTTGAAACAAGGCTTAAAAGAATAAAGAAAGAAAGGAATGTGTGGGAGAAGAAAGATGAAGAGAAAATAGGTGATCTCACCTTGTCCATCTTTTTTCACGTGAAATAAATGAGTGTTCAACCTTTTATTTGTAAAAGGGTAAAAAAGCAACCTAAAAGCTCATAGTTTCTCCCCTATTCACAAATTGGTCACTATTCAAGCCTATGTAGCTCAATTCTCACCCAATAAAGCCCAAACTTGGCCTAAGAGATCCGATTCTCCAAACAAACACGAGGGTCTATAACCCGGGCTCAAACGTTGACTCAAAAATTCAGGTCGTTACATTACTACCTCAACGCTAAACATGAAAGTAAGCTCTTTTTTCTCAACTACTTCCCGCATTCTCTTTTCTTCTTGCACTAGAAGACTCTTCAACGCCTTTCACTAATCAAACAAATATGGAATGATAAGTATTTATTTTGGTTGTGTTCTGGTCCTTATTTCGATTAAATATAAGTTTGAGGGACTTAACTGGGCTATTTTATGATGTTTTCATGCAGGGGACGTGATGCTGGAAATAGGCTGGAATGCTGTAGAAAATGCTGGAGTCATGGGCAGATTCATGGGCATGAATCAGGGCATGAATGCTGACTGGGCGCCACACCAGCATCTTCTAGAAGCTGACGTCAGTAGCAGTGATAGATTATCAAGCCGCTTATCAGATAGCCTATCATCCGGATTTTAAATTTTAAATTTTAAATTTCAAACTTGGGATAATTATCTTATGTAATTTAAATTATTTTTGGGATTTATCATTTTAGTTTTTTAGGGTTTTCAGATACTATAAATACCCCACTTTAAGGGTGAGTTAGATATCACTTGCTCATCGTTCTTCATCTTCTTGAAGTTTAATAAAATTCTCTATTTCCCCTCCATTTCCATTTTCTCCATTTCCTTCATTATTTAATTAAGTATGGTTTCTTCACCAACCATGCTTAACTAAATCCTATTTAGCTAAGAGCAACGCCAAACCCGACTAAACTCGTGAGATTAGAAGGAGTTCTTTCTTTCCTTCAACATTTCTTTTTTTCGATTCACTGCAAAATTGGTTAGGCAATCGGCCTAACCTTTAGGAATCTTAATTGTTTCATTCCGAAGATGTCATCGGATTAGAAGTAGTTTAGATCCATTGTTGGGGACGAGGAAAAGCTTGTAGCCAATTCAACTCCCTAAGAACAAACTTAATGGCGGTCCACTAAGGGGAATCAAAAGCGAAAACAATTCTCATCGAGACGATTATCCGAGCATGGGCTTCTCCAGCATTAATTTAGGCTTGAGTTAGCATCGATTGCCGTAGCTAACCAACTAAAGTTTGATTTCAAGGATTGCCCTGGGAGTCGAGTTTACCAAAGAGAAGTAAGTTGCAAGGGTTGGGCCTTGTAGACTGTAACCGGCAAGAAGGTTGAAGAAAAATCCATTTCGGTGATCGAGATGTCGTGGCAAAGTGTAGCTTGAGGCTAATTCATTTCATAATTCATTTCAATACTTCTTTTCGTTCTTATTATTTTACATTACTCAAATTACTTCTCTAAACCCCCCACTTTTATTTTTACAGGTTTCTTGGTATAAGTGAGAACGAAAGGGTGTTAGAACTCCTATTCCATGTGGATCGACCCTTACTCTCACTATACTATTTTTATTCATATTTATTTGAGTTTAAGGAATTATTTTGACATTATACGACGCGTGTCAAAATTGGCGTTGTTTCCGGGGAATACGACAAAGTACTAATATTGTTTCATTTGATTTATGACCAGGAGCAATCCTGGAGAACAATTTGAACTCATCCCGGAAATCGAAGCACTAGCTCAAAAGTTGCACGCACAAACACTTCGGGAAAAGAAAAACAAACGACGCCAGCAAAGATTTGAACTCGATCTAGAGATCACATCCAAAGCAGAGTCGAACTTCGAACCAGATCCAATGGGAGACGAAAATCAAACTATTCGTCAGCTAAATGCGGCACCCGATGGCCAGCAACCAATGTGTATAACCTTCCCAAATGGCGAAACGCCTTTCGTGCTAAAAACGGGTTTGATCCACCTTTTACCTACTTTTCACGGCTTGCCAACGGATGACCAAATTAAACTTAGAGCTTTTCCATTTTCTTTAGCAGATATCGCAAAAGATTGGTTATTTGATTTACCCCTAAACTCTGTTACAACCTAGACTGACATGGCTAAACTCTTTCTTGACAGGTTCTTCCCTACGACAAAAGCGAGCGAAATAAGGCGCAACATTCTGAGCATTCAACAAAAAGAATCTGAATCTTTATATGAATACTGGGAGAGGTTTAAAAAGTTGTGTGCAAATTGTCCACAACATGGATTGTCGAAACAAACCCTCATTCAGTATTTTTATGAAGAATTGACGCCCATGAAAGTAGTGGATGCGGCAAGTGGCGGAGCTCTAGTCAATATGACCCCAACTGCGGCTAAAACATTGATATCAACCATGGCCTCCAACTCGCAAAGGTTTAATCAATCTAGCGAACCATCTCGAAGGGTTCGCGAGGTAAGTACAATTTCTTTGGAAAATAAGATTGATAAATTAGCTGAAATAGTGCAAACTCTTGTTGCAGATAAAAGGAAAACAACTAGACTTTGTGGAATCTGTACTAGTCCAGAACATCCGACAGACTGTTGTCCGATGATTAAGGAAGATGATATCGCTCAAGCCAATGCCATAGGAAATGCATATAATCAGGGATGGAGAAACTAGTCAAACTTCGGTTACGCGCAAAACCAGAGGTCAAATCAAGCTTATCAACCAATTGCACCACAACAATATCAACCGCAGAAGCCATCGTTGGAGTCAATTGTTGAAAAGTTAGCGCTAGCCCAAGAAAAATTTTAACTAAAGACCGAAGCTCACTTTGAAGCAATTGACAAACAAATAAGTCAACTGAAGTTAGCGGTAAGTCGCTTAGAATCCAAAGGGAAATTACCTTCTCAAATGGAGCCTAATCCAAGAGAGAATGTGAACGCCATCACTCTACGAAGCGGTACAGTCATCGAACCTAAAGCTAAAGGAGATGGCGTACAAAAAGAAGAAGAAAAAACAATCACCCCCTACTAGAAAAGGTATGCCCGATCCAACCCCTGTACCTTCTCCTTACGCTACACCACCTCCTTCCCCCCGAGGTTGGTGAAGCGTGACAAACAAGCCAAAGAGAAGGAAATTTTGGACGTTTTTCGGAAAGTGGAAATTAACATCCCACTTCTAGAAGTAATCAAGAAAGTGCCTCGATACGCAAAATTCTTGAAGGATCTTTGTACAAATAAAAGGCGACTTATCGGGATTGAAAAGGTAAACCTGGGAGAAAATATATCTGCAGTTTTTCAGCAACAGCTACCACCAAAATTAAAAGACCAAGGTATGTTCGCAATTCCTTGCAAAATCGGCAAGGTTAGTATTAAACGAGCCATGTGTGATTTAGGTGCTTCAATTAATGTTATGCCTTTATCTTTATATAAATCACTTTCTGCTGAACCTCTAAAAGATACAAAAGTGACTGTGCAGTTAGCCGATAGATCCGTAATATACCATGAAGGAGTGCTCGAGAATGTTTTGGTGCAGGTAAATGAGCTTATTTTTCCAGCGGATTTTTACGTGATCGATATGGAAAACGACCGATCAAACTCGTCTTCAAAAATTCTTCTTGGCCGTCCATTTCTTAGTACGACAAATACAAAAATAGATGTAAGAAGCGGAATTCTTACAATGGAGTTTGATGGTGAGATCGTAAAATTTGATGTTTACAAAGCGATGCGACATCCTGATAATGTTGCTATTATAAATTTTATAGATGTTATTGAGCCCGCCGTTGAAGAATTTATAGAATCTAAATCTGTTGATGATTCGTGCAGGGATTTGAAGGATCACGACAAAAGAATTAAGGAGTTGAAAAATGTTTCTTCTGTTCATTCTGATTTACGCCTAACTCCATCAAAATCTAAAATGTTTTCTTTCATTTTGTAGGAATTGAATTTGGAGTTAAAATTACCTCTAGATAAATTGAAGAGTAAAAAAGAATTTTTTCCAATAAAAAAACTCCATAATCGTAAAATTTCTCGTAGGGAAATACTCAGTTGGATAAAGCGCAAGAAATGGAAGAAGTATTTATCGCAATGCCTGTAGTCTGAACCAGGTCGTCGAGCTTAACGACGTTAAATAAAGCGCTGAATGGGAGGCAACCCATTTTTTTTCATTTCATGTCTTGAATTACTGTTTTTTTATTTTCATATTTTAATTTTCATTCTATTTCATTTTCAGGTGCATCATGCACATCAATCGAATATGGAACCCACATCTCTTTCTCTTTTATTTTTTCCCTCTAATAATATATTTATTATAATCTATCTTAATAATTTATTTATTATATATTATCTTTCAATTTAAATTCACGTAAGTTATAATTTGTTTTAAATTTAAATCATAAACTATATATATATATATTTATCTATCTATTATCTTATTTATTTTTAAATTTAACACTTGTCTTTATTATCCTAAATTGTTATTGATTTTAAATCATAATATATATATATATATATATATATATATCTTTTAAATTAGTATTCTATATCTATATCTATATATATATATTTCGTGGACCCCACCAATTTTTAAAACACCCCTTATAGACACAAATACCACTTCACCCGTCCATTTCCAATAAACTCTTCTTCTTTTATTTTATTCTTTTTATTAAACTACACCAGCCGCCATTATCACTTCATCTTCAACCTTCATCACCCGATCGTCCACCATTACCACCACCATGGTCCGAACTCGAGAGCAAGCTCGCCTCCGCCCCTACACCATACTCGGAGCCCACTATCGAAACATGCTCTTATGCAATTGGGGAGTATTTTCACCCTTTCTCTTTTGTATTTTATTTTATGTTCATTTTGAGGCAAAATGATTTAAGTGAGGGGGAGGGAGATATGCTTGTCAAATTTTCATATTGCTTATCTGTTTGGTTGTTCTCTTGTTTTCCTGATTTTATTCAATTTAAGTTTCTTGTTTAATCCTTAGTTTGGCCTTGTCTCATTGTTTCCGTATGATTTTTTTATCTATCTTGTTAGAAAGTTTTAGGTTGCATGGTAGATTTTGGCATGATTAATTTTTTCATAAAATCATTTTTATGACATTTCTTTTCCTATTTAATTGACATGATGCTTACCTAGATACACAAGACAAATTTTTGTGAGTTTTGAGCCTAATGAGCATGCATTATTTTGCTCTTTGTTTCTTTGAGTGTGCCTAGCTAAATTAGTTGCATTCTAGAACTTGTGTTTAAATTCTTTTTGAGATTACATTATTTGAATATGATGCTTAAATGTGATTGAGGCACTAGGTTTTAACCATTTCTCTTCCCAAACAAATTGCCTACCCTTTAATCGTTTTCCTTAGTGAAACAATTTTGAGCCTTGACCTTTTTCTTGAGATTCATCATATTTTAGACTAATTCGTTATTATTATTATTATTATTATTATTATTATCATTATTTTTGTCCCTTTTCAAGACAAAATTATCTTTAAAAAACAGATTCGAATCATGCAGTTCAACAGAGCAGAAAACACTGTGCAGAAAAAAAAGAGACTGTAACTGTTTTGAATATACAGTGCAGAAAAAAAATTGTGCAGAAAATTATTCGAATCTGCAGTAAAAAATAGCAGTGCAGTTCAAAAAAATACTACAAAACAGTTTTGACTCGAATGAAAAAGAAAAGAAAAAAAATAGTTTCGAATAAATTTTGGGGATGATTTTTGTCTTGAATTTTAACCCCTTTTTTCTGCCTTTATCCTACCCGAACCTTAGCTCCGTTACAACCCTTTTAAGACCTCTTGATTTTTGCATCACATTCTTACTTAGTAGTGGAGATTAGATTTAACCACAAGCCTATGGTAATGCTCTAATTAGTTTTAGCTCGAGTGATTTTCTCTACCCTTAAACACTTTGAGTGGCATGAGCGATTCCTTGTGAGGGTACTTAGTTTGCATCATTGATGTTAGTAGGGTATTGAAATGTCGTTTTTGCTTAAATTTCTAAATCTTGCCATTTATCTATTTGCTCCTTATTTTCTTTCATGTTTAGATGCTTAATCATATCGAAAACTTTGAGACTTCGTGAAATTAAGGATGACAACTTGAGCTTAGATTTGTTTAATTTTGAGATACTTGAGGACAAGCATCGGATAAAGTGAGGGGGAATTTGATGAGTATTTATTTTGGTTGTGTTTTTGGTCCTTATTTCGATTAAATATAAGTTTGAGGGACTTAACTGGGCTGTTTTATGATGTTTTCATGCAGGGGACGTGATGTTGGAAATAGGCTGGAATGCTGCAGAAAATGCTGGAGTCACGGGCATGAATCAGGGCATGAATGCTGACTAGGCGCCACGTCAACATCTTCTAGAAGCTGACGTCAGCAGCAGTGATAGTGTTACGTGTAAAAGTGTCTATCGCAATTGTAGTGCAAGTGTACACGACGCAAGTAGTAAAGTGATACTGAAGTATCGGATATCGTCTCCACAGGGACTGGGCTAATAGCTTCACCTTGAATTACTGCACGAAAGTAAAGAAAATAGTTTAAGATGTTTGTCACGAGAATAGTAAAGAATACTGGAAAATAGAAATAAAGTAATCAAGATAGAGAGAATGGGCTGGTATTGAATTGCTCAGTAGTGCAGGTATTGCTAAGTCGAGGAATATCAGTGCTGTCGTCGTCCCCGTCGCGGCAGCGATTACCCAACTCAGTACTTCAAGTTTGGCAAGAATCCCTGCTGTGCCTTGGCCTATCCCTAGGTCCAAGTCTGTCGATGGTCACGTCTTTGATGATACCTCCCGGCGTGAATCGAAGGATGAACACCGATGTTGTCGAATTCTTCTTTAGCCACTTAACCTCATCCTATCCCTAGGTCCGAGATAGTTCAACTATAAAATAGAGAACTCGCACTTATCCATTTCGTATACTTAACTCTCCCGATATTAAGTAAATAAATAACCTCGCAATGCTCTCCCGATACTCTTGCAAGATGTTAATGACCAGAATAAGAGAACTTGAAGTTTATTTTATTGACTGAAAATTCCTAAAACAAAAGCAACACTTGCAACTACTTTACAAAGCAACCCGTGGCCCTAAGGGGAATTTAGAACATGATGAGAGGATGAAAACGGCTAGGGTTTTGGGAAGAAGGCTAGAGGTAGGTTATCTCCTCCCCTAGGTCGAATTACATGCCTTTATATAGGCCTTGGGTTTAAGTTTTCTAATAGGGAAGGAATACAACTTTAAATTAAAGTACAATTCTAATAAAGACTAAATCTTCAGAAAAATAGTCTTTAATTCGTCCTTCCTTCTTTCTTGGGATATCTTCCTTGAACCTTGGTCTTGGCCTTCATTCTGATCTAAGGCTCGGAAGAATATAGTGGTATTACACGACAGACGGGCTGAATTTTCTCTTTCTGTCGAGGTCCACTTTGCTTCTTCTCCTCAAAACTGCTGTCGTCCTCTGCTGTCATGGCGACAACCATGGCAGCATCGTCCTCTTTGACTGCTCATTCAGCTCCAGCTCTTTTGCTTCACTGCCCAGCACCTGCCTCTCCATCTGCAACAACAGCAACTTGCAAAAACAACCAATTTCAGTAGAAACTGTGCCTTTTAATATATTTGTGATGTCTAACTGTAAACTGACCTAAATGCAATGAATTATGCTTGAATGCAGTAGAAATATGGGTTAAATAGGGGGTAAATAATAGAACTTTTACACACTCAACACACCCCCAAACTCAAGTTTTTGCTTGCCCTCAAGCAACTAAGACCTAAAAGAAAAATAAAATATTTTTGTTTTGGCTTAAAACAGTGAACTTTCTCTTACCCTCCATTCATTCTCTGTGATGGCAGCACCCTGTCGGATAACTTAGGATTTGTCCAGAGTCTCACTATAGTCCTCGTGCAGTGTGTGCATGCTTGTGAACAGCTATTTGCTAAGACTCCTTTAGTTTCACTAGAATATTTCAGCCTCTAACTCGAATTTTTATGCCAAAGTTTATCTTTTTGAAGGCACTTCTTATGCTCTTTTGATTTATATCTATTTTTTTAAGCTAAAGTTTCACTAGAGCCGGTTTCGAGCACCTCTAGCTAACTTCCTAGAGTCGGTTTCGGGCACCTCTAGGGCTGTTGAGTTTCTTTTGCTAAACTTCTTTCCTAGAGCCAGTGTTAGGCACCTCTAGGGGCTATTCAAGTGCTAAGCTTCCTATTCTAGTTGACTAAAAGAGTTCTAAGCAGTATAACAGTCACAATGGTGTTTAAGTTTTCAGAACTATAGAAAGGCTCTAAACTTCTCCTAAAACTATCCTAAAGGCACTACCACGACAGAGCTGTCACGGCAGGTAAGTTCAGTTCACAGACTTAAGCCAAAATTTTCAATTTTTCATTTTTTTAAGAAAAATAAACTAAGTAAAAGACAAAATTTTAAGACTAAATTAGACTCTATTAATGGAGGGATGCCACCCCCAAACTCAAGGGTTGCATTGCCCTCAATGCAAAATGAAAAAATAAGAAAAATAAAAACAGTACATCACAAAATATATAGGCAGACAGCAAAATAAGGTAAGAAACTTAAATTTTATGCGCTGTCGTCACTGCTGCTGCTGACTCGGATCTGGCGGCGGACACGAGTCTTCGGAGCTGGCTGGTGGATGGGGGAGGCAGATGTGTTCTTTGTTTTAGCCTCCCTCGGGGGTTGAATTCTGGTTGGGGAGATGTGAGGTGGTTTCTCCACAACTTGGACCTCTGAGCTGCTGCTGCTCTCATCTCCGCTGTCGCTGCCGTCATTGATGCTGCCACTGCTGCTGTCCGGCTTGTTTTTATCTGCCATTCTTTTTTGCCGTTTCACCGGTGTAAACTCCATTGAGAGATTCCTCTTAACAGAGGGTTCATGGTCGCTCTCTGCCCAAACAGAGGAAGAGGAAAACCCGGCAATGAAGGCCTCAAGCTCTTCTGA
The DNA here is from genome assembly GCA_030270665.1 of Hibiscus trionum. NCBI lineage: Eukaryota > Viridiplantae > Streptophyta > Magnoliopsida > Malvales > Malvaceae > Hibiscus > Hibiscus trionum. Next base: position 9,424,165 of record BSYR01000052.1, on the reverse strand, counting down.
GGCCATTCGTCGTTTTGTTCCACGGGCAGAAGTCTCAGCACGGGTACTGCCGGCGACTGTCGTGGCAGGTGTTGGTGTGGATGCTGCAGAAGGTGTTCTTGGTGTGGCAGCAGGTGTCGGGGTGTGGGTAGGGGTGGTGGCAGCAAAATAATGTGCAGGGAAGGTGGGAAATACGACATCAGGAAAATTTAAAGAGTTTTGGATAAAATGTACCGTAGATGCAGTGAAATCCCTGATGAAGCTCATTAAACCGAGCCGTCGTTCCTCCATCTTCTGGATAGCAGCAAGAATCTGGGAGGAGGAGTCAGTTGGGGCTGCTGCTGCTGCATGCTGCCTGGCTTATGCGGCGGCAGGTTTATTTTCTGGTGGCTCTGTCGTGTCTGCTGGATCAAATGAGGACAGAGGGGTGGCAACAGTCAGCTTCATTAAGCTGAGTATGTTCTTGTCCGTCCATCCCTTCCCTTGGACTTTGAGGTCGGTGATAGCTTCAGGTACGCCGTGGCCGCGACAGAGGGCTGTGATGAGGTATGGCAGATAGAGCGGTCCCGTCGGCCGGTGTGCGCACTCCAGAATGCTCTCACGGATATAGCTGCCCACGTTAATGGGTCTCTCATGTAAAATGGAGTGAATTAGGGCTAACCTGGGCTGGTCGACATTGGTATTATGTGATGACGGCATGATGCGCTTTTTGATGAAAGCGTTCCATAACTTGGCTTCTGGCAGGAGTTGAGTTCTTTTTACCGTCCTTGAGTTCTTACGGTTGGTGTTCCACTGTGTTCCTTCATCAGTCAGCTCTACCATGACAGCATCATAGGCAGCAGGGTCAAGGGTGTTCAGGAACTATTGGTGGCCGTCGTCGTTGCTGCCGACGTAGAATCCGTATAAGGTGTTGATATATTCAGCTTCAAACGGCACTTCCCTCCCTCGTACGGTGACCGCTGTCGCCGTCCTGCTGTTGATGGCAGCGTAGAAATCTCGCACCAAAGAGACGTTCATCTCTTTAGGCTGTTCGGCAAAGATCTGCCACTGTAGAGCCCTTATCTTGCGAGCAATGAATGGTTTTAGGCCGAAGTTTCCCTCCTTCGAAGTGTAGATGAATCCCCTTTCTTCCCACATGTCTATGATTTGAAATGAGCGAGGGGTGGTTGCTGTCGGGGTGGAGCTGGAGGCAGCATTCCTACGGGTGTTTCTAGAAGACATTGTTGCTAGGGTTGTGAAAATGAAAATGAAAGCAAAAAATTCTAGAAGAGTAAGTAAGAAGAGTAGAAGTGAGTGAAAATGACAAAATGAAACGGGGTTTATATAGAGAAGGATTTGTTGCCCGTTGGAGCTGTAACGGCAGGCGCGAATAACGGGGCCAGCTGTTATGCGGTAGCGTGTCTGACGCGTCTGTCACGCGGTTCTGTGTCTACTGCGCGTCTGTGACGCGTTTCCCTGTCTGTCGTGACAGCGTGTTGACAACCTATATTTTCCGCGTCTGTCGCGGCAGCTGTAACGACAGGCTCCAAAATTTGGGCTTTGTTGGGCTGGTGGATGAATGGTGGGCTGAGTTCACTTCTCCTGTTCTTCTTGACTCCTTTATTTCCTAAAAACATAAAAAAACATTATTCAAATAAAATAAATCTTATTTCCTAATAAATAATAAGTAATAAAACTAAAAAAAATAAAAATAATAATTAGGTTAAATTAGGAATGGCAGGTGGGGCATCTTCTAAGGTAACCACTTCCTGCATTCTTGGGGCTTCAGTCCCCTGATAATGCTTTAAGCGCTGTCCGTTGACTTTGAATTGGTGTTCGTCTTTTAAAGATCTGATCGTGATGGCACCATGGGGAAAAACATGTACAACTTGGAACGGGCCAGACCATCTAGATTTCAGCTTCCCTGGAAAGAGTTTCAATCTAGAGTTAAATAGCAATACTAGCTGCCCTGGGCAGAACTGTCGTGGCAGCAACTTTTTATCATGCCACTTCTTAGTTTTATCCTTGTAGATTCTTGCATTGTCATAGGCCATTGTCCGGATTTCTTCAATTTCGTTCAGATCCAAAAGCCTTTTCTGCCCTGCCTTGTCCAAGTCCATACTTACTGCCTTGATTGCCCAGTATGCTCTGTGCTCTATCTCGACAGGTAAATGACATGTTTTCCCATAAATCAATCGGTAAGGAGACATGCCCAATGGAGTTTTGGAAGCTGTCCTAGAAGCCCATAACACATCATTCATGTGTAAAGACCAGTCTTTCTTAGTTGGCTTAACCATCTTTTCAAGAATGTTCTTGACTTCCCTGTTGGAAATTTCAGCTTGTCCATTGGTCTGTGGGTGATATGCTGTTGCAATCCGATGCTTAACACCATACTTCTTCAAGGCAGCAGCAATAACCCTGTTGTCGAAATGTCTCCCTTCATCACTGATGATCGCCTTAGGGATGCCAAATCTAGAAAAGATGTTTTTGTGTAAAAACCTTTGAACTGTCTTGGCATCATTCTTTTGAGTGGCGATAGCTTCAACCCACTTAGATACACAATCTACTGCCAGGAGGATGTATAGATTCCCACATGAAGATGGGAATGGTCCCATAAAATCGATCCCCCAAACGTCGAAGATCTCGACTTCAAGAATGTTCTGCAGCGGCATCTCGTGTCTTCTTGAGATGTTTCCCGTTCGTTGGCACTTGTCACAGCTCTTATAGAAGATTTGAGCATCTTTATACAGTGACGGCCAGTAAAATCCTGACTGCAGAACTTTGGCAGCAGTTTTGTTGCCTCCTAAGTGTCCTCCATACTGGGAAGCATGGCAGTGATGAAGTATATCTTCCTGCTCATCCTCTGGTACGCATCTCCTTATAACCTGATCTGCATAGATTTTAAAAAGAAGAGGTTCGTCACAATAATAATGCTTAACATCATTTTGGAACCTCTTCTTGGCTTGATAATTAAGGTCAAGAGGAATTATTCCGCTAACTAAGAAATTAACGAAATCTGCATACCAAGGAAGTTCATAATACTTACCTGCCGCCATGGCTGTCGCGGCAGTGACTGCGGCAGCAAAGAGCTGCTCATCTGGGAAGGTCTCCAATATGTTTATCTCATCTGTCGGTAGACTCTGTCCCTTCTCCAACCTTGACAAGTGATCTGCCACTTGATTTTCTGTCCCTTTTTTGTCCTTGATTTCAAGGTCGAATTCTTGCAATAGCAGGATCCAACGTATCAATCGAGGTTTTGCATCCTTTTTCGCGAACATATACTTCAATGCAGAGTGGTCTGTATGCACTATGACCTTCGTTCCAAGTATATAAGAACGAAACTTGTCAATGGAGAATACCACAGCTAATAACTCCTTCTCTGTGGTGGTGTAGTTCACTTGGGCGTCATTCAGTGTTTTGCTGGCATAGTATATGATATGAAAAAGTTTGTCTCTCCGCTGCCCAAGTGCTGCCCCGACAGCATAGTCACTAGCATCACACATGATCTCAAACGGCAATGTCCAATCTGGTGGCTGTACTATTGGGGCTGTTACCAGCTTTTCTTTCAGAACCTTGAATGCCTCAGTACATTCAGTGTTAAAGTCGAAGGGTCGGTTCTGCTCCAGAAGATGGCATAGGGGCTTGGTGATTTTTGAAAAGTTCGCAATGAACCTTCGATAAAAACCAGCATGTCCTAAGAAGCTTCTAATTCCCTTGACTGTGGTTGGTGGCAGCAGCTTTTCGATTACTTCTATCTTGGCTCTGTCGACTTCTATGCCACGACAGCTAATCTTATGGCCAAGGACTATCCCTTCATCCACCATGAAGTGACATTTTTCCCAGTTCAGCACTAAATTTGCTTTTTCACATCTCTCGAGCACCTTTTGTAGATTGCCTAGGCAGCTTTCAAAGTCGTCTCCAAAGACTAAAAAGTCATCCATAAAAATCTCTAGGAAGTCCTCCACCATGTCGAAGAATATGGCCATCATGCACCTTTGGAAGGTGGCTGGTGCATTGCATAGTCCAAAAGGCATTCTCCTAAAAGCGTAAGTTCCGTAAGGGCATGTGAATGTCTTCTTTTCTTGATCTTCCGGTGCGATAGCGATTTGATTGTAACCTGAATAACCATCAAGAAAATAATAGTAAGGTTTACCCGCTAATCTATCAAGCATTTGATCAATAAAGGGTAAAGAAAAGTGGTCATTTCGGGTAGCTTTGTTAAGCTTCCGATAGTCCATACAAACTCTCCAACCGGTCACAGTCCTGGTTGGGATCAGCTCATTATTTTCGTTGGTCACCACGGTTATTCCTCCTTTCTTGGGAACACATTGCACCGAGCTCACCCATTTGCTGTCCGAGATGGCGTAGATTATTCCAGCATCCAGCCATTTGATTATCTCTTTTCGCACCACCTTTTTCATAGCATGGTTCAAATGCCTTTGTGCATCAATAGTCGGCTTATGATCATCCTCTAGAAGAAATTTATGCATACATAATGCTGGACTGATGCCCTGAATATCAGCTATCGTCCATCCAATCGCCTTTTTGTGCTGCTGCAGCATCCCTATTAGCTGCTGTTCATGTTCCTGCATCAACTTGGAAGAGATGATTACGGGCAACGTATCATTTAAACCAAGAAAGGCATATTTTAGCTGTCCTGGCAGGGGCTTAAGATCTAAAACAGGGGGCTTAACAGTTGATGGCTTTTGTAACCCCCTTAGCCCGGCCTAGACGGTTGACCCGAACTACGAAGATTACACGGGGAAAACCAAAGTCAACCCGAAAGTCAACCTTGATTAACGACCCTTTTTTTATTTTTAATCTTGTCTAAATGCATAATAACCCTAGGTGTATTCTTGAGAAGAACGTACTCAAAAATCACAGCAATCGGATAACATTTAGGGACTCAATTGCACAACATACAAATTTAGGGACCAAATTGCAAAATCTGAAAATTGTGAGGACTTTACCAAATTTAAAGTTACCATTATGAAATTAATCATTTAATAAATCTTTAATATTAAGAAAAATCTGGAGAAAACTCTTCTTGGGTAAATTAGCTCCTTAAAGATTCAAAGTTTCAATCCTTTTAAAACAGTCACCAACTTTTCAAAAATTACATTTTAGTCACTAACTTGAAATGTCACATTTCGAAACCTCATTTTGTAAAATTGATTTCACCGCTCTCTTATATATAATAAAAGAGGGGTTTTAGATATTTTTCCATATTTTTAATGCATCCCGAACTAGGCTTTCCCTAAAACCACCTTTTATATTCGAACCGCAATCCGACCGGTCCGATTCAAACCCAAAACCTCTAAGCCCAAAATTGGGGTGTTACAACTCTCCCCCCCTTAAGAAATTTCGTCCTCGAAATTTACCTGAAGGAAAGAGGTACGAAAACTGCTTCAAAATGTCATCCTTCCGTTCCCACGTGGCTTCTTCAGCATCACGATGCTTCCACAACACCTTTACCAACTCAATGGTCTTGCCTCGAAGAACTTTACTATCCGAATCCAGAATCTTCACCGGTTCCTCATCATAGGTCAAATCCGGATTCAACTCCACTTCCTCCACAGGCATCACATGCGAAGGATCCGATCTATATTTCCGAAGCATAGAAACATGAAACACATCATGAATCTTTTCTAACTCTTGCGGTAAGCTCAACTTGTACGCAACAGGACCCACACGCTCAATCACCTCGTATGGTCCAATGTACCTAGGGCTCAACTTACCCTTTCGGCCAAATCTCACCACCTTTTTCCAAGGTGAAACTTTCAAAAACACACGGTCACCCACCGCATACTCAACCTCCTTACGCTTCAAATCCGCGTAAGACTTTTGCCGATCAGAAGCTGCCTTCAAACGCTCACAAATGAGCTTCACCTTCTCGGTGGTTCCTTTCAACAAAGCTGGCATCGAAACCAACTTCTGACCCGTTTCAGCCCAACAAAGAGGAGTCCTACACTTCCTCCCGTACAAAGCTTCATAAGGTGCCATTTGAATACTTGCCTGATAACTATTATTATAGGCAAATTCCACCAAAGGCAAATGTTTCTCCCAAGAACCCTGAAACTCAATCACACAGCACCGCAACATATCCTCCAACACCTGGATAACACGCTCAGACTGTCCATCCGACTGTGGATGATAAGAAGTACTGAAATTCAACCGTGTACCCAAAGCCTGATGCAAACACTGCCAGAAACGCGATGTAAACCTCGGATCCCTATCCGACACAATCGACTTTGGCACACCATGCAGCCGCACAATCTCAGCAATGTACAGCTCCGCAAGCTTATCCAAAGTGTACGTAGTATGCACAGGCAAGAAATGCGCACACTTCGTCAGACGATCCACAATCACCCACACCGAATTCTTCTTCGATGGCGACAAAGGCAAACCAGACACAAAGTCCTTGGTAACCCTTTCCCACTTCCACTCAGGAATCCTCAACGGTTGCAACAACCCTGAAGGAAACTGATGCTCAGCTTTAACTCGCTGACAAACCATGCACTTGCTTACAAACTCAGCAACATCTATCTTTAAACCCACCCAATAGTACTCATCACGAAGATCACAATACATCTTAGTACTACCAGGGTGCATAGCAAAAGGACTACTATGACCTTCAATCAGAATAGCACGCCTCAAATCAGCATCATTGGGCACTACTATCCGACTCCCAAAACATAAAACTCCATCATCATTAAAGCAGAAATCCGATGGCCTACCCTCTGCAATATCCTGAACATGTGGCACCAAGGAATCATCCAACAACTGCTTTTCCTTAATCAATTGAACCAAGGATGGTTTCACTTGCAACTCAGCCACAAGACCACCATCACGCGAAATGCTCAAACTGGCAAACATAGCCCTTAACTCAACAGCTACCTTCTTACTCAAGGCATCCGCTACAACATTAGCTTTACCTGGATGGTACTCGATCGTCAAATCATAATCCTTAAGCAACTCCACCCAACGTCGTTGCCTAAGATTCAACTCTTTCTGAGACATCAGATACTTCAAACTCTTGTGGTCCGTGTACACCGTACACTTCTCACCATACAGGTAATGTCTCCAAATTTTCAAAGCAAAAACCACCGCAGCTAACTCAATATCATGCGTAGGATAATTGCGCTCATGTACCTTCAACTGTCGTGACGCATAAGCCACCACCTTACCCTCTTGCATCAACACACATCCCAAACCAACGTAGGACGCATCACTATACACCACAAACTCTTTCCCCGATTCAGGTTGGACCAAGATAGGAGCTTGCGTCAAAGCTGCCTTAAGCTTCTCAAAAGCCTGCTGTCTCGCTTCCGTCCACTCATACTTAACATCCTTCTGCAACAACTTCGTCAAAGGTGCAGCAATCTTGGAAAACCCATCCACGAACCTTCGATAGTATCCTGCCAAACCCAGGAAACTACGGACTTCATGAACAGACTTAGGAGGCTTCCAATTCATCACTGCCTCAATCTTCTGAGGATCAACTCGAATCCCCTCAGCAGAAACCACATGACCAAGAAACACCACTTCTCTAAGCCAGAACTCACACTTGCTCAGCTTGGCATAAAGCTGATTCTCCAACAAAGCCTGTAGCACAATTCTCAAATGCCCTTCATGCTCCTCCTTAGTACGAGAGTACACGAGAATATCATCAATGAACACCACGAAAAATTTATCCAAGTATTCATGGAATACTCTATTCATCATGTCCATGAAAGCTGTAGGAGCATTCGTCAAACCAAACGGCATCACAAGGAACTCATAATGCCCATACCTCGTTCTGAAGGCTATCTTTGGCACATCTACATCCTTCACCTTCAGCTGATAATACCCTGACCTTAAGTCAATTTTAGAGAACACAACCGCTCCCCGAAATTGATCAAAAAGATCATCAATTCTCGGCAATGGATACCGATTCTTGATAGTCAACTTGTTAAGCTGACGGTAATCAATGCACATTCTCATAGTGCCATCCTTTTTCTTCACAAACAAGACCGGTGCACCCCAAGGTGATTCACTCGGCCGAATGAAACCACGATCAAGCAACTCCTGAAGTTGCGTCTTCAGCTCTTTCAACTCTTTAGGAGCCATTCGATAAGGAGTAATGGACACTGGAGTTGTGTTTTCATACAGCTCAATCCCAAACTCCACTTCGCGATTAGGAGGCAATCCAGGAAACTCCTCCAGAAACACACCAAGAAACTCTCGCACAGTTCTAATATCTTGCACACGCAACTCTTTAGAGCTAGGATTCATCACAAAGGCTAGGTAAACTTCACAACCTTGCCTCAGCATCCGGCTCGCTTCCAATGTAGATACCACATTGGCAAGAAACTTCACATTCTCACCAACCACCACTACCTCATAATCATCCGCAAGCTTCAACGAAACTCGCTTATTCTTAAAATCCACAACAGCTCGATGCTCAACAAGCCAATCCATACCAAGGATCACATCAAAACCATAGAAAGGCAATTCCATAAGATCAACATGAAAAACATGATCTTGCACAACCAAGGGACATCTTCTATAAAGCTTTCGAGTCACAACAGTCTCACCAAAAGAACTAGTTACACGCATACCAACATCCAAAGACTCAACAGGCAAACCAAGCAAATGAGCATGCTCACGCAATATGTATGAGTGTGTAGATCCAGAATCAATCAAGGAAAGTAATGACAAGGATTGCAAAGTAAAAGTACCTGCGATCACATCCGTGTCATTCCTCCCCTCTCTCTGAGCATACACTCTGGCCTGGCCACCACCCTCAGGCTAGACAGCTACCACATGAGCCACATTCCTTCCACCATCCTCCCTGCGCTGGAAGTTACCACGGCCGCGCCCACGACCTCTCTGTGGTGCAACCACTCCAGGAGCACGTCCCTGGCCACCACTGGCCAACAGAGGACACTCCCTCCTCATATGATCCGCCGAACCACAGTTCCAGCACGAGTTACCGGTCACCACAATAGGAGCCTGAACCTTCCTCGCTGCTCGAGGACAATCACGCCTCAAATGTCCACGCGATCCACATGTCCAACATGTGTTCGGATCAGCTCTTGCCCTGTCTCCCTGAACAGGCGCACCTTGCCCTCCACCACCACGCCTAGCCGAAGACTGATACTTCCGATCACGTCCTCTCTTGTTCCGTCCGCCCCCGGAACTATACTCAGCAGCTCGCTTGCCCACACTAGGACCAGCACCTCTAGAAGATAAACTCAAATTCAACTCGATGTCCTTTGCTCTACCAACCAGCACATCAAAGTCAGTATACTCAGCATCAAGCATATAAGTCTTCACCTCTGTCACCAAACCATAACGGAAACGTTCACACCTCTCCCGCTCATCAGGAACAAGCTCAGGTGCGTACTGACTAAGTCGGACAAACTGAACCTCGTACTCAGCCACTGTCATACTCCCTTGAGTAAGAGACATGAATTCCCTTTTCTTCTCATCCAGGTATCACACACCCAGATACCTCCTCTTGAACGCGTTCAGAAAGAACGTCCAAGTCACATCAGCATCCTCCATTTCGGAGATAGTGGTTGTCCACCAAGTATACGCATCGTCATGCAACAATGATATCACACAACCCAGCTTCTGCACATCATTGCAGTTCATTTGTCCCAAAATTCTCTTGGTACTTTCCAACCAAGACTCAGAACCTTCAGCAGACAAACCCCTGAACTCAGTCCCTCCCAGACTGCGCAAGCGTTCTAGAGGTAGTCTTACATTAGCATCTCCCTGATGCCCAGCTCCTTGAGCTCCAGCTACCGCCGCCCAAAAGGCTCCAGCAATAGCTTGAATCAGCATTGTCATGTCAGGAGCAGCTTGCCCCTGCCCAGCTTCAGGTCCAGCGACCCCAGCACCAGCAGCAACACCAGCTCCCTCACCCCCAGCACCACCACCACCAGGTGGAGGAGGTAAATCCACCATGTTTTCAGCATTCTCTTCGTTCTCATTTTGAGCCATAGCTCGCGTATTAATCCTCGTCTCTCTACGAGGTCCCATTCACTAAACAATGCAATCACAATGCAATAAACAAAGTCAGGCTCAACAAGGTAAGCAATCCAAGTACTCAAGCTCATTTCCAATTAAAACAAACCATTTCATTAGCTTTGATTTGGCAATGGGTCCCTCTAACATGCTTCACCACATCATACACCACAATTGTAACATACTTACAATTCATACATCATACTTTCACTCAACAAGCATACAAAGGAATCATACACATATCACCCACTTAACCATTCCCAATTACTCGAGAACTCAGCTCTGATACCACCAAATGTAACCCCCTTAGCCCGGCCTAGACGGTTGACCCAAACTACGAAGATTACACGGGGAAAACCAAAGTCAACCCGAAAGTCAACCTTGATTAACGACCTTTTTTTATTTTTAATCTTGTCTAAATGCATAATAACCCTAGGTGTATTCTTGAGAAGAACATACTCAAAAATCACAGTAATCGGATAACATTTAGGGACTCAATTGCACAACATACAAATTTAGGGACCAAATTCCAAAATCTGAAAATTGTGAGGACTTTACCAAATTTAAAGTTACCATTATGAAATTAATCATTTAATAAATCTTTAATATTAAGAAAAATCTGGAGAAAACTCTTCTTGGGTAAATTAGCTCCTTAAAGATTCAAAGTTTCAATCCTTTTAAAACAGTCACCAACTTTTCAAAAATTACATTTTAGTCACTAACTTGAAATGTCACATTTCGAAACCTCATTTTGTAAAATTGATTTCACCACTCTCTTATATATAATAAAAGAGGGTTTTTAGATATTTTTCCATATTTTTAATGCATCCCGAACTAGGTTTTCCCTAAAACCACCTTTTATATTCGAACCGCAATCCGACCGGTCCGATTCAAACCCAAAACCTCTAAGCCCAAAATTGGGGTGTTACAGCTTTTGAATTGCATGGTTATCCGAGGTATAATTTAAAGGCTCGAATAACTTACATGGACGATTGCCTATCCAGTTTACCTCCTCCTGATCTTCAGTATCAGATGTATCAGATTCTGAGGAGCTGCTGTCGTCAGTGCTGTCGTGACAGTCTTCTAAATGGCTACCGAGACAGTGACCAATTTTGATGTCGTGGCAGCCCGACCTGATGCAGGGTTGATCAAAGGTGATTTCAGTAATGGCCTTACACTCTTCTCCTGCATCAGCATGTTTCATTGCTTGGAGAACGTTCAGCTTGATCTCTTGATCATTCACTCTCATAATGAGTTCTCCTCTTTCCACATCAATCAGTGATCTTCCTGTGGCTAAGAAGGGTCGCCCCAGGATGATTGGTGCGTTCTCATCTGCTTCACAATTTAAGATAAGAAAGTCAGCAGGAAAAAATCCACTCTTACCAGAATATCTTCAATTTGTCCTTCTGGGTGAACGTAAGAGCGGTCTGCCAGCTACAGTACTACTGTTGTGGGCCGAGCTTTTCCAATACCTAGTTTCTGAAAAATAGATTTTGGCATTAAATTTATACTAGCACCAAGATCACAAAGTGCCTTACCCACAAATTTGTCTCTAATTACGCATGGTATGATGAAGCTCCCAGGATCCTTCTTCTTCTGGGGTGGATACTTGTGCAGAATACTCATGCATCCATGTGTCATATTTACCGTTTCAAACTCCCCAAGTCTGGACTTCTTTGACATGGCATCCTTGAGAAATTTGGCGTAACCGGGTATTTCCCTCACAGCATCTAACAGTGGAATGTTGATATGAACCTGCTTAAAAATATCATAAATTTTCTTAAGCTGTGATTCCTGTTTCAATTTATGTAACCGCTGAGGGAAAGGTGGTGGGGGACGATAATCAGCAATACGTCCTTCCCACTGCATACGGATCTGAGGAGGTTTAGGTTCATCATCTTTCTCCTCTGTTCCTTCTGCTGTCGTGACAGACTCATCGGCAGCAGGCTGTTTGTTACCTGTCGGGGCAGCTTCCTCGGCAGGTGTTTCCAGGGCTGGTTTCTTTACTGTTTCAGCTTCCTTCTCTGGCCCTGATAGTTTCTTCCCACTTCTAGTAGTGATGGCTTTACACTGCTCATGTGTGGGCTATCTAGCATTTTCAGTATTACTAGGAAATCCCCCATTCTGCCTTGGGTTAACATGCTGGGAAATCTGACCCCTCTGTGTCTCCAACGATTTCAGAGTAGCTTCATGATTGGTCATCCGCATCTCTGTTGTGTCTATGAAAGTTTCTGTCTTCTTGACAAAGTGATTCATGTTCTCAATGTAGGTACCTGTTTGAGACATAAATGTAGCCAGAGTCTGTTCCAGTATACTGTTCGAGGCAGGTGGTGGCTGTTGCTGCTGCGGTTGCTGTTGCTGTTGCTGTCGAGTCAACAATCTAGGTCCTCCCTGATTTTGATTATTGTGTGCTTGAGGATTCAGGGCATTATTAGGATTACTCCAAGAGAACTTGGGATCCTTTCTCCAGTTGGGATTGTAGTTGTTGGAGTTGTAATTCTACTTATTGTAGTTTCCAACATACTTTCCCTCTTCTAATTGTATAGGACATTCATCCGAACTGTGATTTCCTTCACAAATTTCACATACCTCTTCGACAGCAAATACTGGCTGGGACTCATCGTTCAAGAGTTTTTTCATAGCCTTAGTGAGGTATGCCAACTGTGATTTCATTGTGTTGTCGGCCTCATAATCCTTAACAACTAGGACCCGTTTACCCCCTCTTCTTGGTGTCGGAAACTGCTCTTCATTCTTAGCCAGAATTTTCAATACTTGCATTGCCTCGTCTGGGTCTTTGTCCAATAGTAATCCGTTTGCTGCTGAATCAATTCTAATACGAGTTTGTAAATTGGCAGCATTATAAAACTTGGTTACCTGGTTCCAAACGGGGAATCCATGCATTGGGAAGTTCCGTAGAAGAGTGGTAAATCTGTCCCAGGCCTCGTGCATTGGCTCGTCATCTTCTTGTTGAAAAGTAGCAATTTCATTACGTAATCGCTCAGATAAATGTGAAGGATTAAAAGGAGATAAGAATTCACGAGACAAATCTGCCCAAGTTCTAATTGAACCCGGCGTAAGTTTATTTAACCAAGTCTTTGCCCTGTCCCTCAACGAATGGGGAAACAACCGAAGCCTTAGTATCTCCAGATTAACTTCTGGTAGTCTAAACGAACCACAAATTTTCTGGAACGTTTTTAGATACTCCCTAGCATCCTCTATAGCAGCACCACTAAATTGACCGGCGTTGTTGATCATGCTAAACATAACAGGTTTCAGCTCGAAGTTGTCAACATCTATATCCGGCAGCGTGGTTTCTAGTTCTACATGATCATTCAGCATGTAGTTTCGGCAGGACCGGCGTGCGGCAGCGACAGGAAGGTCGGCAGCATGACCGTTCCCTCCATTCCCGACAGGATCTACAGCATCCTGGGGATTTCTTGGGTCGTCCCTTCTTTCTTCATGTCTTTCGTTCACCATTGCTTCGAGTTGTTCCTCTAGGTATTCGTTCCTTTCAATGAGGTAATAGACTCTTTTCTTGAGATTGAACGTTCATTCGGGTTCAAGATCTAACTGGTACTCCGGTTCCTTCCCCCGTTGAGATCTGCGCATACGAAAACAAAAGACCTTGTGAAAGGTATAGGTTGGACAATCCAAGTAAAATAGAAAAATAAAACAAATGCAGTAAAGGGTAGGGTAAAGATATGTTGCCAGTCCCCGGCAACGGCGCCAAGAACTTGTTGCGTGTAAAAGTGTCTATCGCAATTGTAGTGCAAGTGTACACGACGTAAGTAGTAAAGTGATACTGAAGTATCAGATATCGTCTCCACAGGGACTGGGCTAATAGCTTCACCTTGAATTACTGCACGAAAGTAAAGAAAATAGTTTAAGATGTTTGTCACGAGAATAGTAAAGAATACTGGAAAATAGAAATAAAGTAATCAAGATAGAGAGAATGGGCTGGTATTGAATTGCTTAGTAGTGCAGGTATTGCTAAGTCGAGGAATATCAGTGCTGTCGTCGTCCCCGTCGCGGCAGCACCTGTCGCGGCAGCGATTACCCAACTCAGTACATCAAGTTTGGCAAGAATCCCTGCTGTGCCTTGGCCTATCCCTAGGTCCAAGTCTGTCGATGGTCACATCTTTGATGATACCTCCCGGCGTGAATCGAAGGATGAACACCGATGTTGTCGAATTCTTCTTTAGCCACTTAACCTCGTCCTATCCCTAGGCCCGAGATAGTTCAACTATAAACTAGAGAACTCGCACTTATCCCTTTCGTATACTTAACTCTCCCGATATTAAGTAAATAAATAACCTCGCAATGCTCTCCCGATACTCTTGCAAGATATTAATAACCAGAATAAGAGAACTTGAAGTTTATTTTATTGACTGAAAATTCCTAAAACAAAAGCAACACTTGCAACTACTTTACAAAGCAACCCGTGGCCCTAAGGGGAATTTAGAACATGGTGAGAGGATGAAAACGGCTAGGGTTTTGGGAAGAAGGCTAGAGGTAGGTTATCTCCTCCCCTAGGTCGAATTACATGCCTTTATATAGGCCTTGGGTTCAAGTTTTCTAATATGGAAGGAATACAACTTTAAATTAAAGTACAATTCTAATAAAGACTAAATCTTCAGAAAAATAGTCTTTAATTCGTCCTTCCTTCTTTCTTGGGATATCTTCCTTGAACCTTGGGCTTGGCCTTCATTCTGATCTAGGGCTCGGAAGAATATAATGGTATTACACGACAGACGGGCTGAATTTTCTCTTTCTGTCGAGGTCCACTTTGCTTCTTCTCCTCAAAACTGCTGTCGTCCTCTGCTGTCACGGCGGCAACCATGGCAGCATCGTCCTCTTTGACTGCTCGTTCAGCTCCAGCTCTTCTGCTTCACTGCCCAGCGCCTGCCTCTCCATCTACTACAACACAACCTGCAAAAACAACCAATTTCAGTAGAAACTGTGCCTTTTAATATATTTGTGATGTCTAACTGTAAACTGACCTAAATGCAATGAATTATGCTTGAATGCAGCAGAAATATGAGTTAAATAGGGGGTAAATAATAGAACTTTTACACACTCAACACATAGCTTATCAAGCCGCTTATCAGATAGCCTATCATCCGAATTTTAAATTTTAAATTTCAAACTTGGGATAATTATCTTATGTAATTTAAATTATTTTTGGGATTTATCATTTTAGTTTTTTAGGGTTTTTAGAAACTATAAATACCCCACTTTGGAGGTGAGTTAGATATCACTTGCTCATTGTTCTTCATCTTCTTGAATTTTAATAAAATTCTCTATTTCCCCTCCATTTCCATTTTCTCCATTTCCTTCATTATTTAAATAAGTATGGTTTCTTCACCAACCATGCTTAACTAAATCCTCTTTATCCAAGAGCAACGCCAAACCCGACTAAACTCGTGAGATTAGAAGAATTTCTTTCTTTCCTTCAACATTTCTTTTTTCGATTCTCTGCAAAATTGGTTAGGCAGTCAGCCTAACCTTTAGGAATCTCAATTGTTTCATTCCAAGACGTCGTCGGATTAGAAGTAGTTTAGATCCATTGTTGGGGACGGGGAAAAGCTTGTAGCCAATTGAACTCCTTAAGAACAAACTTAGTGGCGGTCCACTAAGGGGAATCAAAATCGGAAACAATTCTAATCGAGACGATTATCCGAGCACGGGCTTCTCCAGCATTAATTTAGGCTTGAGTTAGCATCGATTGTCGTAGCTAACCAACTAAAGCTTGATTTCAATGATTGCCCTGGGAGTCGAGTTTATCAAAGAGAAGTAAGTTGAAGGGTTGGGCCTTGTAGACTGTAACCGGCAAGAAGGTTGAAGAAAAATCCATTTCGGTGATCGAGATGTCGTGGCAAAGCGTAGCTTGAGGCTAATTCATTTCATAATTCATTTCAATACTTCTTTTCGTTCTTATTATTTTCCATTACTCAAATTACTTCTCTAAACCCCCACTTTTATTTTTACAGCTCTAAACCCCCACTTTTAGTTTTACAGGTTTCTTGGTCTAAGTCAGAACGAAAGGGTGTTAGAACTCATATTCCCTGTGGATCGACCCTTACTCTCACTATACTATTTTTATTCTTATTTATTTGAGTTTAAGGAATTATTTTGACATTATACGACGTGTGTCATGGAACATATTACTAATGTAAATAAGT
Organism: Hibiscus trionum; assembly: GCA_030270665.1. Taxonomy (NCBI): domain Eukaryota; kingdom Viridiplantae; phylum Streptophyta; class Magnoliopsida; order Malvales; family Malvaceae; genus Hibiscus; species Hibiscus trionum. The sequence continues at coordinate 9,408,011 of BSYR01000052.1, read as the reverse complement.
ACTTAGAGGAAGTAAGAAGATGAATCTAAAGTATAAATACAAGTTGGAATCAGCTTGGGTAAGCTCTTAAGCCATAAACCATCTCTAAACCATAAGATAACTTCACATCATTTTTTAGGGAAGATGGCGAGCTTTTCCTGAAGCTCTAAGATGCTGTCGATTAATATCATATTCTTTAATCTCAAATGATAAATTTGGGTGATAAAACTGAAATTTTTAATGATTAAAGGTTTTTTTAAGGAAAAATAAGAAAGGTTGCGAGAGATGAAAAAGAAAATGGTGAAAGGTGGTCAATTTGTGTCCCCCAAATCCAACGTAAAACAATTTTTTTTTGAAAATAAACCACTAATTATATTAAACGAGGAAAAATCTGAAAATACAATGAAAGCTTATCCCTGAGTAAACAAACACCTAAATTCGGATACAATCCCAGAAAATTAAAATAGCGTCTCTAAATCATAAAAAGACCAAACAAGGAGCAAGAAAGAACTTACTCCAAAGACTCGAAACAAAAGGTGGATACAAGCATCCCCAAATCAATGATGATGGTAAAACCATCAACAAACAACATTAACAAATGCATATTACAGTGAACGAACGTTGACAATAAGGTCATTACCACAACTCAATCGCTAATAAACGGTAGATGTAATCACGTATCCAAACCCGCTTCAAGGGTCCAAGACAGGGAGATCAGCAACATAATGAAAAGAGCACCATCTTGATCAGTCGTGGTGACGTCAGATCCAACCCTGAAGAAGACAAATAAATAAAAACTGTGCCAAGAGGCAGAAAAACGTGCTAATAAGCAGAGAAAAAGCATACCAAAAGGTAGACAATTTATTAAAAAAAGACTGAAAATCAAAAGAAACGAAATAAACAAATAAAAAGATAAATAAATAATGGATCCGATGGTCAGTAACCAACAAAGTTAAAAACTGCCGCCGACTACTCAACGAGAAAAGATGAGAGGGTCACCCACGCAGTGAACTTTGATCTTATGCCCTCATAGTCCCCCCTAAATCACCTCCCCAAAAGTCTACTTATTCTAGCGAGTCTTCTTTGAAAGAAAAAAAAAAGCTTCATTCAATTATTGGTTTAAGTTGCTTGGTTTGACTTGCGGTTTAGTTTTGGGCACTGAGAATGAATATTACATAAAGTAATAATTAAATTATTCATCTTTGACAAAATAACCTATGATCATGTTCTATTTTCATAAACTATATAATGTCATTGAGCGGACACCTTGTACCAATGACAAATGTATATAAGCAATTGTATCCCTATCTTTTAGAAAATATGTTTAGTTGAGGGTTAATTTTTTTAAAAAAAATTAATTTAGTATGTAAAGGAAAAACTTAATACCAATTTTTTTTAAAAATATTTTAGACTTTTATTTTTTATTTATAAATCCAATACTGTGTTGTACTCTTTCATTGAATTATGATTCTCTCTTTCTCATGTGTGCATGGACGACGAAGTTAAAATTTTGAGTTGTGAGACAAAATATAAATATTTGAAAGTAGAGAGAAAAATTCATAAAGGACTTAATTTTTTTAAAAAATTATATCTAAAAATAAAGGTAAAAAAATTAGAGGTGGGGGAATTTAATTCTTAATACATTAAAATTTTGGGTAAATTATTTCATGACCACTCAACTATGGGTCGCGACCTATTTTGACCACCCAATTAAAAAAATTTAAAATTCAATCACCCAACTATTTAAATAGACCTATTTTGACCACCGACCGTTAAAATTTAACAGAAAGGTGACGTGGCTGTTAAAGTAAAATTTGTATAATTACACATTTAATCCTTATTAGTTACCTATTATACCAATTTAGTCCTAATTTTAATTTAAATAAATAAAATTAGTAAAACAACCAGATTAGATATTTTAGTCCTTATAGGTGAAACCACATGCCTTTACCACCACACCAATTAACTCATCGTGAAATGGATTGTACCATTTTGTATTTGTCTCATCTTTCTGTCCGTCTCCCACCAGCAAAACAACCCTTAACAATTGAAGCCCTCCACACATCCAAGTTTTGCAGGACCCTCTATTTAGAGATCACCCATGCTTTGTTCCATTCCTTTTTCAAGGCCCACCAATCCATTTCTTCAATCGACAGCTTCCCAGACCAAAACCCCAATTTAAATTGTTTTAATTTGGATTCTTTTTTGTCTGCCGCCGAAACGGCCAATGGATTAGGCGGCGGCAGTGGCGGAGGATTTCCACAGAAACGACAAAAAATAGTATCTGAAAATGATAGACACTAAGATTTTGAATGCATGCATCATGTATGTAATAAAACAACTTTTTTTTGCTACAAATTACTGGTTTTTATTACACTCGTGGAAAAGCTTTGTTTATAAATAGCAAAGTGGAGTTAAGTCAATAATGGAGGTCTAGCAATGGTGGAAAGCATTGCCAGAGTTTGCCAATGCCAATTATGAGATATTATGGGGGGCGGGGACTTAAGGAGAGAGAGGCCAATCGAATGCAGCATCTAAATCGAAACCGTCATAGAACCTCATTTCCGCGTCTCCCATGCTTTTGTCGTCTTCCCAATTCCCGTCTAATATTTCATCATCGTAATCAGAACAGACATTTCCGGCGACAAAGTCCCAGGCCAAGTAACCGAACGAGCTTGAATAATTTGAACAATCATCGCAGCCTTTCATCCCTAAATAATCAACAACAAGAGACTCGACAACCTTCACGGCAGAATTTCTTGAAATAGTAGACAAATATAAAATAGTACAATCCATTTAACAAGGAGTGAGTTGGTGTGGTGGTAAAGGCATGAGTTTTCACCCATGAGATCAAACCCTATGCCAATCAAAGGTTGAAATTTTATAATTTTTCTTTCACCAGTGGTAAAGGCATGAGTCGCCACTTGGTTGGTTTACTAATTTTATTTATTTAAATTAAAATTAGGATTAAATTGGTATAATAGGTAAATAAGGATCAAATGTGTAATTATACAAATTTTACTTTAACAGCCACGTCACCTTTCTGTTAAATTTTAACGGTCGGTGGTTAAAATAGGTCTATTTAAATAGTTGGGTGATCGAATTTTAAATTTTTTAGTTGGATGGTCAAAACAGGTCGCGACCCATAGCTGGGTGGTCACTGGAGTAGTTTTGTCACATCCCAAAAACCGGTCTAGTCGGAATTAGGTTCCGATGACCGAATATTTTATATCGGTTCTATAAATTATTTGGTCTTATTAATTGTTCGGGTTGATTATTATTAGATTATTCGGGTCTAGTAGAAATTAGATTCGAAACATATTTATTGGTTTATTATATATATATTAAAAAAAAGAAGGAAATGGATTTACACGCAATTTACCTAATTTAATTAGGTAAAGCAAATTGAAATGGTGGCATCTGGTTGCTTGAATACGTGGGAAATAATAGTGGGATTTTTGTGTGGCTATAATTTGTATTTGAAATATGGTGGAAAACCATTATAGTTAATTGATTAAAAAAAAAAGAAATGGTAGGGGAGTGTGTTGGACGGAAGAGTGGACCTAAATTAGTTAGGTATTTGTAATGGAAATGAAGTGAATTGGCCACCATATGTGGCTATGAATGAAATTGAAAAGCTTGGCAATTTAGTATAAATAGGGAGATATATAATTTATTCGATCTTATTTAGATTATTCGAGATAATTTATGAATCAAGGTCAAGTTCCAGCAAACGAATATTTTCATTTCGATTAAGGGTTGGTTCGATTTGGTACCCAAAATAGATTAAATGGTTTATTATTATTATTATTATTATTATTATTATTATTATTATTATTATTATTATTATTATTAAAAAAAAAAAGGGAATTGAGTGGATCTACCGTGTAAAGCATATACACCTAAATTGGTTAGGAAAAGCAAAAGCAAAACAAAAGCAAATGAAAATTATGTAGGCAAATTGGCCACTAAAATAAAGATAATGAATAAAAAAAAAGAAATGGTGTGAATCTGCCGTGTAAAGCAGAATTAATTAGGTAAAGCAATTCAATAGAAATCAAGTGGCAACCCCATTAAAAATTAATTGAATAAAATAATGATAAGTGGGGGGGAAATAGTTCACGGCAAAATTGTATAAATAGGGGGCAAGGGATTGGGATATTCACGGCAAACAAAGGAAAGAAAGAAAGAAAGAAAGAAAGAAATAGTAGCATACAATCCAATGTTCGATTGGTAGTCCGATATTTTCGATATAGTAATATCGAATTCCTACCGATGATGGGGTAAGCTCAAATCTCTAGTTAGTTTAAGTTTCGGTATCGAGTTAATTAATATTTTTATATATATATTCGATACTGTTTTATTGATTAGTTTTTATTAATTATCATGGTACACGAGGTAGATTCGGAACAACCGTCAAGCCCAAGGAATAAAAATAAAGTACCGGTCTATCAAGGTGAGTGAAACAAATTAGAGTTGAGATTAGAGTCTCAACTATCTTTAATTTAATGTTAGAATATATATTAAGCATGAAATTGGATTAATTAAAGGTTAGTAAATGATAAGGGTAAAAGGAATTCGGATTTATAAACTGTCATGTAGAAAACTGCATTTTTGAGCATGTTAGAGTCATTTCTGGAAAAAGTGTTCTTCTACAAAGTTGTAGAGAACAAAATTTTACATGGAATAGAGGTATGATTTGCTCAAAAATGTTAAGTATAGGTCTCTGAATTGTTCTTAGAAGTTACGGGACTGAAACTGAATAAAATTGGAAATCTGCTGGGCTAAATTGTAAAATTCGAAATGTTTAGGGGGTCAAATGGTGTTAATAAATTCTGAAAATTTATGATTAGAACAGGGGAGTCATGAAATGAATGAAATTAAATGGCCAAGCTTGAATTAAGTCTCAATTGATAGGTTAAATCTATTTAGATCACATATAGGATTATTAAAGAATTAAAGGGGACTGTTTTATAGAAATTGATAAATTGAGGACTTACATGTCCTATTTTTGAGGTTGCTGGATTATAGAAATAATTTTAATATGTGAAGGTAAATGTGGTTAAAATCTCAAGATTAATGGTGTAGTGAAACATAGGTTAAATGTACACTAAAGTGGCAAGTTGAAAACAGTGGGCAGAATAGGTCTACGAGAAAGCCCGGTTTTCAAACAATAAACTGTATTGATAGGTACATGCTAAAAATATGTACCATACATGATTTTAAAGGTGTGTTTATAAGCTTTCTAAAATGGTAAAGAACTCCTTATTTGGAGTTGTGAGTAAAAAGATATGAATTTTTGAGTAAGTAAAGGTCATAAAAACAGGGTAACAGTTTACCCCTAAATCTGCATCAACATTGACTTTAGAAATTCATTATAAATTGTATAAGAAGAATTAGAAGTTATAATTTATATGGTTTAAAAGGTTATTAAGTCTAGTTTCGTTTAAAACAAACGAAATCAGATTTTGAGTTATAGAACATTTTATATAAATATTTCTTTAAGGACAATGCAAGCTGCCTAATGTAATAAATGATATGTTTCTTTAATGTTTGGTTAGAAAAGATGTAGAAATGAAGGAAACCACAAAGTTGGAGAATAAGGAAAATGTCTCTAAGCTTGGATTGAGGTGAGTGTGGATGCATTTGTCTCGGGTGACGCGGTGTCATTCCGATCATTGATTTTTATGTTCTGATATGTGAGTGTGGATGCATTTGTCTCGGGTGACGCGGTGTCATTCCGATCATTGATTTTTATGTTCTGATATGTGAGTGTGGATGCATTTGTCTCGGGTGACGCGGTGTCATTCCGATCATTGATTTTTATGTTCTGATATGTGAGTGTGGATGCATTTGTCTCGGGTGACGCGGTGTCATTCCGATATTTGTTTGTATGTTCTGATATGTGAGTGTGGATGCATTTGTCTCGGGTGACGCGGTGTCATTCCGATCATTGTTTTTATGTTCTGATATGTGAGTATGGATGCATTTGTCTCGGGTGACGCGGTGTCATTCCGATATTTGTTTTTATGTTCTGATATGTGAGTGTAGATGCATTTGTCTCGGGTGACACAGTGTCATTCCGATATTTATGTTATGATATGTGAGTGTAGTTGTGTCAAGGGATAGGCTCGGTGCCGTTCCGTTGCATTATTTATGATTATAATTGCATTTGTTAAGGGCTCACGTAGAGCAACTATGTTCGAATGGCAATTTTTGTAAGTGTCTTGCATTACTTTAATATGTTTGAATATGACTATGATATGCTACATGTATGTGAAAATAATATGAAATGCTACCTGATATGGAGCTACGGCTCATCTTGTTATTTAATATGATATGATCTGAAAATCATGGAACATGTAATGAATTTAATAATGATTGGTAAAATTTAAAATGATAAGGAAGAATGATTAAAGGCAAGAATATTGACCTAAATGCGTATTGCTTGTTAGATAAGCATGCTTAGCATAAAAATGATTAGTTGCTATGATGTGTTGATTGCTTGAGCTATGTGAAATGAGACTAAATGATAAGCTTTGCTACTGATTGTTGATGATTATAAAATGAAAATGATCTCATGTGCTTGCTGGAATTTTAGATTACCATGATGCTTGATTGATTATATGTGTATGCCTATTGAAGTGGTTAAATGCCTTTGAAATTATGAATGATTGGCAAGTGAATGATCTTGTTAATAAAGAAAGATAAGTAAAGTCCTTGGTATGATTAGTGTCTATAGGTAGAAGGGCATGCCTTAGAGTCGTTGAGCTCCCTTGATCTTTGTTACAGGATGGTGGTTAGTCACCTATAAACCTGATAAGGTGGTTAGTCACCTTGATAATAGAATGGTGGTAAGTCACCATTGATGCCTATGCATCCCCTGTTATATGTTGAAATGAGAAATGGATACTTTGAGTATCTAATGTTACATGTTACATGAGGACTCGATTACCTTGTTCATTAATCATCCAAGGCAAAATATTTAAAAGTTACATGACTTGAAAGATAAGTACTTAAATGATAAGTACCAATGAAATGAAATTGATATGCCTACTTGTCTTGTATATGCTAATGCTTTTAAATGATGCTTGTTGTTATATATGATAATGTTTGATCGATACTTGTTGTATAAATGAATATAAAAGTATGATATTATTGTTGCATCAATGATTACTTGAAATAGTTACAAGATTAGCATGGCCCCTGTGCAAGGATGACACGCACAAATCAAGAAATGGTACCAATATATTATGTGTTTGATACATTATGCTATGTTATGCTCATAATATGATATTATGTTTTGTTATGAATATGAAGTATGCCATGTTATTGCATAATTAGCATGACATTCATTTTTGGAAGCATGTTATATGACATAATATGATCATTCATTGTCATTGGCTACCTCACTTAGACTATGTAAGTCTAATGCATTCATTGCATAACATTTCAGGTTAAGGAAAGTAACAGATCGAGATCGAGATTAGTTGGAAGGTTGGCAAGTCACTACAATTAAAGAGTAATGTGTTTTGTCCTTATGAACTCCTAGTATGGTGGCAAAGTAGTTAAAGTAATTATACTAATCTTGTGGGCCTACTATTGTGAAATTTTGCCTATGTTTTATATAAGGTTTTAAAGCTATATAGACTATTAAGTTAGTAATAAAATTGACATAATTGGTAGTAAAACATTGATTAAAGGACTCTATGATTTTTGTGAGTTGTTAGGCTCATTGAAATATGTAAAGAATTTTAGTAAGATAATTCAAAAAGAAGTGGATTTGAATACTTTACAAAATAGTCATTAAACATTACATCGTTTAATCAGATAGGTAAATGCCCTCCGTTAGTAATGAGATTTTACAAGCTAATAACTAGTAAATTTAATTTCAGTATAATATTGCGAATTTCAGATAAGGACCCCTAATTTGTAAAAATTACAAATTAGTCCCTGAGTTTGAAAAAGTTTAAAATTGACCCCAATTCAAGTAAGTTGTTAATAAGTTAAGTGTTAAGTCTTAAAAGAGATTAATAAAATATGCCGAAATGATTTTTGAACTTTGGAATAAGTTCTGATCTCTAATATGTTATGTCACTAAAAGATTTATGTCTCCGATCTCCGTATTATTTTCCGGTAGCGCTCTCCGACCCGGTTCTCTACCAGGCCGGGAAGGGGGTGTTACAGAAGTGGTATCAGAGCTAGAGTTTAGTCGGTTCTGGACTAAACTTATACATGTTTGTATTGTGTGTTAAGTTACTTTGCCACCTAGGAGTTCTTTATTGAGTACTGTGACTTGCCGACTAATTCGATCTCTTTATGTTTAGATGTCTAAATTCAGTCAGGCTCGTATAGATGAGCATATTCTTGTCGGAGAAAATTCGAGGACGAATTTTCTTTAAAGGGGGAGAGAGTTGTCACATCCCAAAAACCGGTCTAGTCGGAATTAGGTTCCGATGACCGAATATTTTATATCGGTTCTATAAATTGTTTGGTCTTATTAATTGTTCGGGTTGATTATTATTAGATTATTCGGGTCTAGTAGAAATTAGATTCGAAACATATTTATTGGTTTATTATATATATATTAAAAAAAAGAAGGAAATGGATTTACACGCAATTTACCTAATTTAATTAGGTAAAGCAAATTGAAATAGTGGCATCTGGTTGCTTGAATACGTGGGAAATAATAGTGGGATTTTTGTGTGGCTATAATTTGTATTTGAAATATGGTGGAAAACCATTATAGTTAATTGATTAAAAAAAAAAAAGAAATGGTAGGGGAGTGTGTTGGACGGAAGAGTGGACCTAAATTAGTTAGGTATTTGTAATGGAAATGAAGTGAATTGGCCACCATATGTGGCTATGAATGAAATTGAAAAGCTTGGCAATTTAGTATAAATAGGGAGATATATAATTTATTCGATCTTATTTAGATTATTCGAGATAATTTATGAATCAAGGTCAAGTTCCAGCAAACGAATATTTTCATTTCGATTAAGGGTTGGTTCGATTTGGTACCCAAAATAGATTAAATGGTTTATTATTATTATTATTATTATTATTATTATTATTATTATTATTATTATTAAAAAAAAAGGGAATTGAGTGGATCTACCGTGTAAAGCATATACACCTAAATTGGTTAGGAAAAGCAAAAGCAAAACAAAAGCAAATGAAAATTATGTAGGCAAATTGGCCACTAAAATAAAGATAATGAATAAAAAAAAGAAATGGTGTGAATCTGCCGTGTAAAGCAGAATTAATTAGGTAAAGCAATTCAATAGAAATCAAGTGGCAACCCCATTAAAAATTAATTGAATAAAATAATGATAAGTGGGGGGGAAATAGTTCACGGCAAAATTGTATAAATAGGGGGCAAGGGATTGGGATATTCACGGCAAACAAAGGAAAGAAAGAAAGAAAGAAAGAAAGAAATAGTAGCATACGATCTAATGTTCGATTGGTAGTCCGATATTTTCGATATAGTAATATCGAATTCCTACCGATGATGGGGTAAGCTCAAATCTCTAGTTAGTTTAAGTTTCGGTATCGAGTTAATTAATATTTTTATATATATATTCGATACTGTTTTATTGATTAGTTTTTATTAATTATCATGGTACACGAGGTAGATTCGGAACAACCGTCAAGCCCAAGGAATAAAAATAAAGTACCGCTCTATCAAGGTGAGTGAAACAAATTAGAGTTGAGATTAGAGTCTCAACTATCTTTAATTTAATGTTAGAATATATATTAAGCATGAAATTGGATTAATTAAAGGTTAGTAAATGATAAGGGTAAAAGGAATTCGGATTTATAAACTGTCATGTAGAAAACTGCATTTTTGAGCATGTTAGAGTCATTTCTGGAAAAAGTGTTCTTCTACAAAGTTGTAGAGAACAAAATTTTACATGGAATAGAGGTATTATTTGCTCAAAAATGTTAAGTATAGGTCTCTGAATTGTTCTTAGAAGTTACGGGACTGAAACTGAATAAAATTGGAAATCTGCTGGGCTAAATTGTAAAATTCGAAATGTTTAGGGGGTCAAATGGTGTTAATAAATTCTGAAAATTTATGATTAGAACAGGGGAGTCATGAAATGAATGAAATTAAATGGCCAAGCTTGAATTAAGTCTCAATTGATAGGTTAAATCTATTTAGATCACATATAGGATTATTAAAGAATTAAAGGGGACTGTTTTATAGAAATTGATAAATTGAGGACTTACATGTCCTATTTTTGAGGTTGCTGGATTATAGAAATAATGTTAATATGTGAAGGTAAATGTGGTTAAAATCTCAAGATTAATGGTGTAGTGAAACATAGGTTAAATGTACACTAAAGTGGCAAGTTAAAAACAGTGGGCAGAATAGGTCTACGAGAAAGCCCGGTTTTCAAACAATAAACTGTATTGATAGGTACATGCTAAAAATATGTACCATACATGATTTTAAAGGTGTGTTTATAAGCTTTCTAAAATGGTAAAGAACTTCTTATTTGGAGTTGTGAGTAAAAAGATATGAATTTTTGAGTAAGTAAAGGTCATAAAAACAGGGTAACAGTTTACCCCTAAATCTGCATCAACATTGACTTTAGAAATTCATTATAAATTGTATAAGAAGAATTAGAAGTTATAATTTATATGGTTTAAAAGGTTATTAAGTCTAGTTTCGTTTAAAACAAACGAAATCAGATTTTGAGTTATAGAACATTTTATATAAATATTTCTTTAAGGACAATGCAAGCTGCCTAATGTAATAAATGATATGTTTCTTTAATGTTTGGTTAGAAAAGATGTAGAAATGAAGGAAACCACAAAGTTGGAGAATAAGGAAAATGTCTCTAAGCTTGGATTGAGGTGAGTGTGGATGCATTTGTCTCGGGTGACGCGGTGTCATTCCGATCATTGATTTTTATGTTCTGATATGTGAGTGTGGATGCATTTGTCTCGGGTGACGCGGTGTCATTCCGATCATTGATTTTTATGTTCTGATATGTGAGTGTGGATGCATTTGTCTCGGGTGACGCGGTGTCATTCCGATCATTGATTTTTATGTTCTGATATGTGAGTGTGGATGCATTTGTCTCGGGTGACGCGGTGTCATTCCGATATTTGTTTGTATGTTCTGATATGTGAGTGTGGATGCATTTGTCTCGGGTGACGCGGTGTCATTCCGATCATTGTTTTTATGTTCTGATATGTGAGTATGGATGCATTTGTCTCGGGTGACGCGGTGTCATTCCGATATTTGTTTTTATGTTCTGATATGTGAGTGTAGATGCATTTGTCTCGGGTGACACGATGTCATTCCGATATTTATGTTATGATATGTGAGTGTAGTTGTGTCAAGGGATAGGCTCGGTGCCGTTCCGTTGCATTATTTATGATTATAATTGCATTTGTTAAGGGCTCACGTAGAGCAACTATGTTCGAATGGCAATTTTTGTAAGTGTCTTGCATTACTTTAATATGTTTGAATATGACTATGATATGCTACATGTATGTGAAAATAATATGAAATGCTACCTGATATGGAGCTACGGCTCATCTTGTTATTTAATATGATATGATCTGAAAATCATGGAACATGTAATGAATTTAATAATGATTGGTAAAATTTAAAATGATAAGGAAGAATGATTAAAGGCAAGAATATTGACCTAAATGCGTATTGCTTGTTAGATAAGCATGCTTAGCATAAAAATGATTAGTTGCTATGATGTGTTGATTGCTTGAGCTATGTGAAATGAGACTAAATGATAAGCTTTGCTACTGATTGTTGATGATTATAAAATGAAAATGATCTCATGTGCTTGCTGGAATTTTAGATTACCATGATGCTTGATTGATTATATGTGTATGCCTATTGAAGTGGTTAAATGCCTTTGAAATTATGAATGATTGGCAAGTGAATGATCTTGTTAATAAAGAAAGATAAGTAAAGTCCTTGGTATGATTAGTGTCTATAGGTAGAAGGGCATGCCTTAGAGTCGTTGAGCTCCCCTGATCTTTGTTACAGGATGGTGGTTAGTCACCTATAAACCTGATAAGGTGGTTAGTCACCTTGATAATAGAATGGTGGTAAGTCACCATTGATGCCTATGCATCCCCTGTTATATGTTGAAATGAGAAATGGATACTTTGAGTATCTAATGTTACATGTTACATGAGGACTCGATTACCTTGTTCATTAATCATCCAAGGCAAAATATTTAAAAGTTACATGACTTGAAAGATAAGTACTTAAATGATAAGTACCAATGAAATGAAATTGATATGCCTACTTGTCTTGTATATGCTAATGCTTTTAAATGATGCTTGTTGTTATATATGATAATGTTTGATCGATACTTGTTGTATAAATGAATATAAAAGTATGATATTATTGTTGCATCAATGATTACTTGAAATAGTTACAAGATTAGCATGGCCCCTGTGCAAGGATGACACGCACAAATCAAGAAATGGTACCAATATATTATGTGTTTGATACATTATGCTATGTTATGCTCATAATATGATATTATGTTTTGTTATGAATATGAAGTATGCCATGTTATTGCATAATTAGCATGACATTCATTTTTGGAAGCATGTTATATGACATAATATGATCATTCATTGTCATTGGCTACCTCACTTAGACTATGTAAGTCTAATGCATTCATTGCATAACATTTCAGGTTAAGGAAAGTAACAGATCGAGATCGAGATTAGTTGGAAGGTTGGCAAGTCACTACAATTAAAGAGTAATGTGTTTTGTCCTTATGAACTCCTAGTATGGTGGCAAAGTAGTTAAAGTAATTATACTAATCTTGTGGGCCTACTATTGTGAAATTTTGCGTATGTTTTATATAAGGTTTTAAAGCTATATAGACTATTAAGTTAGTAATAAAATTGACATAATTGGTAGTAAAACATTGATTAAAGGACTCTATGATTTTTGTGAGTTGTTAGGCTCATTGAAATATGTAAAGAATTTTAGTAAGATAATTCAAAAAGAAGTGGATTTGAATACTTTACAAAATAGTCATTAAACATTACATCGTTTAATCAGATAGGTAAATGCCCTCCGTTAGTAATGAGATTTTACAAGCTAATAACTAGTAAATTTAATTTCAGTATAATATTGCGAATTTCAGATAAGGACCCCTAATTTGTAAAAATTACAAATTAGTCCCTGAGTTTGAAAAAGTTTAAAATTGACCCCAATTCAAGTAAGTTGTTAATAAGTTAAGTGTTAAGTCTTAAAAGAGATTAATAAAATATGCCGAAATGATTTTTGAACTTTGGAATAAGTTCTGATCTCTAATATGTTATGTCACTAAAAGATTTATGTCTCCGATCTCCGTATTATTTTCCGGTAGCGCTCTCCGACCCGGTTCTCTACCAGGCCGGGAAGGGGGTGTTACAAGTTTACCCTAAAAAATTTAGTTGCCCCAAGCTATTACAAAATAGAAAAATAACAAACTCCATTGTGGTTGAAGGTGGCGCTAGGAAAAGAAAATGAGTATGGACGAAGAAGATGAGGGTATATTGGACATCTAAAAATTAGGTTAGGAAATGGGATGGAAAAAATGTTGAATTGTAATAAGATTATTGGATGAAATTATTGTTGAGGTGGTGAAAAGGGTTCCTAAAATAATTTTTCTTATATTATACATATTAATTTTTTTCTATAAATCGAAAGATAATGGATACTTAAATAAATTTGAATTCACATCTTTCTAGATGTTACGAAAATAAATATTTAACTAAACTAAAGTTTACACGGGCTTGTCAAATTTAAGGGTTAAAGAATTTAATTTAAGGTTTAGAGTTTGGGAGTTTAATTTGTAGGGTTTAAAATTTAAAATTTAAGATTTAGAATTAGAATTAGAGTTTAGGGGATAAAGTTAAAGTTTTAATTTAAAAAAAAAGATTGTGTAATTTTTTTTACAGATGTTGTGTATCAAAATATAACCTTGAAAAAGCTATTATGAATATAAACATTCAAGGAGAGTTGTAGATAAGTTAATCCCAACTCCCACCTAGTACAATTGCGAACAAATTTCTTTTGTATTTTGTTAAGTATAATAGTGTTGTTATCACATGTAAACCTAACTGAATCTGTTAAAGGTTGTTAGGATGTAGTTGAGGTGGTTAGCTTGTAAGCTAAGTGTATTGGGCATGTATATAAGTCAACTAAGGGCTGTTGTATAAGCAAGCTTGTTCAATAAAGATTCTTAATGTTTCTCAAATTTCCTATTATGGTATCATTCGCCATAGGGTTCTGGAGACGATTCTCTTCTTCCGCTACGCTTTCGTTCATAGTCATCTCTTCTTGAGATCTGTTTCTTCTCTTTTCTTTCTTTCTTTCGATTGCTTTCTTTTCTCGAATTGTTTGAGATTTCAATGCCTGACAACGATTCCAGTGATGTGTTTGCTTCATCCTCTAGTGGAAAGATGTTCACCAACAAGCGTATCAACATTGTGCTCGACGAGATGAACTTCTTTTTGTAGAAGCAACAAGTTCTGTTGACAGTCCAGAGCCACATGTTAGAGAAACTTCTCACCGGAAAGGTTAAAGCTCCACCAGAGACGGTTCTTGGTGATGGCGGGGCTATGGTTCTGAACGATGAATATGAGATATTTCTTGCCCAAGACAGTGCCTTGGCGTCATGGCTGTTATCTACCATTAGTGCAGGTCTGTTGCCTCAGTTTGTGGGTACTGAATCGACTGTGGCAGTCTGGAATACTGTTCTTCAGTATTTTGCTAACAAGTCCACCACCAGTGCTATGAGTTTACATTGCAAACTTAGGGCCTTCCGAAAACGGGAAAAGAGCATGTGTACATACCTTACAAAGATTAAAGAGGTATGTGATGCACTAGCTGCGTGTGGTAGTTATGTGTCTGATCTTGAGCAAATTGCTACGATACTGAATGGGTTACCTTTTTAGTATCAACCATTCATGGTGGTTATCACAACAAGCAAAGAACCCTTTTCTTTGGATGGTGTCAAGACTGTTTTGGTTGATGCTGAGGCTCAGTTGAAAGGGTTTAATCAGCAGGTCCAATTACCTTTGCTTGCGAATGTAGCTCATGTACACAAGCATGTATCGGGTGATCAAGAAGATAGGTATGTGACCCAGACCTCACGGTTTCCTCAGAATTATGGTGCAAATGGTGCTCACCACTTTAATGGTCCCCAACAACATTCTACTGGTTCACAATATTTTAGAGGATGGACTGGTGGACGAGGAAGGGGTTGTGCAAGGTTACAGTGTCAGATTTGTGGCAAGAATGGGCATTCTGCAGATCGGTGTCGGCAAAGGTTTAACCAATCATTTCCTGGGGGCAACGTTGCTAATGGCTATAAAGAATCTGCACGTACACACTTCTCTTCTCTGGAGTCCACATCCTTCTGTTTCTCGTGCTGTGGGAATACTCATAATCATGGTAATGGCTCACATGGAAATGATGATTGGGTAGTGGATTCGGGTGCAACACACCATGTTACTCCGGATGCTACAAAGGTGGTCGATGGATCAGAATATATAGGTCCAGGTAAACTGATAGTGGGTAATGGCAACAGTTTGCATATTGCTAAGATTGGCCGATCCTTGTTTCATACTAATACTCGTATATTACTTGTTAAGGATTTATTTCATGTTCCAACTTTAACAAAAAATCTTCTCTCTGTCTCGAAGTTTGCTAGAGATAACCAAGTGTTCTTTGAGTTCCATGCATCAACGTGTCTTGTTCGTGATGAAGAATCATGAGCTGTTCTTATGCAAGGAAACGAAAGTGAAGGATTGTATACGTTTGATACAAGCTGGGGTTCTACAAGTTGTCCTATTGAAGCTCATGTAATAGAAGGCGATTCTTACAATTTGTGGCATAGGAGACTTGGGCACCCTGCTCATAGGTCTTTCGTTCAAGTTTGTAAAACCATTGATGTTGTACTCCCTCTTGATTTCAATAAAGAAACTAAATTTTTTTGTGTAGCTTGTCGAATGGGTAAGAGTCACAAACTCCCGTTTGTTGAATCTAATACTGTATATGATGCACCATTTCAACTGGTTTTCTTGGATCTATGGGGACCATTTTATGTAACCACGGCTGATGGCTTTCAATATTATGTGTCATTTGTTGATGCACATACGTGTCACTGTTGGTTGTGTTGCGTGTAAAAGAGTCTATCGCAATAGAGTGCAAGTGTACACGACGCAAGTAGAAAAGTGATACACGAAGTATCAGATGTCGAATCCACAAGGACTGGAAATAGCCTTAACCTTGAATTGCTGCACAAGAAAGAAAGAAGATAATTTAATTGTTTGTAGGGGAATACTAAAGAATACTGAAGATAAAGGATTAAAGGATTCAGGATAGAGAAAATAGCCCGGTATTGATTTGCTCAGTAGTGCAAGTGTTGCAATGTATATGACTCCCTGTTTTGTCGTTGCTCCTGTTGCGGCAGCACCTGCGGCGGCAACGGTCTGTTGTTGTCGCGGCAGCGATCACACAACTCTGTACTTCAAGCTTGGCAAGAATCCCTGTTATGACTCGTCCCATCCCTAGGTCCAAGTCTGTCGATGAACACGTCTTTGATGATACCTCCAGGTGTGAATCGAAGGATGAACACCGATGTTGTTGAATTCTTCCTTAGCCATTTAACCTCGTCCTATCCCTAGGTCCGAGATAGTTCAACCATAAACTGGAGAACCCGTACTTATTCCTTTCGTATACTTAACTCTCCCGATATTAAGTAAATGTATAATCTCACAATGCTCTTCCGATACTCTTGCAAGATGTTTGAAAACCAGAATAAGCAAACTTGAAGTCTATTTTATTGAACAGAAAAAAAACCTAAAACAATGCAATCCTTGCAACTACTTTACAGAATCAATCCTTAGCCCTAGGGGAATTTTAGAACATGATGAGAAGAGGGAAAACGACTAGGGTTTAGAGGAAGACGGCTAGAGAATAAGATATCCTTCCCTAGGTCGAATTACATGCCTTTATATAGGCCTTGGGTTCAAGTTTTCTAACATGGCAAGAATACAAGTTTAAATTAAAGTACAACTCCATTAAAGAATAAATCTTCAGAGTAGACGTATTTAATTCGTCCTCTTTTCTTGCTTTGAGTTTCTTCCTTGAACTTTGGGCTTGGCCATCATTCTGATCTAGGGCTCAGAAAAATATAGGAGTGCTCTACGACAGACCGGCTTAATTTCCTCTTTATGTCGAGCTCCACTTCACTTTTTCCCTTCAACATGGCTGTCGTCATTGGCTGCCACGACAGCGGCCACAGCAGCGTCATTCTTCTTGACTGTAGTACTGTGTTCCAGGTCTGCTTCTCCACTGCCCTGAGTCTGCTACAACAACTACCTGCAAAAGTAACCAAAATCAGTAGCAACTGTGCCATTTAATATAATTGTGATGTATAAATGAAATCTATCCTAAATGCAATGAATTATGCTTGAATGCAGCAGAAATATGGGTTAAATAGGGGGTAAAATATAGAACTTTTACACACTTAACACACCCCCAAACTCAAGTTCTTGCTTTCCCTCAAGCAAATATTATCTAACTAAAATGAAATATTTTTTTGTTTTGGCTTAAATCAGTGAACCCTACATTACCTACCACTTATATTCTATCAAGTGCAATACCTTGTCGGGCATTTCTGGATTCATTCGGAACCATGCTATAATTCTTTTGCAGTGTGTGCAAGTTTTGTGAACACTTGTGCATCTAGACTACCTTAGTATACCAGAATAGTTATGCCTACAAACTTGAGGCTATGCCATTTCAATTTTTTCTGGAGGCAATTCTTAGGCTCCTTTAGTTTTTTCTGACTCTTGATTTAACTGCATCTTTTCTGGAGGCAATTCTTAGGCTCCTTTAGTTTTTTCTAACTTAGCTCAAAAAGAAATCTCCTAAAATAAGTGCAAGGCAGTTTTGTAAGGAATTGAGTCTGAATATTTTTTCTTTCTTTCTTTGTTTTCCTAGAGCCAATGATAGGCACCTCTAGGGGCAGTTTCAAGTGGGTAAACATTCATATTCCAGTGTACTAAAGTAATTTAGAAAACTTAAGAGTCACAAAGAGTGTTGTACATGGTAGAATCATAGCAAGACTCTAAACAGATCCTAAAATTTCCTAAAGGCACTGTCACGATAGCATATGTCGCGACACGTAAGTTAAGTTCAAAGACTTAAGCCAAATTTTCATTTTTTCAATTTTTTAAGTAAAAATAAACTAAACACTTAGACACAATTTTTAAACATAATAGACACTTCATTACTGGAGGGATGCCACCCCCAAACTCAAGGGTTGCATTGCCCTCAATGCATGATGACAAATAATAAAAAAAGAAAACATCACAATTATAATAAAATAGCAGACAACAAAAATAAGATAGAAACTTAAATTTAAGTGCTGTCGTCGTTGCTGCTTCTGCTGCTGTTGATCTATACAGGCCGACGGGCAGTGACCTTCATTGTCGGTGCCGGCAGATGGCTCGGAGAGGCGGAGGCAGTCTTCTTCTTAGCTTCCATCGGGGGCTGGATGCGAGTAGGTGAAATATGGGGTGGTCTTTCCAGCACTTGTACCTCTTCAGAAGAACTGCTGCTGCTGCTGCCAGACTTGCCCTGGGCAGATGGTCCATCACCGGTGTTGGGCTTCTGCCGTTTCATCGGAGTGAACTCCTTTGAAAGGTTCCTCTTGACAGAGGGTTCGCCATCAGATTCCTCCCAGATTGAGGAGGAAGAGAAACCAGCAATAAACTCATCAAGGTTGGACGGTGGCTCCTTGCGCTTCTCTCCTCTGGCAGAGACGGTGGCGGTGTGGCTGCCACCTGCAGCTGTCGCGGCCGGGGTTGGGGTGGACGCAGCAGAAGGTGTTTTTGGTGTGGCAGCAGGGGTAGGGGTAGAAAAATAGTGCTCGGGGAAAACAGGGAACTGTATATTTGCAAAATTTAAATTACTTTGAATGAAATGTACCGTTGCTGTTGTGAAGTCTCGGACAAAACTCATCAGACCCAGCAGCCATTCCTCCATCTACTACAGGGTGGCTAGGATTTGAGTGGAGGAGTCTGCTGGGGGAGCTGTTGCTGTTGGCTGCTTCTGCTCTACGGCGACAGGCTCTGTCTGCGTGGGCTCTACTGGTTCCTCTGCCGCGGCAGATGGGTTGAAACAGGAGATGGGTGTGGCAGCTTTCAGCTCCATCAGACTGAAAATATTGCGTTCCGTCCATCCCTTCCCTTGGACCTTGTAATCTTTAGGGATTTCGGGAACGTTGTGCCCGCGACAGAGCTTCGTGATGAGGTATGGGAAGTAAAGGGGTCCTGAAGGCTTGAGGGCAAACTCCAAAATTCCTTCTCGTATGTAACGGCCAACATGAATAAGTCTCGCATTTAGAATAGAGTGAACGAGAGCTAACATGGGTCTGTCGACCGTGCTGTTGTGGGACGAATGCATAATCCTCTTCTTGACAAAGTGGTTTCATAGCTTTGCCTCCGGAGTGAGTTGAGTGCGTTTGACTGTCCAACGGTGCTTCGGATCAGCATTCCACTCTGTTCCTTCTTCAGTGACTTCTGCCATGACAACATCGTAGTCTGCCAGCGACAGACTTTCCACAAACCTCTTGTGCACGTCTTCCTTTGTGCCGACGTAGATGCCGTAGAGGGTTTTGATGTATTCCGGCTCGAAGGTGACTTCTTTGCCTCGCACTGTCACAGTCTGCGTATCCCTGTTGTCGATGGCAGCGTAGAATTCTCAGACTAAAGTGGCGTTCATCTCCTCGGGATGGGCAGCAAACATCTGCCATTTGAGGGCTCTAAACTTCCGAGCGATGAATGGTTCTAGCTCGAAATTTTCCATGCGGTTGGCGTAGTGGAACCCTCTATCTTCCCACATCTCCCTTTTTTGGAAGGAGGTGTAGTAGCGGTCATTGGAGTTTGAGGTGGCAAAACGGTTGGGGATTCTGTCGTGGCTGGGTGTGCTTGCTGCTGCGGCAGAGCTGGAGGCAGTACTTCGTCTAGTGTTTCTGGTACTCATAGTTGCAAGACTGTAGAAAAAAAATCTGTGATCTAGAGAGGAAGCAAGTTGAGAGAGTAAAAGTGAAGTGAAAATGAATAATAAAACGGGGTTTATATAGATGAAGGGGTTGCTGTCCGTTGGAGTTGTAACGACAGGCGTGAATAACGGGGCCAGTTGTTACGCGGTTTCTGACACGTCTGTCACGCGTTTCCGTGTCTATTGCGCGTCTGTTACGCGTTTGCGTGTCTGCCGCGGTAGCGTGGTGACATGCTGTCTTTTTCGCGTTTGTCGCGACAGCTGTTGACAGGCTGTGATGACAGACTCCTTCTTTGGGCTTTTTGGGCTGTTGGTGAGATGGTGGGCTGGTTCACTCCTTCTCCTCTCCTTGTTTCCCTGATTTCCTAAAAATAATTAAAATAAAAACTTAGTCCTTAAAAATAAAATAATTCCAATTTCCTAATATATATATATATATATAAATATATATAAATAATAATAATAATAATAAAAATAAAATTAAGTTAAATTAGGGATGCCTTGAGGGGCATCTCCTAAAGTACCCACTTCCTGCATTCTTGGGGCTTCAATCCCGTGATAATGCTTCAGTCTCTGTCCGTTGACTTTAAATTGGTGCTCGTCTTTTAAGGATTTGATCGTGATTGAACCATGAGGAAAAACTTGCACAACTTGGAATGGGCCGGACCATTTAGATTTCAGCTTCCCTGGGAAGAGTTTCAACCTAGAGTTGAATAACAACACAAGCTGCCCTGGGCAGAACTGTCGTGGCAGCAACTTCTTGTCATGCCATCTCTTTGTCTTGTCCTTGTAGATCCTTGCGTTGTCATAGGCCATTGCTCGAATTTCTTCAATCTCATTCAAGTCGAGTAACCTTTTCTGTCCTGCCTTTTCTAAGTCCATTATCACTGTTTTGATGGCCTAATATGCTCTGTGCTCTATCTCAACAGGTAGATGGCATGTTTTTCCATATATCAGCCGGTAGGGTGACATTCCCAATGGAGTCTTAAATGTTGTTCTATAGGCCCAGAGTGCATCATTTAGGTGTAAGGACCAGTCCTTTCGAGTTGGTTTAACCATCTTCTCAAGAATGTTCTTTACCTCTCTGTTGGATATTTCAGCCTGTCCATTGGTCTGAGAATGATAAGCTGTTGCGATCCGATGCTTTACACCATATTTTCTTAAGGCATCAGCTATGACCCTATTGTCAAAATGTCTCCCTTCATCACTGATGATCGCCTTAGGTATGCCAAATCTGGAAAAAATATTTTTGTGCAGAAATCTCGCAACAGTCTTGGCATCGTTTTTCTGTGTGGCGATCACTTCAACCCATTTGGACACATAGTCCACTACCAGAAGGATATATAGATTCCCACATGATGCTGGAAACGGTCCCATGAAATCAATTCCCCAAACGTCGAAGATTTCGACTTTAAGAATGTTTTTCAGCGGCATCTCATGTCTCCTTGAGATGTTTCCAGTCCGTTGACACTCGTCACAGCTTTTGTAGAATGCTTGGGCATCCTTGAACAGTGAGGGCCAATAAAAACCAGACTACAAAACTTTGGCAGCAGTTTTGTTACCACCTAAGTGTCCTCCATATGGTGAAGCATGACAGTGGTGAAGCAGCTTCCTGTTCATCTTGTGGTACACACCTCCTGATGATCTGATCTGCACAATGTTTGAAAAGAAGAGGTTCGTCCCAATAATAATGCTTAACATCATTTTGGAACCTCTTCCTGGCTTGATAATTAAGTTCGGGGGGAAATATTCTGCTAACTATATAATTAACGAAATCAGCATACCAGGGGAGTTTAGAAAACTTACCTGCCGCCATGGTTGTCGCGGCAGTACTTGTGGCAGCGAACAACTGCTCGTCAGGGAAGGTCTCCAATATGTGTGTCTTGTCTGTTTGAATACTCTTTCCCCTCTTTAATCTTGACAAGTGATCTGCAACTTGGTTTTCTTTCCCCTTTTTATCCTTGATTTCAATGTCGAACTCTTGCAGCAGCAGAATCTAACGTATCAGTCTAGGTTTCGCATCCTTTTTAGCGAACAGATACTTTAGTGTAGAATGGTCTGTGTGGACCACCACCTTCGTTCCAAGTATGTATGAACGGAACTTGTCAATTGAGAACACCATAGCTAACAGTTCCTTCTCTGTTGTGGTGTAATTCACTTGGGCGGCGTTTAGTGTTTTGCTGGCGTAATAAATTACGTGGAATAGCTTGTCCTTCCTCTGCCCAAGTGCTGCCCCTACAACGTAATCACTGGCATCACACATAATTTCAAATGGCAAACTCCAGTCAGGTGGCTGTACGATTGAGGCTGTTACTAGCTTCTCTTTCAGAATTCTGAATGCCTCAGTACATTCAGTATTGAAGTCAAAGGGACGATTCTGCTCTAGTAGGTGGCATAAAGGCTTGGTAATCTTCGAAATATTTGCAATAAACCTTCGATAAAACCCAACATGCCCTAAAAAACTCCGAATTCCCTTGACTGTGGTGGGTGGCGACAGCTTTTCAATCACCTCTATCTTTGCTCTGTCGACTTCTATGCCGCGGCAGCTTACCTTGTGGCCTAGGACTATCTCTTCATCCACCATGAAGTGATATTTCTCCCAGTTTAATACCAAGTTCGCTTTCTCGCATCTTTCGAGCACCTTCTGTAGGTTGCCTAAGCAGCTTTCAAAATTGTCTCCAAAGACGGAAAAATCGTCCATAAATATCTCCAAGAAATCCTCCACCATGTCGGAGAATATCGCCATCATACACCTCTAGAAGGTTGCTGGTGCATTGCAAATTTCAAATGGCATTCCCCGAAAAGCGTAAGTACCGTATGGGCAAGTGAAAGTCGTTTTCTCTTGATCCTCCGGTGCGATGGCTATTTGGTTATAACCTGAGTAACCATCAAGAAAACAATAATAAGGCTTTCCCGCTAATCTATCAAGCATTTGATCAATAAAAGGCAGGGGAAAATGGTCCTTCTGGGTAGCTTTGTTAAGCTTCCGGTAGTCCATACAAACCCTTCAACCAGTCACAGTCCTGGTTGGGACTAATTCGTTTTCTTCATTGGTCACCACAGTTATTCCTCCTTTCTTAGGAACGCATTGCACCGGGCTCACCCACTTACTATTCGAGATGGCATAAATTATCCCAACGTCTAGCCATTTGATAATTTCTTTTTGAACCACTTCTCGCATAGCATCATTCAAACGTCTCTAGGCATCAATGATCGGCTTATGATCATCCTCTAAGAGAATTGTATGCATGCATAATGCCGGACTGATGCCTTGGATATCAGCTATTGTCCATCCAATAGCCTTTTTGTGCTGTTGCAACATCCCTATCAGCTGCTTTTACTGTTCCTGCATCAACTTGGAAGAGATGATTACGGGCAACGTATCATTTAATCTAAGAAAAACATATTTGAGCTGCCCTGGCAGGGGCTTAAGGTCTAGAACATGTGGTTCTACAGTTGAGGGCTTTTGGATGATGTGTTCATTCGAGGTATAGTTTAAGGGCTCGAATAACTTACTTGGAAGATTGCCTATCCAATTTACCTCCTCATGATCTTTAGTTTCAGATATGTCACAATTTGAGGAGTTGTTGTCATCGTCGTTGCCGTGACAGTCTTCTAGGTGGCTGCTGTGGCAGTGCCCAAATTTGATGTCATGGTAGCACGACCTGATGCAGGGTTGATCAAGGATTACTTTAGTGATAGCCTTGCATTCTTCTTCTGCATCAGCGTGTTTTATTGCTTGGAGAACATTTAGCTTGATCTCTTGACCATTCACTCTCATTGTGAGTTCTCCCTTTTCTTCATCAATCAGTGATCTGCCTGTGGCTAAGAAGGGTCGCCCCAGGATGATTGGTGCATTCTCATCTTCTTCACAATCTAAAACAAGAAAGTCAGCAGGAAAAATAAACTTATCCACTCTTACCAGAATATCTTCAATCTTCCCTTCTGGTTGCACGTAAGAGCGGTCTGCCAGCTGCAGCATAACTGTCGTGGGTCATGCTCGTCCAATACCTAATTTCTGAAATATAGATTTTGGCATTAAATTAATACTGGCACCTAGATCACAAAGTGCCTTACCCACGAATTTATCACCAATTATGCACGGTATTATGAAGCTCCCAGGATCCTTCTTTTTCTAGGGTGGATGCCTGTGCAGAATAGTCATGCATCCTTCTGTCAATTTAACCGTCTCGAATTCCCCAAGTCTGGATTTCTTCGACATAGCATCCTTGAGAAATTTGGCATAACCGGGCATCTCCTTGATGGCGTCTAACAGCGGAATATTGATGTGAACCTGCTTAAAAATATCATAGATCTTTTTAAGCTGGAACTCATGTTTCTGCTTTTGTAGCCGCTATGGAAAAGAAGGTGGAGGACGATAATCTTCAATGCATCCTTCTCATGGTATTCGGATCTAAGGAGGCTTAGGTTCTTCATCCTTCTCCTCTGTCCCTTCTGCCGCCGTGACAGGTGTGGCGGCAGCAGGCTGTTTATCGTCTGCCGGGGCAGTGTTCGCGGCAATCGATTCTAAGGTTGGTTCCTTAACTGGTTCAGCTTTCTTCTCCGGCCCTGGTAATTGCTTCCTACTCCTAGTTGTGATAGCTTTGCACTGCTCATGTGTGGCTTGTCTAGCGACCTCAGTATCGCTAGGGAATCCTCCATTCTGCCTTGACTTAATATGTTGGGAAACCTGACCCATCTGTGACTCTAGTGATTTCAGAGTAGCTTCATGGTTAGTCATTCGCATCTCTGTTTTATCCATGAAAGACTCAGTCTTCTTGACGAAGTGATCCATGTTTGCTATGTAAGTTCCTGTCTGTGACATAAATGTGGCCAAGGTCTGCTCTAGTATACTAGGTGTGGATGCCGGCGGCTGTTGCGGCTGCTGTTGCGGTTGCTGTCGAGTCAGAATTCTAGGTGCCCTCTGATTTTGAGTGTTCTGTACTTGAGGATTCAGGGCGCTGTTAGGGTTGCTCCAGGAGAACTTGGGGTCTTTCCTCCAGTTGGGATTGTAATTGTTGGAGTCATAGTTTCTTTTCTTGTTGAAGTTTCCAGCATACATCCCTTCCTCTAGCTGTAGCGGGCAGTCTTCCGAACTGTGATTCCCACTGCAAGTTTCACATACCTCTTCGGCAGAGTAGACATGTTTTGAATCTTTCTTCAGCAAATTCTCTACTGCCTTTGTGAGGTACGCAACCTGTGTCTTTAGGGAGTTATCGGCCTCATAATCCTTTACAGCTAGCACTCGTTTACCTCTCCTCAACGTGGGAAATTGCTCTTCTTTCTTCGCCAAATTCTTTAACACTACCATGGATTCATCCGGATCTTTATCCAACAGCAACACGTTGGCTGCTGAATCGATTCTCATGTGAGTCTGTAGGTTGGCAGCATTGTAGAATTTGATGACTTGATTCCAAACAGGGAATCCGTGCATTGTGCAATTCCTCAGAAGAGTAGTAAACCTGTCCCAAGCCTCGTACATTGGCTCGTCGTCTTTCTGTTGAAAAGTAGCAATTTCGTTACGTAATCGCTCAGATAAATGAGAAGGATTAAAATGAGATAAAAATTCACGAGTTAAATCTGCCCAAGTTCGTATTGAACCCTGCGTTAGTTTGTTCCACCAAGTTTTCACTCTATCCCTCAATGAATGGGGAAATAACCGAAGCCTCAGCATCTCCGGATTTACTCCTGGTAGTCTAAACGAACTACAATTTCTTGGAACATTTTCAGATGTTCCCTAGCATCCTCTGTAGCAGCACCACTAAATTGGACAGTGAAATTTATCATGCTGAACATCACAGGTTTCAGCTCGAAGTTTTCACCTTCTACGTCTGGCAAGGTGGTCTCCAGTTCCACATGATCGTTGATCATGTTCACGGAAGGACCGACGTGCGGCCGCGGCAGCGGTGGGATGTCTGTTTCCTTCATTCCCAATAGGATCTTTAGGACCTTCGGGATTCTCTTGGTTGTTCCTCCCGTTATGCATGGCTTCTAATTGTTCCTCAAGGTATTCGTTTCTGGCTAACAAGAGTCGGACTCGGTTCCTAAGATTGCACGAGCGTTCGATTTCAGGATCTAGTTGATACTCAGGTTCCTTGCCTCATCTCGATCTGCGCATAAGCAAACGAAAAACCTTGTGAAAAGCACATGGTGAACAATCCAAATAACAAAAATATAAAAATTAAAAGAATGTGCAGTAAAAGTAAGGTAAAGATATGTTGCCAGTCCCCGGCAACGGCGCCAAAAACTTGTTGTGTGTAAAAGAGTCTATCGCAATAGAGTGCAAGTGTACACGACACAAGTAGTAAAGTGATACACGAAGTATCGGATGTCGAATCCACAAGGATTGGAAATAGCCTTAACTTTAATTGCGGCACAAGAAAGAAAGAAGATAATTTAATTGTTTGTAGGGGAATACTAAAGAATACTGAAGATAAAGGATTAAAGGATTCAGGATAGAGAAAATAAGTCGGTATTGATTTGCTCAGTAGTGCAGGTGTTGCAATGTATAGGACTCCCTGTTCTGTCGTTGCTCCTATCGCGGCAGTACCTGTGGCGGCAACGGTCTGTTGTTGTCGCGGCAATGATCACACAACTCAGTACTTCAAGCTTGGCAAGAATCCCTGTTATGACTCGTCCTATCCCTAGGTCCAAGTCTGTCGATGAACACGTCTTTGATGATACCTCCCGGCGTGAATCGAAGGATGAACACCGATGTTGTTGAATTCTTCCTTAGCCACTTAACCTCATCCTATCTCTAGGTCTGAGATAGTTCAACCATAAACTGGAGAACCCGTACTTATTCCTTTTGTATACTTAACTCTCCCGATATTAAGTAAATGTATAATCTCACAATGCTCTCCCGATACTCTTGCAAGATGTTTGAAAACCAGAATAAGCACACTTGAAGTCTATTTTATTGAACAGAAAAAAAATCCTAAAACAATGCAATCCTTGCAACTACTTTACAGAATCAACCTTTAGCCCTAGGGGAAGTTTAGAACATGATGAGAAGGGGGGAAACGACTAGGGTTTAGGGGAAAACGGCTAGAGAATAAGATATCCTTCCCTAGGTCGAATTACATGCCTTTATATAGGCATTGGGTTCAAGTTTTCTAATATGGCAAGAATACAAGTTTAAATTAAAGTACAACTCCATTAAAGACTAAATCTTCAAAGTAGACGTCTTTAATTCGTCCTCTTTTCTTGCTTTGGGTTTGTTCCTTGAACTTTGGGCTTGGCCTTCATTCTGATCCAGGGCTCAGAAAAATATAGGAGTGCTCTACGACAGACCGGCTTAATTTCCTCTTTCTGTCGAGCTCTACTTCACTTTTTCCCTTCAACATAGCTGTCGTCATTGGCTGTCACGACAGCGGCCACATCATCGTCATTCTTCTCGACTGCAGTCTTGTGTTCCAGTTCTGCTTCTCCACTACCCTGAGTCTGCTACAACAGCTACCTGCAAAAGTAACCAAAATCAGTAGCAACTGTGCCATTTAATATAATTGTGATGTATAAATGAAATCTATCCTAAATGCAATGAATTATGCTTGAATGCAGCAGGAATATGGGTTAAATATGGGGTAAAATATAGAACTTTTACACACTCAACAGGTTGTTCATGCTTAAGAGTAGACCAGGCGTTGTCTGCCTTCGAGTTGTTTTCGAGTATGGTACAAACATAATTTAACACCACGATCAAAGAGAGCATTAGTGCTGTTTTAATGGCGTATGGGATCAAACACAGACTCACGTGCCTACATACATATGTGCATAATGGGGTCGTGGAAAGAAAGCATCGTCATGTAATAGAATTGGCTCTTGTTCTTATGGCTCATGCCTCCCTACCCTTCAAATATTGGTCCTTTGCAGTTTGTACGGCTGTATATTTAATTAACAGACTTCCTACTCCGGTTCTTTCTGGGAAATCTCCTTTTGAGATGTTGTACAATAAAATTCCTGATTATCAATTTATGCATGTGTTTGGCAGCAGGTGCTTTCCTCATCTTCGACCATATCAGCATCACAAACTAAGCTATAGGTCTTAACCGTGTGTCTTTCTTGGATATAGCACTTAACACAAGGGATATCAATGCTTAGCCTCGGATGGTAGGATCTTTGTTTCTCGCCATGTGGTGTTTGATGAAATACATTTTCCCTTTGTAGACTGTCCAGTATCCTGTGATCGTGTGACCAACAGTTGGAATTCGAAGGCTGGTGGCAAGCTTTCAGTGGTAACTAGAGCTGAAAGAGTATGCATGGACACACATACCTTGCCAGGTGCACGTACTTTATCTCGCACTCCTTGTACAACTGATCCTCCAGCGGTGAATGGTACTACTGAGTCTACTGAGTCCCTGGTTGAAGGTGGTGTATGTGTTGAGGACCATTCACCCTCTCCTACAGTTTATGAAGGTGGTGCATGTGTTGAGGACTATTCACCCTCTCCCACAGTTCATGCTGAGTTTCCACAGGATGACTTCACCCAGGCATCATTAGGGAACATTAACACAGATGTAGTTGATCAACCTCAAGCACCAACATTGTCGACTAGTCCAGAGCACATTGGATCAACCATGCCTCCAACGGTTCAAGGGGTGTGTTCTGATTTGAATGTGGCCCCAGATAATGAAGGTCATCCTATGGTCACTCGCAGCAAACGGGGTATTTTCAAACCTAAGGTTTACATGGCTATGCAAGGATTTGATGAAGTTGAACCCAGCACAATTCAACAAGCTTTTCAATCTGAGAAGTGGAAGCAAGCTGCCCTTGATGAGTATGAAGCCCTGGTGCGGAATGGCACTTGGGAGATTGTTCCCCTACCTACTGACAGAACTGTGGTCGATTGCAAGTGGCTATTTCGAATTAAAAGGAATGCCGATGGAACTATACAAAGGTATAAAGCCCGTCTCGTTGCAAAAGGCTATTCTCAGGTGCCAGGCCAGGATTTCACAGATACATTCAGTCCTGTTGTGAAACCAGCTACGATCAATGTTGTTATCACCTCGGCCATACAAACAGATGGGCATTGAGACAGGTGGATGTCAACAATGCCTTCCTGCACGGGGATCTTCAGGAAGAGGTCTTTATGGTTCAGCCTACTGGTTTCGAATGCCATGATGCTAATGGTGCACATTTGGTGTGTAAGCTAAAGAAGGCCCTATATGGGCTCAGACAAGCACCTCGTAGCTGGTATTCTAAGCTTCGAGATTATCTTGTGACAATTGGGTTCAAAGGCTCACGTGCAGATGTCTCGTTATTCATCAGGGATGATCAAGGGGTGCTCACATATGTTCTCATCTATGTAGATGACATAATTGTGACTGGAGGATCGAATAAAGTTGTTGAGGATGTGGTTCAGCAATTAGGCACAATGTTTTCCTTAAAGGATCTTGGTAATTTGAATTTTTTTCTGGGCATTAAGGTTAAAAGAGAAGGTGATACTGTTGTTCTCAATCAGAAGAAGTACATCATAGAATTGCTGGCTAAAGCAGGCATGCATAATGCTACACCAACACCTACACCCATGGTTACAACACCAAAGTTGAGTCAAGACAATGCTGGGAGTCCATTAGTTGATGCCACATAATATAGAAGTCTGGTTGGGGCTTTACTTTATGCATGTCACACACGTCCTGATATTATATACAGTGTACATAAATTGGCTCAGTTTATGAATCAGCCATGTGAACAACATCTTGTTGCTGTAAAGAGAGTGTTGCGCTATTTGAATGAGACTCTCGATTTTGGGCTGGTTTTTTCTCCAATATCAGGACCTCATCAGCTTGTTGCTTTTGATGATGCTGATTGGGGTGAGAATATAGATGACAGAAGATCAATAACAGGTAATTCTGTGTTCCTTGGCAACAACCTGCTCTTGTGGAACTCTTAGAAGCAAAAGACAGTGTCCAGATCCACTACGGAGGCCGAATACAGAAGCTTGGCTGATGTGGCGTCTGAGAGTTGGTTGCAGGCACTTCTTGAAGATATGAAGGTCAAGGTGGATGCTCTTCCTACAATCTGGAGTGATAACTCTAGTGCCATTGCAATGAGTGCGAATCTGGTGTATCACTCTAAAACCAAGCATGTAGAGTTGGATGTGCACTTCGTTCGTGAAAAGGTTGCTGACAAGAATCTTGTGGTGAACTATGTCCTAGCTGAGCATCAGATTGCTGATGGATTTACAAAGCCACTGTC
This sequence comes from Hibiscus trionum, assembly GCA_030270665.1. Lineage (NCBI taxonomy): Eukaryota > Viridiplantae > Streptophyta > Magnoliopsida > Malvales > Malvaceae > Hibiscus > Hibiscus trionum. Next base: position 9,377,770 of record BSYR01000052.1, on the reverse strand, counting down.
CAAACCTTATTTCAATGTGTTTCGTGATAAGCTTGGTGTTGTTCCTATCGAAGAAGCTGGAAAAAGTAGGGAGCATGTTAAGTATAATAGTGCTGTTATCATATGTAAACCTAACTGAATCTGTTGAAGGTTGTTAGGATGTAGTTGAGGTGGTTAGCTTGTAACCTAAGTATATTGTGCATGTATATAAGTCAGCTAAGGGTTGTTGTATAAGCAAGCTTGTTCAATAAAGATTCTTGATGTTTCTCAGATTTCCTATTATATTTTGTTGTGTTTTTTTCCATATGCCAACACTAAAAATTTAAATTCTAAATCTTAAACTCTACATTTTATCTCTAATTCTCTAAACCCTAATTTTAAACTTTAGTTACTAAACCCTAAATTGAATATTTTAGAACGAGGGCATAAAATGAAAAATATGATAGAAGATCTCTTCACAATTGCAATTCATTGCCTAGTGTAAATTGACGCACATGGTTTTTCTGTTCCATCTAAGGTATCGAATGTAATCCAAAAATCTAAAATACTTTCATAGAGATTTAGATTGGTTCACGTTTATTAAAATCAACATTTAAATAAAAAATAGTTGTGATATATGTAAATGTTAATATAAATTAATAATAATAAAACAAACTTTAAAACCTAATCAATCAAAATATTAACCATCAAAAATCTATATTTAATATATGGATTTATATTTAAATATGATTTTTGTTTAGGGTGTAGAGTTTAAGGGTTTAAGTGTAGGGGTTTAGAATTTAAGGATTGTGGTTAGAATCTAAAGTTTATGGTTAAAATTTAGAGTTTAGAGGTTAGAGTTTAGTTTTTTGGTAATATGGCGAGAATTTAAATTTTAACCTATAAATATTAAATTCTAACATTAAACCTTAAATTCCAATCACCGTCTCTAAATTCTAAACCCTACACCTAAACTCCTAAACACTATACCTTAAATTGAATCCCTATACCCTAAAATTAAAATGTTCATAAAAACTTTTAATTTCCACCACTCGTGTATTGAATAATTACCCTTAATATATTCCATTTTTATTAAAAAAATAGACCTATGATTATGAAATATATACAAAAGAACCCCATAAAATCTAGCCGGAAGAGATGTTTTTTTAGGGATAAAAATCCTCTGTTCTTTTTTTGGTGTCCCTACTTATATCCTAAAACTAAAAATACTATAAAATTAAATTTTAAGTCCTAACCTTAAATTTTAAATCATAAACCCTACATACACCCTACCCTAAACCTTAAACCCTAAAATTCTAAACCCTAAACCCTAAACTTAATTTTAAGCATGGAGGCGTAAGTAAAGACCCCGAAAAGAGGCGGAAGATTTTTCATCCGTTTTTGACCTGGGTATAGAAAGGTACATCGAACATGGACAAAGTATTTCTATTCCCAACAAATATTCATAACAGTAAACACAACAAAACAAACATAGATGGAGATGGAAACTCCAAGCCAATAATCAGTCAATTTAGCTGAAGAAGAATCGCTCCTGTTACTGTAAGAACAGGCAAAACCCTTTCCCACGTAAATCGTTGTACTAACCTTCAGTTATATGCCACGCGTCGTCGGTAGCATGAAGGTCGGGTGCACCAGCTCCTGCTTCTGCTCTTCTTCTAGTCTGTCCATTTCTTACCGCTAACTAACCTTACTTCCCTTGTATAAATTTCACTTCTCCCCCAAAGCCCATTTTATGGGACAACTCTCCCTTTTCTCACATTCCCATGCTTTCTGTATTCAACGTAAGATTTTTGATTTCATCCTCTTCTTATTCCTTTTTTTAAGAATGGAACGTGAACCAAGAGTTTTTCTTTCGTTTTCTCACCTTCCAAACGGAGTTTTAAGCTATATATCTTTTGTTTTTGTCAAAATGTAGTTTTTTCTTTACGTATAATTAGTAGTACTTGGGGAGTTTTTTATTTTCTTACGTATAATGTAGATTTGTTTTGTGTTTGGAATAGGCTTTTGAGCACAGTAGAGAGTTGAGAATACTTCGTTTTACGTGATGTCGAATGTCGAACCAAGTTCAGGCCCACAAGGGCTGTCGAGGCGTCCGTCGAGGAGCGCCGCCACCACAACGTTCTCGACGGAGGTGTTCGACAACGAGGTCGTACCGTCCTCGCTTAGTTCGATCGCTCCCATCCTCCGCATTGCCAAAGAGATCGAACCCGAACGCCCCCGTGTTGCCTATCTCTGTACGTCTAAAATCTTTCCTTCATTACTTCCCATTTCCAAATGCTTTAAGTTCTCTAAACAAAATTGACATTTATTTTTATTACAAAAAATAAACAGGTCGATTCTATGCCTTTGAGAAAGCACACAGGTTGGATCCCAACTCCTCCGGACGTGGTGTTAGGCAGTTCAAGACTGGTCTACTTCAAAGGCTAGAGAGGGTAAATTTACATGCAATAAACATTGAGAAAATGATGTCAAAACTCTTTTTCATAATTCTATAATTTAAAATTTAATAGACTAGATGTATATTTGATTAAATATTGGGAAATATTTTGTGTTCAGGACAATGCATCCAGTCTTGCCTCTCGGGTTAAAAAGACTGATGCAGCGGAAATTGGGAGCTATTATAAGCGATACTATGAACACTATGTTAGAGCTCTGGACCAGGGAGACCAGGCCGACAGGTAAATTAATACTCCATCACATTAGTGTTTTGTTATTGTGATTCTGCTCAACAATTTAATGAACAACTAAGGGTTGAAACAAATAAGTCACGTCATCAACGAGGTTGATTTAAGCGGTAAGCAGTTTGGTATCGATTAAATAGGTCTCGAGTAAATTGTAACACTATTTGAACAAATCATGCCAACAAAATAACTTTAAAATGTCAGTGCTCGAACCGATGAACACTACTCCTCAATCACAGGTGAAGAGAAATCTGCTTCCACAGCATTTGCACCAACAGTTTGTTCAAATGTCTGAATTAAAACGGGTTTCCAATAACTTGATCTTTTATGCCAAATAATTTCTTGCAGAGCACAGCTTGGGAAAGCTTACCAAACAGCCGGAGTACTTTTCGAAGTGCTCTGTGCAGTTAACAAAACTGAGAAAGTTGAGGAAGTTGCTCCCGAGGTTAGTCCAGTGTTCCACTGATTCCTTCAAGTTGACAATGAAATGAAAATTCTGGTCAAATTAATGGCAAAAAAAAAAAAAGAATTTTAATGATATTTTGTTGGACAGATTATGGCAGCAGCCAAAGATGTCCAAGAGAAGCAGGATATCTACACTCCCTACAACATTCTTCCTTTGGATGCTGCCGGGGCTTCTCAATCCATCATGCAGCTTGAGGAGGTAACTTTACTTAATGAGTAATGACACGTATCATTATCTGATCACGTATAAATCATTCGTATATGATAATCTACTTATTATTATACAGGTTAAGGCTTCTGTGTCTGCACTAGGGAATGTTCGTGGCTTGAACTGGCCTGCAGGATTTGAGCCACAAAGGCAAAAAACTGGAGACTTGGACCTTCTTGATTGGTTAAGAGCCATGTTTGGATTCCAGGCATGTTTTGAACATCCCCACACCCTCACACCAAAACAATGCTTGTGGTCAGGAATCGACCGAGGGGTGCTGGAGGGGGCAGTCGCACACCTAAAACTTTTAATACGGCACCCCCTCAATTTCTAATATAACTCCTTAATAGTTCGCAATAAATAAATAATCATGCATTTGGCTTACTTTGCGCACTGCAGAGGGACAATGTGAGGAACCAGAGGGAGCACTTGATTTTGCTGCTTGCCAATAATCATATTAGACTCCACCCCAAGCCTGAACCTCTTAATAAGGTATGCATTAGTGTTTGATCTCTTTTTCAATTGCATGCTAGCGGTTACTGAAATTTCAAATGGTTCTGATATGTAGCTTGATGAACGAGCAGTTGATGCTGTTATGAGCAAGCTTTTTAAGAATTACAAAACATGGTGTAAATTCTTAGGACGGAAGCATAGTTTAAGGCTGCCTCAAGGCTCTCAAGAAATACAACAGAGGAAGATACTGTATATGGGATTATATCTCCTCATCTGGGGTGAAGCAGCTAATGTCCGATACATGCCAGAATGTTTATGCTACATTTTTCATAATGTGAGTATTCTTCGAAATCAAATATATATATAGTTTCTTAAACTTCGAATTACATCCCATGACATTCTCAGATGGCATATGAGCTCCATGGCCTGTTGGCTGGAAATGTTAGCATAGTGACTGGGGAAAACATTAAGCCCTCATATGGTGGAGATGATGAGGCATTCCTTCGGAAGGTTATAACGCCCATTTACTGTGTCATTGCAAAGGTATGCTTGATGATCAAGTTACCGATTGTTCTAGGAGTTTAGACACTGTGTTCTAGATACAAATGATAGAGTTCGAATATTGCAGGAAGCCGAAAAGAACAAAAACGGAACGGCTTCTCATGCAGACTGGTGTAATTATGATGATCTGAACGAGTATTTCTGGTTCGTATGGTTTTAATATCGAATTTTAATGGTTCGGGGCCTCCTTTTTTAGTTGTAATGTAGTTTTGTTGTATCTTTTTCAGGTCTTCTGATTGCTTCTCTCTCGGATGGCCTATGCGTGACGATGGTGACTTCTTCAAATCAACCCACAACAACACGGTATTACTTGGTGTTGTCAGCACTATTTCTTGAATAAGTTAGTGTTGTGTACTTAATTACAACTACTATGCTAGGGGAAGGATTGTCGAAAAATTGGAAGCACGGGAAAATCGAACTTTGTAGAGATTAGATCATTTTGGCACCTCTTTCGAAGTTGGGATCGACTCTGGACATTTTATATTCTCGGTTTGCAGGTATTGAACGTGACCTTGGATCTTCTTTTTGATGCTTTGTACATGTTGATATTCCAATATGTTGTGTGCAGGTAATGGTCATTATTGCATGGAGTGGAGCTTCGGTTGAAGAAATCTTTCAAAAGGAATTCTTGTATGATATATCCAGTATTTTCATCACAGCAGCCATTCTGCGCTTACTTCAGAGTAGGATTACTTTTTGCCTTTCTAGAAGCTAATTGGTGTTATAGGAAGAATCCATTCGATATTCTCTGAGATTTGGTGTACTTTGTTGCAGGCATTTTGGACCTTGCTCTCAACTTCCCAGGATATCATAGGTGGAAATTCACTGACGTATTGAGAAACGTTCTCAAGATTATAGTCAGCATTGCATGGGTCATCATTCTTCCTCTGTTCTTCGTGCGCGAATTCTCTTTTGTCCCCGAGAACGTTAAAGATATGCTATCGTTTCTCAACAAAGTAAAGGGAATTAATCCTCTATATGTCATGGCTTGTGGGCTATACTTGGTTCCGAATGTACTGGCTGCTGTTCTATTCATCTTTCCAATGCTCCGGCGTTGGATCGAAAACTCGGATTGGCACATTATTAGGTTACTCATGTGGTGGTCGCAGGTACATACCGAATATGTTCCATCATGATTTTCTAATCAGATTTCCTCATAGAGATTTACTGAGTTTCGGTGCGTGCAGCCTCGAGTTTATGTTGGGAGGGGAATGCACGAAAGCCAGTTTTCACTTATAAAGTATGGATATATATTCACATACACACATCTTATGCCTTATGCATCCATATTTCAGTTGGTTGAAATCTCATCACGTTTAAATGTCTTCCTCTTTCAGGTACACTCTTTTCTGGTTTTTCCTATTGTGTCCCAAGTTTGCATTCAGCTATTTTGTCCAGGTGATCTTGGTTGCGGCTTTGCTTTTATTTTTCCATTCAAAAAAGACACTTTAGTCATTAGGTCCTGTTTTAACCTGTTCATGCCTTTCTCCTCCAGATAAAACCACTGGTGCAACCGACGAAAGACATAATGCGAATTCGTAGTGTTAAATACCAATGGCATGAACTTTTCCCTAATGGTACTTGTTTCCTTCTTTTCCTCTTTTTTTTTTTCACTCTTTTTTACTTGTAATGTGTTTGTTAATGGCTATCTTATTGTCATTACAGTTCAAAACCACCTTGGAGCTGTTCTGTCACTCTGGGCACCAGTTATATTTGTATGTTACAATTTACTCCCTTCTTTCCTATTCTTTTGATCAACTTATTACCATAACATGTCTGGGAACATGTCATTTATGTTTGGAAATTTTTGCAGGTTTATTTTATGGACACTCAAATTTGGTATGCTATTTTCTCCACCATATCTGGTGGTGTTAGTGGAGCTTTTGATCGACTGGGAGAGGTAATCCTTTGGAATTCCTTTTTATGTCTTATTTTTTACTTATCTTTTTATATATGATACTAATTCTTACGCTCTTGAATTGTTCAGATAAGAACCTTGGGAATGCTAAGATCACGGTTCCAGTCCTTGCCTGGTGCATTTAATACATACTTGGTACCTACTGAAAAATCACAGAAGAGAGGGTTCTCTTTATCGAAGCGATTCGCAGAGGTGACTGCAAACAAAAGAAGTGAGGCTGCGAAATTCGCACAGTTATGGAATGAAGTGATTTGTAGCTTTCGTGAAGAAGACCTGATTAGTGATGGTGAGATGGACCTTTTACTCGTTCCTTATACATCGGATCCTAGCCTGAAACTGATTCAGTGGCCGCCTTTTTTGCTGGCAAGCAAGGTCCGTAAGCTCCCTCGGACTACCATTTGGTTTAGTTACTTCTGTTTATGTTGACTCTATGCCTTCTTCTACAGATTCCCATTGCATTGGATATGGCAACCCAGTTCCGCTCCAAGGACTCTGACCTTTGGAAACGCATCTGTGCCGATGAGTACATGAAATGTGCGGTGATCGAATGCTACGAGTCTTTCAAAATTGTCCTAAACACTTTGGTGGTTGGAGAGAATGAGAAAAGGTGGTTGTTCTTTATTGATCTTATGGCATTTCTATTATTATTTAGCTTCAATGGTAGCATTTCTGATTGTATCTTCGTATAATTCACCAGGACTATTCGAATTATCGTCAAAGAAGTCGAGAGTAACATTTCGAAGAATACTCTCCTCGCGAATTTCAGAATGGCTCCTTTATCTGTTCTTGTCAAGAAATTTGTGGAGCTTGTCACGATCTTGGTCAGTTTGATATGAAAATCAACTAATATAATTGTATCGTTTTTTTGCTTTATATGTTTGAAGTTTATACTTTTTTAATTTGTATTGTATTGCAGAAAGATGGTGATCCATCCAAAAAGGATTCTGCAGTTTTCTTGCTGCAAGATATGTTAGAAGTGGTTACAAGTGATATGATGGTGAATGAGATACGGTTAGTGAACTCTGTTTCGCGGGATATATTTATATCGGTTGCCGTTTACCGGAAAAGCTTATGTCCCTTCTCCTTTCTTGTCATATTGTACAGTGAATTAGTAGAGCTCGGACAAAGTAACAAGGAATCGGGCAGGCAACTTTTTGCCGGTACTGATGAAAAACCGGCTATAGCATTCCCTCCGGTGCTAACAGCACATTGGGTAGAACAGGTACATCATAAAACAAAATGGTCCTATGTTTGATTGGAATCTGTTACATTTTCTAACCTGGTCCTATGTTTCAGATACGACGTCTTCATATCCTTCTGACAGTCACAGAATCCGGCACCGATATACCATCGAATCTCGAGGCACGTAGAAGAATTGCCTTCTTTGCGAATTCATTATTTATGGATATGCCACGCGCTCCTCGAGTTCGTAACATGCTCTCGTTCAGGTATTTCATGTTTTCTAAATCTAGTAATTGAATATATGTTCTCTGGTTGCATGCCACATGAATTGATTTCACTTTCATGCCATTGACAGTGTCCTGACTCCATACTATAGTGAAGAAACTGTGTACTCCAAAAGTGAACTCGAGATGGAAAACGAGGACGGTGTATCTATCATTTTCTACCTGCAGAAAATCTATCCAGGTTTGTGATACTGTAAACTCACATACTATAATCTCTTGAGACTTCCTTTCTCTTTAGATTACTTCAACTCCGTTGCTGTGATTGGCTTTGTTTAGACGAGTGGAACAACTTTATCGAGCGTCTCAATTGTAAGGAGAATGAGATTTGGGAGAATGATGAAAAAATCTTGCAGCTTCGCCACTGGGTGTCCTTTAGAGGACAAACTCTGTGCAGGACAGGTACTTGATGCTTTAGTTTCTCCCTTTAATTCATGTGCGCCCGAGCATACTCATATATTCGTATGCGGGAGCAGTTAGGTGCTTAATGCATAATCATTGGAAATGCAGTTAGGGGGATGATGTATTACAGACGAGCTTTGAAAGTTCAGGCTTTCCTTGACATGGCGATGGAAAACGGTATGCTTATAATGCTTTCCCTGCAAAGCATTTGTCCATCTCCTATGCAAGCGTTTCTAACACGATGGAATGTGTATTTATTGTGTGAGCAGAAATATTAGAAGGATACAAAGCGATCTTAACTGCGACCGACGAAGATAAGAAGAGTCAGAGATCCTTGTATGCTCAGTTGGAGGCAGTGGCTGACCTGAAATTCACTTATGTTGCTACCTGTCAAAACTATGGGAATCAGAAACGGAACGGAGACCGGCGGGCAACTGACATCCTGAATTTGATGGTTAAGTAAGTACCTTGGCTGATATACATGACATCTTGAAACTCTCTCCCTTTCTAACTCCTTTTTTCTTATACAGTAATCCATCTCTTCGTGTGGCATATATCGACGAAGTTGAAGAAAGGGATGGTACTGGAAGATCTCAGAAAGTTTTCTATTCTGTACTGGTTAAAGGTGTTGATAATCTTGACCAGGAAATCTATAGGATAAAGTTGCCTGGAAATGCAAAGTTAGGAGAAGGAAAACCTGAAAACCAGAACCATGCTCTCGTTTTTACTCGCGGAGAAGCTCTTCAAACCATTGATATGAATCAGGATAATTACTTAGAAGAAGCATTCAAAATGCGTAATCTTTTGGAAGAATTTAACGAGGATCATGGAGTAAGACCGCCTACAATTTTAGGAGTCCGAGAGCATATCTTTACGGGAAGGTCCGACCGAAAATTGCTATTTGCTTGCTTGTTGTTGATATCTGTTAGTCACTTATGTGAACATATGGGGTGGCTTAATCTTATGCTTTTGAAATCTCCGTGTTGCAGTGTCTCGTCTTTGGCTTGGTTCATGTCAAATCAAGAAACGAGCTTTGTCACCATTGGTCAAAGAGTTCTCGCAAGGCCACTGAAGTATGTTTTCTTACACATTGTATAATGCAAGTGATCTCCATGTTGGTTCCAGTTTAACAAGAAAATGTTTGTTGGCGGGTTTCAGGGTTCGTTTCCATTATGGTCACCCGGACGTGTTCGATAGAATCTTCCACATAACCCGCGGAGGCATCAGCAAGGGTTCTCGGGGCATCAACTTGAGCGAGGACATCTTTGCCGGTAATGATCTTACTTACAAGTTACATCAATGCAACCACGGAGTCTTCTTTTTCCCTCTGATATTTATTTTACTCTTAACAGGCTTTAACTCGACCCTGAGACGAGGCAACATTACTCATCATGAGTATATTCAAGTTGGGAAAGGTAGGGATGTTGGATTAAACCAAATCTCACTCTTTGAAGCCAAAGTGGCTTGTGGTAACGGGGAACAGACACTCAGCAGAGACATCTACCGATTAGGCCATCGCTTCGACTTTTTCCGCATGTTGTCCTGCTACTTTACAACAGTTGGATTTTATTTCAGCTCAATGGTAGTGTGCTTCAGATTGATTAGAAAGTAATTAGTGATTTCGTTTCGTTCCGAAGCTAATGTGAGTTCCCTGTTGTCAATGTGCAGTTGATTGTGTTCACGGTCTACCTTTTCTTGTACGGAAGGCTTTATTTGGCATTAAGCGGTTTAGAGGAGGCAATATATAAGTTTGCTTTAGCTAGGGGAAATAGCTCTCTAAAGGCAGCACTGGCTTCACAATCTATAGTTCAATTAGGCGTGTTAACGGTACTACCGATGGTGATGGAGATCGGATTGGAAAGAGGATTCAGAACTGCATTAGGTGACATCATAATCATGCAGCTTCAGTTGGCATCTGTGTTCTTCACTTTCTCCCTCGGAACAAGAGTCCATTATTTCGGGCGCACGATCCTGCACGGTGGGGCTAAATACAGAGCAACAGGGCGTGGTTTCGTGGTCCGGCACGAGAAATTTGCAGAGAACTACCGCTTGTACTCCAGGAGCCACTTTGTAAAAGGGCTGGAGCTGATGATATTGCTTATATGTTACAGGATCTATGGTTCATCAGCAACAGATGCCGTCTCCTATGGGTTCATATCATTCTCGATGTGGTTCTTAGTCTTATCCTGGCTATTTGCTCCTTTCCTTTTGAATCCATCCGGATTCGAATGGCAGAAGATAGTAGAAGATTGGGAAGATTGGTCAAAGTGGATTAGCTGCAGAGGAGGCATCGGAGTTCCCTCGGTTAAGAGCTGGGAATCTTGGTGGGAGGAAGAACAGGAACACCTACGCCACACCGGGTTCATGGGACGTCTCCTGGAGATCATTCTTTCCCTTCGCTTCTTCATTTACCAATACGGAATCGTGTATCATCTAAACATGACTAAAAGTAGCAGAAAAGGACTCCGGTTGAGCATCGTGGTGAGTATCACCTACAATCTTAGCACCTCACCTGTCCTTTTAAGGCCAAAATCCGTTTTCAAATGATGTTGCTGCTATTGTGCTTGGTTTCAGATTTATGGACTTTCCTGGCTGGTCATTGTAGCCGTGTTGGTTATATTAAAGGTGAGACATTGACCCCATATAATCATCATCTCTCGGTAATTAGCATTCTAAAAACCGAAACCGGTGCACTCGCAGATGGTGTCGATGGGAAGAATGAAGTTCAGTGCTGATTTCCAGCTGATGTTCAGACTCCTTAAGCTACTCATGTTCATCGGATGCATAGTCACAATTGCAATGCTGTTCTATTTCCTGGACCTCACCGTGGCAGACATCTTCCAGAGCTTACTCGCCTTCATGCCGACGGGGTGGGCGCTTCTGCAGATATCGCAGGCTTGCCGGACATTGGTGAAGGGAATCGGGATGTGGGGATCGGTGAAGGCATTGGCAAGAGGGTACGAATACATGATGGGGGTGATACTGTTTGCACCAATAGCCATATTGGCATGGTTCCCCTTCGTGTCCGAGTTCCAGACCAGGCTGCTCTTCAACCAAGCATTCAGCAGAGGCCTTCAAATTCAACGTATTCTGGCTGGCAGCAAGAAACATTCATAAATAAAGACCAAACCAGGTGCATGATCAAGTGAAGTGAAGAAGATGCCACTAGGGATGGTCCAACCGGTAATAAATTTATTTTAGTGGTTTCTAATTCTGCAGAGGAAGAAAACGAGGCAAGTTCAATTCATGAAATGAGTCAAATCGTGTCCATTTTTTTGTTTTTTCTTTCTAAGCATCCTTGATGTAAGCTCTGCTTGGTTAATAAATTCCATTGTTTCTTGCTTTTAAATCTCTATTTAAATATTCATTCCTCAAATATAAAAAAAATAAAATACATACTACTCTATATGTTACCTATAAAATTTGGAAAAATATCACATGCACTAACCGTGAAAACGAAAATTTTTCACAAACGTCCTTAATTTTAGTGTTTAAGGGCCTAGGGGTTTAGAATTTATGATTTATGGTTAGAATTTATGGTTTAAGGTTAGAATTTAGCGTTTAGAGGTTATGGTAATATGGTTAAAGATATAAGTTTTAACCTATACACCCTAATTTTAGCCCTAAACCCTAAGTTCTAGCCACGCCTCTAAATTCAAAACTCCTACACTTAAACCCCTAAGCATTAAACCCTAAATAGAGTCTTTAAACCTTAAAACTGAGACGCTTGTGGAAACTTTTTGTTTTCATTGTTTGTGCATAAAATAATTACCCAAAAAATTTTAGGTTAAAATACACTAACGACCACTTAATTATAAGTTTAGGACTATTTTTTTAAAATATTAGTTTATGAACAAACATGTCAATCAATTAAAATTTTGTGACAAACAAGTCAACTCTATCATTAAAATTAAAATAAGAGCTTCATATTAATAATTATAATAATAATAATAATAATAATAATAATTCCAGTACTTAAAACTTATGCATTCTATTAATTTGGTCCTAATAAATAATTCAATAAACATAACATTTTATATTTAAAAATTTTGACACTACATCATCCTGACACTCTCAACCACTTACTACACTCCACGTTATTGTTCATTAGTATGATAATCAACAGATGTGATAGGTCGACGATACTAAGTTCTAGCCATGCTTTTAAATTCAAAACTCCTACACTTAAACTCCTGAACATTAAACCTTAAATGGAGTCCTTAAACCTTAAAACTGATACGCTCGTGGAAACTTTTTGTTTTCACTATCTGTGCATAAAATAATTATCCAATTTTTTTTGTTGTTAAAATACACTAACGACCACTTAATTATAAGTTTAGGACTACTTTTTCAAACAAAAAAAGGTTTATGAACAAACATGTTACTCAATTAAAATTTTGTGACAAACAAGTCAACTCTATCATTAAAATAAAAATAAAAGCTTCGTATAATAATAATAATAATAATAATAATAATAATAATTCTAGTACTCAAAACTTATGCATTATTGTGAATAAAATAAAGAAGAACAATAATAAGAACAAAGAACAAGAATGGAAGAACAAATAGATGAGAGGAAGAGAAAGATTTATATTATTCTGAAATATAGAATTGTATACAATGCCTTCATTAGATCTTCTATTTATAGGCATAAGAAGTACATAATACATTAAACTCTAATTAATGAAGATAATATTTCTAATGATAAAGTAAATCAAATCTCCTTGATAAAGTCCTTATCAATATAGACATCCACATAGATAAATATTCATAACACTCCCCCTTGGATGTCTATGAAGATAACGTGTCTCGTTAAAACCTTACTAAGATAAAAACCCAATGGGAAAAAAATTTTCCTTAGTGAATGAAAAAGAGTACACACATCTTTGATACGCATAACATGTTGACTCATTAAAAACCTTACCGGGAAAACACATTGTGACAAAACCTCGGTTAAGGGAAAAAGAGTGCAACGCGTATTTACTCCCCCATAAAAACATCACAGAAGATCTTTGAATCTTCATAATTCAATCTTGAATATTATTTTTCTAAAGACCGTGAGGGATGAAACTTTGGAGTAATATGTTCCATGATGTATCCACTTTCAAACTGAGATATACATCTTGCATTATCTTCACACAAGATAGCTTTTATCATATCTTGTAAAAGTGAATCCACATATCTTTTGGATATGTTGGGTCAATGGTCTTAGCCAAACACATTTTTGGCTTGCCTTGTGCATAACAATTATTTCTACGACATTTGAGGAGACATTAACGAATGTTTGAAGATCTAAATGTAATGATCTTTGTATATCAATGGATATTGCTTGACCAAGAAAATATATAATTATCTTTATTCACATCCAACAATCTTACAATAGATATGCTTTATCCATATTGAATCTTCTTTAAGATTCTTTCAACTTATATTCATAGACAAAAACGCATATTTAAGTGCTCGATCTTTAGGTCGAGACAAAACCACATCTCAAGATTCTTTTTCTCAAATCTTTTCCTTAAATAATCAAATGCTTTGAAAGCTCTTCAAGAGTTCTAATAATATAATGAATCTTGATTCAAATTCTTTTATAAAATACATAAGGAAATATTATCATTCTTATAGTATTTCCTCAATTAGTACTCATTAAGGCGATTATATCAAATGCGCCAAAATATTCAATGAGGCATGTCTAAATAATTTTTTTCAAAAATTTCCAAACGCTTTTAGCATTTTAAATCCTTTAAGGATAAACAGGGATCCATAAATAATTAGACGCATGTAAGATATTTCACATTGCCAAAATAATTGCATCCACCATGAAGTAATTAAAACTCTTCATAAATTACAATTCAAGTCAAATTTATGACTACTTATTTGTGCCTCACTAGCATTACACCTTTAGGTGTTTGGACTGTTGGTCCAAATACTTCTCTTCTAAAAGTTCAAAGCGTCTTTCTATATTGGTCAATTCAATATCTATACTTCTTGATAGATTTCTATACAAGATCGTCGTTTTCTTTCTTTACTTCTATAGAAGTATTCAATTTAAAATTATTTGTAAAATCGTTGTCGACAACTTTTCAATTTTTCTGGTTCCATTCTCGTAGTGGCATAATTCATCGAGATCTCTTCAAGATTTCAATCTTTATTTCAGGTACCTGAAACTCTTCATAGTTTTATTATTAGTTATGTCTTGGGTCTCTTCAGGAGCACCCGCCTCCAATATATGACTATTTCATATTACTTTCTATTTACGAGAATTTTGATCATTGGGACCATTTCAACTATCATGCTTCAGGCATGATTTACATCCTCTCGCTCTAACATGTAATTTAAACTTAGAGCATTTCAGCTGGTATATGAGACTTAGTTATTCTCATTGGGTCAGTTAATATGTCTAGCAATTGACATGTAATAACATGAATTATCTTATAAACTTCTGGTTCATATACGAGGATCTAGATAACGATAATTCATTTTCCTTTATCCAACTGATTATTATCTCCCTCTGATGTTGAGAAAAATCATGTCATAAATGATTCTCCAATTAATGTTTAAGAGTTTAAACATAAAAGGAGACTTGTACTCAATATATATTCTCAACCCTTTTTATTTACCTATTTTGTGCGTTGTGGTGGAGCAATTCATATCGCACATTCAAAAATTATAAAATGAGAAATGTATGGCTTCTGATCAAAAACCAATCATAACAGGGAGTTTATTATAACTCGTTGGCTTGATGCGTATAAGTGTTGTTATATGGAAATACCATATAAATAATAACTCTTTTGTTCTCATAGTTTAGCTATTAAATGAGAGGCATCCAATTGAAAATTTGCTAAACTATATTTTTCATAATCAACAGGCTTTGTAACAACTGATATAGCCTAAAATATAAACCCACTAGCTTTTCAAGATGAATAGTCTAACTGCATAATCTGAATCCTTTTATAACCAATCTCACAAACTTCTGGTTGTAAGTTGATAAAACAATGTAGATGCATCTACTAAAATCATATAAAACTTTCCACATTTGTGGATAAATGTGCCCATATTTCATTCAGATATGCAATACATGCAGTCTCAACTTTAATACAAGAACTTCAAGTTCTTTTGCTAAGTGAGATCTTAATCATTTTCTTTGAGAACAAGCAACACAAGAACTTCATGTTCTTTTAGTAAATGGAATTTAATCAATTTCTTTGAGAACAAGCACCACAAGAACTTCAGGTTCTTTTCATAAATGTGCATATAAATCTCAATAGCTTTCGTATCATTATTGATCAGAATGGTCTAACCGATCATGCCAACTATATACAAGCGTGTATATACATTTCTAAATTTGGTAAATTAGAACATGTGATTCAATCTCACTCGTACACGTCTAGTACAACCATTAAAATTGTTTCTTTGAATAGGAATATCTAGCTCTTTCAAAACTTTCAATAGAAATTATCTTTTGGTAGCAATATATAGCTCTTCTAGAGCTTTCAACTGACTTTTTGGCTACAAGAACTTATATCCACATTGTCTTATTTCAAAATGCCAATTAATAACATATGTTATCTATAATTCCATAAGAATATTTTGTGAACTCATATTGCTCTCTTAAAATTTCCACTTTTAGTGGTGATGATATTATTACCATTAGCGGTAATTATTGCAATATTCGCAATTATGCACTTTTCATAATGTGCTTTCTCTCAATAACTTATTGCTCTTCTGGAGCATCAATACTTTTAGTACTTTGAGATATAGTATTCACATTTTTTTCCGTGCATTTAAATGGAAAAATATATCTTATGCTTCTGCTAAGCATAAATCGTCACCATAAATTGTATTTGATAAGTAATCATGTTAAATAAAATAAATAAATATGATAATATATAAATATAAATATTAACATGAATATAAATATAAAATGTAAATAATTAATGTATAAAGTAAATAAACATAAAGCAAAATAAATAAATAAAAATTAATTACCATCAAAGTTATGAGAATAATTAGAAGATGATTTATTCCATTCGAGGGTTATAAGGAAATCAACGTCCAAATGAGTTGGACTAACAATGTCCAAATAAGTTGGACCAATATCATCTTTGTCATTTTTCGCAAACAAAATTTACTTTTATTTTTTTTCTTTTATCATTCAATCATTGTTGATTTTTCCAACGTACGATAAGTACGAGACCAATGGTTTATAACATCACATTGGTAAAAAAAAGATTCCACTTTCTTAGAATGATCTTTATCGCTCTTATCATCCTTATAACCTCACTACCAGTGGGTAGAAGTATTTTTAAAATGATCATAATGTCTATGTCCATTCCTCGACCATGACCACAACTTCTAGTGTGGCTTTTATTCTTTCTATAATATAATCTCACATTCACTTCAGGGAATGGAGTAGAGCCAGTGGGCCTTTGAAACCTTTTTCATGATATTGTGTCTGAGGACAATATTATTTGTCGTGAAAAGCGGAGTATGTTTTTATTAACATATCCTTATCATAGAGAACAAAGATTTAATCCTCGTACGCGACATTGTTAAATCAATCCACAAGGTCCTTTAAAAATTTTCTTTGAGACCAGTAGCCTCGCAGAACGGGATGTCCAACCAATATACTTGAATTATATCGAAATTATATCTCCAATTGAATAATGATTTACCATGTTTGCATTCACTTCAAGGGATGAAACAGTTCTAATAATCGCATGGAATAAACATCATGCTTGCATTCACTTCAGGGAATGCCCCATCATTGATAATCGCATGGAATAAACATCATGCTTTGCATTCACTTCAGGGAATGCCTCCCATAAAACTTTTTGGATCAAGACGAATTTTCGTAACTTGAAATTGGGAGAAGTCTATGGTCGAATTTTTCGACGAAGAAGAAATATTGCTTTCGAGCAAATATAGACTTTATAACAATCTTTTTATAGATTGAAATTCACTATGATTTATCGCACATTAAAATCATAATTTAAAGAGAAAAAAAATAAAGTTTACCGATAATAATTTTCCTCTCGAAGACAATGGAGACATAACAAATGACCGAAACAACTTTTCATAATTTCTTTACGTCACGTCTCTTTCCAAGCCATTTAAGCATATCATGTAAAACTTAAAATATGGTTAAATAAAAAAAACATTCACCATATTATATATCATGAATCCATAAAAAATATACTTATCTGTAAATATACTCAAGATATCATCTTCTTCCCCATGATCCCCTTGATATGGATTTGGGTCGCTTGAGAGATCAATTCTTTGAGCGAGATTGGATTCGATGCGATTAATCATGCTTCCATTCTTTTAAAAAAAAGTAAAAATTAAAATATAAAGAGAGAAACAATCAATAGCTAAAAAAATGAGAGAAAAAATAACTTATCTTTAGTTTTATTCCATAATCGAATTCATTCTTTTCGGTAAGTTCTTTTGGATTCGAACGATGAAAATCTCAGTTGATTAGAGTCTCGTGCTAATAACGTGTTGTAAATAAAATAAAGAACAATTATAAAAACAAAGAACAAGAATGGAAGAACAAAGAGATGAGAGGAAGAGTTATTCTGAAATATAGAATTGTATACAATGCCTTCATTAGATCATCTATTTATAGGCATAAGAAGTACATAATACATTAAACTCTAATTAATGAAAATAATATTTCTATTGAAATTAAATCTCCTTGATAAAGTCCTTATCATTATAGACATTCACATAGATAAATATTCATAACATGCATTCTATTAATTTGGTCCTAATAAATAATTCAATAAACATAACATTTCATTGTTAAAAATTTTGACACTACATCATCCTAACACTTTCAACCACTTACCACACTCCATGTTATTGTTCATCAATATGATAATCAACATATGTAATAGCTCGGCGATACAATCACTTACCATTGAACAACTAATAGACACATTTATTAATTTATTTATTATATATAAAAGTTTTAGTATTTAAAATTATATAGTTTAAAAATTTTTAGACTGATACAGTGGAATTGAGCAAGAAATCCTGAGATTTCGTCTCGTAGTAATAGTGACCGGAGGAAGAAGCATCAGCAGAGAAGATCATAACTCCATTAACACTAAATCCATTTGCTTCCAAAAGCCTCAAAGCATCAAAAAATGCATCCCCTTGAATTCCCCGCCCATTAACTTCGTAGCTGGGCAATACCTTATCCTTATCGAACTGTCCAGCCCGAAGCTTGAAAGCTTCAACGTAAGATCTGGCTTGCCTAACCTTATCAGTGTAGAACTGATAGTTTACGAAATCAATCACATCTCCGTAATTCTCAAACAGTTCAATGTAAGCTGGAACTGTTTTATGGTATGGAGCAATGGTGGCTAAAGAAATCACACTTTGGTTCTTCAACAGGGTGATGAGTTCACCTATGCAGTAGGCGAAATTCGAGTTCCGTCTCGGGAAGTTCTCGTAGTCGATATCGATGCCGTCGAGATGGTATTGCTGGGCAATCGATGATAGAGACGAGAAGGCGTTGGATATCCATTGTTGGACGTCGACAGGGTTGTACCAGCGGAGGACTTTGTTACCTATGCTCCACCCTGAGAGACTGGCTAAGGCTTTCACGTTGGGGTGGCTTTGCTTGATTGCTGCCACGGATTCTGGGGTCAATGTGTCCGCCCAATATGGTGAGAATTTGCCGTTCTGGGAATTGCCGGAGGGGTCGGCGTCGATGGCGAAACTAAGTAGGAAATGGAAATCGATGCCGTCCTCGATCGGAACATCGTCGAGTTTTACAGGTACTCCTGTTGCTCCAATGTACTCCATCATGACTTTGCCATCTGAATCATATTATCAGACAATGAATTTAGAACATGCTACCAGGAAACCGATGGTATATGAATTATGTGTGTATAGACATATATATATATATATACATATGAAGATGTCATTAGATACTTACAACAGAATTGGTGTGAGAAGAAGAGAAATCCAGAAACATGGAAAAGAAAGAGGTGAAACTTGAACATTTTGTGGGGTTGATTGACAGAGAGAGGCTTAGTCTTAATTAGCTTTGTATAAATTTATATTTAAATGAGAACTTATAAGGGCTGATTTTGCCGGCATTAGCAGTCTACGAGAAAAACTAAAATTGGAAAAAACAACGTTCATCCTTGTGGGTTGTGACTTGTGACAGCATAGACGTTCAGGCCGGACCTAAATATTTTAATCATTAATTTTAAAAAATTACATTTCTCAAATAAACCCTAAAAAATTAGTTTCGTAATTGAACATTTTACCGTAAGAAAATGAATTAGAATCATTGGAATAAATCTCAGGACCAGAGAAAGCATCATTGTAAAAATAACTTGGCAATCAAATCGTAATGAACAAGAAAACCATTGTTTGCAAACCATTATAAGATATCTTAGTAATCAAATGTTGGTCTTTGCTTTAATCAATTTATCTTTTCTTGTTTTGAATTTTTGGGTTAGGGGTTCACAAAAATTGGATCTTCTACTACAAGTACAAATATAATAAAAGAAAATAATTTATACATATGACATAAACAAATTATCATTACAAAATAAAAAAATACTTTTTTAACAATATGTCGGCTGAATTTTATTAAAAACTAAAATAGAAAAATAGTTTAAAAAATGAAATAGTAGCAGAAAAATAAAAACACAATAAATCTAAATTAAAAAGAACTAGAAAACGAATATCAAACCAACAAAACACCTCACGTGGGCTGCAAATTAGTGATAAAGATGAAATACCGGAGAAATTAGAAGCAGAGAACAAGACTTCTTGTTTCTATCCACCTACACGCTCCAGGCTTGAAGTAGGAGTTGTGTGCAAAACCATCAATCTTGGAGGCTGCTTCGTAAAACAAATTTGACTGCATCGTGTTAGGCTTGATAGGCTCGATTTCCTTCAACCGATTTAGGTAGCCAAGTGGTGGAGAAGTTGGATTTTGGGTGATTTTGTGGGAGGTAAAGATTAGACAATAGACACAAGGATTTATAGTGGTTCGGCCTTCGAACAAGCACCTACATCCACTAACTTAGCTCCCACTAAGGATTTCCAAATCAATTCACTAATTGATTCATCCCCTTTTCTAGGCTTAGGAGGAATCCCTTACAAACGATCTAAGCTTTCTAACTCAAAGCTTGATCAAACCCTCTATACAAGAGATGAATAAAAGCAAACTAAACTCCCTCTCACAAGGTTGATGTTTGCACTCTTTAGCACTCACCCAAACCTAAACACTTGAGCAAATTTGACAATTTTGGCTCACAAGTGTTGTCTATACAAAGAATTAACAATTAAGGCCCTAAGATAAATTTCTCATCATATAGTTGTTGACAATTGAAGCATTAGTCTTCCCTTGATACTTGGAGATCCCTTTTACACTCTCAATTGAGTTTGTAGCTGTTGAGGACCATTGGGATTGAATTGGAGCCGTTGGAGACTTTATTATCACCATAAATTCAGTTCTGGTGATGTCTGTTTCGATACACGGGTAGCTGTATCGAAACGCCCTTCTTCAGAACTAGCCGTTAGGTCTGATTCATCATCCAGTTTCGAAACACCATAGGCTGTATCAAAACGCCCATTTCGAAATGCTTGATCCCGTATCGAAACGCCTGCAATTCAAAAGATCGTTGGGAAATAGCAGTTGGGGGGTTTGATCGTTTGGGTATCTGCCACGTAGGAGTATCGAAACACCAAAGGGTGTTTCAAAACGACCCCTACCCATATCGAAACAATTAAGCCTTGTATCGAAATGGGTTTTGGCCGTTTCAAAACGTATCGATACAGATTATGACTGTATCGAAACATGCACATTAAAAGCACTGGTTTGGCTACTTAAAAACGTTTCAAACATTGCCAAAACATTTTTAAACATCCTCAAACTTATTTTCAAGTTGTTTTTGACTTAGAGAATATTTTAAATTCTTTTTAATTTAGTCCAAAGCATTTTTCAATTATTATATCAAAACATATATTTCTACACATCGGTAAATGAACAGCAAAAGGGGATGAATCTACTGAAGACCATTGACAATCCGCAAATCAGAGCCAATACGTTGTAAAAACGTATCCACAAATGCAGATATATCACAATGATAGACGAATACATGCTATAAGATAGAAACATGCTACAAGGTAGAGGAAATACGCGCCACAAGGTAGAGGAAAAGCGTGCTACAAGGAAAATAAAAACATAAAAAACCAAAATATAAAAGAAAACAAGAAGTTGATATAAAATTAAGAGAAAAGGAATACCGGCGGCGGCGACCATCACTAAAACCGACACCACCATCAATGAATCAAGAACTAAGGAAAAAGGTTTGGTTAGAATTGGGAGAGCGGCGCTTACTGCTTAGGTTTTCTTTATAAAATGGAAAATACTTTGATATACAAGTTAAATTTTACATAAGCCCTTTAATTTTAGGGTTTATGGTTTTTTGTTAGGGTTTAGGGTTTAAGGGTTTAGTGTGCATAGTGGTAGAATTTAAGGTTGTGGTTAGAATTTAGAGTTTAGGGTTTAAGGTTTAGATTTTAAGGTGCTATTGCTAGGGATTTAGGTTTTAGATTTTATAGTTTAAATACGAAGGGCTGTGTAAATTTTTGTACACAGCTTGTGTATCAAAATATAACCCTTATAAAATATCTTAATTATCGGAAAATACTTTGATACACAAGCTTGTGTAAACTTTACACAAGCCTTTTAATTTTAGGGTTTAGGGGATTAATGTGTAGGGTGTAGAATTTAAGGTTTATGGTTAGAATTTAAGCTTTATGGGTTTAGTGTGTAGGGGGTAGAATTTAAGGTTCATGGTTAGAATCTAGAGTTTAGGGTTTAAAGTTTAGGTTTTAGGGTGCTAAGGTTAGTGATTTAGGTTTTAGATTTTATAGCTTAAATATGAAGGGCTGTGTAATTTTTTACACAGCTTGTGTATCAAAATATAACCCCTTAATTATCATTGTATTAATTTAACTTTTACATTTTTAAAGGAAATGAGGAAAACTATGGTTTTGTTATTGTACTAATTTGAAATGTTTCAATTTCAAAAAGGGTAAACAACAATTTTATCATTTTGGGTGAGGTCTAGAGGTGTAAATGAACAAAATGTTGGATGAATTGTTCATAAATCGTTCGTATAATGTTTGTTTATTAAGCTAAATAAATGAGTATGAACAAAATTTTTATGTTCCTTTAATAACTGAACGAACACGAACATATATGTGTGTTCGATTCATTTATATTTACGAACAAGCTCCTTTATTGACTCATTTATTTATGGCTTAAGGGCTCGAGAAGCCCCTGAACTTTTGGAAAAAATTAATTAAGCCCTTAAAGTTTTTTCGCACTCAATGTCACCCTTAAACCCCAAAATTAACAAATTCGACCCTTTGACTGACGGAATCCGTCGTTGACCGTGATGGTGCCGATGTGGCAGTTCACAATGCTGACATGGTAGTTCACGATGCTAATGTGGCAGTCCACGTGTGAATGATGACGTGTCTAGAGGGGTTTAATTGATTTTGTTAGAAAGTTTGAGGGTTTATTTAATCTTTAAGAAAAAAGTAAAATTAAGAAATTATTTGAATTAAATTGAAATATTAAAAATATAAAGAAACATTATAATACTAAAAAAATTTAAAAATAATTATAAAATAAAAAACACTATCGATGAATTTTTAGAAATATAAAGTTACATTTTCTAATATAAAAAAATTCTTCTTTAACCAAGGAAGTGATCTCACTATAAAAAAATGCTTGGATTTTCCTATGATACTACTGCTTGGATGCAACGAGCAAGATGAAGTTCATTGTTTGATCGGATGGAAAAAAAAACTCTTTAATAAAGTCAAGAATCATAGAGTCTTTGTATGTCGCAAGAGTGTTTTTTAATTTTTTCTTATTTTCTAACTTCAATTCCATAAAAGTTGTTGGTTCTATAACATCCCCAACCCGATTTAGTAGTAAATCGGGCCTAAGGAGTTTAGTCCGATTAAACAAGTAAACTTGCATCACAAGTTAGAAAACCAATCAACCAAATCTAGATGCTACAATCTTTGATTCATTCGAACAAGCAATACAATGAAGACAAAAAAAAACTTTATTTATAACTAATCCAACACAAATAAAGAGTGGACATAAAGGAAAAATAGTTTAATGATACATGGGACTTCTAGTCATATCTCAATACATAAAAGTTACTTGAATGATTCGAGCCTAGCATGACAATGAACTTCTAAGAATTAACTTAGTATGAAATGGGTCAAAGTATTCGACTAAGTAATAAAATAAATGTACAAGCACAAGTGTTCATCAAGGCATCCTAAATGGTCGAAATAAGTTCCTACCTAACATAATTATTTAGATTTGCAATATATGAACACTTTTGGTTAAACAATCATACATACCTTACATGTAACAAAACTAGAAATTTGTTATACTATCATGCGCATGCTACTAGAATTCAAATTAGCTAGCCAATCAACTCATCCAACACAACCATACTACTTAATTTACAACTAGATAATCGGGCATTTAAGCAACCCAAGCAAGCACTAAAGGTTCATATACAAAACAAACCATTATGGTTAAGTATTTACATATTCCAAGATTATATCAAAAGGCCATATACCAAGTATTCTATTTACGGCTTTACAAGCAAGTTAGTGCCACCAACCTAGCTAGGAGTCAAAATAAGGCAACAAAACATACATTCAAGTTTCTTGTGATCTTGCTTTCTTCCTTGGATTAGATATATTTGTATCAACTTTAACCTCAAACACATTAAGGAGAATCAATAAGAACAAGATCATGGACTTTTAACAATATATAGTTAATTTGTTTAAATTATTTAGGAGATTTCGAAAATAATTGTGGTATCTTACGATATTTATTTTTAATTAATAATTAATTTGTTTTATAAATTATTTAAACCTAAAATTTATTACTTGGGGGAAAGTTTTCAACAGTGACTTCCTAAATTCGGTCTTTTCTTCTAGGCCGGGTTTAGGGGTTACATTTAGTAGTATTAGAGCTAAGTTCAACCCTCGGACTGTGAGGCTCACTTAAAATTTTAAGCCGAAAATTATTTTTGCATGCATATTAAACATTTTTGGGTAAAATAGGATTTTTTGATAAATCTATTATTTCAAAGAATTAAAGATATGATTTGAATAGAGACTCCAAGTACCTACTCTAATTCTAGGACTCACTTTTGTAGATAGATTATTATGCCACCTTGTATGAGCTCTAGATTAGCGACCGATCGTGATCATACTAGTTCTTATGAATTTGGGATCAAAGTATATATAAAAACCATGTGTTGTCATTCGTAACCTGATTCGAAATGCTCTTTTAAACTTTTATCTAAACATCATTAAGTCTAAAAAATTTGGGGACAAAATTTCTTTTAAGGGTGGGAGAGTTGTAACACTCCAAAAGTTACGCACAAATTGTAAACCCTTGATTTGAAAAATCCCTAATTTAGAAACCTAATTTTGAAATCCCGAATTGAAAACCCTAACAATTGAGAATTTTTAATCTAGAACCCTAATTTTTATAAGGGATGAAATAGAATTTTTATTTAAATTGGAAGTTAATATGAAATTTCTTAAAAGTTTAAGGACCACATATGAAATTAACCCATTTTTTTAGAATTTGAATTCTAATTCTCTTAGGTTTCCTACTCAAGTCCTCTCATTTTTTTGAAATTGTTATTTATTTTATTATTAGTATTATATATATAAGTACTTTGAATACCCTACAAGAACCGAATCCTATTCTTATTAATTTTTACCCAAACCTATTGTCGTCAATGTCATCCTTCTTCCCAATTTCAATTGGTCTTTCAAATCCAAATTTTCCCTTCGACCACGGTCTTTGTCAATACCGATACAGTCAGATCCAATACTTCTGGTCATGAGAAATCACATCATTCAATAAGTTTAGTTTTCTTTGGCTAAGGTGTGTTTTCTTCCAGTGCTATAAATAAATTATATGTTATTTTTCTTTGTGTTGGTGTTTTACCCCTTGTGTGATTAACTATATGTATTATATCTTGTATGGTTAACATCACATGCATACGATTTCAGAGTGTGTTTTTAATTATGATTTATGGAATATTTATTTTGTGAAACATTTGAATTGCGGAACTATGATTTATGGATTTATGGACTATGATTTATGAATTATGTTTATGGAATATCGAATTTCTGGAATTGAGTTTTATGAAACTTGAATTTTAAACATTATATATGTATGAGCATGGGTAGGGATTTGTAAGGAGGAAGTTCAGTGGTTTCACCCTTCGGGCTGAATTCCACTTCGGTTAGCAGACGTAGGGAGGAGGTTATGGGAACCTTCCTCATTTTTGGCAGACATAGCTGGGTGCATTGCATTACGCTTGTGATATTTTATCGTTTTTTTATGTTTTAAAGAATTTTAAGAAAATAATAATATATTTCATGATTATGGTTTTCCTTGCACTTTAGAGACACACTAAGCTCTTTAGCTTACTCCCCATAATTTCTCTTACAAATATCTTTGGACTTTAGGCGATGTGGTACTTGGAGGATCTCAATTTTATCCGATTTTTTATTATTCGGTATGAACTAAATTTAAACTATCAGATTATTATTTTTCTATGTTTTGGGATATTTACGTATTTCAGACGTAGAACTTTATATTTTGGGATTATCTTTCAGCGTATATTTACAGACTTTATTTCAGATATTTTATTAGATGATCAGAATATTTTTATAATATTTGGGTTTTGAAAATAATTGTGGTATATTACGATACTTATTGTTAATTAATAATTAATATGTTTTATAAATTATTTAAACCTAAAATTTATTACTTGAGGGAAATGTTTTCAACAGTGACTTCCTAAATTCGGACATTTCTTCTAGGTCGAGTTTAGAGGTTACATTTAGTGGTATCAAAGCTAAGTTCAACCCTCGGACTGTGAGGCTCACTTAAAATTTTAAGCCGAATATGATTTTTGCATGCATATTAAACATTTTTGTGTAAAATGGGATTTTCTAATAAATTTATTATTTCAAAGAATTAAAGATATGATTTGAATAGAGACTCCAAGTACCTACTCTAATTCTAGGATTGTCTCCTTTGTAGATAGATTACTATGCCACCTCGTATGAGCTCTAGATTAGCGATCGATCGTGATCATGCTCGTTCTTATAAATTTGGGATCAAAGACTATTTGAAAACCATGTGTTGTCATTCCTAACCTGATTCGAAATGCTCTTTTAAACTTTTATCCAAACATCATTAAGTCTGAAAATTTTGAGGACAAAATTTCTTTTAAGGGTGGGAGAGTTGCAACACTCCAAAAATTACGCCCAAATTGTAAACCCTAGATTTGAAAATTCCCTAATTTAGAAACCTAATTTTGAAATCCCTAATTGAAAACCCTAATAATTGAGAATTTGTAATCTAGAACCCTAATTTTTTATGAGGCACTAACTATAATTTTTATTTAGCTTTGAAGTTAATATGAAATTTCTTAAAAGTTTAAGGATCACAAATGAAATTAACCCATTTTTTTTAGAATTTGAATTCTAATTCTCTTAGGTTTCCTACTCAAGCCGTCCCTTTTCTTTTGAAATTATTATTTATTTTATTATTAGTATTATATATATAAGTACTTTGAATACCCTACAAGAACCGAATCCTATTCTTATTAATTTTTACCCAAACCTATTGTCGTCAATGTCATCCTTCTTCCCAATTTCAATTGGTCTTTCAAATCCAAATTTTCCCTTCGACCACGGTCTTTGTCAATACTGATACAGTCGGATCCAATACTTCTGGTAATTAGAAATCACATCATTCAATAGGTTTAGTTTTCTTTGGCTAAGGCGTGTTTTCTTCCGGTGCTATAAATAAATTATATGTTATTTTTCTTTGTGTTGGTGTTTTACCCCTTATGTGATTAACTATATGTATTATGCCTTGTATGGTTAACATCACGTGCATACGATTTCAGAGTGTGTTTTTAATTATGATTTATGGAACATTTATTTTATGAAACATTTGAATTGCGGAACTATGATTTATGGATTTATGGACTATGATTTATGAATTATGTTTATGGAATATCAGATTTATGGAATTGGGTTTTATGAAACTTGAATTTTAAACATTATATATGTATGAGCATGGGTTGGGATTTGTAAGGAGGAAGTTCAGTGGTTTTACCCATCGGGCTGAATTCCACTTC
The DNA here is from genome assembly GCA_030270665.1 of Hibiscus trionum. Classification (NCBI taxonomy): domain Eukaryota; kingdom Viridiplantae; phylum Streptophyta; class Magnoliopsida; order Malvales; family Malvaceae; genus Hibiscus; species Hibiscus trionum. The sequence continues at coordinate 9,350,375 of BSYR01000052.1, read as the reverse complement.
GGTTAGCGGACGTAGGGAGGAGGTTATGGGAACCTTCCTCATTTTTGGCAGACATAGCTGGGTGCATTGCATTGCGCTTGTGATATTGTATCGTTTTGTGTTTCAAAGAATTCTAAGTAAATAATAATGTATTTTATGATTATTGCTTTTCTTGTACTTTAGAGACACATTAAGCTCTTTAGCGTACTCCCCATATTTTCCTCTTACAGATATCTTTGGACTTTATGCGATGTGGTACTTGGAGGATCTCAATTTTACTCGATTTTTTTATTATTCGGTATGAACTAAATTTAAACTATCATATTGTTATTATTCTATGTTTTGGGATATTTACGTATTTCAGACGTGGAACTTTATATTCTGGGATTATGTTTTAACATATATTTACATACTTTATTTTAGATATTTTATTAAATGATCAGAATATTTTTATAATATTTGGGTTTTGAAAACAATTGTTGTATTTTACGATACTTATTGCTAATTAATAATTAATTTGTTTTATAAAATTTTAAACCTAAAATTTATTACTTAAGGGAAAAGTTTTCAATTGTGACTTCCTAAATTTGATCTTTTCTTCTAGGCCGGGTTTCAGGGTTACATTATTGGTATCAGAGCTAAGTTCAACCCTCGGACTGTGAGGCTCACTTAAATATTTAAGCTGAAAATGATTTTTGCATGTATATTAAACATTTTTGGGTAAAATGAGATTTTCTAATAAATTTATTATTTCAAAGAATTAAAGATATGATTTGAATAGAGACTCCAAGTACCTACTCTAATTCTAGGATTGTCTCTTTTATAGATAGATTACTATGCCACCTCGTATGAGCTCTAGATTAGCAACTGATCGTGATTATACTCGTTCTTATGAATTTGGGGTCAAACTCTATATGAAAACCATGTGTTGTCATTCGTAACCTGATGCAAAATGCTCTTTTAAACTTTTATCTAAACATCATTAAGTCTGAAAATTTTGAGGACAAAATTTCTTTTAAGAGTGGGAGAGTTGTAACACTCCAAAAGTTACGCCCAAATTATAAACCCTAGATTTGAAAAATCCCTAATTTAGAAACCTAATTTTGAAATCCCTAATTGAAAACCCTAACAATTAAGAATTTTTAATCTAGAACCCTAATTTTTTATGAGGGACTAACTAGAATTTTTATTTAACTTGGAAGTTAATATGAAATTTCTTAAAAGTTTAAGGACCACATATGAAATTAACCCATTTTTTTAGAATTTGAATTCTAATTCTCTTAGGTTTCCTACTCAAGCCGTCCCTTTTTCTTTTGAAATTGTTATTTATTTTATTATTAGTAATACATATATAACTACTCTGAATACCCTACAAGAACCGAATCCTATTCTTATTAATTTTTACCCAAACCTATTGTCATCAATGTCATCTTTCTTCCCAATTTCAATTGGTCTTTCAAATCCAAATTTTCCCTTCGACCCCAGTCTTTGTCGATACCGATACAGTTGGATCCAATACATCTGGTCATGAGAAATCACATCATTTAATAGGTTTTAGTTTGCTTTGGCTAATGTGTGTTTTCTTCCGGTGCTATAAATAAACTATATGTTATTTTTCTATGTGTTGGTGTTTTACTCCTTATATGATTAACTATATGTATTATGTTTTGTATGGATGACACTACGTGCATACGATTTCAGATTGTGTTTTTAATTATGGTTTATGGAACATTTATTTTATGAAACATCAGATTTACGGAACTATGATTTATGGATTTATGGACTATGATTTATGAATTATGTTTATAAAATATCGGATTTATGGAATTGGGTTTTATGAAACTTGAATTTTAAACATCATATATGTATGAGCATGAGTTGGGATTTGTAAGGAGGAAGTTCAGTGGTTTCACCCTTCGGGCTGAATTCCACTTAAGATGGCGGACATAGGGAGGAGGTTATGGGAGTCTTCCTCATTTTTGGCGGACATAGCTGGGTGCATTGCATTGCGCTTGTGATATTGTATCATTTGTTTTATGTTTTAAAGAATTTTAAGAAAATAATAATATATTTCATGATTATAGTTTTCCTTGAACTTTAGAGACACATTCAGTTCTTTAGCTTACTGCCCCATAATTTCCTCTTACATATATCTTTGGACTTTAGGTGATGTGATACTTGGTGGATCTCAATTTTATCCGATTTTTATTATTCATTATGAACTAAATTTAAACTATCATATTATTATTATTCTATGTTTTGGGATATTTACGTATTTCAGAACTGGAACTTTATATTTTGGGATTATGTTTCAGCATATATTTACAAACTTTATTTCAGATATTTTATTAAATGATCAGAATATTTTTATAATATTTGGGGTTTTAAAACAATTGTGGTATTTTACGCTACTTATTGTTAATTAATAATTAATTTGTTTTGCAAATTATTTAAACTTAAAATTCGAATAGGTACCCTTGATTGGTATAAATGTCCCCTTGTTATACCTTGAGAAAAATAGGTACTCCAATGGTACCAAAGGTACCATTGCTTATTGATTATTGTGATTGGAAATGTGTATCTAGGCTAATAACTAGTCAAGGCCAATATGATCAACTATGGTTGCTTGTATAATTGACCACTAAAGTGGATTGTTTTGCCGTGTTGAATAACTTATATAAACTGTTAATAGTGATAAATTTCTTCTCCTAGATGCAAGGATTGGTTCGAATGGAATTAAGAACAAACTTGAAATAAGTTCTTGTTTATTATCTAGTGAGCAATGATGTTATTTTGAATAATTGCTAACTTGATTTAAGATTGGTCTTGATTGAAGCATTGAATGAATCCATTAAACCATGTGTTTAATTAATTGAAGAAGTTTCATTACACTCAATTTGTTTTAGTGGTCATACAAGACTATCTTCCTAATAGCCCACCTTGTTACCTTTCAGGAGAAGCTGGTTTTGAACAAGTTCGGGAGGCTAGGAAAGGCCACAAGGATCTCTAAAAGTATGTTGTGTATATAAACTTAAAACTCTTAGAAGGTGGCACAAGTACTTGTATAATGGCTAGGTCATGTTAACATTTTGGTGATGGTTTGTACATAGCTTGTTATTCTCTATGTGATATGGTTGCCTTCCATATTTATGTTTGTGATTGTTGCTTAAGTTGTATAGTTTGGTTGTGGATAACATGGTGCATGAATGATCTAGATAGCTTATTAATGTCTGATCAAGTAATTATGGGAAGTGTTTCATATATTTTTCATGTAAGTCGAACTTGGGTAATAGATTGAATAAGTATTAATAAGCTTGGTAAATTTTAATAGCATGTATTGGTATGTGATCACTTTGAGGTTGTTGATTACCTTATGCAGCCGTAGGAAAGATAAGCTATACCATAATATACTCGTATGCTTAAAGTTAATGCTATGTAGGAAATCAATCTTTGAACCATCTATGCTCCATAATTGATGAATCAAATAACATCATAACTTTACTTTCTAAATTGTTAAATTCTTAAAGCTTCCTTTAGGTTGTTCGAATGTTTAGATGAAACTAGCATGCTACTTATTTGCTTGAATGTTGAACCTGTCTCCTTCAATTGCAGATTTCCTTAAAGTATGATCATGTTTGGATGGATGTCTGATTCGATCTTGAGCTCTTAGGCCAACCAAAGGCTAACTTGCTTAACAAGTTAGCTTGTGTAGCTTGTTTTGGGTAATACCCTTTATAGTGTTTGAAGGGTATTACAAGATTGGTGTCTATGCCAGTGTGAAGGGTTGCTTTGTTAGAATTATTACAGGCTTGGCAGAGCAGGACAAGCTTGGCAGAGCAGAGCATCGCAGAAGAAAGGAATGCTAGAGAGAATGCCTAAATGTTATTGGCAGCGATGGACCAGAAATTGTCAAAGCTCAGCTGGCATAAAAAAAGAGTCTGGTGCCTGGCCAAGTAGCTATTGAACCTTGTACACGTCAGCTCCAGGATTCAAATTCTAGATAAGATGGTCACATCTCTTTTCCCTTGCGCATTCAAAATTCAAATTTCAAGGCTTATCCTAGGCGTCCATGATTGCCTATTTAAAGAGGATCGATCATTGATCCCAGAGAAATGAGAGACAATTGGAGTGAAGAGAAGGCTGCACCAAGGAGCGACGTGGTTCGAACAACTTGACCGAGAGCTTGGAGCCTTTGAAGGGCTGTATCGATGAACCCCCTTTTAGCCCATTCTCTTTGTTTTAGTTATTTTTATTTTCAATGATGATGATGTTGAGATACGATGAAGGTTTTTGGATGGATACCCCAACTTGAACTAGTCTTTTACAGTTGGTGAGGGATGTTTGCGTTTAAACGTTAGTTTTATGTTTAGCTTTTAATAATGAAAATGCCTTTGCATTGTTTTCTCTATCCAGCATGTTCTTAAGTTTTTCTAAATTATGTGCCAAGCGACCGCTGGCATTGTTTGCTTATTGCACCTTAATATCTTAACAGACTTGAGGGGCAACGATTAGTTGTCAAATACTAAGGAGAGAAGCTTCGAAAAAAGATGTTCAAGTAGATGAGCTTACTTCTGAAGTGAATCTACCCCCATAGTAGTATAGATTGGAACTTAATCAAATTAATTAATGAAAAACTTCGCTATAGACATATAAGGGTTTAACATGGTTAGTTTTGAGCATTGCCATCGATAGAGGCAATGACATCTTTGAATCTGCTCGGCAAAACTACCAAGGCAGGCCATTATTAAAGGCTGGCATGAATAACATGGAAACCAGACATCCCCTGTCAGCGCTCATCACTCATTTGAAAACTCCTCATGCCAACGTTGTTTTATTTTTTATTTCATTTCTTCAAGTCATTTTCAAAACCAACTTCAAATCAATCAACATTTTCCCTCGACAAGTAAATAATCAAAGTAGTTAACTCTTGGTCAATCCCTGTGGATTCGATACTCAGCTTATTGTTGTATTACTTGCTGATCGTGTATACTTGCATGCAAAAGACTTAATCTTGACACTGTTTCCATAAAAATCCATAGCTTTTCCTACTCTTTTGCCAAGTGCTAGCATAGTAGACACAACCCCTCGAGGCTAATACATCCATAAGCTATCATACATGACACACAAGGCCCAACCATACCCGAGATCTCATTAGATCATCAAGGCGAAAGCACACAAAGTCAAAAGCACAAATCTTGAGTGAGGCTGGATCACGCAACATCGGAACATACATTTCGGATGAGACTGTTCACGCAACATCAGAACATACACCATGGGTGAGGTCGGGTCACATAACATCAGATCATATACCCATACTCGGAATACCCCCTCGTGTATCTTCGAATGAGGCGCGGGTCACACAATATTGGTAACCTACACTCTGTATCTCTAACCATGGTGTTGCAACACTTTCTCTTTGGATATCTGAATCCCATTAATCATCAACTCGACTAACCAAACACCCACCCGGAATACAAGCAACACGATCCCGATGATCTCTCTATTGTTGCTAATCATCAACACATCGTTAATTTTACGTTACCAAGTTGTTAATACATTATAGAGTAATATATTAATCGTTCTCATTTATTATATCAATTTAATCCACACTATCCTATCAATCAAGGTGAATCTACCACATAAATGCTCACACGACACACATCGACATCATAACAATTGTCGCGAGCTAATAAGCTATTATCGTTATCGAGTTACCCATCCGTATTTCAAGTTTTTACGCATTATGTCCGTTCAAACTAAGTTGATTCTATAGGTTTTGTTGAAGTCTCGATATTTTTTCATGGAGTTATATATATAAACTCGATGCAACAAAACGTCATTGAATATTAGAACAAAATAATAATCAAATAATAAATCAATATACACTGAACTTAATATAAGAGTGATTAATCAACCACTATATCGATATATAAATAAGAAAACATACCAGAGTTTCTAAGATAAGTTGAATATACGGTAGATGTAGTCACCAATATCATGTTGAAATCTTTTTTGGGAAATGCCGACAAGAACCACTGTAATTGAGCGAGATCGTGGTGATAACGTGTTGTGAATAAAATAAAGAAAAACAAGAGAGATGGACAAGAACAAAGATGAGAGACAAAGAGAGGGATTTGTATTATATTCTTAATACAAGGTTGTGTACAATGCTTTCTCCAAACTCTATATTTATAGGCATAAGATGGAACCCTTAATTTCAATGGATATTAAATCTTAATAATAAAGTACATTAAAATCTCATTTAATACATGGATATACACCATAAATAAAAATATTCATAGCAATAATTATTTAATTTTTAAAATTTTTATGGTCTTGGATTTAAATTGTTAGCTGGATTTATTGACTTTTTAACGGTTAAATTGAATTCTGTTTGAATTTGAATAATAAAGGTTGGGTTAGGGTTTATGTTAGAATTCATCCAAAATGCAGAATATGAGATTTAGCCCAACAGGTAATAAAAAGAGCCCATGAAAGAACATGGAGTTGGGAATAGGAGTGGGCAAAAAATCCGATTATCCGGTCTTGATCTCAGATCTGGAGAATTTTTATCTAGAATTAATTTCGGTGCGATCGAGACTGATTTCAACATTTACATTCTAGTTGCAACCGGGATTGGATTCTAATTTTTTGGACTCGGTGTTCGGTGGGTACCTAATGAGACCGAAACCAGTACCCGATAGTGATATGATACCGAATGGCATTGAAGATGTTGAAAACAATTGAAGGCGATGGTTTTCTATTGCTGTTCAAATTTTATTAATAATAAACTAATTAACCGGTACTCATGTTAATACCGGTTACCAGTTACCACTACCAATTCCAGACAAATTCACCTGTTACCCGGTCTTTCCCACCCCTAGATGGCAACACTGTAGCTTTCAGAAATTTCTTAAAATCAAAGCAAAAGTACAGAGAATAAATCCAAAGAAATTACTAACAAAAATTTTTCGGGTAAAGCAGAGAGTGGATCAGATCCAATCTAAGCAAAGGAATTCCCGAGATAGAAGCTTAGGAAAAGATGGATAAGATGAACAATGCGTTTGAGAAGATGAAATTGCTGGTGGGAATTGAGGTGGAAGATGAACAAGAACAGCCTGCAATAGAAGATGGAAACTCATTCTCTTTCATGGACGATTTCAATCCCCAGTGTACTTTGACTACCAAACAGGTTCATTTCTCCTTTTTCCCTCTCTCTTTGTATTGCTTTATCTTGCTTCTTCCCACTGAAATTCGCTTAAATTGGTTGGAATTTGTATAATCTTCTCCGAACTTGAGATCTGGGTCAATCTTCAATTGGCCTGAAAAAATTCAGTGCGCGTTCCTCGTTTTTCAACCTTTGATACTCAGTGCAATTGTAGTTGTAGTGCTTTTAGAAACATGATTTCATTTTTGTTAATATTTCATTGTTTAGGTGTTGCGTAAGATTGATTAGAGATGCTTAGCTTCCTTTTCCTCTCATTTTAGATAGAATAGCTATATTAAACTCTGGTTTGTATTTTAGTGATTTGCTCATTCTTTTAACAATTATGGTTTTGCTTGTAATCCTCTTCTTTTGCTTTTAGCAACTCTTTAGAAGTTAAAAGCAAGTAAAGAAAGTACGGATAAAAGGGGCCCTTATTTATTTTAACTAATTGCTTACTTTCTTTCATGCTTTAGAGGTTTTATGGATTTGCTATTTGCTTGGCTGCTGGCTTAACCTGTACATTCCTGGTAAGTATGATTTACCGCATTATACTTGTATTGTTAATTGTATGTATGTAGTCCATTGTTATTTTTTTCAGTGTAATGAGTGATGACAGTTCTGTTTCAAATAGATATGACTGCTTAGATAAAAGAATTTTTAAGTGGCAACTAGCTGAACTGATAGATTCATTTCTCCTAGAACCGAAGTAATTGTTAATATTATAAGAGCTTAAAGAAGGATATATGACTGTGAGGGTTGCATTCCTCTGTTTTCATCTAATACTCTTTGTCTGGCCACCTACTCTGCCCTCTTAGTTCCTTTTTTCCTTCTTTGAACTATTGAAGTTCTATTTGATGTGCTCACTAAACATATCAAGTGTTGAAGCTGTGAATTGCTTTCAGTTGGTTCTTACATGATAACTAACAGATTTATGTTTTTTTTATATACCTTTTTTTTCTGATATATTTTTCACATTGTTTGTCTATATAAGCCTTTCATTTTAAAAGCTTAAATGAAGCAAATGCTGAAAAAATAAATTAAAATAAATTAAATTTTAAACTCATGCTTTTGAAGTGCTTTATTTAAAGAACTTCATTTGATATGTATAAGTGTTACTTTTGAAGTGCTTTAGACTACAATGGTTATGGAGTTTCCTTCTTTAAAATAATGGAAGTTGTGTATACCAGATAAGATATTGATACAAAGCTCTAAAAATTCCTTAAACCTACAAAAAGTTTTTTACTGTTCAGAAATTTGGATTTATAGCTAGTGATATTCTATCACAATCTTCAAAATTATTTTGTTGTTTGCATTGCTCACAAGATATTTATATTTTGAAACTTTCTCTGAAAATGCTTAGTTCTTGTTCATAGAAGCTTTAGAGACTGAGACTCTTGTGAAATAACTTATATATGTAGTGCATCTTCAAAAACTATGATGGCCAATTTACAATATCTTACCTTGCATCTTCTCCAGTATTGACAAATTAAGTGTTTGCTATTATTTCTCTTTAATGTTTGTTTGATGTATTGTGGCATAAACTTTTTGATGTAAAGATTCCTTCAACCAGAAGTTTGGAAATTTAGTTTTCTCAGGTTGCACTGCAAAAATAAGATAGCATTCCTAGAATATTATTTATTTGTGAAATTTAAATGTCACTTAATGTTGTTGCACTTGCCTCGCTTTTTAATATATCAAGATGGTGATTGTATAGTTTATTTGTGTTGCCAGAAAAGTTTGAAGTTCAGTTCTCAATACTTTTTGGTTAATAGGACAGTGCTTATGTGCATTTATTTATTGCTTCACTCTGCTTTATTGAATTTGATGTTGAATATACCAATCTAATATGACTTTTTCTTGTTTCTCTCACAGTCGATCCTTGTTTTCTTTCATCCAATCAAGTTTGGAATCACATTTACATTTGGCAATTTGCTTGCACTCGGAAGGTTTGTATATTTATAGACTTGTTTGTCAGGCTCTGAATTTGTTAGTTAAACTATAACATGTCATTATTCATTTTTGTGTTTCTGTAAGTGTATATAGTCTTGTGTTTTAATGATTTAATTGTCTGTGAGATGTATATATTCATTCAGAAGAGTGGTGGATAACGCTTAGAGCCTTAGACAATACAAGCCATAGGCCTTGTCATTCTTGCTAGATACTCATGTGAAAAGCCAACTAAAACATCTGGCAGATATGAAGTTCAGTAACATCGATATTCTCAGCTTGTAGCCAAATTTGCCAAAATGTTGGCATAACTATTGGCCTCCCTATACATATGAACAAAAAAAGAAATGCCAATATCTACTCTCAAACATCCTTGTTTTGGTAGCATTCCAATGTAAATAGCTTATTATTCAGCAAAGCCCCTACCAAGTCTCCTAGTAAAGCTAATAAGTGATAGCCAATTGCCACAATTACCTGTGCATAGTCTATCAACAGCCAAATCATGTATAAGTAGCCCCATCAACATTCATCTTCATATATTCTTGCAGAGGAAATTTCCATGCATTGAGCTTTAGCACCTAAACTGTAAATAATCTCAAATTACAGTGAGGATCAAGTAAATAGCATTAGGTGTCCACTTAAACTCTGCCACAAAGCCACATTTATTCCTTAGTTTCCAAATATGTCTGCAAGCAATACCGAAACACGTAGGCGAAGATATATTTCCTTCAACTAGAACATTCTTTCTACTAAAATTAAAACACAACTAATCAGTTAACGACAAAGAGCAAAAGTGATCCAATTTGAGTGCCATGTAACTGACGAGACCAAATGGTTTAGGGTAATCTTACTGGAGTTCAACCTCTCCAAAATTCTAGGAATATCTAGCAAAGAGGGTAGTCTTTCTATTAAAAGACACATCCTTTGTTAATATCATGTTTTGAAATACCAACAGAAGAAGATGTTAAATAACATCCATTTTCTGGATACTAAAGAAATGTTTGTGAGCTTGTTCATTCAATCTATCGATTTTGATGGTTTGTATAAATTATTAAAAGTGGGCATGTGATTTTCTACACTTCTCATCAACACTTAGCTAGCAAAGGAAAAACCAGAATAAAAAGGGAGTGTGAAAACTGTGAGATTCATCTGTTTTTTGGTAGGTCATAGTGCAATTGGAAGGAAGGGAAACTGGGAAAGAATGGTCTGTTTTGATTTTTCCTCAATTCATCATCATTATTATTATTTGAGTGAAGGATCTTAATCCTTAGCAAAGTTGAATAAAAAGGCAGTGTGAAAACTGTGAGATTCATCTGTTTTTTGGTAGGTCATAGTGCAATTGGGAGGAAGGGAAACTGGGAAAGAATGGTCTGTTTTGATTTTTCCTCAATTCATCATCATTATTATTATTTGAGTGAAGGATCTTAATCCTTAGCAAAGTTGAATCGGACTCATGCTGAGCTACTTGATCATGGGTTCATGTATGTAATGAAGTTCTGCTGATTCCATGCTGAGCCAGGCTATAATTCTTTGAAGTCACTTTTGCTCCTTTAAGAATTAAAAATTGTCACTTTCTTCATGTTCTCAGTCATTATTTTTTGCTTTATGTAAAAATTCACTATTCTTATTCATGAACCTCTATTTTGACTTATTATGTGGATTCTGAACTTTTTACAGCAGGCTGGTTTCTTTGTTGCTCGTTTATACCTAAGCATTTATGCAACTTTTTGTGTTTGTAGCCCCTTGTCAAAGTAGCTCTATTTCTTTTATAATTTTTCTTTGTGGATATTGTGTTATTTCAGATGCTAAGTTGGAGTCTTTTGTATGGCAGCACGGCATTCCTCATTGGCCCAAAAAGGCAGGTGTCAATGATGCTTGATCCTGTTCGTATATATGCTACAGCTATATATCTTGCAAGTATGATTGTTGCGCTGTTTTGTGCTTTCTATGTAAGTCACTATCAGCCTTTTATTTTCCCCTTCTATACTTCTGCATCTCTTTTCTTTTTAGCTTTCAGTGGTTGGTAACCTGGCCCTCCCTTCATACTGAACAGGTTCGTAACAAGTTATTGACACTTTTGGCCATCATACTAGAATTTGGTGCTCTGGTTTGGTATGTCAAACTCATTCACTATATATGGCTTTTAAATGTTACTATATTGCAAAAGAATTATGGTTCTCCAAGGAACCAAACAATTATTATCTGTCCCGTATAGCATTTGAAACAAATGAGTAGGCAGCATATACCACTAGTGAAAGCAAAATGGTTTGGATCAGGATATGTTATTTTCTCCTCTTTATCAAAAGTGCCGTGCTACAAATGTGGCAAGCATATGTCAGTGGGGTATGGTTTAGATTGTATTCCATTGTAGGCTAGAATCTTACATTATAGATACTACTGGATTTGTTTTACATCGGCATCTTCTATTCACTACAAGTAAAATGCCCAAGGATGTGAGATTCCCAATCTGTGGTTTGTGTCTTGCAATTGCATTGCTCCAATGGTGAAGTTAAAGAAATATTGTTCTTAAATGGCATTATTCATGTTGTGGTTTTGATCAAATTTGGATTTTCTTTTAGTTGGAAATGACAAATGGACCAGTCAAATTTAATAAATTGAATAGTTTAATAGCAAATGTACTTTGCCCTATACATATTTGCCAAAGCCTATTATTAGCCATGGTTAGTAGCGCAGATCCCCTAAACCAGCAAACCCATCTCCAATGTGGTGGCAGCCATAAGTAGCAACCAGTCTCTGCCTCTTTGATCTGACAATCTTTCCCCTTTCCATTCCTTTTCTGGTTCCCGTGAATGGTAGGAAGAGTTTCGCTCCACTGTACTTCTATTCATAGGAGATATTTGGTCTACGGACTACCTAGGGAAGCACAATGTTTAAGACATCCATTTTCTGAGAATTCTAATTGGCCATTTATGTATTCACTGCTCTTCAATCTTCATGACATAATTGTGAATGAGACATAATTTCAAAAAAAGCATCACACTTTGTCTTGTACACTTTCTGATATGCACGCTTTTAGTAATTGCTTTATATTGCCTATAGTCATTAGGTGAATGACAGAATGAAACTAAGAAACTTCAAGTGTTGAATGAAGATAGTAGTTTTCGGACATCAAATTCTTGAGGGGCTGATTACTGATTAATGTATATGAAGTTTATAGTTGAAGACGAGAAAATAGTAACGATAGTGAAAAGAAATTTAAACTGAAATTATAAACCTGTAAATATATCTGCATGCAATATTAATGGATAATTTGGTTTTAGATAAAAAAGCGATTACTTAATTTCTTATACAAATGATTCACTTAAAACAGCTATAAATCAAGGTTCTAATCTTCTGTTTGTGATTTCTTCTATAGTTTTCTATTAGGAACATCTGAACTCCACAGATTCCATTCCACCTGAGAACTCCACTAGATGTATCTTGCTTTGAGATGTGTTTAGGTTTTTATCTATTGAATTGATACAACATTTTGGTTTCCGAAACACATCGGGGCTTTCAAATGTTTTATCACTTACTGTCTCAATCAGTTTTGCATTGGCAAATCCTTGATTTCTATCGACACATTAGGCTTTAAAGTATTGTCTGCTTTTTTTCTTTCTAAATGCACATTTTAGTTGGAAACAAAAGTCAAATAAGCAACAATAAGACAAAACCGTTGAATTAAAAGATTCATAAGTACTATTGTAACTCCCTCTCATACAAGATGGAGTTCACTTGTATGTACATTGAAACCCTGGTTGATTTGTATTTCTTGCTGCAACCTTCCGATAGTACTTTGCATGTAATAGTAGCAATCAATTCCTTCCCAGATTGAGAAATCATTGTTTTTAACTTTGAATTCGAAACCTTATTGTTTTATCCTTCTTTTTCTTTACATGATCTACACTACAGGTATAGCTTGAGTTACATCCCTTTTGCGAGGTCCATGGTTTCAAAGATCATGGTATCTTGTTTCGACACTGAATTTTAATCTCATGTCTTGGGACGATCTTGGATGAATCTGCCTGTTGAGTTTCGTGTACATACAAAGAAGGGAGGTTAGTCCTGATCCATAAGACTGAAGTATGTGATATATGTCTATGTACGAATAGTAAATCTCAAAGATGAATGTTCCTGGCAAAATCTCTTCTGCTGCTCTTAGTTTTCTTAGATGAGTAGGGATGCTACTGATTATGGAAGTAAGAACTTTGATTGAACCGTTTTTTCGGGGTGTGCGTACATGTAGTTAAGCGATTTTAATGTGATGCAGATGATTCTGTCTGGTATAAAAGAGAAGGTGAGGCATTGATCTTGTTTTATTAACCCATGACAATGCAGAATATGACACGGTTCATAACTACATGTTTATTTTATATATAATGAATGATGAACCCCGAAGAACAAATCAGTCATAGATACAAAGCAATGACTGGAATAGAGAACCGTACAAGCACGGTCGCCATGGCCATCATTAGTACTGCATCGTTACTTTGAATTCCTCAAAGCTGATAAGACCATCACCGTCGAGATCAAATTGCTTGATCATCACCATGCTTTCATCAATGAACTTCGACTCCCCAAGTTTGGTGAGCATTGTGTTGAGTCCACTGGGTGTTCAGAAGAATGAATTGCGATCGGATGACCTACTACCTTAACTTTTTGGTACTGCGCATATCTAGTCTATATTCGAGATTTATGGCTGTCTTTTAAAATTATTTCTAAAATTTAATTTTTTTAGAAAACAATGCACCTTACTATTGCACTCAACCCCATTAATTATCTACTTATTTCATTCACCATCTCAATAACTACTATACAACACCATTTTATATAGGGTAAACTACACTGGTAGTCAACGAACTTTTAGGGTGCTTTCAATAAGGTCACCGAACTTTTAAAACATTCATTACAGTCACTCAACTTTTAATTCGCTTTCAATAAGGTCACTACCGTCGACCACCGTTAAAAAAGCTGACGTGGCATGTTAAATGTAAGGGTAAAATACATTGTTAGTCACTGAACTTTTAAGAGACTTTCAATATGGTCACCGAACTTTTAAAACTTTCATTACCATCACTCAACTTTTAATTCGTTTTCATTACCGTTAAAAAAAGTTGATGTGACACGTTAAGTTTAAAAATAAACTTTTTCCCACCCTATTTTATCTCCATGTCTTATTTTCTTCCATCCAAACATGTCTATCTTTTAGATACATTAATATTTTCCTTTGAACTCCTCATTATCCAGTGCATAACTCAGTAAATGTCGGGCCTGAAGCATAAAGAGGATTTTTATGAGCAAAATTTTAGTTATTTCTTTATCATTCCATCATCGGATGTCTCCCAATATTTTTCTTGTTCTCACACATGTCGTATGCATGTCTAGATACATTAATATTTTCCTTGATGTGTTACTAGAGAAGTAACGACCTTCACCAAAAAATTACAATTTGATTCATATGGAAGAAAGAGACATGTTTGGATGGAAGAAAATAAGAGGGGAGAGAAAATATGGTGAGAAAACGTTTATTTTTAAACTTAACATGTCACATCAGCTTTTTTTAACGGTAATGAAAGCGAATTAAAAGTCGAGTGATAGTAATGAAATTTTTAAAAGTTCGGTGACCATATTGAAAGCCTCTTAAAAGTTCAGTGACTAACAGTGTATTTTACCCTTACATTTAACATGCCACGTTAGCTTTTTTAACAGTGGTTGACGGTAGTGACCTTATTGAAAGCGAATTAAAAGTTGGGTGACTGTAATGAAAGTTTTAAAAGTTCGGTGACCTTATTGAAAGCGCCCTAAAAGTTTAGTGACTATCGGTGTAGTTTACCCTTTTATATATTGTACATCAACACTCACCAGTCTCGTTCTCTCTCTTAATCTTTTTCAGTTTTTCTAAGGATGATATGCATCTGACAAGTGTCTCATTAGGAGTGTAAATGAATTGAGCTCAACCGAATAAGGTTAAGTTAGTGTTCGTTTGTTTATTTTTGAAGTTGTTCATGTTTGATTCATATTCGTTTAACTTTTTAATATCATTTATTATTTAATATGTTCGAGCTCAGTTCATTTAATGTTCGCGAACTCGTTTTGTTTAATATTCGTGAATATGATCGTTCAAACGTTCGCAAACTCGTTTCGTTTATTATTTAGTGTGTTTGGGCTTGGTACGTTTAATATTCGTGAATATAAGTGATTAAGTGTAAATATGTTAACAATACTTATTTACAACGATGTAAATAAGCGATCAATACCTATTACAAAATTTATATTTTTTACTATTTTTTACAACAATATTTTTTATTCAATACAAATTTTAGTGATTAATTTTGTTAAATTATCAATAGTGATTGTAAATATAATATATCTATTACATATAATGAGTTGAAATTCAAATATAAAAATAGTTAGAGATATTATTTTAATATTTTTATAAAAGTATCATTAATAAGGACATGTGAAAGATGACATGAGTTTCCCTTCCTCCAGAATGGAGAGAATGAGTATTTGCTTGTGTCTAATTAGGGTATGTTTAATGGCTTGAGAAGCTCTTGAACTTTTGAAAAAAAAATCAATTAAGCCATTAAAGTTTTTTCGCACTCAATGTCACTCTCAAACCTCAAAAATTAAACAATCCGACCCTTTGACTGAGGAAATCTATCGTTGACCATGGCGGTCCACGTTTAAAAAAGTGATGACGTGGAAGATGGACTTAATTGATTTTCCTTAAAGTGTGAGGGTTTAATTAATATTTTTTAGAAAGTTTGAGGGCTTATTTAATCTTTAAGCAAAAATAAAAAATAAAAAATTGTTAAAATATTCTAAAATAAATATTAAATTACTAACAATAAAAATAAAATAAAAAATATATGACCATTGTAATAACAATGTAATGACCTGAATATTGGGTTAACAATCGGGTCTTTGACTCGGCCAATGGGCCATTACTTTTGGAGATTAAGTTTTGGGCCTTATGGTTGGGAGCCCAAATCCAAATGATGGGTTTGGGCCTTATAATAAATGGATAAATAAAAGAAAAGAAAAGATATTTTAAAATAAAAGTCTTGGTGATCTGATGGTGAGGGTGGACATGCATCTGCCTAGGCGGGTGCACCATGCTTCGGTGCACTGCGCTACACTAGAATCCGCTCGGTTGAGTGCACGTGAGTCTGCTTGCATCGGATAACGCCCCCACGGGTGCACCATCTTCCTTATACCCTCGCCCGCACTGGATCATGTCCCTAGGGTGCACCCAACCTGCCATGCACCTACGCTGTAACGGATCACTGGACCATGACTAGAGTTGACCAGGCCGTTGATCGACGTTGACTTTTTTCAAGGGACCCTACCCGGGGGTTTCTCGACGTTTCTAATCCAATGACACATTCTGTTTTTCCAAATTCAAACCCTGTAAGTTGTTTTTACGCATTTGACCTTGTGATTTGATTAAGGGATGCTTGGATGTAGATTATTCGGGATCAGGTATTAAGACAAGTGGAATATTCGGGAAGCTTGGATGAGGATTTTAGCGATATCAACATAAGGTTAGTACACCTCGAACTCATGTTGCTTCATGAGCATCATAAGCGTAATTTCCTTGCTTGTTAGTGGTTGCAAAATAGGTTGATGATAGATAAGCATGAGTAGAGACCAGTATTATGACGTTCGATAATTATGAAATGTATGAATATGACTCGTGGATATTTTAGAGAGACTCCGTAGGGTCGTTCGTGATGCTCTTATGATTAATTGTTGATTGTTTGGTTGATTGAGATGATTGTGTTGCCTTGTATGTTTATTCGAATAGATTGATGGGATTTGTCGGGAATCATGCTTAAGGGTTAATTATTCGAATAAATAATAATGAAGCCGATAATTAATATTAATTGATTAAATGCAGTAGTAAACCAACTTTAATGACTCCCATAAGCTTTAGGGATCGAGTAAGCTTCGTAAGCTTGTAATGCAAGTTAAGGATGGAAATTGGTGTGAATATTAACAATGGAATGATACCTTGATTAAATGTGATAACATGGATTAATGGTACTAATAAATGAGATTAATTATATATGAGCCTAATGAGTAATAAATCAGTAAATGTTAAGTGATTTGTTTGTAATAGCAACTATAGGGGTCCTTGGTGGGTCGTGTGTTGTTACGTGCCATGTAGGGGAACTTGTGTGTGGTTGAGTCACCGTTGATTGATGTATAATATAATAATGGAATTATGCCTTGACAAATGAGATAACATGGATTAATGGAGGCAAGAAATGATATTAACTTATGCACTTCTCCATAATGTATTAACAACTTGGTAAGGTGAACAAGGTGAGAATAAAACAAGAATAAAATGAGTTTAAGCCTTGTGGAAACTACGTGATGGTAAAACCAAATGTAATGGTTATGTTTTGTTATTAAATCTATGTGAATATTGTTGATAGGATCCGAATGCCCAATGTGTAATCCGAGGCTATGTGATATCGGACCGCATGTGTTTTGGGTGCTTGATTTGAGGCTTAGTGGGACCGGATCACACTCGAGTTGTTTTGGGGTGCTCGATCCAAGGCTTAGTGATTTCCGGATCACACCGGAGTGTGTTTGGGAGTTCGATCTGAGGCTTAGTGATGACTAGGTCTCTCTCCGAGTGTGAAATATTGATATGTTGATTTGTTAAGTGAGCTTTGAACTCGTTTAATGCCTTGTGTTTAGGCGAATAGTGGTAGCGCCACGTGCTTTTTTTATCTATCCTTATTGCTTGTACTAGCTTGCATTCTTATGTTTATGATTAACATGAAGTATAGTAGAGTAGATGTGCACCAGATTAACTATTTGAAATGTTTTAAATTAAATAGGAGCTTCTTTGTATCGTTTTGATTATTTAACTATATTTTATTTGTGGACTTTGAAATAACTTGTTTGAGTTAAACCAATTGAGAAACTTTATAGATTTGGGTTGGGCTTGAGGCCCAAATGTGACATCTGGATCGAGGGTGTTACAAAAAAAATAAGATTAAAATTGTGTTATAAACTAATAAGTTGTGTAAAATATAAAGTATATTCCAATACATATGATGGAAACTCGTGTCACAATATAGTTACATACCTTTTATTTGATTGAACCTGTAACACCCCAAAATAGGGTATCGAAAGGTTATTATGTTCTAATTAGAGTTGAAGAATATCTTTTATTGATCATAATAATTAAAGAGAACTAAAATGTGAAAATAGATTAATCGAATGATTAATCTATAAGGACCATTTTGTATGCACTTGTAACTACATGAATTGCATGCAAAAATTTATAAAAAAAACTTGGGACCATGAGTAGGTGTTCCCTTTAAGAACCGGTCAAAGCCATTAGACCATCTCCTTCCCTTGAATCCATTCTATACGATTGCACACAGACAGACAGACAGACACAGAGAGAGAGAGAGAGAGAGAGAGAGAGAGAGAGAGAGAGAGAGAGAGAGAGAGAGAGAGAGAGAGAGAGAGAGAGAGAGAGAGAGAGAGAGAGAGAGAGAGAGAGAGAGAGAGAGAGAGAGAGAGAGAGAGAGAGAGAGAGAGAGAGAGAGAGAGAGAGAGAGAGAGAGAGAGAGAGAGAGAGAGAGAGAGAGAGAGAGAATCGATGGAATAAAGCTTGGGTTAGAAGAAAATTGAATGCTAGATTGATACTTGTTAAATGAGAAGCAAGGTAATGATTATCCTTGTTTCTTACTTCTTGAATTGTTTGGATTATAAGTTAATTATTGAAATGGTTCGAATTGCATGAACTTAGGACATTAAATAGTTGAACTTTGAATTTGCTTAGATATTACATGAATAGAGAGTAAATTGAATGAATTATTGGATCATGAAATCTTTGAATGGATGTTACTATACATGAATCGCAAGAAAAATGTGTTTGATTTTGTATTTGGGGTGTTCGATTCTTGTTGTGTGTTACGATAAATCAAATCACCAAATGATTATGAAACCTTGAATGATCTTGAAAATTTAGACAAAAAAAAGATTATATTAAATGGATTAGGATGGAGTAATGGTCACAATTGAAAGCTTTGAGAACTAAGAATGTAGCCATGTAATTTAGGGAGACAATTGAAACTATTTTGGGACCAGTAAAGACATTTGAAACTGCCCTATTTTGGTTTAGGGTACTGGAACACTTAAAGTGAAAATACCCCTCGTTCCTTCTAATTAAAATGTAAATTGAGCAATTGTTTGTACATATTTATATATGTATCTCTAAGTGCTAAATTGAAGTAGAAGCATTCGAAAGACACACATGATGAAATTCCTATGCCCTTGTATTTATGCAACATGGTTAACATGATTGATTTGCTTGATGGTAATTCTTCCCTGATTGTAGAGGATTGAGCATTCCAAAGATAACCTTGTTAAATGGGAAAAAAATGTGCTAGCATCTAATTGTAGTCACTTTGCTGATAAAATTAGTTGTGGATTGTTTTGACATAGAGGAAATCGGTTAGGGCTATTATACAAAGTTAGGGGCTATTTCATGAACAAATTGGACTGTTTTAGTAACTGAAAATGGACAGTTTTCAAGAAAACTTCAAAACACTATTTGTGATAGAATTGAAAGGATTAATTCATGAGATTAATGAGACCTTTGCAATGTCACATGTTAGAAGATCAAGAGGATCTGGAAGACAAGAGGGCCGGTGTAGATCCAATCAGTGATAGGAAAAAGGGGATCGTAATTCGGGAGTGTAATTAGCTTGGAAACTACTGTAAGTGTAACCTAGCTTGAATGCATGAATGTGATTGCCTAATTCTAGTTAATTGTCAAAAATTTCATTGCATAAATACTTGATTAAGTGATATTGAATGATATTTGAGGTAAGCATCTTGTGGTAAGCCAAAATGCTTGATCTTGTTACACTTTACTGGTTTATGTAAAACTAGTCTTGATTAGAAAATTTCACAATATATATGAATGTTAAAAAGGCATTTAAAACCCCTTAATATAACCGAATATATACTTGTATAAATAAGCCTTGATTCGAGTAAGTTTAAACACAATTGGTATGCCATAGAGTCCGTCGAGCTCGCTAGTTAGGACTATGTCCCTTGTTATTAAGATCAAGTGATCTTTTAGTACCTTTGGTACTCTTGTTCAATACTGAATTCCAATTGGTACCTTGTGTGCCCTTGTTCTGGTAATAAATGTACCCTTGTTAATGTAATGTTACACTTTTTATGGATTCGTGTATCTAGCAACTTATTAATCATGGCTCAAGATAACTGAACTAATCAAATTAATTAATCTTGTCAGTCATGACTTGAATTGCATGGCTAAGTCTTTTAGAAATGGATTGATTTTGATCCCATGTTGATAGCTTGGACTTCATATCCTTTGTGTTTGCCTAGTTTAGGCTTGATTTGATGATATTTGGATGCCTATATAAGGTTCTTGAGCAATAGATAAATTAGCATAGAAAGATAGAGAATTTGAACTGTTATCATGCTTGCTTGAATTGGATTTGTAGAATCTATAAATTGTCTTGAAATCAAGTATGTTCGAACTAAATATAATTGATATGAAGATTTCGAAAATAATTTGATAATTTAAATTTAGTTCATATTGAATAATTAAAAATCGGATAAAATTGAGATCCTCCAAGTACCACATCGCTTAAAGTCCAAAGATATCTGCAAGAGAAAATTATTAAGGAGTAAGCTAAAGAGCTTAGTGTGCCTCTAAAGTGCAAGGAAAACCTTAATCATAAAATATATTTTATTTTCTTAAAATTCTTTAAAACATAAAACAAACGATACAATATCACAAGCGTAATGCAATGCACCCAGCTACGTCCGCCAAAAATGAGGAAGGTTCCTTTAACCTCTTCCCTATGTCCGCCATCCGAAGAGGAATTCAGCCTGAAGGGTGAAACCACTGAACTTCCTCCTTACAAATCCAAACCCATGTTCATACATATATGATGTTTAAAATTCAAGTTTCATAAAACCGAATTCCATAAATCCGATATTTCATAAACGTAATTCATAAATCATAGTCCATAAATCCATAAATCATCAATCCGTAAATTTGATGTTTCATAAAATAAATGTTTCGTGAATCATAATTAAAAACACACTCTGAAATCGTATGCATGTGATATCAACCATACAAGACATAATACATATAGTTAATCACATAAGGGGTAAAACACCAACACATAGAAAATAACATATAATTTATTTATAGAACCGGAAGAAAACACACCTTATCCAAAGCAAACTAAACCTATTGAATGATGTGATTTCTCATGACCATAATTATTGGATCCAACTGTATCGGTATCGACTAAGACCGGGGTCGAAGGGAAAATTTGGATTTGAAAAACCAATTGAAATTGGGAAGAAAGATGACATTGAAGACAATAGGTTTGGGTAAAAATTAATAAGAATATGATTCAGTTCTTGTAGGGTATTCAGGGTACTTATATATATAATACTAATACTAAAATAAATAACAATTTCAAAAGAAAAGGGACGGCTTGAGTCGGAAACCTAAGATAATTAGAATTCAAATTCTAGAAATTGGGTTAATTTCATATGTGCTCCTTATAATTTTAAGAAATTTCATATTAAATTCCAAGTTAAATAAAAATTCTAGTTAGTCCCTCATAAAAAATTAAGGTTTTAGATTAAAAATTCTCAATTGTTAGGGTATTCAATTAGGGATTTGAAAATTCGGTTTCTGAATTACGGATTTTTCAAATCTACTGTTTACAATTTGGGCGTAATTTTTGGTGTGTTACAGACGATGTTTGGGTGACCCGTATGTAGCCTTTCGGATCTAGATTGGGATTAGGGTGTTACAGATATTCAATGCCATATTAGTACGGGTCGACCCGTATCAGTACTCGGAGAAATTTGAGATTTCCAGTAAGCAATTGCAGTACTAGTACGTGTTTGAGTACCAGTGCCTGATACGCTAAATAATCTATAAAAATTGATGTGTATGATTAATAATTGATTTAAGCCTTAATAAATGAGATAATGATGATTAATGGAGATAATGAATGAGATTAATTATATGCTCCTCCATAATGTATTAACATGTAACCCCCTCGTCCCGGTCTGGCCGGATGACCGGTCCGAGTAGGCTACACGGGGAAAATCGAAGAGAAACCCGTAAAGGTTCCCCCTCGGTTAGCGACCCTAATTTTTATTTATTTAAATTACATCTTAACTAAAGGCATAATTGTTTCTTAAGTGATCACTACAACGGAAACAAGACTCCCGAGAAGCCCTACAGCAAAATCGGGCCTAACCCAAACATTGAGACCCTTTAGAGATGCCCAAAAGCTCACTTTCAGGCCTGTGTTTCGAAACAGGTGCTACCCGTTTCGAAACACGGGCTCCAGGTAAAAAGTAAGACACCCGTACCGAAACGCCTCCACCCCGTTTCGGAACAGGGTCACGATTTTGCCTTGACGTTTCGAAACTTGTTTCGAAACAGGCACGAACAGTAGCAAAAATGCTCCGATAGTTGTTTCAAAACAGGGGCTCACAGTAGCCAAACCGTACCGAAACGAGTTTCGATACGGGGGGCCTAGAACCACACCCGTTTCGAAACAGCTCCAACTGTTTCGAAACACTTACTGTCTGCAATTTTCTAAAATCAGATTTAGGCAACTCCAAATGATCCCAAATGCCCCCAACAACTCCAAGAAACATACTTCACAAACAATCACACTCTAGAGGCATGCTCCCTATTGCAACATTCATAAATATCACAAGACATAAGGTAAGACAACCATTCCAAGGATCATTCAAGGCACATGTGAAACCTATGCTTAATTTTGATATAATTAAATCATTAAGGATCAAATTGAAAAACTTAAAATTGTTTTTATAAGTCCCTTAATAAGTTTTAAATCACCAACACTTTAAAACTGATTTGAAAAACTCAAACTCAAAATATTTTCTAAGTGTTCCAAGGCCAAACTATTGAAAACCGTCCAGGTGTATCGATACGCTTCCAGCCGTATCGATACCTTTTTTACAAAGTTGGCCACTGGAGGAATGCGTTTCGATACGCCCTTAACCGTATCGAAACACCGTATTGAAACAGATTGAATCTGTATCGATACACTCCTTTGTAAAGTCTGAAAGAGTTTGAATGGTGTACCGATACGGATCCACCCGTATCGATACAGTTTTAACGAACTTTTAATTCATATCGTTTTAAATGCTTTCGACCGTTGGTGTCAGTTGTTAGGTAACCAATTTTCATATTGGCAGTTGACCCGTATCGATACGGTAAACCCTCGTATCGAAACAGAAACTTACAGTGAGCTAAGTCGAGAAAAAGGTATCGATACAGACTCATCCGTTTCGATCCCCCGTATCGATACGCCTACGTGCGTTTCGATACCCCCTATTTATTGTGTATAACGACTCTTTCTTTTTTGAGACAGGTATCGATACGGCTCCCCGAGTACCGATATGGATAGCTGCAGAAGTGCATTTATGGTGGTAAGAGAGGGTTCCAACGGCTCTATTCAATTCCCCAACCACCCAAACGGCTAGAATTAATAGAGGAGATATAAATTGAAGCTCTTTGAAGGCCAGCAACAACTATTACATTAAAGACAAACATTCAAGCAAAAATCCAACCTCAAGTGTGCTAAATTTCCAATTTCTTGTAATTCCCAAATTGTGTTGTATCCAATTCTTATTCTATCTTCAAATTTGGGTTGAGTGTTGTACTTCTAGGGACAAATTTGTATTTGAGAGATATACTTCTTGTTTAATTTCTTCTTTGATTATTGGTGAGGGTTTGGTTAAATTTTGGGTAGAAAATTTGACCGGTTGTGTAAAGGTTACCTCCTAAGCCTTGAAAAGGGGAAGAACAAATAGTGAATTGTTGAAATCCTTAGTGGTAGCTAAGGTAGTGGATGTAGAGTTCATTTGGAACTTGAACCACTCTAAAATCTCTTGGTCTTCATTTTTAAATTGCCGTTTCACTCCACAAAGTTTTTAAATCCCAATTCACCCCCTCTTGGTCTTGATCATTCAATCGATCCACTCAACAACACACTTAAACATAAAAGCCCATAAGGCACATGTCTCCACACATAGAGTTTACATGCCAACCAAAAGTAAATTAAAACATCCAAAGACATAGCATCTCAAACGAACATTCAACAAGGCTTAACATGGTTCACAAAACCAAGCAAAGCATAAACATGGCCAACATCTATGAGTCCTACAACGCTCATACAAAACACATAATAGCCCCATTGCTTAACTACTACTTTATTTACTAAGCCATACTTGAGCAACAACAAGCTTGGAAAGCCCCTTCGCCTTGCTCCTTGCTAACACCACGCTAATGATCTGCATTGTTGAAAATGAGAGCGTAAGCTAGAAGCTTAGTGAGGATGCTCTAAAATTAAAAACAACAACAATGCAGGGTTCAAGCATGCAATCCTTAACATCACACACAACGTACATAGGCATCAATAAGGCAACCTAGCTAGTCTTTCAAGAGTCATAAATATGGCATCTTACATCATATTAAGCTCAACGATATAAATCAAATATCACAACATCAAAGTCATAAGAGCAAGTACATTGGCCACTATTAGTTTACTCGGATGTGCGGATTTACTCTCGACAACAACATTACCTCGGTGGGATTACACTCATCACCAGACCTTGCATGGGTGGGATTCCACTCATCACCACATTCCCTACGGATGGGATTCCACTCATCATCACGTATAATATAAATAAATTTCCGATGGAATATTACATCACCGTACTCCTCCTTGATGACTTAACGCCATCAAGGCCACACGCGTTTTGACTCAAACGTGTGCACACTAATCCTAATGATCAATCATTTACACCCGATAAGTTAACTAGTGCCAATCTCTTTAAACCACATCACATTAATCATCATTCATATCATTCAACCATCATCATACACAACAATGTATACACATACAAAGCCAATTCATACTTTGCAAGATCAAGATAGGCATATGAAATCAAAGCTCATTAACAAACGAGAAGTCAAACTACCAATTTAACTTCTACCTTGGAATGGTCTACTAAACTCATTCCAATACCTCCACTACACACACTTGAACCAACTTCAAAACAAATTTAAAGTTTTACTCACCACCCTTCCTTAGCAAACCAAGCAAGCAAGTCAAGCCTCATCAATTCCAGGATTCGGTCCCGATCCTTCCCTGATGTTTCCTCTTGCTTCTAACCAATCAAAATACAATCATTACTCACCAATTCAATGCTAAATCCAGTCACAAACTTCAACCCATAAACACAAGCCAAACTTCACCAATTTCAAACTCAACTAATCACAAAACTCCCATTTTCGAGCTCCCCAAATACCTAGCTGAAAACTATGATTTCCCATACCCAAATGACATCTAAAAGGTCCCAAAACACTTCCCTAATAACCCTATACCATCAGCCCTTCAACCCAACACAAAAACACCTCAAAAACTCAAGTTTGGACCCTTTAAAAATTGCCCCAAAGACCTACTTCGGGTTTTCACTCAAATCCTACCATTTCAAGATATTAAGTGTATTTAGATGAGATTAAACCAAAACCCAACTCAACAATTAAAAAACAATTGAAAAATCCCTTAAAAATCTAAACTTTCATCAAACTTGAAGAGATGCAATGATGGTAGTTTTGAAATCCAAGACCATGTAAATGAAGAGGATGGTGGGGAGAGTTCAAATATGAAATTACCTTCAAAAATGCCCTTGAATTGATGGAGAAACTAAATGGAATAGTAAATGGGGGTTTAGAGAGGGTTTGGGGTGTATTTCACGTGAAATTGGAAAAAGGGGGAGGATGAAGCCTTTTTTTGTTCTTTTTGTTTCAAAAAGATGGTCTTCCACTTTTCACTTTAATTAAAAAAATGTCACCTTGTAAATGTTAAATCTCATTTAGCTCATTTAATTAAGGCCTAATTAAATTAAACAAAATTTTGATGACTCGAACCATACACACTTCTAACTCCTAACCCCAAAACACGAGTGTTACATAACAACTCAATAATGTAAAATAAATGATGTAATGATGATTAACAACGATATGAGATCTTTGGGATCACGTTGCTTGTATGCCGAGTAGGCATTTGATTGGTTGAGTCACCTTGATTGAAGGGATCTGGATACCCAGTAAGAGTGTTGCAACACCATGGTAAAAGATTCTGAATGTACGTTCCCGATGAAGTGTGGCCCCGAGTTCGAAGATACTCGATGAGGGTTTCTGATTATATAGTGTACGTTCTTGATGTTGTGTGGCCCTGGGTCTCACTCAGGTATTACAGAGTATAGAGCGTATGTTCCCGATGTTGTGTGGCCCCAGTTCTCGCTCAGAATGTACGTTCCCGATGTTGTGTGGCCTCGAGTCTCACTCTAAGTTTGTGATTCTTCATTGTATGCTTTTGCCTTGAAGATCTGATGAGATCTCGGGTATGGTTGGTTCGTGTCTGCCATGTATGATGACTTGCATGATTTGAACATGTGTTTAGGTGACTAGTGGTAACGCCATGAGTTTATTTATCTCTCTGTATTGCTCGTACTATCTTGTATGCTTATATTTATGATTACCATGAAGTATAGTACAGTAGATGTGTACCACTGAGCTTTGTAAGCCCAACGCTCTGAATCGTTGTTTATGTGCGTAGGTCGGTAGTTTGGTCGGGAGCTCGAAGAGCATTATCAATTGGGATTCCAGCAAGCAGTGTTTGCTAGAGTACGGTACTTGTATTTAGTGGGCTGAGTATTCATAGGACCTTACGTAGTCGAGTCTGTAATAATATTTTGAAATATTATTTTAATATACAATGTATAAACTTAGAGTTCCTATTTTCTAAATTGATTTATGTTGTTTATTTAATAATATGAAGTATTTGATGATAAAATGTTTTGAATAAAGGCTAAATCTATGGTTTTTAAATGAAACTTTTTGGCTCAAATTTTTAGGTGACCCTAATGTAGTACTTCAGATCAGGATCGGGGTGTTACACTAACACTTTAACCCACATGCCTTTGGTCTAGGGTTCAATTCTCTTTACCTGCAAAGCATGTGTTTTATTATTTTCTTTGTCTAGTAAGGCGGTGACACGCGTCACCACTTTACTGGTTGAAAAAAATTAAATGAAAATAATATATAGAACATAGAGGAAATGAAATAAAAATTTAAAAATCATTTCCATGTCAGATCACCGTTAAATAATTAACGACCAATTTCCAAAACAGGAAAAAACGTAATGTTTGTGACAATTTTGCCAAAAAAAAAATTAGTTCGGTGGCCAAAAAGAAAACTTCAATAGTTCAGTGACTACTGGTGTAGTTTATCCTTCTTTTAATCTATTTAAGTTAACTTTTCTACATTTTATTTTTTAACGTATATATTATAAATGATATTTTGTAAATATTATACATGGTATTTTGTTTTAAAGAATTAAAAGTCATAAATGTTTTTATTTAGACTCGGATATGGATCGTACTCAGATTGGATTTGGATAGGATTATGGTAGGATCCATATCCAGTTCGCCTCCTTTTAGAAATCAAACATTTTTTCGGATTTGGACTTTTCCAATTGAAATTGGATCGGATTGTTTTCTTCGGATTCAGATTAAATTGCCACCCTTACACAAAAATCACCATAATAATATTAATTCAAGACACCAGTTCAATTCGTATATAAAGATATTTTAAGATAGTTTTAGTATATAGAGGGTATGAGATTAGAACAAAAATCCTTTGTCTCTTCTTAGCGTTCCTATATAAGCGTCAACACTAAAAAACTAAACGTTACACTCTAACATCACTTCCTAAATCCTAAACACTAAAAACTAAACCCTAAACTCTAAAAGTTAAACACTAGCTCTAAACTCATTTTTTAGTGTTGGGACATACATAGAAGCATTAGAAGGGACATACAATTTCTATTCATGAGATTATGGCAGGACCCAACCAAAATTCCCTACATTTTACATTTGATTTTAAATAAACATGGCTTTACATATACCTAGTTTTAACATTTCTATCCATCAAATGCCGGGCTGGTCGTTCCTCCATTTTGTTTACATTCTCTTTATTAAGAAAAACTAAACGAAAGGTTAACGAATCCACTATCTAATATTTGACGACGACCTAAATTTCAAAGACCTTTCATGCAATCATGCACGAACCGTTAGCGACCGCACAAAGAAAATTGACAAGAAAGGTTGTTCATGATTACTGCATCTCCCGCCTCACTTTCCATTGGTGTCGTTCTAACAGTAGGACGTCACTCTCTTAACTTTCCACTCGTCGTGATGACTACAACGGCTTACGGGGAAAGGGAAGGGTGGTTAGGGTTTATGAGGACATGTTTAGAAATCCCTTTGATTTAAAAGATGGTTAATTGTCTATTGAATCCTTGAGAATTTTTTTGGTTTAACTAATGGTTTCCAGCCCACTCACCGATTAATCTAGATAGGATTTTGCAGAGGTCCATTATGGGGACGACCCTCCCAACTCAGTTTTCTCCATTCAGAATGCCAAGATTCGAGCTCCTAAGGCCCTGACCTTGCTTAAGATATCTAATGTCTCATACCACTAGACTAACTGTTTGTTGGTGAGTCCTTGAGACTTTTAATATGCATTTAAAAGACATTAAAAACGACAATTTAATGAAAATTATAATTTAATATTTTTCATGAATAGGTGTAAATCTTCATGAATGGATGTAACCATTCATCATGAATAGATGTAACTTTTGCATGATGAATGGATGCAAATATAGAGTTGTAATCTTTCGAATAGTCACTTACAACTCTATATAAAGGATTGTTAGTGATGGAACAAATCATTCAAATTTTGTACTCTTGTAATAGCATTCTATTTCTCTTCCTCTCTATCAAAGTCTTACAAATTTTCTTCCACCTATTTCTAACAAAGTGGTATCACGAGCTTGGTTCGATAGTAAAAGAAGATGGCCAACAATGGTATGTTTTCATTTTAATCTCCTCGTCTTACAAAAGATAATTATGAAAATTGGTGTCTCCGTATGAAGGCTTTTACTTGGGGCACAAGATGCTTGGGAGATCACTCACAAGGGTTATGAGTCTCTTCAAGACGAAGCATCATTGTCACGACAAGAAAAGGAGGCTTTGATGAAAATAAGGATGAAGGATCAACAAGCTCTTACCCTCATCCACCAATGTCTGGATGATTCAATGTTTGTAAAAGTGGCAAATGCCAACATCGCAAAGGAAGCATGGGAGATTTTGCAAAATTCTCTCCAAGGAGTTGACAAAGTGAAGAAGGTTTGACTCCAAGTATTACGAGGTGAGTTTGAAACCTTGCAAATGAAGGAATCCAATTCCATTTCGGATTATTACTTAAGGGTGGTGGCTATTGTTAATCAAATGAAAAGATACGAAGAAACTATAGAAGATGTTCGTGTGATTGTAAAGATCCTTCGTTCTTTGACTCCAAAGTTTGATTATGTGGTTTGTGTCATTGAGTCAAAAGATTTAGACTTTATGACTATTGAAAAAGTTATGGGTGACTTGCAAGCTCAAGAAGATAGATTCATTAGAAGACAAGATGAGTTCATTGAACAAGCCCTCAAAGCCAAGGTGTTTTTGAAAAACAATAGAGAATAATAGAACCAAAAAGGACGAGGACGTGGACGTGGACGAGGTCGAGGTTATGGCCAATGATGATGTAGAAGAAGTGATCGTGAAGATCGTACAAACAATGGTGTAAGCTCATCATCAAGAAACCGAGGAAGATCAAGAGGAAGAGAAAGATTTAATTATCAAATATCGAATGAAAAAAGGTATGACAAGTCCGATGTTGAATGTTATAATTGTCAGAAATTTGGAAATTTTTCTTGGGAATGCCAAAATGAAAGCGAAATGAGGAGAGAGTTAATCTCATTGAAGATCAACAAGATGTTGAAGAGACAACTTTTTTGCTAGCACTCAAGAATGAGGAGAAAAATGATGCAAGCACATGGTACCTTGACAACGGAGCAAGCAATCACATGTGTAGAGACAAAGAGGCATTTGTGGAACTTGATGAGCAAGTTAAAGGAAATGTTTCATTTGGAGACTCCTTGAAAGTCCAAACTCAAGGAAAAGTAACAATTTTAATTTCTCTAAAGGATGGGGGCCAAAGTTATTATGTGCTCAAGCTAAAAACTAATATTTTGAGTTTGGGACAACTCCTTGAAAAGGGTTATGAAATTCATATGAAAGATTGTTGTCTTTGGCTAAGAGATCAACATGCCAACTTGGTTGCTAAAGTATCAATGTCGAACAATAGAATGTTCTTGTTAAATCTCAAGACGATTGATGCAAAGTGCTTGAAGGCTAGCATGGAAAATGAAGCTTAGTGTTGGCACATGAGATTTGGTCACTTGAATTTTGGAGCCCTCAAAATGCTCAGAGAAAAGAAGATGGTAAATGGAATTCCGATCACCCTAACCAATTGTGTGAAGTGTGTTTTCTAGGCAAGCATGCAAGGTCAAGTTTTCCAAAAGAAGCAACATCAAGAGCGACCAAGCCCCTTCAACTTGTTCATATTGATGTATGTGAACCCATCAAACCGCCATCATTCAGTAAAAGTAGATACTTCTTGCTTTTTATTGATGATTACAGTAGGAAGACTTCTAGGAAGCACGGGTACAACAGTTACATGCCGTTTCAAGTACCCGAAACATTTATGGGACGGGTACGGGATGGGTACGGCTTAAGTACGTACCGGGGACGCTCCACGTGGCCAGGGTACGGCTGAAAACAATCGGGGACGGTTGTGATATTTCAGGGGACGTTTCGGGGACAACATACAACCTTCATGCGCGTCCCCAAGGTTGTTTTCCGTTGAGAGACTCGCGCACTTCGACAATGATTCCAACGACAGTCTCACCGGCGGACATGGAGCGGCCAACTTAAAAGAAAAAATGCAGAAGAAAAGCTGAAGAAGAAGAAGACGTGGGAAGAAGATGAACAAGAGGAAACATATTGTATTAAATGGTGTTGTTTTATGAGTTCTGTGGGCCCCAATGAAATAATTATAATATATATATATATATATATATATATATATATATATATAAAGTAGAAAATACTTTGTGGGGACCAGTAAAAAATGGTACTCGGTATTTTTTTTTAATAATATCAGTATTTGTTGCTTGTTTATTTAGGATAAATTTTTTTATGAACAATTTATTAATATATATATATAAAGTAGAAAATACTTTTTATTAGTATTTATTTTTATTGGTTATTTTAGTAATAATAATTATATATATAATTTTATTTTATATTTGCCGTACTTTTTCCGTACCCGTACCCTGTGTTTTTTAAAATTGCCGTTTTTCGTCCCCGTTTTCGTCCCCGTATCCGTGTCAGTGCAACATAGGAAGACTTGGGTGTAGTTCTTGTAGTAGAAATATGAAGCTTTCGTTGCTTTTAAAATTTTTATAGCACTCATTGAAAAAGAAAGTGGCTATGCGATAAAATCTCTAAGGTCCGATAGAGGAGGCGAATTTACTTCTAATGAATTTAATGATTTTTGTGAAGCAACTGGAATTCATCGTCCTTTGACAATGCCCAGATCCCCACAACAAAATGGCGTTGCAGAATGGAAAAATATGACCATTCATAACATGGCAAGAAGTATGTTGAAGGCAAAGAATATGCCCAAGGAATTTTGGGCCGAAGCTGTTTCATGTACATTTTATCTATCCAATCCTTCGCCAACAAAAAATGTGGATAATGTAACTCCTCAAGAAGCTTGGAGCTGAAGAAAGCCAAGTGTAAGACATATTCGGGTGTTTGGTAGCATTGCTATGCACATGTACCCGACCAAGGTAGATTAAAGCTTGATGATCAGAGTTCTAAATAAGTTTTCATTGGCTATGATTCAAACTCCAAATGCTACAAGTTATACAATCCAAGCAATGGAAAGATTATTATAAGTCGTGACGTTGAGTTTGATGAACAAGCAAGTTGGAATTGGGAAGCACAAGACGAACAATCCTATGATTTCTTTCCGTATTTTGCGAAAGAACAAGATGTGACTCCACCACTAGTTGTGAACCCTCCACAAGACATGACTCCTCCACCTTCACCTGCTCCGATCCATGAAGAAACTCTCAAAGAAAATTCTAGTTCTGGAGAAAGCTGAAGTAAAAGACCGCACAAATTCAGAAGTGTCAGGGATTTGTACGACTTCGCTGAAGTTATCAATAACTTGTTTTGTCTGTTTGTAGATAGTGAGCCACTTAACTTCGGTGATGTTGTGAAAGTTGAAAGTTGGAGAGTGGCCATGGGTGAAGAAATAAAATCAATTGAGAAGAACAACACTTGGGAGTTATCAGAACTTCCAAAAGGTCATGAAGCTATCGGGGTCAAGTGGATTTTCAAGAAAAAGAAGAATTCAAGTGGAGAAGTGGTGAGATACAAAGCAAGACTTGTTGTTAAAGGCTATAAGTAAAATCATGGGATTGACTATGATGAAGTTTTTGCACCAGTTACTCGAATTGAAACCATTCGATTGATTATTTGTCTAGCGGCTCAAAAGAAGTGGAAAATCCATCAACTTGATGTGAAATCAGCATTGCTTACTGATTTCTTAAAAGAGAAAGTTTACATTGAACAACCCATTGGATACAAAGTCAAAGGGCAAGAAGACAAATGTCTAAGGTTGAAAAGGCATTATATGGGTTGAAACAAGCACCTCGTGCATGGTACAGCCGCATCGACAAGTATTTTCAAGAGAAAGATTTTGATCGTTGCCTATATAAACATGCACTCGATATTAAAATAAAAGATGGTGGGGATATCTTGATAGTTTTTCTGTATGTGGATGATTTGATTTTTACAAGAAACAATCCCAATTTAATTGGAGAATTCAATAAGGATATGTCACTTGTTTTCGAGATGACTGATGTGGGTCTAATGTGTTATTATTTGGACCTAGAAGTGGAACAATCTGAGGATTGAATATTCATCTCACAAAAGGGCTATGCAAAAGAAGTGTCGAAGAAATTCAAAATGCTCAATTGTAATCATGTTGATACTCCAATGAAATGCGGAGTAAAATTGTCAAAGTTAAATGATGGAATAAAGGAAGATCCAACTCTCTTCAAAAGTCTTGTGGGAAGTTTGAGATACTTGACTTGTACAAGACCCAATATCTTATTTGTAGTTGGTGTAGTGAGTGTCTACATGGAAGCTCCTACTTCAACTCACATGAAGGCTGTTAAAAGAATTCTTCGCTACCTAAAAGGTACTATTGACTTTGGGCTATTCTACTCATCTTCTCATGACTTTCAGCTCATGGCATTTTGTGATAGTGATTTTTCCGGTGACATTGATGATAGAAAAAGCACATTCAGATTTGTGTTTTTCTTGGGAGATTTTTGCATCTCTTGGAGTTCAAAAAAGCAACCCATTGTGACTCTTTCCACATGTGAGGCAGAATATGTGGCAGCAACTTCTTGTACTTGTAAAGCCATTTGGCTTAAAAGATTAGTAAACGAACTTCACTTGTCAAAAGGACCTACTAAAATTTGCATTGATAACAAGTCTGCACAAGCACTTGCAAAAAAATCCGGTGTTCCATAATTGAAGCAAACATATTGACACTAGATATCATTTTATTAGAGAACATATTGCCAAAAAAGAAGTGGAGCTCAAGTTTGTAAAGACTCAAGATCAAGTTACAAACATTTTTACAAAACCTCTCAAGTTTGAAAAAAAAAGATTATTCTACTACCATTGAAAAAAAGTTGACATGGCTCCACGCCCTCAAACACTCCCTATGTTCTGCCCATGGGGAGGATTTGGGATGTAAAAAGCTGACCCTACCTGGAAACCCGACTGAAACCTGCTCGAGTTAGAACCTGATTTGACCCGAGGATTTGATGTCCCGAACCCAATCTGTAACTGACTGTTGTTGACCCGAACCCGAATTTAACTTGTTACTGTAGTA
Source organism: Hibiscus trionum (assembly GCA_030270665.1). NCBI lineage: Eukaryota > Viridiplantae > Streptophyta > Magnoliopsida > Malvales > Malvaceae > Hibiscus > Hibiscus trionum. The sequence continues at coordinate 9,316,224 of BSYR01000052.1, read as the reverse complement.
ACTGAACCCGATCTGCGTCCGACTTAAAATGACCCGAATCCGAATTGGACCTGTTACTGTGGACCTGAAACCCGACTTGCGTCCGACCGAAACGAACCCGAACCCGAAGCTGACCTGGCAGATAACCGAATTTACCCAACTGAATTGACTCGATATCTGATTTTACCCGACCTGAAATGAACCCGACCTGAAATGGACCCGACCTGTTTTGAACTCGGCCTGTTTTGAACCCGACTTATTTTAAACCCGACATGTTAAGTGACCCGACCTGTTGTTGACCTGAACTGATATTGAGTTGAAATCTAATACTTGATGAATTAAAAACTTTTATAAGTTGATATATCATATACATGTATAATGTATATACATATACACCTCCATATATTGATATACATGATGTATATGCGCGCTCACACGCACACACACACACACACACACACACACACACATATATATATATATATTATAAGTACTAAAGTTGAAAAAAATATTAAATAATTGATAATTTATGAACTAAAAAACTTAATGAAGAGTTGTTTTTTATTTCTCAGTAACTTAAAATAAAATTTTAGACATACAAATTATTAAAAAATAACAGTTGCATAACCTTTGTTTGTAAGTATGTTTGATGGAGGAGGTATAAATAAGGTGCCAGGAAACGATTTCCGGGGTGGGAAATCTGAAAACTATGATTGATGGGAAACATCCAACAGATAGCAGACATATGGCCTTGCATTTATTATTCTCTCGAGCATATTAAATTTGGCTCAGCTGAACATCATGCTCCCCCGTTAATCAGTCTTGTCTTTTTTATCTCTTTACATTTTCAAACTCTGACATTAATATTTGTCCGATCCATTGAATTAAATCAATTAGTTCAATTCAAAATCGATAATTTGATAAGATAAAGTAAAAAATTATTGAATAGAAAATTGTTGGTTCATCTAATTAAAATGATTTTTAATTACTAATAATCAGTGAGTCTAGTGGGATGAGGCGTTAGATCCCTTAATCAAAGTCAGGATTTTGAATCATGACGTTGTTAATAAAAAAATTGGATTGAGATGGTCACTACCATAATGAGCCTCTGCAAAATTCGATGAACCCTAAACCCTAATGTTTTGACTAATGTATGTAAGTATGTTTGTATCTATCAATGTATGAACCCTAAACCCTTGATGAGTTTTCGCTACACCCTAAATCTTAATATATGTATGTATATATGTATGTAGCTATCAATATATGAGCCCTAAACCCTTAATGAATTTCTCCCTAAACCATAAACCTAATGTATGTAAATATGTATGTATGTATGTATGAGCCCTAAAACCTTAATAAATTCTCCCTAAACCCTAAACCCTAAATCATAATATATATAAGTATGTATGTATATACCTATCAATGTCTGAACTCTAAACCCTTAACGAAGTTTTCCCTAAACCCTATACCATATACCATAAACCCTTAAATCCACAACCTACACCCCTAAACCATAAACTTTAAACCCTAAACCATAATGTATGTAAGTATATTTGTATCTATCAATGTGTGAACCCTAAACCATTGATGAGTTTTCGCTACACCCTAAACCCTAAACCCTAAACTTTAAACCTTAAGCCATAAACCCTAATGTATGTAAGTATGTATATATATAACTATCAATGTATGAGCCCTAAACCCTTAATGAATTTCTACATAAACCCTAAACCCTAAACCCTGAACCCTAATGTATGTATGTAAGTATGTATGTATGTATAATGTACCTATAAATGTATGAACCCTAAACTCATATTCATTATTTTTTTAATCAGTCCAATGTTTTATAATTTAAATTTGATATTTTCAACATTCTAGACCATAAAATTTTATTTTTATTCCAAATTGACCCACATTTTTTTTAATTTGTCCAATGTTTTATTATTTTAATTTAATATTTTCTTCATTCTAGTCCCTTAACTTTATTTTAATTCCATAGTGACCCTTATATATATTTTAATTCATCATGTTTTATAATTTTAATTTGAAATTTTGTTCATTCTAGACCCTAAAACTTTATTTTTATTCTAAATTGACCTCTACTTATTGTTTTTTTAATTACTCTAATTTTTATACTTTTAATTTGATATTTTTGTTCATTATAGTCCCCAAAACTTTATTTTTATTCCAAATTGACTCTTTTTCCTTGTTTTCTTTTAAATTTGTCTAATGTTTTATAATTTTAATTTGATATTTTTGTTCATTATAATCCGCGAAACTTTATTTTTAATCCAAATTGACCCATTTTCAGTCCCAATTGACCCCTTTTCATTATTTTTTTAATTACTCCAATGTTTTATAATTTTAGTTTGATATGACTTTAAATAATTAACTCAAAATCAATGACTGATGAGTTCTCGAATATGACATATTTCATTTGCTATTTTTCTAGTTATTTGGACTTCTTGCTGCTTAATACATGCTGTTTTCATTATATTTTGTGCAGGGATCCGATTCTGGAAATAGCAGTGAAAATGGGGCATTTCTGCAGTTTTTATTATAATTCTGTCATGACTGGCATCATGGGCACGACACCGGGCACGACGCGTCTGACGTGGTAGTGACGTGGCAATGACGTGGCGACTTCTAGAAGCTTATGGAACGTTCTGAGAGATCTTATCAGCTTATCCGATTAGATTTCCTGCATTTAAATTTCAAAACATTTGAATTGTTTTATCTTTTGTTTATTATTTTAAATTATCTCATCACCTTATCTTTGTAAATCTAAGCCTATAAATACCACCCTTGGTAAAGGCTTAGATCATCATTCATTTTAGTTTTCATCTTCCAGCTTGAAACGTTTTTAGCTTTAATAAAAGTTCTTTTACTTTATTTTCTTGTTCCATTTTTATTCTATTTAATTATTTTCCAAAAACCAAGTTAAGTATAATAATTAATATCATGCTTAGCTAAATTTCTTGAGCCAAGAGCTAGCCAAATCAATTCTAATCGTGAGAATTGAACATTGCCTAAATTCCTTCGGGAATACATTTTTATCTTTCTGTTTAGATAGTTTGGCAATCGGCCTTACTAAAGTTTTTAATCGTTTTTCAAATCAAAAAGAGCTCGTTGGTCTGGAATCATTTAAAGACATAGTTGGGAGGAAGGATCGGCCTGTGGCAATTTCGACTTCTTGTGAACACTCTTAGCGGCGGTCCGCTAAGGAAAGATAAAATCAGAAGCGATTCTTTTTTAGACAATTTCTGAGTCGGGCTTTTCCTGCTTTCAAAACTAAATATTTTAACGGCGATAGACGTGGTTAATTTGTTTAAGAATCAACCTTCAAAGATAGTCTTGGGAGGATTGGTTACTCGAGAGAGAAGCAAGTTGCGACGGGTTGGGCCTCGCAGACTGTAACCGACATGATCCCCGGAGTAAAAATCTATTTCAATGATCGAGGGAATTGACAAAGCTAGCTCGAGGCTAATTTGCATATTTGGTTTTTCCTACTATTTTCTTTAATTCTTGCATTTTATCTTATTACTTCACTCAAAATCAGAACTCCCCCCATTTTATTTAATTACTTTGCAGATATTCCTGGAAGTACTAATCGAAGCAGAATTCAGTCAATAATTCCAGCTAATCTCCTTGCGGATCGACCCTCTTTCCCTATATCTACTCAATTTCTTTATTTTATTTATTGTTGAAAGAGGTTAAATATTTATTTATTTTGACTGGTTAAACGACGACTTGTCAAAATTGGCGCCGTTGTCGGGGAGATTTATTTTTCGGCAATTTTTGACTGATTTTTGTTTTATTTTATGACCAGGAAGAACCCGGGTACTTTAGCTCCATACAACCCGGAAATCGAAGCAAGCGCTCGTAGAACTCACAGCGAAACACTTCGACGAAAGAAACAACAAAGCACACAACGATCCGAATAGGAATCCACTTCCGAAACTACACCAATCGAAGAACCTACACAAGAACCAGAACCGATGGCAGATCAAACGATTCGAGAGCTGAACGCAGCCCCTACTGTGCAGCAACCACTCTGCATCGCTTTTCCTCAAGGCGATACTCCCTTCCATCTCAAAACGGGATTAATTCACCTACTCCCTACCTTTAATGGCCTCCCTACTGAAAGCCCACACAAGCACCTTGCCGAATTCCATATGGTGTGCAGCAGCATGAAACCGCAAGGAGTTTCAGAGGATCAGATAAAACTAAGGGCATTTCCTTTTTCTTTAGCCGGAATGGCTAAAGAATGGTTATTTTATTTACCTCCGAATTCTATTAATACATGGGCCGATCTTTCTCGTGTTTTCCTTGACATATACTTCCCTGCAGCAAAAGCAGCTGAACTTAGGCGAAACATATTGGGTATCCAACAAATGCACGATGAATCCCTATATGATTATTGGGAAAGGTTCAAGAAGCTGTGCGCAAGCTGCCCGCAACATGGCTTATCCGAGCAAACACTCCTTCAATATCTATACGAAGGAATGTTACCAATGGACAAAAAGATGGTAGATGCAGCAAGCGGTGGCGCGCTCGTTAACATGACTCCTACTACAGCGAGAACATTAATCTCCACAATAGCTGCAAATTCGTAGCAATTTGGTTCTGCAAGTGAACCCAGTCGACGGGTTCAAACAGTAAGCACAGTTTCATTAGAGAATAAGATTGATAATTTAACTAATATTGTGTATTCTCTTGTTTCAGGGGAGTTAGGAACTGCTAAGGTATGCAGAATATGCACTATGCCAGATCACGCAACCAACTTATGCCCATTGTTACAGGATACATCTGGTGCCCAAGTTAACGCCATACACAACTTTCCCGGACCTCCCCAAAGACCCTATAACCCACATAGCAAATCCCGGTTGGAGAGATCACCCAAACTTGAGCTACGGTAATCAGAACCCGAATTACCAACCTAGGCAACAACCTCCCTACCAAAACCAAGCACCCCAAAAATCCTCGCTTGAGTCTATTGTTGAGAGATTGGCAGTTTCGCAGGAAAAATTCCAAACCCAAACCCAATCCCATCTCCAGCAAATCGACAAAAAAATAAGCCAACTAGCTCAAGCCGTTAGCCGTTTAGAATCCCAGGGAAAGTTACCATCCCAAACCAACCCAAGGGAAAACGTTAGTGCGATAACTTTGCGTAGTGGAACTGTGATAACGCCTAAATCGCCCAAGCAAACCGAGCAAAAATCCGACGAGCAAGGCAGCTCTTCGAAGGACCAGAACGAAAAGTCTCCACCCACTGCAGGTAACTCTAAATCCAATATTTATGTTTCTACTTACGAACCTGTTCCTCCTTTTCCAGGTAGGTTGGCGAAACGAGATAAAAAAGAGGAAGAGAAGGAAATTTTGGATGTATTCAAGAAAGTGGAAATCAACATTCCACTTTTGGATGTTATTCGGAAGGTCCCTAAATACGCAAAGTTTCTGAAGGACTTATGCACAAACCGAAGGCGACTATCCGGAAATGAAAAAGTTAACCTTGGTGAAAATATTTCGGCCATCTTTCAAAAGCCGTTGCCGCCAAAGTACAAGGACCAAGGTATGTTTGCGATTCCATGTAAAATTGGGAAAGTTGGGATTAAAAGGGCGATGTGCGATTTAGGCACATCTATCAACGTCATGTCGTTAAGCGTTTACAACAAAATTTCGACTGAACCATTGAAAGAAACGCGAGTGACAGTTCAATTAGCCGATCGATCAGTCATCTACTTCGAGGGAGTACTAGAAAACGTGTTGGTACAGGTAAAAGATCTTATTTTCCCTGCTGATTTTTATATTATTGACATAGAAAATGATCGCAGTAACAACGGATCTGAAATCTTACTTGGCCGACCTTTCCTATCAACCGCGCACACAAAGATTGATGTCCGCGACGGCATCTTAACTATGGAATTTGATAAGGAAGTGGTTAAATTTGATATGTATAAAGCTATGAAGTATCCTGATTCGGTCGCAAGTTTAAATTTCGTTGATATTATAGATCCGTTAGCTGATGATTTGATCGAAACTAATATGTGTTATGACTTTTGTAGGGAATTCGCAGCTCTCGACGATGAAAATATAGGCGAAATCATTTCAACTTTTTCTTCCCTTTATGATTTTCGATTAATTTCAACTCGATCTAAACATTTTCCCTCAATTTTGCAGGAACCAAAGCCGAAGTTAGATCACTTTAATTTTATATTTTTAGGCGACAACCAAACTTTGCCAAACATCATCTTGAGTAAGTTGTCGCATCGGGAAGGAGGTAGAAGCTTAGTTGTTGCTTTGCACACACATAAAAAGATGAAGGAAGGCGTTAAAACGACGAGGGATGGACATTACCATTTATTTGAAGAACTTGCTTTTGAAGAACCAAAAATTTAGCAAAGGTCGTCGAGCTAAACGAAGTTAAACAAAGCGTTTCATGGGAGGCAACCCATTGGTTTATTTTTTCTTCAATTTTTACTTCTTTGTTTTTAATAATTTAATTTATGTTTCTTTAATTTTCATTTTTTTATTGCCTTAATAAATTTTCCTTTGCATGATTCATTTCGAATACAGCAGGACAATCAAATTCCCACAGCCAAAGTGCACCGTTTCATTATACGTGGTGCATTTTAGCACGCTCAATGAACGGTGCACGATAGCCCCAAGTCCTTCCCCTTTAAGCATATCGTCAAACTCTCCCCCTTTTCCCTTTCTTTCTTTCTCGCAAAACCACCAAATCCCTAAAAACACAACACACCCAGCCGCAAACTCACTCAGCCGCAATGCCACGCACCTCCTCCACGCCGCGGTGGTCGATGACGGTAAGCCCCCAGCCCTCGATCGAGAACCCCACGCCTATGGCTTCCACCGCACCTCCGCCTTCTCCCCCAGCCGTCAGCCGCCATTCGCAGCTCTACAACAGCACCGCTGGACCAAGCTCCACCCGCCGGCCGCATTCTCGACGGTCACCATCACCATCGTCGCAATCATCGTTGATCACGGGGAGCTCTCTTTACCCCTCTTTGCCTTACTTTTTTTTAATTCTTTTCTCTGAATTGGGGCAATTCACTTAAGTGAGGGGGGTAATAAATTACCACTTGTCTGCTTGTTTGATTATATGTTTGACTTTGATAAACTTGAGATGAATTTTTTCTTGCCATTACTTGTTGAACATCATGTTGTACTTGTTCTAGTGCTTAGGAATGATTGAATTGGAGCATTTTGATAATCAAATGATATGGGTAATCTGCAGTTTGACATCTCTTTTAATTACTCTTGATAGTGTTAATTAAATTTCTCGCCTAGCTTATCAAATTAGCCCAATTTTGGTAAGATTTGAGCCTTGAGCATGCATTCTTCATATTATGCTCGTTTCTTTTGCTTGAGAGTGTCATCCTGAAGTTTAGGAATCTAGAACTTGTGGCTTGCTTACAATTCGAGACTACACTAAGAACGAGGTGCTTTAAAATGATTTAGGCATTAGGCTTTAACCTCTTCCATTCCTTCCATTTTAATTTACCCTTTCTCATCGCCTAGTGAACCTTTGTTATCCTTGCATCCCATTTCCTTGGCTTAACCATTTCAATTGATCAAATGCTAGAATCCTTATTAGACATGAAGGAGATACTTTTTAAATAAGGGCATAATTTTTCCAGAAAAAAAAATGATGAAAAAAAAAAGAAAAAAACAGAATAAAAGGAAGCAATTGCTTCGAAAAGAAAAAAATGAAAAAAAAGAAGAAAAAACAGTTTCGAAAAGAAGAAAAAAAAGAAAAAAATGTGTGTTTGCTTGCCCATTTTAGCTCCTTTTTAATGTCTTCATTGCTGAATGTTTGAAATATCTTGCATTGATCATCCTCTTTTATTTTTCTTCCCATCTTTCTATCCTTTTTCTAAACCCACATTACACCTTGAATAAAAGACCTAATGATTTTTGCACCTCGATTCTATTAAAGTAGTGGAGAATTGAACTTGTTACAAGCCTATAGAAACCTTTATTCATGATTGGCTTTGAGTGTTTCTGCTTCACTTTTACCTATAAACACTTTGAGTGCTCTTGAGTGTATCTTGGTGAGGATTAAGACTAGGTTAGGATTTGATTAAAGCTTGATAGGTAATTGGAAGAGATAAGGGCTGTTCTTTGCTTGCATCCATTTGATTTGATTATGTTTCTTTCATGATACTCCTTTCGCGTTAGAACTCTTATGATTATGTTTGATACTTGTAATGGCTTGAGAAATGCATTCGTTGGTTTATGTTTTTCGGACATAATTGAGGACAAGTATGAGACAAGTGAGGGGGAATTTGATGAGTTCTCGAATATGACATATTTCATTTGCTATTTTTCTAGTTATTTGGACTTCTTGCTGCTTAATACATGTTGTTTTCATTATATTTTGTGCAGGGATCCGATTCTGGAAATAGCAGTGAAAATGGGGCATTTCTGCAGTTTTTATTATAATTCTGTCATGACTGGCATCATGGGCACGACACCGGGCACGACGCGTCTGACGTGGCAGTGACGTGGCAATGACGTGGCGACTTCTAGAAGCTTATGGAACGTTCTGAGAGATCTTATCAGCTCATCACCTTATCTTTGTAAATCTAAGCCTATAAATACCACCCTTGGTAAAGGCTTAGATCATCATTCATTTTAGTTTTCATCTTCTAGCTTGAAACGTTTTTAGCTTTAATAAAAGTTCTTTTACTTTATTTTCTTGTTCCATTTTATGCTATTTAATTATTTTCCAAAAACCAAGTTAAGTATGATAATTAATATCATGCTTAGCTAAATTTCTTGAGCCAAGAGCTAGCCAAATCAATTCTAATCGTGAGAATTGAACATTGCCTAAATTCCTTCGGGAATACATTTTTATCTTTCTGTTTAGATAGTTTGGCAATCGGCCTTACTAAAGTTTTTAATCGTTTTTCAAATCAAAAAGAGCTCGTTGGTCTGGAATCGTTTAAAGACATAGTTGGGAGGAAGGATCGGCCTGTGGCAATTTCGACTTCCTGTGAACACTCTTAGCGGCGGTCCGCTAAGGAAAGATAAAATCAGAAGCGATTCTTTTTTAGACAATTTCTGAGTCGGGCTTTTCCTGCTTTCAAAACTAAATATTTTAACGGTGATAGACGTGGTTAATTTGTTTAAGAATCAACCTTCGAAGATAGTCTTGGGAGGATTGGTTACTCGAGAGAGAAGCAAGTTGCGACGGGTTGGGCCTCGCAGACTGTAACAGACATGATCCCCGGAGTAAAAATCTATTTCAATGATCGAGGGAATTGACAAGGCTAGCTCGAGGCTAATTTGCATATTTGGTTTTTCCTACTATTTTCTTTAATTCTTGCATTTTATCTTATTACTTCACTCAAAATCAGAACTCCCCACATTTTATTTAATTACTTTGCAGATATTCCTGGAAGTACTAATCGAAGCAGAATTCAGTCAATAATTCCAGCTAATCTCCTTGCGGATCGACCCTCTTTCCCTATATCTACTCAATTTCTTTATTTTATTTATTGTTGAAAGAGGTTAAATATTTATTTATTTTGATCGGTTAAACGACGACTTGTCAATGACGATTGAGGAAGATCAACCTAAAGTCTATCGACTACTTATACGGTTGTAGCGAACTCAAACTCAATACAAATTCCAATACCGAAAATACCCCGACCTGAATTACCCGACCTAAAACTACCCGGCCTGAAATGCACCCGACTTGAAATGCAACCGACTTGAAATGAACCCGACCTGAAATGAACCCGACCTGAAATGGACCCGACCTGAAAAGAACCCGACCTGAAACGGACCTGACCTGAAGTGTATCCGAACCCGAATTAACCTGTCAATTATCTGCTTCGGACCCGACCCGTTTTGACCCGACCTGAAATGGACCCGGCCTGAAATGGACTCGACCTGAAATGGACCCGCACTCGACCCGAGTCGAGTCAAAACAGAAAAATGACCTGAAATGACATGTATTTGATTTTACCCGACCTGACAGTACCCAACTTGAAACCCATCCGATTACTTGTTTTTACATCCCTAGACTGAGGATGAAGCGGAGCGGGCAGGGATGTGTGGGGGCGGATTCCCGTGAAACCCACCCCACTAACGTGATAACATCCATATGTTCAATCTCTTGCAATTTTAATATTCATTTAAAAACATTAAAAAATGTTCAAGGTAATTTCATTATTCAAGAAGCATGATCTTGTTCCACTCTTTCAGTATTCATTTCGTCTATCATAAATCGACCAGAATTAGGTATATTGATAAATTCGTGATTGGGACATCATATATGTTGACCACAGATTTCTGATGGTAGGTAGAAGAGAATACAGGTGAGATTGAAAGCAGCAGCCACAGATTTCATGACCCTTCCATGACTAGGTAAATGCTTCATGCTGGCATTCCATCGAGGGATGGATCTAGAGAGAGCGGTCACCCCCTAAAAATTTGAAATTCTTATATGATTTAGAATTTTTCTAGAAATTTTTTATGTATTTTCTATTGAAAATTTATTTTCCCCCTAAAATTTTATAAGTTCTACCCTTTAAAATTACATAGGTTCACCCCTAACATAAAATTCTGCGTCCGTCCTTGATTCCATCTGCACTCCAATTCTATTGAACATGTCGATTTTATGATTCTTCCATGCATCATTAAGTCATGGTTTGTCGTTTGTTCTGGGAGATGTAAGAGGAAACAGAACAAGTAATTCCGGTTCCGTTTTCCCTGCTCTTGACCGCGGTGACGGATGCAGATAGAACCGTCTCTCTCTGATAGCTTTTTCTTCTTCTTCTTCTTCCATGATCAATGCGCTTCTCGCTAATTCTTCCAACATTCCGTCTTCCAGCAAGGTTAGCTTGGAGAAAATTGACGACGGAGTGCCCGGACTTGTGAGAAGGCTCGAGCTTCCCGATCGTCCTGGTGATGTAGCAGGTTTGAAGCTCAATGGGGGTTTAACTATCTCAAGTTTCGGCCTCATCATGTTTTGCCTTCTCTCATGGAGTTTAGAAATCGGCCTTTTCAAACCGGGGCCCTTGGTGGCTACTGCTGCTGGTGTTGGATCACTCTCCGATGGACCTGTTAACCGCTGCACAATCTCTTGGAAAGTGTTGGACTCTGTTTTCACAAATGTGGTCAAGGGTTTACAGGTGGTTGCAGTCTGGCCTGCAGGTTTTTCCATTGTCACCTCCTCTCTTTAAACAAGCTTTTGTTTCCGGTTCTCTTTTCAGGGACCTGCAAAGATTAACCGTTTGCACATTCGTTATCATTTTTTTATTAAGTAGAGTGATATTTATATTCTCAAGGCACATTCGTTATCATTGATACAACATGTTCTCGAAACAAACATTTTGGCTTATTATCATATGTGTATTTACTATTTAATGCTCGAATGATGCAATTTTAATTCGCATGGAAAAATAACATAATAATAATAGTATGATGATCTTATGAAAGAAAACAGACCTGAAATGTGCCTCTGGTAATCGAGGAGAAATGAATAACAAGAGATGGGATTTCGAGTACGTTCAAAAGAAATCAAAACTATTTGCAACAAGAAGGAGATGGACAACCTTATATAATAATTCTTATAAAAAAACAAAAACCCTAAGTCCCTAACAACAAAAACAGTTTGTAATGCTTAAGAAAGAAAGAGAATTGGTTATATGTTAAGTTACAACTAAATTAAAGCTGAAGGTTTTGCTGGTCTGTACTCCCCACCCAGATTGGACATTTAACATTCGTACCAACTTCATCTTGACTCGGCTACCAATGTTGTATCCGATGTATTTGAAGGATTATAACATATTATATCTCATACACATGCTGAGATGTATGATACAGGAATCAAAGAAAAATCCTAGTCTTTCTTTTTTTTTCCTACCAGCAGTAAAATTCTTTTTTTTTTCTTTTAATTTTTGTTGGTTACGACATTAGTTTTGGGCTGGTCGCCGACTGTCGATATTTATTTTTATAATTATTTTCTCATATCCAGCTTTTGTTATTTTTTATTTTTATTCTAATTTTTAATAGAAATATCTTTTGTTTGACTTCTTTCTTTTCGCATATTTTGCGCATGTTTCTTTGCCTTTGTGGCACGTTTTAACTCCTACTCTGCTCTTATGACACGTTACCTTTGCCTTGTGGCACGTTGTTCACCTACATCTACGGTAGATTTGCGATCATGCAGAGATTCTCACATCGCTTGCATCTAATTTGCGATTTTTGGTTGTCTTTCGGTGGTTAGTTTGCTTTTGGGGTTGTTTGTTATGGTCTATTTTGCGAAGCAACCTATAAGTTTGTTTTGGTTCGCTCAACACTCCTTCATCGTCTTTAAAGCGTCTAGTTGGATAAAGAGAAAGGGGTACTGTTAACTAGGGCCGGCCCTGGGCAGGGGCAGCAAGGGTGCCCGCCCAGGGCCCATTGCTCAGTAAAATTAAATATTATATAGTTTCGAATTATATTTAAAAATTTAATTTGTTTTAATATTTGTTATTAGGGTCTATTTTTTTAATATTTATTAATAGGAGTTAAGATTTTTCAAACATTTATTATTAAAGATCTACTCTTAGAGTATTTTTCAATATTTATTAGTAGGAGGGGTCTACTCTTAATATTCAATTTTTTTCTAATACTTGTTATTAAGGGCCCATTTTTTAATACTTGTTATTAGGTGCTGAGTTTTTTTCGATATTTATTATTAGGTATATACTTTTAATATTTAATTTTTTTCTAGTACTTGTTACTAGGGCTCCAGTTTTTTTCCAATATTTGTTATTATAGGCATAGTTTTAAGGTAAAATTTTGATATACATGCTGGTAAAATTAATTTTACACAAGTCTGCATATTTACATTATAAAACTCAAATCTTAAATTCTAACCCTAACCCTAAAAAACTAAACCATAAACCTTACACCCTATACCCTAAATTCTCAACACTAATCTTAAATTCTAAACCCTACAACATAAACCCCTACACTTTAAACCCTAACCCCTAAAACTAAAAGACACATGTAAACTAAAGTTTACACGGCATGTGTATCAAAGTTTTTTTAATAGTTTTAAAATTTAATTTTTCAATACTTGTTATTAGGGGACCAATTTTTTCAATACTTGTTACGATGGACCAACTCTTAAAATTTAATTTTTTTCATTACTTGCTATTAGGGACAAAGATTTAAATAGCGGCATATATGACAGTAGTGACATCATCTAAAACTGTGATATATGGAACCATTATGTCCACAATAGAATATGTTGCTAAAAAAATTTCATAACCGCGCGATACTCACAATAAACAAAATAACATCTATTATATCCACAATCATGATAAACACAACACAACCGAAAATACGACTGTAACTATAACTACAATTTAAATCCTCAATTTAAGGCTCATTTTTTAAGTTCGCCCCGGGCCTCTAAAAACTCAAGACCGGCTCTAATGTTAACGATTATTGGGTTACTATGGATGGTGGACGTCAGATTCAAAAATAGGCTTCGACTATTGTTGCACCTTTAGTTTTTTTTTTTTCTTTGATTTTATGTTTGAGTTTTTGGTGGACTCTCTGATTGACACAAAAAATTATCCTATAAACTCTTCCAACCACATCATCTATGATCCACACCCATAATTTTATACCAAATAAGCAAAAATATTTCATTGTTCAAATTTGCGAATTGTCTTCATCTCTTTCTTCATCTTTAACATTTTCAACTAAAGAAGTCGAGGGAAAAATTATTCGAAACATCTAAATTCAAAACTCTCACAACTCAATGTCATCGAAAAAGAGAAATTCCAAATTCCAAATTTAACAATCAATCACTGTCAAGATTGAAGAAAATCAGACTTTAAGCCTTTTAACATCAAAACTAACCAAGTTATTTGTCACAGAATTATACAAATGTCCTTAATTATCATGCCAGCATGTCTGTTAATCTTTAACGGATAATGACTTGATTAATACTATTTAAATAATTAAGTGATAAGATTGACAATTTATAATTCGGTGGTCAAAATAGTATTACCCATATAGTTAAGAGGCTATAGAGATAGCTTACCCTATTTTTTATTTAGTATGAAAAATAGATTTGTTTTAGCATAATCTTCAAGGGAGGATTTTGGCAACAAAGTTTGGTGGGACTTCTTTTAAAAATTTAATTTTATGGAGATCTAAATTAAAATTTTTAGTTTTTTTTAAGGATTTAATTTAAAATTTTCAAGAAAAATCTAACTAAAATTTTCATAAAATTTGAGAATTAACGAAAACTTTTAAATTTTTTTAGAAGGGGATTCAATTAAAAGATATTTAAAATATAATAAAAACGTTATTTTCTTAAGGGTCAAATTAAAATTTTAAAAATATTAAAGACTAAATATGAAAAATTTGGGAGGCTAGGACCCCACTAGCCTGGGTTACATGGCTTAAATAAGGAAGGCATAATGCCAAAAAAATGCCTCCAAGATTTGACTGAATAGTTATTTTGGCCCTTATTATTTTTTAGAGTACTTTGACCCTCAACGTTTCATTTTGAGTCAAAATGACCCCTTAATGGATAGAAATCGCTAGTTCACTAACTGTAAACACCTTTATATGTTGTGAAAATGCTACACGACATCATACGTTATTTTAACAATGCCACATTTACAAAGATTTTGCGGTTTGACCTTGAGAGAGAACAAACTCAAACCTTTTTTAGAGATAGCTCACGCCTTAATCATTCAATGTATGAGTCATGTAGGATTGCCATGTCATTTCAAGGTGTTTACCGTTGGTGACTGAAAATGAAACAATGAAGGTCAAAGTGCTTCAAAAATGAGCCAAAACGACTATTTAATAAAACTTTAGGGGTGTTTTTTTGATATTATGCCAATAAAAAATTTAAAAGCACGTTCAACAAATTTTTGAGTAAAAAAAAATCAAAATAGAAACTTTTAAAGCAATTTTGGGAATGTCGTGGGAAGAAATCAAAAGATCCAAATTGAATTTTATTTCTATTTAAGTAAAACCACATCAGATGATAGTTAATCCAATTTTGTTAATATTTTATATTCCTTATATGGCACATTAACATCTTCCTATATTTTAATTCAATTGGTACATGCATGCAGATCGGAGTATGTGCACAGTGTAAATATAAAACCCAAAGCCTCCGAGGCCAAATCAAGCACGGCAAAATTTTCATCAAAATCTTGAAAAACATGGCCAAATTTACTCTTACTCATGCTGTCATCTTTGTCCTTCTTTTCACTGGTTTGTTTTCTTTATTCGTGTTAAAAATATTCTTAGGTTGATTCAATTATAAGTATATCCGTAGGATATGGTTTTGTCCAACTACTAACAGATATATCAGCCATATTTGAAGAATTAAATTTGAATTATGAATTGTTTTTTATATGAGAGTTTAGAAATTAATTTGATTGTTTTGATTTTGCAGCTATTTCAATGGCACCTGGGATTGAAGGAGGAAGATGCCAAGAGGTGTTAGATCCAAGTAATTGTGTGCTTAGCGATTGTAAGAATATGTGTTACCAAAAGCACCAATCGATGGGTGGGCAATGTGTTGAGAACGGAGGAACACCTGCTCAACCTACTTACAAGTGTGTTTGTGTTTATGATTGTCTTTTTTAATTCCTTTTTCAATTATTAATTAATAAAAGCAATCAACATTCATTTTATAGATCGGTTTGGCCATTAATCTAATACTAGTAAATTGTTGCCGATAAAAAAATACTAGTAATTTATTATTTTTATTTAAAAATCGAATTATTGAACTTGATGGAAAACTGTGGAACACTAATTTGGGATTCAATTCGAAGCCAAATTAAGTGCGCATCATTTAATTAGTTTAAGCAAAGGTAAATTATATTTGTGGTCACTGAAAATTTAGGGGGCTTGTAATTTAGTCACTGAAATGAAAAACTTTAAACGGCTAAAAAGAACTGACGTGACACAACTAAATCGTAAGGTGATAGAATATAAAATTGGGTAAATCATAGAATAAGTCACTTAACTTTTTAGGGTTTTCACAAGTGGCAATAAACTTTCAAGATTTTGCACTTTTACCTTAAATATTGAAACTTTACAATTTGGTTTGAATTTATCTAGAATTCACCGTTCAAACAAACACTTCTAGATATTTTTAGAAAACTACTCTTGAACTTTAAACACAAAGAATTTAATCCTCAAATTACGATTTTTGGCAATTAAGCCCCTAAATTCCATTTCAAGCCTAATAAGCTTTGGGCTAAGCATGAGTTTTTTTATGTTTTGATAAAAAAATTGTAAGATAAAACAAGAATAATCTTATTAGGGAGCATCATATCATATATGAACATAAATACGGGCCTCATTAAAAAACCTCCCTAAACCTAAATGAAGGAAAAAGAATACATCATATCTATTTCGGTCATACACCCATTACAAAAACCATAGTCCGACCATCACACCAAAACAACCCGTTTGAAATTATATTGTCAATGTCAAAGCAAATATACTAACAATCGCAACACCAAATCCAACTTTATGTGTCTCCCATTTACTATTAGATGTGGCGATGAGCTCCATTTGATCCTGGCGAAGATCGAAACGGCTTCTTTAATGGCTACTAGTTCAGCTGTGGATAGGTCTGATATGCCAATGGATTTTGAGAATTTCACAATCGTTTCACCCAAGTGATTCCTTAGGATGCCTCCAATTCCAGCTTCTCCGAAATGCCCCATAACAGCACCATTAGTGTTGAACTTCAATGAGCCGGCTAAGGGGGTAGACCAACCTGAATCCTTTGACAGATTCTTTACTTGGACTGGTAATGTCCACCCAGCAGGATTTAAGATATAATCATTTAAAGGCAGGATGTGTTCAGGCCATTTTGCTCGGTACCACATGTCCATCCTTAGTATCTTGAGATCAAATACATCATCATTTAATATTTTACCCCTAAAAATTACCTCATTTCGACTGAGCCATAGGGTCCAAGATATGGCGAAGAAAGCCATCAACCATAGCGATTCAATATACTTAGGTTTTACCTTGACAAGAAAAATTAGAAAAAAAAATACATAAATGTTTTATAAGGGGTAAAATTATATCGATCATAACATATATAAGAATATATTAATCATAACATATATATTTTGTAACACCCAGGTTTAGGGGTCGGGTGAAAAATAATATTTTAATATTATTTCGGGTTCGGTTTTATAATTAAAATAATCTTTTGGGCCCCGTATTCTCAAAACAGACGATGTTATGTTGGACTTATTTTAAATCAAGCCCAAAAGCCATGGATTTCATACTATTGATATTTTCTCTATTCATTAAGGGTAAATGAGTCTTTTGATTTTAAAAATAAAACAAAACAAATAAAATACCAAAATTTCACTCATCTTCTCCATCTCTTAACAAAAACCCACGACAAACTTCCCCCTCCATTGTAGTTCACTATTCCATCACATTGCTTCTTCATTTCAACTCGGTTTTGAAAGGTAATTACGTTTTTGACTTGTCCTCATCTTCCTCTCTTCAAAAGTACAAGTAGATTTCATTTTCATCCATGTTTTAGAAATTGTGTTTTTGGAAGATTTGAATAAAAATGGTAGCTTTATTGTGTTTAACTTAAAGTTTTGATTTAATAATGCTAGATATGATATTTGTGAATCAAATGGTCCAACATATATGATTTTTACATGGTTTTGTAAACATTCCCGGATTTGGGTTTTGTGGGGGGTTTTTGAAGGGTTTCGGAGTGGATTTTGGGTGTGTTCTATGTTGGAATTTGAGGGCTAATGTTAGTATGTTAGTTGAGGGTTGTTTTGGAACCATTTGGGGGTGTTAAAATTGTTGAAAACAAAGGTTTTGGACTGTGCTATAGGGCTGCTCGGGTTTGATGATTTTGAGGGTTGTTCATGGCTTGTAATCTTGTGTTTGATGCTTGATTTGTGTTCCGGGTTAACTACATTGATGTTTGAGCTGATTTGAGGTTGTTTGGATTGTTTTGAGTTGTTCATAGACAAGGATTTGTGTTGGTGAAGCATCGGGAGTGAATCCGGAAACTTGAAGGGTTGAATGCTTGGTTGTTGAGCTTGGAAGTGAAGGTGAGTGGTTAATGTTTTTAAAATGGTTTTTAAGGGTTTGGTTCAAGCAATGTGGACTAGGTTGGGCTTGGTAGACCCACCTAGAGTTGGGATTAGAGTGGTAGCCTAATCCCAAACTTTGGATAGAGACTATGGTTGCTCTTGAATGTGTTTATGCCTCATGTTTGATTGTAATTATGTTGGTTATGTATATGTTGTTATACATGTATGTTGAGGCATGGTTTGATGCGTTGTTATATGCACGTTGATGATAAAAATGATGGGGATATACATATGTATGAAATACGATGTGATATTTGTATTAATGATATACATGTAGTGTGGACATGTGAAATGATAATATGAAGTGGTTGCATGATTCGAGAATCATGGTGAGTACATGCTAGGCATGTGAATGAGGTTTGTGCATGACGGTGAGTCATGGTGAGTACGTGCTAAGCACGAAAGTTGATATGAATTGATTTTGTGAAAGTTTAATGAAATGTGTAGTATTGGCACTAGTATGCTTGAGTACAAATGATCGATCATTAGGATGTTAGTGTGCACACGAGAGTCAAATTCGCGCGTGGTCTTGGTGACAGTGGTCATCAAGATGGAGTACGGGTTCGCCCGCAAATCTTTATATTAGTCGGTGATGAGTGGAATCCCATCGACGGGGCGTGAGGATGAGTGGAATCCCCTCCGCGTGAAACGGGGCGTGAGGATGAGTGGAATCCCCTCCGCGTGAACGGTGATGAGTGTAATCCCACAGTGAGGTAAAGTTGTTGTTGAATGTGAGTTCCAACGTGTTATCCGCGTATTCGAGTCATAACTAGGTGCCAATATGTGATGGTATAAGTACCAATATGTGTTTATATGTGAGCCAATGTGATATGAGATGTGATTTTGATATGGTTGAATATATGTGTTTACATGTGATGTGGTTTGAGCTTGTTGAGCATGGCATAATATTGATTATATGTTCATGCATCATGTGTATTTTGGCTGTTGTGGATTGAAGGTATGATCATACATTCTACCTTGGTTGTGCTCGTGCTTGGACCCTGTGTTGTCGAGGTTTGTTTTTAATGAGCTTACCCTCACTAAGCTTATTGCTTACGCTCTCTTTTGTTTGACAATGCAGATCCGTAGTTCGTGGGTTGCTAGTGCAAGAAGGGGCTTCCAAGTGTGCCTTGTGGTGCTAGCTTAGCTATCAAGTATGGGTATTTTGGTTATGATGTAATGGTCGAGCAATGGGACATGTATTTGTGGCTTTGATGCTTTTGAAGTACGTTAATGTTGGCCTTGTTTAAGAGCATGTTAGACTCATTTTATATGCTTGTTGGTTTGGCTATGGATGTCACGTTGCTTGTAAGCCGTGTCTATTTTTGCTAACTTGAATGCCTAGGTTTATGACCTTGTGAAGCATGTTATCTTAAATGCTTAAGTTTATGCCTTGTGTGATCTTTGGATTGGATGTTCAATCTTGTAACCTTGTGTTAATCTAAGGTTGTTTGCAATAGAGTGCATGCCTTTAGAGTGTGTTGGTATGTTACTAATGTTTCATGGAGTCGTTTAAGGCGTTTGGGATCATTTGGGGATGCTTAAAACTGATTTTGGAAAACTACAGACTGCAGGTGTTTCGAAACGGCTTGAGCTGTTTCGAAACGGGTGTGGTTCCAGGGCTCCCCGTATCGAAACGAGTTTCGGTACGGTTTGGCCACTATGAGCCCCTGTTTCGAAACAAGTATCGAAACACTTTGGCTACTGTAAATGCCTGTTTCGAAACGGGTATCGAAATGGTAAGGCAAAATGAGACCCTGTTCCGAAACGAGGTGGAGGCGTTTCGAAACGGGTGTCTGACTTTTTAAAGTGGAGCTCGTGTTTCGAAACGGGCTTTGACCGTTTCGAAACACATGCCTGTAATTAGGCTTTTTGACATCTCCAAAGGGTTTCAAGGGTTGGGCTTAGGCCCTGTTTGTTGTTGGGCTTCCGTTTAGGTTAATCGAATGCATCTAGATAAGCTATTAAATGAAGAAAAAAATTAGGGTCGCTAACCGAGGTGGGACCTTAACGGGTTTCACACAGGTTTTCCCCGTGTAGCCCACTCGGACCGGTCAGAAAGCCAAACCGGGACGAGGGGGTTACATATTTAAATTCTAAAAATTATAAGAATATAGTAATAAAATAATTTATAACATTTTAGAATTTAAATATTTATTAATATTTGAGTTTGATATAAACTACTAATATTTTTATTTTATAAAGACAAGTCCAAGTCCAACTTAACTTCCTATCCAAGAAAGACTTTGCCCTACTCCTCTTCCTATTTAAGCAAGGCTTGACGCACACATCAAAGGATACTAAGGAGTCGAGAGCTTGAGATTAGGGTTTAGTCGTGTGTTCTCCATGTCCATCATGTTCTAAGTTTTCTTAGAGTTAGGATTATTTTGCTTAGTAGTTGTGAGAAAACAATTGTACTTTGTTTAAGTTTTTAATGCAATTTAGTTCAAGGTTTGTGTTGAGTTGATCACACAATTGCAAATGGCCAAGAGTGGGGGTGAATTGGCGATAAAAATTCGAAGGGTGAAAATTTGGAAGAATAAAAATTGTGACAGAAGGCAATTATAGTGGTTCAAGTTCTCTATTGAACTCTACATCCACTACCTTAGCTCCCACTAATGATTTTCAACCAATTCACTACTTGAGTTCATCCCCTTTTCTTGGATGAGAAGGAAACCTTACAATTTGATTGAACTTTCTACCCAAAGCTTAATCCACTCACTTTTACAAAGAAGAGTATTTGGTAAACTATACAAATTCCTCTTTAAGGATAATGTTTACCCAATTACAATTTCACCCTCCCCAAACTCACAATAAGAGATTACAATGAAAAACACAAAGAGTTGGGTACAAAGATTTGACTCTAAAGGTACAAAGTTTGGATTTGAGTGCTTTGATGTTGCTTGTAGGTTCAATAGTTGTTGCTGGTGTAATTGAGACTTGTTTTTATACCCTTGTATTGAATTCTAGCTGTTTGGGTGGTTGAAATCATCAATAGAGCCATTAGGCTGCAATTTCCCGCAATAAATGTTGCTCAACAACCTACCGTATCGGTACGGCTCGGGGGTGTATCGGTACTTGTCTCAAACAAGAAAGAGCTGTTGTGACTGAAAAACAATGTGTATCGATACGCTTCAAGGGCGTATCGGTACGGTTTTAAGGGGTGTATCGTTACGATAAGTCACATCGATACGAAATTTGCTCACCAGAATCCCAAATTTGGTTTTGATAAAAAAACGTATTGGTACGCTCCTTTAGCGTATCGATACAGTTGAACGGTCTTTTAAAATTTAGGATACCAACTAACTGACAAGCCAACGGTCGAAAATTAAATGCAAGGATTTTGTAAAGGTAAGCATATCGTATCGATACGATTCCAAAGCGTATCGGTACGCTATAGCTTAAAGTCTTGCCCAGATGAATATCGTATCGATATGGGGTTATACCGTATCGGTACGCTATGAACGATTAAAATTCCAGTGTTGAAAAACCGTATCGATATGCATAAGGGTATCGATACGCCTGGGCGTTTTGTTGAAGTTAGGCTCGAAACCAAATAAAACGACTTAGTGAAATTTGAACATTTAAGTATGTTTTGTCTTGAAATATAGTTTGGCTCAAAATGGCTTGTCAAAAAGTGAGACTTTGAAAAGTACTTACAAATTTATTGGTTTGCAATTTAGTCCACAAGTCTAAGTGTTATATCAAAATCAATTTTAATTTCACAATCTCCCCCTTTTTGATATAACAAAACCAAATATAAATTTTTAAGTTTTGAAACTTTTGAAAGGCTTACTCTCCATTAATTTAAGATAGGTTTTCAAAATTAAGTTTTAAGTTTTCAAAAATTGGTTCTATAATCCTTCTTCCCCTTTTTGTTAGATCAAACATAAGCACACGGTAGGATAATAATAACATTAACATTATTGAATTCAAAGCAAACTTCAAATTGAAAGCAACAAAATAGTTTAAAGTAACAAGTTCAAACTCAAATCCTAAAGCATAATGAAAAAGCTTAGAGTACTAAACATAGGTGCATAAACAATGAAACTAAATGACATGAGATGATATGCAAAACTACTCATCCCCATCATCGTCATATTCATCCTCATCGTCTTGAGTAGGTTGATTCCTCCTAGATTGGTTAAGACAAGCACCATGGAAAGCAATGAGAGAGACATCTATGGAGTTTTGTTGAAGGGACTTTCACTTGATCCTTCAACGATGTGAAGTGAGTGTAAAGACCCTTGACTCGATCTTCTAAGGATGTGAATCGAGTGTCCATGGCTGCAAACCCGACTTCTATGTTTGTGAATTTCTTAATGAGGAATGTCATTAGATTGTCCATGGAGGAAAAAATCAAAAGATCCAAATTGAATTTTATTTCTATTTAAGTAAAACCACATCAGATGATAATTAATCCAATTTTAGTAATATTTTATATTCCTTATATGGCACATTAACATCTTTCTATATTTTAATTCAATTGGTACATGCATGGTGATCGGAGTATGTGCACAGTGTAATATAAAACTCAAAGCCTCCGAGGCCAAATCAAACACGTCAAAATTTTCATCAAAATCTTGAAAAACATGTCCAAATTTACTCTTACTCATGCTGTCATCTTTGTCCTTCTTTTCACTGGTTTGTTTTCTTTATTCGTGTTAAAAGTATTCTTAGGTTGATTCAATTATAATTATATCAGTAGGATATGGTTTTGTCCAACTATTAATAGATATATCAGCCATATTCGAAGAATTAAATTTGAATTATAAATTGTTTTTTTATATGAGAGTTTAGAAATTAATTTGATTGTTTTGATTTTGCAGCTATTTCAATGGCACCTGGGATTGAAGGAGGAAGATGCCAAGAGGTGTTAGATCCAAGTGATTGTGTGCTTAGCGATTGTAAGAAGATGTGTTACCAAAAGCACCAATCCATGGGTGGGCAATGTGTTGAGACGGGAGGAACACCTGCTCAACCTACTTACAAGTGTGTTTGTGTTTATGATTGTCTTTTTTAATTCCTTTTTTAATTATTAATTAATAAAAGCAATCAACATTCATTCTATAGATCGGTTTGGCCATTAATCTAATACTAGTAATTTATTACCGATAAAAAAATACTAGTAAATTATTATTTTTATTCAAAAATCGAATTATTGAACTTGATTGAAAACTGTGGAACACTAATTTGGGATTCAATTCGAAGCCAAATTAAGTGTGCATCATTTAATTAGTTTAAGTAAAGGTAAATTATATTTTTGGTCACTGAAAATTTAGGGAGCTTGTAATTTAGTCACTGAAATCGAAAACTTTAAACGGCTAAAAAGAACTGACGTGACACAACTAAATCGTAAGTTGATAGAATATAAAATTGGGTAAATCACAGATTATGTCACTTAACTTTTTAGGGTTTTCACAAGTAGCAATAAACTTTCAAGATTTTGCACTTTTACCTTAAATATTGAAACTTTACAATTTGGTCTGAATTTATCTAGAATTCACCGTTCAACCAACACACTTCCAGATATTTTTAGAAAACTACTCTTGAACTTTAAACAAAAAAAAAAAAATTAATCCTCAAATTACATTTTTTTCGCAATTAAGTACCTAAATTCCATTTCAAGCCTAATAAGCTATGAGCTAAGCATGAGTTTTTTATGTTTTGATAAAAAAATTGTAAGATAAAACAAGAATAATTTTATTAGGGAGCATCATACCATATATGAACATAGATACGGGCCTCATTAAAAAACCTCCCTAAACCTAAATGAAGGAAAAAGAATACTTCATATCTATGTCGGTCATACACCCATTACAAAAACCATAGTCCGACCATCACACCAAAACAACCCGTTTGAAATTATATTGTCAATGTCAAAGCAAATATACTGGCAATCGCAACACCAAATCCAACTTTCTATGTCTCCCATCTACTATTAGAGGTGGCGATGAGCTCCATTTGATCCTGGCGAAGATCGAAACGGCTTCTTTAATGGCTACTAGTTCAGCTGTGGTTAGGTCTGATATGCCATTATGATATGAACTCGGTAATGTGACCAGAGTCATATAGATGTGCCAGATCGTGATTCTAGTAAGAAATATTCATTGCTACGCTTTGAACTCTAAGATATTATAAAACATACTTGTGAGATGAATAGCAATATAATAAAAATTAATGAAGAAATGAATTGGATAGGTAATTTGGATAGTTTGGTGGCTAAGGATGGAGGATTATAATCGTGGAAAGGTGTAAATGAGAGAAGAAGTGATGGGAGATGCTAATGGCGGCGTGGATTTGTTTGGTTGCAAGGATAGTGAATTGTGACCTGCTAGCTATAACGAGCTAGGAACCATCAATATACTTTGATGGAGTCGAGGTGGAGGAGTGTGGAACGTGACCCACAAGCTATAAGAGAGCTTGGAACAACCACTATAGTAAAATGAAATGGATAGAAGACTACAAGTACAACTTGAAGCCGATAGAGTTCTCGCAAGAACAAGATGAAAGCAATCTTTCAAAGGCTTATATTCTCCAAAAAAATGTCCTTGCAAATGAACCTAAGGTGCCTATTTATAGTGTGGCTAGGCACCATATGAAAAGTCACACAAAAGAGAGATGAATGTTCATCTAAATGCTATTGAATACAAATAAATGAAATATTTCTTTCTTATCCTTTTGATGGATGAATTTTGCTTCAAATTGAGATGAATTTAGCCTTAAATTCGTCCAAAAGGAGTGGTGACTCTTGGGCTGCTTCATTTTGCTTGCAAATGGATAAAAGGGAATGAATGTGGACACATGATGGATGTAGACATCCCACACGTCCAAATCAGCTTGTCTCTTTGAATTCCTTGCTGATTTTATCACTTAATTTGATGATTTAATGACATTAAACCAACCTTCATTGCTTGCTCATTTGTAGATTATGATCAGCCTTCAAAAGATGATAAATAAAGGCCTTGAATGCCTTGTTTGCTTGAGTAAAGATGGCCATTAATGACTTGTTTCCAAGCTGAAGTTGAAAAGTCTCTTCTTTAATCCACGCGTCACATGAACCTAGACACACACAAAGGATTTATTCAAACTTAAAATAATAGATGCATGAAACAATTAAAGAGTTAGTTAATTGAGTGAACTAGTTAAATGAATGAACTAGTTTAATTAAAGAACTAACTTTATTGAATTTAACTAAATGCATGAATGAAGTAGTTTAATGAATGATTTAAGATACATAATTAAATTACTTCCCTAAATGAATTAAAACTATAAATGAAGTGCATGCTTTAATGACCAACACACTTTATTAATGCAATGGAATTTATGAAATACTTAAATTCTCATGCAAATGCATGCATGAGCAAGTTAAGGCATTCTTCCCTTATTATTTCTTTTTTCCCACGTTTATGGCTTGTTGTAAACAAGCTTTCCATGGCTAATTGAAACTCCTTGACCCGTGCACGTGTAATGGGGCCACTTGGGTACTTCTCCAGGTCCTTGTTCTTGATGGTCATATCACAATGGATTTTGAGAAATTCACAATCGTTTCACCCAAGTGATTTCTTAGGATGCCTCGAATTCCAGCTTCTCCCAGATGCCCCATAACTGCACCATTAGTGTTGAACTTCAATGAGCCGACTAATGGGGCAGACCAACCTGAATCCTTTGACATATTCTTTACCTGGACGGGTAATGTCCACCCAGTAGGATTTAAGATATAATCATTTAAAGACAGGCTGTGTTCAGGCCATTTTGCTCGGTACCACATGCCGATCCTAAGTATCATGAGATCAAATACATCATCATTTAATATTTTACCCCTAAAAATTACCTCATTTCGACTGAGCCATATGGTCCAGTATATGGCGAAGAAAGCCATCAACCATAGCGATTCAATATACTTAGGTTATACCATGACAAGAAAAATTAGAAAAAAAATACAAAAATATTTTATAAGGGTAAAATTATATCGATCGTGTTGCGTGTAAAAGAGTCCTATCGCAAATAGTGCAAGTGTACACGACGCAAGTAGTAAAGTGATACTTGGAGTATCGGATATCGTCTCCACAGGGACTGGAAATAACTCTATCCTTAAATTGCTGCAAAAGAGAAAGAAATAGTTTAATTGTATTGGTGAAATAATCTTGATAAACAACTAAAGTAAAAGAATGAGGAATCAAGTTTAAGAAATGGGTCGGTATTGAATTGCTCAGTAGTGCAGGTGTTGCAATGTTAGAGGACTTCTGTCTTCTATCGACGTTCCTGTCGCGGCAGCACCTGTCGCGGTAGAGGTCTGTGGACGTCGCGACAGCGATCAACAACTCTATACTTCAAGTTTGGCAAGAATCCCTGTTATGACTTGTCTTATCCCTAGGCCCAAGTTCTGTTGATGGACACTTCTTGGATGATACCTCCCGGCGTGAATCGAAGGGTGAACACCAATGCTGTTGAATTCTTCCTTAGCCACTTAACCTTGTACTTATCTCTAAGCCGAGATGGTTTAACCATAAACTGGAAAGCACATATTTATTCCATTCGTATGCTTGACTCTCCCGATATCAAACAAATGGATAACCTCACAATGCTCTACCGATACTCTTGCGAGATATGAAAAACCAGAATAAATAAACTTGAAGCTTTTTTATTACTTGATAGAAAATTCCTAAAACAGTACAATCCTTGCAACTACTTTATAGAATCAACCCTTAGCCCTGGGAGGAGTTTAGAATATGATGAAGAGGGGAAAACGAAAAGGGTTTAGAGGAAGACGGCTAGGGATGAGATATCCTCCCCTATGTCAAATTACATGCCTTTATATAGGTCTTGGGTCCAAGTTTTCTAATATGGCAAGAATACAAGTTTAAACTAAAGTACAACTCTATTAAAGATTAGATATTCTGAGTAGATGCCTCTAATTCGTCCTCTTTTCTTGACTTGGGTTTCTTCGTTGGACTTTGGGCTTGGCATTCATTCTGCCTCAGGGCTCAGAAAAATATAGCAGTGGTCCACGACAGACTGGCTTGAGATCCTCTATCTGTCGAGCTCCACTTCACTTTTCCACCTTACCATTATGTCGTCATGGCTGCCACGACAGTAGCCACGATAGTGTTTGCTTCTCGACTCCAGTTCTGCGATCCACCTCTACTCCTTCGCTGCCCTAAGTCCGCCGCAGCAGATACCTGCAAAAGTGACCAAAATCAGTAGCAACTGTGCCATTTTATCTAATTGTAATGTATATGCTGAAATCTATCCTAAATGAAATGAATTATGCTTGAATGCAGCAGAAATATGGGTAAATGAGGGGTAAAATATAGAACTTTTATACACTCAACAGGTCATAACATATATAAGAATATATTAATCATAGTATATATATTTAAATTCTAAAATATTATAAGAATATAGTAATAAAATAAATTATAATATTTTAGAATTTAAATATTTATTAATATTTGAGTTTGATATAAACTACTAATATTTTTATTTTATGAAGACAAGTCCAAGTCCAACTTAACTTCCTATCCAAGAAAGACTTTTCCCTACTCCTCTTCCTATTTAAGCAAGGCTTGACTCACACATCAAAGGATACTGAGGAGTTGAGAGCTTGAGATTAGGTTTTAGTCGTGTGTTCTCCATGTCCATCATGTTCTAAGTTTTCTTAGGGTTAGGATTATTTTGCTTAGTAGTTGTGAGAAAACAATTGTACTTTTTTTAAGTTTTTAATGCAATTTAGTTCAAGGTTTGTGTTGAGTTGATCACACAATTGCAAATGGCCAAGAGTGGGGGTGAATTGGCGATAAAAATTTGAAGGGTGAAAATTTGGAAGAATAAAAATTGTGACACAAGGCCATTAGAGTGGTTCAAGTTCTCCAATGAACTCTACATCTGTAACGCCCCGGTTTTGGGCTTAGAAGTTCTGGGCGTTGACCGGTTTGGTCAAAGTCATGTTCGAATCTTAAGAGGTGAAATTAGGAAAGCCTAGTTCGGGTTGCATTAAAAATATGGAAAAATGTTCTAAAATCATCTTTTAATATAATTAATTGAACTGTGAAATCAATTTTGAAAAATGGGTTTTGGAAGTATGACATTTTGGCTAGTGACCAAAATGTAAATTTTGAAAGTTTGGTGACTGTTTTATAAAGAGTTGAAACTTTGAATCCTTAAGGAGCTATTAATCCAAAGATGATTTCTCCAGATTTTTCTAAGATATTTTAAGTCTAAAATCTGATTTTAAAGGTTATTAAAATTGGAGGGAAGCCATTTTGGCTATTTTTGGATTTTGTAACCAACTTTGCTAAACTTTCTTTCTCTCATTTTCTCTCAAACCAAACACTACTTTTCCAGAGAATTGGATCTGATTTCTTCACCTAAATCCCTCCATTCAACTCTCATTTGATTCCAAATCATTGTATCTTCAAACCTCTTCAATTGCTAAGTGTTTCAACAAGGATTTTCATTCCAAAAAGTGGAGAAACACAAGTTTGGAGGTAAGAACGTCCTTCTCCTCTAAACTATCAGTTCTTTACTGAAATTCCCAAGTTATCAACTCTTAATTGATGTTTAATTAAAGGCTTTTGAGTTTGGAATTGTATCTTGGCTTATAATGCAAGATTTGATGGTTTTCATGATTTTTCGTTAGATCTGATTGATCTGTGATTTGAGATGTGTTTTTGATGTTAAATGAACTCTAAATTGATAAGGAAATGAGTTTTGATTAATGCAATCCCGGATAGGTTGAGTTCCCTAAGTTTAGCTTATGTTTCTTGGATGTTTTTGTGGTGATCTTGTGGATCTGTTGTTGCTGGAGGTATAAGGATGTTTATAGATTGTTTTTGGATGTTAAATGGTGTTAATGGATGTTAGGTTTTGCTGGTTTATGGCTGGGCTTTGTTGAGAAGTGGTTTTGGTGCAATTTCGGTTGTGTTTGGTGGCCGAAATTGGAGTGGGAATGAGAGCAGCGAGTTTGAGTGCTTTCATTGAAGCTTTTGATGCTTGATGATGCATTAAACCTCTGCTTTAATGTGTTTAATCAGGGGAGGCATCTTTGGATCCAAGAGTTGTTGATTCGGAAGCTTGATTTCGTGCTTCGGCAAGTGGCGAAGTGGAATCGGTGAGTGAAATTGGATTTTCGGCTTTGAAACCAATGTCTTGGGAGCTTAGTTTAAGTCTAAACAACTTTGCTAAGCTCGAGCGTAAGTTTTCGGAATTTCTCTCTAGTGGTGGCCATGATTTTGTTGTGTTGCAAAATGATAATTTGCATGTTTTACTTACTGTTTTGGAAGCATGTTTTAGCATGGTTTTTGCTGATGATGTAAGCCATATGTTGATGGTAACTCTAGGTAGGAGTTCCTTGCTTTCGTACATTGAAATGATGTGGTTTAATGCTTTTGAATGCATGATGAATATGGCTTGGTTTTATGCTTTAAAACAGTGATGTAAGTGATGAAAATGATGTATATTGGCAAGTGAGGTTTTAAAATGTTAAGGTCACTAAGGTGGTTAAAAGTCCTTGAGTGAGCCTTGTTTCCTATGAACATCAAGGTGGTTAAAAGTCCTTGGATGGTTCATGTTGTGGACACTAAGGTGGTTAAAAGTCCTTAGGTGATCCTTTTCTATGGTGTTTAAAAGTCCATAGGCCAAGGTGTTTAAAAGTCCTTGGGATCAAGGTGTTTAAAAGTCCTTGATGTGATGCATTCTATGGTGTTTAAAAGTCCATAGGCCAAGGTGTTTAAAAGTCCTTGGGGTGAAAGTTGATGAACTTGTTTTTAAAGAAATGGAATTTATCACTTGTGGCCAATATGACATGTTATGATTTGATGCATGAGATGCATGTTTAAGTATGCTTTTGAGCATGTGTAAATGATGGTTTGAAGCATGTTTTATAAAGTGTTTTACAAATGCATTATTGGATGGTTTTATTGAGCATTCCTCACTAAGCTTTTGCTTACGCTCTCTTCGTTTTCCTTAATTCAATAATGCAGAGCATTAGAGACCTTTGAGGGCAGCAAGAAGGGCAAGAATTCAAGTGCAAGTAAAGCTCAATGTATGGAAGGTTTTTGTTAAACATTTTAGCTTTTGGGTGATTTGGCAATGGGGAAACCATGTGTATGTTTTGGGAGGTGTTTTGTACTCCCTAAGTATGTTTCTTGATGTTAAGATTGTTGGTCTTTGGATTGGATCTTTATATGCTTGTCTTGTAAGTTTGGTGCTTGAATATCTAGCTTGTGTAGGAAGCATGCCTATAGAATTGGGGCTTTTTGCATATGATGATGTTTGGTTGAATTGATGATGCTAATATGTTATATATATGTTGAATTGCATGCTGGTAAAGTTTGGTGACATTCGGAGCATGATTGGTTGTGTAATTGCATGTTTAAAGTGGAGTTTTGGAGCAATCTGGGCAGGGTGTTTCGGAACAGCACCTACCGTTTCGGAACGGGTGCCTTAATCGTGCCCAAGCGTCCGAAACGGGAGGGGTCGTTCCGAAACGGAAAGGCCACTGCCAGACCCCCGTTTCGAAACGGGCTATGCCCGTTTCGGAACGGCCCCGCGTTTCGAAACGGGCTGTCTCCCGTTTCGGAACGGTTGACCGTTGGGGGCTGACATTGGCAGTTATATGTTTTGAATTGTTTGCGTTTTGGTCCTAAATCTTGTTTGTGCAATTGTATGAGTTTGGGAAGTCCTTTTGAGCTGAAATTTCACAGAGAAGCATGAAACCTGATTAATTTCAAGTTGGTAACTTCAATTGGGATTAAGTCCTTATAATTATCAGAATTTACAATTTGGTCCCTAAAGTTGTATCTTGTTCAATTGAGTCCCTGTTTGATCTCTGATGTTTGTGATCTTTTGGTATGATGTTTGTGTGATCACAATTAGGTCTAAAGTGCATCTAGACAAGTTTAAAAAGAAAAAAAAAGGGTCGTTAATCAAGGTTGACTTTCGGGTTGACTTTGGTTTTCCCCGTGTGACTTTCTTAATTCGGGTCAACCGTCTAGGCCGGGTTAAGGGGGTTACATTTGGTGGTATCGGAGCTGAGTTCTCGAGTAATTGGGAATGGTTGTATGCATGATTGAAGTATGTATGCTATGAATGCTTGTTGTTTGAAAGCATGTTCAGTGGTTTGAAATGTTGATGCAGTTGAGTTGTATGCTCTGATGTTGCATGTTGAGGGTACCCATTGCCAAACAAAAGCTAAAGGAAAGATGTTGTTTTGAAATGAAATTGAGCTTGAATACTTGGATTGCTTACCTTGCTGAGCCTGACTTTGTTTTATTTGTGTTGTGATTGCATGGTAAAAGTATGGCACCACGTAGAGAGTTAAGAGGTAATGCGAGAGCTACGGCTCCTAACGAGAATGAGAATGAAGAGCACACTGGTAGTGCTGTGTTACCCCCTCCTCCGCCTGGTGGTGGTGCTGGAGGTGCGAGAGCTGAAGCTGCAGCTGATGCTGGCGCTGGAGCTGCTGGACCAGAGGTTGGTCAGGGGCAAGCTATGCCTGATATGTCTGTTTTGGTACAAGCTATTGCGGGTGCTTTTCGAGCAGCAGTAGCTGGAGCTCAGGGAGCTGGGCATCAGGGAGATGCTGGAGTCAGATTGCCTTTGGAGCGTCTGCGCAGTCTTGGAGGGACTGAGTTTAGAGGTTTGTCAGCTGAGAGTTCTGAGGCTTGGCTGGAAAGTACCAAGCGTATCTTGGGTCAGATGAGTTGCACGGATGTGCAAAAGCTGGGCTGTGTTGTGTCCTTGCTGCAGGACGATGCTTATACATGGTGGACGACTACCATTTCTGGAATGGCTGAAGCTGATGTTACCTGGACATTCTTTCAGAATGTGTTTAAAAGAAGATATCTGGGAGTGAGATATCTGGATGAGAAAAAGCGGGAATTCATGTCTCTTACCCAAGGGAGCATGAGTGTAGCTGAGTACGAGGTACAGTTTGTACGGCTCAGTCAGTATGCACCGGAGCTGATACCTGATGAGAGGGCTAGGTGCGAGAGGTTTCGTTACGGTCTTGTGACGGATGTTAAGATGTATTTGCTGGCCGCCGAGTATGTTGATTTTGATGTGTTGGTGGGCCGAGCTAAGGACGTTGAGATGAACCTGAGTTTGTCTGCTAAGGGTGCTGGCAAGCGAGCTGCTGAGTATAGTTCCGGAAGTGGACGGAACAAGAGGGGACGAGATCAGAAGTATCAGTCCTCAGCCAGGAGAGGTGGTGGTGTGCCTGCTAGGGGTGGCGGTGCTAGAGCTGATCCTAGTGCTTGTTGGATCTGTGGTTCCCGTGGTCACTTGAAGCGTGACTGTCCTCGTGCTGAGAGAGTGGCACAAGCTCCTGTTGCGGCTGCTGGTAACGGGTGCTGGAATTGTGGTTCTGCAGACCACATAAGGCGAGATTGTCCGAGGATGGCTGGTGAGCAGGTGCGTGCTCCTGTTGTTGCTGCACCACAGAGAGGTCGTGGGCGCGGCCGTGGTAATTTTCAGAGGAGAGAGGAAGGTGGCCGAGGGGTAGCTCATGTTGTAGCTATTCAGCCTGAAGGTGGAGGCCAAGCGAGGGTGTATGCTCAGAGAGAGGGCAGGAATGATGCAGATGTGATTGCAGGTACCTTTACTTTGCAGTCCTTGTCATTGCTTTCTTTGATTGATTCTGGATCTACGCATTCATATATTCTTCGTGAGCATGCTGAATTGCTTGGTTTGCCTGTTGAGTCTTTGGATGTTGGTGTTCGGGTCACTAGTTCTTTTGGTGAGACTGTTGTGACTCGAAAGTTGTATAGAAGATGCCCTTTGGTTGTTCAAGAGCATGTCTTTCATGTTGATCTTATGGAGTTGCCCTTCTATGGTTTTGATGTGATCCTTGGTATGGATTGGCTTGCTGAGCATCGTGCTGTTGTGGACTGTGAGAATAGGCGTGTTTCGCTTAAGCTTGCGGATGATTATGAAGTTGTTGTGGTTGGTGAGAATGTGAAGTTTCTTGCCAATGTTGTGTCTTCTTTGGAGGCGAGTAGGATGCTGAGGCAAGGTTGCGAAGCTTACCTAGCTTTTGTGATGAATCCTAGCTCTAAGGAGTTGAGGGTGCAAGATATTAGGGTTGTAAAGGAATTTCCTGGTGTTTTTCCTGAGGAGTTGCCTAGTTTACCTCCTAACCGCGAGGTGGAGTTTGGAATTGAGCTGTATGAGAATACAACTCCTGTGTCCATTACTCCCTATAGAATGGCACCTAAGGAGCTGAAGGAGCTGAAGACGCAGTTGCAAGAGTTGCTTGATCGTGGTTTCATCCGGCCGAGTGTGTCACCTTGGGGAGCACCGGTCTTGTTTGTGAAGAAGAAGGATGGCACTATGAGAATGTGCATTGATTACCGTCAGCTGAACAAGTTGACTATCAAGAATCGGTATCCTTTGCCGAGGATTGATGATCTCTTTGATCAATTTCGGGGAGCTGCTGTGTTCTCTAAGATTGACTTGAGGTCAGGGTATTATCAGTTGAAGGTGAAGGATGTGGATGTGCCTAAGACAGCTTTCAGGACAAGGTATGGGCATTATGAGTTCCTTGTGATTCCGTTTGGGTTGACAAATGCTCCTGCTGCTTTCATGGACATGATGAATCGTGTGTTTCATGAATACTTGGACAAGTTTGTTGTGGTGTTCATTGATGATATCCTCGTGTACTCGCGTACTGCGGAGGAGCATGAAGAGCATTTGAGGATTGTTTTGCAAGCTTTGTTGGAGAATCAGCTTTATGCTAAGCTGAGCAAGTGTGAGTTTTGGTTAAGAGAGGTGGTTTTTCTTGGGCATGTGGTCTCAGCTGAGGGGATTCGTGTTGATCCTCAGAAGATTGAGGCGGTGATGAACTGGAAGGTTCCTAAGTCTGTTCATGAGGTCCGTAGTTTCCTTGGTTTGGCGGGATACTACCGAAGGTTTGTGGATGGGTTTTCCAAGATTGCTGCTCCTTTGACAAAGCTGTTGCAGAAGGATGTTAAGTATGAGTGGACAGAAGCGAGACAGCAGGCTTTTGAGAAGCTGAAGGCGGCTTTGACGCAAGCTCCTATCTTGATTCAGCCTGAATCAGGGAAAGAGTTTGTGGTTTACAGTGATGCATCCTATGTTGGTTTGGGGTGTGTGCTAATGCAGGAGGGTAAGGTGGTGGCTTATGCATCGCGGCAGTTGAAAGTGCATGAGCGCAATTACCCTACGCTTGATATTGAGCTGGCTGCAGTGGTTTTTGCTCTGAAGATCTGGAGGCATTATCTGTATGGTGAGAAGTGTACTGTGTACACAGATCACAAGAGTTTGAGGTATCTGATGTCTCAGAAGGAGTTGAATCTTAGGCAGCGGCGTTGGTTGGAGTTGCTCAAGGATTATGATCTGACGATTGAGTATCATCCTGGAAAAGCTAATGTTGTTGCTGATGCCTTGAGTAGGAAGGTAGCTGTTGAGTTGAGAGCCATGTTTGCTAGCTTGAGCATATCGCGTGATGGTGGTCTTGTGGCTGAGTTGCATGTGAAGCCCTCTATGGTTCAGTTGATCAAGGATAAGCAGTTGTTGGATGATTCCTTGGTGTCTCATGTTCAGGATATCGCGGAGGGTAGACCTTCGGATTTCTGTTTCAATGATGATGGTGTGCTGTGTTTTGGGAGTCGGATAGTAGTGCCCAATGATGCTGAGTTGAGGCGTGCTATTCTGACTGAAGGTCATAGTAGTCATTTTGCTATGCACCCTGGTAGTACTAAGATGTATCGTGATCTTCGTGATGAGTACTATTGGGTTGGTTTGAAGAAGGACGTTGCGGAGTTCGTGAGCAAGTGTTTGGTGTGTCAGCGAGTTAAGGCTGAGCATCAGTTTCCTTCAGGTTTGTTGCAACCGTTGAAAATCCCTGAATGGAAGTGGGAGAGGGTTACCATGGATTTTGTATCTGGTTTACCTTTGTCTCCATCGAAAAAGAATTCGGTCTGGGTGATTGTGGATCGCCTGACGAAGTGTGCGCATTTCTTGCCTGTGCATACTACGTTTTCTTTGGATAAGCTGGCAGAGCTGTACATTGCTGAGATTGTGCGGCTGCATGGTGTGCCTAAGTCGATTGTGTCGGATAGGGATCCGAGGTTCACATCGCGGTTTTGGTCAGTCTGAGCGAGTTATCCAGATTTTGGAGGATATGTTGAGGTGCTGCGTGATTGAGTTCCAAGGTTCTTGGGAGAAGCATCTGCCTTTGGTTGAGTTTGTTTATAACAACAGTTATCAGGCGAGCATACAGATGGCACCTTATGAGGCTTTGTACGGGAGGAAGTGTAGGACT
This sequence comes from Hibiscus trionum, assembly GCA_030270665.1. Classification (NCBI taxonomy): domain Eukaryota; kingdom Viridiplantae; phylum Streptophyta; class Magnoliopsida; order Malvales; family Malvaceae; genus Hibiscus; species Hibiscus trionum. The sequence continues at coordinate 9,280,809 of BSYR01000052.1, read as the reverse complement.
CCCCTTTGTTGGGCTGAAACTGGTCAAAAGTTGGTTTCGATGCCGGCTTTGTTGAAAGGGACCACGGAGAAGGTGAAGCTCATTTGTGAACGGTTAAAAGCTGCTTCTGATCGGCAGAAGTCTTACGCGGATTTGAAGCGTAAGGAAATAGAGTATGCAGTGGGTGACCGTGTGTTCTTGAAGGTTTCGCCTTGGAAGAAGGTGACGCGGTTTGGCCGGAAGGGCAAGTTGAGCCCTAGATACATTGGACCATATGAGGTGGTTGAGCGTGTGGGTCCTGTTGCGTATCGGTTGAGGTTACCTCAAGAGTTGGAGAAGATTCATGATGTGTTTCATGTTTCTATGCTCCGGAAGTATAGATCTGATCCTTCGCATGTGATGTCTGTGGAGGAAGTGGTTTTGAATCCGGATTTGACCTATGATGAGGAACCGGTGAAGGTTCTGGATTCGGATAGCAAGGTTCTTCGTGGCAAGACCATTGAGTTGGTGAAGGTGCTGTGGAAGCATCGCGGTGTTGAGGAAGCCACGTGGGAGCGGAAGGAGGACATGCTGAAGCAGTTTCCTTATCTCTTTCCTTCAGGTAAATTTCGAGGACGAAATTTCTTAAGGGGGGGAGAGTTGTAACGCCCCGGTTTTGGGCTTAGAAGTTCTGGGCGTTGACCGGTTTGGTCAAAGTCCTGTTCGAATCTTAAGAGGTGAAATTAGGAAAGCCTAGTTCGGGTTGCATTAAAAATATGGAAAAATGTTCTAAAATCATCTTTTAATATAATTAAGTGAACTGTGAAATCAATTTTGAAAAATGGGTTTTGGAAGTATGACATTTTGGCTAGTGACCAAAATGTAAATTTTGAAAGTTTGGTGACTGTTTTATAAAGAGTTGAAACTTTGAATCATTAAGGAGCTATTAATCCAAAGATGATTTCTCCAGATTTTTCTAAGATATTTTAAGTCTAAAATCTGATTTTAAAGGTTATTAAAATTGGAGGGAAGCCATTTTGGCTATTTTTGGATTTTGTAACCAACTTTGCTAAACTTTCTTTCTCTCATTTTCTCTCAAACCAAACACTACTTTTCCAGAGAATTGGATCTGATTTCTTCACCTAAATCCCTCCATTCAACTCTCATTTGATTCCAAATCATTGTATCTTCAAACCTCTTCAATTGCTAAGTGTTTCAACAAGGATTTTCATTCCAAAAAGTGGAGAAACACAAGTTTGGAGGTAAGAACGTCCTTCTCCTCTAAACTATCAGTTCTTTACTGAAATTCCCAAGTTATCAACTCTTAATTGATGTTTAATTAAAGGCTTTTGAGTTTGGAATTGTATCTTGGCTTATAATGCAAGATTTGATGGTTTTCATGATTTTTCGTTAGATCTGATTGATCTGTGATTTGAGATGTGTTTTTGATGTTAAATGAACTCTAAATTGATAAGGAAATGAGTTTTGATTAATGCAATCCCGGATAGGTTGAGTTCCCTAAGTTTAGCTTATGTTTCTTGGATGTTTTTGTGGTGATCTTGTGGATCTGTTGTTGCTGGAGGTATAAGGATGTTTATAGGTTGTTTTTGGATGTTAAATGGTGTTAATGGATGTTAGGTTTTGCTGGTTTATGGCTGGGCTTTGTTGAGAAGTGGTTTTGGTGCAATTTCGGTTGTGTTTGGTGGCCGAAATTGGAGTGGGAATGAGAGCAGCGAGTTTGGGTGCTTTCATTGAAGCTTTTGATGCTTGATGATGCATTAAACCTCTGCTTTAATGTGTTTAATCAGGGGAGGCATCTTTGGATCCAAGAGTTGTTGATTCGGAAGCTTGATTTCGTGCTTCGGCAAGTGGCGAAGTGGAATCGGTGAGTGAAATTGGATTTTCGGCTTTGAAACCAATGTCTTGGGAGCTTAGTTTAAGTCTAAACAACTTTGCTAAGCTCGAGCGTAAGTTTTCGGAATTTCTCTCTAGTGGTGGCCATGATTTTGTTGTGTTGCAAAATGATAATTTGCATGTTTTACTTACTGTTTTGGAAGCATGTTTTAGCATGGTTTTTGCTGATGATGTAAGCCATATGTTGATGGTAACTCTAGGTAGGAGTTCCTTGCTTTCGTACATTGAAATGATGTGGTTTAATGCTTTTGAATGCATGATGAACATGGCTTGGTTTTATGCTTTAAAACAGTGATGTAAGTGATGAAAATGATGTATATTGGCAAGTGAGGTTTTAAAATGTTAAGGTCACTAAGGTGGTTAAAAGTCCTTGAGTGAGCCTTGTTTCCTATGAACATCAAGGTGGTTAAAAGTCCTTGGATGGTTCATGTTGTGGACACTAAGGTGGTTAAAAGTCCTTAGGTGATCCTTTTCTATGGTGTTTAAAAGTCCATAGGCCAAGGTGTTTAAAAGTCCTTGGGATCAAGGTGTTTAAAAGTCCTTGATGTGATGCATTCTATGGTGTTTAAAAGTCCATAGGCCAAGGTGTTTAAAAGTCCTTGGGGCCAAGGTGTTTAAAAGTCCTTGGGGTGAAAGTTGATGAACTTGTTTTTAAAGAAATGGAATTTATCACTTGTGGCCAATATGACATGTTATGATTTGATGCATGAGATGCATGTTTAAGTATGCTTTTGAGCATGTGTAAATGATGGTTTGAAGCATGTTTTATAAAGTGTTTTACAAATGCATTATTGGATGGTTTTATTGAGCATTCCTCACTAAGCTTTTGCTTACGCTCTCTTCGTTTTCCTTAATTCAATAATGCAGAGCATTAGAGACCTTTGAGGGCAGCAAGAAGGTTAAGAATTCAAGTGCAAGTAAAGCTCAATGTATGAAAGGTTTTTGTTAAACATTTTAGCTTTTGGGTGATTTGGCAATGGGGAAACCATGTGTATGTTTTGGGAGGTGTTTTGTACTCCCTAAGTATGTTTCTTGATGTTAAGATTGTTGGTCTTTGGATTGGATCTTTATATGCTTGTCTTGTAAGTTTGGTGCTTGAATATCTAGCTTGTGTAGGAAGCATGCCTATAGAATTGGGGCTTTTTGCATATGATGATGTTTGGTTGAATTGATGATGCTAATATGTTATATATATGTTGAATTGCATGCTGGTAAAGTTTGGTGACATTCGGAGCATGATTGGTTGTGTAATTGCATGTTTAAAGTGAAGTTTTGGAGCAATCTGGGCAGGGTGTTTCGGAACAGCACCTACCGTTTCGGAACGGGTGCCTTAATCGTGCCCAGGCGTCCGAAACGGGAGGGGCCGTTCCGAAACGGAAAGGCCACTGCCAGACCCCCGTTTCGAAACGGGCTATGCCTGTTTCGGAACGACCCCGCGTTTCGAAACGGGCTGTCTCCCGTTTCGGAACGGTTGACCGTTGGGGGCTGACATTGGCAGTTATATGTTTTGAATTGTTTGCGTTTTGGTCCTAAATCTTGTTTGTGCAATTGTATGAGTTTGGGAAGTCCTTTTGAGCTGAAATTTCACAGAGAAGCATGAAACCTGATTAATTTCAAGTTGGTAACTTCAATTGGGATTAAGTCCTTATAATTATCAGAATTTACAATTTGGTCCCTAAAGTTGTATCTTGTTCAATTGAGTCCCTGTTTGATCTCTGATGTTTGTGATCTTTTGGTATGATGTTTGTGTGATCACAATTAGGTCTAAAGTGCATCTAGACAAGTTTAAAAAGAAAAAAAAGGGTCGTTAATCAAGGTTGACTTTCGGGTTGACTTTGGTTTTCCCCGTGTGACTTTCTTAATTCGGGTCAACCGTCTAGGCCGGGTTAAGGGGGTTACAACATCCACTACCTTAGCTCCCACTAATGATTTTCAACCAATTCACTACTTGAGTTCTTCCCCTTTTCTTGGATGAGGAGGAAACCTTACAATTTGATTGAGCTTTCTACCCAAAGCTTAATCCACTCACTTTTACAAAGAAGAGTATTTGGTAAACTCTACAAATTCCTCTCAAAGGATAATGTTTACCCAATTAGTGTGTTGATGTACGCTGGTTCGAGAGAGATTTCTTTGCCTCGAACGGTCACTGTCGTGGCATCCTTATTGGTGACGGCAGAGTAGAATTCACGAACGAGGGTAACATTCATTTCCTCGGGCTGGGCAACAAATTTCTGCCACTTGAGGGCTTGTTTCTTCTTAGCAATGAAACATTCTAGCCCTAGCTCTCTCGTTTGTTGGGTATAGAAGAACCCTCATTCCTCCCACATCTCCCTCTTCTGGAAAGAACTGTAGTACCTCGATGCTGAGTTTGTGGATGCGAACCGGTTGGGTATGTCGCTGTTGCTTAAGGTTGACTCTGCAGTGGCAGAGGTGGAGGCAGCGCTGCGTCAGGTGTTTCTGTTGGCCATTGCAAGGAACTGTAGCAAAATGAAAGAAAATTTTATGAGATCTAAAATAGAGGAAGCAAGTTGAGAGAATGAGAATGAGATGAAAAATGAAAAGGGAGTGGGGGTTTATATAGAACGGGGTTTTTCTGCACGTTGGGACTGTAACGGCAGGCGCAAATAACGGAGCCAGCTGTTACGCGGTTTTTGACGCATCTGTCACTCGTTTCCGTGTTTGTTGCGCGTCTGTTACGCGTTTGCGTGTCTGTCGCGATAGCTCCGTGACATGCTATCTTTTCCGCGTCTGTCACGACAGCTGGTGATAGGCTGTGACGACAGGTTTGTCCGTTGGGCTTTTTCGACTGTTGTGAATGCGGTGGGCTGGTTCATTCCTCCTCTTTGCTTTGCTTCCTTTATTTCCTAAAAATAATTAAATGAACTGAATTAAAATATTAGTTCCTAAAGTAAATAAATAAATAAAATCTTAATTCCTAATAAATAAATAAATAAAATAAAATAAAAACTAAGTTAAATTAGGGATGCCTTGAGGGGCATCTCCTAAAGTAACTACTTCCTGCATCCTTGGGGCTTCAGTCCCTTGATAATGCTTGAGTCTCTGTCCATTGACCTTGAACTAGTGCCCATCCTTCAGTGATCTGATTGTAATGACACCATGAAGGAAAACTTGGACAACCTGGAAAGGACCAGACCACCTAGATTTAAGCTTTCCTGGGAAAAGCTTCAACCTAGAGTTGAACAACAACACCTGTTGCCCTGGGCAGAACTGTCATGGCAGCAGCTTCCTGTCGTGCCACTTCTTGGTTTTGTCCTTATAGATCTTGGAATTGTCGTAGGTCATTGCTCGAATTTCCTCAATCTCATTCAAGTCTAGTAGCCTTTTCTGTCCTGCCTTATCCCAGTCCATATTTACTGCCTTGATAGCCCAATAAGCTCTGTGTTCTATCTCAACAGGTAAATGATAGGTTTTCCCATAGATGAGTCGATAGGGTGACATCCCCAATGGTGTTTTGAACGCTGTTCTGTAGGCCTAGAGTGCATCATTGAGATGTAGAGACCAATCCTTTCGAGTGGGTTTAACCATCTTCTCTAGTATGTTCTTTACTTCTCTGTTGGATATCTCGGCCTGCCCATTGGTTTGAGGGTGGTACGCTGTTGCAATTTGGTGCTTTACTCCGTATTTCCTTAAGGCATCAACAATTACCCTGTTATCGAAGTGTCTCCCCTCATCACTAATTATCGCCCTTGGAATGCCAAATCTGGAGAAGATGTTATTGTGAAGAAATCTTTCTACTGTCTTGGCATCGTTCTTCTGAGTGGTGATCGCTTCTACCCACTTTGACACATAGTCCACTACCAGTAGGATATACAAGTTCCCACAAGATGCTGGGAATGGCCCCATGAAGTCGATTCCACATACATCAAAGATTTCGACCTCTAATATGTTCTGCAGTGGCATCTCACGCCTTCTCGATATGTTCCCAGTCCTTTGGCACTTGTCACAGCCCTTGTAAAAAGCTTGTGCATCATTGGACAGTGTGGGCCTATAGAGATCGGATTGCAGAACCTTGGCAGCGGTTTTGTTTCCTTCTAGGTGTCCTTCATAAGGGGAAGCATGACAGTGGTGAAGCACAACTTTCTGTTCGTCTTGTGGTACGCATCTTCTGATAATCTAATTTGTACAGTGTTTGAAAAGAAGAGGTTCGTCCCAATAATAATGTTTTGCATCATTTTGGAACCTCTTCCTTGCTTGGTAATTAAGTTCAGGAGGTAATAACCCACTTACAATGTAATTAACAATGTCAGCATACCAAGGGGTTTCAGAAAGCTTACCTGCCGCCATGGCTGTCACGGCAGTGCTGGTGGCAGCAAACAACTGCTCATCTGAGAAGGTCTCCAATATGTTGGTCTTGTCTGTTGATTGACTCCTTCCCGTCTCCAGCCTTGACAAGTGGTCTGCTACTTGGTTCTATGTTCCCTTTTTATCCTTGATGTCAATGTCAAATTCTTGTAGTAGCAGAATCCAACGTATCAATCTCGGTTTTGCATCCTTTTTTGTGAACAGATACTTCAGTGTTGAATGGTCTGTATGGATCACCACCTTTGTTCCAAGTATATATGGACGAAACTTGTCGATTGAGAACACCACTGCTAACAGCTCCTTCTCTATCGTGGTGTAGTTGATTTGGGCATTATTCAGTGTTTTGCTGGCATAGTAAATCACATGGAAGAGCTTATCCTTCCTCTGCCCTAATGCTGCCCCGACAGCGTAATCACTGGCATCACACATTATTTCAAATGGGAAACTCCAGTCTGGTGGTTGTACGATCGGGGCTGTTACCAGCTTCACCTTCAGTATTCTGAATGCCTCAGTTCATTCAACATTAAAATCAAAGAAGCGATTATGTTCCAACAGGTGGCATAGGGGCTTTGTAATCTTCAAAAAAATTGGCTATAAATCGTCGATAAAACCCTGCATGCCCTAAAAAACTTCGAATCCCCTTGACTGTGGTGGGTGGCGGTAGCTTTTCGATGACCTCTATTTTGGCTATGTCCATCTCTATGCCGCGGCAGCTTACCTTGTGGCCCAGTATTATTCCTTCATCCACCATGAAGTGGCATTTTTCCCAGTTCAAAACCAAGTTCGCCTCTTCGCATCTCTCAAGAACCTTTTGTAAGTTTCCTAAACAACCTTCAAAGTTGTCTCCAAAGACGGAAAAGTTGTCCATGAAAATTTATAGGAAATCCCCCACCATGTCAGAGAATATTGCTATCATGCACCGTTGGAAGGTTGTTGGTGCATTGCCGAGCCCAAATGGCATTCTCCGAAAGGCATAGGTGTCGTACAAGCATGTGAAAGTGGTTTTCTCTTGGTCCTCCGGTGCAATTGCTATTTGGTTATAACCGGAGTAACCATCAAGAAAACAGTAGTAAGGTTTCCCCGTTAATCTAGCAAGCATTTGATCAATAAAAGGTAAGGGGAAATGGTCTTTCCGGGTAGCTTTATTAAGCTTCCGATAATCCATACAAACCCTCCAACCGGTCACAGTCCTGATTGGGATTAGTTCATTTTCTTCGTTGGTTACCACGGTTATGCCTCCCTTTATGGGAACACATTGCACTGGGCTCACCCACTTGCTATCTGAGATGGCGTATATGATTCCAACATCAAGCCACTTGATAATCTCTTTCCTCACCACCTCTCTCATAGCCTCGTTTAGTCGTCTCTGGGCATCAATGGTCGGCTTATGATCATCTTCCAAGAGGATCTTGTGCATGCATAACGCCAGATTGATGCCTTGGATGTCATCTATAGTCCATCCAATGGCCTTCTTATGCTGCTATAGCATTTTGATTAGTCGCTGCTCTTGTTCCTGCATTAACTTGGAAGAGATGATTACGGGCAACATATCATTTAAACCAAGAAATACATATTTGAGCTGCTCTGGAAGGGGTTTAAGATCTAGAACAGATGGCTTTTCAATGGAAGGCTTTTGGATTACATGTTCATTCGAGGTATAATTCAGGGGCTCGAAGAACTTACCTGGACGTGTGCCTATCCAATTTACCTCCTCAGGACCTTCAGTGTCAGATGTTTCTGTGTCTGAGGAGTCACTGTCGTTGTTGTTGCCGTGACAGTCTTCCGGGTGACTGCGGTGGCAGTGACCAAACTGTCTGTCGTGACAGCTCGACCTGATGCAGGGTTGGTCAAGGACTACTTCAGAGATTGCCTTGCACTCTTCTTTTGCATCAGCCTGTTTTATTGCTTGGAGAACATTGAGTTTAATTTGTTGATCATTCACTCTCATGGTCAGTTCTCCTTTCTCAACATCGATCACAGTTCTCCCTGTGGTTAGGAAGGGTCGCCCCAGGATGATCGGTGCGTTTTCATCTCCTTCACAGTCTAAAACAAGAAAGTCAGCAGGAAAAATAAATTTATCCACTCTTACCAGAATATCTTAGATCTTCCCTTCTGGTTGTACGTAAGAGCGGTCTGCCAGCTGCAGCATGACTGTCGTGGGCCTTGCTTGTCCAATACCTAATTTCTGAAACACAGATTTGGGCATTAGATTTATGCTAGCACCAAGATCACAAAGTGCCTTAACCACGAATTTATCGCCAATTATGCACGATATGATGAAGCTCCCATGATCCTTCTTCTTTTGGGGTGGATGCTTATGCAAGATTGTCATGCATCCTTCTGTCATCTTAACCGTCTCGAATTCCCCAAGTCTGGACCTTTTTTGACATTGCGTCCTTGAGAAATTTCACATAACCGAGCATCTGCTTGATGACCTCTAGTAGCGGTATGTTAATGTGTACCTGCTTAAAAATATCATAAATCTTCTTAGGCTGGTACTCCTGTTTTTGCTTCTGTAACCACTGTGGAAAAGGAGGTGGAGGACGATAATCTTCAAGACGTCCTTCACATGGAATTCGGATTTGAGGAGGTTTGAGTTCTTTAGCATCCTCTGTTTGCTCCTCTATCCCTTCTACTGTCGCGGTAGGTGTGTCGACAACAAATTGTTCTTCCTCTGCCGGGGCAGTGTTCACGACAGGTGTTTCTAGGGTCGGTTCCTCACTCAATACGTCCTTTATCTCCGACCCTTGTAACTTTTTCCCACTCCTAGTTGTAATTGCTTTACACTGCTCATGTGTGGGTTTTCTAGTGACCTCAGTATCACTAGGGAATCCTCCGTTCTGCCTCGGCTTGATATACTGTGAAACTTGGCCCATTTGTGTCTCCAGAGATTTTAGGGTAGCCTTATGGTTTGTCATCCTAATCTCTGTCTTATCTATGAATGACTCAGTTTTATTGACAAAGTGATCCATGTTCGCCATGTATGCTCCTGTCTGTGACATAAAAGTTGCCAAGGTCTGTTCCAGTATATTAGGTGTGGCTGCCAGTTGCTGCTGTGGCTGCTGTCATGATAGAATTTCTGGGTACCCCTTGGTTTTGGTTGTTCTGCACTGGAGGATTCAGTGCGTTGTTCGGATTGCTCCAGGAAAATTTTGGATCCTTCCTCCAGTTGGGATTGTAATTGTTGGAACCATAATTTATTGGCTTGTTGTAGTTCCCAACATACATCCCTTCTTCCAACTGTAAAAGACAGTGTTCTGAACTGTGATTCCCACTACATGTTTCACATACTTCTTCTGTAGAATATACGGCTTTAGAATCTTTCCGCTGCAGATTTTCGACTATCTTTGTGAGGTATGCAACCTGTGATTTCATCGAATTATCAGCTTCGTAATCCTTTACAGATATTCCTCGTTTGCCCCCTCCCTTAGCTGTAGGAAATTGCTCATCGTTCTTTAATAACTTTTTCAACACCATCATTGCCTCGTCTGGTTCCTTATCCAGTAATAGCCCATTTGCTGCTGAATCTATTCTCAGTCGAGTATGTGCGCTGGCAGCGTTGTAGAATTTGACAACCTGATTCCACATAGGAAATCCATGCATCGGGCAGTTCTGAAAAAGAGTTGTAAATCTTTCCCACGCCTCATGCATTGGTTCGTCATCTTCCTGTTGAAAAGTAGCAATCTCGTTACGCAATCTTTCAGATAAATGAGAAAGATTAAAACGAGAATGGAATTCACGAGAGAGATCTGCCCAAGTTCTTATTGAACCCGGAGTTAATTTATTCCACCAAGTTTTAGCTCTATCTCTCAATGAATGTGGAAATAACCGGAGCCTTAGTACTTCCGGATTTATTCCTGGCAGTCTGAATGATCCATAGATTTCTTGGAACGTTTTTAGATGTTCTTGGCATCCTCGGTTGCAGAACCACTAAACTGGCTAGCGGAATTTATCATGCTGAACATGACAGGTTTCAGCTCGAAGTTTTCAGCTTCCACGTCTGGCAAGGTGGTTTCCAGTTAAACATGGTCATTGTCCATGTAGTCGCGACAGGTCTGTCGTGCGGCAGCGGCAGCAGGCCGTTCATTCCAGGCATCCTGGGGAGGATCAGCAATAACTCTATGGTTATTGTTGTTTGGGTCATCTACCCCATCGTTTTGCCTTCCGTTCACCATTGCTTCTAGTTTCTCCTCAAGATAGTTGTTTCTTGCTATCAAGAGTCGGGCTTGGTTCTTGAGTTGGTACGTGCATTCGATTTCTGGGTCTAGTTCGTACTCAGGTTCTTTACCTCGTCTAGATCAGTCCCCGGCAACGGCGCCAAAAACTTGTTGTGTGTAAAAGAGTCCTATCGCAAATAATGCAAGTGTACACGACGCAAGTAGTAAAGTGATACTTGGGGTATCAGATATCGTCACCACAGGGACTGGAAATAACTTTATCCTTGAATTGCTGCACAAGAGAAAGAAATAGTTTAATTGGATTGGTGAAATAATCTTGATAAACAACTAAAGTAAAAGAATGAGGAATCATGTTTAAGAAATGGGCTGGTATTGAATTGCTCAGTAGTGCAGGTGTTGCACTGTTAGAGAACTTCTGTCTTCTGTCGTCGTTCCTGTCGTGGCAGCACCTGTCACAGCAGAGGTCTGTTGACGTCGCGACAGCGATCAACAACTCTATACTTCAAGCTTGGCAAGAATCCCTGTTATGACTTGTCCTATCCCTAGGCCCAAGTTCTGTTGATGGACACTTCTTGGATGATACCTCCCGGTGTGAATTAAAGGGTGAACACCAATGCTGTTGAATTTTTCCATAGCCACTTAACCTCGTACTTATCCCTAAGACGAGATGGTTTAACCATAAACTGGAAAACGCGTATTTATTTCGTTCGTATGCTTGACTCTCCCGATATCAAACAAATGGATAACCTCACAATGCTCTCCCGATACTCTTGCGAGATATGAAAAACCAGAATAAATAAACTTGAAGCTTTTTTATTACTTGATAGAAAATTCCTAAAACAATACAATCCTTGCAACTACTTTACAGAATCAACTCTTAGCCCTAGGGGGAGTTTAGAACATGATGAAGAGGGGAAACGACAAGGGTTTAGGGGAAGACGGCTAGGAATGAGATATCCTTCCCTAGGTCGAATTACATGCCTTTATATAGGCCTTGGGTCCAAGTTTTTGTTCAGTGTGTAAAAGTTCTATTATTTACACCCTTTTTAACCCATATTTCTGCTGCATTCAAGCATAATTGCATTGCATTTAGGTTAGTTTTCAATAAAACATCACAATTATATAAAAGGCACGGATTCTACTAAAAGATGGCGTATTTTGCAGGTAGCTGCCATGGTTGACGATGAAGGCAGGCGCAGGGCAGATAAGCAGAAGAGCTGAACTGGACAAGCAGCCGAAGAAGACGAACTTGTCATGGACCTGTCGTGACAGCAAGGTGACAGCAGACTTATGAAGAGGAAAAGTAAAGTGGGTCTCGATAGATAGAGAAAAATCTGCTCGTCTGTCGTGTGGAAGCCAAATATTTTTCCAAGCCCCGGATCAAAAGATATGTCAAGCCAAAGCTCAAGGAGAAGAAATTCCTAGAAACAAGGATGCGGCTGGAAAGTAGGAGACTTTAGAGATTTAGTCTTTATTAGAATCTTACTTTTAATTAAAGTTGTAATCCTTGTTACCTTAGATAACTTGAGCCCAAAGCTTATATAAGGGCATAGATTAAACCTAGGGCAGAACGGATTACCCCATAACCGAAACCAAACCCCTGCCGTCCACCCGTCACCGACATGTTCTAAATTCCCCCTAGGGCTACGGGTTGTTTTGTAAAGTAGTTGCAAGGGTTGTTTTGTTTTAGGAATTTTCAGTTCAATAAAATAAACTTCAAGTTCTCTTATTTTGGTTATTAATATCTTGCAAGAGCATCGAGAGAGCATTGTGAGGTTATCCATTTACTTAGCATCGGGAGAGTTAAGTATACGAAAGAAGTAAGAGCGAGTTCTCTAGTTTATAGTTGAACTATCTTGTGCCTAGGGATAGGGCAAGGTTAAGTGGCTAAAGAAGAATTCATACACATCGGTGTTCATCCTTCGATTCACGCCGGGAGGTATCATCAAAGACGTGATCATCGACAGACTTGGACCTAGGGATAGGCCAAGGCAGATCTGGGATTCTTGCCAAACTTGGAGTACGGAGTTGGTGTGTTCGCTGCCGCGACAGCCAACGGACAGCTGCCGCGACAGGTGCTGTCGGCGACAGGCGCGACGACAGAACTGGAGTTCCTAAGCAATGCAATACCTGCACTACTGAGCAATTCAATACCAGCCCATTCTCTCTATCTTGATTTCTCTACTTTTATTTTCCAGTATTCTTTATTATTTCGTGACAAAATCTTAAATCATTCTTTTTCCCCTTGTGCAGATAGCAAAGGAAAGGGTTAGCCCAGTCCCTGTGGAGACGATATCCGATACTCTAGTATCACTTTACTACTTGCGTCGTGTACACTTGCACTACATTGCGATAGACATTTTTACACGCAACAAGTTTTTGGCGCCGTTGCCGGGGATTGGCAACATAACTACATCTTTCTTTTATTGCACTTTTCGCTTTTATTTTTATTTTCTTTTTTTTCGTTTTTATTTTTATTTTTCTTTAATTTTTCTTTTGTGCTTTCAACTCTCGCTTTTCACGAGGTTTTATTGTTTATGCACAGATCTAAAAGAGGCGAAGATCCTGAATATAAATTAGATCCGGAAATCGAACGTTCCTTCAATCTCAAGAAACAACTTCGCCGACTTTTAGAAAGAAACGAATATCTCGAGGAACAGCTAGAGAAAATGGGTCATAACCAACCTGCTGGTGGTTTCATACCACCCCTTGGCAATAATAACCCACCTTTCGGCGATCCGCCCGCAGCAGGTGGACGACGGTCATGTCGTGACTACATGCTGAATGATCATGTAGAGCTGGAGACCACGCTGCCGGATATTGATGTTGATAACTTCGAGCTTAAACATGTCATGTTTAGTATGATCAACAACGCTGGACAGTTTAGTGGTTCTGCGACAGAAGATGCTAGGGAGCATCTCAAAACGTTCCAGGAGATCTGTGGTTCGTTTAGACTGCCAGGAGTTAGTCCGGAGATACTGAGGCTTCGGTTATTTCCCCATTCCTTGAGGGACAGAGCTAAAACTTGGTGGAATAAACTAACACCGGGTTCCATTATGACTTGGGCAGATTTAACTCGTGAATTTTTATCTCGTTTTAATCCTTCGCATTTATCTGAGCGATTACGTAACGAAATTGCTACTTTTCAACAGGAAGATGACGAGCCAATGCACGAGGCCTGGGACAGGTTTACTACTCTTCTTCGGAACTGCCCAATGCATGGATTCCCCGTCTGGAATCAGGTAACTAAATTCTATAATGCTGCTAACTTACAAACTCGCATTAGAATTGATTCTGCAGCAAATGGACTATTATTGGATAAAGATCCAGACGAGGCGCTGCAAGTTTTGAAAAATCTGGCTAAGAATGAGGAGCAGTTTCCGACTGCAAGAAGAGGGGGTAAACGGGTACTTGCTGTCAAGGATTATGAGGCCGACAGCACTATGAAATCACAGGTAGCATTCCTTACTAAAGCAATGAAACGATTATTAAATGAAGACGAACTACAAGGATTTGCTGTCGAGGAAGTTTGTACTATCTGTGAGGGAAATCATAGTAGGGATGAGTGCCCTATAAATGTAGAAGAAGGAAAATATGTTGGAAATTACAAGCCGAACTACAATTCCAACAACTACAACCCTAATTGGCGGAAGGATCCCAAATTTTCTTGGAGTAACCCCAACAATGCTTTGAATCCACAAGCACATCATCAGAATCAGGGGGGTCCTAGATTGTTGACGCGTCAGCAACTGCAGCCGCAGAACCTGCCGCCGCAACAGCAACAGCAGCCACCACCTGCCACGAGTAGTATATTGGAACAGACTCTGGCCACTTTTATGTCTCAGACTGGTACGTATATGGACAATATTAATCAGTTTGTCAAGAAGACGGAAAACTTTATGGATGAAACCAAGATGAGAATGACAAATCATGAGGCTACCTTGAAATCTCTAGAGACACAAATGGGTCAGGTGTCCCAGCATATTAAGCCAAGACAGAATGGAGGTTTTCCTAGCAATACTGAAAACGCTAGACCGCCCCCACATGAGCAATGTAAGGCAATTACTACTAGGAGTGGGAAAAAGTTACCAGGACCGGAAAAAGCTGAAACAGAAAAGGAACCTGCCTTGGATAAACCTGCCGAGGAAGCTGCCCCGACAGGTGATAAACAGACTGCTGCTGATGAGCCTGTCACGACAGCAGAAGCGATAGAGGAGAAGAAAGATGAATACCGTCCTCAGATTCGCATGCAGTGGGAAGGACGCATCGCTGATTATCGTCCTCCACCACCTTTTCCTCAACGGATACAGCAAGCTAAGCATGAATCTCAACTTAAAAAGATTTATGATATTTTTAAACAGGTTCATATTAATATTCCGTTGTTAGATGCTGTTAGGGAGATGCCCGGTTATGCTAAATTTCTCAAGGATGTTATGTCGAAAAAATCTAAACTTGGGGAATTTGAAACGGTAAGGATGGAGGAAGGTTGCATGAGTATTCTTCATCGGCAGCCACCCCAGAAAAAGAAGGATCCGGGGAGCTTCATCATACCTTGTGTAATCGGCGACAAATTTGTGGGTAAGGCACTTTGTGATCTTGGAGCTAGTGTTAATCTAATGCCCAAATCTGTTTTTCAGAAATTAGGTATTGGCAAGGCGCGGCCCACGACAGTTACCCTACAGCTAGCCGACCGCTCTTACGTTCACCCCGAGGGAAAAATTGAAGATATTTTGGTAAGAGTGGATAAGCTTATTTTTCCTGCTGACTTTCTTATTTTAGATTGTGAGGCAGATGAGAACGCACCAGTCATCCTTGGGCGACCCTTCTTAGCCACGGGAAGATCATTGATTGATGTGGAGAAAGGAGAACTCACCATGCGCGTAAACGATCAACAAATTAAGTTGAATGTTCTCCAAGCGATGAAACATGCTGATGTGGACGAGGAATGCAAGGCCATCATTGAGGTGACCTTTGATTACCCCTGCATCAGGTCGGGCTGCCGTGATAAAAAATTTGGTCACTGCTGCGACAGCCACCTACAGGCCTGTCACGACAGCGATGATGACAGCAACGACGACAGCACCGACGACAGCGACTCCTCTGATTCCGAAACATCTGATACTGAAGGTTAAGAGGAGGTAAACTGGTTAGACCATCGTCCAGGTAAGTTATTCGAACCCTTGAATTACACTTCGGATAACCATTTAATCCAAAAGCCCTCTACTGTTGAACCACCTGTCTTAGAACTTAAGCCCCTGCCAGGGCAGCTTAAATATGCTTATCTTGGTTGTGAAGACACACTGCCCGTAATCATCTCTGCTAAGCTGCCGCAGGAACATGAACGACAGCTGATCGACATGCTAAGGCAGCACAAAAAGGCGATTGGATGGACGATAGCAGACATTCAGGGCATTAGTCCGGCGTTATGCATGCACAAAATCCTCCTTGAGGAAAATCATAAGCCGACTATAGATGCCCAAAGGCGGCTAAACCATGCGATGAAGGAGGTAGTGCGTAAGGAGATCATTAAATGGTTAGATGCTGGTATTATTTACGCCATCTCCGACAGCAAATGGGTAAGCCCGGTGCAATGTGTTCCCAAGAAAGGAGGCATGACCGTGATAACCAACGAAAACAATGAACTAATCCCAACCAGGACTGTGACCGGTTGGAGGGTTTGTATGGACTATCGGAAGCTTAACAAAGCTACCCGAAAGGACCACTTCCCTTTACCCTTTATTGATCAAATGCTTGATAGATTAGCGGGTAAATCTTATTATTGTTTTCTTGATGGTTATTCAGGTTATAACCAAATTGCTATTGCACCGGAAGATCAAGAGAAAACGACTTTCACATGCCCCTACGGAACATACGCATTTAGGAGGATGCCGTTCGGCCTCTGTAACGCACCTGCCACCTTCCAAAGGTGCATGATGGCAATATTCTCCGACATGGTAGAGGACTTCCTTGAAATTTTCATGGATGATTTTTCCGTCTTTGGAGACGATTTTGAGAGCTGCCTCGGCAATCTTCAAAAGGTACTTGAAAGATGTGAAAAAACTAATCTTGTTCTAAATTGGGAAAAATGCCATTTTATGGTATATGAAGGGATAGTTCTAGGCCATAAGATTAGCTGCCGTGGGATAGAGGTCGGCAGGGCAAAAATTGAAGTCATAGAGAAGCTGCCGCCGCCAACCACAGTCAAGGGCATTAGGAGTTTTTTAGGGCATGCTGGTTTTTATAGAAGATTTATTGCAAATTTTTCAAAGATCACCAAGCCGCTATGCCATCTTCTAGAGCAGAACCGACCCTTTGACTTTAATGAGGAATGTACTGAAGCATTCAAGGTTCTGAAGGAAAAGTTAGTGACAGCCCCCATAGTACAGCCACCAGACTGGACACAACCATTCGAGATCATGTGTGATGCTAGTGACTATGCTGTCGGGGCAGCACTTGGGCAGCGCAGAGACAGGCTGTTTCACGTCATATATTATGCTAGCAAAACATTAAATGAAGCCCAAGTGAACTATACCACCATAGAAAAGGAGCTGTTAGCTGTGGTGTTCTCCATCGACAAGTTTCGTTCTTACATACTTGGAACGAAGGTAATAATACACACCGACCATTCTGCCCTCAAGTATTTGTTCGCAAAGAAGGATGCGAAGCCTAGGCTGATACGATGGATCTTGCTATTACAAGAGTTCGACCTTGAGATCAAAGACAAAAAGGGGACAAAAAATCAAGTGGCAGACCACTTGTCGAGATTGGAGACGGGACAGAGTCTACCGTTAGATGAGACACACATACTGGAGACCTTCCCAGATGAGCAGCTCTTTGCTGCCGCAATCGCTGTCGCGACAGCCATGGCGGCAGGTAAGTCTTCTAACCTTCCCTGGTATGCTGATTTCGTTAATTTTATAGTTAGCGGAATATTACCTTCTGATCTTAATTATCAAGCAAGGAAGAGGTTCCAAAATGATGTTAAACATTATTATTGGGACGAACCTCTTCTTTTCAAAATGTGCGCAGATCAGGTTATAAGAAGGTGTGTACCACAAGAAGAACAAGAAGACATTCTCCATCACTGTCATGCTTCACAATATGGAGGTCACTTAGGAGGCAATAAAACTGCTGCCAAGGTGCTGCAGTTAGGGTTCTACTGGCCGACACTTTATAAAGATGCACAGGAATTTTATAAAAGCTGTGACAGGTGCCAGCGGACAGGTACCATCTCGAGGAGAAACGAGATGCCACTGCAGAATATTCTAGAAGTAGAGATCTTTGATGTTTGGGGGATTGATTTTATGGGACCTTTTCCATCTTCGTGTGGAAATTTGTACATCCTCCTAGCAGTGGATTATGTCTCCAAGTGGGTTGAAGCAATTGCAACTCAAAAGAATGATGCCAAAACAGTCCAAAAGTTTTTGCACAAAAACATTTTTTCTAGATTTGGCATTCCTAGGGCGATTATCAGTGATGAGGGGAGACATTTTGATAATAGGGTAATTGCTGCTGCCTTGAAGAAATATGGTGTCAAGCACAGGATCGCGACAGCATACCACCCACAGACCAATGGACAGGCTGAGATATCCAATAGGGAAGTGAAAAACATTCTTGAAAAGATGGTTAAACCAACGAGGAAAGATTGGTCTTTACTGCTGAATGATGCATTATGGGCATACATGACAGCTTTCAAGACTCCATTGGGCATGTCTCCATTCCGACTGATTTATGGGAAAACCTGTCACTTACCTGTCGAGATCGAGCACAAAGCATATTGGGCAATCAAGGCAGTGAATATGGACTTGGACAAGGCCGGCCAGAAAAGGTTATTAGATCTAAACGAGATTGAAGAATTACGGACAATGGCCTACGACAACGCAAGGATTTACAAGGAAAAGACTAAAAAGTGGCACGACAAGAAACTGCTGCCACGACAGTTCTGCCCAGGGCAGCTTGTGTTGTTATTTAATTCTAGACTTAAACTCTTCCCAGGAAAGCTAAAGTCTAGATGGTCTGGCCCGTTTCAAGTAGTTCAAGTTTTTCCCCATGGTGCCATCACAATTCAATCATTAAAAGACGAGCACCAATTCAAAGTCAATGGACAACGACTCAAGCATTATCAGGGGACTGAAGCCCAGGGAATTCAGGAAGTGGTTACTTTAGGAGATGCCCCACAAGGCACCCCTAATTTAACCTAAGTTTTATTTTTATTTTTTATTATTATTATTTATTAGGAATTAGGTTTATTTTATTCGAATAATGTTTTGTTTTTCTAATTTCAGTTTTTAGGAAATAAAGGAGTCAAGAAGAAAAAAAAAGAAGTGGCCCAAACCCACCGCCCATCCACCAGCCCAAGAAAGCCCATTTATGATAACCTGTCGTTTCAGCTGCCGGCGCAGACGGACTTGACAGGCTGTCAACAGTTTGACACTGCAGACACAGAAGCGTGCGGCAGACGCACAGCAGACGCATAAATGCGTGTCAGACGCGTCAGACACGCTACATCCAATCTGCCGCCCCGTTATTCCCGCCTGCCGTTGAGGCATTAAATGGGCAGCTCCTCGACCGCTATATAAACCCCTTCCCAGTTTCATTTTTCATCACTTCTGATTTTTCTCTCTTGTTATTTTTCTCCTCTAGTTTTATTTGTTTTCTCTTTTTCACAGCCCTTGCAACCAATATGTCGTCGAGACAAACCCGCCGTAACGC
Source organism: Hibiscus trionum (assembly GCA_030270665.1). NCBI lineage: Eukaryota > Viridiplantae > Streptophyta > Magnoliopsida > Malvales > Malvaceae > Hibiscus > Hibiscus trionum. The sequence goes on along the minus strand of BSYR01000052.1, from coordinate 9,261,724 downwards.
TGCTGCCGCCTCTTCTTTCGCAGCAGCATCCCCCTTCGCCAACAAAGAGTTATGGGAGGAACGTGGCTTCGTGTACATCCGACAGACGCCCAACATGGGACTCCGGCCGTTCATTTTCAAGGCCATCACGGCTCAACTATGGGAGTATTTTGCTGAACAACCGGCCGAGCTTAACGACACCTTAGTCCGAGAGTTCTACGCAGCCATAGACAGCAGAACGGCGACATCTGTCACTGTTCGAGGAGTGCAAGTACCTTTCACTGCCGACAGCATCAATCACATGTTTGGCCTTTTCTTTGGCCCCGGTGATGATGCTCACCAGGAATTCATCGACTCCCTCGACTCTGCCACTTACGATGCCATCGACAGAGGCCGGTACATCATGGACAACCAGCAAGAAGAACCCCCACTCCGTCCTGCCGATGTGCTGCGGTGCCCGAGGATCCCTCCGACAAAATCAGGAAGGGCAGAGGTTGGACAGACAATAACATCAACAGCCTCATGGAGCTGATCGCGGCTACACCTGTCTCCTCCTTCAACCCTGCCGGCTCACCCGCAGAATCATCAGAGGAACCACCCACCGACCCTGCCCCTGATGCTGAAACCAACGCCACTCCGACAGACCAGTCTGCCCTCATCCTCGCTACTTTACAACGGGTAGAGGAACGCCAAATGGGATTGATAACATTTATTCGGGACTTCACGAACTCCACGGTAAATTTTATTACCCAAACTTGAAATTTTCCCGATGTTCAATTCCCTACTTTTCCTGCCCATTATTTCCATATCCCCACTCCTGTCCACACACCTGTCCACACGCCCACACCACCTGCCTCCCCGTCCCACTCGACTGCTTCCACCAAATCACCTGCCCCGACGGCAGAAGGCAGCCCACCGGCAGACACCTCCCCTCGAGGAACCAAGAGACTTGCCACTGATGACAGCCCTCTTATCCGGAGGAATTTGGAGAGTGACTTTACGAGGGTCAAGAGGATTAAACATGTGGCAGACAAGAAAAGGCTGCCTAAGGCTAGTACCACTACCACCAGCAGTTGGGACAGCGACAGCAGTTCCGATGTTCAGCTCGTGGAGCAACCTGTCCCTGAACCTGTCTCTGAACCTGTCCAGCCTCCCCCACAGCGCAGACGCCGCCGTCAGATCCGAATCAGCAGCAGCAGCGAGGGCAGCGACTGAAAATTTAAGTTTTTATTTTCCTCTGATTGCTGCCTGCCTTTATATTTTGTGATGTACTTTTTCTTTATTTTATTGTTCATGTCATTTTGCATTGAGGGCAATGCAACCCTCGTGTTTGGGGGTGGCAACCCTCCATCATTAATGGAGTCTTAAGTACATCTTTTTATTATTTGTTGTGTCTTTTATTTTAAGGTTTAAAAAAAATCAGAAAAGATTAAACTGTTGGCTTAAAACTGTGAAGTTAACTTACCTGTCATGACATCTCTGTCGTGACAGCATCTTTAGGACAGTTTAAGGAAAAGTTTAGAGCCTTTCTATAGTTCTGAAAACTTAAACACTTTTGTGACTGTTATACTGCTTAGATTTCTTTTAGCCAAACTAGAATAGGAAAGCTTAGCACTTAGAGTAGAAAAGAGACTAGAATCTCAGGAAACCTAGAGGTGCCTACCACCGGCTCTAGGCAGATAACCAGAGAAAAACTTCTAGAGGTGCCTATCACCGGCTCTAGACAGTTAACTAGAGGTGCCTGAAATACTGGCTCTAGTAAAAGAGAAGAAGTTTGAAAAAAGGAAATAACTAGAGGTGCCCAATTCTGGCTCTAGTAAGAAAAAGAAAGAAAACAGTCTCGTAGGAAAAACTCTAAACAAGCTAAAGTCAATTATTCTAGTGAAACTAAGAGAGTCTTGGCATATAACTGTTCACAAGCATGCACACACTGCACGAGAGCTATAGGGAGATTCCGGACAGATCCTAATCTTTCCGACAGGTTGCTGCCGCCATAGAGAACGAGCGACGGGTAAGGGACAGTTCACTGTTTGAATGCCAACACAAAATTTTTTTCTTGTTTTCATTTTTTCGTTTAGGTTTAATTGCTTGAGGGCAAGCAAAGACTTGAGTTTGGGGGTGTGTTGAGTGTGTAAAAGTTCTATTATTTACACCCTTTTTAACCTATATTTCTGCTGCATTCAAGCATAATTGCATTGCATTTAGGTTAGTTTTCAATAAAACATCACAATTATATAAAAGGCACGGATTCTACTAAAAGATGGCGTATTTTGCAGGTAGCTGCCATGGTTGACGATGAAGGCAGGTGCAGGGCAGATAAGCAGAAGAGCTGAACTGGACAAGCAGCCGAAGAAGACGAACCTGTCATGGACCTGTCGTGACAGCAAGGTGACAGCAGACTTATGAAGAGGAAAAGTAAAGTGGATCTCGATAGATAGAGAAAAATCTGCTCGTCTGTCGTGTGGAAGCCAAATATTTTTCCAAGCCCCGGATCAAAAGATATGTCAAGCCAAAGCTCAAGGAGAAGAAATTCCTAGAAACAAGGATGCGGCTGGAAAGTAGGAGACTTTAGAGATTTAGTCTTTATTAGAATCTTACTTTTAATTAAAGTTGTAATCCTTGTTACCTTAGATAACTTGAGCCCAAAGCTTATATAAGGGCATAGATTAAACCTAGGGCAGAACGGATTACCCCATAACCGAAACCAAACCCCTGCCGTCCACCCGTCACCGACATGTTCTAAATTCCCCCTAGGGCTACGGGTTGTTTTGTAAAGTAGTTGCAAGGGTTGTTTTGTTTTAGGAATTTTCAGTTCAATAAAATAAACTTCAAGGTCTCTTATTTTGGTTATTAATATCTTGCAAGAGCATCGGGAGAGCATTGTGAGGTTATCCATTTACTTAGCATCGGGAGAGTTAAGTATACGAAAGAAGTAAGAGCGAGTTCTCTAGTTTATAGTTGAACTATCTTGTGCCTAGGGATAGGGCAAGGTTAAGTGGCTAAAGAAGAATTCATACACATCGGTGTTCATCCTTCGATTCACGCCGGGAGGTATCATCAAAGACGTGATCATCGACAGACTTGGACCTAGGGATAGGCCAAGGCAGATCTGGGATTCTTGCCAAACTTGGAGTACGGAGTTGGTGTGTTCGCTGCCGCGACAGCCAACGGACAGCTGCCGCGACAGGTGCTGTCGGCGACAGGCGCGACGACAGAACTGGAGTTCCTAAGCAATGCAATACCTGCACTACTGAGCAATTCAATACCAGCCCATTCTCTCTATCTTGATTTCTCTACTTTTATTTTCCAGTATTCTTTATTATTTCGTGACAAAATCTTAAATCATTCTTTTTCCCCTTGTGCAGATAGCAAAGGAAAGGGTTAGCCCAGTCCCTGTGGAGACGATATTCGATACTCTAGTATCACTTTACTACTTGCGTCGTGTACACTTGCACTACATTGCGATAGACACTTTTACACGCAACAGTTTTCTAATATGGCAATAATACAAGTTTAAACTAAAGTACAACTCTATTAAAGATTAAATCTTCTGAGTAGATGCCTCTAATTCGTCCTCTTTTCTTGCCTTGGGTTTCTTCCTTGGACTTTGGGCTTGGCCTTCATTCTGCCTCAGGGCTCAGAAAAATATAAGAGTGGTCCACGACAGAGCGGCTTGAGATCCTCTATTTGTCGAGCTCCACTTCACTTTTCCACTTTACCATTCTGTCGTCATGGCTGCCACGACAGTAGCCACGACAGCGTTTGCTTCTCGACTCCAGTTCTGCGATCCACCTCTACTCATTCGCTGCCCTGAGTCCGCCGCAGCAGATACCTGCAAAAGTGACCAAAATCAGTAGCAACTATGCCATTTTATCTAATTGTGATGTATATGCAGAAATCTATCCTAAATGCAATGAATTATGCTTGAATGCAGCAGAAATATGGGTAAATGAGGGGTAAAATATAGAACTTTTATACACTCAACAGATCATAACATATATAAGAATATATTAATCATAGCACATATATTTATTAATATTTGAGTTTGGTATAAACTACTAATATTTTAAATTTATGAAGACAAGTCCAAGTCCAACTTAACTTCCTATCCAAGAAAGACTTTGCCCTACTCCTCTTCCTATTTAAGCAAGGATTGACGCACACATCAAAGGATACTGAGGAGTCGAGAGCTTGAGATTAGGTTTTAGTCGTGTGTTCTCCATGTCCATCATGTTCTAAGTCTTCTTAGGGTTAGGATTATTTTGCTTAGTAGTTGTGAGAAAACAATTGTACTTTGTTTAAGTTTTTAATGCAATTTAGTTCAAGGTTTGTGTTGAGTTGATCACACAATTGCAAATGGCCAAGAGTGGGGGTGAATTGGCGATAAAAATTTGAAGGGTGAAAATTTGGAAGAATAAAAATTGTGACACAAGGCCATTAGAGTGGTTCAAGTTCTCCAATGAACTCTACATCCACTACCTTAGCTCCCACTAATGATTTTCAACCAATTCACTACTTGAGTTCTTCCCCTTTTCTTGGATGAGGATGAAACCTTACAATTTGATTGAGCTTTCTACCCAAAGCTTAATCCACTCAATTTTACAAAGAATAGTATTTGGTAAACTCTACAAATTCCTCTTAAAGGATAATGTTTACCCAATTACAATTTCACACTCCTCAAACTCACAATAAGAGATTACAATGAAGAACACAAAGAGTTGGGTACAAAGATTTGACTCTAAAGGTACAAAGTTTGGATTTGAGTGCTTTGATGTTGCTTGTAGGTTCAATAGTTGTTGCTGGTGCAATTGAGACTTGTTTTTATACCCTTGCATTGAATTCTAGCCGTTTGGGTGGTTGAAATCATCAATAGAGCCATTAGGCTGCAATTTCCCGCAATAAATGTTGCTCAACAATCTACCGTATCGGTACGACTCGGGGGTGTATCGGTACCTGTCTCAAAGAAGAAAGAGCCGTTGTGACTGAAAAACAATGTGTATCGATACGCTTCAGGGGCGTATCGGTACGGTTTTAAGGGGTGTATCGATACGATAAGCCGTATCGATACGGAATTTTCTCACCGGAATCCCAAATTTGGTTTTGATAAAAAAACGTATCGGTACGCTCCTTTAGCGTATCGATACGGTTCAACGGTCTTTTAAAATTTGGGATACCATCTAACCGACAAGCCAACAGTCGAAAATTAAATGCAAGGATTTTGCAAAGGTAAGCATATCGTATCGATTTGGTTCCAAAGTGTATCGGTACGCTATAGCTTAAAGTCTTACCAGATGAATATCGTATCGATACGGGGTTATACTGTATCGGTACGCTATGAACGATTAAAATTCCAGTGTTGAAAAACCGCGATATGCATAAGGGTAACGATACGCCTGGGCGTTTTATTGAAGTTAGGCTCGAAAACACATAAAACGACTTAGTGAAATTTGAACCTTTAAGTATATTTTGTCTTGAAATATAGTTTTGTTCAAAATGGCTTGTCAAAAAGTGAGACTTTGAAAAGTACTTACAAATTTATTGGTTTGCAATTTAGTCCACAAGTCTAAGTGTTATATCAAAATCAATTTTAGTTTCACAATCTCCCCATTTTTTATATAACAAAACCAAATATAAATTTTTAAGTTTTGAAACTTTTGAAAGGCTTACTCTCCATTAATTTAAGATAGGTTTTCAAAATTAAGTTTTAAGTTTTCAAAAATTGGCTCTATAATCCTTCTCCCCTTTTTGTTAGATCAAACATAAGCACACGATAGGATAATAGCAACATTAATATTATTGAATTCAAAGCAAACTTCAAATTGAAAGCAACAAAATAGTTTAAAATAACAAGTTCAAACTCAAATCCTAAAGCATAATGAAAAAGCTTAGAGTACTAAACATAGGTGCATAAACAATGAAACTAAATGACATGAGATGATATGCAAAACTACTCGTCCCCATCATCTTCATATTCATCCTCATCGTCTTGAGTAGGTTGATTCCTCCTAGATTGGTTAAGACAAGCACCATGGAAAGCAATGAGAGAGACATCTATGGAGTTTTGTTGAAGGGACTTTCACTTGATCCTTCAACGATGTGAAGCTTGTGTAAAGACCCTTGACTCGATCTTCCAAGGATGTGAATCGGGTGTCCATGGCTGCAAACCCGACTTCTATGTTTGTGAATTTCTTATTGTGGAATGTCATTAGATTGTCCATGGAGGAAGAAATCAAAAGATCCAAATTGAATTTTATTTTTATTTAAGTAAAACCACATCAGATGATAATTAATCCAATTTTAGTAATATTTTATATTCCTTATATGGCACATTAACATCTTTCTATATTTTAATTCAATTGGTACATGCATGGAGATCGGAGTATGTGCACAGTGTAATATAAAACTCAAAGCCTCCGAGGCCAAATCAAACACATCAAAATTTTCATCAAAATCTTGAAAAACATGTCCAAATTTACTCTTACTCATGCTGTCATCTTTGTCCTTCTTTTCACTGGTTTGTTTTCTTTATTCGTGTTAAAAGTATTCTTAGGTTGATTCAATTATAATTATATCAGTAGGATATGGTTTTGTCCAACTATTAATAGATATATCAACCATATTCGAAGAATTAAATTTGAATTATAAATTGTTTTTTATATGAGAGTTTAGAAATTAATTTGATTGTTTTGATTTTGCAGCTATTTCAATGGCACGTGGGATTGAAGGAGGAAGATGCCAAGAGGTGTTAGATCCAAGTAATTGTGTGCTTAGCGATTGTAAGAATATGTGTTACCAAAAGCACCAATCGATGGGTGGGCAATGTGTTGAGAACGGAGGAACACCTGCTCAACCTACTTACAAGTGTGTTTGTGTTTATGATTGTCTTTTTTAATTCCTTTTTCAATTATTAATTAATAAAAGCAATCAACATTCATTTTATAGATCGGTTTGGCCATTAATCTAATACTAGTAAATTGTTGCCGATAAAAAAATACTAGTAATTTATTATTTTTATTTAAAAATCGAATTATTGAACTTGATGGAAAACTGTGGAACACTAATTTGGGATTCAATTCGAAGCCAAATTAAGTGCGCATCATTTAATTAGTTTAAGCAAAGGTAAATTATATTTGTGGTCACTGAAAATTTAGGGAGCTTGTAATTTAGTCACTGAAATGAAAAATTTTAAACGGCTAAAAAGAACTGACGTGACACAACTAAATTGTAAGGTGATAGAATATAAAATTGGGTAAATCATAGAATAAGTCACTTAACTTTTTAGGGTTTTCACAAGTGGCAATAAACTTTCAAGATTTTGCACTTTTACCTTAAAAATTGAAAATTTACAATTTGGTATGAATTTATCTAGAATTCACAGTTCAACCAAAACACTTCCAGATATTTTTAGAAAACTACTCTTGAACTTTAAACACAAAGAATTTAATCCTCAAATTACGTTTTTTTCGCAATTAAGCCCCTAAATACCATTTCAAGCCTAATAAGCTTTGGGCTAAGCATGAGGTTTTTTTATGTTTTGATAAAATATATTTTTTTGAAAGATAAAACAAGAATAATTTTATTAGGGAGCATCATACCATATACGAACACAAATACGAACTTCATTAAAAAAATCTCCCTAAACTTAAATGGAGAAAAAAGAGTACACCATATTTATGTCGGTCATACACCCATTACAAAAACCATAGTCCAACCATCACACCAAAACAAACCGTTTGAAATTATATAGTCAATGATAAAGAAAATATACTGGCAATCGCAACACCAAATCCAACTTTCTGTGTCTCCCATCCATTCAAAATTCAACCAGTAACCACCACCCCAAACTAAAGAGGCCCCTCAACAAAAGTGCAAGCTTGAATGCAGCAACTTCAACACATGAACGAAGCCACCATACATCACTACCATCAAGGCAAATTTGCCACACTAATCAGGTCTTAATACAAATGCAACTTTTCCACTCTTTCTGAGCTGATCTGGTTCTTTGCGAAACAACACTTGTAGATCATTAGCAATGGTTTAGCCCTTTTCAGCTACTAATCCCCAATTCAGCAGGCCTTCTTTTCGATTTATGCCACTTTTTGCAAGTCTACCTGCCTCAACATTTTGATTCCTTCCGATAAAGCTTATTTCCCAGCTAATCATACTGAGCTCTTTTTCTACATTGCAACACCAGCTCTCTAAAGGCAGACAGTGTACAATGAGATTTTTAAGATAGTATACCACAATGCTAGAATCTGATTCTACTATTAGATGTGGCGATGAGCTCCATTTGATCCTGGCGAAGATCGAAACGACTTCTTTAATGGCTACTAGTTCAGCTGTGGTTGGGTCTGATATGCCAATGGATTTTGAAAATTTCACAATCGTTTCACCCAAGTGATTTCTTAGGATGCGTCCAATTCCAGCTTCTCCTAGATGCCCCATAACTGCACCATTAGTGTTGAACTTCAATGAGCCTTCATCATTTAATATTTTACCCCCCTAAAAATTACCTCATTTCGACTCCGCCATAGGGTCGAGGATATGGCGAAGAAAGCCATCAACCATAGCGATTCAATATACTTAGGTTATACTATGACAAGAAAAATTAGAAAAAAAATACAAAAAATGTTTTCTAAGGGATAAAATTATATCGATCATGAAGAACTAGGTGTTTTGATATAATAATTGAAAAATGTTTTGGACTAATTTGAAAAGAATTTAAAACATATCTTTAAGTCCAAACAACTTGAAAATATGTTTGAGGTATTTAAAAAGGTTTTTGGCAAAGTTTGGAATGCTTTAAAGTAGTCAAACCCGACTTTTCAGCACTACCGTACCGATATGGTATACCCCATATCGATACCTTTTTACTCCAGATTTGATTCTGCCAAAACTCGTACCGATATAGGCTTGCCTGTATCGATACGAAGAGGGGTCGTACCGATACGCCTTTAAGCTTACCGATCCCTACTTTAACAACCCCCAACGGTCTTTTAAAGTACAGACCGTACCGATACGCTTCCTAGCGTATCGATACGCATAGGCTGACAAGAGCCCAACGGTTAGTTTTGAAGAAGGGCGTACCGATACGGGTACCAATGTACCGATACGGTAGGCACCAAAACTGCAATTAATGTGAAAAATAAAGACCCCAACGACTAGTAACGGCTACAACCTCAATTGAGACAATAAATTGAAGGCTGGAACACTTGAAGATGGTTAGAGACTACATCTAAGCAACATGATCAAGAGAAATAGAGTCTAAATCTTTATTTTATCTTTTTCTTGTACATAGTCTAAGAAGATTGCGTTATTGTAAATTCTTTGTACACTTTTGTGAGCTTAAATTGTGTAAACACCAACCTTGTGAGGTATTTAGTTTACCCAAACAAATCCCTTGTACAAGGAGAGGTTCTAGTTTAGCATTGAGAGAAAAACTAGAGTTGGTTTTATCTTAGCCAAGTCTAAAAGATAGGGTTGTAACGTTTTCATCCTAAACCGGGAAAAGGGGACGAATTCATTGTTGAGTGAATTGGGAAATCCTTAGTGGTGTGCTAAGGTAGTGGATGTAGGTGCTTGTTAGAAGGCTGAACCACTCTAAAATCATCATGCAAATTGTCTACCTTTATTTTGATTTTAACCAATTCAACCACCAAACATTTACAACCCTCATTGACGGTTTCGGTGATCGATTCGAACGTGCTTAAAACTCAACAAGTGGTATCAGAGCCTCGTCTCCATCGAAGGACTAACATCCATGAGTAAAGATCATTTGCTCGAAGTCCACCGTTCAAGAAAATGGAAAGATTTGTAGAAGGCCGCTCTATCTCGTGTCCTCCACTCTTCGAAGGAGAAACATACTTCCAATGGGAAAATATCATGAAATTCTTCATCAAGTCTCAAGACTATGAGGTTTGGGACATCATTGAAGATGGGTATTTGGAAGCTCCAAAGAAGAAGAAAAAGCAACGGAGTGCCAAGGACACGAAGGCAAAGCTAAACACCAAGGCGATGCACATTCTCTATTGTGGCCTTAACGAAGAAGTTTCCAAGAAGATCTTCACATGCAAAAGTGCCAAAGAATTATGGGAGAAACTTGATAAGCTTTATGGCAACAAGAAGGGAGAAAAGAAAGATGATGATCAATCATGTGCAAACCTTCTCTCCAATCCAAAGGTGGATGGTGTTTTGGCTCTCAATGAGCCTAAGGTATCTTCTAACTCAAGTGAGCTTTGTTTTTATTCTTTCGATGAGTTGCAAGATGCTTTCGATGAATTATTTTTGGAATTTGAGACCATGAATTCCAAATTTAAGAAAATGATTTCAAAACTTGAATTTGAAAATAATATTCTTTTGAAAACAAAATTGGATTTTGAAAACCAAAATGAAATTTTGAAAAATGATTTAGAGTTTTCAAAAAGAAGTAAAGACGTTTTAGAAAAAGAAAATTTTGATTTGAAAGTTAAGCTTGAAAGCTTAACAAAAGAAAAAGAAATCATTTTAATTATTCATCTTGTCACATAATGGCAAAATGCTCATATTGCCATTATCATGGTCATTCCTTACATACTTGTCCTATTAGGAAGAGAAAATTTTATAGGATTAGACAAGTATGAGTTCCCCAGGGAACTAAAGACATTGTGACTAACGTAAATGGATCTAACGAAATTTGGATACCAAAAATCAAGTGAATGTATTTTGTAGGTGTGTTGGAGCAATGACAAGCAAAGCAAAATCAAGAATGCTCAAATCACACATGAGAAGAAGATTGAGTAACCTCTAAGCTTAATGCTTTCATTTTGTACATTTGGTTATCTAACTTTTGTTTAAAGTCTTGGATTATTTGTTAAGCCTAATATGATGCAATGAGTAAGAGGGAGCCACTCTTAAAACCAAACATTTTAATAGTTTCAAAATTTAAACCTCCATTGTTATTTTGAGTATTAAAGTATTTTAAATTCTTTTTGATATAACAGAAAGGGAGAGAGATTGGTTTGAAAAATTATGTTTTTTTAAATGAATAAGGGGGAGCTTTAACTACTTTTCAATTTTTAATCTCTTATTCAAAAATTTAAACTTAAAGAGGGAGAATCCCAAACAAATTTTCAAGTCGATTTTATTATATCAAAAAGGGGGAGGTTGAAGAACTAGGTGTTTTGATATAATAATTGAAAAATATTTTGGATTAATTTGAAAAGAATTTAAAACATGTCTTTAAGTCCAAACAACTTGAAAATATGTTTGAGGTATTTAAAAAGGTTTTTGGCAAAGTTTGGAATGCTTTAAAGTAGTCAAACCTGACTTTTCACCACTACCGTACCGATACGGTATACCCCGTATCGATACCTTTTTACTCCAGATTTGATTCTGCCAAAACTCGTATCGATACAGGCAAGCTTGTATCGATACGGAGAGGGGTCGTACCGATACGCCTTTAAGCACCCCGATCCCTGCTTTAACAACCCCCAACGGCTATTTCCCAACGGTCTTTTAAAGTGCAGACTGTACCGATATGCTTCCTAGTGTATCGATACGCATAGGCTGGCAAGAGCCCAACTGCTAGTTCTGAAGAAGGGCGTACCAATATGAGTACCCGTGTACCGATACGGTAAGCACCAGAACTGCAATTAATGTGGGAAATAAAAATCCCAACGGCTCCAAAACATCCCCAACGGATAGTAACGGCTACAAACTCAATTGGGACTATAAATTGAAGGCTGGAACACTTGAAGATGGTTAAAGACTACATCCAAGCAACATGATCAAGAGAGATAGAGTTTAAATCTTTATTTTACCTTTCTCTTGTACATAGTCTAAGAAGAGTGCTTTATTGTAAATTCTTTGTACACTATTGTGAGCTTAAATTGTGTAAACACCAACCTTGTGAGGTATTTAGTTTACCCAAACAAATCCCTTGTAAAAGGAGAGGTTCTAGTTTAGCTTTGAGAGAAAAACTAGAGGTGATTCTATCTTATCCAAGTCCAAAAGATAGGGTTGTAACGGTTTCCTCCTAAACCGGGAAAATGGGACGAATTCATTGTTTAGTGAATTGAGAAATCCTTAGTGGTGTGCTAAGGTAGTGGATGTATGTGCTTGTTAGAAGGCTGAACCACTCTAAAATCATCGTGCAAATTGTCTGCCTTTATTTCGATTTTTGCCAATTCAACCACCAAACATATACAACTCTCATTGACGGTTTTGGTGATCTATTTCAGTGTGCTAAAAACCCATCAGATCATAACATATATAAGAATATATTAATCATAACATATATATTTATAAAATTATATATATTTAAATTCTAAAATATTATAAGAATATAGTAATAAAATAAATTATAACATTTTAGAATTTAAATATTTATTAATATTTGAGTTTGATATAATATAATAAAATATAAAATAATTAACTACTAATATTTAGATTAAATGATGTGATTAGTTTTATTTATTTTATGAAAATATGAATTGTAAAATTTTATACTAATATTTTTATAAAATAAATTATAAAATTTTATAATTTAAATATATATTAGTATTAATATTTGATTTTGATATAATATATATAAATAATATTTAGATTATATTGTGATAAATAAATTAATTTTATTTATTTTATTAAAATATAAATTGTAAATAATTTTTATAAAATTAAAATATTTTGGTTGATTTTATAATTGATGTTAAAAATATACCTTTAAATTATTTTACAAATATATATGTTATTATTAATATAATATTAGTTTTATCAATCATATCCAAATCCTTGCTTTGCCTAGTGGTTAGGCGATGCATATCTTCTCCATAAGGTCTTAGGTTAAACCTTTCATGTGTTTTTCTTCTTCTTCTTATTTCTTATCATAATATAAACTAAGAACAATATAAATAAAAAAGTATTAGTATACAAATGTAGCCATGTGAATTAGTTAGTAACAACAAATATGTCAAATTATTAATATGTTATTTTTTCATTATACTCTGTTATTAAATTAGATGCAAAATAATACATATGCTAGCTCATAAAATAAGTGGAACAAATTGATCAAACAAAATATTTAACATACAAAATTATTATATTAAACAACAATAGAAAATGTAATTGTTTTTTTTTCAAATTAGGATACTAAAGGTTAAATTTAGGTTGCTTGGAGACTTTTTGCAATTGCTAAGAATAAAAGAGTATTTACAGCTCTTATGTCAAATCATCTAAACCCAAAAAGGCCCTCTTAACAACTTTTTCAATTTGAGATGATTTATCTCAATATGTTGTTACAATCCTCTGTTTACCAAACATTCAAGTTAATAGATTTGACTGGTCAAACCTCTAAAAGTGGCTCAATCCTCTAATTCTAGATAAAAAAATGATGTTTACCAAAGAAGACCTTAAACTTCAAATTATCATTTTTTTAACAATGACATCTGGATTTTATTAAACACCATGAAAGATATTACAAATACAATGCATCAAAAAGATAGAAAAAAGGGGACTAGTACAGTAAAAATCTTATATAAAGGTGCAAAGAAAAGTAAACACTTCCATTGAGATTAGCATACCATCAAAACCCATAAACCTTCATGAATCTCCTTGTTTCTAGCCAAACGAGACGCTTTACGGGATGAAAATGAGTGATGAGCGAACCAAACTATCAGGCATATAGCTCTGTTACACAGTTTTGATTACATTAACTAACAAACCATCAAACGAGTGAGGATCAATCTTTTCTATGACCACTGATAGAATCAAATCAGAAAACTAGCATCATGAGGATCTTTATACGAGCACCAAACGACCGCTAAGGTATACTGAAATTGTGCCAAACGACATATGGGATGAACCACAAAAGCCAATGAAAAGCGTTCCACAAAGGCAGAGGAAACACGTACCACAAAGGTAGAGAAAATGCGTGCCACACGAGCAGAGTTTCCTATTAAAAATTCAAAAAACTCAAAACAATTATATTATAAAAAAAAACAAGTGAAATAATGAACACCGACGGCCGGCAACCAACACAAAGGTTGGTTGCCTCCGGCTAGTCAAAGAAAAAAAAGTGGAAAAACCCTTGCGGCTTATGAGGCAATGAAAGAAAAAATTTTAGGTTAAAGAGGTTTAAATAATATAATCATCATTTTTATTTTTATTTTGAACAATTTCTACCTAAGCGAGGGGAAGAGAAATTTTGCTCCTATTGGTTTTTGAACCTACAACTTAGGGGAAGGGGAGGGTGTCAACTAAAAGCTTTAAATAATATAATTACTGTTTTTATTTAGTTCTAGTAGAATGAGTCTTGAATGAGTGACACACACCGCTAGACACTTAATGATACACACCACTAGACAATGTTATTTCTTTAATGTTTTTAAATGAATATTAAAGCTATCAATAGCTTAACGGAAAATTAATCATATTTTTAATTAATTTATAACCTAATTTTTTTAGTTTTTTTTTGAAAAATCCTAATTCTTATCCCAATTCTACTTAAAAGGGAGGGGAAGGGGAGACCCTATGGTAATGAAAGGAGACCCTATGGTAATGAAAGGAGTGTTCCTAGTGGGTCTAGAACCCATGACCTAAGAGAAATGAGGGAACAAAGATGAATAACTAGGCCAACCGACCAAATGTGCTTGCTCCAAAATTTTTAAATTACAATAATCAATAGAATCAATATATAATATAATCCATCGTCACAAAAACTTAATTGACTAATTATAAAGTTTATGATTAATATAACACTAGAATCAATCGTTTGCCACAAAATTTAAATTAAAAATCCAGTATAGCATCCATCATCATCTCTAGTGAATACAAGTTAGCATTTAAGTCCTCACTCTTTAGAGCATGTGGTTAAAGATTTTTGGTTGACATCCTCTCTTCTCCTCTAAATAAGAATTGTTCAAATTAGCATTTAAGATGCTTCTTTTTAGTATTTGTTGAATTTAATATTCGTGACTTTTGAGTTTAGGAAAAAGAAGGGAAAAGTCTTCTGACTTTATTTTTTTATTAATATCATAAAAAGTATATTACTATAAATACAAAATATGTTCCTATTTATAATATCCAAAAACTAAAAAAATTGATAATTTAGCAAATAACTAATCTAACTACTTAAAAGTTTACAGGTTGTTTAACAACTATACTCTATTAGCCCCCCTCAAGTTGGAGTATAGATATTGTGAATGCCCAACTTGAAAATAGCCTAAAGAAAAGGCGAAGGTGGTAAGGCCTTGGTGAAGCAGTCTGCCAATTGATGATGAGTGGATACGGGTAGCAATGTAATCAACCCTTGTTGTATTTTCTCAAGGATGAGGTGACAATCTATCACAACATGTTTAATCCTTTCGTGTTGGACATGATTCTTTGCAATTTTGATTGCTGATAGGTTATTACAATAGAGATTTGCAGGAGAAAGAACATTAAGTTGTAAGTCAGAAAGCAAATAGCTTAGCCACTGGATCTCGCAAGAAACTGCTGCTAGAGCTCTATATTCAGCTTCATTGGAGGATGTGGAAATAGTTTGTTGCTTCTTTGATCTCCAAGAAACCAAAGCTGAACCAAGGAAAACACAAAACCTAGTAACTGATTTCCTTCAATCAAGGCAAGAAGCCCAATCTGAATCGGAAAAAGCATTAAGTTTGATATTGTAACCCCCTCGGCCTGGCCTACCCACCAGACCGACCCAAGGTGGTCACACGGAACTACCCGATGAAAAACCCGAAGGTTTTCCTCCGGTCAGCAACCCTAAAAGAGGAACACGATTTAAAAAAAATATATTTTCTAGATGCACATATAAAAATTAGGTGAGGATCACATGCAACAGATAAGAACACGAAGAAACAAACTTCAAACAGATAAGCAAGCATACAAGGACCAAAATGTAAATATAGCATAAACGGGAACCTAACATGAAATCAAGGTTATTACTTTGAGATTAAGTCAATTTCATGCTCACGTGATGAAATGCAGCTCAAAACAACAACTCGAACTCTTTCGATTGGAGACACATCAACCGAGGACCAAAACGTAAGAAAAACAATCTTAGAAGATGCCTTTAATCGAAAATAACGACCACCGTTTCGAAACCAAAGAGCCTATTTCGGAACGGGTCTTCACCAAGATTTTCCAGAGAGCAAATGTTTCAGAACATGGAAGCCCGTTTCACAACGCCAAGGCAAAAATGCAAAGGCGTTCTGAAACGCTCGTGCCCGTTTCAAAACACTTGCTTGCAGATTGGTTCTAAAACACTTTTTAGGCACCTCCAAGCTTCGTAATCAAGACCCAACAACACACATACAACAAAGGATCAACATACCATGCAATTATAGGCAAAGAAGCTTAACAAAGCCAAACAAGAGCATACCAACACTTGGATTAAACAAGAACGAGACATATGAAGATCCACATTTGCATAAGAAGTCAAAACACAAGATAAGCATAAAAACAAAAAAACCAAACTTCACACAACATCTTGGGGTCATAACAAACTTTTCTCAAACCAAAGATCTTCAAAATATCAAGCCCAAACATAAAACATCGCATCCCCATTGCTAGTAGTATTAATACAAACTTAAAATCATACTTGAGCTAAAGTGGAAAACAAATAGCCTTGCTCCCTGTAGGGCGTGTAGGTGTTCCCTTTTTGTAAGAGCGCAAGTGCAAACTCCTGTCAAGTTATATTATATAAGATGTCGAATCCCACGAGGACTGGACAACTTGTCTCGTTTCGTGGTTCCTGCACAATGGTAAAGTAAAAGCACAAGTGAAGGATTGGTTGAGATAGAAAAGTAAATAAAAACACAAATATTAAAGAAGATGAGAATCGGGTTGATAGAGCAGGCATGGTTATGCTGCCACTTAGTGTGAAAACTACATTGTAATAGGTATGAGTTATTCTGTGCTGCCACGATATGCTGCCTCGGCGGGTATGGCGGGCGGCAAACTATGACCCTGTCACGCGACCGCAGTAGGTCATTGCCACTACAGTGGTGTGTACTGTCTCGACAGGTGGAATGGAAAGATTTCCTAGCGGCAAGACTGACAGATACTACAAGTTCGGCAGGATAGTCGACAGTGATCCCTCCTATTTCTAGGTTAGGTTGCTCGAGATTGCAACTTGAGGACTAGTGTGGAACCAAGTCAGTCAACTCGGTTAGTGATCCCTTTTAGTCGCAAAAACTTGTGGACTAGTGTGGAACCAAGTTAGTCATGCCTCAGCATGTTGTGACCGTACTTAACCCTTTCGTGCCCAAAAAATGGATTCTCTCAAACGACTGGTGTAGGAAGATTGAAAGAATGAAGAACAATGGATTAAGTAAACTTGGAATATTATTGAAGAAATAACTCAAAAACCTAAAACAATCATTCCACTCTAGTTACAACATAACCCTAACCCAATGGAAATTAGAACATAGTGGCTGTGAAGAACACAAGAAGAGTCTATAGAAAACCTAGTATGATTTAAAGTAGAAGTACAATGGGTATTTATAGACTCTAGACTAGGTTAAGTCCTCCTTGAAGTAGAAGCCCTCTAAAGTAGCTTTCCTTCTTTAATATGGCTTTAAATGCCGACTTCTTTGCTTGGAATATGGACTCTTCCTCGTTTGCCTTAGCCCGCAAGTAAACTTGGGAATTTTGCTTCGGCAGCTCTAGCCGCTGCTACAGATGTCGGAAAATCATATGAACGCCGGCAATATATTCATGAGTTTTTGCTCTACAAATCGTGCTCCAGTTCTCCCAATTTCCTTAGTCAGCTGCCGAGGGCAGCAAGGTCGGCGGCAACTCTACTCGGCAGGTGCTTGGCAGCAACTTGTCTTCAGCTGGAACTACTTCAGTACAGCTCCTGGGTTTGCTCCTTAGCATTGTGTCCTCCGTTCCTCGATTCCCTCGTTCAGCTGTTAGTACCTACATACAAGAATACACTAAAACAGTATCTCTTGTTCACCAAATAAATGATAAGTTATAGAGTAAGGCAGAACAATGAAATACTGTAAAATACTATGCATGACCCTACTTATGCCTAAAATGTGCTTAAAAACAGTCATAATAAGAGTTGGAAAGTGTATGAAATATAGGACTTTTGGACACTTTACACACCCCAAACTCCTACTATTGCTTGTCCTCAAGCAATGCAACCTAAAGTACTTGCTCTAATAATAGTCAGAAAAAAAAACTTTTTTTAACCTGATCTACTGCCTCAAGGCCGTGGCACCTATGTATAAAACTTAGTGAAGGGAAATAAGCGAGAAAATATCTCAGAATTAAATTTCTCATGCTCGTGTGATGTTTGCATATCTGTAAACAAGCTGGATATGCAGAATAAATAATTAAACAAAGATACTGCTGTAATTTAAAGATTGTTGTCGAGGCAGTACAGTTTCAGCACATTATTATTTTTAATCAAGGCAGTGAGGGCTTCAGCTTATCACAACTACTCTTCCAAGTCTGACGTTTAGATAGGAGAAAACTACAGAACCTCGAACCCTTGGAGTAGAGTCCTCCCGTGAAGGCTTTCATTCACTCATGCTAATTTGTCCGTCACTTTTAAGCTTTCAGATTCATGGACTTTGATAGTAGCGGAGTGTCCTCGCACATGATTCTTCCTAGAGCTTGTTGCGGGCACCTCTAGGGTAACACAACACTTTTCTTTATTTTTGATTTTGCTGCCTTAATAGTTCTGTAGTTTTCTGTGTCTTTTGCCTGCCTCGACGACTACCTGCAATTATCGTTAGAATTTTGCAAAGAAAACAAACATGCAATGTTCATCAAATATTCTAACACATTCAGCAGGTAACAGAGATGTTTAACATTTTTATGCAAAAAGAAGAAAAAAAATCCAAGTCATATTTCATGCTTTTTCCCAAAATTAAGTTCAATTTTTAATTAGGTGCGAAAATAAATTAATCGGCTATCCTATCATAGGTACAACTCATAACAAACTTTTCTTTTCCGATTATTACTAAGGCAAGTACAATGCAACCTATATGCAACTAAGAATGCCTACAAATGATGCGAGAGCTATCCCCTCCAAACTCGAGATGGGCATTGCCCTCAATGCAAAAAACTGAAAGGTTAAGAAAATAAAACATGCATGTTAAAGGAAACAATAAAAATAAAATAAAATAAATTAAATTAAAAGTTTGCTAAGGGTTGAGAGGAGGATGTATTCTAGTTAGTTGAGGAGGAGGAGGATGTTTGGATGATGAAGCGGCGGCTGGCAGATGCCTTGGCGGCGGTTCTAGAAGGTGAAGTCTTTTCCTTTCACGGCGGCTGGAATCTCTTCGGCGTATGTTGTGGCTATTCTTGAGGCTTGGCAGGGGGAACTAGGGAGATGCGTTGCTCTCTTCTGACTCGGTCTCGAGGTCCACAGGTTCTTCGGCTATTATGTACTGCTTCCTCTTCCTTGTTCCTTCCTCTGTGGGTGCTGTCGGAGGGATGAATGCCATTGGGATGGTTGTTGTTGCCGCTACTACTGCTGTTTCTAGTTTTAGCGGCGGCTGCTCAATTTCCTCTAATGAGGAGTCTGCCACTGTATTGGCTGTGCAGGCTGGGGAGAGATTCTGCTGGTGCCTCTCAGGTGAGTCTGCCATTGTGTGTGATGGGGTGGCAGCTGAGTGATGCAGAGAATGCATAAGAGAGGGCACCTGGCGGTCTGTCTGGCGGGCAGCGACGGCTGGTGGAGTTCTTTGTGCTCTGGTTGCTATTGTAAGTTCCTCAGGAAAGGGTGGCATGGTGGGCACATCACCGGGGAATTTCTGCAGGCAATAAGCCACCAAGTATTCTTGGGCCACCCCACGTAGTTCATGAAGGCCAGCTGCTGCTGTTCTATCTGTTTTGTGTGTTCTAGGAGTGTGTGGAGCAACGAGAGGACTTCTTTGTCTGGGGCAGTATCAGTACTGCCGGGGGCGGCTGGCGTTTCAAACTGTGTGGCAGAAGGCTGACTGGGCGTTGCTGGCTCTTTCTCTGCATCCTGCATCATCTGATTGCGGACCTTTTTGGTCCAGCTCTCCTTGGCAGTTGTAAGCTCATCTGTGGGTTCTGCCGGGACTCGGAAGTTGGTGTAGAGACCAGTGACGAGTGATGGAAAGTACAACATGCCTTTCTTCTTTTTGAAGCAATTGTATATCTCCGTGCAGATGATTTCCCCTACGTTGATCGGCCGGTTCATCAGCATACTGTAAATTAAGGCGAGGCGTGGCCGGTCAACTGTTGAGTTGTGGGATGTGGGCAGCAGACGCCTTTTCACAAACGTGTTCTATAACATAGCCTCAGGCAGCAGGTAGCGCCACTGGACAGATCCCACATGTTTGCCCATCAGCCATGGTGTGTTGGGCTTGCAGATTCTGGCCTTGATCTCCTCATAGTGTGTAGCCGTCAGTGACTGCCTCCATTTCTCGTGCGGGTTGTCGTTCATATCGAGGCCGTAATAGCTGTTGATGACAGCAGGATTGAGCTTGACAGTCTCCCCGCGGACGTAGACGAATGGCTTGTCTGGGCAAAGCTGATGGGAGTAGAATTCCCTGACTATAGTGATGTTCGCTATATCAGGCTGCTGAGCGAACATCTACCATCCCTTGTAGTGTATGGTTCGGAACAAGACGGGCTCAAGGCCACGGTCTCCCGTTTGCTTCGTCTAATGGAAGCCTTGTTCCTCCCAGACGGCCTGCTTGGAGAATTTTTCTCTATATCTCTCCTCATCCGCCTTGAAGCAAAACCTTGTATAGATGGGCTTTTGGGTTGATGTTGAGGCCATGTGAACGGTTGTATTCTAACTGAAAATGGAAATGAAAGTTGCGAGAGAGCAGGATAATCAGATAGCAAATAGCAAGAAGGTGAAAGTAAAGTAAAATGAAGTGAATGAGAGGTGTATATATACGGGCTGCCGAGAGGTGCCGGGGCGGCAATTAATGCTCAACGGTCCGATTTTCTCACGCACGTTACAGATTTTTCTGCCTGTTATTTCCGAGGCCGTTGGCGGCCAAATAGCCGTTACGCTTTGCTGTGCTGGCTACTGACTCGGCAGGATGGTGGGCGGGCTTCTTGCTGGTATTCCTTTGTAATCCCGCTCTTTTATTCTTGATCCTAAAAAATAGAAATAAAATAATCAAATAACTTCTGATAAATAAAATGCTGAAAATTAATCTAATCCTAAAACAAAATAAACTCTAATCCTAATGCATAAAAATAAAAATAATAAAATTAAAAATTAAGTTATGTCATGAGTGCATTTGGGTGCATCTCCCAGAAATAACCACTTCCTGAGGTGGTTTAGATTTTTCTCCCCTCATGGGGGTCCTCTTGTTCTTTCAGATGCTGAGTTATAAGGTCCTTCAATCTGCCCCTAGGTCGGTCGCAGCAGCTGCTGCCCTGTCCTGTTTCCACACTGATCTTAGCAGCTCTTGCATCTGGGCATTCCTTTCCTTCTTTTGAGGGTTGAAGAACGTTCATCCTTATGCTCTGATCCTCTACCCTCATTGTCAGCTCCCCAAGTTACACATCTATCAGCGTTCTTCCCGTGGCCAATAAGGGTCGCCCAAGAATGATAGGGGCTTTCTCGTCAGCCTCGCAATCTAGGATGAGGAAGTCGGCGGGGAGTATTAGGTTGCCCACCTTTACTAGTATGTCTTCAATCTTTCCCTCCGGTTGCACAAATGAGTGATTAGCAAGTTTAAGCATGATGGAGGTTGGTTTGGCAGGTCCAATACTTAGTTTGTCGAAGATGGTCTTTGGCATCAGGTTGATGCTGGCTCCCAGATCACACAGAGCTCTATTCTCGTGATTGCTGCCTAGACTACATGGTATAACAAAGCTGCATGGATATGTCTGCTTGGGCGGCAGCTTGTTATGCAGCATAGCCATGCACTCTTCAGTGACGACCACCGTCTCGAATTCCCCTATCCTCTTCTTCTTGAAAACCATGTCTCTGAAATGCTTAACATAGTTTGGCATGCTTTGTATGGTTTCTATCAGAGGAATATTAATATGCACCTGGTTCAGAATATCCAGGAATTTTCTCACTTGGTGCTCATGTTGCTTGAGCTTTTGGGGAAATGGTGCTGGCACGCGGATGTCCTCTATTTGCTCCTTGCTTAGGGGCTTAGTCCGGGGAGGATTATCCTTGTCAGGGCTACTTTCATGTTTTTTTGCTGGGGCGGCTGGTGTATATGTCGCTGCTGGGGCGGCTAATATTGGTGCTGCTGGGGCAGGTTTACTTGTATGTTCCGGCTGAGTTTCTGGCTGTTTTACAATCTTTGGTTCATCCAGCTGCTTCCCACTTCTTGTAGATATAGCCTTGCAATGTTCATAAGTGGGCTTGGCTGCTTCGGGTGGGCTGCTGGATGATGCTCCCATAGTCCGGTTGTGGTAGATTTCGGTGAACTTCCCAAATTGGGTCTCTAGGTTCTTAATGGCAGCCTCCTGGTTGTTCATATTCATCTCCGTCCTGTCCATAAAAGACCTAGTTTTCTCAATAAATTTATTTGTATAAACAATAAATTTACCAGTTTGTTTCATAAAGGTTTGCAGAGTTGCTTCTACTGAATTATTGTGATGTGGCTGCTGAGTTTGCTGCTGGGACTGATTCTGCTAGTAGCCTCCCTGTAGCTGTTGTGGATTTGCTGTTGTCTTTGGATTGCTCCAGGAGAAGTTGGGATGGTTTCTCCAGTTAGGATTATATGTGTTCTGGGCAGGCCTACTATTCCTCTCATATCCTCACATGTAGTTTGCAGATGCAGTGTATTTAGAGGAATCGTGGTTGGCCCTACATTCATCATAGAAGGGCTCAACAACTTTTACTTCCTGGACCTTCCCTAGGGATTGCACCATCTTCATTACCAGCTCCGTCAGAGTGTCGAGGCGGGTATTAACAGATTCAGAGGCTTCTACCTCATTTACAGTAGTCGGTTGCCTTGTGCCGCCTCGGCGGGTTGTCGGGTATTTATAATCGTTTTTAGCTGCTATGTTGAGCAGCCGTAGTGCTTCCTCTGGAGGTCTGTCTAGGATGATCCCGTTGACCGGGGCATCTATCATCATCCGAGTTGGGTAGTTAACCCCATTGTAAAATATAGATACCTGAGTCCAAGCCGGTAGACCGTGAAGCGGATAGTTGTTCAGCATTTGTTGGTACTGCTCCCATGCCTTGTACATCGGCTCGTCATCCCCTTGTCTAGAGGCTGTGATCTCATTTTGCAGCCTATCGGTGACGTTGGACGGGCTGAATCGGTCTAGAAAGTCATTGCAGAGCTCCGCCCATGAATTGAAAGATCTGTCTGGCTGGTTATTCAACCGTTGTTTCACCCTATCCCTCAGTGAATATGGAAATAGTCTTAGCCATAGTACGTCCTGGTGAACCCCATATATCTTGAATGCTCGGTAAATGTCAAGGAATACTCGTAGATGCTGCCGAGCATCTTCTGTGGCAGTCCCTCCGAAGTGCCCTAGTGTATTTAGCATGTTAAACATGACAGGCTTTAGCTCAAAATGGTTTGCTACTATCTCCGGTTCTGTCAATATTGGGTCGAACCTTTGAAAGTCATGTTCAAGGTAGTCCCTAGTTGTCCGCACTTGGGGTTGATCAGGGGGATCATGCCTCTACTGTTCTTGTGGTCTTCTGGGCGGCAAGTCATGATGCCCGCCCCTGCTATTGATGGCATCAATTGGGGGGTCCTCGTTTACCATGGTCTCTTCCTTTTCTTTGCCCTTGTCTTTGTTTTTTAAGGCTTCCCTGAGCTCCCTCTTAATCCTTCTAGTTTCACGCTCAAGATCGACGTAAATAATGAAGTTTCCTTTAGGGTTAGCCCTGGTCATGCACTTGCAAAGGACACGGTAATCTTTTTTAAAAAATAAAAATAAAATAAAAAGTAAAAATGTGCAGAAATTGAAAAACAAAATTCACTGTTACCAATCCCCGACAACGACGCCAAAAACTTGTATGGCGTGTAGGTGTTCCCTTTTTGTAAGAGCGCAAGTGCACACTCCTGTCAAGTTATATTATATAAGATGTCGAATCCCACGAGGACTGGACAACTTGTCTCGTTTCGTAGTTCCTGCACAATTGTAAACTAAAAGCACAAGTGAATGATTGGTTGAGATAGAAAAGTAAATAAAAACACAAATATTAAAGAAGAGGAGAACCGGGTTGATAGAGCAGGCAGGGTTATGCTGCCACTTAGTGTGAAAACTGCATTGTAATAGGTATGAGTTATTTTGTGCTGCCTCGACTGGTATGGTGGGCGGCAAACTACGACCCTGTCACGCGGCCGCAGCAGGTCATTGCCACTGCAGGGGTGTGTACTGTCTCGGCAGGTGGAATGGAAAGACATCCTGGCGGCAAGTCTGGCAGATACTCCAAGTCCGGCAGGATAGTCGACATCGATCCTTCCTATTTCTAGGTTAGGATGCTCGAGATTGCTAACTTGAGGACTAGTGGGGAACCAAGTCCGTCAACTCAGTTAGTGATCCCTTTTAGCCGCTGAAACTTTTGGACTAGTGTGGAACCAAGTTAGTCACGCCTCACAATGTTGTGACCGTACTTAACCCTTTCGTGAGCCTAGCACTTTCGTGCCCGACAAATGGATTCTCTCAAACGACTGGTGTAGAAAGATTGAAAGGATGAAGAACAATGGATTAAGTAATCTTGGAATATTTTATTGAAGAAATAACTCAAAAACCTAAAACAACCGTTACACTCTAGTTACAACATAACCCTAACCCAATGGAAATTACAACATGGCGGCGGTGAAGAACACAAGAAGAGTCTATAGAAAACCTAGTATGATTTAATCTAGAAGTACAATGGGTATTTATAGACTCAAGACTAGGTTAAGTCCTCTTTGAAGTAGAAGTCCTCTAAAGTATCTTTCCTTCTTTAATATGGCTTTAAATGCCGACTTCTTTGCTTGGAATATGGACTCTTCCTCGTTTGCCTTAGCCTGCAAGTAAACTTGGGAATTCGCTTCGGCAGCCCTAGCCGCTGCTACAGATGTTGGAAAATCATATGAACGCCGGCGATAGATTCAATAGTTTTTTCTTTACAAATTGCGCTCCAGTTCTCCCAACTTCCTTAGTCAACTGCCGAGGGCAGCAAGGTCGGCGGCAACTCAACTCGGCAGGTGCTTGGTAGCAACTTGTCTTCAGCTGGAACTGCTTCAGTACAGCTCATGGGTTTGCTCCTCAACATTGTGTTCTCCGTTCCTTGGTTCCCTCGTTCAGCTGTTAGTACCTACATACAAGAATACACTAAAACAATATCTCTTGTTCACCAAATAAATGATAAGTTATAGAGTAAGGCAGAACAACGAAATACTGTAAAATGCTATGCATGGCCCTACTTATGCCTAAAATGTGCTTAAAAATAGTCATAATAAGAGTTGGAAAGTGTATGAAATATAGGACTTTTGGAGACTTTACACTCCCCTTGCTTGCTTGCTGCCCGGAACTCTAACGATCTGCATTGATGGAAAAGAGAGCGTAAGCATTTAAGCTTAGCGAGCGGAGCTCAAAAGCAAACAACAATGCAGTTTTAAAATCAATTAGAGCTTTGAAAACCAAAACCTTTACCAAACCAAAAATGCGCATACGACATCTTACAACAACACATTAACCAACGATATCATCTTACCAAACAACCAATCATACAAAACACAACTTACTCTTACAAGGCCTTACCAAACCTTAACCCAACTTACCTTAATGCAACAAAGGTCGTACAAAGGAGAAAATAGCATATTGGCATAATTAACAACAATACCCGAATATACGAATTTCTTACCATCATACAAGTCTTACAAGTCTTACAGGACTTCGATGAGAGTAAACTCAATCATCGCACCCAAGCTAATCTTACATGTACGAGTTTGTCTGACACGGCCGAATTTTCTTACACGTACGAATTTGTCTTACATGCATGCGAGTTTTGTCTTACAAGTCTTACATGTGCACATTAATCCTAGTTGATCGATCAACTATATCCGGTAAAGATTCTAACTTACGCTAATATTCTAACAAGGTCAAACTTACCAAACTCACATGGCTATCAAGCCCATCTTACAACATCTTACTCTTACCAACATTACCATACCAAGCATGCCTTTTCCAACACACATATCTTACAATCTTACGACAAAAACATAAGCATGCTCACAACATAACATAGGCATTAAAGGTAGGAAAAACAATAGGCAACAAACACGAGTCTTACCGAAATTTTATAGCTCAACACGCAATATCAAAAACATGGGGAAATGTAAAACCACTTACTCTTGAGTTTCGATTGGCTTATCAAGCCCAATCTAAACCCCCAAAATCTTCTTTGAACATTTCCAAATGCTTTAAAACAATTTCACTCACCGATAAACTCGTTCCAAAAAGCCGAAACCCACAAAATAGCTAACGGTCATCTGGATTTGCTCCCAAACTAGAATCCCCTGCTTTTAAACAAGTTAAAACAGAGTATTAATACTCAAATAAGCTTCCAAACTTGCAGCAACACTGAAATCCAATAATTACTCTCAAACAACCAACAATCCAATACCGAAAATCATCAAAATCACTTCCAAAACGTCCAAAACACAAACTCAACCATTACCCATCATTTCAACCATCAAAACTCATCTATTAGCATCAAAATCAGAAACTTAAACAAGCCAAAATCATTGTCACCATTAAAAACCCGAAATCAAGCTAAAACTCAAAATTTTTCATACCAAACTCCACTCAAACTTCAAGTTTCAGTTTCCTTATGATCCTACCTTCATATAAACATCATTTAAACACCAAAAAACCATTTAAAAACACCCCAAAACCCAACCTAAGCCATTTGAGCGAAAATCTTCTAAAAACCCATTTTATTTCAACTTGAACATTTAAATCAAAAGAGGTAAACCATTTGATATTGATAGAAAACTAATAAAAAAAGTTTAATTAAATAAAAGCAAGATGAAATCAGTTTACCTCCGAAAACCTTGATGGGTAATCCCTTGGATTGAAAATGCTTCAATGGTGGCTTGCTTTTTAAGAACTAACGTGAAATTGGAAGATGAGGCTGATTCAAAAGCTTTTCTTTTAGTTATAAAAATCTTTTAAAAATAGGTTTGGGTTTAATTAAAAACTAGAACCACATTTTTTGTTGGTTTTGCAAAATGGCCACCAACTTTTGAAAACTTGCGATTTGGTCACTAGACCGAAATCTCAACTCTTTTGAATTGATTTTCCAAAATTATTTTCACAAAACTCTTAAACATAATAAATATTAATTTTAGAAATTATTCCCAACTTTTTAGGAATACCCGAAAAGGATTTTCCCTAGTCAAAACCCAAAATGCCAACTGACTCATCGAGTTTCAAAATCCACATCTGCGACATCTAGCCCCAAAATTGGGGTGTTACAACTCTCCCCCACTTAAGAAATTTTTTCCTCGAAATTTACATGGCGGGAAAAGATGCGGAAACTGTTTCTTCATGTCATCCATTCTCTCCCAAGTGGCTTCCTCAACACCACGATGTAGCCACTTTACCTTAACGAGATCAATAGCTCTACCACGCAACACTTTGATGTCAAATGCTAGGATCTCAATTGGTTCTTCATCCTAGGAGAAATCTGGATTCAACTGAATCTCCTCTACAGGCATAACGTGCGACAAATCTGACCGATATTTTCGAAGCATAGGAACATGGAACACATCATGAATCTTCTCAAGTTCAGAAGGCAACCTCAATCTATAAGCAACCGGTCCAATCCTCTCAACTATCTCATACGGATCGATAAACCTCGGACTCAATTTCCCTTTTTTACCAAATCTCATCACTTTCTTCCATGGCAAAACTTTCAAGAATACTCTATCTCCCACCGCATACTCAACATCTTTTCTCTTCAAGTCGGCATAAGATTTCTGTCTATCCATAGCTACCTTCAAACGATCACAAATCAATTTCACTTTCTTGGTAGTACCCTTCAAAATTTCCGGCATCGCTACCAACCTCTGACCGGCTTCAGCCCAACACACAGGTGTTCTACATCTCCTTCCATACAAAGCCTCACAAGGAGCCATCTGAATACTCGACCGATAACTGTTATTGTACGCAAACTCTACTAATGGTAGATGTTTCTACCACGAGCCCTGAAATTCTATGATACAACACCTCAACATGTCTTCCAAAATCTGAATCACTCGTTCTGACTGACCGTCCGACTGAGGATGATAAGATGTGCTGAAATTCAAATGAGAACCCAAAGCATTATGTAAACAATCCCATAATCTAGATGTAAACCTTGGATCCCTATCAGACACAATCGACTTCGGAACACCATGCAATCTCACGAATATACAATTCGGCCAATTTATCCAAAGAGTATGTAGTATGAATAGGCCAGAAATGAGCACATTTGGTAAATCGATCAACTATCACCCAAATTGAATTCTTCTTATATGGTGATAAGGGCAAACCTGATACAAAGTCAATGGTGATTCTTTCCCACTTCCATTTAGGAATACTCAACGGTTGCAACATACCTGATGGAACATGATGTTCCGCTTTCACTCTCTGACATACCATGCACTTACTTACAAATTCGGCAACATCCTTCTTCAAACCAATCTAGAAGTACTCATTCTTCAGATCACGATACATCTTTGTACTACCCGGATGCATACTAAACGGACTACAATGTGCTTCAGCCAAAATGGTGCATCTCAACTCACTGTCTTCCGGAAAAACTACATTGCTCTTGAAACACAAAATCCCATCAACACTGAAACAAAAATTAGCCGGTTTACCTTTCGCAATGTCTTGTACATGAGCAGCCAAGGATCTGTCTCGCAATTGTTTCTCACGAATCAATTGAATCAAAGAAGGCTTCACTTGCAATTCAGTCACTAAGCCATCATCCTCTGACACACTTAATCTAGCAAACATAGCTCGCAACTCAACTGCCACCTTTCTGCATAAAGCATCGGCTACTACATTTGCTTTACCCGGATGGTACTCAATGGTAAGATCACAGTCTTTAAGTAATTCTACCCACCTTCGTTATCTCAAATTCAATTCTTTTTGTGTCATCAAATACTTCAAGCTCTTATGATCTGTGTAAACTGTGCACTTCTCACCATACAAATAATGTCGCCAAATCTTCAATGCAAGCATAACTTCGGCCAACTCTATGTCATGTGTAGGGTAGTTCTTCTTATGCACCTTTAGTTGTCTAGAAGCATAGGCAACGACTCTTGTTTCTTGCATTTGGACACAACCTAAGCCCACATACGAAGCATCAATGTAGATTACAAACTCTTTCTCTGACACTGGCTAAACTAAAACTGGAGTATTAGTCATCTGTCCACTCAAATCTAACACCCTTTTGCAACAATTTTGTCAACGGGGTAGCCACCCTAGAGAAACCATCTACAAATCTCCTATAGTAACTAGCTAAGCCTAGATAACTTCGAATTTCAGTTATGGTCTTCGGTTGCTTCCATTCCACAATAGCTTCTACTTTATTAGGATCAACTCTAATCCATCTGGCTGACACAACATGGCTAAGAAATAGAACTTCCCTGATCCAAAACTCACATTTGCTCAATTTGGCATAAAGCTGGTTACTTAACAACGTCTGTAGCACTAACCGAAAATGCTCATCGTGCTCTTCCTCGGACCGTGAATACACAAGAATATCATCAATAAACCATACTACAAATTGATCCAAATACTCATGAAACACCCTATTCATCTTATCCATGAAAGCTGCTGGTGCATTAGTTAACCCAAATGACATTACCAGAAATTCATAATATCCATACCTAGTCCTGAAAGCTGTCTTCGGCATATCAACATCTTTCACCTTCAACTGATAATACCCTTATCTCAAATTAATCTTCAAAAATACTGATACCCCTCTCAACTGATCAAATAAATCATCAATAGGCGGCAAAGGGTACTTGTTCTTTACTGTTAAGTGGTTCAGTTGCCTATAGTCGATGCACATCCTCATACTACCGTATTTCTTCTTTACAAACAATATTGGGGCACCCCATGTTGAAACACTAGGCCTAATGAAACCACGGCCTAACAACTCCTGTAGTTGATTTTTCAACTCTTTTAGTTCTTTTGGAGCCATACGATACGGAGCAATCGACACCGGAGCAGAATTGGAGATAGTCTCAATAGCAAACTCTACCTCTCTATCAGGAGGCAAACCAGAAAATTCTTCCGAAAATACCTCTTGAAAGTCACAAACTATCCTAATGTCCTTTGGTCTGACCTCACTCATGTTAGGGTTCATTACATAGGCCAAATATGCTTGACAACCAAAGTTCACCAACCTATGAGCCTCTAGAGCTGAAACAATATTCGACAAGAACTTAATGTTCTCGCCTACTAAAACTACCTCATAGTCATCCGCAACCTTCAATATGATCCTTTTTGTCTCAAAGTCCACACTAGCTCTATACTCAACAAGCCAATTCATACCCAGAATAACATCAAAACCATAGAACGGTAGCTCCATCATATCAACCGGAAATATGTGACCTTGAAACATCAACGGACACCTCCTATACATCCGTCTAACTACAACAGTCTCACCAAAAGAGCTAGTCACATGCATTCCTACATCTAATATCTCAACAGGGATGTCCAACAATTTTGCATGCTCACTCAGAATATATGAATGTGTATAACCAGAATCAACCAAGGAAAGCAATGACATAGACTGTAACATGAAATTACCTGCAATAACATCTGTGTCGTTCCCAGCCTCTCTCTGTGCATACACTCTAGCTGGTCCACCGCCCTCTAGCTGGACTGCAACAACATGAGCTACGTTCCTCGGAGCCTCAATCCTCGGTTGGAAGTTAACTCGACCGTGCCCACGACCTCTCTGATGATCAAATAATATAACCAGATGAGGACAATTACGCCTCAAATGATCGCGAGATCCACAGTTCCAGCATGTACCAGGCACACCCCAACACTCACTCGTATGATGTCTCCCGCATCTAGCACATTCCGGAGTACGAGCAACAACTCCTTGGACCTGATGGCCACGGCCTAGGTTACCACCCCCACGGATATGATCATAATGATGCCTATTATCCTCGTGCCTCTTGGCATCACCTCTGTCCCACTGGTTGCGCCTCTTCTCTAAGCTAGAAACACTAGCACGAGAAGACAAACCCAAGTTTTGCTCGATGTCTTTGGCCTGACTGACCAAAACATCAAAATCCACATAGTCGGAGGCTAACATGTAAATTTTCACATCTTTTACCAGCCCATAACGGAAGCGCTCACATCTTTCATTCTCATTAGGCACTAACTCAGGAGCATTCTAACTCAGTCGTACAAACTGTATCTCATAATAATAGACTGACATATTGCCCTGAACGAGAGCCATAAACTCCCTCTTCTTCTCATCCAAGAA
Source organism: Hibiscus trionum (assembly GCA_030270665.1). Lineage (NCBI taxonomy): Eukaryota > Viridiplantae > Streptophyta > Magnoliopsida > Malvales > Malvaceae > Hibiscus > Hibiscus trionum. The sequence goes on along the minus strand of BSYR01000052.1, from coordinate 9,230,343 downwards.
CCGTGGACCCAAGTATTTCTTACGGAAAGCAGATTTGAAGAAATCCTAAGTGATCTCACCCTCAGGCATACTAGATGTAGTCGTAGTCCACCAGACATACGCATCACCCTAAAGCAGAGAAACGATACAACCAAGCTTCTTAGCGTCCGAGAACTCCATCTGACCTAATATACGCGTGGTACTCTCTAGCCACGCCTCTGACCACTCAGGAAACATTCCACGAAACTCAACTCTGCCCAGACTATGGAGTCTCTCCAGGGGCAAACCAGTCCCCGCACCCTGAAGTGGTGCAACATCTCGCATACCGGTCACAGCTGCCTGAAAGGCAATGGTGATAGTCTAAACTAACTGAGCTATATCAATCTCGGCTTGACCCTGGCTAACTGGTGGTACTAAACCCTCAACTCCGGCCTCGCCTCTACCAAGCAGAGGTGGGGACAACTCCTCCTCAACCACTGGCTCCTCAGCATGAGCCTCAACAGGATCCTCAACAGCCTGAGCTGTAGCATGTGGTTCCTGATGAACCATTCTAGGCCTGCCTCGGGGTCTCGCCATAGCAACAGACAAGAGCAATCTAACAACCACAACAACAATAAAACACAAAGGTTTGGGTCAGCAAGGGCAATGGTCCAAATTTCTCAAGTATTTATCCAAAACCATTTTCTTACAATAATATCTAGCATAGGGTTGCTCATCAAACTTCTAACCAATGATAACAACATAGCAACAGATCATGCTATCAATCAATCGTGTCAAAACAACCACTGTACAAGGCAACCAACGGATAAATCACCCAACAATCAAGCAAACACATCAACTTACCTCACTTATCATCCTGAAAGATGCATAACTTGGATCTGATACCACCAAATGTAATCCTCTTGGCCAAGCCTAGCCACCAGACCGACCCAAGGTGGTCACACGGGACTACTCGATGAAAAACCTGAAGGTTTTTCTTTGGTTAGCAACCCTAAAAGAGGAACAAGCTTTTAAAAAATTATCTTTTCTAGATGCACATATAAAACTTAGGTGAGGATCACACGCAGTGGATAAGAACACGAAGAAACAAACTTCGAACAGATAGGTAAGCATACAAGGACCAAAATGTAAATCTAGCATAAACGGGGACCTAACATGAAATCAAGGTTATTACTTTGAGATTAAGTCAATTTCATGCTCACATGATGAAATGCAGCTCAAAACAACAACCCGAACTCTTTTGATTGAAGACACATCAACCGAGGACCAAAATGCAAGAAAAACAATCTTAGAAGATGCCTTTAACCGAAAATAACGACCACCGTTTCGAAACCAAAGAGCCTGTTTTGGAATGGGTCCTCACCAGGATTTTCCAGAGAGAAAATGTTTCAGAACAGGGAAGCCCGTTTCGCAACACCAAGGCAAAAATGCAAAGGCGTTCCGAAACGTTGGTGCCCATTTCGAAACACTTGCCTGCAGATTGGTTCTAAAACACTTTTTAGGCACCTCAAAGCTTGCTAATCAAGACCTAACAACACACATACAACAAAGGATCAAGATACCATTCAATTACAGGCAAATGAGCTTAACAAAGCCAAACAAGAGCATAACAACACTCGAATTAAATAAGAACGAGACATATGAATATCCACATTTGCATAATAGGTCAAAACACAAGATAAGCATACAAACAACAAATCCAAACTTCACACAACATCTTAGGGTCATAACAAACTTCTCTCAAACCAAACATCTTCAAAACATCAATCTCAAACATAAAACATAACATCCTCATTGCTAGTAGTATTATTACAAACTTAAAAACCATACTTGAGCTAAAGTGGAAAAGAAATGGCCTTGCTCCCCTTGCTTGCTTGCTGCCCGGAACTCTAACGATCTGCATTGTTGGAAAAGAGAGCGTAAGCATTTAAGCTTAGCGAGTGGAGCTCAAAACCAAACAACAACAATGTAGTTTTAAAATCAATTAGAGCTTTGAAAACCAAAACCTTTTCCAAACCAAAAATGCGCATACGACATCTTACAACAACACATTAACCAACAATATCATCTTAACAAACAACCATTCATACAAAACACAACTTACTCTTACAAGGCCTTACGAAACCTTAACCCAACTTACCTTAATACAACAAAGGTTGTACAAAGGCCGAATATACAGCCGAATATACGAATTTCTTACAATCTCACAAGTCTTATAAGACGTCGATGAGAGTAAACTCAATCATCGCGCCCAAGCTAATCTTACACGTACGAGTTTGTTTGACACGACCGAATTTGTCTTACACGCATGCGAGTTTTGTCTTACAAGTCTTACATGTGCACATTAATCCTAGTTCGATCAACTATATCCAGTAAAGATTCTAACTTCTGCCAATATTCTAACAAGGTCAAACTTACCAAACTCACATGGCTATCAAGCCCATTTTACCACATCTTACTCTTACCAACATTTCAATACCAAGCATGCCTTTGCCAACACACATATCTTACAATCTTACGACAACAACATAAGCATGCTCACAACATAACATAGGCATTAAAGGTAGGAAAAACAATAGGCAACAAACACGAGTCTTACTGAAATTTTATAGCACAACACACAATATCAAAAATAGGGTGAAATGTAAAACCACTTACTCTTGAGTTTCGATTGGTTTATCAAGCCCAATCTAAACCCCTAAAATCTTTTTTGAACATTTCCAAATGCTTTAAAACAATTCCACTCACCGATAAACTCGTTCCAAAAAGCTCAAACCCACAAAATAGCTAATGGTCACCTGGATTTGCTCCCAAACTAGAATCTCCTGCTTCTAAACAAGTTAAAACAGAGTATTAATACTCAAATAAGCTTCCAAACTTGCAGCAACACTGAAATCCAACAATTACTCTCAAATACCCAACAATCCAATACCGAAAATCATCAAAATCACTTCCAAAACGTCCAAAACACAAACTCAGCCATTACCCATCATTTCAACCATCAAAACTCATCTATTAGCATCAAATCAGCAACTTAAACAAGCCAAAATCACCGCTTCCATTAATAACCCGAAATCAAGCTAATACTCAAGATTTTTCATACCAAACTCCACTCAAACTTCAAGTTTCAGTTTCCTTATGATCCTTCCTTCATATAAACATCATTTAAACACCAAAACACCATTTAAAAACACTCCAAAACCCAACCTAAGCCATTTGAACAAAAATCTTCTAAAAACCCATTTTATTTCAACTTGAACATTTAAATCAAAAGAGGTAAATCATTTGATATTGATAAAAAACTAATAAAAACAAGTTTAATTAAAGAAAAGCAAGATGAAATCAAGTTTACCTCCAAAAACCTTGATGGGTAATCCCTTGGATTGAAAATGCTTCAATGGTGGATTGGTTTTTAAGAACTAACGTGAAAATGGAAGATGAGGCTGATTCAAAAGCTTTTCTTTTTGTTATAAAACTCTTTTAAATTAGGTTTGGGTTTAATTAAAAACTAGAACCACATTTTTTGTTGGTTTTGCAAATTGGCCACCAACTTTTGAAAACTTGCGATTTTGTCACTAGATCGAAATCTCAACTCTTTTGAATTGATTTTCCAAAATTGTTTTCACAAAACTCTTATACATAATAAATAGTAATTTTAGAAGTTATTCCCAACTTTTTAGGAATACCCGAAGATGATTTTCCCTAGTCAAAATCCAAAATGCCAACTAACTCATCAAGTTTCAAAATCCACATCCGCGACATCTAGCCCCAAAATTGGGGTGTTACAGATATCATTGCTAGTATAAAAAACAGACCTTGTCTAGAAGTACCTTTAAGGTATCTAAGAATCCTATGAGCAGTAATCATATGAGAATCTGTGGTAGAAGAAAGAAATTGAGAGAGCCGTTGAACAACAAAAGATATATATAGTCTAGTATTAGTGAGGTAAAGAAGTTTTCCTATAAGGCTTCTGTAAGAAGTAATATCAGAAAGTGGAGTACCATCCTGTTTGGAAAATTTTGTTTTTGCAAGAAGTGGAGTAGAAACAGGTTCTGAGTGCAAAAAATTATTTTCTTCAAATAAATCCAAAGTGTATTTCCTTTGGCACAAGTTAATACCTTTACTAGATCGAGCAACCTCAAGACCCAAAAAATATTTTAAGTCACCTAAATCTTTAATTTTAAAAACATCATGTAAAAACTATTTTATAGCAAATATCTCATGTAAATTAGAATAGCTAATACTATATCAGCAACATATACAACAAGAGCAATAAAACTATTGTCTGATCTTTTAGCAATGAGGGATTTATCAGAAGAAGCTTGTTTAAAACCTTGTTCAATTAAAGCAAGAGTTAATCTTTCATTCCACTTTCTACTAGCCTGTTTCGGACCATAAAGACTCTTGGTTAACTTGCAAACTAAGTCAGGTTCTTTGGTAATAAAACTAGGTGGAGGATCCATATAAACCTCTTCATCTAAAAAACCATGCAAAAAAGCATTATTAATACCTAATTTTTGTAATTTCCAATTTTTAGAAGCATCAACATCTAGAAGAGTCCTAATAGTGGTTATTTTAGCAACGAGACTAAAAGTATCCAAAAACTCTACATCAGGCTGCTGAGTATAACCCTTTGCTACTAGTCTAGCTTTATATCTTTCAAGAGTTCCATCAGATTTTAATTTTGTTTTATAAACCCACTTGCAACCAATTGTATGTTTATTAGGAGGAATCTTAACTAATTCCCAAGTCTTACTATTTTCTAAAGCTCGAATCTCTTCAACCATGGCATTTTTCCAACAATCGTATTTAACAACATGTTTGTATGATTTAGGTTCAAGAAAAATAGAAATATTATTGACATATGCATTATAATTAGAAGACATACCATTGTAAGACAAAACATTAGAAATAGTATGAGGTGAAGTTCTTGAACCTGGTAAAGAAACTTGAAAGTCCTTGAAGTTCTGAGGAAGCTTAATGTTTCTGGTAGGTCTGGAACAAGCAGAATTAGTTTGATTTTGTTGAGAATTACCTACATTTCTTAGTAAAACATGATCAATATGACTAGAAAGAGGACCATTCTCTATATTAAGGGTGCCATCTTGATGAGATTCTATAATTTTTTCTGACAAACAGTCATTAATCTCCTCTGAAACAATTTGTTGTTGAACACAATCATCATTGGAACATTATTATCATAAGTTGGAAAAAAACCTTATTGGAAATCGAACTTTTTATTTCTTGAAAAGGAAATTGATTTTCTAAAAAAACAACATCTCTAGAGACAAACACAGTTTTAGTAGCCATGTTAAATAACATGTATCCTTTAATGTGTTTAGGAAAACCTATGAAAACACATTTAACAGCTCTAGGATGCATTTTAGTCTTTGGCTTAGGTAAGATGGACGCATATGCAGTACATCCAGAAACTTTAAGATGAGTAGTTTTAGGTGGACTATTTAACAACATTTTAGATGGAGACTTATTACCTAAAATAGGAGTAGGTGTAATCTTAATCAAGGAAGCAGAGTGTAAAACACAATCAATCCAAAAAAAACCAATGGAAAATTAGCTTGTAAACTCAAAGTTCTTGCAATAGAAAGAAGATGTTGGTGTTTCCTTTCAACTATGTTATTCTGTTGAGGATTATAAGTACAAGAATTATGATGAAAAATCCCTCTTGTTATGAAAAATCTAGCATTTCAAATATTTTAGCATTATCAGTTTGAACACACTTAATTTTCTTAGAGAATTGAGTTTCCACTAACTGATAAAATTGGACAACTAAATCCTTGAATTTCAAACTTAAGCTTCATTGGAAAAATCCATACAAATCTACTCTTATCATCTACAATAGTTAAAAAATACGAGTGATCATACAAACTTTTGACAGGGAAAGGTCCCTATACATCCATATAAATCAAGTCAAAAATTGAATCAGAAATAGTACTACTAATAGGAAAATTCAACTGTTTCTGTTTAGCAAGATGGAAAATTTCACAATCAAAATCAGAAGTAACATGAATTTCTTTATTCATATCAGAAAAATGCTTCATCCTCTGTTGAGATGGATGACCTAATTGTAGAGCGTTTACGTGTTCTCCATTTATGAGCACAAGTGCACACTCTTGTCAAGTTATAGTATAAAAGATATCGTCTCCCACAAGGATTGGAATAGCTCCTATGAATGGTTTCCCGCACAAAGATTTATTAAATGCGCCATTAAATGTCAAGATGTGAAAAATATAAAAACACAAGTAAAGATAAAGATAGTGATGAGAGGAATGATAGGGAGAGATTGGGCGATTAGCTGGGTAAGACAAGTGCAGCTTAGTAGCTTGTGGACTGCATTGCAAAGTCTTGAGTATGTCTCGCGCTGCCATGAATTGCTACCTCAGCGGGTAAGGTGGGCGGCAAACTACGACCTTGTCACACGACCGCATCAGGTCACTGCTATAGCAGGGGTGTGTACTGCCTCGGCAAGTGGAACGGAAAGAAGTTTCAGAGGCAAGTATGGTAGACATTCCAAGTTTGGCATGATAGTCGACATTGATCCCTTCTATTTCTAGGTTAAGATGCTCGAGATTGCTTAACTTGAGGACTAGTGTGGAACCAAATTAGACAACTCGGTTGGTAATCCCTTCTAGCCGCTGAAACTTGTGGACTAGTATGAAACCAAGTTAATCACGCCTTTGTGAGTTGTGACCGTGCTTAACCCTTTCGTGAGCCTTGCACTTTCGTTCCTGACAAATAGATTTTCTCTTCAACTGACTGGTGTGGACTAATTGAACGAACATGAAGCATAGATTAAGCAAACTCAGAACTTTATTGAAAGACAACTCAAAACTATACAACCTTTTCCCAAATTACTTTACATACATGCGCCTAAACCCTAGGAGAGTTGGGCTGCGACCCCCAACGCTCCAACTTATCTATCTAACCCCCCATCTACACTCTCATTGACAGATGCCGTCAATTCCTCATGACATGCCCCTATACCCTTACACACATTGGGTATATATAGGGCTCTTGACCTAAGTAAGGATAAGTGCTCCTACATATCAATCTTGAATTAACTCTACCGACCGCTACATGCTTCAGGAAGTTGCAAGACTGGGCTCATTGGGTTTAGGAAATTATCCTCTTGAAATCGCAACCCATCTTGGCTAAGTCGGTGTAACTCCTGCCCGAGCGGCTCTTGGCGGCAACGCTACTTCGGCAGTATCCTTGGTGGCAACTTGAGCTGCTTCAGAACAACTTCTTTGCTTCCAGCTTTCTTGTCTTGTCATGTCCTCTCCTCTACTTTCCTAGCTATAGCACCTGAAAACATAAACTAACTAAAACAATAACTTTTCTTCACCAATCATAAGATATTCGATAAAAGCATGGTACAAGAGAAGATGCTGTTATAATGCATGCAATGCGCCTAAATATGCCTAAATGAGCTCAAGAACAACAATAATAAGGGCAAGAATGTGTAAAAAATATAGGACTCATGGACACTCTACACACCCTCAAACTCGAACTATTGTTTGTCCTCAAGCAATGCAACCTAACTAGTAAGACTGCCCTTAGCTCAAAATTAATAGAACGTTAGTTGTTCAACTTGATTTCATGCCTCAAGGCCATGACACCTATATAATGTTAGTGATAGGGAATAACATGAAATAACTCAGATTAATTTTTCTTAATGCCAGTGCAGTGTGTGCAAGTCTGTGTTCATGCTAAACATGTTGAAGTTACCAAGTTAAAAAAGTATGTGTAAAATAATTAAATCTCTTAAAAGGATACAAGTTGCTGCCTTGGCAGCACAGTTGAGCACTTTTGTTTTGTTTTTCTGATCATGGCTTTAAAGGCTTCAGCTCATCACAACTATTCTCCGGGTTTGAAGCTAAGGTAGGTGCACTCTACAAACTCTGAAACGTTTGAATAGAGTCATCCCGTGAAGACTTTCATTCACTCTTGCTAACTTGTCCGTCACTTGGTTTAGATTCATGGACTTAGATAGCAGCGAAGTGTCCTTGATCATGATCCTTCGTAGAGCCTATTTCGGGCACCTCTAGGGTTTTTATTCTTCCTGCCTAGAGCCTGTTTCGGGAACCTCTAGGTTTTTCATCATTTTTGTTGTGCTGCCCTGTGCTACCGTGGCGGCAAACCTGTATTCAATCAAGAAACTTTTATTAAGTAAGGCAGACGATGTTTAACTCAAAATTCAAGCAAAAATTCAGCTTTTAACAGACAAGTGTAAGGATAATTGGCATAAAGAAAATTTTCTAAGTATTTTCACGCTTCTTCCCAAAGTTAGATTAGAATTTTTAGAATGGTGCGAAAATAAGTAATCGGCTAAGCTATCATAGGCACAAGTTTTGAAATAAGGATTCTATTTCATTAAGTACTAGGGGCAGAATTTACAAATGCATCTATGTGCTATGAATCTAAAACAAAGAGGACTAATTCCCCCCAAACTCAAGGTTGGCATTGTCCTCAATGCCTCTACAAAACAAAAATTAAAAACATAAAATAAAAGATAAAAAGAAAATAAATAAAATATAAAACAAAAAATAAAACATAAATAGAAAACAACATTAAAAAAAGAAAATAAAACAGAAAATGGTGCTATAGGCTGGGGAAGTTCCCCTCTGTTGCTGCCACGTCAGTAGAGGAATTTGAGGAGGCAGACATGACAAGGCGGTGCGTAGCGGATGGTATTTCTGCTGGGCTCTTCTTCGAGCTACACTGCGGCTGGATACGGATGGGGGTGGCTTTCTTTATTTGTCTGACAGCTTCTCCACCAGGGGTTCTACTGTTGGCCGCTTTCCGTTTCGTGCTACCTCGGTCGGTGCATCTCCAAAGGAGTATGAAATCTCCATGTCTGAGTAGCTGGAGTCCTTGGCAGCGGTAGCTTTGGCTATTGGGGAGGCAACATCGGTTTCTTCATCCTTCTCGAATTCGAAGGAGGAGGTGAGGTCATATGACTGGATGGGGGTCGGGGATGTTCTTCTCTTGGGGCGGTAGTGCGGCCCCTTGCTGTCATCGGCGGCAGGAGCACAGCAGGTCTTGGAGTGATGTGTACTGGTTTGGATGTTGCTAGCTCTGTTGGAAAGGCAGGTAGGCTACGAAGGTCTCATGTACGTCTGCTACGTATTTGGTTAAGATCACCTGCTTGTGCTCGATCCGCTGGCAGCTTTCCACTAGGCTGCGCAGTAGGGGAATTGCGGCAGACGTAAGGGCAGCATCGGTACTGCCTGCTACGGCTGGGGTGGCGCAGCTTGGGACAGCGGCTGGGTGGTGGAAGGTGTGTCTGGCTCTGCACTATTCATCATTTGTTGGCGTGCTCTTCTTGTCAATCCTTCTTTGGCAGGAAGAATTTTATCTTTTGGGTACATCGGCACGCCAAAATTGGCATAGAGGCCGGTGATGAGTGCAGGAAAAAAAAGTGGACCTTTGGTAGCTGGTTTCTCTGCGTGGGCATAAATTTCTTTGATTATTACCTCGTCCACTTTGATTTGCCACCCCTTCATTATACTGTAGATAAGGGCGAGCCATGACATGTTTACAGTGGATCCGTGCGTGATTGGCATCAGGCAGCGCTGGACAAAATAGCTCCAAAGTGCTGCCTCCGAAAGCAAATCTCGCCGGTTGGATGACCCGTTGTTCTTACCTGTTAGCCATTTAGTTTTTGGCTTGCAGAGCTCTTTCTTGATTTGGTTGTAGTCAGGCCCTGTCAGATATGATTCCCACTCCCCGTGCGGGTCGCCGTTGACTTCAATGCTGTAGAAGTTGTCGATCATGTCAACAGTGAGCATGACACCCTCTCCCTGTATGTAGAAAAAAGGGCTCTCTAGGTTAGGCCGGTGGGCATAGAACTCTCGCACGTGGTTGATGTTAATCCCCTCTGGCTGCCGTGCGAATTGGTCCCAGCCCATATTATGGATCATCTCGAACAGGGAAGATTCCAACCCAAAATTACCATTAGGCTGGGTGTAGTGGAAGCCCATCTCTTCCCATAGTCGCATGTCTTTGTAGAACTGGTTGTAAGTCTTCTCGACAGCAGGTTTCAAGAACCTTTTGTATTGGGTTTTGGAGGTGGCAGCGGGTTTCTGTGATGAGGCCATTGTTTGTGAAACGGTTGTTTTCCTAAAGAAAGTAAAAAGAAAGTGAAAGAAAATAAAGCAAAGAAATCTTGGAAACAAAGATTATAGAAAGAATTCAGAGAAAAGAGAGAGCAAATTGAAGAACGAGTGGTAGAATAGTTGGCCTTATATAGCCGTTTCTCTCCACTGCCTTAGCGGGCACACTGTCAACGGGTGGCAATTATTGCTGCACGAATAACGGGGTTCTAGCCGTTACGCAGATATTTGATCCGCTCGCTGGGGTAAATATAGCCGTTATGAAGCCACTAGCCGTAATGCTCATCTGCCTTGGGCTGCCTTGGCCGCTAGTTGGGCCTCTCCTTTATTCTTTCTTCTTTCTTGGTCCTTCCTTCCTTCCTAACCTGAAATAAATACGAGAATTAAATAAAAATTAAATATATTTCTAATACATAGAAATAAATTAAAGATTAAAAGTAAAATTAAAATAATAGTTAGGTTATATTGGGCTGCGCTTTTCCCAAGCATAAGCACTTCCTGAGGGTCTCTGTGTTTGGCTATTTGTTTGGGCATGTCCTTCCCCTCCTCAGGTGGATGTTACTACCAACCTTGCTGCCTTGGAGGGACATACACCAAGAAAAAAGAGAGATTTTTTAAGCAATTAAATAAAAAGAGATTTAATGTGAAAAAACTAAATAAAAGTGCAGAAATTCAAACGTAGTTGCTGTTGCCAATCCCCGACAACGGCGCCAAAAACTCGTAGAGCGTTTAGGTGTTCTCCATTTATGAGCGCAAGTGCACACTCTTGTCAAGTTATAGTATAAAAGATATCGTCTCCCACAGGGATTGGAATAGCTCCTATGAATGTTTCCCTACACAAAGATTTAATAAATGCGTCATTAAATCTCAAGATGTGAAAATATAAAAACACGGGTAAAGATAAAGATAGTGATAAAAGGAATGATAGGGAGAGATTGGGCGATAAGCTGGGTAAGACAAGTGCAGCTTAGTAGCTTGTGGACTGCATTGCAAAGTCTTGAGTATGTCTCGCGCTGCCATGAATTGCTACCTCAGCGGGTAAGGTGGGCGGCAAACTACGACCTTGTCACATGATCGCAGCAGGTCATTGCCATAGCAAGGTGTGTACTGCCTCGGCAGGTGGAACAGAAAGAAGTTCTGGCGGCAAGTCTGGCAGACATTCCAAGTTTGGCATGATAGTCGACATTGATCCCTCATATTTCTAGGTTAAGATGCTCGAGATTGCTTAACTTGAGGACTAGTGTGGAACGAAATTAGACAACTCGGTTGGTAATCCCTTTTAGCCGCTGAAACTTGTGGACTAGTGTGGAAACAAGTTAGTCACGCCTTTGTGAGTTGTGACCGTGCTTAACCCTTTCGTTAGCCTTGCACTTTCGTGGCCGACAAATAGATTTTCTCTTCAATTGACTGGTGTGGACTAATTGAACGAACAAGAAGCATAGATTAAGCAAACTCAGAACTTTATTGAAAACAACTCAAAACTATACAACCGTTTCCCAAATTACTTTACACACACGCGCCTAAACCCTAGGAGAGTTGGGCCGCGACCCCCAACGCTCCAACTTATCTAGCTAACCCTCCATCTACACTATCATCGGCAGATGCCGTCATATCCTCATGACATGCCCCTATACCCTTACATACATTGGGTATATATAGGGCTCTTGACCTAAGTTGAGTCCTTCTTGAAGTAGGAGTTCTAAAAGTAAATTACATTAAATACAGACTCCTTTATGCTTTAAATACAGACTCTTTGGACGTTTCCTTCTTCAGCAAGTAAGGATAAGTTCTCCTACTTATCAATCTTGAATTAACTCTACTGGCCGCTACAGGCTTCAGGAAGTTGCAAGACTGGGCTCATTGGGTTTAGGAAATTATCCTCTTGAAATCGCAACCAATCTTGGCTAAGTCGGTGTAACTCCTGCCCGGGCGGCTCTTGGTGGCAACGCTGCTTTGGCAGTATCCTTGGCGGCAACTTGAGCTGCTTCAGTACAACTTCTTTGGTTCCAGCTTTCTTGTCTTGTCCTGTCCTCTCGTCTACTTTCCTAGTTATAGCAAGTGAAAACATAAACTAACTAAAACAATAAATTTTCTTCATCAATCATAAGATATTCAATAAAAGCATGGTACAAGAGAAGATGTTATAATGCATGCAATGCGCCTAAATATGCCTAAATGAGCTCAAGACCAACAATAATAAGGGCATGAATGTGTACAAAATATAGGACTCATGGACACTCTACACTAATCTAGCATGCCAAAGTTGAACAGAAACAGAAGCGTAAATACAAACAGTGTATTCCGAACCCTTAGAATCCAAATTGAAGAAACAACATCTGAGTGATACAATCCATTGATCCTTCTAGCTAAACCAATCATCATCCATGTTGTTATGTCCTGTATGCAACATAAAACAGAAGGAAAAGTAAGCAAATTCAATTATTTCTAGTTAATTGAGAAATAGAAACAATTTTAAAAGCGAAGTTAGGTATATGAAAAACATTATGAAAACTATAGAAGAAGTAATCTTTACAGTTCCTATATGAGCTACCTTAACCAACTCATTGTTAGGTAATCTAACAAATTTATTATAAACAGGATAATATGTCTAAAAAAATTGTAAAGAATTGCTTATATGATCTGTTGCACCATAATATAATATTCATGAAGAATTTAATGTTGAACAATTTAAGATTATACATGCATCTTTAACTGGAATATCAAAAGCAGAGGACATGACATTGTCCTTGGAAGTATGAGCCGAATTCTGAATAGAATTCTGAACAGAATTCTGAACATGAGCGGCAACAAACTTTTTTTCTTATAACATATGTATCAAGCTTTCATATTGATCTTTGGTAAACATAACATGAGGAGGGGTATTATTTGGAACAGAAACAAAACCCTCACCACTATGAAACTCAACCTGATTGGCTCTATTAGATTGAGTTCTACCCTTATACCTTGGTGGAGACCCATGTTTCTTGTAACATTTATCAATCGTATGCCCATACAATCTATAGAATACACAAAGAGGCCTCATAAAATTACTGGACTTATTGAATTTCTTATTACCAGAAAATCTATCTTGCCTAACAACAAAATCACCAGACTCAGGGTTTTGAAACCTATCAACTAAGAAGATGTTAGACTCAATAGACATATTAGAAGCAGGAGACCTTTCATGATGTATAACAGCAACAAAAACTTCATTTATCGAGGGAAAGGGTTTCATCATCAACAATTGTGATTTAGGAACAAAAACCCCTCATTTAAACCCCTAAGAAAGCGAATCAGAAAATCTTGCTTTCGATACTTCATGGTAGAACATTCACAAGAGTTTAAGGGTCTGGGATTACAAATCTCGTCCTAGATAACTTTCAATTACGTGTAGCAAGTCGTAACAGAAGAGTTACCTTGCTGTAAAGAGTAAAACTCTTGAAGAAGATAAGAGATACGCATCAGATCGCCTTGATTGAAACGATCGAATAGATCTTGCCAAAGCTCGGAAGTGGTGTCGATCCAGAGAACACTTTGCCCAATTTCTTGATTCAATGCTCGTTGTAACCAAGAAAGGACTAGGTTATTACATTTAACCTACGCTTGGAATCGGGGATCATCCTTGCTCGGTTGTTTAAAGATCCATCAACAAAACATAATTTGTTTTTAAAAATGAGAGACATGCGCATCAATCGCGCCCAACTATGGTAGTTGCTACCATGAAGTAAAGAAGATGTGAAAACCAATGTCGGGTTCTCATTTGGATGGATGTATTATTCGCCACAGGAATCGTCATTCTTGTAACGTCGGTCGTCGTTATCGGAGGAATGAGAAGCGGAGAAACCTTCTGATACCATTTTGAATCTAATATTCGTGACTTTTGAGTTTAGGAAAAAGAAGAGAAAAGTCTTCTGACTTTATTTTTATTAATATCGTAAAAAGGATATTATCATAAATAAAAAATATGTTCCGATTTATAATATCCAAGAACTAAAACAAGAATTGATAATTTAGCAAATAACTAATCTAACTACTTAAAAGTTTACAGGTTGTTTAACAGCTATACTCTATTAGTATTATCATATTTTTTATTTATTGGTGAAATGGGGAAAGTATTACCGGTGCCTCGTTAAAGACTTTTTAAATCTAAGCATAAGAAAAAAATATACATGATAACACCAAAAGAAAACAAAGCGGGAGAGCCCCGAAAACTAAACGATAAAAAAAATAAAGGGCAATAAGAAAACAAAGCGGGAGAGCCCCGAAAACTAAACGATGAAAAATATAAAGGGCAATAGAAAAAAAGCGGGAGAGCATATTTTATTTAGGATATATATCTAATGCATTAGCCGTAGAAATTTTTAGTTTTTATAAGTGCCTTAGTTTTAGGGTTTAGGGATATATTTTAGGGTGTAGTGTTTATGGGTTTAGGTGTAGAAGTTTAGACTTTATGGATAATGGTTAGAATTTAGGGGTTAGGATTGAGATTTAGGGTTTAGTGCTTACAATCTAGGTATTTAAGATAATATGTTGAAGATTTAGGTTTTAACCTATAAACCTTAAATTCTAACTTTAGACCTTAAATTCTATTCACAATCACTAAATTATAAACTACTAAATATAAACCTCTAAACCCTACACCCTAAATTAGGTTCTTAAAACTTAAAATTAAAACGCTTGTGAAAATTAAAAGTTCTCACTGCCATACCCAATGTATCAAATAATTATCTTTATATTTATTTTATTTTTAATTTTGAATAAAACTCCAGCTACTCCTCAAAGATCACTTAAATTCTTATGATGTTCCAGATTCAACCAAATTCTTATTATGTTTTAGATTCAGCCAAAGTCAATTATGAGTAAGGTTACATTTGAGTCACTCAATTATTAAAAGTTACACTTGGGTCACTCAATTTATGGGTAAGGTTACATTTGAGTCGCACATCATATTTAAAAAATATATATTGATTTATGTTTTATATTGATTAATTACTTCAAATGAAGTACTCTAGTGTTAACGAGAGTATACATGTGATTTGGAAGAAAAAATGACTAAACTGATATGTTTTTTTAATATGAAAGGTGACCCAAATGTAACATTACCCATAATTCAGTGATCCAAAATATAACCTTTAATAATTCAGTGACCCAAATGTAATCTTACCCTTTTTTTTAAATATGTTGGTGTGATTACAAGGTAGTATCTATTCAATTTTCTTAGCCTTTAATAACGCACACACACCGTACACAATGGTGCTCGAACCCGGGTCACCTGGATGAAGTACATCATCTTTTACCACTATGACCACTCCACGGGTTCAATAATCTTAACCATAATTAAGTGACCCAAGTGTAACTTTTAATAATTAAGTGATCGAAATACTACCTTGGGTCACTTAATTTAGATATGTTGGAAACTCGATGAACCCAACACACCCACTACGAAGGACCTAAGACTGAGCACTAGTACCACACCAACTCCCTAAGTCGGTTAGTCTTTCTATCTTCTTATTTCTTAGTGCACAATAACTTAGGCGACAATGCCGGCCATATACCAATTAGGCGGTAAAACTAACCATACACTATTCAGGCGACAGAGCCGACCGTATAACTTAGGCGACAAAACCGGCCATATAGTAACCAATTTAAGGACACTAAGAAATACATAAACTAAGGCTAAATCGAGAATTTACTATTACAAAAATAAAACATTTTATTAATACACAAATATATTACAATACAAGCACGTACCTTAGTATCTCTCAACACTCACTTATACACTTACTAACGTCACTCTCCACTTGCACCTACACACTCACGTCACTTGCACTCTACACTCTTCACACACTTGCACACACTCCACCTCTCAACTTACACCCTTAACAAAACGCATAGTCTTTATATAGGCTTGTTATCTTGGTTAACAATGTCGGTTTGGGTAGATTTTTTTCTTTCACATTATTTAATTACTATGCTTTGGAAGTCTCCAAAGCTTTGGAGAAATCGATGCATTGTTTGTCTTTGTTGGCACTATCTTGATCTCTCTTTCAAAGACCTTGATAAAGTTGTTTGTTGCTTCATTGTCGACTAAGGCACGTACTAGTTGTCCTCTAGTCTTCACTTGCTCGAGCAGTGCCTTCTTTTCAAACTTAAGCACATCAACATTGTCTTTGTTGAAGTTGAGGATATGGAGAGACTTCATACTCGTATCTACTTGTTGTTGAGAAGATTTCTCTCTTTCTCTTTTATTGTCTTTTTCCTCTTATTGAGATATTCGAAAATCTCCAATAGCATTTAAGAGAATTCTTTTGCTCGTGTCTCTTTCTCAACATTCTTAGGATAGAGTTGACTTTTTAGCTCCTTTTTGAATTCTTGCCAAGTAGCAATGGTGCAATTTCCCTTCTTCAATTTTTCATGCTTACGCCACAACCATAGCAATGTAGTATCTTCCAAATAAAGTGATATATGATTGATCTTCCTAGCATCCTTCATGACGTTTGTGGCTTGGATGTATTGGTCCAAGCGACATAGGAAGTTATCTAACTCTTTCATGTTTCTAACCCTTTTATAATACTTGGGTTTAGAAACTTCCACCCTCGAAAAAGTTGGAATTGAGATAAATGAGGTAGCATTCCCATCATGAGCTAGTGCCTTCCTAAGAAGCATCATCTCCTCTCTAATACTATCCAATTCCTCATGTACCACCTTAAGCTCTTTTCTTAGAGCTTTGTTCTCTTCCTTAAGACTAAGGATTTCACTAGAAGAAGTCTCACATTGTTGTGAACACTTACCAGTAGATGTTACCTCTCCAAAAGTATTGTTTTTAATGACAAATTTACAACAATCTTGCTTGTTTTTAGGTACATTTAGTGCATTAAGCTGCTAGAATCATGCATTTGCATAAGAAGTTTATTTTTCTGTCTATGCCAAGGTGAAGGGTTGTTTTGTGGTTATTTTGCAGGTTTGGCATAGGATTTGGCGTAGGAAAGCAGCACAGTTAAGATTGCCAAGAAGAATGCCAATTATTGTTGGCATAGAAGGACCAGTTAGTGTCAAGCACTTGTTGGCAGATAAGTGCACTTGATGTCATGCCAAGAGAATTTGAACCCCCCCCCCCCCCAAAAAAAAGGAAAGGATCAAGCTCCTGAAAGATCGCGAATGGATCAACTTCTGAAAAATAGTGGATAAGGTGGTGCCAAGTGATGTTGGCAAAGTTGTGCCAAGCTTGGATGCCAAGGAAACATCGGTATGATGACGTCAGCCCTAGCCTGATAAGCTATCTCACCGAGTTGATAAGATATAAAAATGATCGGATAGAGCTCTATCTCTTATCCCTTGATCATTTCAAATTCAAATGCAAAGGCTTATCTCATCCTTTCCCATACACGCCTATATAAGGACCAACCGATCAAGCAATTGGGGGCAGCAAAGTGAAGACTTAGAGTGATCGGAGTGAGGTGTTGGACTGACCGAAGAGTGACGGTCGGCTGCACTGAGGAAGGGTGGTTCAACCTCTTGTCCGAGAGCCTGGCGTGGAGGGCTGCATCGAGAAACCCTAATACTTATTCTCTAGGCACAAGTTGTCTATCTTTAGTTTTTTATGATGATGTTTTGAAAATAATTATGGTTGTGTTGGTTAATCCCCTCACCATGAACTAATTTTCATAGTTGGTGGGGGATGTTTGGATTGAATATTGGCTTTATGCCTTAGTTCCTTTATAATAATTCTATTTTGGGAAAAGTTTTTCGATTTGGTATACTCTAATTTTTCCTAAACACTCTGTCAAGCGAGAGCTGGCACACTACGCCTATTGTCTTCCAATATCTTAACGGACTTGGGTTGGCGATGATTAAGTTGTTGAATACTTGGGATAGAAGCTTCTAGAGAAGTTGTTCAAGTAGATGAACTTACTTCGGAAGTGAAATCTACCCCTGGGAGTATAGATTAGTTTTAATCAAATTGGTTTAAGAAAAACATACATTATAGAGAATAAGGGTTTTTACTTGGCCAACTTAGGGCAATGACCATCGAGAGAGGCTTCGCTAATGTTGAATCTGCTCGGCAAACAATGCCAAGACAGTTTCGCCAATAAAGGTTGGCATGAGCCATATTGAATCAAGGCATTCCCTGCCAACAATCATCACTCATTTAGAAACACCTTCCTTGCAAACATTTTACTTCATTTTTCTTTCTTTTCTTTAGTTTCTAAAACAACTCCAATGCAAATCATCTTTTTCCCGAGACAACTAAACCATCAAAGCAATCAAGGGGCTTACATCTTTTCCCAATGCAAATCACCTTTTATTATTTATTTTTCTAACATTATTTTTAGTTTCATTTATTTTAGGTACTTCTAGGAACATGGAGGATCGGAGAATGAGCATTAGAGACCCTATTGGATCTTACAACCAATGTCATTACCAGCAAAATTTTCCATGTTATGATCAAGAGGCTAACATCTTTGCTTACGATAATAGCATTACGACTGCAATACAGATGCCATGGCAAAACAGTCCTCAACATCAGTCGAGCTACTCGTACGATGATCAAGTAGACTTCTATGATGATTACAACTTTGCCGATACAACGCACATGTTTTGGAAAAAGAATTTACACTTTAAGACGATGGATGCTCAACGTCAAGAGATTGAAGAAACATGCAGAGAAATTGAAAATCACACAAAATTGATTTTGAACATCCTGAACAACGTGCCAAGTGATATAACAGATGCTTGGAAAAAAAGGGAAAGAACAATGCCAAGTTGTTGCTCCCTGGAGTGGCAAACAAGTCGAGAACGGAACACATGCCAAATAGTCGATTATTTGCCAGGAATCAAAATCAACGTCAGCAAGTGAAACCAAGGAAATAGAGAAAGAAGAGGCAGATGTTGATGATGCCAGACCGCTATCCGATGCCAGACAGCAGTCAGATGCCAACACCACCGCGACAAAACCAGTGGAGCCACCATTTGCCAACCCTACGTCGGTAAGACAAGAAGGTATTACTGTTGACATTTTCAAAGTTCTTAAAGGTACAAATGAAAATGAATGTCATGTAGTTGAGCCAATGGAATCCATTTTGGATGAAAAATTGGCATTGAATTGCCAAGGAATGGAAATTGATGCCATCAATCAAAAGTGCGATGGCAAACCAATTGAACGAAAAAGAATATCAATTATGGTTGGAGCTGATGTCATGAAGCGAGGTGTGCTCAAATGTCTTGTTGCTGGAAGAAAAAGTGGATGCTAAATGACTGAGAATGAAGAACCGAAACAAGAAATTTTTTTCGTAACAACAATGGGAAAGATGTTGTGGTTCAAAATTGAAGATTTCATGAAGATTATGGAACAAGATGAGGATGACTATGCCTCGACAACAAAGAGATTCTTCGGTTTTCTAAGGTGGTTGTTTAAAGCCACCATGGTAAAATATTCACTTTCATTGTACAATCGAGAATTTGGCATGATCAAAGGCAAGAAATTATTCAGCTTTCTACGTTGGTTATTCAAACAGAAGAATGCCAAAGAGGTTATCATCTTGGCAGAGGTAGCGTAACATCGTCAGCATGTTTGAATCTTTGTAAATATTATGTTAGTTGTTTTTCTTTGTTTTTAGTATTTGTGAGAGTTTGCTTATATTCGTTTAGGATTTCAGTTTTGCAATAAAATTTAAGGTTTGTTTACTCTTGGTTCTTCATTGTTGCAATCTTTATCGGGAGAGAAGAGGGTGACAATCTATTTGTTCAATATCGGGAGAGTTGAACTCACGAAACGAGTAAACACGGTTTTATACAACCATATGGTAAAGCTACTTCGGCTTAGGGATAAGTTAAGAAGTTCAGCGGCTAAAAGAGGATCCACAATTGGTTGGTGCCGCCCTTAGATTCACGCCGGGAGGTATCATCCAAGATGTGTTCGCCAATAGTACTTCAAGCTTCGGGAGAAGAGGAAGTCATAGAAGAGAGCCTTGCCGGACCTTGAATCATCGCTTAACTGCCCACGCGATCTCACACAACTCTGTCGAGGCGGGCGCCTGCCGAGGCATTCTTGTGGGCGGTGGCTGAAGTTGTTAAGTTGATCAGCAAAATTGTGCCGAGACAGTACATCAATTCTCCGCACTACGAAACATCCAATACCGGCCCATTCTCTCACTCTGATTTCTCAATTTACTTTACTTATTTTAGTTTTAGCTTCAATCAAACCAACTCCTAATATATGTGTTTTTACTATACTTGTGCAGAAAAGTGAACTCTGAAAATCTGTCACAATTCCTATGGAGACGATATCTTAAATACTATAACTTGACACCGTGTATACTTGCACGCTAATTGCGCATCACTTTTGCACGCAACAAAGTGTTTACTTAGAACCCAGATAATCATCTTGTTCACAAAGCATGCACACACTCACAAACATCATAGTTTAATTGCGAGTAAATCCTTTAGTCGTCCGAAAATTTTAATTATATATTTCCAAGTGCTAGGTCATGAGGAAGAAGGCGAGTTGAAGCAATCTCTATGAAGATTAAGGACTTTAGCGAGTAATTATTATTTTTACTATTTGTATTACTTGAGGACAAGCAATAGTTCGAGTTTTGAGATGTGTTAAGTGTGTAAAAGTACTATTATTTCACCCTCTTTCTATGACAATTATTGCTAAATCTACACCCATTTTAACCACATTGTGGCCCTCCATGCATCAATCACATTGAGCTCGTCTTTATTATGCTTGATCTTTATATTTAGTTCATTTGATGAAAAGATGCTACTTATGTGCGTGTTTGGTGCGAATGCAGATTTTGTTACTCACTGCCCAGGTAGGCACTGCCATGGTAGTGAAGGAAAGAGATGAGTGGAGCAGAATCATCACTCGATGGTCCGGATCAAGCTAGCTATGAATGACAGTTTCTACTGAAGGAAGCTGAACTAGGAGATAGAGACTTGCTGAACAAAAAAGATAGACAGAACATTGCTGAGGCAGCAGCCAAGCCACTGCCGAGGCAATGGCCTGACATACTCGACAATGGAGAAAACATGCATGGTGGAGCGCGTTTTGAAGAGCATGAAAAGTTAATTTTTTCTATGCACTTTGCATGAAGATCAGACTACGAGAAGACTGTGAAAACGCCAAAAGAAGGTCAAGAGAAGATTCCACACAAAAATGGAGGATTTTAAGGAAGAAAGATATAATACTTTAAAAGAAGACCATTTCTTTTAATGTGTTTAATTCTAACTTAACTTCCTCCTCAAGAAGGACTTGGCCTAAACCTCCTGTATAAATATGAAGCAAAGTCGGCCATTAAGATGATATTAGAATTGAGTACTTGAGCTTTTGAGAGAATTTTTAGTGAGCTTCCATTGCCATTATGTTCTAATTTCTTCTTAGGGCTTAGATTGTATTGTTTAGTAGTTGTGAGAAAACGATTGGATTTTGTTTAAGTTTTTGTTAATGCAATTTTAGTTCAAGGTTTGCTTATTCTTGGTTCTTTATCTTGTTTTCGAGTGGATTGGGAGAGAATCTCGTCAATTATATATTTGTCTAATATCAAGAGAGTTAGACTCACGAAACGTATAAGCATGGTTTTCATCCCAATCGGTGAAAACTAACTCAGCTTAGGGATAAGTGCGAGTTTCAACGGCTAAAAGAAGCGTAAGATTGGTTGGTGTTCATCCTTGGTTCATGCTGGGAGGTATTATCAAGGCCTGCACATCAACACAGTTTTGACTTAGGGATAAGGATGAGCCACTGAAGGATGCTTTGCCAAACCTTGACGTTGTTCGTTGCTGCCCAAGCAAGGGATTGCCGAGGCAGTTACTTAACCTGTTGTTGTGGCAGTAACTTTGGTCTTTGACGAGGCAATCCATTGTTTGTAGAATTCAAAGACTGAAACAATCCAATTAGGTTCCACACTATGACACAATATAATTTGTCCCATTCTCTCATCTTGATTACTCTACTGTTTAGTTTACTAACTTATTTTATTTTTTGTTATTTATACTACTCCAAAAACCCAATTATTCACTTGTATTCTTTACTTTTATTTCCTTTCCAGTGTGAGACGATAAACATTGAAGGTTTCACCAATCCCTGTAGAGACGATACTCAATACTTATCATTTTATTACTTGATATGTGTACACTTGCACAATTGTAGGGCACTTCACACACGCAACAACATTTCTTCACATTTATCCCATGCATTTCATGTTTACATTTATGTTATCATATGCCATTTAGGTCATGTAGATAGTTGCACACCGAACCATTAAAAAAAGAAAAAGAAAATTTTGCCTCAATTAAATTTTGAAGGATGTCAACATTTGTTAGGCAAAGTTTAATTTGATCTAGGTTTCTGTCCAATGAGGAAATTTTAATATTTAGTTGTTATGACATGCCAATAGGGTAGTATGTCAGGATTGCTTGGAAATTGATCTCTAGTTTAGGGAATTGAATTTACACTTAAACACATGATATGTATCTAGTTCCCTAGCAAACTTAGACTGTTTGAAACTATTCTCAGTTTTGAAAAGAAGAAGAAGAAAGAATGTAAAAGAAAATAAGGCAACAATGTTCTGCCAACACAATGAAATGAACCCTCCTCTACCTAGGGATAATAAGTACTTAGGGCTTCGTGGTTTGTTCCCTCTTAGTTCTTAAGTCCAAAACCCTAGAGTATGAGTAGAAGAGAACGCCTAATGATGTCTGGATTAAGGTGGAGATTCGTGGTATGCTCCCTCTTATCACTCACGCCAAACAGTGTCACGAAGCAAGCTTAAGATAATGCCAGAGACCCTCGGCAAAGAAGAAAAAAATGAAAATGGAAATAAGAGTTTGAGTTTAGGAAATAAAATTGGCTAAAGGAGTGAAAGGATACTTGATGCATATTACCCACACATCATGCACTCTTCATTAGCTTAGACTGGAGTTATATTGATGCGTCTTGAATTACTAACTTCTTGGCATAATTACACTGAGATACTGAGGACAGAAATAGAGCCAAAT
The DNA here is from genome assembly GCA_030270665.1 of Hibiscus trionum. Classification (NCBI taxonomy): domain Eukaryota; kingdom Viridiplantae; phylum Streptophyta; class Magnoliopsida; order Malvales; family Malvaceae; genus Hibiscus; species Hibiscus trionum. The sequence goes on along the minus strand of BSYR01000052.1, from coordinate 9,207,229 downwards.
TCTACTTGCCAGGAGTTGTTGGCATCCTAACCAGAATTTTGTGGAGGTAACTTTTTCACAGTTTTTATTTTCTTTCTTGCATTACTTGAGGACAAGCAATGATTTAGGTTTGGGAGTGTGTTACCTCTCCAAAAGTATTGTTTTTAATGACAATTTTACAACACTCTTGCTTGTTTCACGTACATTTAGTGCATTAGGTTGCTAGAATCATGCATTTGCATAAGGAGTTTAGTTTTCTGTCTATGCTAGGGTGAAAGGTTGTTTTTGTGGTTATTTTGCAAGTTTGGCATAGGATTTGGCGCAGGAAAGCAACACAGTTAGGATTGCCAAGAAGAATGCCAAGTGTTGTTGGCACATAAGGACTAGACGGTGCCAAGCACTTGTTGGCAGAGAAGTGCACTTGATGCAATGCCAAGAGGTTGTTGAACCCTGAAAAATAGGAAAGGATCAGGCTCCTAAAAGATCGTGAATAGATCAACTTCTAAAAAAAATAACGGATAAGGTGGTGCCAAGAGATGTTGGCAAAGTTATGCCAAGCTTGGATGCCAAGGTAACATCGGCATGATGACGTCAGCCCTAGCCTGATAAGCTATCACACCGGGCTGATAAGATATCGAAATGATTGGATAGACCTATATCTCTTATCCCTTGATCATTTTCAAATTCAAATTCAAAGGCTTATCTCATCCTTTTCCATACATGCCTATATAAGGACCAACCGATCAAGCAATTGAGGGCAGCAAAGTGAAGACTTAGAGTGATCGGAGTGATCAGCGAGTGACGGCCGACTACACCGAGGAAGGGTGGTTCAACTACTTGGTCGAGAGCCTGGCATGGAGGGCTGCATCGAGAGACCTCTCTGCCTATTCCCTTGGCACAAGTTGTCTATCTTTAGTTTTTTATGATGATTTTTTTGAAAACGATTATGGTTGTGTTGATTAATCCCCTCACTATGAATTAATTTTCATAGTTAGTGGGGATGTTTGGATTGAATATTGGCTTTATGCCTTAGTTCCTTTATAATAATTTTGTTTTTGGCAAAGTTTTTCTACTTGGCATACTCTAATTTTTCCTAAACACTCTGTCAAGTAAGAGCTGGCACAGTACGCCCATTGCCTCCCAATATCTTAACAGACTTGGGTTGGCAATGATTAAGTTGTTGAATACCTGTGAGAGAAGCTTCGATAGAATTCGTTCAAGTAGATGAACTTACTTCGAAAGTGAAATCTACCCATCAGAGTATAGATTGATTTTTAATCAAATTTGTAACCCCCTTAACCCGGCCTAGACGGTTGACCCGAATTAAGAAAGTCACACGGGGAAAACCAAAGTCAACCCGAAAGTCAACCTTGATTAACGACCCTTTTTTTCTTTTTAAACTTGTCTAGATGCATATTAATCCTTAGATATGACCATACAACAGCATACTCAAAGATCATAAACATCAGAGATCAAACAGGGACCCAATTGAACAAATTACAACTTTAGGGACCAAATTGTAATTTCTGATATATATGAGGACTTAACCCAAATTAAAGTTACCAACTTGAAATTAATCAGGTTTCATGCTTCTCTGTGAAATTTCAGCTCAAAAGGACTTCCCAAACGCATACAATTGCACAAACAAGATTCAGGACCAAAACGCAAACAATTCAAAACATTTAACTGCCAATGTCAGCCCCTAACGGTCACCCGTTCCGAAACAGGCAGAGCCCGTTTCGAAACGCGGGGCCGTTCCGCAACGCGTACCGCAACACGGGCTGGCAGTAGCCTATCCGTTTCGGAACGGTGTCACCCGTTTCGGACGCCTGGGCTGCTTCAAGGCACCCGTTCCGAAACGGCAGGCACTGTTCTGAAACACCCTGCACAGATTACCCAAAATGCATACTTAAACATGCAATTAAACATCCAATCATGCTCCAAATGACACCAAACTTTACCAGCATGCTATTCAACATATATGAGACATACATGCATCAACAATTCATCAAAACATCAACATATATGAAAAGCCCCAAATCTATAGGCATGCTTCCTACACAAGCAACCATTCAAGCATAAACTTCCAATTCAAGCATATAAAGGCCAATTACAAAAACCAGCATTCTCAACAACCTAAAACATACTTGGGGAGTTCAAAACATCTCCCAAAAACATACACATAGGTCCCCCATTGCCAAATTACCAAAAGCTAAATGTACTTAAGAAAACTTTCCATACTTTGAGCTTTACTTCCACTTGAATGCTTGCCTTCCTTGCTGCCCTCAAAGTACTTTAATGTTCTGCATTATTGATTTGAGAAAACAAAGAGAGCGTAAGCAAAAGCTTAGTGAGAAATGCTCAATAAAACCATTCAATAATGCATTTATAAACACTTTATAAATCATGCTTCAAATCATCATTTACACATGCTCAAAAGCAATCTTTAAACAAGCATCTCATGCTTCATATCATTACATGTCATATTGGCCACAAGTGATACATTTCATTTCTTTAAAAACAAGTTCATCAACTTTCACCCCAAGGACTTTTAAACACCTTGGCCCCAAGGACTTTTAAACACCTTGGCCCATGGACTTTTAAACACCATGGAAAGGACCACACAAGGACTTTTAACCACCTTTGTGTCCGTAACAAGTTTCACCCCAAGGACTTTTAAACACCTTGGCCCCAAGGACTTTTAAACACCTTGGCCCATGGACTTTTAAACACCATGGAAAGGACCACACAAGGACTTTTAACCACCTCTGTGTCCGTAGCAAGAATCATCCAAGGACTTTTAACCACCTTGATGTTCTTAAGTAAACAAGGCTCACTCAAGGACTTTTAACCACCTTAGTGACCTTAACCTTTGCAAAACATCACTTGCCAATATACATCATTATCATCAATTTATCCACTGTTTTAAAGCATTAAACCAAGCCATATTCATCATGCATTTAAAAGCATCAAACCACATTTAATCAATGTTCAAAAACAAGGAACTCTTACCTAGAGCTTCCTTCAACATATGGCTTACAAAAACAGCATTAACCATGCTAAATCATGCTTTCAAAACAGAGTTTAAAACATGCAATAAACCACATTGCACAACAATCAAATCATAGCCACCACTAGAGAGTATTTCCGAAAACTTACACTAGAGCTTAGCAAAGTTGTTTAGACTTAAACTAAGCTCCCCAAGACATTGGTTTCAAAGCCGAAAACCCAATTTCACTCACCGATTCCACTTCGCCTCTTGCCGAAGCACCAAATCAAGCCTCCGGATCACCACCACTTGGATCCAAAGATGACTCCCCTGTTTTAACACATCAAAACAGTAGATTAATGCATCATCATGCATTAATATCCTCAATGAAAGCACCTAAACTCGCTGCTCTCATCCACACCCCATTTTCGGCCACCAAATACAACCGAAAATGCATCCAAACCACTTCTCAACAAAGCCCAGCCATAAACCATCAAAACCTAACATCCTTTAACATCATTTAACATCTAAAAAGAACCTAACAACATCCTTATACCTCCAGCAACACCAGATCCACAAGATCACCTCAAAAACAATCAAGAATCACAAGCTAAACTTAGGAAACCCAACCTATCCGGGATTGCATCAATCAAAACTCAATTCCTTATCAATTTAGAGTTCAAATAACATCAAAAACATATCTCAAATCACAGATCTAACAGATCAAACGAAAATCATCAAAAATCACCAAATCTTGCATTATAAGCCAAGATCCATTTCACCACTTAAAAGTCTTTAATAAAACATCAATTAAGGATTGAAAACTTAGGAATTTCAGTAAAGAACTGATAGTTTAGAAGAGAAGGACGTTCTTACCTCCAAACTTGAGTTTCTCCTCTTTTTGGAATCAAAAACCTTGATGAATCAAGTAGCAAATGATGAGGTTTTGTAGTTATGATGATTAGGAATCAAAAGAGAGTTGAAAGGAGAGATTTAGGTGAGAAAATCAGAAACAATTCTCTGGAAAGAAAGTGTTTGGGTTGAGAGAAAATGAGAGAAAAGAAAATAGGAAATTAGTTATCAAAATGGCCAAAATGGCTTTCCCTCCTCTTTTGATATGTTTTAAAATCAGAATATAGCTTAAAATATCTTAGAAAAATCTGGAGAAACTACTTTTGGAATAATAGCTCCTTAAAGATTCAAAGTTTCAACCCTTTCTAAAACAGTCACAAAACTTTCAAAAATTACATTTTGGTCACTAGCCAAAATGTCACCCTTCCAAAACTCATTTTCCAAAATTGATTTCACAGTTCACTTAATTATATTAAAAGATGATTTTAGAACATTTTTCCATAATTTTAATGCAACCCGAACTAGGCTTTCCTAAATTCACCATTTTAGATTCGAACAGCACTTTGACCAAACCGGTCAACGCCCAAAACTTCTAAGCCCAAAACCGGGGCGTTACAACTCTCCCCCCCTTAAGAAATTTCGTCCCCGAAATTTACCTGAAGGAAAGAGATAAGGAAACTGCTTCAGCATGTCTTCCTTCCGCTCCCACGTGGCTTCCTCAACACATCGATGCTTCCACAGCACCTTCACCAACTCAATGGTCTTGCCACGAAGAACCTTGCTATCCGAATCTAGAACCTTCACCGGTTCCTCATCATAGGTCAAATCCGGATTCAAAACCACTTACTCCACAGGCATCACATGCGAAGGATCAGATCTATACTTTCGGAGCATAGAAACATGAAACACATCATGAATCTTCTCCAACTCCTGAGGTAACCTCAACCGATACGCAACAGGACCCACACGCTCAACCACCTCATATGGTCCAATGTACCTAGGGCTCAACTTACCCTTTCGGCCAAACCTCATCACCTTTTTCCAAGGCGAAACCTTCAAGAACACACGGTCACCCACCGCATACTCTATCTCCTTACGCTTCAAATCCGCGTAAGACTTCTGCCGATCAGAAGCTGCCTTCAAACGCTCACAAATGAGCTTCACCTTCTTGGTCGTTCCCTTCAACAAAGCCGGCATCGAAACCAACTTCTGACCCGTTTCAGCCCAACAAAGAGTAGTCCTACACTTCCTCCCGTACAAAGCCTCATAATGTGCCATCTGTATACTTGCCTGATAACTGTTGTTATAAGCAAACTCAACCAAAGGCAGATGCTTCTCCCAAGAACCTTGAAACTCAATCACGCAGCACCTCAACATATCCTCCAAAATCTGGATAACTCGCTCAGACTGACCATCCGACTGAGGATGATAGGATGTACTGAAATGCAACCTTGTACCCAGAGCTTGATGCAAACACTGCCAGAAACGCGATGTGAACCTCGGATCTCTATCCGACACAATCGACTTAGGCACACCATGCAGCCGCACAATCTCAGCAATGTACAGCTCTGCCAACTTATCCAAAGAAAACGTGGTATGCACAGGCAAGAAATGTGCACACTTCGTTAGGCGATCCACAATCACCCAAACAGAATTCTTCTTCGAGGAAGACAAAGGTAAACCGGATACAAAATCCATGGTAACCCTTTCCCACTTCCATTCAGGGATTTTCAACGGTTGCAACAACCCTGAAGGAAACTGATGCTCAGCCTCAACTCGCTGACACACCAAACACTTGCTCACAAACTCCGCAACATCCTTCTTCAAACCCACCCAATAGTACTCATCACGAAGATCACGATACATCTTGGTACTACCAGGGTGCATAGCAAAAGGACTACTATGACCTTCAGTCAGAATAGCACGCCTCAACTCAGCATCAGCAGGCACTACTATCCGACTCCCAAAACACAACACTCCATCATCATTAAAGCAGAAATCCGAAGGTCTACCCTCCGCGATATCCTGAACATGAGACACCAAGGAATCATCCAGCAACTGCTTTTCCTTGATCAACTGAACCAACGATGGCTTCACTTGCAACTCAGCAACAAGACCACCATCACGCGAAATGCTCAAGCAGGCAAACATAGCCCTCAGCTCAACAGCTACCTTCCTACTCAAGGCATCCGCAACAACATTAGCCTTTCCAGGATGATACTCAATCGTCAGATCATAATCCTTGAGCAACTCCAACCAACGCCGCTGCCTAAGATTCAACTCCTTCTGAGACATCAGATACCTCAAACTCTTGTGATCTGTGTACACAGTACACTTCTCACCATACAGATAATGTCTCCAGATCTTCAGAGCAAAAACCACTGCAGCCAGCTCAATATCATGCGTAGGGTAATTGCGCTCATGCACTTTCAACTGCCGCGATGCATAAGCCACCACCTTACCCTCCTGCATCAGCACACACCCCAAACCAACATAGGATGCATTACTGTAAACCACAAACTCTTTCCTTGATTCAGGCTGAATCAAGATAGGAGCTTGCGTCAAAGCCGCCTTAAGCTTCCCAAAAGTCTGTTGTCTCGCTTCCGTCCACTCATACTTAACATCCTTTTGCAACAGCTTCGTCAAAGGAGCAGCAATCTTGGAAAAACCATCCACAAACCTACGGTAGTATCCCGCCAAACCAAGGAAACTACGGACCTCATGAACAGACTTAGGAACTTTCCAATTCATCACCGCCTCAATCTTCTGAGGATCAACACGAATCCCCTCAGCTGAGACCACATGCCCAAGAAACACCACCTCCTTAAGCCAGAACTCACACTTGCTCAGCTTAGCATAGAGCTGATTCTCCAACAAAGCCTGCAAAACAAACCTCAAATGCTCTTCATGCTCCTCCTCAGTACGCGAGTACACGAGGATATCATCAATGAACACCACAACGAACTTGTCCAGGTATTCGTGAAACACACGATTCATCATGTCCATGAAAGCAGCAGGAGCATTTGTCAAACCAAACGGCATCACAAGGAACTCATAATGCCCATACCTTGTCCTGAAAGCTGTCTTAGGCACATCCACATCCTTCACCTTCAACTGATAATACCCTGACCTCAAGTCAATCTTAGAGAACACAGCAGCTCCCCGAAATTGATCAAAGAGATCATCAATCCTCGGCAAAGGATACCGATTCTTGATAGTCAACTTGTTCAGCTGACGGTAATCAATGCACATTCTCATACTATCATCCTTCTTTTTCACAAACAAGACCGGTGCTCCCCAAGGTGACACACTCGGCCGGATGAAACCACGATCAAGCAACTCTTGCAACTGCGTCTTCAGCTCCTTCAGCTCCTTAGGTGCCATTCTATAGGGAGTAATGGACACAGGAGTTGTATTCTCATACAGCTCAATTCCAAACTCCACCTCGCGGTTAGGAGGTAAACCAGGCAACTCCTCAGGAAAAACATCAGGAAACTCCTTCACAACTCTGATATCTTGCACCCTCAACTCTTTAGAGCTAGGATTCATCACAAAAGCTAGATAGGCTTCGCAACCTTGCCTCAGCATCCTGCTCGCCTCCAAGGTAGACACTACATTGGCAAGAAACTTCACATTCTCACCAACCACAACAACTTCATAATCATCCGCAAGCTTAAGCGAAACTCGCTTGTTTTCACAATCCACAACAGCACGATGCTCAGCAAGCCAATCCATACCAAAGATTACATCAAAACCATAAAAGGGCAACTCCATAAGATCAACATGAAAAACATGTTCTTAAACAACCAAGGGACACCTTCTATAAAGCTTTCGAGTCACAACAGTCTCACCAAAAGAACTAGTGACACGAACACCAACATCCAAAGACTCAACAGGCAAACCAAGCAATTCAGCATGCTCACGCAAAATGTATGAATGCATAGATCCAGAATCTATCAAAGAAAGCAATGACAAGGACTGCAAAGTAAAGGTACCTGCAATCACAACCGCATCATTCCTTCCCTCACGCTGAGCATACACCCTCGCTTGGCCTCCACCTTCAGGCTGAATAGCCACAACATGGGCCACTCCACGACCACCTTCCTCTCTCCTCTGGAAATTTCCACGGCCGCGCCCACGACCTCTCTGCGGTGCAGCAACAACAGGAGCACGCACCTGATCACCAGCCAACCTAGGACAATCTCGCCTCAAATGGTCTGCGGATCCACAATTCCAACACCCATTACCAGCTACCGCAACAGGAGCTTGCACCTCTCTCACAGCACGAGGACAGTCACGCTTCATGTGACCACGTGAACCACAGATCCAACAAGCACTCGGATCAGCTCTAGCATTGCCTCCTCTAGCAGGTGCACCACCACCTCTCTTAGCTGAAGACTGATACTTCTGATCACGTCCCCTCTTGTTCCGTCCACCTCCGGAACTATACTCAGCAGCTCGCTTACCAGAACTTGCTCCAGCACCTTTCGCAGATAAACCCAAGTTCATCTCAATGTCCTTGGCTCGGCCCACCAACACATCAAAATCATCATACTCGGTGGCCAGCACATACATTTTCACATCCGTCACTAAGCCATAACGGAACCTCTCGCACCTTGCCCGCTCATCAGGTACCAGCTCAGGTGCATACTGACTGAGTCGCACAAACTGCACTTCATACTCAGCCACACTCATGCTCCCTTGGGTAAGAGACATGAATTCACGCTTCTTCTCATCAAGATATCTAACACCAAGATATCTCCGCTTGAACACATTCTGAAAGAATGTCCAAGTCACATCAGCTTCAACCATCCCAGCTATAGTGGTCGTCCACCACGTATACGCATCATCCTGCAGCAAGGATACAACACACCCCAGCTTCTGCACATCAGTGCAACTCATCTGACCCAAGATTCGCTTGGTACTCTCTAGCCAAGCTTCAGAACTCTCAGCAGACATACCCCTGAACTCAGTCCCACCAAGACTGCGTAAGCGCTCCAAAGGTAGTCTAACACCAGCATCTCCCAGATGCCCAGCTCCTTGAGCTCCAGCTACTGCTGCTCGGAAAGCACCCGCAATAGCTTGTACCAACATAGACATATCAGGCATAGCTTGCCCCTGACCAACCTCTGGTCCAGCAGCTCCAGCACCAGCTGCAGCTTCAGCTCTTTCACCCTCAACACCACCACTAGGTGGAGGAGGAGGTAACACCGCACTACCCGTGTTTTCCTCATTCTCGTTCTCATTAGGAGCCGTAGCTCGCACATTACCTCGTAACTCTCTACGTGGTGCCATACTTTTACCATGCAATCACAATACAAATAAAACGAAGTCAGGCCCAGCAAGGTAAGCAATCCAAGTATTCAAGCTCAATTTCATTCAAAATCAACACCATTTCATTAGCTTTTAGTTGGCAATGGGTACCCACAACATGCTACATCACAGCATACATCTCAATTGCATCCAAATCACAAGCCACTAAACATGCTTTCGATCAACAAGCATACAAGGCACACATACTTCAATCATGCACACATTCATTCCCAATTACTCGAGAACTCAGCTCTGATACCACCAAATGTAACCCCCTTAACCCGGCCTAGACGGTTGACCCGAATTAAGAAAGTCACACGGGGAAAACCAAAGTCAACCTGAAAGTCAACCTTGATTAACGACCCTTTTTTTTCTTTTTAAACTTGTCTAGATGCATATTAATCCTTAGATATGACCATACAACAGCATACTCAAAGATCATAAACATCAGAGATCAAACAGGGACCCAATTGAACAAATTACAACTTTAGGGACCAAATTGTAATTTCTGATATATATGAGGACTTAACCCAAATTAAAGTTACCAACTTGAAATTAATCAGGTTTCATGCTTCTCTGTGAAATTTCAGCTCAAAAGGACTTCCCAAACTCATACAATTGCACAAACAAGATTCAGGACCAAAACGCAAACAATTCAAAACATTTAACTGCCAATGTCAGCCCCTAACGGTCACCCGTTCCGAAACAGGCAGAGCCCGTTTCGAAACGCGGGGCCGTTCCGCAACGCGTACCGCAACACGGGCTGGCAGTAGCCTATCCGTTTCGGAACGGTGTCACCCGTTTCGGACGCCTGGGCTGCTTCAAGGCACCCGTTCCGAAACGGCAGGCACTGTTCTGAAACACCCTGCACAGATTACCCAAAATGCATACTTAAACATGCAATTAAACATCCAATCATGCTCCAAATGACACCAAACTTTACCAGCATGCTATTCAACATATATGAGACATACATGCATCAACAATTCATCAAAACATCAACATATATGAAAAGCCCCAAATCTATAGGCATGCTTCCTACACAAGCAACCATTCAAGCATAAACTTCCAATTCAAGCATATAAAGGCCAATTACAAAAACCAGCATTCTCAACAACCTAAAACATACTTGGGGAGTTCAAAACATCTCCCAAAAACATACACATAGGTCCCCCATTGCCAAATTACCAAAAGCTAAATGTACTTAAGAAAACTTTCCATACTTTGAGCTTTACTTCCACTTGAATGCTTGCCTTCCTTGCTGCCCTCAAAGTACTTTAATGTTCTGCATTATTGATTTGAGAAAACAAAGAGAGCGTAAGCAAAAGCTTAGTGAGAAATGCTCAATAAAACCATTCAATAATGCATTTATAAACACTTTATAAATCATGCTTCAAATCATCATTTACACATGCTCAAAAGCAATCTTTAAACAAGCATCTCATGCTTCATATCATTACATGTCATATTGGCCACAAGTGATACATTTCATTTCTTTAAAAACAAGTTCATCAACTTTCACCCCAAGGACTTTTAAACACCTTGGCCCCAAGGACTTTTAAACACCTTGGCCCATGGACTTTTAAACACCATGGAAAGGACCACACAAGGACTTTTAACCACCTTTGTGTCCGTAACAAGTTTCACCCCAAGGACTTTTAAACACCTTGGCCCCAAGGACTTTTAAACACCTTGGCCCATGGACTTTTAAACACCATGGAAAGGACCACACAAGGACTTTTAACCACCTTTGTGTCCGTAGCAAGAATCATCCAAGGACTTTTAACCACCTTGATGTTCTTAAGTAAACAAGGCTCACTCAAGGACTTTTAACCACCTTAGTGACCTTAACCTTTGCAAAACATCACTTGCCAATATACATCATTATCATCAATTTATCCACTGTTTTAAAGCATTAAACCAAGCCATATTCATCATGCATTTAAAAGCATCAAACCACATTTAATCAATGTTCAAAAACAAGGAACTCTTACCTAGAGCTTCCTTCAACATATGGCTTACAAAAACAGCATTAACCATGCTAAATCATGCTTTCAAAACAGAGTTTAAAACATGCAATAAACCACATTGCACAACAATCAAATCATGGCCACCACTAGAGAGTATTTCCGAAAACTTACACTAGAGCTTAGCAAAGTTGTTTAGACTTAAACTAAGCTCCCCAAGACATTGGTTTCAAAGCCGAAAACCCAATTTCACTCACCGATTCCACTTCGCCTCTTGCCGAAGCACCAAATCAAGCCTCCGGATCACCACCACTTGGATCCAAAGATGACTCCCCTGTTTTAACACATCAAAACAGTAGATTAATGCATCATCATGCATTAATATCCTCAATGAAAGCACCTAAACTCGCTGCTCTCATCCACACCCCATTTTCGGCCACCAAACACAACCGAAAATGCATCCAAACCACTTCTCAACAAAGCCCAGCCATAAACCATCAAAACCTAACATCCTTTAACATCATTTAACATCTAAAAAGAACCTAACAACATCCTTATACCTCCAGCAACACCAGATCCACAAGATCACCTCAAAAACAATCAAGAATCACAAGCTAAACTTAGGAAACCCAACCTATCCGGGATTGCATCAATCAAAACTCAATTCCTTATCAATTTAGAGTTCAAATAACATCAAAAACATATCTCAAATCACAGATCTAACAGATCAAACGAAAATCATCAAAAATCACCAAATCTTGCATTATAAGCCAAGATCCATTTCACCACTTAAAAGTCTTTAATAAAACATCAATTAAGGATTGAAAACTTAGGAATTTCAGTAAAGAACTGATAGTTTAGAGGAGAAGGACGTTCTTACCTCCAAACTTGAGTTTCTCCTCTTTTTGGAATCAAAAACCTTGATGAATCAAGTAGCAAATGATGAGGTTTTGTAGATATGATGATTAGGAATCAAAAGAGAGTTGAAAGGAGAGATTTAGGTGAGAAAATCAGAAACAATTCTCTGGAAAGAAAGTGTTTGGGTTGAGAGAAAATGAGAGAAAAGAAAATAGGAAATTAGTTATCAAAATGGCCAAAATGGCTTTCCCTCCTCTTTTGATATGTTTTAAAATCAGAATATAGCTTAAAATATCTTAGAAAAATCTGGAGAAACTACTTTTGGAATAATAGCTCCTTAAAGATTCAAAGTTTCAACCCTTTCTAAAACAGTCACAAAACTTTCAAAAATTACATTTTGGTCACTAGCCAAAATGTCACCCTTCCAAAACTCATTTTCCAAAATTGATTTCACAGTTCACTTAATTATATTAAAAGATGATTTTAGAACATTTTTCCATAATTTTAATGCAACCCGAACTAGGCTTTCCTAAATTCACCCTTTTAGATTCGAACAACACTTTGACCAAACCGGTCAACGCCCAAAACTTCTAAGCCCAAAACCGGGGCGTTACAAAATTGGTTTAAGAAAAACATGCACTATAGAGATATAGAGGTTTTTACTTGGCCAATTTAGGGCAATGACCATCGAGAGAGGCTTTGCTAATGTTGAGTCTGCTTGGAAAACAATGCCAAGACAGTTTTGCCAATAAAGGTTGCCATGAGCCATGTTGAATCCAGACATTCCCTGCCAACAGTCATCACTCATTTAGAAACACCTTCCTTGCCACCATTTTACTTCATTTTCTTTCTTTTCTTTAGTTTCTAAAACAAATTCAAAACAAATCATCTTTTTCCCAAGACAAGTAAACCATCAAAGCAATCGAATTCCATCTCAATCTCTACGGGATCGATAACTCAGCTCACCAAGCTGTATTACTTGCAGACTGTGTATACTTTCACGCAAAAGACTATTGGCATAACTTGCCCAAAACTATATAATTTACACTTTTTTCCAGCATTCATTTTACACATCTTCTAAAGAGTCTACAATAGCCTCATTTAGAGCTCCCAACATTTCTTCGCAAAGGTCGTCGACTTTCACTTGGCTTGGACGACGCTTCTTAGATGTAAGTTGATATACAATCGTCTTCCATAGAGTATTATCTTTCGAGGGTGAGTTTTCTCTTTCTTCACTTGGATATGATGTTTGCTCTTCTCCTTCTTTATTATCTTCTGAAAGTTCTTCTAGGTCATGAGGTTCTAGAAGCTCGATCTTTTGAGGTGACCACCAAGAAGAAGATTCATCAGTCACCAAATTCCTTGAAGTGTAACACCTGCAATTGGTTGGATCACAACATCTCCAACATCTCTCATCATTGAAGCACCCAGAGTCGACGATCCAATCCTCCTTGTAATCAATTTTTGACTCCATGGTTGTTGCAAGATATGGTTTCTCCATTTCTTCTTCCAATTCTTCATCCTTGTAGTCGAGAGTTGGCGCCTCCATATCTTCTTCGAACTCTTCTTTATCATTTTAGTTCGTCTTTGGGTATGTGACTGCTACAAGAGATGATTCCTTTATTTCTTTTATTAAATCTTCTTCAACAAAAAATCCAGCTTCTGTATCCCATTCTTCCTCGCTGATGGAAGCATCCAACATGACGCCACTCTCCTCTTCTTTTCCGGTGGCCATGTTTCCTTGGAAAGTCTTTCTCCTGGGTAATTTGCAATCTCGAGCAAAGTGGCCATTCCTTCCATAATTGAAGCATTCACCACTTTGTCTTCTATCGTTCTTCTTGTATTGTTGGCGGTAGTCTTCTTTTAAACGTCGAGACCCCCCCTAAAATGTTACTTCTATCTCTCGGATGAAACTTGTCTCCTTGTGTTATCATTTCCTTTGACATGCCTTGTCTTTGTGGCGCACCGTTCTTCTTGCTGGTGAAGAGTGCTTCCTCTTCATCATTTATGACTACTTCGCTCATTTGTTTGGCTAATGCTTCCTGGTTAGCCAACATGTTCTCTAACTCTACTAAGGATGGTTGAGTAGGCTATCCTCTTACAGGGACAATAAATGCATTATACTCGGGTCTTAGGCCATGGATGAGAGTTTTCTTCATCCTAGCCTCGCTCACCTTCTTCTTTGGTGCAAGTTGAGATATCTCGCGACAAATAGATTTCACCTTGGTGAAATACTGACCAATAGATAAGTTTCCTTGTGAAATACCTACGAGCTCATTTTTCAAGAGTTGGAGGCGTGCTTAATTCTCATTTCAAAATAACTTCGCCAAAGTTTTCCAAGCTACCTTCGGTGTCTTGTCATCACGAATATGCTCCAATAGGTCCTCCTCGATTGTGATTTTTAACACATATAAAGCCTTCCTAGCCTTGATCTTCCATTTTCTCAAGGCTTCAGCATTCTCACTCGGTGGAGGAGTTGTGTCGGTGTCGGCGACTATTTCCCACAAATTCTGACCTTGTAGGTAGGACTCTATGCATGTCTCCCAATAACCGTAGTTGTGATCATTGAGCTTCCTAATCTTGTTGCTTGTGCTTCCAAAGTCTGCCATACTGACTGACGCCCAGTGTCCACTAAGCTTGGTTCCAAAATGTTGGGCTTGATATCCTTCAACAGAATTGCTCTCCAAGTATGGAGAAGATTGATTTTGGGTGTTTTGGTGGAAGCAAAGAATAGACAAAATGGACAAAGGATTTATAGTGGTTCAAGCTTCTAACAAGCTCTACATCCACTACCTTAGCTCCCACTAAAGATTTCAACCAATTCACTAAGAATTCTTCCCCTTTTCTTGGCTTAGGAGGCAACAATTACAACCTAGACTCACTCACCAAGTATAGCAACCAAAGCTCACAAACCGAGCTTTGGGATCACTCTCTAACAAAAGAAAACTTACCAAACTAGAAATCCCTCAAAAGGTTGATGTTTGTACTCTAAAGTTCTCACTCAAAACCTAATACACTTTAGCATACATTTACATTTAAGCTCACAAGTGTTGTCTATACAAAGAATGAGAAATTAAGCTCTAAGACAAATTTTCATCATAATGTTGTTGACTTGTGGATCATTAGTCTTCCATAGATGCTTGGAGGTCTCTTTTATACTTCTAATTGAGTTGTTAGTCGTTGGAGACCGTTGGGATTGAATTGAAGCCATTGAGGCCTTTATTTTCCGCAATAAATGTAGTTCTGGAGCTGTCCGTATCGATACACGGGTAGCCGTATCGGTACGACCTTCTTCAAAAACTAGCTTATGAGTCTGTTTCCAGCAATGTTGTATCAAAACGCCTCTACTTGTTCCAGTACGCCCGTATTGGTACGCCTTGCACCGTATCGATACAAGTGTCTTTTAATGTCGTAGGAAACTAGCCGTTGGGGGGTTTTAAAATAGCCGCTAGGCTTGACACATAGTCCTATCGAAACGCTAGAAGGCATATCGAAACGCTTCACCTCTGTATCAATACGGCCTATGCCTGTATCGATACGGATTTTGGCAGAATCAAAACATGTAGCTTAAACCCTTAAGGTGTATCGATATTGATATGCCCGTATCGGTACGATCGTGCTAAAATATTTGGTTTGGCTACTTTGAAACATTTCAAACACTATCAAAACCTTTTGAAAACTCCTCAAACATAATTTCAAGTTATTTGGACTTAAAAATATTTTTGAAATCTTTTCAATTTAGTCCAAAACTAATTTTCAATTATTACATCAAAACAAACATCTCAACACAAATCAATAGCTTTACAATCCCTGACTGTATTTTGGCAGAGTCTCCACTTAGCACCTTGATGCAATACCGACCAATGTAAGCGTTCAATGCTTATCGAAGCTTTCTCAACTGGTAACGGTCCTGGACTGCCCGCTCTGATACCAATTGTTAAAAATCTAACGGACACAACACACCCTCTACGGAGTACCTAAGACTGACCACTAGTACCACTCGCTTATACACTTACTCACGTCACTCTCCACTTGCACCTACACTCTCACATCATTTGCACTCTACACTCTTCACACACTTGCAGACACTCCACCTCTCAACTTGCACCCTTAACAAAATGCATAGTCTTTATATAGGCTTGTTATGTCGATTTAGGTAGATTTTTTTTTCTTTTACATTATTTAATTACTATGCTTTGGAAGTCTCCTGAACTTTGGAGAAATCGGTGCATTCTTCAACAAAGGTATATTGATAAATTCATGGTTCAGACATCATATATGTTGACCACGGATTTCTGACGGTAGGTAGAAGAGAATACTGGTGAGATTGAAAGCAGCAGCCACAGATTTCATGACCATTTCATGACTACGTAAATGCTTCATGCTGGCATTTCATCTAGGGATGGACCTAGAGGAGGGTTAGAGGGGGCGGTCGACCCTCTAAAAATTTAAAATTCTTATATGACTTAGAATTTTTTTAGAAAATTTTCATGCATTTCTTATTGAAAATCTATTTTCGCCCCTCTAAACTTTTATAAGTTCTCCTCTTCAAAATCTTATAGGTTCGCCCCCTAACATAAAATTCTGCGTCCGTCCCTGATTCCATCTGCACTCCAATTCTATTGAACATGTCGATTTTATGATTCTTCCATGCATCATTAAGTCATGGTTTGTCGTTTGTTCTGGGAGATGTAAGAGGAAACAGAACAAGTAATTCTGGTTCCCTTTTCCCTGCTCTTGACCGCGGTGACGGATGCAGATAGAACCGTCTCTCTCTGATAGCTTTTTCTTCTTCTTCCCTGTTCAATATTGCGCTTCTCGCTAATTCTTCCAACATTCCGTCTTCCAGCAAGGTTAGCTTGGAGAAAATTGATGACGGAGTGACCGGACTTGTGAGAAGACTTGAGCTTCCCGATCGTCCTGGTGATGTAGCAGGTTTGAAGCTCAATGGGGGTTTAAGTATCTCAAGTTTCGGCCTCATCATGTTTAGCCTTCTCTCATGGAGTTTGGAAATCGGCCTTTTCAAACCGGGACCCTTGGTGGCTGCTGCCTGTGTTGGATCACTCTCCGATAGACCTGTTAACCGCTGCACAATCTCTTGGAAAGTGTTGGAATCTGTTTGCACAAATGTGGTCAAGGGTTTACAAGTGGTTGCAGGTTTTTCCATTGTCACCTTTCTTTAAACAAGCCTTTGTTTCCGGTTCTCTTTTCAGGAACCTGCAACGATTAGCCCATTGCACATTCGATGTTAATTTAATGCTCAAATAATGCAAATAATAAAATAATATAATGATCTTATGAAAGAAAACAGACCTGAAATGCGCCTCTGGTAATCGAGGAGAAATGAATAGCAAGAGATGGGAATTCGACTCCGTTCAAAAGGAATAAAAAACTATTAGCATGCAACAAGGAGATGAACACGCTTATATATATTTTATAAAAAAACATAAACCCTAACAACAAAAACAGTTTGTAATGATCAGAAAAGAGAAGAATTGGTTACAACTGAATTAAAGCCGAAGATTTTCCAGATCTATACTCCCACCCAGGTTGGACATTTAACATCCATACCTACTTTGTTTTGACTCGGCTACAAATGTTATATCTGATAAGTCTTTTTTAATGTATTTGCAGGGTTTAGAACAAATTAGATCTCATATACATGCTGAAATGTATAACATATATAGGAATCGAACCTAATTATTTCGAAAAAAATGAAGAGTCAAAACAATGTTAATTCAAATCATAACTAGGAAACAGAGCACGTATTAAATTTTAGCATCCATGTATAAAGAACAGGGCATACGTGGAGATTGAAGCAATCCATATAGAAGAAGTTTCCCAAATCCCACCATTACAAACCAAAACTAAAATATTATAAAAAGATCATTTAGTTATTATTTTAAGGCTTAAATAAAAAACAAGTGCCCAAACTATATCACTTTAAGTGCCCAAACTATATCACTTTAGGTGCCTAATGTTTCAACCCTTATAATTTTAATTACTCGACTGTTTAAAAAAACCGTTACCCAATCGAGAATGTCGCAGGAACATTGGTTTTTAATAGTATTTTTTAAAAAAACTTTAAAACTTTATTTTTTAAAAAAATCCGTAATTTTCAAAAATCTTCAAATTAATCCATAAATCCCTAAAAATAACATTCCCAAATCTTCACCGTTTTCATTGTCGACCACACTCGTTCGGTTGCTGGACCCAACGGGCCATTTTCCCCAACGTGCCGCCGCCGGAAATCAGTGAGCGGTGTTCCAATCATATGACTATTTCACATTTGACATTCAATGTTTGAGTGCACACCGTTCGCCAGTTCCCGGCAGCACGTTGGGGGAAATGGCCGGCTGGGTCTGGCGACCAAACGGGTGTGGTCGGCGACGGTGATCGGTGGCGACATCGGTGAAGAATTGGGGTTTAGGAATTTGAAGAGTATTTTAAAAAAATTGGAATATCAAGATTTTTTTGAAAAATTTTAAATTATTAAAAACAGAAAATTATGTAAAGAAAATTATAAATTAAAACATGACACCTGCCGAATTTTTATTGGTTAACGGATTTTTTAACGGTAGTTTACTACCAGACACCTAAAATTATAATGGTTAAAACTTTAAGCAGCTATTTTTAGCAAAAATAGTTTAGGCACCTAAAAATGAGAAAAGTTATAGTTTGGGCACTTGTTTTTATATTAAGCCTTATTTTAATTTATTTAGGTCTATCTGGGAGGTCCTTTGTTAAAACCAAACCATAATTTAATATTAAATCTAACCGAGAATCAATCATGCTAAATCATCAAGAATAAAATATTAGATGCGAAAGCGTACTTGAATTTATCTTTAAATTGAAAACCTCTAATCTTGATGTTGAAATCTCGAATCTTTGGTATTCATCTTCCAAGAAGATATGTTATCTCTTGACGTAAAACTCTTCGGCGGGGATGAGATAAAAACAAGTAACATATTTCTTTGGGACCACTACTTCTTTATGTAACCCCCTCGTCCCGGTCCGGACGCTTGACCGATCCGAGTGGGCTACACGGGGATAACCGAGGTAAAACCCGTTAAGGCTCCACTTCGGTTACCGACCCAAGGAAAAACTTTTCATTCATTAACTTGTCTAGATGCGTTAGATAACCCTATGCGTGAAACGACAGCGGAAACAAGGCTCACGAGAAGCCTAACAGCAAACAGAGCCTAATCCCAAACCTTGAGACCCTTTAGAGATATCAAAAAGCCCATATTCAGGCCTGTGTTTCGAAACAGTCATAGCCCGTTTCGAAACACGGGCTCCAGTTTAAAAAGCCAGACACCTGTACCGAAACGCATCTACCCCGTTTTGGAACAGGGTCCCATTTTGCCTAGGCGTTCCGATACCCATTTCGGAACAGGCAATTCCAGTAGCCAAAGTGTTTCGAAACAGGGGCTCACAGTAGCCAAACCATACCGAAACGCGTTCCGATACGGGGGCCCTGGAACCACACCCGTTTCGAAACAGGGCAACCCATTTCGAAACACCTGCAGTCTGCGAATTCCCAAAATCAGTTTTAAACACCTCCAAATGGTCCCAAACATCCTTAACGACCCCAAGAAGCATATATAACATACGAACACACTCTAGAGGCATGCACCCTATTGCAAACATACTCAAGATACATAGAGATAAAAGATAGGGCATCCATTCAAAAGATCAAACAAGGCATACTCTAAAGCATTCAAATAACATGCTTACACAAGGTCAACACTAAGCCTTTAAGGTGGCAAATTAGACAAGGTTTACAAGCAATACAAGGCAACCACAAGCCAACTAACATAACATATAAAAGGAGTCTAGCATGCTTCTAAAAAACCAAGACCAACATACTTCAAAGGCTCAAACAACATATACATGTCCCATTGCTTGACCATTACATCATATAATATAAAATCCATACTTGAATGATTCAAAAGCCCAACTAGCACACTTGGAGGCCCCTTCTTGCACTAGCAACTCACGGACTACGGATCTGCATTGTCGAACAAAAGAGAGCGTAAGCGTAAAGCTTAGCGAGGGTAAGCTCATTAAAAACAAACCTCGACAATGCAGGGTCCAAGCACGAGCACAACCAGGTTAAATGCATGGTCTTACCTTCGATCCATATGAGCCAAAATGTCAATGATGCATGAACATAAATTCACAATATGCTATGCTCAATAAGCTCAATCCACATCATATGTAAACACATATATTAAACCATATTGGCAACACATCCCAAATCACATTGGCTCACATATAATCACATATTGGCACCTAGCTATGACTCGAATACACGGATAACACGTTGGAACTCACATCCAACAACAAACTTTACCTCACGGTGGGATTACACTCATCATCGTCCACGCGGAGGGGATTCCACTCATCCTCACGCCCCGTCGATGGGATTACACTCATCACCGACTATCATAAACATAAGAAGGTTTTCCGGGCGAACCCGTACTCCATCTTGATGACTACCATCACCAAGACCACGCGTGCATTTGACTCACATGTGCACACTAACATCCTAATGATCGATCATTTGTACCCAAGCATACTAGTGCCAATATTAAACACAATCCACAATCTCATTTCATATCACTTCCGTGCTTAACACGTACTCACCATGATTAACATCATGCACAATCCACATGCATATAACAATGCATCACAACCATGCCTCAACATACATGTATAACACATTTACATAACCATCATAAACACAAATCATCATGAGGCATAAACAACAATTAGAGTTCAACCAATGTCTCTAACTAAAGCTTGGGATTTGGCTACCACTCTAATCCCAACTCTAGGTGGGTATACCAATTCCAACCTAGTCTGCATGCTTGAACCAAATATTTAAAGACCATTTAAAACATTTAACCGCTCACCTTCACTTCCAAGCTCAACAACCAAGCAACCAAAACCTTCAAGCTTCCGGATTCACTCCCGATGCTTCACCAACACAAACTCTTGCCTCTAATTATCCCAACAATATTAAAATAATCTCAAATCAGTCCACACAACAATGTAGCAAACCCGGAACACTATTCAAGCATCAAACACATGATTTTCAAGCTATGAACAACCCCAAAATCATCAAACTCGAGCAGCCCTTAAACCCAACCCAAAACTTATGATTCCAACCTCTTTAACACTCTCAAATGATTCCAAAACAACCCCCAACTATCATACTAATCCCAGCCCTCAATTTCCAACATAAAACAACCCAAAAACTCTCTTTAAACCCTTCTAAAAACTCACCAAAACCCAAATCCGAGAAACTTAATAAAACATTTTAAAAATCATATATGTTGGACCTCATTGTTCATAAACAACTCATATTTCATTAACAAACCAAAATCTTTAGTTAAAAACAATAAAGGTAGCATTTTTATTCAAAACTCCCAAAAACTCAAATTCTAAAATCATGGACAAAAATGAAAACTAATTGTACTTTCAAAGAGAGAAAGATGAGAGCAAGATGGGAATGTGATTACCTTTAAAAAATCACCAACAAGGAGCATGGGATGAAATGGAATAGTAACTTGAAAGGGAGGGGGTTTTCACGTTAAAATGGAGAAAAGGGGAAGTGAGGAAGGAGATGACAAAAATCTATTTTAATCATAAAGGGGGTTTTAATTTGAAAGTTGGTTTATTTACAGGATTGCCATTAATGAGATGGCAATCTCATTTACAATTAAGATCCATGGAATTTGATTTCCAATTCAATTTGGTCCAACACAATAGGTTTGCTTTGAAATATGAAGACCATAATAATACTTTATTTATTTTAATTATAAAATTGAAACTAAAAATATTATTTAAATATTATTTTCACCCGACCCCTAGACCCGGGTGTTACAACTCTCCCCCACTTAAGGAATTTCGTCCCCGAAATTACCTGGCGGAAACAAATACAGAAACTGCTCAAGCATATTCGCTTTCCTCTCCCACGTGGCCTCTTCCACACCTCTATGTCTCCACAACACCTTGACCAACTCTATGGTCTTGCCACGCAACACCTTGCTATCGAAAGCAAGTATTTCCACAGGTTCTTCATTATAAGACAAATCCGAATTCAACACTATCTCCTCAACAGGCATAACATGAGAAGGATCTGATCTATATCTCCTAAGCATCGACACATGAAACACATCATGGATATTCTCTAACTCATAAGGCAATCTCAAACGGTAAGCTACAGGCCCAATCCGCTCAACTATCTCATACGGACCAATAAACCTCGGACTTAACTTGCCTTTTCGGCCAAATCTCATCACCTTCTTCCACGGAGATACTTTCAGAAACACTTTCTCACCCACTGAGAACTCAATCTCTTTTCTCTTCAAATTTGCATAAGATTTCTAACGATCGGAAGCTGCCTTCAAACGGTCACAAATCAACTTCACCTTGTCGGTAGTTCCCTTGAGCAAATCCGGCATAGGTAACAATCTCTGACCCGTTTCAGCCCAACAAATCGGAGTCCTACATCGTCTACCATACAAAGCCTCATAGGGAGCCATCTGAATACTAGCCTGATAACTGTTGTTGTAAGCAAACTCAACTGAGGGCAAGTGCTTCTCCCAAGAACCCTGGAAGTCAATCACACAACAATGGAGCATATCCTCAAGAATCTGTATCACTCGCTCTGACTGCCCATCGGACTGCGGATGATAAGAAGAACTGAAATGCAAACGGCTACCTAGAGCACTATGCAAACAACCCCAGAACCTCGAAGTGAATCTCGGATCTCTATCTGAAACAATAGACTTCGGAGCTCCATGAAGTCTCACAATCTCAAGGATGTACAAATCCACCAACTTGTCCTAAGAGTCTGTGGTGTTCACCGCTAAGAAGTGAGCACACTTAGTGAACCTATCCACTATCACCCAAACAGAATTCTTCTTCGAAGGAGACAACGGTAACCTCGACACAAAGTCCATAGTGATTCTCTCCCATTTCCATTCCGGAATCTTCAAAGGCTATAACAAACCTGAAGGAACCTGATGTTCTGCCTTCACTCTCTGACAAACCATACAACGGCTCACATACTCGACTACGTCCTTCTTCAAACCAACCCAGTAATAATCATTCTTCAAGTCACGGTACATCTTGGTACTACCCGGATGCATAGAAAAATGACTCGAATGTGCTTCACTCAAAATCAGACGTCTCAACTCAAAATCTTCAGGTACTACAACTCTGTCTCTAAAGCACAACACATTTTGACCACTAAAACTATACTCGGTCGGTCGACCTTCGGCTATGTCCTGAACATGAGGAACTAAAGACACATCTTGCAACTGCTTCTCTCTAATCAACGAATCAAAGAAGGCTTCACCTGCAACTCTGTGATCAAACCACCATCACCGAATACACTTAATCTAGCAAACATAGCTCGCAACTCAACTGCAACTTTCCTACTCAAAGCATCGGCTACTACATTTGCCTTACCCGGATGGTACTCAATGGTCAAATCGTAATCTTTCAACAACTCAAGCCATCTTCTCTACCTTAAGTTCAACTCTCTCTGTGTCATCAAATACTTCAAGCTCTTATGATCGGTATAAACTATACACTTCTCACAATACAAGTAATGACGTCAAATCTTCAATGCAAACACAACTGCGGCTAACTCTATATCATGAGTAGGATAGTTCTTCTCATGCACTTTCAACTGTCTCGAAGCATAGGCAACAACTCTTCTTTCTTGCATCAAAACACAACCTAAACCTATGTAAGAGGCATCACTATAGATCACAAATTCTTTACTGGAAACTGGTTACACTAACACTGGAGCATTTGTCAAAGCTTCTTTCAATTTCTCAAAGGCCTTTTGTCTTGCATCTGACCACTCAAACTTAACTCTTTTTTGCAACAATTTAGTAAAAAGAGCGGCTACTCTAGAGAATCCATCAACAAATCTCCTATAGTAACCGGATAATCCTAGGAAACTCCTAATCTTTGTCACAAACTTAGGTTGTTTCCACTCAACAATAGCCTCAATCTTCGACGGATCAACACGGATACCCTCGACTGAAACAACATGGCCAAGAAATACAACCTCTCGAATCCAGAACTCACACTTGCTAAGCTTCGCATACAACTGGTTGCTCATCAATCTCTGTAAAACAAATCTCAAGTGCTCATCACGCTCTTCTTCTGATCTTGAGTATACAAGGATATCATCTATGAAGACAACTACAAAACGGTCTAGATAATCTCTAAAAATTCTATTCATCATATCCATGAATGCTTCAGGTGCATTCGTGAGCCCAAACGGCATCACAAGGAACTCATAGTGACCATATCTAGTCCTAAAAGCTGTCTTCGGAACATCACACTCTTTTACTTTCAACTGATAGTACCCTGACCTCAAGTCTATCTTCGAGAACACTAAAGCGCCTCTCAACTGATCAAACAAATCATCTATACGAGGCAACGGATACTTGTTCTTCACAGTCAACTGATTCAACTGCCTGTAGTCAATACACATGTGCATACTGCCATCTTTCTTCTTTACAAACAACACAGGAGCACCCCAAGGAGAACTACTAGGCCTAATGAAACCACGGTCTAATAACTCTTGCAGCTGACTCTTCAATTCTTTCAACTCTTTCGGAGCCATACGGTACAGAGCTATAGAAACTGGAGTAGACCCTGAAACAGTCTCAATCACAAACTCTACATCTCTGTCAGGAGGCAACCATGGTAACTCTTCTGGAAACACATCCGGAAAGTCACAAACTATTCTGATATCCTTCGGTCTAGCCTCACTCATATTTGGATTCATAACATAAGCTAAGTAAGCCCCACAACCGGAATCCATCAACCTATGAGCCTCTAAAGCTGACACAACCTTAGACAAGAACTTAATGTTCTCGCCTACTACTACTACCTCGTACTCATCAGAAAGTTTCAAAGAAATCCTCTTCGTCTCAAAGTCCACACTAGCTCGGTGCTCAACTAACCAGTCCATACCCAAAATAATATCAAAGCCATAAAATGGAAGCTCCATCATATCAACGGAAAACACATGACCCTAAATCTTCAGAGGACACCTCCTATACATTCGTCTAACCACAATTGTCTCACCAAAAGAACTAGTCACATGCATACCTACATCTAAGATCTCAACAGGTATATCTAACTTCCGTGCATGCTCATTCAAAATGTAGGAATGCGTAAAACCCGAATCAACCAAAGAAAGCAAGGATATAGACTGTAACTCAAAATTACCTACTATCACATCAGTGTCGTTCCCGGCCTCTCTCTGAGCATAAACTCTCGCTGGTCCTCCTGCCTCTGGCTGTACTGCCACAACATGAGCAAGGTTCCTCTGAGCATCTACCCTAGGTGCATCAGCCCTAGGCTGAAAGTAGCCACGACCACGCCCACGACCTCTCTGATAATCTATTGCTCTCGCAGAAGCATGTGCTATGTTCGGTGCTTGTGTCGCCTGATGCGGACACTCCCTCCTAAAGTGGTCCCTCGAACCACAGTTCCAACAAGCATGGAAGTTGCCCCAACACTCACCAGAATGTTGTCTCCCACAACGTGTACACTCGGGCAATTGCCCTCCTCCTCTATGGCCCTGGTGGCCTCTACCATGGTGGCCACCGCCACGTCTATGGTCAAACTGTTGTCCACCACCTCTATGCCTCCTGGCATCCCCACGGTCAAAGTTATTATTCCTCTTACCAGAACTAGATCCTCCTGAACGCTTGGTCAGCCCCAAGCTGTGCTCAATGTCCTTGGCTCTAGCAACCAAGACATCAAAATCTGAGTAATCTGAAGCTAAGGTATACCTCTTAACTTCTTCATGCAGCCCATATCTGAAACGGTTACAACGGTCCCTCTTAGTCGGAACCAATTCTGGTGCATACTGACTCAGACGAACAAAACGGATCTCATAGTCAGTCACAGAAGCATCTCCCTGAACAAGCGCCATAAACTCTCGCTTCTTCTTATCAAGATATCTCGGCCCCAAGTACCTTTTCCGGAAAGCAGACTCAAAGAAATCCCATCCAATCTCAGCCTCAGGAACTCCAGTAGTAATGGTGACCCACCAAGTGTAGGCGTCACCCTATAGCAAGGAAATCACACAACCCAACTCACGGGCACGAACGCAACCCATCTGAGCTAAGATGCGAACGGTCTTCTCTAACCACAACTCGGATCTCTCAAGTGTAGACCCTCTGAACTCTTCAGCCCCTAGGTTACGGAGCCTCTCCAACGGTAAACTAGCATCATCGCCCCTAGGCTGAGCTGCAGCCTGAGCTCCGGCAACTGCGGCCTGAAATGCTCCCGCTATAGCTTGCACAAGCGGAGCCATATCTATTCTGGCAGGACCTTGGCCACCTTGGCCAAACTGAGGTCCCTCTCCCTCGAGTCCAGCCTCGCCTCCCTCACCAGGCGGAGGAGGTGGTGGTGGTGGTGGAGGAGCTCCAACTCCAGCAGCAGCAGGCTCTTCCACACGAGCCTCAACCCCAACCACCGGCTCATTAATAGGAGCCGCAACACGTGGTTCCTGACAAACCACCCTAGGCCTACCTCTCGGCCTCGACATCGTGCTCACAAACAACAACAAGAAAACAAAAAAGATAGGGTTAGCAAGGCAAGGGCTCCAAGTGGCTCAAGTATGTTCCCTCGCTTTAAAAATCCTTTTTCCGATGTAATAGTAGCAATGGGACTCTAAACAACATGCCTCAAACAAAACAACAAGCATACTTGGTAAACAAGCAAACATGCTTACATGGCAAGCAAACACCGTGCATTTCAACATAAAAACACAACTTACCTCACTTACCTGCCCAAGGTCTCGGAAACCTTAGGCTCTGATACTAACAAGTGTAACCCCCTCGTCCCGGTCCGAACGCTTGACCAATCCGAGTGGGCTACACGGGGATAACCGAGGTAAAACCCGTTAAGACTCTACTTCGGTTACCAACCCAAAGAAAAACTTTTCATTCATTAACTTGTCTAGATGCGTTAGATAACCCTATGTATGAAACGACAACGGAAACAAGGCTCACGAGAAGCCTAACAGCAAACAGGGCCTAAGCCCAAACCTTGAGACCCTTTAGAGATGTCAAAAAGCCCATTTTCAGGCATGTGTTTCGAAACAGTCATAGCCCTTTTCGAAACACGGGCTCCAATTTAAAAAGCAGAAACTCGTACCGAAATGCATCCACCCTGTTTCGGAACATGGTCCCATTTTGCCTAGGCATTCCAATACCCGTTTCGGAACATGCAATTCCAGTAGAAAAAGTGTTTCGAAACTTGTTTCGAAACAGAGGCTCACAGTAGCCAAACCGTACCGAAACGTGTTCCGATACGGGGCCCTAGAACCACACCCGTTTCGAAACATGGCAACCCGTTTCGAAACACCTACAGTTTGCGAATTCCCAAAATCAGTTTTAAACACCTCCAAATGGTCCCAAACGTCCTTAACGACCCCAAGAAGCATACATAACATACGAACACACTCTAGAGGCATGCACCCTATTGCAAACATACTCAAGATACATAGAGATAAAAGATAGGGCATCCATTCAAAAGATCAAACAAGGCATACTCTTAAGCATTCAAATAACATGCTTACACAAGGTCAACACTAAGCCTTTAAGGTGGCAAATTAGACAAGGTTTACAAGCAATACAAGGCAACCACAAGCCAACCAACATAACATATAAAAGGAGTCTAGCATGCTCCTAAACAACCAACACCAACATACTTCAAAGGCTCAAACAACATATACATGTCCCATTGCTTGACCATTACATCATATAATATAAACTTCATACTTGAAAGATTCAAAAGCCCAACTAGCACACTTGGAGGCCCCTTCTTGCACTAGCAACCCACGGACTACGGATCTGCATTGTCGAACAAAAGAGAGCGTAAGCGTAAAGCTTAGTGAGGGTAAGCTCATTAAAAACAAACCTCGACAATGCAGGGTCCTAGCACGAGCACAACCAGGATAAATGCATGATCTTACCTTCGATCCATATGAGCCAAAATGTCAATGATGCATGAACATAAATTCACAATATACTATGCTCATCAAGCTCAATCTACATCATATGTAAACACATATATTAAACCATATTGGCAACACATCCCAAATCACATTGGCTCACATATAATCACATATTGGCACCTAGCTATGACTCGAATACACGGATAACACGTTGGAACTCACATACAACAACAAACTTTACCTCACGGTGGGATTACACTCATCATCGTCCACGCGGAGGGGATTCCACTCATCCTCACACCCCGTCGATGGGATTACAGTCATAACCGACTATCATAAATATAAGAAGGTTTTATGGGCGAACCCGTACTCCATCTTGATGACTACCATCACCAAAACCACGCGCGCATTTGACTCACGTGTGCACACTAACATCCTAATGACCGATCATTTGTACCCAAGCATACTAGTGCCAATATTAAACACAATCCACAACCTCATTTCATATCACTTCCGTGCTTAGCACGTACTCACCATGATTAACATCATGCACAATCCACATGCATATAACAATGCATCACAACCATGCCTCAACATACATGTATAACACATTTACATAACCATCATAAACACAAATCATCGTGAGGCATAAACAACAATTAGAGTTCAACCAATGTCTCTAGCTAAAGCTTGGGATTATGCTACCACTCTAATCCCAACTCTAGGTGGGTATACCAAGCCCAACCTAGTCCGCATGCTTGAACCAAATATTTAAAGACCATTTAAAACATTTAATCGCTCACCTTCACTTCCAAGCTCAACAACTAAGCAACCAAAACATTCAAGCTTCCGGATTCACTCCCGATGCTTCACCAACACAAACTCTTGCCTCTAATCTTCCCAACACAATCAAAATAATCTCAAATCAGTCCACACAACAATGTAGCAAACCCGGAACACTAAATTATGAGAAAAATATTAGTCATCGAGTAATCGCCATTTTGCGGGCGTTATGGGGTGCTAATCCTTCCCCATACGTAACCATGCCCTTGAACCCAATATTTTGAATCTATGGTTTTTTTTAGGTTTCTGATCAACCTAATTTAAAGATCGGTGGTGACTCTGTGTATTTTTTTATTTTAAGTCGAGTCCTGGATGTGATAGCTTGACGACTTTGCTGCATAAATTTTTTAAGTGGGCACAACTTTTACTTGGTCACGAGGTATTTTCTTTTGTAGTTCGGTTGTATTTTGTGTGTATATTTATGTGCTAACATATTTTCTTGTTGTTGCATCATGACATAAGCCTTCTACTCGGACTTTATCCAATTTAAGTGGAAGTTAGTAGCTCTGTCTTTGTGAGTAATCCTCTATATGGGCTAGTGAATCACTTCTGGGGTCTAGAGTACCTATGCTTTCGTAAGTAACCCTCTGAATGGGCATAGTGAAATGCATCCCTTCAATCGTGTTCGATCTGTAAGTTTGAAATGGGCCAAGATCAAATTTCTTATCCACCTTAGTAGGGGGTAAAGGAGATTCAAGTACCTTTTTTGACCCAAACCCACATGATTGAGAATCTAAGAAGCCTACCCCACTAGAGTCGTATGGAAATCCATAGAGAACTAGAATACATGCAGTTAGGATTTATCTTTTTTTTGTAATATTTCTTCCCTTAATGTTTTATTATTATGTACTAACCCATTTTCCTGTTTAGCTTTCATTTCCATTTAGTGTGCATAACATCATATCCTATTGATATTTCGAAGCAAAAGTTAGTCATTGATCATGAACCTTTGAGTAGCATTATCCCGCTCTAGGGCTCTTCGTTCGAATGAAGATGTCAAAAATAATTCCCTAAAGCTTCAATGTCAGCATGGTGATTGTGTGCAGAAGGAAACGGTTTTGAACTTGCCAAAGCAAGTGCTTATGGGTTTGCCTCGGAACAATCTGTCAAAATTGATCACTTTATGGGAAAGCTTGGAGACTCTGGATAGAGCCATATTCACCAGAAAATACAGAGACATCACCCTTTTGCTTAAAGTAGAAGTAGATGAGCCAATAATCTCAACGGTTGTCAAATTTTAGGGCCCGATGTATCGATGCTTCTCCTTTAATGAAGAAGACATGACTCCCACCGTCAAGGAATACATGGTCCTGCTACATTTGGAGGGGAGGAGCAACCAGAATGGGTTACTTTTGACGTCAGAATATCAATAGTCTTGCATTCATTTCATTTTCATCATGGCCATTCATTTGCATTGCAGCATATTTATCATGCATTAATTAAACAAGCAATAAAATTAATTACAAGAAGTTCCATGGCAGTAGACCAAATTTACTGTAAAATTTTGCAGAAGTACGATACCCACTATCAAACCAAGAATATGGCCATGGCTAACAACAAGTATTAAAAATTAAATTTTAATATCTATCTTTAAATAGGGGTTGAGAGAGGATGGGAGGCAAGGAGTCAGAGAGGATCGGGTCGTCGGCATACAACGTCAATCCCAGACATGGATCATCAGAGAAGATGGATGAATGGACTATATTCGTCGATAACTTAAGCAAAAGGGTTTCTAGAGTAGCATTGAGAGAGCTCTTCATGCATCAAGGGAAGGTAACCATGGTTTTTATTCCAGCAACTAATACCAAGCCTAAGTACAAGGACGTTACATTTGCTTTCGTAACCATGGCCTCAAAGCTGGAAATGGAGCGTGCTATTGGGTGTTTGGATAAATCAAAGATTGATGGTTTGCTGATTAGAGTTTCCCAAGCTAAGTTTTCCAAAGGGAGGAAAATGAGTCAGAAGAATGGGATTCTAGAGGGGAGAAACGGTCCGCATGTGCCATGGGGGGAGGGTTTCCCTCCACCGTCGGAGGAAAAGGTCAGTTTTTCAGAGAAAAGAGCAATAAAACCTATAAGGAAGCTCTCTTGAGTAGAGACAAGGAAGGTGATGCGATGAAAGGTGATGAGAAGAAAGGGCCTACCCTTTGTGATTTTAAAATCCCGGCCAAGGATACAGATTGGCTGAAAATGTGCCTAACGGGAGTTGTCAAAGAACAGTTCGATAGTGAATTTGTGCAAAGAGCGTTGATGAACGATGGTATTGAAACAAAGGTGGTTAAATGGGGTTCAGATGGAGAGTCCGTTGTTTTAATCTTCAATTTTTTGAAAGAAATGGAGGACGCTTGGAACTTGAAGAAAGAAGAACTAAGTTACTGGTTCGACCATATTGAACGTTTGCTTATCGAGGGTGTTCCCCACTACTTCGTCTCAGTTAGATTGTATGTCATTTCGTTATTGTGTTAGCATGAAGTTTTTTTCGAAGCAATTGGAAATAGATGGGGTCGGTTTATTTGTTGCGATTCCGCTACGTTACTTAAGGAGAGACTGGACATGGCTTGTTTCACCCTAAGAACGGCTAGCATGGCAACCATACCCGATTCGGTGAAGATTTCTTTCATGGGTTACCCTTTTATCATTAAGATAAAGAAAAGAAGAGAAACCACTATTAGCTCTGGGGATGATAGGGAGTCCGATGGTGTCAAATTTGCAGATGTTTGGTCAGATTCTTTGTCCGTTGACGGGGACGTTGACGAGCCAAGGGTAGGGGAAAATTCCAATCATGAGGAGTTAGACAGTTCTGATAAGTCAGTCCCCTCGGAGAAAGCAGAGTCAGCCATGGGGAATGGTGAAGCGGCACGGTCGCCATCTTTTATTCCTGGTAATCAACACGTTTTTAATGTGGCGTCAGATTTGGTGAATAGCCCAAAAGATGTTCTACAGTCGTCTAATGTGGGGGTATTGGAGGTGGATAAGTGACGTGCGATGGAAAAGGAGGCTGAGGTGGTGTTGGGCCCTGTAGATAATACAAATTTAGCGGGTGATATTGGGCCTACTGGTGGTGGACTGGAAGGATCTAACTCACTAACAGGTGGTTATCAAGGCCAAGTGCCACCTGGATCGTCTAATGTTATGCCTGGCGGAAGTAACGATGAAGAAGAGATTAACAAAATGGTCTCCAGAGAGTGGGTGTCTGATAGTTTTGAAGGACGGGGTCAAATTCCCATTGAAATTTCTTCACCTCCTTCCTTTGGGATATACAGTAACGCGGAGTTGAATCCCTATGGTCAGAAATTTAATGGATTTTTTTAGAGCTGGGTCTAGAAGGAAATTCAGGCAAGTGGTTAGAGGAGCGTTGGAAGGTCTTACCCCACCTCGTCGTGTAAACAGTGAAGATAGGCTGGGAGAAGACATGTCGGCAATTAGTTTAGAGGCCGAATCTGTGTGGGAATTATGCAATATCCTGGAAATTTCATTCAAGGGTGGTCGAAGAGCAGTGATCAACAGAGTATGTGATATGGAGAAGGAGTTACATCAGGTAATCTAAGGTTTTTCCTATGGTTATAGTCTTTGTCTTATTCATGGATTTATCGATTTTGTCTTGGAATATCTGGGGTCTAAGGAGGAGGGAAAAGAAGAGAGCTATTAGGGACTTGGGGAGAAGATGCAAAGTTAACTTTGTATTTCTCCAAGAGACTAAACTGGAAAATATAGAAGCTACAGATGTTAAGAAATTTTGCGGATTGGATGTTTTCAAATTTATTGTTTCTCCTGCTGTGGGATCAGCAGGAGGGCTTGTTAGTATATGGGATCCCAATTTTTTCGAGGTATCAAGCACTTTTGTTAACACTCGATTCATAGCTATTATTGGGGAGGTGAAAATTTATAAGTTCAGATGTGGTTTTATAAATGTCTATGGGCCAGCATGTGATGGTGAGAAAGAGGATTTCCTTCAGGTTTTGCTTAATTTCATGAACCAGTGGCAGGTTCTGTGGTGCGTTGGAGGGGATTTTAACTTATTTCTGGATCCGGATGAAAAAATCAGCTTCTCGCTAAATAAGTCTCTCTTGGCCTTGTTCAGTTCGTTCATTAATAATGCTAACTTAATGGATTTGCCGTTGGTTGGGGGGAAATTCACTTGGAGTAACAATAGAGACCCCCGACTTTCATTCAGCTGGATAGGTTTATTGTGGCCCCAAGTTTCTGTTCGGAGTTTCCTACGCTCACCCAAAAAATGATGCCTAAGTCTCTTTCGGACCACAACTCAATATTATTAACTGTGGAGTCAAAGAATTGGGGACCAAAGCCCTTCAAATTCTTTAACTCATGGTTCCTTGAGGAGGGTTTCGAGGTAATGGTTTTGGAGACTTTCAAGAAGTTGAAGAGCAATAACAAGACGGGTAGTATAGGGAGTTTGATCAGAGGGACAAAATTGGTGGTAAAGTCTTGGTATGGAAAGCTTGGAAATGCTTCGAAAAATCTCATTCCCATGTTGGAAGCACAACTCTCGGCAATGGAGTTATTATTTCAGTCTGGGAATGGTAGCTCTGAGCGTTTTAACAAACTTTGTAAGCTCAGAAGTGACTTATGGGCACTGTACAGAAAAGAAGAATTGGAGTGGCTGCAAAAATCAAGGCTGAAATGGCACTCTCAAGGCGACAGAAATACGCATTTTTTCATTTAGTGGCATCCGGGAGAAGGCGTTCTAACGCCATTCATAGCCTAAATGTTCATGGGCAGGTCCTCACCGATCCGAATTTGATCAAATCAGTTGTCTATGAGTTTTTTTGTAAAAGCTACAATTCGAATAATGCGTTGGAGGTCACGGAATTGAACCTAGGTTTTCGGAAAATCATTTTGAGCCAGGAGAAGAGTTTGGTGGATAACTTCACTGAAGAGGAAGTATGGGCAGTTCTTTCTTGCTCGGATGGTAACAAAGCACCTGGCCCGGATGGGTTCAATTTGAGTTTCTTTAAGAAGTTCTGGAAACCTCTGAAAAGAGATATTATGAGTTTTTTCGAGGATTTTCATGGCGGGGGCTCTTGGGAAGCCATGATTAATCACTCCTTTATCACTTTGATTCTCAAAACCAAAAACCCCTCCTCGTTAGATAAGTTTCGGCCAATCAGTTTGGTGAATAGTATGTATAAACTGCTCTCGAAGGTCCTTGCTAAAAGACTTAGCCTTGTGTTGGATTCGATCGTGGGGATACTCAATTCGCATTCATTCCTGGGAGAAAATTTTTGGATTGCTCATTAGTCGCTAATGAATTAATTGATTTCGTGAAAAAATCTGGAAAGCCGGGGGTTGCCTTCAAAATTGATTTTCAAAAAGCTTACGATTCAGTCAGTTGGGAGTTCCTTCTATTTGTTCTTAAGGCATGTGGTTTCCCGGAGAGGTGGTGCAACTGGATTTTCCAATGCGTGTCGTCTGCATCCATCTCAGTGCTTGTGAACAGCGTGCCGACAAAAGCTTTTGCTATGCCCGAGGTTTGAGATAAGGCTGTTCACTGTCTCCTTTATTATTTAATGTGGTTGGAGAAGCCCTTAACTTCCTCTTAAAAAAAGCAGTGGAGTGCAAATTATTCGAAGGGGTAAGAATTGGTAAGCACGCTTCTTGTATCGATATCTCACATCTACAATTCGCGGATGACTTTATTTTGAATTAACATTGTGGATCGAGATATTAGGGAATGGGCAGCAGCTATAGGGTGTTCTTATGGTTCCTTTCCCACTACGTATTTGGGCCTTCCACTTGGTGCTTCAAGGAATTTCAGTAGTCTTTGGGATCCGGTATTAAAAAAGTTTAAGGATACGTTTGAGGGGTGGAAGACAAATTTTCTGTCTATCGGGGGTCGGCTAACGCTCATCAAATCTGTACTTTCTAGCCTCCCAATTTACTTCTTGTCTATCTTCAAAATGCCCGAGTCAGTGGCAAAATCTATTAACAGGTTTATTTCAAAATTCCTATGGGGTGGAGACAGCGAAAATAGGAAATTGCACTGGGTTAAATGGGACACGGTCTGCGAACCTAAGGACAAAGGTGGGCTGGGGTGCCTAATATCAAGTGTCTCAACCGTTCTTTATTGTGCAAGTGAGCTTGGAGATATGGGAACGAACGGGACTGTATATAGAGAAAGGTTATTAGTTCGAAGGTCCCCGGAAGCGAGGCGAATCTCCTACCGCTACATGCGAAGATAAATCATGTTTCATGGATTTGGCGTGATATTTCGAACTTTCTATTTCAAAATGATTCTTTTGGAAATGCTGTTAGAGAAAACTTGGCAATAAAAGTTGGTGATGGTTCTTCTTTAAGATTCTGGTTCAATAAGTGGATAGGCAACGACCCTCTAAGTGTGGCTTTTCCAAGAATTTTTTCCCTGTGTGTGAACAAACAAGCCGTTATTAGTGACTTTGGTAAGCAGGAGAACAGAAAGTGGAGTTGGGTAATTCCCTTAAGAAGACCCACTTTTGATTGGGAATCACATCAATGGAGGGAGTTGATGGGGGTGCTGGAAAATTTCATTTCTAGCAAGGTGGAAAAAGATTGGGTCTGCTGGAACAGATCGAGCGATGGAAGATTTTCGATGAAATCAGCCAGGAATCTTACGGTTTCTTCTCGTCAGACTGATAATTTTTGGAAGGATAGAGTGTGGATGGGTTTCGCTTCTCCTAAAGTGGAGATTTTAATCTGGCGAATTGTACATGGCAGGGTTCATGTGTGAGTCGAGTTGGCAAAGAGGGGGTGGTCAATGCTGATAATGGTTCGTGCCCCTGTCTAACAAATTCCCTGAATCAGTTGAACATTTATTCTTCTCTTGTGCAGGGGTTTGGAGAATTTGGTGTAGATTCTGTAAGGATGCTGGGATTGTTTCGGTACTTCACGAAAATCTGAAAATGTTCCTAGAGCAATGGTGTTCGTTGGGTCTACGCAAGTCTAGGGGTGGTGGTCTCTTATTCCGTGCGCGGTAGTTTGGACAATCTGGTTGACCAGGAATGAAATTGCTTTCCAAGACAAAGTGATCGATTGGAGCCAAATGGATCTCCTAGTTCGGTTTAGGTTGGCTTTCTGGCTTAAAGCCAAATTCGAAGGTAATCCTCTATCCATTGATGATTTGGTTGCCAACCCTTCCCTCGGCATTTCTTTGTGTAATCCGGTATTAAAGAATCATAGAATCTATCAAAGGATGCCACCTCCTGTGGGTTTTTTGAAGTTAAACATGGATGGAGATTTTTCCATCGCAAAACAGGCTGGGGGTTTAGGAGGATTATTAAGGGACAAGGAAGGTACCATCTTGTTCCAGTTTGCCGAGGCGGTGGGAAACATTCCCCCGACACTGACGGAGCTCCTTGTTGCACGCAAGTGGGTGTCGTTGTTCCTCAAATCAGAATGGGCAAAGTATCACAGGCTCGTTATAGAATCGGATTGTAAGGAAATGTGTGATTTGTTGACTGGGTCGAGCTTGGTGCCTCAGGCTCTGAGGAATATGGTTAGTGAGTTGAAGGATGTCATCTGTAAGTTTGGGATGATAATTCGGCTTATCCCGAGATCTCCGAATGTAGAAGCTGATGCTCTAGCTAAGCAAGGAATTGGTTGAGTCCGTGGTGTATTAAGGTGCCTTTGGGTGTTTTTTATGGGTTAATTTTCGTGTTTTGATATATGCATGTAATTCATTATGTAAGACTTTATCGAATTTATTAATATATGATGTGGGGCACTCTTTTCCCCTTTCGATAGGAAAGGGTTTTTTAATAAGGCCCATATTACCTTTCAAAAAAAAGAATATGGCCATGGAAGAGAGGATGACAACTGTGGATATCAATCTAAAAGGTGCACATGACAGGCTCGACAAAATAGAAAAAGAGGTGAAAGACGAAATTGTATAAGCCCAAAGAAGCATTGTCAGCCATATAATGGCTATACTGAGATTCAGAGACCCAAAAGCACGAAAGGCAGTTGAAGTTGTTGACATAACATTACCTCAACCTGGGTGATCTATGAAGCGATTCCACCAAAGGGAAAGTCCAAACACACTTGGGAAGGACCTTCGCTAATGCTCCGGTGGAGTCCAAAATTAATCATGAGGAGAATTCAGACTTTGAGGTTCCCGATCTCAACGAAGCTGTAGGTAGGGTTAGAGTAGATAAGAAATTGGAGGATCGTTGTGATAAGCTTGTATGGATAATTAGGGCCATGCAATGAGGTAACATTTATGATGGCTTGGACGCTAGGGATTCATATGAGTCTAGTGTCTCACTAGATGATTCCACCAAAATTCCAGGCCCTAGAGTTTGAGAAGTATGATGGGACAACTTGCCCATCGGCATCTGACCATGTACTACCGAAAAATGTCACTATACTTGGAAAATGGGAAGCTACTTATCCATTGTTTCCAAGACAATTTACTAGGGTCTACGGCTTGATGGTATATCCAGTTAAGCCGAATAGACATAAGAGCTTAAAGGGATTTTTCAAAGGCTTTTCTTGAGCAGTGTAATCATGTGACCAACATGGTCCCAAATCGGATTATGCTACAAGGTATGCGAAAAGATACAATGAGAGTTTTTCGCCAGTATGCGCAGATATGACGAGACGTGACAGCTCAGGTTCAGCCACCCTTGTTGGAGAGTGAGATTACTCTAATGTTTGTGGAGACTTTGAAAGGACTCTTCGATGACCGCATGATAAACCATGCCACCAAAGGTTCGCAGACATGGTCATGAATAGGAAACTAATATTGACAACTATCAAGAAAGGGAAACTAAAATATCACAATAACCAGTCACCCAAGGGGAGTGATTCTCAAGTTCATGTGGTGGATTATCACCCAAACAACCAACCTCAAGGCCACACCCGTAAGCCATCCTCACGATATGTAAGTTCTCTGAAAATTCTTCGTCCAGTTCCGATTTCATAAACGGAATTGCTCCCAACACTCATTGAAAGAAAACTTCTTACCACAATATAGTCCAAGCCAAAATATCCTCCTTATCATGAATCTTATGATGTTAATGTTGTATGTGACTACCACTTGGGAAGTTCAGGCAATACTACGGAGAATTGTGGGGCTCTAAAAAAATAAGGTTCAAGATCTGATTGAGACTGGTCTTTTAAAATTTTAAAGGAACAAAAATGTGGAATGAACATCCTTGTTTTCCATGTTGTAGGTGTTGATTTGTTAAGAATTTTCTATGTTTTGAATTTTTGTTATGAAGTAATCTGATGTGAGCACGGCTACCAGACTTGCAAGGTTCTCAGCAACTTTTATGAGACCATTTGATTGAGGCAAGTTATTACCTTTCAAGAAGCCTCAAGAAGCTCATTCAAGCTTAATTCAAGTTTGCCATGGCAAGTTTGGATTTATGAAGGCCTATTTTAATCCCAAGGAAGAGCCTCTACCATTGAAGATGTCACATTGATTTGTAGGGAGATCTTATTAGCCATATATTTAAATTATGTTATAATTTCATATATGTTACACACTTGAATGTTTTGTGTGCATTATATTCATACATGAGCATTGCTTGGCATCTTGGCTCAATTGGTCGGTCCAAACATTAATGCAAGCATGGAAAAAGGCATGTGAAGAGATGGGGAGTTTGAATGACATTCCTATGCGTTTAGGTGCACTATGTCAAGTTTGGACAACAACTATTATTCATGTCTGCCTCATTTCAAGATCAAGAACATCAGTCAGCTTGTCCTCTATTTTTAGATGGGATTAAGAAAGATCTGGGTCTTGAAGTCTTCTGGAAACTTATTTCTTTATCTCTTATCTTTCCAACAAACTTTGAATCACATCCATCTAATGTCAAAGAGCTTGATGTATGACCATTTTATCGTTGATAGTGCAGGCAAAAATTTCATTATGGGAAATGTTGGACATCCACTCATGGATGGTGCTTCCATTCGTTTCCTCTTTATATGAAGACGGCAAGAGTCTTCTCACATGGCATGGAAAAGATGCATGCTGAATTTCGTTCATGAATGGAAAAATTAAAAAGTGTCTTGAAGAACCAAAAGGTCTTATAAGCTTTATAGTCCTTTCGGCTACCGAGAGAAGATGGAAGGTTCAAAGCTTTAAGGCATTTTAAAGATTCAAATATCTATTCAGCTACTAAGGGAATTTGGAAGATTAAAAGCTTTAAAAACATGCATGAATAGTCACTAAAAGGGGACTTTCTAGATCCATTTTAAAAATATTCCTCTTCCATCTCGTAAAGCCTATAAATAGGGGATGTTATTTTCATTTGTAATTAGATTTTGGTCATTTTGACATCTTGTGTAGTTTCTCTTTGAGAAATATATTTGAGATTTTTATCTCTTGTCTACCCTAGACTTCTCAATTTTGAGTGTGGCGTCTATCTTCCATCTCTTTATAACTTTGGTTCTTAGTTCTATATAACTAGCGGGTCAAGTTCCATTATATCACCGATTCCTAACTCCTTATAGTTAGCGGATCGTGATTCTACCTTATTTCAATCATCCATCATTGTCGTTTTCTATCTTTGTCCATCACCATTTTTTATCACCGCCCATCAATTCCGATTCCAATTACATAAACTTAGTTTCCGCACCATTATAATACAACAATTCAAATTTGAAGTCTATTTTGTTCGGGGCATCCTTAATTCGATCAGGAACTCAAGCGACTCTTCCTCTTCACGAAGATGAGCTCGCATCATAATTCATGGAATCATTTTTGCTATTTTTGCCCGATAGTAGCAAAGATCTTTTTGTAAGGGAACATGTTATGTCTGCGGATTTTCATTTCAATGAAAAATGCATTTTTGTTTGATATGCATTGAATTCAAAACCATGAATGTATAATATTGGAAAAAGGTTTGGCCTATGTTCTTCTCATTTTTCAACTCCGTCTGATTTTAGGTTCTATTTTTAATTTATTGTTATGTATTTTTCTTACGATATTCTATAATATTTGGATTATTATTGCACTCATTTATCTAACAATTTAAGGCAGACTCGAAGTTTTAATCCAAGACGTTCATTGATTCTTATTCTCTCGAGAAATAAAGTTGCACGATGCATTTTAATGAATTGTACCATTTCAACATGAAATATAATGGTTGTTTAATCATGGTTTAAAGTGATTACTATGGTGGAACCCGTGAAGCAACCAGGAAATGGAAGGATGTGCGAGGTGGATTTTTTTAATGTTGTGTTAAACTCATGTGTTATACCAGATAGTTCCTCGAGTTTGTAAATGCAAGTTTGATCAGGTTGAATAATGAAAATATTAATTTTTTGAATTTTGTCTTTATAACTAAAATATATTGCTACATACTATGGTTATTGTGATACTAATAATCTCTTTTGAGAAATACGTCAAGACAACATGAAGATTGGAAGAAGGTACTCAGCCAACCGACATTTGAATTTTGATTTTCCCTTTGAGGTCAGAGTATTTAGATTTTTTGTCTGTTAATTCAAGTTTTAATATCACCTAAATTTATGTTGACTACTAAAATCAAAGACTAGTATGAACGGTTGATTGAAAAGACAATATGAGGTGCATGTTTAGGATTGTTTTTTTGAAAGACCTGATATTTAAGCGTGTTTAGTGCACCACCTCTCTTATAGGATTACTTACATTGTACTCTATTCATTATTGGGCCCTTTATTAGACCGCCTGCACTTTTGTTTCGGGTTTTTAGTTTACTAAATTACTATCGTCTAACAAAAGTTAATATTTGTATTTCTGTTTCGGGTTTTTAGTTTTACTAAATCTCCGTCGTTCAACATAAGTTGATTAATTGTGTTTTTGTTTTTGACTAAATTCCTGACGATTAGTAGGTTCATAATTATGACATGGCATTTAGCTTGTGACTTTGTTGTGGTATAATCCAAGATCTCGTCCAACTCGCATTCTTATGATATAGTCAATATTTTGACTCTGGTTTTAAAGCAAAGTCCAATGTTGCCAGTGATGAGTGTTTTATTTTGTTATAATTTTACCGATAACTATTCCCTGTTGAATCTTTAATATTAATGATTTTGGTTGTTTTTATTGGTTTTTGCACATGAATTCAAATTCCAGAAAACATCATTAAAAGAGCATGTTCTGCAGTTTTTTTCTAGAATATGGCTGGAAATGTGGGCATAACTTGGGGCATGACGAGGTTCTGGCAGTCTAGTCAGTAGTAGCTTCTAGAAGGCGATCTAGTCAACATCATCTAGAAGGACGGACGGGCGAGATTTACTTAGGATTTAAGATTAATTTTAAATATTTGGGAGTTATCACAGTATTATTAGGGGTTTTATTTGAATGTTTTTAGTATTATCTTAGGTATTTTATTTTAAATATTCCTTTATCTTTAGGGTTTTTTTTGAAAAGCGATATGATTTTATTAAAGCAAAATCATACAAAGCACTACTAATGGCCTCGTTAAAAACCCCCCTAATCTTAAATGGGGGAAAAGAGTACCATTAGTAGTGGCACAATAGAGGACAAACACGCATACAACTCACGCCGTTA
This sequence comes from Hibiscus trionum, assembly GCA_030270665.1. Lineage (NCBI taxonomy): Eukaryota > Viridiplantae > Streptophyta > Magnoliopsida > Malvales > Malvaceae > Hibiscus > Hibiscus trionum. The sequence continues at coordinate 9,165,921 of BSYR01000052.1, read as the reverse complement.
CACAAAGCCACGATTTCCGATCGACACCCCCCTTGGCAAGGGCATCCGCCAATTGATTACCTTCCCGGAACACATGCGCGAAACACACATTTGGCAAAGCCTCACAAGCGTCGTCGATCTGAAAAAACCAACGCCACAATCGCCAAGGCCTCCGTTCAACCCCTTGAATCCACGCAAGAGCCACCCTCGAATCCGATTCAATGACTATCGACTGTACCCCCGCCCACGACGATTCCCTCAACAGCTTCAGAGCAAATGCAATCGCTTGGACCTCGGCCTCATTCGAGTCCGCCAATCCGATCGCCCCGGAAAACAAGCCTCGGATTCGGCTTTCCCAATCTCGGATCACTCCCCCACACCCCGCTAAGCCCGGCTTACCCCGAGCTGCCCCATCGACATTGCACTTCCACATTCCTTTCCAAGGCGGTACCCACGTCACAGCACCCCTACTCGATTGCCCCCCCGCTGCGTCGTTCATGCACAACAAAGGGCATTCCCACCATGCTGCCTCACGGATGTCTACCTTATCAAACCGACTACGAGTCCAATGGAACGAACACAATTGAATTAAGAAGACAATCCCCCCAATCGGCATTCTCTTTTCCTGGAACATTAGCGCATTTCTTGCGAACCAAATAGACCACAACACACTCGTGCATCCGATAAGCCACCACTCCCTCAATTCACCATAAAAGAAACTGTTGAAACACATAACAATAAACTCCCTCACCTGCCTCGGACGTGTCACTGCCACTCCCCACCACGTAAAGAAACAGTCCCAAATCTTCCACGCCGTCGAACAGTCCCATAAAATGTGATCTATCGCATCCTTGCCTGCCCCACAAAAACGGCATACAACGGATGTTTCCCCCAACGGTAAACCTCGTGCCATCAACATAGACAAAGTAGGCAGGCGATCAATAAGAATAAACCAAATAAAACATTGTAATTTTGGCAGCACTGGCAAACGCCACGGCCAATTTACTTCCGACATGTCCAACATACCCAATGATGACATTAATTTGTTTAATGCCTTTACCGAAAATTCCCCCGTTGTCTTCGGGGTCCAAACGAGCCGATCCTCTATGTCATGTCTCAGTACAAAACCTTGAATACAAGCCATCAAGTCCCTCAGCATACCCCCTCGAACGCTCTCAATTCCCTGCGAAAACAGCCACTCCAATCTGCCTCTGTCTGTCCCAACACCTCACCAACACGCTCAATTTTATCCACAACCAGCCCATACAACCGCAGGAAAACCAGCTTCAACGGTTCGGCCACACACCAATGGTCATGCCAAAACATCACTCTCTCACCATTCCCTACAATCCACCCGAATTGAGAAGCATTCATGTACCTTACAACCACCTCATTTTGCTGAACATCAACCACTTGTTTCCACATCGATGACATCGACCGTGAACTTCGCTGATGGATCCTCCAAGACAGCACCCCAGAACCGTATTTTGCGGCCACAATCTTCCTCCACAGCGAACCCTCTTCAACCGCATATTTCCATGCCCATTTTGCCAACAAAGCTAAGTTGCGGACGTGTAAATTTATCACCCCTAAACCTCCAAGCTGTTTCGGACGACAAGCCACTTCCCACCCCACTCGGCTCAATTTAGCTCGCTCTTCTTTACCTCCCCATAAGAAGTTCCACCGAATCCGATCGATTTTCAATATGATACGCTTTGGTATCATAAAGACCCCCATATAATATACCGGAAGGGCCGATAAAACCGAATTTACCAACACTAAACGTCCCGCAAACGAAAGCGAGTCGCGTTTCCACCCCGCCAAACGCCGGCGAAACCGCTGAATTAACAGCTTCCATATTTCCATGCCCCTCGGGCTTACACCGATAGGAATTCCCAAGTATGTCATCGGCAATACTCCTTTCGGACAACCCAAAACTCTGCTCACTCCATCAAGAACCGAGTCCTCTAAGCCAACTCCAATTAGGCATGACTTATCATAGTTGATCTTTAAACCTGTGGTAAGTTCAAAGCAAGTAAGCACCCTTTTTAAGTTTCTCGCCATCTCTACATCGCCTCGCATAAATAGCACCGTATCATCCGCGAATTGTAGGTGCGACACCAATACCTCCCCTACTACCCGAACCCCAGTAATTAAGCCCCTACGTTCAGCATTAGACAAAAAAATGTGCAGCACCTCGGCCACGATAACAAACAGCAGTGGCGAAATTGGATCACCTTGCCGCAACCCTCTCCTCATCGGGAATTCCTCCGTCGGACTGTCGTTAATCAACACTGAAAGCCTCGCTGTTTCCACACATTCCGATATCCATCCGCACCATGTCTCCCCAAACCCCATTTTAATGAGTACATACCGCAAGCAGCCCCAATCAATGCAATCGTAGGCTTTAGCGAAGTCAAGTTTCAGCACATAGCTACCCATTCGATCCCCTGAAGTCTTCATAGAATGAATAATTTCATTAGCTAACATGATCCCATCCAAGATTTGTCGTCCATCAATAAATGCGGACTGTACGTCACTAATAAGCTGAGGCAATACCACTTGAAGGCGACGAGCTAGACATTTAGCTAAAATCTTATACACCGAGTTAAGTAAGCAAATCGGGCGAAAATCCCCCAACATCCGAGGGTGCTCCTTCTTCGCTATCAACACAACAAAAGTCGAATTATATCCCCTCGGAAGCCGACCTATACCATGAAAATCCTCCATAAAAGCCATTACATCACCACGCGCAAACTCCCAACCCTTTCGAAAAAATTCAAATGGAAAGCCATCCGGACCCGGCGCTTTAGCCCCCTCGCTACTCCATATCGCGTGTTTAACTTCCTTTTCCGTAAACGGTCTTTCCAGCACCTCTCGTTGCTGTGCCGAAATATGTGAAAAACAAACGTCAGGCACTAGACCACCTGCCGGTTGCTGCCCAAAGTGCTTAATAAAATCCATTCGCACCATCTGCTTTAGGCGCCCAATTTCCTTGACCCTCACCAAATTGGAGACCTCTAATTGTGCTTTGTGCTTGCCGTATTTTTGCCACCTTGTGAAAAAATGAGGTGTTTCTGTCACCTTCCGCTAACCATAACGCCCTCGATTTCTGACGCCAAACGGATTCCCGCATACTCGCCACCTTCCATAAACGAGTGTGTAACCGCCTGTATTCTACTTCCTCGGCCCTCGTCCTAGTTGTAGAAAACAGCATATTATCACAAACCTCAATTTTTTTCGCTAGAGCCTCATATTCCCTATCTAGATCGCCAAATTGAGATCGATTCCAACCCTTCAAAATCTGTTTTAAGCTCTTCAATTTCAAACGAATTGGCATACGTTCAACACCCGAAGACAACTGCTTCCACTCCTTTTTAAGGCGTGGTACATCATTCAACCAAGCGTTAACAAAACGAAACGGTTTGGGGCCACTGTCCTCCATCTCGCTCACCAATACAATAGGCGAATGGTCCGACAGTTCCTTCGGCAGATGCAAAATCACTAGCGACTCAAACCTCTGAATCCAGCCGTCCGTGACCAAAAATCGATCTAGGCGACTACACCTCCCCTCAGGATCGAACCACGTGAACAAATTTCCATTAACCGGAATGTCAATCAAAGCAAGATACTCGATAAACTCACAAAAACTGTCCACCCCCGGATATCCATTCCCCCTCCCACGCCTTTCCTCTTGACATTTTACCACATTATAATCGCCTCCCACACACCATTCGATTGGCCTACGTTGAACAATCGTTTTAATTCCCTCCCAAAAATTGGCCTGTTCCGTTACCCCACATGGCGCATATATCCCAATAAAACCACAATCCCACTCCTCTCTCGTCCATTTCCCAATGACCATAATTAAATTACGCCCAACCTCTGATTCCGAAACATGAAAACTCGCAGGATCCCACACCATAAGTAACCCTTTCGACCGACCCTCCGATGGAGCAAAAAGGAATTCAAACGAATTAGAAAACCATAATTGGCTAACTAACCTCTCTGATATGCTTTCCATCTTTGTCTCCTGAAAGAGAGCCAATCCGCATCGTTGTTGCCGTAGAACACGTCCAATTGAACGTCATTTCGCTGCTGCCCCTAGACCACGCACATTCCACGACAACAACCTCATAAGCTGCTATTTCGGAACCTCTCGCGCCTCCAATAAGCGCGCGATATCTTGTAGCACTTCTTCTTCTCTACCTGTTGTCACCGCCCCAATTAAATTGCCCACTCTCGCTGTTTCCGCAGCCTCACGAATAATAGCTTGCTTCCGACAAATAAAATCCGAATTAGACAAAGATCTGTTTGCTATTTCAATCGGTTGCTGTTGTCCTTCATCTTTAATTTTTCTCGGACGGCCACGCCCCCTTTTCACTACTTTGGTCTTTGTCGAAGAGTCAACCACTTGGGGAGGGTTGAGTTCCGATAGGAGTCTAACTCTTCTCCTCTCTCCATTTACTTCAAGCACACTTGCCTTCGATTTTCGGCTGTCACCGCCCATGGATTCAACATGCACCTGCTCCGCGATCATAATCACACCCTCCTCGTCCGAGGCAACCACCTGCCCCTCTTCCTTCCCTCCCCCCATCGCTGCAACCTCCACTAAACACCGTTCCTCTCCAGCCAATTGGTCCTCTAAATCACGGTTAATTAATCCCAACGACTCCTCCTCACATCCGCTATCCATAACAAGATGTGGTTGAACATCCCCCGTATTGAGCTTCTCCCTCTCCAATTCATCCACTCGAAGACTTGATTCACACGGCAACGATACCTCTAAATCCCTATTCAACAAAACCAGCTGCTCCTCCTCACTTACCCTCTCCAGTGATCGCACCCTATCATCCTCCCTAGCATTGTCCTTCCACATGTGATTGATATAGGACTTGTCTCGAACAGTTCCTGATTCCACTTGGTGTTCCTCCCGATCGATAGAATTCGGCACAATGGTTTCATCATCGGATTCATCATCCTGTGCAAACACCGAATTGGATTTCCATTCCACTTCCCCCTCCCTAAGGCTATCCCCTTTTTCCGAGCACGACCCCGTGTCACACTTGCACTCCCTCTTCATGCCAACTCCTTCCTCAAAATCAGAGACTCGGATTAAGAAATTCGTATCTCCTTCATGAATATTCACCATTTCGTCGATTCGATAGACCCAATCCGTTTCAATTAGGATTCGAGCTCTCTCGAATGACGAAGGAGCATTCGTTTCCAAATCCACACGCACTAATTCACCCCATAGACTTGCAATATTTCTAAATGTATCATCCGACCATAAGTGGATGGGCAGTCCGCACAAAGAGAGCCATACTCGTCGGTTTGGTAATGTCATCGACGGCGTCCATTCCATCACATTTTCCAGCCACCGCTGCAGTTTCCCGGATTTAATCGTCACCTCTCGTAGATGGCAATTGTCGAACATCAATAACACTAGCGATCCCGCCACTCTCATCACGGATAACCCCTTCAACCCCTCCCGTTTGAACTCACTAGCCAATTCCTCAATTGAGCAGATTTGACGGCAAAAACCAATTGCACAAGATTGCAAAATTCGTCATTTATCCATGTCGACAATTCCTGTAACTTGTTTAATTTGGGGTGTCGACGCTGGGGAATGTCCCCTACTCTCCCATTGCCTAGGCTGATCGATATTCTTTGGTCGAATCCCCTTAAAATCTTCATTAGTTTTAGGCGAAATTCTTTTTCCCCTTCTTTATTCCGCTGCTCCCGTCCTCCATCTCTAGCTAGCGATACCCTGATTTTCGAACCGTAGAGACGAAATCCGTCGAATCGCTCAATTACTCTCTCCGCATCCTGTTGCGATTCCATTCGAACAAATCTGAATCGGACTCCGTCCTTTGATCGCTTTGTAGGTACGAAAACATCCACCACCACCCTGTGTCGATCAAATACCTGCCAAACACCCTTCCAATGAAGTTGATCCGGGAGATTATAGACGAATAGAGACCAACCCCGTCTTCCACCATTACCCCGCCGTGAGATTGTTTCTCTTCCGTCGTCGACCTTTTTCCCCTGTGCCGCCGTCGCCATCTCTTCTGTATATAACTCACATTTCTCTTTAGGGTTTTCTTAAGCTATAAATACCCATTTAGGGTGAAGCTTGAAAGATGAACTTAGCTTTTACTTTGTTGTTGGGGTTTTAATTTCTATAAAAGTTCTTCTTTTTTTTACTTGTTTTTATTTTAAGTTTTTATTTACTTTCTTTAAAATATGCTAAGTATGATTTATATCATGCTTAGCTAATTTTCCAATTAGCCGAAGGCTTAAAGCGATGTCTCAATTTTAATTGTGAGAATTGAAAAGCACCTAATTTCTTCAGATATTTTTCTCAATCTTTCTGCAAACTTGGATTGGCAATCGGTCTTTCCTTTAAAAATCTTTACACTTTCAATTCAAAAAGGGCTCGTTGGTTTGATTGTTGTTCTGATTTAAAGTTGGAAGGAAGGATCAGCTTGTAGCATATTTGACTTCCTATGAACACACTTATCGGCGGTCCGCTAAGGGAAATTGAGATCGGATTTGATTCTCATTGAGACAACATAGTTCGAGTCGGGTTTTTTCCAGATTTTAAATTGTTTTATTCTAACGGCGATAGTCGGGGTTAGTCTAGCCAGAGAACTGAAATTCAAAAATTGATTTTGGGTTATCGGTTTATCAGAGAGAAAAACAAGTTACAAGTGTTGGGCCTTGTAAACTTTAACCGTCATTTATCCGGAGTAAAATCTTATTCGATGATCGCTTGGAAATGAGTCAAAGCGAAGCTTGAGGCTGGTTACTTAAACTGAACATCTTCTTAAATATACTATCATTCTTATATTTAAATTTTCATTTCTTCGTTTTATTTAAATTAAACTCTTGCAATAAACCACCCAATTTTTTACACCTTTTTCGCCTAAATAAGACCAGAAGCCTTCTACATCAGAATTTCCAAAGTCCATGTGGATCGACCCTTCTTCTCTTTACTACACTATTTAATTATTTCTTTAGAAATCAAGGATAATTATATTGACAGTTTATGATGCGTGTCAAATTGGCATTGTTGCCGGGAACTTCGGCAAAGTTACTGATTAAAGTTTATTTTGATTTATGAACAGGAAGAATCAGGGAGAACTAGATGATTTTGTACTGGAGATCGAAGCATTAGCCCGAAGACTACACGCACAAACACTTCGAGAAAAAAGACAATAGCAAGAACAACGATAATTACAATCCAAACCAGATCTAGAAACACCTTTTAACTCTGAAACACACTTTGAATACGATAATGTAGAGCAGATTCTGATGGCAGAAAATGACCAAACTATTTGAGAACTTGCCACGGCACCTGAGGAGCAATAACAGTTGTGCATCACATTTCTGAATGGTGAAACACCATTCACACTTAAGACAAGACTAGTCCATCTTCTGCCGACCTTCCATGATCTGTCCAGTGAAAACCCGCACAAACATCTCAAGGAATTTCATATGGTTTGTTTAAGCACGAAACCTCAGGGAGTATCCGAATACCAAATTAAACTTCGCGCTTTCCCTTTTTCCTTAGACGATTTGGATAAGGATTGCCTATTTGATATACCGTCTAATTCGGTTAATACTTAGATTGATATGTCTCGACTTTTTCTTAACATGTTCTTCCCTACAACAAGGTGAGTAAACTAAGGCGAAGCATGTTAGGACTCTGAAAAAATAAACGAAATAATTATATGACTATTGGGAGAGCTTTAAGAAATTATGCACAAATTGTCCATAACATGAACTATTAGAACAAACACTTCTCCAATACTTCTATGAAGGCTTACTCTCTATGGAGATGAAGATGGTCGACGCAGCAAGTGGAAGCGCACTTGTAAACATAACTCTGACTGAGGCTAGAAATTTAATTTCTACTATGGCCGCTAACTCTCAACAGTTTCGCCCTTCTAGTGAACCCTTTCGATGAGTTCACGAGATAAGTACAGTTTCTTTAGACAATAAAATGGAAGTTAGCTGATATGAATCAATCTCTTGTTGCAGACAAAACAAGTACAACTAGACTTTGCGGAATATGCATGATGTTGGACCATCCAATGGATTGTTGTTCGATATTACAGGGAGATGTTGCCGTACAAGTAAATGTAGTAGGTAATTTTCCAAGACCTACCCAAAGGCCATACATCCCTCACGCCAACACGTATAATTTGGGGTGGAAGGACCATCCAAACTCTAACTATGGACCAAATCCCAGACCAAATCAAGATTATCAACCACTTGCACCACAACAATATCAACCGCAAAAACCATTATTGGAGTCAATTGTTGAACGTTTGACGTTATCCCAAGAAAAGTTTCAACTAAAGACCGAAGCAAACTTTTAAGAAATTGACAAACAGATGAGTCAACTAACGTTAGTAGTAAGTTGTTTATAATCCAAAGGGAAGATGTCATCGCAAACCGAGGCGAACCCACAAGAAAACGTTAATGCAATCACCCTTCTGAGTGGCACTGTTATCGCACCACCAGTCCTAGAGGATGTTACCGCAGAATCCTAAAAAAAGATGAATCAAGAACCTAGAGGGAAAAAGAAGAAGTTGACGCAAGATCCTAGAGGACAAAGAAGGATGAATCGAAAAATCCTCCCACGCCACCTCCCTTTTCCTTCGAGATTGGTTAAACGTGATAAACAAGCCAAGGAAAAGGAGATACTTAAAGTTTTTTAAAAGGTGGAGATGAACATACCCCTCCTTCACGTAATCCGAAAAGTTCTGAGATACACCAGATTCTGGAAAGACCTTTGCACAACCAAAAGGAAACTTACCGACAATGAAAAGGTAAACTTGGGTGAACACGTATCAGCTGTTTTTCAACGTAGGCTTCAACCTAAGCTAAAGGACCAAGGAATGTTTGTTATTCCTTGTAAAATTGGTAAAGTATAAATTAAACGTGCCATGTGTGATTTGGGACTTTCTCCATACATGAATGTTGCAATGATGTTTCTTGTTGTTCCATAGATGCATTGGAGCTTGCTTTTAAACCCTCTAAGGAGTTCTTGACCGTTTCTAGTCGTTGGGGTTGATTAGAGCCACTAGGGACTTAATTTCCAGCATTAAATGCACTTCTGGGCATCTTGGTATCAGTACGCAGGTCTCGGTGTCGATACATGACTTAGGAAGAAAAAACCGTTACAAGCGATTAATGCAGGGCATACCGGTACGCGATACTGAGTATCGGTACGGGCCCTTGCGTATCGGTACAGACTTGGCCGTATCGGTACGAAGATTGGCTACTTGAAATTTGGAAAACTTGGGGAAACAAAGGGAGTATCGGTACACGTACGACCGTACTGGTACGAGCTGTTCAATATCGGTACGAGGAGATCCGTACTAGTACTCGCATCTAGTTTTTCACACTTTGGCTATTTTGAAAATATTTGAACATGTCAAAAACTCTTTCAAATATATTTTTCAAGTTAATGGACTTTTGAAATATTTTTACAAATTATTTTAATTTCTAAAACATTTTTCATTTAAGTTATATCAAAATCTAAATCTCAACACATATGTATTACGATTGCCATTTGCATGGACATGCCACTTCAGTAGCATAGTATATGTGTATCCAAGGACGAAGTCAGGATTGAATTGTGAGGGGCAAGTTGTTTAACTTTAGAACGATCGATATCTTAAAAAGTAATTAAACCATAAAAATCAAAGGAATGATGATTTAATTTCAATAATTTTAAAATCAAAAGGTCTTAAAAAGTAATTAAACCAGGAAAAATTGTGGAGTCAATTCTTAAGTTAATTAATTTTAAAACTGATAAGGTCCTAAAAATAAACTAAACCAAATAATTTTAGAAGGGCAAGAGCTTAAATGAAATGACTTAAAATCTATCAATTGCCAAAAACGTGGTTAAACCATCAAAGTTGTGGGGCAATTGTCCCTCCAACCCTCCACTTACATTTGTTTTTGTGTGTATCTGCCTAGTCAAGGTAAATAGTTTACCATTAGTTTCGTCCAACGAAAGGGGTTTTTCATTTGAAAATAAAACTTTAAAGGGGCAATATGCTTTAAAAAATGACGTTGACTAAAGTGACAAATCTATAAAACATTAGAGGCAAATTTAAGCATTATGGCAAAATAAAATGTGCAATAACTATAGTAAGGAGACATAAATTTGAATGTACATCAAGTCTTATTTGTATTAGCATTTATTAGAATTTGTGATATGTAAATGTGATCAGACACATTTTTGCCACCACCTCTTATTCGGGCTGATTCACAATAGGGACTATTTGGTCTAAAATTCAAGAGCAACTCGTTAAGGTTGTGTGGCACAAGCTGGTCTGGTTTCCCTGCATGTCCCCAAGCATGCAGTAATAGTTGGATGGCTCTCAATGAGCGATTGGCTACGAAGGACATATTGATGTATATAGGGATATTTGCTGAGAGTCTTTTGTCCCTGTGTGTTGACGCTATTGAATCTCACCTCCACCTCTTCTCTTCTTTGAATGTCAATTATGTTGTGTGGATCAATCGATGAACAAATGGCCAAGAGCGAAGTGAATTGGCTTTTTAAAAATGAAAGGGAGCAAAGTTGTAAAGTAAAAATTGAAGACATGAGAATTTATAGTGGTTCAAGCTTAGAACAAGCTCCACATCCACTACCTTAGCTTCCACTAAGGATTTTCAACCAATTTTACTAGAAATTCTTCCCCTTTTCTCAGATTAGGAGGAAACCTTACAAACCGATTAAGCTTTCTACCCAAAGCTTAATCAAGATTCACTCTTTACAAGAGAAGTTTTGGCCAAAAAGAAAATACCTCACAATAGGTGAATAATTGCCCAATTACAAGTTCACTCTAACCCCAAACTTGATTAAGAAAGAATATAATAAAATCTCTCAAGAGGGTTACAAGAATTTGACTCTAATAGGCTCAAAGAGATTGAATTTTTGCTTAATTGTGCTTGATTTGTTCAATAGTTGTTGTATCTTTTATGACTTGCTTTTATACCTCTTTATTGAATTCTAACGTTTGGGTGGTTGACATCATCAAAAGAGCCGCTGGACTCTCTTTTTCCCACCATAAATGCACTTCTGCAACCTACCGTATCGGTACCTACCACAAGAAGAAAGAGTCGTTGTATACAAATAATGTATCGGTACACGATGAGGTGTATTGGTATGAAAATCAAATTTTACAAAAGGGATCGGTATGACATAATGTGTACCGGTACTGATTTTGCTCACTAGAATCTGAAGAAGTGGTATACCAAAAAGTGTATCAGTACTGTCGTTGAGCGTATCAGTACAATTATCTATTTTTCAAAGTGTTTGATTCCAATAAACTGACAAGGCAACGGTCAAAAAAATTAAATGCCAAGATTTATCAAAACTTACCAACTCGTATCGGTACGAAAAAGAGCGTATCGATACGATATGCAATTTTTAGTTTCCAGGTTTGAATGGCGTATCGATACTGCAAGTAGCGTACCAGAACCTTTTTGTGAAATTTATACTTCGAGTCTAAAAGTCTTATTGATATGGAAAAAAGCGTATCGGTGCACTTTTCTTATTTTGCATAACTCGTTTTCCAATAGCAAAAACCTTATCGATACGAATGTGACCATATCGGTACGCCTGGACAAAACTTGAAAATTTTAGTTTGAAAATACTTAAAAAATATTTTGAATACTTGACTTTTGATTTAGAAACACTTAAAGTTCGATTCCTTATCATTTTGTAATTCTTTGAGTATTTAAAAATTTGTTTTATTTTGCAATTAAGTCCTTGAAAATATATTGTTATATCAAAATTAATTATGGTTTTACAGATTCTCTTCTAGACTTTGGACTATGGTGTCGGGAATATGTGGCCTAAACAAGGTGATACTAGCTTGGGACCAGGAGGTAATTTGTGCAGCAAACATGTTTAAGGGCAAGACTCTGCTGACTTTTGTTCATAAACTTACATGGTCTGCTTGCATATACTTTATTTGGTTTGAATGGAATGGTCGAATGTACAGGGGAGTTTCACGATCTGTTGAGATGATCAATCGAATCCAAATGGCCAAGAGGAGGGTGAATTGACAATTAAAAAATTTAAGGGAGCAAGTAGGAAAGATAAAAATGATGGACAAGAGATTTATAGTGGTTCAAGCTTCTAACAAGCTCTACATTTACTACCTTAGCTCCCACTAAGAATTTTCAAACAATTCACTACTGAATTCGTCCCCTTTTCTAGGCTTAGGAGGAAACCGTTACAAGACAATCAAGCTTTCAACCTAAAACTTGATTAAGATCAATCTTTTACAAAGGATAATTGGCAAACTTAAATTGACCTCTCAAATAGGCTTATATGTTGCCCAATTACAAGTGAATTCTCCCCAAACTTGAAATAAAATATTACAATGAAAAAAATCACAAGTTGGGTACAAGGGTTTGACTCTAAAAGCTTAATGAGGTTGGATTTTTCCTTGAATGCTTCTCACTTGATGAATAATTGTTGTTGTAGCTTTTGAGACTTGCTTTTATATCCCCTCATTGATTTCTAACTGTTTGGGTAGCTGGGATCATAAATAAAGCCGTTGGAGACCATTTTTCCCGCAATAAATGCACTTCTGGTGCAGGGCGTATCGGTACACGGGAGCCCAGTATCGGTACCTGTAAGACATAAACTAGCCGTTGCAAGAATAAATGCAGGGGCGTATCGATACGCAGAAAGGCCTATCAAAATGACCTTAATGTAAAATGGGGGTCATACCAAAACGGTTAGGCCGTATCGATACGATTTTTGCTCACTGAAATCTGACGAAAAAGTCTTGGGAAAAAGGTTTCGGTATGTTTCAAGGGTGTATTGATACGAAAAGCTTGTTTTTATAACGGCATCTCGAAACAGACGTTACTCGTATCGGTACAATATAACTGAAACTTGAAGCTTTAACTAACACTCAACGGTCGAAAAAATTATTGCAAAGAATTCAAAAATCTTAAAACCTCGTATCGGTACGCTGACGTGTCGTACCAAAACTAAGGATTGGTACGCCTAAGACCTGTACCAAAACTCATTTGTATAAAACACAGTTTGAAGGCCATATAAAAACGGACAATGCCGTATCGCAACACCGTATCGAAACGATGTGTTCAATTTAAATTCTAGTAGCTAAAATCTGTATCGAAATGCTATAAAGTGTATCGATACACCTGAACAATTTTGTAAACTTTGGTTTGAAACACTTAGAAAATTTTTGGGTTTAAGTTTTGACTTTGTGTGAGATTTTTGAGTACTCAAAAATTTATTTACTTTTACTTATAGGCCCTTAAATAATATGTTATATCAAAATCAAACATAAGTTTTACAGGATCTTTTTTTTGTGATCTAAGAGGTATAGATGTTGTTATGTAGCAGAATTCTGCTTACTTTGGGTAAAAAATTCACAATCATCCAAAAAAATGATAAGACGTAATTTGTTTTATTTAGGAATTTTAAAGAATTATTTTTATCTAGATAGGTTTAATCGTCAAATAAGTTTTCAAACTATACTATTTTCCAGTTAAGTGCATAAACTATTTTTTGGGCCAAATAGGTTCTCAAATTTTCATTATGTAACTGAAATAAGGTTTTTCCATCACAGCCGTTAAAAAAATTTCGTTATCCAATAAAATGAGACGTGTGACATATTTATTACTTTTCATTTAATTTTTATTTAAAATATCAAAAAATAATTATTTCTTCTAAAAACCCCAAAATTTGAATATTCTTAAAAAAATATCAACAAATCCCTAATTCTCATAGTTCCTAAATCCCTAAATTCCCAATGTTTAGCCATCATCGGCCACCACTCACACACCCCCTCCATCGTCGGAGCCCATTGATTGGCCACCCTTTGGCACCATTATAAATCCTTAAATTTCCAAAATTCTCAATGCCGAAAATCCTAAATCCCTAATCTCAAACCCCTTATCATCGCCAATCAACTGTTGTGGGGATCTGAGGAACGAAAGGGTGGCTGGTGGTGGTTGAACCGACGATTAAAGGGAGAGATTTATGGATTTTGGGTTATTTTAGGGTATTAGAAATTTTGGGTGTTTTTAAGAAAAATGAAAAGATTTATGATTTTTTAAACAAAAATAAAGAATTTTTTTTTTAAAAAAATACCATGTTTCTATATATAATCGGATAACTCGGTTGATGGGAAAAATTTATTTAAGTTACGGAATGAAATGTTAGGCACATATTTGACCCAAAAAATAGTTTAGGCGCCTAACTAGAAAAAATATATAGTTTAAGCACTTATTTGACGGTTAAGCTATTTAGATATGGCATAAAATGATGTTATTTGACTTTATTATAAAAAATAATGATTTGAAACATAAAATTAATTTTATTTAATTTTAGACCTTATAAGTTAGAATCAAAATGATTCATCTTAATTACCTAAACGAAACCGTTCATGGACGGTTGGTTAGAGCTGCTCACCGCTCCATTTCCCTTCCCCTTAGGTCCTGGGTTCAAGACTCATCAGGAGCATTTTTTTCTCATAGAGTCTCCTCCTCCCCCCTCTAGGTAGTCTTTGTAAAAAAAAATTATAAGGATCTAATCTTGAAATTTTAAATAAGATTTTAGTATGTCATCCCACCTAGATAATTACTAAATTATAACCTAAATTTACAACATCCACTTATTGTATAAGCCATAACTTAATTGATTACACTTTATAACTTAGGTGGTGAGAAGGGATATCTAATAAATTCTCGTAAGTAAGATAATTTGAAGATTTTTTGTCAAAATTTTAGGAACTTTTATAAGCTAATATTATTTTACGATACACTACATTAGATACCACTAAACTATAGCTGTTGTGTCGTTTATATCACCAAACTTTCAATTGCATGAATTTTGACACTAAACTTATGCTTTAGGTTTAATTATACCACTAGACTATTAATTCGATAACGACGTGATGACGTGGTTGGCGACTACTGATGTAACCCCCTCGTCCCGGTCTGGCCGGATGACCGGTCCGAGTGGGCCACACGGGGAAAACCGAGTGAAAACCCCCTAGGGAATTCCCTCTCGGTTAGCAACCCTATTTTTTTTCATTTTAAAACTTGCCTAGATGAGTATTTAATCCTATGTGAACATACAACGGAACAACATTCATGAAGCAAACAACCGAACTCAGCCCAACAACTTACAGCCCAAATTTAAGCTTTAACTACAGGCGGTATCGATACCCTTAAGGGGTGTATCGATACCCCCTTGACTAGGTCAACAGGTCAAAGTCAACCCGTAGAGGTCGTATCGATACACCCAAGGAGTGTATCGATACTCTCCCCAACGGTTGACTTCCTACAGTCAACGCCAAGATGACGGTATCGATACACCAGAGACCAGTATCGATACCGAAATGGACAGTAGCTCCAGTGACCAAAATGGTATCGATACGCCCCCTCGTGTATCGATACACGAGGCCTGAAACAAGAAGGCGGTATCGATACCGGACCAGCCGTATCGATACCCATGCACAGCAAAAACCTCCAAACTCAACTAGAACGAACAAGACTTGAACCTAGATGCAATTTAGGAGTTCCCTAGACCCAAACAAGCACTCATACAACATTTACATACCACTATATAGCCATACAAGCCCCCAACATGTATAAACAACAAGGAACTCATGCAAAGGACTCAAGATGGCATTTTAACATTCAAAGATCGTGCTTCAACATCCAAACATATAGGCCACTTCAAAGGCACATGGCCAACATTCAAGATAAGCAATTTAGGCATGAATTACAATTTAAACATGGCAACACAAGCCATACAAAAGCAAGATAACAAGGAGTCTAAGCAAGCTCCTAAGCAACTAACATTCATCCAACAAAACAACACATGTAAAAGAGTCATACAAGCTCATACACAACCCATGCCACATTGCTAACTAATACAAAATCACCACCGTACTTGAGTCACAAACTTGGAAGCCCTTCTTGCCTTGCCTCGAGCTAACGCCAAGCTAACGATCTGCATTGTTGAACATTGAGAGCGTAAGCTATAAGCTTAGTGAGGGTGCTCTAAAACGAAAAACATCAACAATGCAGGGTTCAAGCATGTAAATCCTAATCTCACATACATCAAACATTAACATGTAACCAAGTAGACCTAGCTAGTCTTTCAAGTGGCATATATGGTCTCTCAATCCTAACAAGTTTAAACATCAACATCCACATCATGCAACAACACCATATACCACAATCATATATCACCATCATATATCACAATACATGAACAAGTTTAATTGGCCACTTTAATTACCCCGATTGTGCGGATATAAACCTCAACATCACTTTACCTCGGTGGGATTACACTCATCACCGGACCTTGCATGTGCGGGATTCCACTCATTGCCACATGTCCTACGGATGGGATTCCACTCATCATCCCGTAGAAATAAATAAAAGCTTCCGGTGGAATGTTACATCACCGTACTCCTCCTTGATGACTTAACGCCATCAAGGCCATGTACGTTTTGACTCAATTTGTGTGCACACTATCCTAATGATCGATCATTTACAACCGATAATTATTTAGTGCCAATTATCATTATCAAACACATATCATCAACCACACTTATGCTCATCACATATATCCACATCATGATATAATATATACATGCACCATGTAATCACAAGTACAAGAGCATAGCTAAGCAAGCACAATAGCATTTAAGGATATCAAAGGCTAAGCTATCAACTTGAATTAAATGGAAGTGGCCTACCAAGCACACTTTACACACACACACTACACATACTCGAACCAAACTTAAAAACAAGTTGAAACCACTCACCGCCCTTCCTTAACAATTCGATACAATCCTCCTACGAACTCGGATTCGGTCCCAACGCCTCTTCAATGCTTCCTCTTGCTTCTAGCCAAACAAAACACACTTATTACACCACAATTCAATGCTAAACTCAACCATCAACTGACTTTACAATCACAATCCAAAATCCACAATTTCCCAAATCACTTAATATCTCAAAAACCCAATTTTCGTGCTTCCCAATTCCCTTGCTGAAATCTCAATTTCCAAACACCCAAATGACTTCCAAAACATCCCAAATCACCCTCCTAACATAGGTAGACCATCAGCCCTTCAATTTCAACATAAAACCCACCAAAAACCCAAGTTTTAATACCTCAAAAGTTGCCCTAAGAACCCACTACGAATTTTCATCCAAATTCAACCAAATCGATATATGTTACACCTTTTAACAAGATTAACTAAAACCCCAACTCAATTTATCAAAACCAAATGGAAAACCCCTTTAAAAACCCAAATTTTAACATAAACCCTAATTTCCAAAACCCCATATTTTTGAAATCTAAGACAATGGTTGGATAGGGGATAAAGAGGAGACTTAGAAAACACAATTACCTTTGTAAAACACCTTGGATTGAAGAAGAAAATGAATGGAATAGTGTTTTAGGTTTGGAAGAGTTTGAGGGAGGGAATGGGGGTGTTTGACGTTAAAAAGGGATAGGGAAAAGGAAGATGACAACTTTTATTTAAAAGTTGTCTTGCTTTTAAAACTTTTGGGTCCAATTACATCATTGGTCCCTCCCCTTTTCTCAAGGCTCAATTAGGTCACAAATTAGGTTGAATTGTTTTAATTTAAATTTTACTGACTCGAACTATAAACCCGGTTAACTCCTAGGCCCGAAACACGGGTGTTACAACTCTCTCCCACTTAAGGAATTTCGTCCCCGAAATTACCTGACTGAAAGAGATACGGAAACTTCTTTTCCATATCATCTTTCCTCTCCCAAGTGGCCTCGTCCACACCTCTACGTTGCCACCGCACCTTCACTAACTCAATCGATCTACCCCTCAACACCTTACTGTCAGAAGCTAAGATCTCAACGGGCTCTTCTTTATAAGTCAAATCCGGATTCAATTCAATCTCTTCTACAGGCATAACATGTGACGGATCGGACCTATACTTACGAAGCATCGAAACATGGAACACATCGTGTATCTTCTCTAACTCGGATGGCAAACGCAACTGATAAGCAACAGGACCAACCCTCTTTACAATCTCATACGGTCCTATGTACCTCGGACTCAACTTCCTTCCTCTTCATATCGGCATAGGACTTCTGCCTATCCGAAGCAGCCTTCAAACGATCACAAATCAATTTCACCTTGTCGGTTGTCCCCTTAAGCAAATCCGGCATAGGTAACAGTTTCTGTCCTACCTCGGCCCAACGCACTGGAGTCCTACACTTCCGGCCATACAAGGCCTCATACGGAGCCATCTGAATGCTCGACTAAAAACTGTTATTGTACGCAAACTCTACTAGAGGCAAATGCTTCTCCCAAGTACCCTGAAAGTCAATGATACAACAACGCAGCATATCCTCTAAGATCTGAATAACCCTCTCCGACTGACCATCCGACTGAGGATGATAAGAAGTGCTGAAGTTCAAACGGGTACCCAATGCTGTATGCAGACACTCCCAAAATCTAGAAGTAAACCGCGGATCTCTATCTGATACAATGGACTTCGGCACACCATGCAGTCTAACAATCTCGCCAATATACAAATCGGCCAATCTATCTAAGGTGTAAGTAGTGTTGACTGCCAAGAAGTGAGCACACTTCGTAAAACGATCCACTATCACCCAAACTGAGTTCTTCTTCGTAGGAGTCAAAGGCAAACCCGAAACAAAATCCATGGTGATGTTCTCCCACTTCCATTCCGGAATTCTCAACGGCTGTAACAAACCCGAGGGAACCTGATGTTCCGCCTTCACTCTCTGACACACAAGGCACTTACTCACAAAGTCGGCTACATCTCTCTTCAAGCCAACCCAAAAGTACTCATTCTTCAAATCACGGTACATCTTCGTACTTCCCGGATGCATAGCAAACGGACTACTGTGGGCTTCAGTCAAGATCGTACGTCTCAAATCACTGTCTTCAGGCACAACTATTCTGTCTTTGAAACACAAAACCCCATCAGTACTGAAACTGTAGTCTGAAGATCTACCCTCGGCTATATCTTGCACGTGAGGTGCCAAAGATCTATCTAAGAGCTGTTTCTCTCGAATCAACTGACCTAAAGTAGGTCTAACCTGAAGCTCGGCTATCAAGCCACCATCTCTGGACAAACTCAATCTAGCAAACATAGCTCTCAAGTCCACGGCCACCTTCCTACTCAATGCATCAGCCACTACATTGGCCTTACCCGGATGGTACTCGATAGTAGGATCATAGTCCTTCAGTAGCTCTAACCACCTACGCTGTCTGAGATTCAAATCTCGCTGAGTCATAATGTACTTCAAACTCTTGTGGTCGGTGTATACTGTGCATTTCTCACCATACAAATAATGCCTCCAAATCTTCAGAGCAAACACAACTGCAGCTAACTCTATGTCATGGGTCGGATAGTTGCGCTCATGGGTCTTCAACTGTCTTGAGGCATAAGCCACTACTCTTTTGTCTTGCATCAGAACACATCCTAGCCCTACATAAGAAGCATCACTGTAGACTACATAGTCCTTCCCGGACTCCGGCTGAATCAAGATCGGTGCTTGGGTCAAAGCTTCTTTCAACTTCTCAAAGGCTCTCTGTCTTGTATCTGTCCACTCAAACTGAACATTCTTCTGAAGTAACTGTGTCAATGGAGCGGCTAACTTAGAGAAACCCTCTACAAATCTCCTATAATATCCGGCTAAGCCTAGGAAGCTACGTACCTCTGTCACAGACTTCGGTTGCTTCCACTCAACAATGGCCTCAATCTTCTTCGGATCAACTCTAATCCTATCGGCTGACACTACATGTCCTAAGAAGACTACTTCTCGGATCCAGAATTCACACTTGCTGAGCTTCGCATACAACTGATGATCTAGCAAAGTCTTCAAAACAAGTCTCAAATGTCGGTCATGGTCTTCTTCAGTTCGCGAATACACCAAAATGTCATCAATAAATACAACTACGAACTGATCTAGATACTGATGAAAGATCCTATTCATCATGTCCATGAAAGCTGCCGGTGCATTAGTCAACCCAAATGGCATGACTAAAAACTCATAATGAACATATCTAGTCCTAAAGGTCGTCTTCGGTACATCAACCTCTCTAACCTTTAGCTGGTAGTAACCTGATCTCAAATCAATCTTCGAAAAGACAGATGCCCCTCTCAACTGATCAAACAAGTCATCGATTCTAGGCAACGGATATTTGTTCTTCACTGTCAACTGATTTAACTGTCTGTAGTCTATACACATTCTCATGCTTCCATCTTTCTTCTTTACAAACAACACTGGTGCACCCCAAGGCGAAGAACTAGGTCAAATGAAACCTCTATCTGTCAATTCTTGCAACTGAGTCTTCAACTCCTTCAATTCTTTCGGTGCCATACGATACGGAGCAATCGAAACAGGAGCGGAACCAGAATAAGTCTCAATGCTGAACTCTACCTCTCTGTCCGGTGGTAACCCTGGCAATTCTTCCGGGAACACACTAGGAAAATCACATACTGTCCGGATGTCCTGAGGTCTAACCTCACTCATGTTAGGGTTCATCACATACGCTAAGTATGCTTCACACCCCAACTCAACTAACCTCTTAGCCTCTAACACTGAAACCACATTGGACAAGAACTTCACGTTCTCGCCCACCACCACAATCTCATAATCATCTGTGAGCTTCAAAGAAATCCGCTTAGTCTCAAAATCTATCCTAGCTCTATGCTCCGTGAGCCAGTCCATACCCAGAATCACATCAAAATCATAGAAAGGAAGTTCCATCATATCCACTAGAAACACGTGCCCCTGAACCATCAACGGACACCTTCGGTACATCTTCCTAACTACTACCGTGACCCCAAAGGAACTAGTAACACTAACTCCTACCTCTAACAATTCACAAGGCAAATTCAAAGACTGTGCATGCTCACTCAATATGTAGGAATGTGTAGACCCAGAGTCAATCAAAGAAAGCAAACCCAAAGACTGTATCGAGAAGTTACCTGCAATCACATCGGTGTCATGCTGCTCCCCGCGCTAAGCGTAAACCCTAGCCTGTCCTCTGCCCTCCGTCTGGACTGCAACTACATGAGCTAAATTTCTCTGACCATCGTTCCTCGGCTGGAAATTACCTCTACCGCGCCCGCGGCCTCTCTGAAAATCGTTGGCTCTAGCAGAAGCCTGAGCTGGTGCCTGTCCCACCTGATGTGGACAGTCACGTCTAATGTGGTCTCTAGCACCACAACTCCAACAAGAATGGTAGTTCCCCCAACACTCACCGGTGTGGTTCCTCCCGCAAGTAGCACATGTGGGCAACTTCCCACCAGCTCTCTGACCCTGATGGCCCTTACCGTGGTTACCGCCACCACGCCTATGATCATACTGATGCCTATTGTCTCGATGCCTCTTGGCATCACCTCTATAGAAGTTGCTGGACCTCTTACCTGAACTAGATCCACTTGACCGCCTGGTCAAACTCAAGCTATGCTCCAAGTCCTTGGCCCTCGAGACCAAGACATCGAAATCAGTGTAGTCTGAAGCTAGTGTATAAGTCTTGATTTCTTCATTCAGTCCATAACGGAAACGGTTACAACGCTCTACCTCAGTAGGTACAAGCTCAGGTGCATACTGACTCAGTCTGACAAATCGGATCTCATAATCGGTCACGGACATACTCCCCTGAAGCAATGCCATAAACTCTCTCTTCCTCTCATCGAGGTATCGCAGACCCAAATACTTCTTCCGGAATGCTGTCTCAAAGAACTCCCATGTAATCTCGGCCTCATACATCCCCGAGGTAACGGTGACCCACCAGGTGTAGGCATCACCCTGAAGCAAAGACTCAACGCATCCCAACTTGCGCTCACCAGTACATCCCATCTGAGCAAGAATACGGACAGTCTTCTCAAATCATAACTCTGATCGCTCTGGAGTAGCACCTCTGAACTCTTCGGCCCCAAGGCCCCGAAGTCTCTCTAGTGGCAATCCGGTGCCCTCACCCTGATGATGAGCTGCCTGACCCCCGGCTACTGCAGCCTGAAATGCCCCGGCTATTGCCTGAACCAACGGAGCTAAGTCAATCTCGGCCGGTCCTTGGCCACCTTGACCTCCTTGTGGTCCCTCTCCTTCGGCCCCGGCCCCACCTCCCGCTCCCGGTGGAGGAGGTGGTGGAGGAGCTCCAACTTGTAGAACTAAGTTTTGATATAATATTTGAAAAATGTTTTGGACTAAATTGCAAAGAATTTAAAATGAGTTTTTAGTCAAAAACAACTTGAAAATATGTTTAAGGGTTTTAAAGGCTTTGGAATGGACTTAAAGTACATTTAAAGTGGTCAAAACCTGTATTTTTATGTACCCGTATCGATACGGTATAGAAGGGTACCGATACGTTTTAGGGTTTCAAGCAACCAGATTTTCCAGTAGCCAAAACCCGTACCGATACGCTTAGCCGTATCGATACGGTGAGCTTTGAAATAGCCCAACGGCTAGTCGCGTACCGATACGGTTGTATCGCGTACCGATACGCCTAACTACCCCAACGGTCATTTTCCCAACGGTCTTTTAAATTGCAGGACCGTACCGATACGCTAGGTAAGCATATCGATACGCATCAGCTGAAGAAGCCAACGGCTCTTTCCTCATTGAGACCGTATCGATACGGGTTGAGAGGGTATCGATACACCAAGCTACAGATCTGCATTTATGGTGGGAAATAAAGACTCAAACGGCTCCAAATTGATCCCAACGGCTAGCAACGGCTACAAACTCAATTGGGAGTATAAAAGGGACCTCCTAGCATCTTGTAATGGTTAATGCTTCAATTGTTACAACATTATGATGTCAAAATTTGTCTAGAGCTTAAATTTTTTATTTCTTGCTTAGACAACACTTGTGAGCTTACATTGTTAAATTTGCTCAAGTGTCTAGGTTTTGGGTGAGTGCTTAGAATTGCAAACAAACACCTTTTAGAGGGATTTCTAGTTTGCTAAGTCTTTCTTTGTAAAGAGAGTGTTCCTTCAAGCTTTGGGTAGAAAGCTTTGAGGGTTGTAACGGTTTCCTCTTAATCTGAGAAAAGGGGACAAAATTCTTAGTGAATTTGTTGGAAATCCTTAGTGGGGAGCTAAGGTAGTGGATGTAGACCTTGGTTAGAAGGTTGAACCACTATAAATCCTTGTGTCAAATTGCCAATTTTTCACCTCCCACTAAAACACCCTATTATCCAACTTCTCCACACTTGGCGAGCAAGAACGGTTGATCGAATCGAGCACCCTAAAACTCAACAATTGGTATCAGAGCTTGGCTCAATCGAAGGAGATTCACATCCTATTGAGAAGATCCGGCAAGCTCGATCAACATTTCACCAACCGGCTCAAATGGCACAATCAATCGACAAACCGCCCTTCTTCGACGGAAATCACTATGCCCATTGGAAGACAAAGATGAAATTCTTCTTGAAGTCAAGAGACTACAAGCTATGGGACATAGTTGAAGATGGTCCGTTCGTGCCTCAAGGAAGCAAAGCGGAATGGAGTGCCGACGATCGCAAGAAGATGGAGCTTAATTGCAAAGCCTTGCACATGCTCTTTTGTGCTTTTGGCCCAACCATCTATGAGAAGATGTCTTCTTGTGAGAGTGCCAAGGAAGTATGGGACAAGCTTGAAGTCACATACGAAGGAACCAATGAAGTCAAGGAGACCAAGATTGGGCTCCTCACCTTAGAGTATGAGAACTTCAAGATGGATCCGGAAGAGAACATCGAGAAGATGTTTGATAGGTTCTCCACCATCACCAATGGTCTTAAAGGTTATGGAGAAGCCATCCCGGAAGAGAAGCTTGTCCGAAAGCTCATCTACTCCCTTCCCGAGTCATGGGACTCAAAGAGGACCGCCATCGTCGAAGCCAAGAATCTCAAAATTTTGAAGCTTGATGAACTCATGGGGTCACTTCTCACTCATCAAATAATGAAGAAAAACAAAGAAGAAGAGAAGAAGAATGAAGAGATTAGAGCAATGGGGAAGAAGAAGATCATGGAGCTAGGCATCAATGCTAGTGCCGTAGCTCTCAAATCCTCCACATGCCATCATATAGACTCAAGTGAGGAGGATAGTGAAGATGAAGAGATGACCTATCTCTTCAACAAATTCGCTCGGTTCATGAAGAGAAAATGGAAAAATCCAAGCATGAATCGATGAAGAAGATGAAGGACTCCCACAAATCCAAAAAGAAGGGATCATCTTCAAAACAAGCATATGTGGCCACTTGGAGTGATGAAGACTCCACCGATGATGAAGTAGCCCACCTATGTTTGATGGCCCTCAATGAGGGGGAGGTAACTTCTAACTCATCCATTTCAAATTCTTATACATTTGATGAGTTACAAGATGCCTATGATGATTTGCTTTTGGAATTCAAGGCATCATTTTCTAAAAACAAAAAGTTGATTTCAAAAATAAAAATTGAAAATGATTTGCTTTCCAAAACAAATCTTGAACTTGAAGCAAGATTAAAAGATTTTGAACAAAAATGTTTTGATTTACAAAATTTGCTTCTCAAAGTTCAAAAAGAAAAAGATTTGATTTCCAATGAACTTGAAAAGAAAAATAGTTTTGGAAAATCAAACTTTTATGTAAGACAATCTAGTGCCCCTAGATTTGTGAATGGAAAATGTTTTAGAAGTGTTTGGGTCCCAAAAGGACTAACCACTTCAACTAAAAAGGATGAAATTGAAAAATGGATTCCTAAGGGGACTAAATTTTGTGCTACTGATGTCTATGGATCCAAAGCAATTTGGATACCAAAAATTACTTGATTGTCTTTTGCTAGGTGTGATGGAGGGTGATCAACAAGTCAAAAATTGAGGGGGAGCTCCATGCACACAAAGGAAGAACACTTGAAGAAGGAAGGCTTCACATCCTCCCTTGAGTTCAAGTGTGGTAAAATCTAGTTGCTTTAGTGTTTATTTGATTTATTTTCTTTTATGTCAACTAGATATTCATATATGTTGAACTAACATTCTCATGATGCTTTGAGTAAGGGGGAGCCAATTTTAAACCAAAATTTTAAGTGTGTCAAAATTTTTTTTTGCCTCCTATGTTATCTTGAACTTAAATGTCATTTTAAATTCTTTTTGATATAACAAAAAGGGGGAGAAATGGTTTGAAAAATTGAATTTTCAAATGAATAAGGGGGAGCTTTACTTGTTTTCATTTGTAATCTCTTATTCACAATTTTAAAGTCAAAGGGGAAGAATTCCAAACAATTTATCAAGTTGATTTTATTATATCAAAAAGGGGGAGATTGTAGAACTAAGTTTTGATATAATATTTGAAAAATGTTTTGGACTAAATTGCAAAGAATTTAAAATGAGTTTTTAGTCAAAAACAACTTGAAAATATGTTTAAGGGTTTTAAAGGCTTTGGAATGGACTTAAAGTACATTTAAAGTGGTCAAAACCTGTATTTTTATGTACCCGTATCGATACGGTATAGAAGGGTACCGATACGTTTTAGGGTTTCAAGCCACCAGATTTTCCAGTAGCCAAAACCCGTACCGATACGCTTAGCCGTATCGATACGGTGAGCTTTGAAATAGCCCAACGGCTAGTCGCGTACCGATACGGTTGTATCGCGTACCGATACGCCTAACTACCCCAACGGTCATTTTCCCAACGGTCTTTTAAATTGTAGGACCGTACCGATACGCTAGGTAAGCGTATCGATACGCATCAGCTGAAGAAGCCAACGGCTCTTTCCTCATTGAGACCGTATCGATACGGGTTGAGAGGGTATCGATACACCAAGCTGCAGATCTGCATTTATGGTGGGAAATAAAGACTCAAACGGCTCCAAATTGATCCCAACGGCTAGCAACGACTACAAACTCAATTGGGAGTATAAAAGGGACCTCCTAGCATCTTGTAATGGTTAATGCTTCAATTGTTACAACATTATGATGTCAAAATTTGTCTAGAGCTTAAATTGTTTATTTCTTGCTTAGACAACACTTGTGAGCTTACATTGTTAAATTTGCTCAAGTGTCTAGGTTTTGGGTGAGTGCTTAGAATTGCAAACAAACACCTTTTAGAGGGATTTCTAGTTTGCTAAGTCTTTCTTTGTAAAGAGAGTGTTCCTTCAAGCTTTGGGTAGAAAGCTTTGAGGGTTGTAACGGTTTCCTCCTAATCCGAGAAAAGGGGACGAAATTCTTAGTGAATTTGTTGGAAATCCTTAGTGGGGAGCTAAGGTAGTGGATGTAGACCTTGGTTAGAAGGTTGAACCACTATAAATCCTTGTGTCAAATTGCCAATTTTTCACCTCCCACTAAAACACCCTATTATCCAACTTCTCCACACTTGGCGAGCAAGAACGGTTGATCGAATCGAGCACCCTAAAACTCAACACAACTCCAACCACAGGCTCTCCCACTTGAGCCTCAACTCTCACTACTGGCTCAACTCCTGGAGCCTCTGCCCGTGGTTCCGGTCGAACCATCCTAGGCCTCCCACGTGGTCTCATGGTTCCACTAGCAAGGTATAAACTACAACAAGAAACAGACAAGGATTACGTTAGTCAAAGCAAGGGTCCAGTAGTGCTCAAGTACTCCTCTTTCCAAAAATCTTTTTAAATTAAGTAATAGTAGCAATGGGCACACACTCACACCGGACACAACAGTTCATGCATTCAGAACAGCATACGATCAAGCAAGCATCAAGGGTTCATGGCAAAACATGCATCGAACAGCATAAACATTTAACACATTAAGCTTACCTCACTTACCTGCCCGAGGTCTCGGTAACCTCAGGCTTTGATACCAACAAATGTAACCCCCTCGTCCCGGTCTGGCCGGATGACCGGTCCGAGTGGGCCACACGGGGAAAACCGAGTGAAAACCCCCTAGGGAATTCCCTCTCGGTTAGCAACCCTATTTTTTTCATTTTAAAACTTGCCTAGATGAGTATTTAATCCTATGTGAACATACATCGGAACAACATTCATGAGGCAAACAACCGAACTCAGCCCAACAACTTACAGCCCAAATTTAAGCTTTAACTACAGGCGGTATCGATACCCTTAAGGGGTGTATCGATACCCCCTTGAATAGGTCAACAGGTCAAAGTCAACCCGTAGAGGTCGTATCGATACACCCAAGGAGTGTATCGATACTCTCCCCAACGGTTGACTTCTTACGGTCAACGCCAAGATGACGGTATCGATACACCAGAGACCAGTATCGATACCGAAATGGACAGTAGCTCTAGTGACCAAAATGGTATCGATACGCCCCCTCGTGTATCGATACACGAGGCCTGAAACAAGAAGGCGGTATCGATACCGGACCAGCCGTATCGATACCCCTGCACAGCAAAAACCTCCAAACTCAACTAGAACGAACAAGACGTGAACCTAGATGCAATTTAGGAGTTCCCTAGACCCAAACAAGCACTCATACAACATTTACATACCACTATATAGCCATACAAGCCCCCAACATGTATAAACAACAAGGAACTCATGCAAAGGACTCAAGATGGCATTTTAACATTCAAAGATCGTTCTTCAACATCCAAACATATAGGCCACTTCAAAGGCACATGGCCAACATTCAAGATAAGCAATTTAGGCATGAATTACAATTTAAACATGGCAACACAAGCCATACAAAAGCAAGATAACAAGGAGTCTAAGCAAGCTCCTAAGCAACTAACATTCATCCAACAAAACAACACATGTAAAAGAGTCATACAAGCTCATACACAACCCATGCCACATTGCTAACTAATACAAAATCACCACCGTACTTGAGTCACAAACTTGGAAGCCCTTCTTGCCTTGCCTCGAGCTAACGCCAAGCTAACGATCTGCATTGTTGAACATTGAGAACGTAAGCTATAAGCTTAGTGAGGGTGCTCTAAAACGAAAAACATCAACAATACAGGGTTCAAGCATGTAAATCCTAATCTCACATACATCAAACATTAACATGTAACCAAGTAGACCTAGCTAGTCTTTCAAGTGGCATATATGGTCTCTCAATCCTAACAAGTTTAAACATCAACATCCACATCATGCAACAACACCATATACCACAATCACATATCACCATCATATATCACAATACATGAACAAGTTTAATTGGCCACTTTAATTACCCCGATTGTGCGGATATAAACCTCAACATCACTTTACCTCGGTGGGATTACACTCATCACCGGACCTTGCATGTGCGGGATTCCACTCGTCGCCACATGCCCTATGGATGGGATTCCATTCATCATCCCGTAGAAGTAAATAAAAGCTTCCGGTGGAATGTTACATCACCGTACTCCTCCTTGATGACTTAACGCCATCAAGGCCACGTACATTTTGACTCAATTTGTGTGCACACTATCCTAATGATCGATCATTTACAATAGGTAATTATTTAGTTCCAATTATCATTATCAAACACATATCATCAACCACACTTATGCTCATCACATATATCCACATCATGATATAATATATACATGCACCATGTAATCACAAGTACAAGAGCATAGCTAAGCAAGCACAATAGCATTTAAGGATATCAAAGGCTAAGCTATCAACTTGAATTAAATGGAAGTGGCCTACCAAGCACACTGTACACACACACACTACACATACTCGAACCAAACTTAAAAACAAGTTGAAACCACTCACCGCCCTTCCTTAACAATTCGATACAATCCTCCTACGAACTCGAATTCGGTCCCAACGCCTCTTCAATGCTTCCTCTTGCTTCTAGCCAAACAAAACACACTTATTACACCACAATTCAATGCTAAACTCAACCATCAACTGACTTTACAATCACAAGCCAAAATCCACAATTTCCCAAATCACTTAATATCTCAAAAACCCAATTTTCGTGCTTCGCAATTCCCTTCCTGAAATCTCAATTTCCAAACACCCAAATGACTTCCAAAACATCCCAAATCACCCTCCTAACATAGGTAGACCATCAGCCCTTCAATTTCAACATAAAACCCACCAAAAACCCAAGTTTTAATACCTCAAAAGTTGCCCTAAGAACCCACTACGAATTTTCATCCAAATTCAACCAAATCGATATATGTTACACCTTTTAACAAGATTAACTAAAACCCCAACTCAATTTATCAAAACCAAATGGAAAACCCCTTTAAAAACCCAAATTTTAACATAAACCCTAATTTCCAAAACCCCATATTTTTGAAATCTAAGACAATGGTTGGATAGGGGATAAAGAGGAGACTTAGAAAACACAATTACCTTTGTAAAACACCTTGGATTGAAGAAGAAAATGAATGGAATAGTGTTTTAGGTTTGGAAGAGTTTGAGGGAGGGAATGGGGGTGTTTGACGTTAAAAAGGGAGGGGAAAGGAAGATGACAACTTTTATTTAAAAGTTGTCTTGCTTTTAAAACTTTTGGGTCCAATTACAACATTGGTCCCTCCCCTTTTCTCAAGGCTCAATTAGGTCACAAATTAGGTTGAATTGTTTTAATTTAAATTTTATTGACTCGAACTATAAACCCGGTTAACTCCTAGGCCCGAAACACGGGTGTTACAACTGATGTGGAAGTCACATTAAAACGATTTCATTTTGGTGCGAGTGTAACAACCCTAATATTCTAAGGTTAAAAAAAAGGAAGAGAAAAGCAGCCAAGGGGTTTTGAACCCATGACCCTTGGCTGCATAGGTCAATGGTTTAACCAATTGAGCTAACATAGCTCTTGGTTAGTAATTGCACCAGGGGAAATAAAAGCTAATACCTAAGACCCTAAAATAATAATATAATAAAATATCTTACCTGCCACCTTTAATGTAAATTTAATTGGAAACTTTTTCCCAATAATTCCAGAAACGCCCCCACCACCGTTCACATCCCTCTCCCTTGAACCAAATCGGCCACCGTCGATCTGCCCTTACCGCCGCGCCGTGACGCTCACCGTCGGCGTTATTGTGTTCACCGTCGAACCCCGAGCAAAACCCCTCAACCCACGCGCCCAATCGCCGTTCCTTTCGCCGGCAATCGACCGTTGAAGGTTCGCGAACCTAGGGCTAAACTGGTCGACCCTTTCCTTTGAGTTTCCGTCGCCGTTCGACGTCCGTTGGCCACGCCGCCGCCGTCGTTGGACTCCTCATCGCCGGCCGGTCAAAACCCAGGTCACCACTCGACCGTTCGTCGTCTTTTGCTCCGTCATCGGAGCTACGCCAATTTTCCGACGAGTTCGAGCCTTTAAGGACAAATCCGGTAAGTTTGGTTGGTTTCCGATATTATTTCGGCTTGTTAAAGTGTAATAAAATGGTGGCCTGATGAATTGTGACTTTTTCCGGCAGAAAACAGCGTGAAACGCGCTTTTTCGGCGAGGTCCCGGTGACCGTCCGGCGATCTTCGAAGTTTAAAGGTAAGAACCGGTCTGAACCGGTCTGAACCGGCTGGACCGGTCAACTCGGTTAAACCCGTTGACCCGACCCGTTGACCCGTTGACCCGACCCGTTGACCCGTTGACCGACCCGACCTGACCCGTTGACCGAGTCAACTCAGTGAGTCAACTCGTCTGAGTCAACTCAGTGAGTCAACTCGTCCGAGTCAACTCAGTGAGTCAACTCGTCCGAGTCAACCCAGTGAGTCAACTCGCTGAGTCAGCCTTGGACCAGTGACGTCAGCATGACGTCAGCGTTGACTTTGACCGCTGACGTCAGCGTTGACTTTGACCGAAAAGTCAACTTTTTTCGAAAAGTCCTATTTTATGTTTTTCGACGTCCTGAGTCCGATTTTGAAGCCCGTTTCGCGAAATTCTAACCCGAAAGCCTCCAAATTGGACGTTGAACCCGAACATCCATATGTATAAGTTATGTCAATTAAGATAAACTGATGATTAAGGTCTAATATTTATCTTATGATTTAATAGGTACTCGTGGATCTCCCGATCGTGCCTACGCCTAGCCCAGCTCGTCTCGAACCATACCGCCTCGTGATCCGATCGTCACTCGTACGACCCTAAACTTAGTATTTTAATACGAATCAAGGTGTAAATTTGATTGTAACCATAATCCTTGTCTATTTAGGTTCCAGTACTGTAGCGGAGCGTGATCCCGGTGCTCGGTAGACCTTTTGACTGACCGATCTCATCTTTTGAGGTGTGTTCCTTGTGTGCTATATGACTGTTGCATAATTACTGTTTTACATATTTTACATGATTTAATGAAACATACTATGTGTATTTGATTGCTAAGCTTGATTTTGTGAAAAACTAGCATGTTTTCTGTTTATGAAAGAAATACGTTTGCACAGTATGTTTGAATTATGCTCTAGCATCTGATATGACCAGCATGCCTATGATTTTCGGTTGTCAGTGTAGAAATATGTTGTTGAGCATTGCTATGACTATTATTGCTGCATACTATGTTACTACCCGGACTAAATAGTAGAGGTACTTGGGGTATGATGTGGAGATTTTCGGCTCAGCCCTGATCCAGCTGGTAAGACCGCCCGTATTCGGATCCTAGGCTTCGGCCAGGTCCGCCCGTATTCGGATCCTAGGCTTCGGCCAGGTCCGCCTGTATTCGGATCCTAGGCTTCGGCCAGGTCCGCCCGTATTCGGATCTTAGGCTTCGGCCAGGTCCGCCCGTTTTCGGTTCCTAAGTTTCGACTAGGGCCGCCCGTATTCTAAGGTATAACCTTAGGATGGTACCCGCCCAATGGGTTTGGGTTAATGCCAGTATAAGATATGGTTCTGGGGAACTGTATCTTGGTGTTCGGTTGGAGGGTAGTTAGGTTGCATGAAAACTTTGATGCATCTTTATGATATGTTTTGCATAACATGATTTATTATTTATTGATGCAACTATTTCACTTGCACTGTTGGAACACACTGAGCTTCTAGCTCACGCCCCAAATTCTTTCCCCTTTTCAGATATTTTGGATAGGCCACCCCGTAGCTGATAC
Organism: Hibiscus trionum; assembly: GCA_030270665.1. Classification (NCBI taxonomy): domain Eukaryota; kingdom Viridiplantae; phylum Streptophyta; class Magnoliopsida; order Malvales; family Malvaceae; genus Hibiscus; species Hibiscus trionum. The sequence goes on along the minus strand of BSYR01000052.1, from coordinate 9,133,947 downwards.
TTGGAGGATCGACACATTTGGTATTCTTTTTTATTGTAATGTTTCTATCCACCGTTTGTGTTTTCAGGGTGACATGTGCCTATATTTTGTTATGTATGGTATTAAATTAAGAGTATTTTAATATACTAACTGATACTTATTTTGGTCACTATCCTATGATGGGTTTATTTAAGTAATCATGGCTGCCTATAATATTTATGATGTTTATGTGGTGAATGAATTTGGGAAATATTGTTGTTTGACGTATTAAACAGGTTTATTTAACTTGATGGTTTTCACTAAGTTCTGTCGTTATGCTGCCGAAATTAACGCTCAGTTTGCAAACATGTTTTCTACTTGAGTTTTAAACTTTAATGTGCCTTACTAGACTTGGTCATTCCGCATAGGCCGGTCTAGGGAGTTACATTTAGTTGGTATCAGAGCTTTTGGTTTTAAAACCTCGGACTGTGGATAAGTCCTTTTAAAATACCGTTTTAGAATATTTTGCTAGTATTGTAAAAAGAGGCCATGTCACCCAACTTTATATGTTTAATTGTGTTCGATTCTCCAGTGTCATAAACTGATCTTAGGTTTTATCCCTTGTAGAGATTCTCCGAGATGAGCACCGGAAGGGGGCGTCGACCCGCTCGTAGGCGTGGTCGACCTGTTAGATTTGCTGACCCGATAGATGATCTGGTGGCTGATCCACCTGCCTCTGGAGTTGCTACAGCTGCAGTTGACCCTCCGACATCTGTAGAGCCTCCTACCCCTAGTGGTCCTTCAGCTACTGCTGCTGCTTCTGCTTCGACTACTCTGACATCTGTCCCGACGGCTCCTACACCTACTCCCACTGTTCCATTGTCTACTTCTGGTATTGGCATGACTACTCCGGTCAGGGGAGTTACTGTTTCCGGGCCTGAGCCTATGACTGGAGTTACGGATGAGTCCTTGAGTAGACAATTTCTCCAGTTGATTCAGGGAGTAGTCAGAGCATCTGGAGTTACACCTAAAGTTCCTATCTCACAGACCCTGATCGCCAACGGGATCAAGACCTTCTCGGGATCTCTTAGTGGACCACCGACCGAGGCTGAGGAGTGGTTATACGATATTGAGAGACGTATGGGTGAGTTGGGTTTTGAGCCATCCAGGAAGTATTTGGGTGTTGTATCTATGCTGAATGGGAATGCCCGCACCTGGTGGGAGTCCATTATGAGTAGTGTTCCTTCTGATCGTCTGACATGGGATTTCTTTAAGGAGCGCTTTAGGAACCGTTTTCTGGGCGAGCGGTTCTTGAGAGAGAGACGCCAGGCTTTTAAAGACCTGGTGCAGGGTACCATGACAGTAGCTGAGTATGAGATACAATTTCTAGAGTTGTCGAGATATGGTACTGGCTTGATTTATACTGAGAAAGACAAATGTGAAAAGTTTCAGGAGGGCCTTCATATTGGGATACGTGATCGAGTGGCTACCCACCATGATCAGGTGTTCGAAGATTTAGTGGACCGGGCTAAGACTGCAGAACAGATGGAGATCTTGACAGCTAGTCAGAGTACTAGAGATAGAGATCGAGATAGAGGCAAGGATCGAGGGCGAGACCGAGATCGATCTTTGAGATCTTCTAGACATGGAGAGTCTCACGCGCGCTCTGATAAGAGGGCTCGCACCATGTATCAGGGTGGTGGTTCGAGTTATAGGCCCACGGTACAGTAGGGCCCATCGGTTAGTCGAGGTGATTCATCAGGGTCCGCTTTTCCTGTATGTGAGCATTGTGGTAAGCTTCATCGAGGGGAGTGCAGGAAGATGTCAGGTGCTTGCTTCAGATGTGGATCCACTAACCATTTCAAGAAAGATTGTCCACACCCACCTTCTGTAGACCGATCGTCATTTCAGACCCCTGCCCGATCCCAGACTCCAGCCCGTTCACAGACATCTGTCCAGACACCGGGTTCAGGGCGTTATCAGAGTAGAGCTCATGGATCTTCTGCTAGATCTGATAGTAGAGGCCGAACACATCAGAGTGGGGGACCGGTTATGACTGAGGCCAGACAGCCTGCACTTGTTTATGCTACTAGACGTCGTGATGACAGAGATGAGCCAGATGTCATTGCAGGTACATTCACTATATTTTCTGTTCCATACTTTGCATTGCTTGACAATGGTTCTACCCATTCCTATGTATCGAGATCTGTGTCCCAAAACCTTCAGATTCCAGTTGAGAGCACCGAGAGTGCAATTACCGTTATGAGTCCAGTGGGCCAGTCTGTGGTTGTAGATAAGATTTTCAGGCGATGTCCCCTCGAGGTACAAGGGGAAATCTTTTTAGCTGACCTTATGGAGCTACCCTTTGAAGAGTTCGATTTGATTCTTGGCATGGATTGGTTGACTGAACACCGGGTTAATCTAGATTGTGAGTCCAAGAGAGCAGTTTTGAAGACTTCTGATGATCGTACAGTGGTTCTTGTTGGTGAGCGCCGAGGGTATCTGTCTAATGTGGTATCTGTTTTGGCTGCCGAAAGGATGATCCGGAAGGGCTATCAGACTTTCATCGCCTGTTTCTTGAATACCAAGGGTTCTTTGTCAAAGATTGAGGAGATTCGCACCGTTAGCGAGTTCCCTGAAGTCTTTCCTGAAGAATTACCTGGATTACCTCCGGATAGAGATGTCGAGTTTGAGATTGAGACCTATCCGGGCTCTGCACCAGTCTCTATGAACCCTTACCGTATGGCTCCTAAGGAGCTTAAGGAGCTGAAGATTCAGTTGCAAGAGCTCCTCGACCGAGGCTTTATTCGACCCAGCTCTTCACCTTAGGGAGCTCCTGTACTCTTCGTGAAGAAGAAAGATGGGTCTCTCAGGCTTTGTATTGATTACCGTAAGCCGAACAAGTTAACAGTCAAGAATAAGTACCCTCTGCCCAGGATTGATGACTTGTTCGATCAGTTCCGGGGAGCTACAGTTTTCTCGAAGATTGATCTTCGTTCCGGGTACTATCAGCTAAAGATAAAGGGGTCTGATGTAGCAAAGACGGCCATTCGCACCAGATATGGGCACTACGAGTTTTTAGTGATGCCGTTTGGTCTGACTAATGCTCCTGCCGCTTTTATGGATCTGATGAACCGTGTGTTCCGGCCTTATTTGGATCAGTTTGTGGTGGTGTTCATTGATGACATCCTAGTCTACTCCCGGACTGAAGCAGAACATGCTGAGCATTTGAGGATTGTTCTGCAGACTCTTAGAGAGCACAAATTGTACGCCAAGTTGAGCAAGTATGAATTTTGGCTCAGTGAGGTGACATTTCTGGGGCATGTGGTATCGACTCGGGGTATTCAGGTTGATCCGAGCAAGATAGAGGCCATTGTGAGTTGGAAGCAACCCAAGAATGTTTCCGAGATCCGCAGCTTCTTGGGTTTAGCTGGGTATTACAGGCGTTTCGTCGAGGGTTTTTCTATTATTGCCGCTCCCTTGACGAAGCTGTTGAGGAAGGATGTTCCATTCATCTGGACAGATGCTCAGCAGGATAGTTTTGAGAAGTTAAAGACAGCTCTAACGCAAGCTCCAGTTTTGACGCAGCCCGAGTCTGGGAAGGATTTTGCGGTTTATAGTGATGCATCGCGTTCTGGGCTTGGTTGCGTCCTGATGCATGATGGGAAGGTAATAGCTTATGTGTCTCGTCAGTTGAGGCCACATGAGTGTAATTATCCTACCCATGATCTTGAGCTGGCCGCTGTGGTCTTTGCCTTGAAGATTTGGAGACACTATCTCTACGGAGAGAAGTGTTATATCTACACAGATCACAAGAGCCTAAAGTACATTCTTACACAGAGAGAGCTTAATCTGAGACAACGTCGTTGGATTGAGCTTCTTAAGGACTATGACTGTGTGATTGAGTACCACCCAGGGAAGGCTAATGTTGTTGCTGATGCTTTGAGTCGTAAGGCTATATCAGACTTGAGATCCTTGTTTGCCAGGATGAGTATATACAGTGATGGCAGTTTATTAGCTGAGCTACAGGTTAAACCGACCTTGGCCGAGGAAATTAAGGCCAAACAGCTTCTAGACAGTTCCTTACTCCCTGTCATGCAGCAGGTTGAGCAGGGATCTACCTCTATCTATGCCTTTGATCAGGATGGAGTCTTGTGCTTCAAGGGTCGTTATTGTGTACCAGATGATGCCGAGTTGAAGCGGGCTATTCTTAGTGAGGCTCATAACAGCCCTTATGCTATGCATCCCGGTGGGGACAAGATGTATCAAAACCTGAGGCAGAGATATCGTTGGGAAGGTATGAAGAAGGACATTTCAGATTATGTATCTCGGTGTTTGACTTGCCAGCAGGTTAAGGCAGAACACCAGAATCCTTCTGGTTTGTTGCAGCCTATTAAGATCCCCGAGTGGAAATGGGAACGTGTCACGATGGATTTCGTTACAGGGCTTCCTCTGACACCTTCTAAAAAGTATTCGATTTGGGTGATTGTTGATCGACTCACCAAGTCAGCTCATTTTATTCCAGTCCGAGTCACCTACTCTTTGGAGAAGCTGGCTAAACTGTACATCTCTGAGATCGTCAGACTACATGGGGTACCTTTATCTATCATCTCTGATCGGGATCCGAGGTTCACTTCTCGATTCTGGTTGGCCTTGCATAGTGCTTTAGGTACACGTCTGAATTTCAGTACATCCTTCCATCCGCAGACAGATGGACAATCGGAGAGGGTGATTCAGATTCTTGAGGACATGCTACGGGGATGTGTGATTGATTTCCGTGGTAGTTGGGAGGATTTCTTGCCCTTGGCTGAGTTTGCATATAACAACAGCTATCAGGCTAGTATCCGTATGGCACCATATGAGGCTCTGTATGGCCGTAAGTGTCATACTCCCATCTGTTGGACAGAGTTGTATGAGAAGAAGACTTTGGGCCCTGAGTTGGTTCGACAGACCGAGGAGACCGTCAGATTGATCCGCAACCGACTGAAAGAGGCTTTTGATAGACAGAAATCCTATGCTGATTGGAGGAGGAAAGACATTGAGTTCGAGGTTGGTGACCAGGTTTTCCTGAAGGTGTCTCCATGGAAGAAGGTTTTGAGATTTGGGCGCAAAGGCAAATTGAGCCCAAGATTTATCGGACCGTACCGTATTCGGAAGAGAGTCGGGCCTGTTGCTTATCAGCTTGAGTTACCTCCTCAGCTTAGCCGTATTCATGATGTGTTCCATGTATCGATGTTGAGGCAGTACCACCCAGATCCGAGCCATGTTATCCAGGTATAGGATGTGGAGTTGAGACCAGATTTGTCTTACGAGGAGGAACCTGTTCAGATCTTGGATCAAGACGAGAGAGTTCTAAGGAATCGACGTATTCCTACGGTCAAGGTACAATGGAGTAACCGTGGTCCAGAAGAGGCTACATGGGAGACCCTTGAGTTAATGGAGGAGCAATTCCCGCATCTGTTCAATTCAGGTAAATTTCGAGGCCGAAATTTCTTTTTAGGGGGGAGAATTGTAACAACCCTAATATTCTAAGGTTAAAAAAAAGGAAGAGAAAATCAGGCAAGGGGTTTTGAACCCGTGACCCTTGGCTGCATAGGTCAATGGTTTAACCAATTGAGCTAACATAGCTCTTGGTTAGTAATTGCACCAGGGGAAATAAAAGCTAATACCTAAAACCCTAAAATAATAAAATAATAAAATATCTTACCTGCCACCTTTAATGTAAATTTAATTGGAAACTTTTTCCCAATAATTCCAGAAACGCCCCCACCACCGTTCACATCCCTCTCCCTTGAACCAAATCGACCACCGTCGATCTGCCCTTACCGTCGCGCCGTGACGCTCACCGCCGGCGTTATTGTGTTCACCGTCGAACCCCGAGCAAAACCCCTCAACCCACGCGCCCAATCGTCGTTCCTTTCGCCGGCAATCGACCGTTGAAGGTTCGCGAACCTAGGGCTAAACTGGTCGACCCTTTCCTTTGAGTTTCCGTCGCCGTTCGACGTCTGTTGGCCACGCCGCCGCCGTTGTTGGACTCCCCATCGCCGGCCGGTCAAAACCCAGGTCACCACTCGACCGTTCGTCGTCTTTTGCTCCGTCATCGGAGCTACGCCAATTTTTCGACGAGTTCGAGCCTTTAAGGACAAATCCGGTAAGTTTGGTTGGTTTCCGATATTATTTCGGCTTGTTAAAGTGTAATAAAATGGTGGCCTAATGAATTGTGACTTTTTCCGGCAGAAAACGGCGTGAAACGCGCTTTTCCGGCGAGGTCCCGGTGACCGTCCGGCGATCTTCGAAGTTTAAAGGTAAGAACCGGTCTGAACCGGCTGAACCATCAACGGACACCTTCGGTACATCTTCCTAACTACTACCGTGTCCCCAAAGGAACTAGTAACACTAACTCCTACCTCTAACAATTCACAAGGCAAATTCAAAGACTGTGCATGCTCACTCAATATGTAGGAATGTGTAGACCCATAGTCAATCAAAGAAAGCAAACCCAAAGACTGTATCGAGAAGTTACCTGCGATCACATCGGTGTCATGCTGCTCCCCGCGCTGAGCGTAAACCCTAGCCTGTCCTCCGCCCTCCGGCTGGACTGCAACTACATGAGCTAAATTTCTCTGACCATCGTTCCTCGGCTGGAAATTACCTCTACCGCGCCCGCGGCCTCTGAAAATCGTTGGCTCTAGCAGGAGCCTGAGCTGGTGCCTGTCCCACCTGATGTGGACAGTCACGTCTAATGTGGTCTCTAGCACCACAACTCCAACAAGAATGGTAGTTCCCCCAACACTCACCGGTGTGGTTCCTCCCGCAAGTAGCACATGTGGGCAACTTCCCACCAGCTCTCTGACCCTGATGGCCCTTACCGTGGTTACCGCCACCACGCCTATGATCATATTGATGCCTATTGTCTCGATGCCTCTTGGCATCACCTCTATCGAAGTTGCTGGACCTCTTACCCGAACTAGATCCACCTGACCGCCTGGTCAAACTCAAGCTGTGCTCCAAGTCCTTGGCCCTCGAGACCAAGACATCGAAATCAGTGTAGTCTGAAGCTAGTGTATAAGTCTTGATTTCTTCATTCAGTCCATAACGGAAACGGTTACAACGCTCTACCTCAGTAGGTACAAGCTCAGGTGCATACTGACTCATTCTGACAAATCGGATCTCATAATCGGTCACGGACATACTCCCCTGAAGCAATGCCATAAACTCTCTCTTCCTCTCATCGAGGTATCGCAGACCCAAATACTTCTTCCGGAATGCTGTCTCAAAGAACTCCCATGTAATCTCGGCCTCATACATCCCCGAGGTAACGGTGACCCACCAGGTGTAGGCATCACCCTGAAGCAAAGACTCAACGCATCCCAACTTACGCTCACCAGTACATCCCATCTGAGCAAGAATACGGACAGTCTTCTCAAACCATAACTCTGATCGCTCTGGAGTAGCACCTCTGAACTCTTCGGCCCCAAGGCCCTGAAGTCTCTCTAGTGGCAATCCGATGCCCTCACCCTGATGATGAGCTGCCTGACCCCCGGCTACTGCAGCCTGAAATGCCCCGGCTATTGCCTGAACCAACGGAGCTAAGTCAATCCCGGCCGGTCCTTGGCCACCTTGACCTCCTTGTGGTCCCTCTCCTTCGGCCCCGGCCTCACCTCCCGCTCCCGGTGGAGGAGGTGGTGGTGGTGGAGGTGGTGGAGGAGCTCCAACTCCAACCACAGGCTCTCCCACTTGAGCCTCAACTCTCACTACTGGCTCAACTCCTGGAGCCTCTGCCCGTGGTTCCGGTCGAACCATCCTAGGCCTCCCACGTGGTCTCATGGTTCCACTAGCAAGGTATAAACTACAACAAGAAACAGATAAGGATTACGTTAGTCAAAGCAAGGGTCCAGTAGTGCTCAAGTACTCCTCTTTCCAAAAATCTTTTTAAATTAAGTAATAGTAGCAATGGGCACACACTCACACCGGACACAACAGTTCATGCATTCAGAACAGCATACGATCAAGCAAGCATCAAGGGTTCATGGGAAAACATGCATAGAACAGCATAAGCATTTAACACATTAAGCTTACCTCACTTACCTGCCCGAGGTCTCGGTAACCTCAGGCTCTGATACCAACAAATGTAACCCCCTCGTCCCGGTCTGGCTGGATGACCGGTCCGAGTGGGCCATACGGGGAAAACCGAGTGAAAACCCCCTAGGGAATTCCCTCTCGGTTAGCAACCCTATTTTTTTCATTTTAAAACTTGCCTAGATGAGTATTTAATCCTATGTGAACATACAGCAGAACAACATTCATGAGGCAAACAACCGAACTCAGCCCAACAACTTACAGCCCAAATTTAAGCTTTAACTACAGGCGGTATCGATACCCTTAAGGGGTGTATCGATACCCCCTTGACTAGGTCAACAGGTCAAAGTCAACCCGTAGAGGTCGTATCGATACACCCAAGGAGTGTATCGATACTCTCCCCAACGGTTGACTTCCTACGGTCAACGCCAAGATGACGGTATCGATACACCAGAGACCAGTATCGATACCGAAATGGACAGTAGCTCCAGTGACCAAAATGGTATCGATACGCCCCCTCGTGTATCGATACACGATGCCTGAAACAAGAAGGCGGTATCGATACCGGACCAGCCGTATCGATACCCCCTGCACAGCAAAAACCTCCAAACTCAACTAGAACGAACAAGACTTGAACCTAGATGCAATTTAGGAGTTCCCTAGACCCAAACAAGCACTCATACAACATTTACATACCACTATATAGCCATACAAGCCCCCAACATGTATAAACAACAAGGAACTCATGCAAAGGACTCAAGATGGCATTTTAACATTCAAAGATCGTGCTTCAACATCCAAACATATAGGCCACTTCAAAGGCACATGGCCAACATTCAAGATAAGCAATTTAGGCATGAATTACAATTTAAATATGGCAACACAAGCCATACAAAAGCAAGATAACAAGGAGTCTAAGCAAGCTCCTAAGCAACTAACATTCATCCAACAAAACAACACATGTAAAAGAGTCATACAAGCTCATACACAACCCATGCCACATTGCTAACTAATACAAAATCACCACCGTACTTGAGTCACAAACTTGGAAGCCCTTCTTGCCTTGCCTCGAGCTAACGCCAAGCTAACAATCTGCATTGTTGAACATTGAGAGCGTAAGCTATAAGCTTAGTGAGGGTGCTCTAAAACGAAAAACATCAACAATGCAGGTTCAAGCATGTAAATCCTAATCTCACATACATCAAACATTAACATGTAACCAAGTAGACCTAGCTAGTCTTTCAAGTGGCATATATGGTCTCTCAATCCTAACAAGTTTAAACATCAACATCCACATCATGCAACAACACCATGTACCACAATCACATATCACCATCATATATCACAATACATGAACAAGTTTAATTGGCCACTTTAATTACCCCGATTGTGCGGATATAAACCTCAACATCACTTTACCTCGGTGGGATTACACTCATCACCGGACCTTGCATGTGCGGGATTCCACTCATCGCCACATGCCCTATGGATGGGATTCCACTCATCATCCCGTAGAAATAAATAAAAGCTTCCGGTGGAATGTTACATCACCGTACTCCTCCTTGATGACTTAACGCCATCAAGGCCACGTACGTTTTGACTCAATTTGTGTGCCCACTATCCTAATGATCGATCATTTACAGCCGGTAATTATTTAGTGCCAATTATCATTATCAAACACATATCATCAACCACACTTATGCTCATCACATATATCCACATCATGATATAATATATACATGCACCATGTAATCACAAGTACAAGAGCATAGCTAAGCAAGCACAATAGCATTTAAGGATATCAAAGGCTAAGGTATCAACTTGAATTAAATGGAAGTGGCCTACCAATCACACTTTACACACACACACTACACATACTCGAACCAAACTTAAAAACAAGTTGAAACCACTCACTGCCCTTCCTTAACAATTCGATACAATCCTCCTACGAACTCGGATTCGGTCCCAACGCCTCTTCAATGCTTCCTCTTGCTTCTAGCCAAACAAAACACACTTATTACACCACAATTCAATGCTAAACTCAACCATAAACTAACTTTACAATCACAAGCCAAAATCCACAATTTCCCAAATCACTTAATATCTCAAAAACCCAATTTTCGTGCTTCCCAATTCCCTTGCTGAAATCTCAATTTCCAAACACCCAAATGACTTCCAAAACATCCCAAATCACCCTCCTAACATAGGTAGACCATCAGCCCTTCAATTTCAACATAAAACCCACCAAAAACCCAAGTTTTAATACCTCAAAAGTTGCCCTAAGAACCCACTACGAATTTTCATCCAAATTCAACCAAATCGATATATGTTACACCTTTTAACAAGATTAACTAAAACCCCAACTCAATTTATCAAAACCAAATGGAAAACCCCTTTAAAAACCCAAATTTTAACATAAACCCTAATTTCCAAAACCCCATATTTTTGAAATCTAAGACAATGGTTGGATAGGGGATAAACAGGAGACTTAGAAAACACAATTACCTTTGTAAAACACCTTGGATTGAAGAAGAAAATGAATGGAATAGTGTTTTAGGTTTGGAAGAGTTTGAGGGAGGGAATGGGGGTGTTTGACGTTAAAAAGGGATAGGGAAAAGGAAGATGACAACTTTTATTTAAAAGTTGTCTTGCTTTTAAAACTTTTGGGTCCAATTACAACATTGGTCCCTCCCCTTTTATCAAGGCTCAATTAGGTCACAAATTAGGTTGAATTGTTTTAATTTAAATTTTATTGACTCGAACTATAAACCCGGTTAACTCATAGGCCCGAAACACGGGTGTTACAACTGATGTGGAAGTCACATTAAAACGATTTCATTTTGGTGCGAGTGTAACAACCCTAATATTCTAAGGTTAAAAAAAAGGAAGAGAAAAGCAGCCAAGGGGTTTTGAACCCGTGACCCTTGGCTGCATAGGTCAATGGTTTAACCAATTAAGCTAACATAGCTCTTGGTTAGTAATTGCACCAGGGGAAATAAAAGCTAATACCTAAGACCCTAAAATAATAAAATATCTTACCTGCCACCTTTAATGTAAATTTAATTGGAAACTTTTTCCCAATAATTCCAGAAACGCCCCCACCACCGTTCACATCCCTCTCCCTTGAACCAAATCGGCCACCGTCGATCTGCCCTTACCGACGTGCCGTGACGCTCACCGCCGGCGTTATTGTGTTCACCGTCGAACCCCGAGCAAAACCCCTCAACCCACGCGCCCAATCGTCGTTCCTTTCGCCGGCAATCGACCGTTGAAGGTTCGCGAACCTAGGGCTAAACTGGTCGACCCTTTCCTTTGAGTTTCCGTCGCCGTTCGACGTCCGTTGGCCACGCCGCCGCCGTCGTTGGACTCCCCATCGCCGGCCGGTCAAAACCCAGGTCACCACTCGACCGTTCGTCGTCTTTTGCTCCGTCATCGGAGCTACGCCAATTTTCCGACGAGTTCGAGCCTTTAAGGACAAATCCGGTAAGTTTGGATGGTTTCCGATATTATTTCGGCTTGTTAAAGTGTAATAAAATGGTGGCCTGATGAATTGTGACTTTTTCCGGCAGAAAACGGCGTGAAACACGCTTTTCCGGTGAGGTCCCGGTGACCGTCCGGCGATCTTCGAAGTTTAAAGGTAAGAACCGGTCTGAACCGGCTGGACCGGTCAACTCGGTCAAACCCGTTGACCCGACCCATTGACCCGTTGACCCGACCCGTTGACCGACCCGACCTGACCCGTTGACCGAGTCAACTCAGTGAGTCAACTCGTCCGAGTCAACTCAGTGAGTCAACTCGCTGAGTCAGCCTTGGACCAGTGACGTCAGCGTTGACTTTGACCGCTGACGTCAGCGTTGACTTTGACCAAAAAGTCAACTTTTTCCGAAAAGTCCTATTTTACATTTTTCGACGTCCTGAGTCCGATTTTGAAGCCTGTTTCGCGAAATTCTAACCCAAAAGCCTCCAAATTGGACGTTGAACCCGAACATACATATGTATAAGTTATGTCAATTAAGATAAACTGATGATTAAGGTCTAATATTTATCTTATGATTTAATAGGTACTCGTGGATCTCCCGATCGTGCCTACGCCCAGCCCAGCTCGTCTCGAACCATACCGCCTCGTGATCCGATCGTCACTCGTACGACCCTAAACTTAGTATTTTAATACGAATCAAGGTGTAAATTTGATTGTAACCATAATCCTTGTCTATTTAGGTTCCAGTACTATAGCGGAGCGTGATCCCGGTGCTCGGTAGACCTTTTGACTGACCGATCTCATCTTTTGAGGTGTGTTCCTTGTGTGCTATATGACTGTTGCATGATTACTGTTTTACATATTTTACATGATTTAATGAAACATACTATGTGTATTTGATTGCTAAGCTTGATTTTGTGAAAAACTAGCATGTTTTCTGTTTATGAAAGAAATACGTTTGCACAATATGTTTGAATTATGCTCTAGCATCTGATATGACCAGCATGCCTATGATTTTCGGTTGTCAGTGTAGAAATATATTGTTGAGCATTGCTATGACTATTATTGCTGCATACTATGTTACTACCCGAACTAATTAGTAGAGGTACTTGGGGTATGATGTGGAGATTTTCGGCTCAGCCCTGATCCAGCTGGTAAGACCGCCCGTATTCGGATCCTAGGCTTCGGCCAGGTCCGCCCGTATTCGGATCCTAGGCTTCGGCCAGGTCCGCCCGTATTCGGATCCTAGGCTTCGGCCAGGTCCGCCCGTATTCGGATCCTAGGCTTCGGCCAGGTCCGCCCGTATTCGGATCTTAGGCTTCGGCCAGGTCCGCCCGTTTTCGGTTCCTAAGTTTCGACTAGGGCCGCCTGTATTCTAAGGTATAACCTTAGGATGGTACCCGCCCAATGGGTTTGGGTTAATGCCAGTATAAGATATGGTTCTGGGGAACTGTATCTTGGTGTTCGGTTGGAGGGTAGTTAGGTTGCATAAAAACTTTGATGCATCTTTATGATATGTTTTGCATAACATGATTTATTATTTATTGATGCAACTATTTCACTTGCACTGTTGGAACACACTGAGCTTCTAGCTCACGCCCCAAATTCTTTCCCCTTTTCAGATATTTTGGATAGGTCACCCCGTAGCTGACACTTGGAGGATCGACACATTTGGTATTCTTTTTTATTGTAATGTTTCTATCCACCGTTTGTGTTTTCAGGGTGACATGTGCCTATATTTTGTTATGTATGGTATTAAATTAAGAGTATTTTAATATACTAACTGATACTTATTTTGGTCACTATCCTATGATGGGTTTATTTAAGTAATCATGGCTGCCTATAATATTTATGATGTTTATGTGGTGAATGAATTTGGGAAATATTGTTGTTTGACGTATTAAACAGGTTTATTTAACTTGATGGTTTTCACTAAGTTCTGTCGTTATGCTGCCGAAATTAACGCTCAGTTTGCAAACATGTTTTCTACTTGAGTTTTAAACTTTAATGTGCCTTACTAGACTTGGTCATTCCGCATAGGCCGGTCTAGGGGGTTACAACGAGTGTTTTGATGCCCAAAAATCCAAAACGACGTCATTTTAATTTAGAAACTTGAGAAAAAAACATGAAATGCTCTCTAAGGGACCTGAACGTGGATCATTAAGTAAGAAGGCTAAATGCCTAACCATTGAGCCAACATAATAATTTGTGTGTGTGTGCGTGTGTTAGATTACAATTGAGATTAATTTATTTACTTAATGATATATTTTTATAATATTTATGAATATATAATTTTTATAATTAATATTTAGGGTAAACTACACCACATACCACTCAACTATGGTCATTGACTCAAAAATGCCACCGAACTTTTAAAAAGTGCAAATCTAACACTCGTTAAGTCAAAATGACGTTGTTTTGGTGCGACTGTTTTGAAGCCTAATTTAGCCCAAGATGACGTCGTTTTGCTAGAGGAAAAATATTTAAAACTATGCGCTTAGAGGGTTTTGAACCCAGGACCTTCAAATACAAGGGTTAAGCCTTAACTATTGAACCAATATGATATTATATAATGTTTTACCACAAATATTATATATATTAAACTACCTAATATTATTCAAATTATTTTATGAAACAAATAATACTATAAATAATATTCATATATAAATAATTTAAATATATTATTTGTGTATAAATATTTATCAATAAATATAAATATATATATATAATTTTTATATTAATAATAATATAAATATATTAATTTAAAAAATTCATAAAAATAATATATAAAAATCCCTAAACCCTAAACTATTAACCAACAAACCCTAACCCTTACACTTAAACCCTAAACCTTAAAGTTTAGAATTTAGGGTTTAAGGGTTTTTTATATATTAATTTTATGAATATTTTGGTTTTTTTAAAAATAATATATTTATATTATAAATAATACATAAAAAAATATAAAAATAATAGAATTTTATTTAAATTATATAAACTTATCCATTTGGTTCAACCAAATTATTTTATGAAAAAAAATAATATTATAAATAATATTAATATAAATATATTATATACACATATATATCAATAAAAATATATTATGTTTATATTTTATATATTATTTGTACTATAAATATTTTATTTTAAAAAACCAAAAATATTCATAAAAATAATATGTTTATATTATAATTAATATATAAAAAACCATAAACCCTAAACCTCAAACCATAATATAAATATATTATTTTTATAATTTTTAGGGTTTTTTTTAAATAATAAATTTATATTGTAAATATTATATAAAAATATTTACAATACACTTTTATTTATATATATATTGATATATATATATATACAAATAATATATTTATATTATATATATTAATATTATTTATAGTATTATTTATTTCATAAAATAATTTGAATTAATCTTAAGTAGTTTTAAATATATAATATTTGTGGTAAAATATTATATAATATCATGTTGGTTAGTGGTTAAGGTTTAGCCCTTTTTTCTGAAGGTTCTGGGATCAAACCCCTCTAAGTGCATGGTTTTAATATTTTTCCTCTAGCAAAACAACGTCATTTTGACTTAACGGGGATGTTAAGAAGTAACGATTGAGTGGTATTTTTGAGTCACAAATTAAAGTTTAGTATTAGATTTGCACTTTTTTAAAGTTCGGTGGCATTTTCGAGTCAATAGACATAATTGAGTGGTATGTGGTGTAGTTTTGTACCACTCTGTTTTTTTATCAAGAAATGAAGTTGTTGAAAAAAAAGAAAAAAGAAGAAAGAAGAGTAAGGTTTGTTATTGTAAGGGTTTGAACCCGCAACGTCAAGGTAACTAAGCCTTTGAGCCATCCAACTGAGTTAGGTTGCTCGTGGTGTCTAAGGTTCCCCATCTTTCTTTTGAACCCTTCTAATATTGTACCTAAGATAATAAAAGCTCAGTCTGACCTTTCACCTACCCACTTACCCCCATTCGAATTTCCAAAGAAAAAAAAAAGAAAAGAAGAAAGCCCTCACCTAAACCACCGACACCTCATCGTCTCCGTCCAGGCTCGCCCACCGTGCCGCCGTGAGAGTCACTGCCAGTATCATCAGAAGCGCCACGACGTCACAACCTCACCCCTGGCTTCCACGCGCGTCGTCGAGCCGCCTTTCGCCGGCAAAACCCTTTTGAAGCGGCTGCGAGAAACCAAATCGTCGCCGCTGTTTCTTGCTTTTTCCGGCCTCGGTTGCCGGCCGTTTGTGAAACGGGCACCAGATTCGGGAACTTGACGTGGCGGTGAGCAAAACCCCTAAGGTTCCGAGTCCAACCGACGCCGGGAGAGCCCTTATCGGTGTTACGCGGTTTTCCGGTGAGATTTAGAATTTTGGGGTAAGTTTCGAGCATATTCCGGTTTAAATCGTTGAATACTTGGCTTGGATGAGTTTATAAATTCATGATCATCGTTTTTCCAGCAGAAACAACACGAAAGGAGTTTTCCGGCAAAGTTCCGGCGACCGTCCGGCGACCTTTGGATTCTTTAAAGGTAAGAGTCGGTCCGTGTAGACCGAACCGGTCTGAACTGGTCAACTCGGTTGACCCGACCCGTTAACCCGTTGACCCGACCCGTTGAACCGACCCGACCGAGTCAACCGAGTCAACCCGACTGAGTCAACCGAGTCAACCGAACCGAGTCAACCCGACCGAGTCAACCGAGTCAACTTGTCCGAGTCAAATCAGTTGACTTTGAACATTGACCGTTGACCTTTACTGCTGACGTCAGCATGACGTCAGCGTTGACTTTGACCGTTGACCAAAAAGTCAATTTTTCTGAAAACTCCTATTTTATGTTTTTCGACGTCCTGAGTCCGATTTTGAAGCCCGTTTCGTAAAATTCTAACCCGAAAGCCTCCGAATTGGACCTTGAACTCGAGTCTGCTTATGTATTTTAATAATCAGTTATGAGTAAGGTGATTAAAGACTGAAATTGGAATTTGTGCGATTGAAGGTATTCGAAGTTCCTTGTATTCGGGATGTTGAGGATGTCGCATTCAGGTTCGAGAGTGATCGAACGGAGTATCATGGTCGACCGATATAGCAAGTATTAAAGGTAATACACTACTACCTCTAGTATGCTTTACGAACATGTTGGTATTCGGCTAATGCATGCATTAATATGATGAAGAGTGTTGTTAATCCTGCTTAAGTCAAATTAGATATGAAATTAAGTATGATAACCTAGATAAGATCGAAATGCTCGAACGAGAAAGTTAACAAATGTAAGGATCTGGAGTTCAATAAATTAAGTAATAAGGCAACTAATCTCCAAACTCAATTATTGATGTCAAATGAGTAAATGCTAGAAATATTTGGTTACAAAGTTACGAAAATGCCCTTGAGGTATGAGAATGACTAAAATACCCTTGGAATTGGAAGAGATCTAGAAATCCACAGTGGATATGGTAAAACAACTCGATTCATCTGGAAACCTCGATCTACTTGTAAAGTTATGGAAAACAAGAATTAAACCTTCGAGATTGTAAGGTGTTAGGTTTCCTTGAATTTGGAATAAATCTCCGAATGTAAAATTTACGGGAAACTATCCATACCTCCGAATTAATCAAGTGACTCAAAATATTGAATTGATTGAAATGACTAAAAGTATTGGAAATACTATTATGGTTAAAAATTTATCAGAATGATCGTATTGACAAAAGGGATGAAGTATTATCGGACATCGAGGGTTGCAATTAACTGGAAGGATGGATAAACCCTTGAGTTCTGAAATGAATGAAGTGGTTGGAGGTAATGAAATTTCTTGAATGGCTGAAACACCCATGAGTACTTAAATGATTGGAATACTTCTAAGGGGCCAATTGACAGTAATGATGGATATCTCGAACATCGAAATGACCGAAATACCCCTATGATTGGAATAAGTAAATTATCTCTAATAAAATTCTGAAAATGTCAATAAAATTGAGAATGACTGAAATGCCCCTAAGACTGGAAATATGACTCCGGTATGTCAGTCTCTCCTGATATTAATATGAGGATGGAAGTTTATTCGCACAGAATATAAGTTCGACTACTCTGCGGCAAGTCCGGTGGTGAAATATAAAAGCAACCGTTCAAATATACGATACAGCCGGATACATTAGAAGAGTTGGTTAGTAACGCAAGGTTGGGATATGTTAGTTTGAATGGTTTTGGAGGCTCGAGAAACTTCTGGAAATCTTAAATATTGTAAATCATAATTTTCTCATGATGGGGCTAAATTACAAAATCACCCATGATCGTTAAATGACTAAAATGCCCTCGATGGCCCAAGTAATCAAAATAGCCCGAATGTACCTGATGTCGTGAAAGATCTTGACGTAGAAATCTCTAAATGCCTGGTTGGAAACTTGATGAGCAAATAGAATTTCTGAGCCACTGTTTACACCTTGTTGGTATAAATTACCAAAATGCCCGTGTATGATAAAATGACCATAATGCCCCTGGTATGCTTAAATGGCTAAATCACTCATGATATGCTTAAACTCTCAAGATCTTGATGTATCATCTCCTGACTATCTGGTTTGAACCGTTAGTACAAACCCCTCTTTTA